>CM063706.1:32941300-35454959 GCA_032441835.1 Slavum lentiscoides | reverse complement strand
ATCGCATCATCGAAGCCAATGATTTTCATGACGTCAACGCCATCGCCGCGCGGGATCCAGCAAACGATCGACTACACGTGATGGAGAACGCGATTGCGTCACTAGCCACGCAGATCTCAAATTTGGTTTCAAGTTTGGCAACCAAATGTAATTTCAAATTTATTGTAATAAAAAAAAAACTCTAAAACTTCTTCTAAGTAATTTATTTAAGCGACATCCACAATAACAGTGACTCGATACACTTTTTTTTTTTTTCAGTACATTGAAATCCAATATTTAATCAAAATTTAGTTATATACTGAATTTTAATTTAGGTACTCATTTTACTTTTTTCTATGATAACCGTTTTTATTTCTATACATTTTATTTGTTAATGATGTTTTTTTTATGTCTGTACCCAAAAATTCTACCAGAAGGAGTGCTCCGATCTTTACAGTCACAGTTTGTTTCCGGGAGCAAATTGCACCTAGTTGGTGCTTTAGAAAGGTCATTTTTTTGATTTTTTTCGAAAGTGCCTAAAAACAGAACTCAAAAACTACTGAAAAATGACATAAAAGCGGTAAAAACGCGATTTCGTCGAAATCGATTATCGTTATTTCTTCATAATTTTAAAATTATTGGGTATGAAATATTCATCAATTATGTAATTGTTTATTATATTAAGGAAAAAATTCTCAAAAACTTTCTTTTGATTTTAGACTATTTATAGCAATTTTAGGTTTTCAGGTATTTAATTCATAAAAAGAGTTAGTTTTTGTTATATAGGTACCTAAAATATTACATCGAAGCTTTGCTCAGAATCGTTTTATCGAATGCAATGATTTATCATTGCTTTCAAATTTATAGTGATAACAATACCATACACTCTAAAATTTTTATCCAAGTAATTCACTTAAGCGACATTCACAACACCCCGCGTCTTGTTACCTTTTATTATCTATTGACAATTTTATTAAATAGAAATTGATATTATTACACTATAATTAAACTATATATTTTAACACAGCTCGTATATGCCACCGAGCCGATAACAATATTCGGTCTCGTCCAGCGTCGGGTTACCCTACAGGCAAAACAATCAGGTGATTGGAGCGGCAAATTTGTTAGGGCGGCAAATTTGCCGCACTTAAGAAAAAAATGTATTTATAAAATTATATTATAACGTTTTATAAGTTAAGATGATATTGTCCAAAGAGCCAACAAACTCCAACAGTTTTATGAAACGGACATTGACGAAACCACATTTACTCAAGAATGCATACATTTCAAAACTTATATGCAAAATGCAACAGAAAAAAAACAACAACATCAAAGTTTGTTTACATTTTTTAGGAATCAAAATTTAGAAGAACTATTTCCGAATGTAAGCATCGCTTTGAGAATATATTCCTGTATGGCGGTTACTAATTGTTCAGCAGAAAGGTCGTTTTCGTGTCTCAAAAGAACCAAAACGTATTTAAGATCTACAATTGGCGAAAATCGATTAAATAGTTTGGCTCTCCTTTGCATTGAATCTGAATTAGTGTCGACAATTGATTTTCAAGACCTAATCGAAACATTTGCTAACTTAAAAAGCCGAACAAAAATATTTTAATAAATTTATTATATAATATTTATAATATTTGAATAATATTTGACGATTGTATTAAATTTAATATAATAAAGAATTATTAAACTAACAATGTATTTCTATATGTATTTTGTTTTAAAAAAAGTATAAAATGAAAGGGCGGCAAATGCCCTGCTTGTAGGCGGCAAATTGCTTAATCCGCCACTGGTCCCGTCTCGCAATACTTGTCTCCTTGATTAAATACAACATATTATGTTCCTATGAATGACTGACCAACCCAAATAAAATATGTAATGTATCATGTATGGAATTAATGTAAGGACGCAAGGCCGTTCGTAGCTGTACGCACACGATACGTTTACGATAGCTGTTTTACTACTAGTCATTAACATTTTTATTTCTTATTTAATAAACACTTTTTTGTGATATATATATATATATATGTAATATATCACCAAAACTTTTTCGGTGGCCACCTCTTCCTGTTTTCTTTTCTCTGTGCCGACCTTACAGGTCTTCGACGTCGTGTATTTCTTCTCGCACACCACCAAGTTTGAGTCGCCGTCCACTCGTATGTCATCGTGGACAAATTAGTAGTCGACGGTCCGTCCATTCGGGACAAGTCTTGCACGTTCCCGTTGTTGTACCTGAAACGGATCGTTAAAATCAGGATAGTGTCTTTGTGTTGCGTTATCCTTGAGAGGCAAACATACGGTTGATGGTGCTGATAAAGTTCCGGAGCCGGTATTGGAATAATCGATTGTCGAGGAATCGTGCTACGTTGTGGCTGATTGTTTTCGGCCGACATCATTTGATGCTGCTGGACGTAACGGCATAACTCAGCCCCGGTTGTGATCTGCAACCATTGATCCATGCCACCCGTCACCTTTTTGGTAACTGGTGACCGAGATCCATGCGATGTACCGCGATTGCGACGGGTCCACAAGTCCGTAGATGGGTCACGTTTACGACTCCAATCCCATCCACGATGATTGTTCCTAGATCTCGATCTACTATCGAATTCGCCACTCAGAGGAGATGATTTTGACACCTGTTTGAGTTGTTGGATCGCGATCTCAACGATTTTCTGCATCTCCACCCGTGAACTCAAAAGCACTTTAATTTGTACACCTTTCATGCAGCGTCCGTCTAGGAGCAATGCATGTCTCGTGTCTTCGTCAGAACTGTGAAAATAATGAACAGGCTAATAGTAAATGTATTTGAAAACTCGTTATTGTATCGTGGATTTGACTCGAGATCTATGACTGTCGTGCACGTATATTTTTAAATTTTTAAAAAGTATATAACATGTATTTTATATATATATATATACCTAATATAATTTATTGTAGCAGCATAAATCTAAAAAATTCGACTTCTTAAAACAATGATATACCTGAACTTTATAAAGGCGTCACCGTATTCACCACCGACGATGTAAACTCCACCATCAGGAATCGACAATCCTCTGAAATATTCTCTAATGTCCGACGCGATCGCCGAACGAGGTAGATTTTGCAATTTAATTATATATGACATGATCAATGCTTTTTAAGAAAAAAATGATAGTAAATAATATTATTACTATTATTTAGTCCGTTATATAGACTTTTATTAATATAGACTTTTGACACAAAAATAGTCTGTGACGATAGAAAAGAAATTTTTAGTATACCTTAATACAAGTTTGTTTTCCCCACTTTCTATTATACATATAGTTACGAAATGGCCAGTAATACATAATATTACGATTATATAGAACTGTAGTTTGAATTATTTTTATTTCATTCAAAATGTGTGATTTTTCGAATACGATTATAAAGTTATTACTTTTTTTTTATGAAAATATATTTTAAATTATTAAAATAATAATTTGATATATTATAAATTTTTTATTAAACAAATCTAAAATAAACAGCTTGTGTATTTTGTAACAGTGTATAGTCCATTTTCTAGAATTTTTGTTTTAAGTTTCTATAATAATTCTTAAGGTAGTTTCACTTTTAAAATATAATACAATAATGCTTTCATATAGAAGTGTCACCATCATAATATCTTTTAGTATATTCAGGTAGACCTTCGCCCTTCATAATACATAGGCAATCAATAATCATTGTACTCGTATAATTAATATTATAATCATATTTCAAAATTATTATTGTAAGAATGTATATATTTGAATAATATTTTATTCAAATTAATTATTAATTAAAATTTTTGCGTATTTATACGATCATAAATGTAAATTTAATATACAACTAAATATTTGAGAAGACTAATATAGGAATTATATATTTTTTATTCGAATAATTATCAAAACATTAATTTGCCCAACACTGTTAATATTGTTTTTTATTTTTATCCTGAAATAATTATTATACTATTTAGTTGATATTATAAGAGGAAGGTGGAAGAACATAAGAGAATTTTACGCAAGATATTTAAAAAAAAGTTCCATCACGTTCAGGGAGAAAAAATGTAGGACCATACTATTTAGCGGAATATTTAAGTCTATAGTTTTTAATAAATAATCGATTAGACAAAGTAAATGGATCCGTGACCATTTCTCGTTTTCTCATTTGACGCACATTTAATAAATTATTATTTTCAATATTATCGATAGCATTCAACATTAACATTTCTTCAAAATTCGCCATTCTTAAATCTGAAACTCTTAAAACAAAATAATCCGTAGAACGTTAACACGAGGTTTTGACTGAATAATAATATAATCCGCGGAACGGTAGCGCGCACAACGCGTAGTAACTTGAAGGCGATCGGCGGGAAAAGAAAAGATGGTTAGGTTAGATACACGAGCGCCGAGGAGTGCATAGAAAAGAAAATAAGATAGAATGGACACTTTCCGATTATTGTCGTTATTACTGCACTAGCGCTCCCGGTGTTTGTCGTAACCAACTATTGTCTCAAAATACGTATATGAAAAAGTGCAAAAAAAATCATCCCTATTCGATCTTGGAACTGTCGTATAGTTGTGGTACGCGTTATACCACTCAGCAACAATTTGAATCTATGAGACAGTGAAAAAACTAATAATTTAAAGGATATCAATATAAAGTTTGTACAGTATTTTAATTTTTCTTCTAATAATAATTAATAACAGTAATAGTAATAATAATAATAGTCTTTTTTAAAGTATAAAACTATAAAACAAAATAATAATATAACAATATTTACACTAAAATAACGAACAATATTAAAACTTATTGATAATATAATAAATGTAAACTAATATTATGAATATAATAAAATGTACTTATATATTATATATAATATAACATCAATATAATATAACTCATTTTTATTTTTATTACCTTTGTGTTTCATGTAATAATTATACGCTAAACAGTTAGTGGAAATACTTTTATCAAAATGTCTATCTAAGCCTTTAAGAATTTTATTGGTCTTTTTACAATAATTAAATAATAAAAACTGTATAACTTTAGCTTTCATAATTTCTTTTAATTGATGAATAGGACATACAAAATGATTTAAATCGGAATTAATTTCATATAATAAATTTAATTTTTGTCCTACTTGTTTTTGGAAACATATTTTTGGCAAAATTTCGGAATACCGTCGTTTGGGGTTACTTTGCTCTAATTTTTACAAGTTTTTTTTGTTTTAGTCATTTTAGGAGCATTAAATTAAGAAAAAAGTTAATGGGCATATATATTTTGATTCTTTAAAGTTCTTTTATCTAATTATGACCCAAAAATGTGCATATTCTTAATATACTTTATTTTTTTAATTTTTTTTAAAAGTGGAGCAATGTTACCCATGGGATCTGCATACTTTGCACCACACCAAGAAAAGTCATATAAAATCCTAGAATTTGGGGAGTGGAGCAATTTTAACACTCCTGAAAAGAAATGGCACCATAAGGAACCAAAAGAGCAATAAAAAATTAATGAAATCTAGTTCAATTCACTTTATTTTTTTATATTTACTTAATACATTATTAAAATAATAATAACAAATAATAATTAATTTACTGAATGTTGTCTAGTTCTGGAACTTTGTAAATTTTTCTGGTTTTAGATATTTGTATTGGTTCCTCCATCCTTCCCACTACTTCATTCCAGTTATATTCTAAAATATCTGGCACTTCCGGCCACTTCCAATAACAATTAGATTTTTTCATTGTTTTTATCTTGGCAATGTCATCACTTAACTCTAAAATGACACCAGGATAAAATATATTGTCATATGTTACAATACAATATGCATTTATGGATTTAACTACAGGCTGGAACTCTGGTACAATATTCTCTTCTTCAACCATATCTTTGTTAATTTCTTCTGTTTCTGCCAAAGTCTTCCTGCAGTAAGTCTCCCAGTCTTCGATGTCCGATTCATCTTGAAATATTATTTCATTTTCATTATGACAAGTTTGCTGTGAGTGAATAGCAGTAGAGGTAGATGGTTCTGAAGATAAATCTGTTGTCGAAATACTTTTACCGGGGGTACATTTACTTTTTTCTTCTACCGCCAGTTTTTTTCTGTCCAATCTGCCCTCTTCTTTTCTAAACAAGAAATGAATGAAGACTCAATGCTGCTTTGTGTGCTAGACTCAACACTAGTATCCTGCCCAGGAATTTTCTTCAACAACACCTCCACATTGCACGGGAAAATACCACATGCTTGAAAACCAGATTTTAAGTTGTTTGTTATGTTGGGTTCAATTTCTATTAACAAACGACGCAAAAGAGTTGGCATGATTTCTTTTGTCACCAAATTATTGCCATTATTTTCTTTCCACTCGCCCAACAGTTTCCTCCACGAACCTTTTACACTACGGAATACAGCCACATCTAGTGGTTGAGTGATATGAGTACTATTAGGGGGTAGACAAATAAAAGTGATGTTGTTTGCTTCACTCAACTCTAAAACTTTAATTGAAAAGTGAAAAGCTACATTGTCACAGATAACAACTTTTTTGCCTTCCAATCTCCGAGTTTCAGGAATAAAATGCTTTGAAACCATTCGAGAAAAGAAGCAGAATCAAACCAGCCACTAGGACTATTACTGTACCGAGTCCCAGGAGGACCTCCTTCAGTCCAAGTACTCCAGATATGGCGGGATTTATATAGTACAAACAAGGGTAACAAATTTCCAGAGGCGCTACCGCAAAACATGATGGATGTCCCTGCCTTGGACGTGGTTCGAATATGTTCAAGGTATTTTGTCCCACGTCGAGCAAGAACCTTTTTCTTTCCAGGATCGTCTACGAGATTAGTCTCGTCAAAATTGAAAATATTACTTGCGGGAACTCCTTCCAATTCTTTAGATAAAAATAAAATATACTGACGTAATTCGTCTTTAGTTATCCCTGCGCGTGATTTTTTTATATTGTCAGCAAAACGTCTTGTGAGTTGGGGATGTCTTTTTAGAAAGTTTAACACCCAATCATGACCTGGAATATTTCCTTTAAACTTATTTACGACCCGTCCAATCTGTTGAAGATAACGTTTTACAACCATTTTTAAATCAAATTCACCCATAGGAAAACCATATTCGCTTAGCTTGATTATGCAATTTACAAATACAGTTTCCTCTACCTCCGTGAATATTGGTGGCGCGCCTGGGTTCAGAAAATGATTACCTTTTAATTTATTTATAATTGTGCGCTTAGGAATGTTGAATTCTAGGGAAGCTTTCCTTTGACTCATCTCCTTATTTTTGATTGCAGCTAAACATCTGGACAAAGTATCTTCATCATAATTTCTGTAATGACGTGATCCTAATTTTCTCTTATATACACGAGGCATATTTATTTACGACAAACAAAGACTAAACAGGATTATTATCATTAGAGAAAAATCAATAATTACACAACTGATAGAAAATAATAAGTAACGGGGAGACTTTGCGCCAAAATACAATACTAAAATAAAGGCGCAAAGACACCCCTTTTGTGGTTCAATATTACCCCAAACATGAATTTTGTTTTTAAATTATACAAAAAATATATAAACATAAAATTTAATATAGCACTGTATTCATCGCGAAATTTCTGACATGAATGAGTTATATCTTACCTCAAACTTTTACAGTGGAGAGCTCCAAGAAGAAAAGTTTTCGCGAGTATATTAATAGATTTTTTCTGTAGGTATTACAAATAATAACGTGGGCACTGATAACTGATAAAATCTCTATCCATGGAAGAATAACACAAACTATAACAGTGCTGCTTGCAGCGCACCTACTAAAATTCAATTATTACCATTTGCTAGGTCACAATGTACCAATAAAGTTTTTTCGTTGTTGGAGTAAAGTTACCCTAAAGGGAGCATAGTAACCCCAAACGACGGTATATATATTGAGCATATCCTTAACTACAGTTATAAATTCTTTAGTTGGATGAGTTAAATTTTTTATACTATAAGCTCTACAGACAATTAATGCATTCGTTCTATCACCACAAATTAATTTATTTTTACAAATTCTACATTGTTTGACAACTTTAATAACAGAACGAGCTAAATATCCAGTTACATAACTAATAGTCATATCACCAACTTGGGTAATTGATGTAGTAATATTTGGAAATAATGTTAATTCGAATTCATTTAAATCATTATAATAAATAATTAATAAAATAATAATAATAATTAAATAAAAACAATGTATATTTTAAATACCTATCTTTATATTATTATTTTTGTATATAGTTTTAAATAATTACCAATTTAGTTAACTATCATTATTTAAAATCCGAATAAAAAATCTGAACTTTGCTTAAAACCTCTACTATAATAAGTATTTAAATCACAAAACACACATAAACACAAATATATAAATTAATATAAACATATACATGCAACACACATACATTTTGTTTATTTTTTTTTGTACTTGGTAATTGTAAAGTTGGCAGAGATCCGCATTTTAAACGAATAGTTCCTGGACTTTTACACGATGGCTCAAAATGTTGTTCACAAAATAAATAAGATTTATATATGTTATCATTATTCATATTGAGCAACGTATTATTGCCAGTTCTATGTACCCATATTTTAAAGTCATTAATAGAACTTTTTGGAAATCTATGCATAGTAATATTACGAGAACTTCTACAACCTTTAACTACACACTTTTTTGAAGGCATTTTTAAGGTCTATTGAATAATTAAAAATTTTTATAATTATTATATAAACACATTATTACAGTAACACAGTGGAAGTGGGTTAACAGTTTGATTTATTTATTTTTTTATGTTTTGATTTGTTGGCGGGAAAGTGAAAAAATAACATTTTTGCATGGTAAAAACATATATATTCATATATTCATCCATGATATTGATATCACGCGACTGGTGATTGTCTCAGTAACTAATAATTCTGGTCACTGCTATTATATCTATTAAGTGCACACCCCCTGGAGGAGTGCACTCATCCTCGAGACGGAATGCATTTATCATGTGATAAAATTTTATCACCTACTTTATACCCAGTAGACAAATTGTCGAATGTTTTCGTTCGACTAAAGTCTTATATCTTTTCAAGAATACCAAATATTTTTTATTTTCATGCGATAAAATTTTTATCGCATTCGATAAAATTTGTCACTTTTCAAGAATTGGCCCCCTTATCTTTTAAGACCGTGATCTATGGTCAAGGTTTGTAGATAGTAAAGGTTGCCTCATAACTACGTGTTTACGTTCCTAACCACCACTTCACCCCTCGTCTATTGACGTCATCGTCGTACAAATCCCGCAGCGGCCATATAGTGTATACATCATAATATTACTGTAATGTATTACGATTTTCTAAAATTTACTTATTAATTATTATTAATCGTAAAAATAATTAAATTACTAATATTAATTTACTTTTTAACGCTTAATTATATAATATTTAATTAAAATCTATCTAATTTAGAGACCGTTCAAATTAGGTAATTTTAGCCTACAGTGTATACACCGTATTACCATGATGTACTTCTATTTTCTATAATATACTCATTATTAATAATACAAAAATAAAATCTGATATCTAATTAAAGTCTAGATTAATATAGAGAACATTTAAGTTTAATCAATACATACTTACAACATAAATTAAGGCGTAGAATATCACAGAGTAAGAATATATATTCATTTTTATTATTTGACGAGTACTTATCTTTAATAAATTTTTTTTTGTTTCTACTTTCTACTGTTATTATATATTTTATAATATAACATTATTACTTTTTAATTTTATTAATTTTCAATGTTTTGAAAATAAGAGATAAAATATCTTAGATAACTGTACAAAATATTCGTCTGGAAATGCTGATCTAGGTATATACTTAATATTAAAACAATATTCACTATGAAAAACTTATTGATGAGAATCTAAGTAAAGAAGGTTTTTAATCAACAAATTCAAGGTAGGTATTTAGAATAAAACTTTTTTAATGTATCCATTCTAAATTAAAATAATTGAATAAATAAATTGCATTGATAGAATAGAAATTGCTTTAAATTGTCTACTCAATTTTTTTTTAGTATCACAAAGGAGTACTTTATGCACATTAACATTCTTTTGAAGTATTCTTATATTTGATCGAAGTGATTCATTAATTGTTTGAAAATTAACTTCAGAGTCTTTGTTTGACAATAATACATTACTTTGTTTATTGTATTCTGATTTTAAAATATTATGTTCTTTAAGAAGATTTTCATATAAATCTTTATAGTTATTTGATTGAGAGGATTCTTCATTAATCATTAGTTTGTCATCTTTCATGAATGAACTTACACAAGGTTCACTTGTTTGAAGTGCAGACGTAATGAGCTGGTTATGAGCCTATAATAAAATAAAAAGTATATTGTAATTCAAGTTGGTAGTAGTTCATTATAAAATTATAAGTTACAATTTTTATAGATTGCTATAATACCTACAAGTAGGTTAGTGTAGTATAATTACCTATTATAAAAATATTAATTCATTATTGTTATTGTAAAATTACACATTTCCTTAATTTTTAGAAGTGTATTAGATGGAATCATTATATATTT
The DNA here is from genome assembly GCA_032441835.1 of Slavum lentiscoides. Lineage (NCBI taxonomy): Eukaryota > Metazoa > Arthropoda > Insecta > Hemiptera > Aphididae > Slavum > Slavum lentiscoides. The sequence goes on along the minus strand of CM063706.1, from coordinate 35,444,364 downwards.
ATTCATTTTAATAGATAAAAGAAAAAAGATATTTATATGACTTTTGGTACCAACTGACTTTTATATATATATAAATATTGTGTACGACGATTACGTCATCTCTTTGATTTCTCCCACTCCCATATTTTGAAAATATCGATAAGAGGCAACCTTTACTATCTACAAACCTTGATCTATGGTGTGTGCTAATTGATAAATTGATTAAGATTTCGTTTTTCGTTAGTATCAACGCAGCCAGTTTCGCGCGCGTTCCACCGCGCTGCAGCCTACAACACTACGCTCGTTATGTAATTTGTTTCTGTACCATAACCTCTTCTTTTTTCGTCCGCCGACCTTACCGCACGCGTCTCGTTTGCGTTTCCCTCGTTCGTCACGCTTTTATTCAGTTTTGTCCTTTAATAAATCGTGTTTTTTCAAATTGTATACATATATATATAGATAACGGTATTCCGATTAGGTATTTTATTTGTTCCTAGTCTGTCCTATAGTCATGGCACCACCAAAACAGGCAAATCGTGACCTCACTCGTGCGCGGATCGCGCGAGATGCAGCGTTAAAATCGATAAAAAATTTGCATGTGTTAGCTCAAGAGGCTTATGTCGACGTGAAAAAGCAAGCTGTGTTCTCGGCTCGTTATAGTTCACTGGAACGGTTCAGGAACGGATTTGAAATGGAACAACAGAGTGTTATGACGTCGTTGGTCGATCTTGGGCGTAGAGATGAATTTGTCGAGGTGGATGGAGCTATGTCGGATAATGTGGAGGAGCTGTGCGGTGACATTGAAGTTGCATATAGAAATGGAATAAGACAACATCACCACGGTTGACTTACGAGCACGAATATAATTCGTTGTCGACTCAGGCCTCAACATTGCCAAAATAGAATTGCCTAAATTCGATGGAAATACGTTACATTGGTGCGATGTCTGATTTTGAAGAAAATTTAACGGATGATGAAGAGTTTATGAAGTTAGCATTAATCGTAGCTTTTCCTAGAAAAAGAAAAATGTTTTTGGAACGATCCAATCATTTGACTAAATGGAGAGATGAATAATTTTTTAATCGTTTTCGTCTGTCGAAAAGTAGTGTTTACTTCATTCTAGAACATATTAAGGAACGTACTTTATCACCAACAAATAGGTACTGTATACAATTACTATAATTATAGGAATGCATGGAACAAATCTAGTTTAGCGCCTATGAAGTATTTTTCTTTTTTTTTTTTGTAAAATACGTGTGCTTCATACGGAATACAATGATGTCTTTAAATTTTTATGCTCGAACTTAATTTAGAAGTTATAATAATTTGAAGTTTACTGATATGCACATACATACAACATAGCGTCCGACTATGAAGTGCTTAACGTAGTGTGTCTACTATCTAGACGACATACATAATATAACAATAATTCACTATTCAATTTACACATGGGAGCGCTAAACTAGATTTATACTGAATGTACACAGTGAAAACAAACTGAATTTTCATTAATGTAATTTCTTTTAAATAAATATATTCAGAGCATTTCACTTAATGTACATGTTGAGTAGTACACAAAATGTATTGAGTAGTTTAATTAAATGTTGTTCTGCATTACAGGAACAATGCTGTAACCCCTGAACAGAAACTCCTTCTTACCTTACGGTATTTTGCTACTGGATCATTTCAAGCCGTATGTGGTGACTTTGTAGGAGTACACAAGTCTACAGCAAGCCAAATTATACGGCTTGTTTCTCACGAATTAGCATTATTAAGACCCAAATTTATTAATTTTCCATCAATGTCTGCAGAAACAGATGCAGTGCTGCAAAAGTTTTTTAATATTGCCAAGTTTCCGAGATGTATAGGTGCGATTGACTGCACACATGTAAGGATTAAATCTCCAGATGGATTAGATGGAATCGGAAGCGATAAATAAATCGGAGGCGATACTCTTCACTAGAAAGAGAACGGGGAATAAGATGAACGTGAGCATACTTGGACACATAATCCCGTCAAGCGACGTTGTGAGATACCTGGGTCTTCATTTGGACAGGAAACTGACGTTCAACGGGCACGCGAGCGCTGTCGCCACCAGAGCGGACGAGGCGACGAGAAGGCTGACGAGCATCATGCCAAACGTAGGCGGGGCGAGGTCACAGAAGAGAAAGCTTCTGTCGATGGTGACACAGAATATCCAGATAATCCTCCTGTACGGCGCGCCAGTCTGGGCCAGCCATATGGGACGGAAAGGATGGAACGCCCTGATCAGGAGCAATAGGAAGATTGGCCTGAAGGTCATTGCGGCTTATAGGACCGTGTCCAAAGAGGCTGTGGAATTGATAGCTGGTATGCCTCCACCAGAGCTTCTGGCGGAGTTTAGGCGGCGTACTCACGCGACCATAGACAAGCAGGCGGCCGAGGAAGATCTTGTACGAACGTGGCAGTCCGCATGGGATAGTGCAGAGAAGGGAAGGTGGACGCACGAGCTGATCCCAAATGTCGGCGAGTGGATAAGGAGAAGGCACGGCACTGTGGACTTCCACCTGACTCAGGTACTAACGGGGCACGGTTGCTTCGCATCGTACCTAAAGAGATTCGGTTTATCGGACTCGGCGGCATGTTGGTTTTGTGGTCATCATACCGACGACGTGTCACACACGCTCTTTAAATGCGACGCGTGGGCGGTCAAAAGGTGGAGGTGCATCACGGCCGTCCAGGAAGAAGTAAGCGCAGAAAGCATGACAAGGATCATGCTGAGCGACGCGGGGAAGTGGGATCAAATCAGCAAATTCGTAACGGACATAATGACGACAAAGGAAAATGAAGAAAGGAGAAGAGAACGAGAACAGATAATTTAACGATGAACACAACTAGTTAAGGCTACTTTTGTTGTGGGCCGAAGGCCAACATTTTCAGGGTGGTTAGAGGCCCCCAAACCTTCTTGATTGTGAAGTCAAATATGACTACAAATTAAAAATCAATAGATGTAAAATGTTTGTACCTGCAAATAAACGATGCGGGTTGAAGGGGGCGAAATGACTAGCGTCGGTGCCGCCCCCCAACCAGCGATCTAAAAGTTGGATTAGATGGAGAAATGTATAGGAACAGGAAGGGATTTTTCTCAATCAATGTGCAGACTATTTGTGATGCTGATCTCAGGATTTAAAATATAGTTTGTACATTTCCGGGAAGTAATCATGACTCAACTGTCTTTAATTATTCAAAAATTAGAGGTGAATTCGAGAGAGGTGAAATGAGCAATAGAATTCTTGTTGGTGACAGCGGTTACGCTCTGAAAAAATATTTGATGACACCATTCCTGAATCCTGTTGGCGAAGGACACAATATATATAATGAAGCACAAATAAGAACACGAAACTTAGTTGAAAGGAGTTATGGCGTTTGGAAGAAGAGATTTCCAGTAGCTGTTGGGATCAATATGAATTTGGAGTTTGTTGAAAGCATTATAGTTGCAACTGCTGTGCTTCATAATATAGCTTGCTATTTTGGAGAACAAACTCCAAGGGTATCCTATCAGTTGGAGAAAGAAATTGATTCCAGTACATTCAGTACAAGAGACGCTGCCATCAATGCAAATAACGAAGCAACTTTGCAAAGAAATAATCTCGTTCGCTATAAAAAAATTTATATTTCATATTCTTAACTGTTACTTATTATAACATTTCAATATTGCAAATTCATATTTGTAACATACGTTATATTACTGAAACAAATCTACTGCATAACAAATATTTGCAAAAAATATATTTTTTTGTAATGTTTCTCAAACCTTTCAAATAAATAACAAATGTTTACATTATAAAAACATAACTATAATGTTACTGAATGATTTCAATAATATACCTATATATATATATATATACGATATATATATGCGTTTAAACGCCGTTTATACTGTAGATAATCAAATAAAAATAATAATGTTCTATTATATGACGGCGTACCTACATTTGTATATTTTTAATAGAAAATATAATATATATATATATATATATATATATATACAGTAATACAGTCTACAAATGAGATGAGTTATCGGCTATCATATCGAGAAAACTATACACAGAAAAAAATAACATCAATCAAATGAACAAATTAATTTTGTTAAAATTTGAACAAATATATTTATTAAATTAACAATTCTTTTGAACTAATTCCGGTATATTAAATTTATGTCGTTTGTTAAATTAATAATTTAAATTTTGTTAAAATTTTTATACGCCGTTGGTTGCACCACAGATAAGATTAAACCAGATAGTTCACTCTTTGATTTACTGATAATTCGGCCCTCCTGAGATCAGTTTGTGCACATACGATAAATTAAATTACTGTACATATTTTTCTACAATAATATTATTATTGTATCCAATAACTTTTATCTTATCTCTGGTACAATAGCGGGACGGTTAGTAAACAGTAAAAATCAGTGCTGTACATTTAAGGAACTCATAAAAAAATTTTTTTCCCCTCTCAGTGATGACACTGATCTCAGGAGGGTTTTAGTTTGTTTACATTTTTGAGAATTACATGGGCAGAATAGGAAATTTTAAAGAGTGAACCATCTGGTTTTATCTTATCTGTGGTTGCACTGTGAATTCCCAATGACCGCGGTTGGCTATTCTTTCGAGTATCATACCGTTCGCGGGCCAACGGTCGTTGTTAAAATGCGAAAGCTGTTGCGTAATTGCCTAGCGAGTAGCGAGCGCTTTTGAAAGTCACGTGGCTCTGACATTATTGTTGTCCTCGTGCGTTTATTTTGCGATGCGTAAGTTGTCCGTACTTTTATGTATGCCATCATTTATAAGTCACCTTGCGTATTTCAAACGAGCACTTTTTGTGATTTTGACGTTGTCGTCTTCGTGTGTTAATTTCGTGTAAGTATATTATTTTTCTATATAGTTTCATCCAGCATTTTTATAGCCACCATAAACATTTATCCTTATGGTCATCGTGGCCTTAAAGAAGGTATAAAAGTATCTACCTATCTATCTGCTATGGTTGCACACCTGCACATTTATAGTATATATATGTATTCTCTCTGACTATTAGTAACATTAAGGTTATGTCGCTATTATATTATATTGTTCTTATCCTGTTTCTCTTTATGTATGCATGTTTTCTGTTCATCAAGTTTCTTTAAAAATATACGATTCATATAATACAATAAAACTCTCGGTGTAACTTTCTATCACCCAAAAAAGTACGTAGTAACGATTACTACACTATCCATCTAAAACTCAAAATTTTTTTATTTTGAAAATTTTTATATTTGGTTTTATTTTTTTATACTTTATAGTTTATATTATCATCCGCCTTCATTTAACCACAACATTTATTGTTCAACGTTTTGGTCGTCATCACCGTGCGAATTCTGAACAAGCGTGTAATTTTAACGTTGTTGACCTTATTTACATATTTTGTTGTAGTATCAACTTTTGTTTTGGTTGTCGCCTTGTGTTAGAGTTGCAGGTATAAAAGTAAGTGCCTACCTACCTATCTATCTAAAATTTATAATATATGTATTTTTAAAATGTTTATATTTTGTTTTATTTTTCATACTTTATAGTTTATAGTATCATCCGCAGTGTTTCTTTCAGGCATGTTTCCGGGGGGGCAAAGCCCCCCGGAGAATGTCCAAGGCCCCCCCGGAGAAAATTTGAAGAATAGTAAAGAAATATCAAAATAATATTAAAACAATTTAATTTTGATATTTCGTAACTACAAGCGACTGATAAGTCAACAAAATAATAGGTTTATAAAATTATTTTTCCCGATGGAAAGCAGTAATCCCATAGATAATTTATCGTTACAAATTATTGAACACCACGGTTTGAACTAAATTTGTACTAAACAATAAAATCAATTTATCGTGTGTTATCGTGATGAAAATAACACGGAAACCGCGTTTATTTCTGTTCCAAATTTCACATATTTTGCGTCGTTCATTCCGCATTGCGCATTCATTCATTCGCTCTGTAGTGTGATAATACTAATATTCTTACTTTATGGATAATACGCTTAATTTCGCTCTTGATACTCAAGCAAACGGCAGTATTTTATTTTCGTAAGTACTAATTCCTATTGATATATGTATATTATTATTATATAAATATAATAATAATTATTAAATTATAGTAAATAATAGTCCTAAAGTCTTGAAACGGGTGTGAAGTTAGCAAGAGGCACTCAGCAAGTGATAAGAAACGTATATTAAATTGCCTATACGCTGCCCCTAATAATCAGGAATTTAAACCATAATATACCAAAATAGTTATAAGATAGATGGCACCACAAATATATTATAGGCATTTACCATAAAAACAGAAATAAATGAATAATTAAACGTGGCAGATTTTACCACTTGCTGGCATGTTCCGGACGGTGTGCCACCATATAATATATATATTCAGAAAGCTTAGAAAATTTCCTATTAGAATCGGCCGTAGGAAACGTTACTCACGCTGGTTTTTTTGATTTTGGACACGCTGAACCGAACGTAGCCCGCTCGCCGTGTCGTGGCGGCCGAGCGCAGCCGGCGCGACAGATTTTACCACTTGCTGGCATGTTCCGGACGGTGTGCCACCATATAATATATATATTCAGAAAGCTTAGAAAATTTCCTATTAGAATCGGCCGTAAGAAACGTATTTGATTGGTGAATTAAAAACCCAGTATGAGGTTTACTCGAAAATTACTTCAATAACCTATTTCAATTGTTTGCGTAAATATGTATTTATACCTCTAAAAGTTTCTAGACATTGCCCTTAATATTTATTATATATATTCAATTTAATGTATAATATATTATATTAAAATTATAAGTATTTAATTTTTCGTTAGGCGTTTAAATTTTGATTCTTTCACGGAATTTATATTTTGGGAATCACTTGCCCAGTTATCCTTCAATTATTCGGAAACGATAAAATATTTCCAATAACGTGCACGTGTGTTTGTTTTTGGGTGTGTGAGGTGATGTCGCGATATGATTCAAAATAGATATAATCAACGGGATTTCCAATGTTAATGATAAATGGACGCGCTTCGGCGTGGATGGAAATATCCCCCCCTCCCCCGGTAACCACCACCGACGTTATCGCGTTTGCCGAGAATGTAGCTTTGAATTTGGTTTCGATCATTTTCGCTTGGACCGTGGTGTTGTGATCATAAAGTAAGTATAAAAAAATTCGAATTTTTTGTTGTGACGTTATTGTAGCAAACAAGTGATGTTGACTTTAATAAATATTAAATATTCATATTACGTTTTTCTCCATTTAATTCTAATTAATATAATGATCATCAGGCCTATGAATGAAATGCATTTGCATGTTTTTTTATACTTAGATAGGATTACCATAATGTTTTTAGACCAAATCCGGACAACAGTTCCGTTTCACGGGGGTAAAATTGAAGATAAACAATATTGTTATTTCATTAATAATTAATACAATTTTACTTGGATCTATGAATAAAATGTCTACATAAGAGTTATTAGGAAAAATAATAAATATGTTATAAAATGTGTTACATAATTTTTATCAGTTCATTATTCAATTCACTTGACATAACTTTTTGTATCGATATAACCATGTTAGACGATTACCTTTGTAAAATCCGGACATTTCTCAAATCCGGACACATATTTGAAATCCGGACTATCCGGACGTATTGTAGGTAACCCTATACTTAGAGGAAAAGTAGTTCGGTACAAATTTGTTTCATATTACTATAAATACATATACGAAAATTCATATTGTATTTTTTTGCATATTTGAGGGGGTTAGAGTATGAAATTAAATATTTTCTTATTTTCTTTAAATATTTCTTTTATTTTCTTTTTAATTATTTGGACAATTCGACAGTTTTGTTAAATTTTTTCATTATACAGAATGAATGCGTGCGAGTAGTATCAAATATGATACAAATATTGTAATAGTTTACTATATTGCAGATGTACGGGAATATAATTATTCACGGCGGTGGAGGTCGAGGCAGTGGTGGCGGTCGAGGCAGTGGTGGCGGTCGAGGCGGTGGTGGTGGTGGCGGGCGAGGGCGAGGGCATAGCGGTGCCCTTCGTTTTGCTGGAAGTAAGTATTCATCAACTGTGTTATAAACCAAAGAACAGGGAACTTCATAATAATTGTTACGAACCTAGGATTTTGAGGTCGAACCGAACCCGAACTTAACTTACAACTTCCGATATTCAAAACTAATAATTTTGTGTTTAGATGTTCGGTTCAAATATTTCTAATGTTGAGTTCAAACCGAATTGCCTGGGTTAGGTTCGATTAAAAAAATCTAACACTTCGTAAGATCACTAATAATAATTCATGACTCGCTATGCGCAACGAATAAAGCAGTACCTCCAAAAATTGAAAATTGAGATACTGCTATATTCCAATAGATTTTTTCACTCTGTCCAACGGTAACAGCAGTAACTATATTCCATTTAGAATAATTCTCGAAAAATGGAATATAGTTACTGCTGTTATCGTTGGACATAGAGTGAAAAAATCTATTGGAATATAGCAGTATCTCAGTTTTCAATTTTTGGAGTTGTTGCCTTATTCGTTGCGCATAGCAATTGTGAAACTAATACATAATAAATACCGTCAAACGGGGTTACTTGAAAGACTTAAGAATTTTAAATGTAAATTACTAACAAGTAACAAGTAATTAAGTTGGGTATTTTTGTATAATTACAAATAATCTGTCTAATTTTGTTCTTTAAGAAAATTGTATATTTTAATATTATTCATATTATTACTTAAAATTTTTGCGAATTTATCTGATAATACATTTTGATATTTTGTACTACAATAGTGAGTTATATTATTCGTTTAGGATTTTTCATATTTTATTTAATTTTATTATGTATTCTTTTGACTATATTTAAATTATATTTATTTTTAGTGCGATATAATATATAATATTAAGCTCATGATTATAATTATATTTATTTAAAGGAATATGTTGAAGTCTATAAAAAAGTAGAATTAAAAAATGCATTTTTTTGTGAAAAAGGATGATTGGAATCATAGGGGATAATAAAATCAGTTTGTGTATGTTTTCTATAAATATTAAATTCAAATTTATTATTAACTAAGCTAACAGTAAGATCCAAGAAATTTATTTTATTGTTTAATTGCGTTTCTAGAGTAAATTGAATATGTTTATTAATTTTATTCAAACCATTAACCATAAATTTAACCTTGTCTATTTGTACCACTGAATAAAATGAATGTACCGTTTACATATCTAAAATAAGCTTTAATAATTTTGTTGGAAAGTATATTATTTGTTTTATAATCTATTAAATATAATTCTGATAAAAGTGCACTTAAAGGACCACCCATTACAAGACCTTTTTGCATATATAACTTATTATAGTGTTTGAAATAATTTTGATTAATAATAACATTAATTGATTGTATAATTTTATGGATTTCATTTGGATTAAAATTACTATGTAGAATAAGCCTATTTTGAGAATATTTAATGCATCGAATTTAGGAATAGATGTATATAAATTTTTAACGTCAAGGGATATCATTCTACAACCAGGCACAATACTAATATCATTTATTTTTCAATTAAATCATAAGTATTTCTTATTGATGTTTTATTAGTAAACTTTAATTTTGTTTTATTATTTGATCTAAATATTTAGCTAAATTATATGAAGGGCTGTTCTGAAATTAATTAATGGTCTGATTGGATGATTGTCTTTATGTAATTTTATAAAAGGGTATAATATTGGAGCTGAAACGTTTCTGAATAGTTTTTTCTTTATGTATACACTTTTTTCATATAGAAGGAGTCGAGTTTTTGGGGTAGGTAAAGAAATTTTTGATAGCAAATTAGTTATAGTTGATACTTTGAATTGGCCATTTTTATGAGGGACTCAAATGTATTAATTAAAATTATTTATTTAATTTTTTCAGAATGTAATATGTGCAAAAAAAAGGGGCACCGCTATGCCCAGTGCCCAGAAATATGTAAGTATTTTGATATGTAGTAATTAAAAATTTTACTGAGTAATGGTATAATTGTATTATATCTTGTTTTCAGTGAAATTATTAAACAAGGTGCCGGCGGCGGCGGCCGTGCCAGCGGTGGCGGACGTGGCGGCGGTGGCGGACGCGGCGGCGGCGGCGGACGTGCCAGCGGCAGCGGCGGCGGCGGACGTGCCAACGGCTAATATTGTGTTATAATTATTATTATAATTGTGTATAAACTAAATAAATAATTAGTAAAACATATTTTTGTTCACAGTCTGAAGAGTTCCCTTTAGGTCGACTTGTAGATGGGATAGCCTCAATATAATATTTATAATCTGGGGGTATGATTTTCTTTTCTAGTAGATAAAGTAAATCTTTCTTTTTTGCTGCACTTATGGGAATTTGTTTTGTATATGCTGGTTTTAATTCTATATTGACCCAATCATTGCAATGTACTCTTTTCTTATGACATTGAGTAATATCGATTTCAAAAAATTCTGTATCATTTAGATTGTATTTGTATTGGATTATATGTGGCTTAGACTTTTCAAAACGTAGCCATTTAATTTTCAGCCACTGAATTTTTTCAACCAAATTCTCAGGATCATCAGTTTCACGTATGTTCACAATTCGTTTAATGGTATTTTGTAATACTTTAGATGCAATATAATTTAAATCATAAAAATCTAAATAATTTAATGAAGTTACATTATAAGAGCTTCAATCTTGCAGCAGATATAAGTAATGCCCATTCTCTTGTAGTATATATTTTTTTATGTTTTCTATATCTCTCAATTGTTGCGTGCATAGCATCCGCTTCTAAATATGAGTGTTCTGTTTCCATATACTTAAGATCCACTGTTTGTAAATGAGTTATTTTATTAACAGCATACAACATGGCTGCACATACATTTTTGTTGCGGTTTTGTCCACCACATGTATCCGAAAAAGAAGAAACGTGTTTTACATTTGTTGGTAATTCAAATAGGTATTTCAGTAAACATGTGCCTATCTCAATACTACTTTTTTTCCACTACATTCATCCCACACATAGCAATAACCATTTTTATTAAAAGCATCATAAATGGTGAAATTGTAAACGTTAAGCTTTCTTTTATAATAGAGTTGGCTGTCACCTGCATAAGGAACACCAAGTATAGCTTGTAAGTCAAACGTGATGGCTCTAAATGTGTTACCATGATCTAAAATCCTTTTTTCCTTTTGCTTATGTTCATTATATTCATTGGTTAATGTTCCTTTATTTAAGGCATATGCATTACACAATGGACACTGATCCTTCTTGGGTTTAAAAAAGCTCAACTCAGGATCATAATCATGAAATATTTTCCTATAGATTTTTTTTTTGATTTCTATATCTGGTCACCATAGTTATGGATGACAGTGAGGCTTTCGTTCCTAAGTTCAGGTATATGTTGTAACGGTTCGTAATGGTTTTTTATAAGTTTCGTATGCATATTTTTGTAATTTGGCGTCGAGCGTGGTTGTCTGTAGCGTGAGTTTCTGTGTTTCAGCGGCAGCCATTTTTAAACCACGTTTTTCCTATTTTTTTTGTGTTGCAGTATCTACTATTAGCAGCCAGATGATCAGGTTAGTGGTGCACCGTTAAATAGTAGGCAGCTTGACGCAGTGGCGTAGCCAGGGGGGCCTGAGGGGCCATGGCCCCCCATGAGCCTAATTTTTTTATAGTAATGATTTAATTTTAACCATTGCAGTTTTATACTTACAGTATCGGCGGGCAATACCGTATTTAGGGGGGCCCCCAGTACCGTAGCCAGAAATTTATTTCGGGGGAAGGGGGGGCACTGGATTTTGTATTTAGAACAATAATAAAGTTGTTTTAAAATACGTAACATGCGTGTTTTTACACTAATGGAAAAATATGCACATATAAATAAAAAATTTTGGGTGGGAGGCCCGGGCCTTTAGTGCCCCCCTGGCTACGGTCCTGGGGGCCCCTTCTTGATCCGTTTTTGTCCAGTCGTTCAGACTTAAGTGCTCGAGGGGGCATTACAAATTTTTAAGACTTATATAGAGTATCACAATTTACATCAAGCATGGTACTTCTTAAAAAATATTCAGTTTTTGTAACATTCATTTTAAAACTAATGCTTACGTATTCATATGACTATAGAAAATGCATTCAAATTACATAAAGAATAAATATATATAATTTATTAACCTTGATGGTGAATTATATTTTGTGAGAATTAATGTGATAATAAGTGACGTAAGTGACGTTTAGATCTACTAAATGTTAAAATTCTAGAAAATAAAAATAGGTTATCCTTATAATAATATCCTTGGAAAGTGGTTTGTGATATTTAGTTTTTTTTATTATATATACTTCTATAGTTCTATGAATATCATTGGTCAGTAATTGTGTAAAAGTTTCTTAAACTACGAAGTTTTTTTCTAACAGCATGATGATCAACTGTATAAACTAACAGTAAGGTCTAAAAAATTTATTTTATTGTTTAATTGCGTTTCTAGAGTAAATTGAATATGTTTATTGATTTTATTCAAACTATTAACCATAATTTCAGCTTGTCTATTTGTACCTCTGAATAAAATGAACGTATCGTCTACATATCTGAAATAAGCTTTAATAAATGGGCTATATAATTTGTTGGAAAGTATATTATTTGTTTCATAATCTATACAACAACTTTATATTTTTTATTTCATTTTTTACGTAATACTCATTGGCAGTATACTATATTTAAGTATACATTTATTTATATGTATGTATATTTATTGTTTTTATATATACATATACAGATTTTGTATATATATATTTAATATTTATACGTATATATTTTTTTACTATTACAGTTTTTGTGATTTTTTCTTTGGCGCCAGGTAAGTATTTCAATAGTTTAATTTAAATTTTTAGTTCAATAATTTAATAAAGTTCAATTTTTTAGTTTTTATTTCAATTAATTTTCTTTTTTTCAAAATTTCAATTATAAATTAATAAAGTTAAGTTTTAAAATTTTTTCACTTTTTAAATTTGTTTTTTTTAGTTTCATTTTTTAGTTTTTTTTTTTTTATATATATATATATATATATATATATATATAACTGAATAGCTAAGATTTACGTTCTAAATACAGCTGAGATTTACGTTCTAAGCTAATATAATAGTCTAGATTTACGTTCTAAATACAGCTGAGATTTATGTTCTAAGTTAATATAATAGTCTAGATTTACGTTCTAAATACAGCTGAGATTTACGTTCTAAGCTAATATAATAGTCTAGATTTACGTTCTAAATACAGCTGAGATTTATGTTCAAAGCTAATATAAGAAAATTCAGATTTACGTTCTAAACTAACTAGTTGAAATAAAATGAGTTTTAACAGAATGAGTTTAAGCAAAAAATTAAATGAGGTTGCTGAATTCATTTATCTTGAGTATCCAGAATTGAAATTTAATGAAGTTACCTCGGCACACGAATGTGTGCATAGTATATGTACATTTGTCTTCAATAAAATTGATAAAAATCTAAGGAAAAATCTTGTGATTGCTCTTAACCGAGAAAATTCGGAACTTCGAAAACTTATTCGGATATTGGAAGAAAAAAATGAAACCATCATTTCATTGAATAATAGTAAAACAATAATGGGAATAGCGAAAATAATTCATAAAAATAGTTACACTAGAACTGATTTTGAAAAATACAATTCAAACATCATTGATGATATTTGTAGACAATTAAAATTTGCCATTAATAGTAATAATAGAATTTTAATTTATAGACAGTGTAATAAAGTATTTAACGAAATTTTCTCATATACAGTTGTTAAGGATAGTACTGTAAATGTTATAAAGAGTGATCTCTTGGAAGTAGAGACAAATCCAAGTACTAGTATAGAGAGTGTACATCTATCTGAATTGGAAAGTAGTGATGTTATAAAAGACCAACAGGTTTCATTAAATAATGATGTACATAATGCTTGGAATGAAAATGATGTATTTAATACTCCAGTGAAAAGGTCAAATGTGAAATATGAAAATGTGACGAATCTGTTTATGGATAATTTACTAAAGAGAACACCGTCTAAAATTGCTAACAGTACTGAACTAGTGTGTGACACAATTCCAATGAACTCTGGAAATTTATGGATTGAGAAATTAGATATGAGTAAGCTGGAATCTGTGGATTTTGACATTGCTGTTAACAGTACACCGATAATGAATAAAGACATTTTACACCAGTAAAGAGTTCGAATGAAAAATACAAATCGGTAGAGAGTCCACTGAGGAACGCTTTAATGAAGAGAACACCAGTTAAGTCTGGTGTTGTATTACCACCTGGGGCAGAAAACAAATTCCCAGACAGTACATATCACAGGGTTAACAACGAAAAAAGATATAGTGGTTGCACGTATCGAGAAGGTGAATTCTTGATTACAAAGGAAGAATGGTCTCTTATTGAGTATGTGAATGACAAAGGTAATATACGTTTTGAAACATCAAAGTACCCAATACTATTTAGGAAACGTATACGAACAGTAAACAACACGTGTGTTGTTAATGTAAAATCAACAAACTATTCTAAGCAATTGAATGATTATGTTTATATGTATTGCAGTCACCCGGGTTGCAAGAGTTTTAAACTCGTGATTGAACCACAAACGAATAATGAAACTATTTTAGTCGTTGTATGGAGTTCTAGTGTACATTACTACCATGATCCAGATTATGCCCTGACAAACCACGTTAAGAGTATAGAAAGGGACGTGGTTAGAGAAGTGTTGAAAAACACGAAAGTATTTACGTACGAAGAAGAAACCATAAAATCTCTTTCACCGAGTAAGTATGCCAGGGGCAATAATCAAAATGTGAAGTCGGGTGATACTTTGAGAAAAATTCGATCGGAGGGATTAAGTGCTGATGATAACGACGGTGACGATATGTTAGATTTGTTAAAAATGTATTCTGAAAATACTGATTATGTGAGACATGTTGGTTTACCTACGTATGTACATATTTACAGTGATGTACAGTTGGATCTAGTGACAAAATTGAAATTAAATTCCAGAGGAACGATAACTGGTTATTTGGATGCTACGGGTACGGTAGTTAGAAAAGTAAATAATAGCAAGCGAGTTCTTTACTATGGTATGGTTGTACAAGCACCTTTACCAGAAAATTCTAATATTACATGTCCAATTTTAGAAATGATCAGTTCATCGCATGATATTGTTGCAATTTCCACGTGGCTTATGGCATTCAAAGCATTCGTTATAAAAAGCAAACAGAGTTGGCCTCTGTTCACCAATGTAGTGACTGATTTTAGTTATGCACAAATGCATTCGTTGAGTTTAGGATGGAACGGATTTGAATCTGTTTTGATTACCTAAATTGGTGTCATGATGTTTTGTATGAGAATAAAGATGGATCAAATATGACTGTTATAAATGTTTGTGTAAATCATTATACTAAGATAATAGTAAATCATGTGTACACATACTTTAAGCCTTGTAGTGAAACTGTTAAAAGTGTACAAAAGAAATTAATGAATAACTCTGTAATCGATTGGATTTGCTTATTGTTTAACATGGAGAGCATAGAAGACATTATACAATGGTTTAACTTGTTTGCAGTTGTATTGTTGACTAAAAGCAAAACTAAGGAGATGAGATGTGCATTTGATAATTTAAAGAACAAGTGTAAAGATAATTGTCGACCACTGAGCTGTGAAAGTGTGGAGGACTGTAGTTTTAATGATATTGATAAAGATTTATGTGAAACACCAACGGGAAAATCTTTGTTGTATTACAAATTTATGAACATAAAAGATAAAATTAAATCTAACTTGATGATTTGTATGGCAATAAATGAGGCTGAAATAAATGAATATTTTAGTGAAGAATATTTAAATAGTTTCATTCTCAAGTGTGTGCCATTCTTACCGCTCTGGACGCCTATAATGAACGTAAAAATAAAAAATGGTGTTTCATTACGACAAAGTAACGCTATTGTAGAGTCTTGGTTTAAAACTGTCAAGATAGACATGTTGGGAAGTGATCGCAGACTGAAATGCGGACGATTTGTTAGAATGACGCGTAATCGTGTGCTTAATGTATGCAAACAAGTACAGTTCAATATTAGAAAAAGAAGATGTACACGGATACTTCAGTTTGATCAACAGAAAAAAGTTAAAAAAGAAAAAACAGTTAAAACAATCGCTGTGGACTGTGAGCAGGGTATTGATGAAAAAAATGGAACTGTTGACGAAACGTTTTTAGATTCGGTAGAAGAATGGGGAAAGAAAGAAAAAAAACACAGACATTTGCAACCAAAGAATTACCGTCCTTTTGTAGAATCAAAGGGCGTTAAAATGACGAAAAACGTTACGAACATGATTGAAAATGTATTAACAATAGATGAACAGTGTGTGACTGAGCACAATGACACGAGAAAGACATATTTCTCTACTCCTGGTAGCTATAGGTCTCTTTTGAATATGGAACCTTCTTGTGAAATGGAGCTTTATGAAAATAGATTACCCAAAGACTTGACTTACTATAGAAATGTGAAGATGCCGAAGACCGATAACTATGTTGTTGGGTCTTATGGATATTTGAGTGAAGATTTAATTTTCAAAGAACTGGTATTTAGAGATTTTGACTCGTTGTCTGGGCACAATTGGTTGAATAATTTTGTTATAGACATATGCTTGGCCTTAAAGGTGTATGAATTAAGACTAAACAATGTAAAAGTTTTACCTTGCGAGACTGTTTATAGGTTAAATTAAAATGCATTATTTTATTAATAATGTATTAATTTGTTTGTTTTTTCATTAATAAATGTAAATATGTTTTTCCATATATTGACTTAAATTATTTAAAGTATTTAACCTATTTCTCATAGTAAAAACGTGTATATTTATAATAATATTAATAACATTTTAAAAACATCTCAAAGATGTTAAAATGGAACATATTGGCAGTGTTAAGGAATGTTTCAAATTGACGTTTAATATGCGTTTCAAAACATGAAATAACGATTACGGGTTAGTTTGAGTAACATGTAAGGTATATTGTTACAATGTTGCTTAAATGTTACAAGATACATACCATTTGAGTTGTTACAACATATTTAGGGAGTTGCTAATTTTGGACATTAGCAGTCCTACTGATGTTAAATTAACGTTCAAGTAACATAAAATGCGATGTTTCAAGTTTATTTGAAATGTCCCATGTACGTTTATGAAACACAATTTTGCACAGTGGGGTATTTCGACAGCAAGGTAACGACGAACAGGTATCATTATCTTATTACTCGGTAAGTATTACCAGTAATATTTCGTCGTATTAATTATGAATTTTAACTGGAAATGATCGATTATGTCGAATTTTATTACGATTTTTATTATTCCACAACATCAATTCTAAGATATTTGTATGTCAACTTGTATATTTAACAGTTTACTTATTTTCACATACAAATATTCATTTGAAAACTAGTGCCGTTTTGATTTTCAATTTCATTCAGTGCATGAATATTTTGGTGTTCACACGTGTCTTCATTCAAGCCTCGTTCTGCGTTTAGATTTTTTTTAAATTTGTATATCGCTATTTTGGTAGAATATAAACAGGTAAGTTATATATTTGTTTTTTCTAATTTTTCAAAATTATTATTATTATTCTTATAATTAATAAAATAGTTATTATTATTTATAGTATATAACATTATTTTTATAAACATTTTATTTGAAATAATGTGGTTATTTACATATTTAAGGTTAATTATTGCGTACTGAAATATCTTAGACGAATCGTATATTCGTATGATATAAAATTGTAAATTCCATATAAGTATTAGAAATATTTTTAATTATGAATATGTATATAAATATTATATAAAACATAAATATAAATATGAAAAGATTTTAGTTATCATTTGGAACATTTTAATAATAAGGTATTATTTTATAAAATAAATACACATATATAATATTCAAATATAATTGTACATAATTTTTTACGATCATGAATTTCAGATTTGGTGAAGTCTTTTATGGAAAATATATAATTATGTTCAGACCGTGGGAACTAGGTTGTAATAATAATGGTAATAAATGGTGATACTAACAAGTTTATTATTAATAATTATATAAATTATATTTATATTTAAAGGTTAATTTAGCTTAATTATATTATTTTTATTAGTTTGTCAAGAAACATTTGAAAACTGTTTGAAACCAGATGAAATAGTTCAAAAGGATGATTTACAACAAAATGTAGACGTAAACATGTTAAAAAATAATGCTTTTAACTTAATATTTGATAAAGAGGGTCATAATTATCAACACATTAATTTACATGCCGTTGTAAATTATTTACGTGGAAATGGTTATCCTCCTCACTTAAGCACAAAAAATGAAAAATCTAATTTTAGAAGGCAGAGTAAATCATTCAAAATGGATAATGACATTCTAATTTACAAAAAAATATCGGCAAAAGTGATAATTAATAAGGTAGAACAGAAATCAATTTTACAAATGGTTCATGATGGATCTGGCTACACTTCAGAATCATTAGCATTATCGAGTCACCGGGGCCGAGATGCAACTCAAAAAATTTTAAAATCAAGGTTTTATTGGCCAAATATGTCTGATGATGTTAAAAAGTATATTAAGGAATGTGATATTTGTCAAAAAATAAATCCAGCATCATTAAAATTTGTACCTGAACTTAAAAGTGTTGCTGTTCCTAAAAGAGTAGAACTTTTTTCTTTAATTTCAAAATTGTATTTGATTTCAAAATTTCACTTAATTTTGCAGGTATTTAGCCAGATTGGTGTTGACTTAATCACTTTACCATTAGTCAATGATTTTCGGTATGTAGTTGTAGCAGTATGCTACTTTAGCAAATGGTGTGAGGCTAGACCCTTAAAAGACAAAAAAGCCGAGTCAGTTGCTAAATTCATTTATGATGAGATAACATGTAGACATGGATGTCCAGATATTCAAATAAGCGATCAAGGACGTGAGTTTGTGAATAAACTTTCAGAGCAACTTTTTAAAATAACCGGAACAAACCATAGAATAACTTCTCCGTACCATCCACAAGCTAATGGTCTTGTGGAACGATTAAACCGAACATTAAAAACCAGTTTATTAAAGGTATAATAAAAAACTGATAATACTTAACGAAAAACATAACAATAATAATAATAATAATAATAATAATAATAATAATAATAATAATAATAATAATAATAATAATAATAATAATAATAACCATAAATGGAATTTGGGTTTGACAAATGCGCGAAAGCATCACTTGTCAATGGAAAACTTGAAGCAAAGCAGAACATAGAAATGAGCGATTCAACAGCCATAAAAACCCTAGATCAATCGAGCGCGTATAAGTACCTGGGCATAGATGAACATGATGGAATCCAACACAAAGAAATGAAGACCAAACTAAAAAAAGAATATTACCGAAGAATAAGAGAAATCCTCAAAACAGAATGAAATGCTAAAAATAAGATAACAGCAATAACATCGCTAGCGGTACCTGTAATCCAATATAGCGTGGACATAATCAAGTGGACCCAGGCTGAGATACGAAAACTAGACACACAAACAAGAAAGATGCTCAATATGTTCGGCGCACTCCATTCACGAGCCGACATCGACAGGTTGTACATTCCTAGAAAAGAAGGAGGTCGAGGAATGATCAGTATTGAATCTATTTATAACATCGCTAAAGAAGGACTCCAGAATTACCTAAAACTTAAACAATGTGACAAATATTTAGGCATGGTGTTTAGACAACAAACAACCAAGGACTACGAAGAACAAGACCAATGTACAGAAGAAGAGATAGAAGACACCAACCCATGTAAATATGAAACAATAAAAGTTAAAGAGATAAAGCAACGCATGAAGCAAAGAATAAAAGAGGAACGAATTGAGAAATGGAAGTCCAAAACCACTACACGGACAATTTGCAAAAGAGTCGGAAAAGGAAAACATAAACCGTAACCAGTCCTGGGCGTGGCTCAGTTACGCAAATATCAAGGCAGAAACGGAGGCATTAATAACAGCCTGCCAAGATCAAGCAATTGCAACAAACTATATAAAAGCAAAAATAATGAAAAGTGGCAATGACCAAAAATGCAGACTTTGCCACTCTTTCAGCGAAACTATATATCATGTTATGTCAGGCTGTCCAATCTTGGCGAAAAAGGCATATCTGGAGAGGCACAACGCAGTGGCAAAACAACTCCATTGGAACATCTGTAAACACTATAACGTAAGCATCGACGAAAAGTGGTACCAACACGATCCAGACCCTGTAGTCGACACAGCAGATGTTACAATCATATGGGATACTCAAATACAAACAGACAGGAGAATAACAGCAAACAAACCAGACCTCATAGTGAAAGATAAAAAGAAGAAGCAATGCCTCCTAATAGATGTAGCTATTCCATCAGATTATAACATAACACAAAAGGAAGCGGAAAAGCAGCTGAAATATAAGGACTTACAAATCGAAATACAGAGGATGTGGAACGTTAGAGCGAAAGTAATCCCCATCATCATTGGAGTAACAGGACTCATTTCTAATGTTACCTCAAACCTTATCAAAGAAGTTCCTGGAAAACATAATCTTCTGCAGATGCAAAAGACAGTGGTGTTGAGTACCGCACACATAGTACGCAAAGTATTATAATATAAAAGACATTTCAAAATGTCATTAAAATTGAAAGTAACACCCTAGGTGCAAGGTGTGCACTCGGTGTTACTAGATAATGTAACCTTAGCCCAGCTAAGTGGAGCCGATCAATAATAATAATAATAATAATAATAATAATAATAATAATAATAATAATAATAATAATAATAAAAAATGGTCGGCTATCACAGCGCTAGCTGTCCCAGTGTTGCAATATAGCTTCGGAATCATTAAATGGACCTTAGCAGAAATCAGAGCTTTGGACAGGAAAACTAGAAAACAGTTAACCATACATGGAGCACTGCATCCTCGATCTGATATTGACAGATTGTATGTCCCGAGACGTGAAGGAGGCAGAGGCCTTGCAAACTTAGAAACCAGTCATGAGATTGCAAACCGGGGTATCAGACAATACTTGGAGCTTAAACAGCAAGATAAATATTTGGGTATAGTATACAGGCGGATCATTAGGAAAGAAGAAAACATAAGTTCAAATCTCAGCTCACCACCTACATTCAAAACTGATGAAGTGAAGAAAATCATGGCCGAAATGAGAGAGAAAAAGAAAATAGAAGCAAAAAATAGATGGAAAGGAAAAAAGATGCATGGTCAGATACTCAGAGAAGTAGAAAAAGAAAACATAAGTGAAACGAAATCTTGGGAATGGCTGAAATTTGGAGAATTGAAAGTGGAAATAGAGTCACTCATCACTGCATGCCAAGAACAGTCCATTGCAACCAACTATTTGAAGGTAAAAGTTCTGAAAACTGGCACAGACCCCAACTGTAGACTGTGTCGGACAGAACTTGAAACAATCCACCATATACTCTCAGGTTGCTCAATTCTGGCTAAGAAAGAATACTTGGAGCGCCATGATGCAGTTGCAGCCCACCTGCACTGGAATATCTGTAAAGAATACGGCATTAAAGTCTCAGATCGATGGTATGAACATAGACCAGACCCAGTTGTGAACACAAAAGAGATGACCTTGTTGTGGGATACGCAAATTCAAACGGATCGGACAATTAGGGCAAATAAACCAGACTTAGTCCTCAAAGATAAGAGGAAAAAAATGTGCTTACTGATAGATATTGCAGTTCCCTCGGATTATAACATCGTCCAGAAAGAGGCAGAGAAGAGGCTGAAATATAGGGACTTGCAAATAGAGATCGAGAGAACATGGAACCTGAAAACTAAAGTCATCCCAGTTGTTATTGGAGCGACAGGACTTATATCACACAGTACATGTGCAGGAATTAAGGATATTCCAGGAAGGCACCATCTTCTGAGTCTGCAAAAAACTGTCCTCCTCAAAACCGCCCACATTGTGCGCAAGGTGCTATAAGTTGCTCAGGCTAAGGAGTTTTTAACATCATAACAACCAATTGTGGGTCACCCTAGGTGCACGGAGTGCACTCGGTGACTTCAGCATTAGAAATACCATAGGAAAATTTTACTTACCTATGTGATAATCCGATGATAATAATAATAATAATAATAATAATAATAATAATAATAATAATAATAATAATAATAATAATAATAATAATAATAATAATAATAATAATAATAATAATAATAATAATAATAATAATAATAATGATAATAATAATAACAACTATTGGCTATTATAAATACATACACACACACACACATTTATATATATATATACACGTAAGTATATTTATTTATATAATTTACAAATTTACTTAATATTTTGAATTCTTATAGCTATTTAAGAATATTAACTTATGAATTTATTAATATAGACCTAAGGGTCGCCCTAGACAGCGCTGGATAGACAGGGTTAAAGAAGATATAAAAAAGTGCGCCCAGGGTTTAACTATAGAAGACACCATTGACAGAGATAGTTGGAAAAAGTAGTAGAGGCAGCGAAAGTCCTTCAAGGACCGTAAAAGCTCAAGAAGAAGAAGAAGAAGAATTTATTAATATTAAAAAAATAGATTTTCAGTAAGTATGAAGTGTAGTATTTTTTTTTATTTTTCATGTTTTACTTATTGAGGTATTATTTTAGGTTCAACAGAACGATTTGTTTAAATGGCCAGATACTTTACAGGGAATACTATTTGCATATAGAACAACTACACGTACATCAACAAAATTTTCTCCATTTTTTATTCTTTACCAGCGAGAACCAGTACTTCCAGTTGTTGTACAAAATAAGGACAGCGAATTTACCGAACCATTAACAAATAATTTTGAAAATTATTTTGATGAAACTGAATTTTCAAAAACAGTTGAAACAATGATTCAATTAAGAGATATTTTTTTAAATTACAAATAATGCACTTATATGAAATTAAATTATACTGTTTAGCTATTATGGAAAATGATGCAAAAATTAACATTGAAAATGCCCAAATTAAACAATCCGAGTCATATGCGAAAAGACACCAAAAAGCTGATTCCTACTTTAAGAAAGGTGATAAAGTTCTTTTAAAAAAATTTAAAAAGAAATGATAAAAAAGGTGGTTGGTCCCTTATGCCATGGGTAGGCCAATTTATTATCGAATCTCTCTTTGCTAACAATACCTGTATTTTAAAAAGAGATGAAAGAATTTTAAAAACAAAACAACACATCAAAAACTTTAAAAAATTTTACGAAGGTAATGAGGAAATATGCGATGATAAAATTGAGGAAAACATTAGTGCTGAGGGCCAATTGCCAGTTAAAATACAGCAATATAAGCCAGTAAGCAAATATTGGAAGATTAAAAAAAGTACTGAACTCAATTTGCCAATTATACCAACCCATATTAAATCTGTGGCTAAAAGAAGTTCAAAACTATTATCTAAACCAAAGGAAGTCAATGACGTATCTGGGGATGGCAATTGTTGGTTACGTTGTATATCTGTTTGGCTGACTAATTCTGAACAGCACTATGAAGAAATAAGAGCAACTTTATATAAAGTAAATGAATAACATTAATATTATATTTTACATTCTGAGTGGAGCGAGGAATATATTGGTTAATAAACAATTATAAATAAATTGTGATTATTTGTTTCAGTTTTTCATTAATAATACCATTGATTATATATAGTATAGATACGCCACTGACAAGTTTTTCTGTACCTCGAAATAAAACTGCCGATAGATGGCGATAAGAATACAATAACATGAATAAATTCAATTTTATGTTGGACTTTGGCTGGTGGTGATGCGGGAAATGGGAATAACATTTTATAATATAGTTTTCGACCTGTGCGTCGCGGCTCCTAGACACGTCGCCGATTATCGAGAGAGCCGCGTCCGCAGTAAAAATTAAGAATAATAAAAATTAAAGCCAACTTATACCTGTTGCTATAATTAGTTATGTGATAAACCGATTCAGCGGTAAATTATCGTACAAATTTTTGCTATGTTCGAAAATTTGAAATGGTATTTACGAATTACATACACTCGATTAATGTCTACACACTCAGCAAGCCATTATTAGGCTGGTCGCATATTGAGACGCAGCGACATAGGCGTAGCGCAGTACAGGATAGTGTAGGAAAAAACTGTATGACCCGTGACTGAATATTACAACACAGTTTTTTGTTGTCGTTCGATGAAAACATTTGATATGATGGCTAGGATTGCCAATTCGTAGGATTTCAAAAACTGGACGCGATGACCCGCAATGACATATTTTTTCTATATTATAGGCGCTTTTCGTATTGTCCGGTACGCGACTAATAAAATAAACACGATCGACAATACGAACAAATCGTTAGAATAATATAATAATAATAATAATAATAATAAATGTTATTAAATTTTATAAACCAAAACGATTCATTAAATGACTCTGACTGTTTGCTTATGATAAATAAGACTTATGATTGGATAACGTGTGGAGGACTGTGTATGCCATCAATTCATTTACAGGATCTCTGCAGCATATGTTTAAATGTATTTGAAGATAAATGGAATTCTATTCAAAGTAAAAATGACATTTTATGACGTTTTAGTTGTCATTACTTTTTGTAAGACAACTTTGACGGTACAAAAAGGAAAGAAAAAAAAGAAGAACACGAATTTTTTCCGCGTCCTTCCGTTAAAGACAGACGAAATAACTTTCCTCGTCGCTTATGTCGTCGTCCGAACCGAAAAGACTGCCTTCGTCGAAAGCGTCGAAATCGGTGGCCACTGTTTCCGCGCACAGACCGATGGCCGCTGTTTCCGCGCACACATCCGCGGCCACTGTTTCAGCGTACACACCGGTGGCCGCTGTTTCCGCGCACACATCCGCGGCCATCGAGCGCGCCACGTCCGTCGGACAATGCCACGGATTCGCCTCGACGTTCGGTGCGTTGCCGGACGACGGCCACTGACCCACCGCGGCCGGTTCGTGTTCCCAGACGTTCGCGAAATCGTTCGCACACTGTCCGACGGCGTTCGGTGCGTTGCCGGGCCACGACGACGACGGGCCTGCAGCGGACGAGTGCCACTGACCCACCGGGGCCGGTTTGTGTTCCCAGACGTTCGCGAAATCGTTCGCACACTGTCCGACGGCGTTCGGTGCGCTGCCGGGCCACGACGACGACGGGCCTGCAGCGGACGAGTGCCACTGACCCACCGGGGCCGGTGCGTTCTTCCAGACGTTCGCGAATCGTTCGCACACTGGCCGACGGCGTTCGGTGCGCTGCCGGGCCACGACAACGACGGGCCTGCAGCGGACGACTGCCACTGACCCACCGGCGTCGGTGCGTTCTTCCAGACGTTCGCGATATCGTTCGCACACTGGCCGACGGCGTTCGGTGCGCTGCCGGGCCACGACCACCAAGGCCACTGACCCGCGACCGCCGGTGTGCAGTCCGACTCGGTGACGTCCATAGGGCACTCTCCCGGACACTGACAGTTCGCCGAACAAGGCCACGCGCACCGCGGACCGTCGAACGGACACCGGGAACCCGCCGCGCTCGTGTCCGCGACGTTAAAGTCCATTCTGACCGGAACGTCCGATTCCGCGGTGACATCCATCGGGCACCCTCCCGGACATTGGCAGTCCGACGAACAACAGTCGGACCGCGAGTACCACCAAGGATCGGCGAACTGTTGTTGGTCCGCACATTTGTTATTCCACAACACCGGTGTACTGTATTGGAAATCAAAACGCGTGAAATCTTAAGATAGCTCAATGTTAATGAAAGTCGTATAGCTGCAGACGTTTACGGTGATATCTCTTGTAGCAGTGTCGCAATTGTTACAGTTAAATTGTTTTTTTGCGTTTAAAACCATACAATTTCATATGGAATTACTTATAAGATTCTAAAAAACCACTTTAACAGCCATGGGAAAAACTATTGAAACACAAATTTGGGGACAAAAAATAACGTTTGTAAAAGACGGCGAGACACTGCAGGTGTTGTGTATGTCGGTTCGGACAGAAATCGCGTTTAAAACCGATTCTAAATTATAATTTGCAACAGATTTAATATGGCTTGACTCGATTTTATTCAATACTACGAAAATCAAAAGCACGTCGAATAAAGTCTGTATACCTATTGTATTTTGTAATGCGATTCGCTACCGAAAGGTGTGATCGAAACTTCAGAAAGATCTGACCGTTATGATTTTCCGTACGTTTTTCTTTAAAGAAAAGTTTTAATTATGGCCGTTTTTAATATAAAAAAAAAAACTAAAATGTCTCACTGATCATCAGCAAAAACATTTTGAATCGTACACGCGTTACAATATCTCTCTATTATCATCCCAGAGAGCTGACGGGGTTAGCAAAACGTAAAGTGTATTATTTTATTATACAACATTTGTTCGCGGCATTGTCGATTTACTCTGACTTACTCGCACATATTTTTCTTTTGTTTTGTTCTTTGACGGTACCGTTCACCCACAATATTGGTATATAACTTATCAGAAAACGACAGTTAATACGCGTTGACGGGCTTCAATCGGCGTTAGGTGAATGTCGTGTTCGATTTGATATGTCAAACAATAAATGAACGTACAAATTCAACGAAAATTACTTTAGCGTCAATCGTCTTGATTTCACGACTAAACACTTTTCATCTCGAACTATTTGTAACGCGTTCGTATAATATCTCGCGTTGTAATTAAAAGTTTCTACGGTAACACGCTACGCACTGTGTCCAGGATACATGTTTTTTTTTCCAAACAAACATTAAACGTTTTTATGTCAGTAATCAGTTGTAAACAAACAAAATATAGTTATTCAATTTGAACAAAAAAAAAATATATATATCGAAAGCACTATATAGTGGTTTATAGTGACCACACACTTAATGATTTAATGGTACTAGTTACCGAATTAACTCAACGCGGTTACTTAATTATTCAATGAAGATCTTATTAGCGATAAATCGGCAATTTTTTATTTATTTTTTTATTCGACAAATACAATTTGTAAAATATTATATGAATACGAGTTACGATAAAAATGCACCGTTCGTATAATATACATTTTATGAATATAGCGCGTTTTAATAAACGCGGAATCTCGAGACGAATTTTGAAAATATGTGCGTTATTATTGTATCAGCTGTGTAATAACAACATTGTTATTTTCTCCGAACCCTAAATATCTACTAAAAAAATTTCAAAAATCCTCGGTTCTTAATAATTAAGTACCGATTATTATAACTAATAATTATAACTGATAATTATGAATAATTTTTAGTTTTACCGTCACGCGCTCGTGTGTTCCACCGAGTTGTAAATATTATTATTATTATTATTATTATTACATAATCCGTAATATTAACGAACTGAGCCACAAGGGCGTGGAAAAAAAAAATAATGAATAAACACGAACCTAAAATGTTGTAGTGTATCACTGATAACACATTATTAGCACTATTTATTGAGGATGAACAGACGTCGCCGGCGACATTTGTTCACCAAAACATGAACACGTAACAAACGAAAATTTGTTAGGTTAACCTGTGTTAAAATTTTTTCGTCTCTCTCTTCTCGTTGGTGCGACGAATGCGTTTGTTGGCGCACGAGATGCTTCAAGTAGTGAGAGGCGGTTCTCCTTGCCAATATTTAAGACAATTAAACGAAAGTATAAATAAGATATAGTGGACTGTATTAAAGATATAATATGTATAAAGATAGTGTATAAACAAATATAATAATGTGTAAATGATTTACCAATGTGTTTAAACGATATAAAAAAAAAAGGTGTAAACGATATAATAATAATACAAATGATATAAAAAGTCTAAACGATATAGCAATGTGTGTAACGATATAATAATAATACAAACGATATAAAAAGTCTAAACGATATAGCAATGTGTGTAACGATATAATAATAATACAAACGATATAAAAAGTATAAACGATATAAAAAGTCTAAACGATATAATAATAATGTATACAAGAAATCAAAGGCCCACCGGCCGATACTAATAAGGTGGTGCACCACTTACTTTATTCGGCTATGGTGACATGTAGAGCCGGGGTCTGTAATTGACAAAATTTAATACAATAAAAAGACAGGTGCGACCCCGCACACACAATGCCACCGCTAACCGAACTGGACGAATATACACACAATCACTTTCCGCTGCAGACGGAGAACACAACACAAGACAACCACGTGACTCATATGACACGACTATAGTCGGGTGAATGAAAAGTAATTGACCACCCTGCTGGGGAAATACAAATTAACGATGGCAAATAATATTGCACGAACGATGCTTACCAGTGTGTCGGTTACATTCACAAATTTCATTATGAAACATCAACGTGGTTTGAGAATTACACTAATATTGCACACCAAGTGCTCGACAACTTCATCGGACGGATGTCAAACGGAAAAGAAAAAAACGGTCGACTCGTACGATACACAATGGTCGGTCATCATTCACTTAACGGAAGTTGGGAACAGAACCGCAGTGCCACTCATAATACAATTAAACAACGAGAAATACACTAAATAATAGGTGACACTGACAGTTGACACAAACTTGTAGACTAGGAAATATTTGAAAAACATTAACACTGACCGACTGACAATTCACATGATAACAAATAGGAATACACTGTGTCGTGATAGAGAAACCGATGCTCACCGCTGAACAACAGCCAAATAGCATTGAAGCGGCTAACACCCAATTCGCCACCGCGACACAGCGTATTGGCGCGAAACTTAAACACCAAAAAAAAAAAACAAACAAATATCGATTGAAGCGCGAACATTCTCCCCCCGTTGAAAGATTGTAAGTCTTTCAAACCACTGTCCCTAAGTATACACAATTTTGCTTTTAAATTACACTACAAAACAAAACAAAAAAAAGAAAAAAAAATATACATATTAGTTAAGACACAAAAAAAAAAGAGAAAAAATGTATATAATAAAAAAACAAAACGAAACAATTTATTCTTCATCTGAAGCGTTAGGTATTAAGGCAAGTTTGGAAACTGGACGGCGGAACTCTGTCCCTGCTGAATTGCGAAGAGTGACAACACGAATGACTCCATCAGCTCCTGGATGGACACGCATTACTCGAACTAAACGCCATTGGATTGGAGGGGTAGCTTCATCTCGAAGGATTGCTAGGTCACCCAACAGATATATTTTTTGACGTTGCAATCCATCGCCCACGACGTTGTAACTGTGGTAGGTACTCAGCAGACCACCTTTTCCAAAAATGTTGCAATCGTGCCTGTAGCAACTTAAACTGACGCAAGCGATTGGTAGGTATCGCGGATACATCTGGTTCTGGAGGAGAAGTAAGTGGACCACCGATCAGGAAGTGACCTGGTGTGAGGGCACTATAATCAGCTGGATCAGATGACACGGAAATGATTGGTCTGGAGTTGAGAACTGCTTCTATTCTACATAGTAGGGTGACTGTCTCTTCATATGTAAGCAATGTTCCATTACTCATCTTAATGAGGTGCTGCTTGGCTGATTTGACTCCTGCCTCCCAAAGGCCACCAAAGTTGGGCGCAGATGGAGGAATGAAATGCCATTCAATGCCCAAAGTTGCTATCTTAGTTTCAAAATTGCTATCTTTACGAATATCTGTGACCCATGATTTAAGAATTTTATTTGCACCAACAAAATTAGTGCCATTGTCACTGTACAGATGTGAACACTGGCCACGTCGAGAAATGAAACGGAATAGGGCTGACATGAATGCATCTGATGACAAATCACGAACTAATTCTAAGTGCACTGCACGAGTAACCATACATATAAACACTGCTATATAATGCTTCAGTGACTTAACACGCCGAATACCACTGCGGATGTTTATAGGTCCACAGAAATCCACACCACTTTTCGAAAAAGGACGACACTGAATGACCCTTGATTGTGGTAGTGGTGCCATAAATGGTTGCATCATGTTGGGTTTAGTACGGAAACAACGAATGCATTTGTGAACAGTTTGTCGAGCAATGTTTCTGCCACGTATAGGCCAATATGTATGTTGGATACTGGCTAGAACCGCTTGTGGCCCAGCATGTAAAAGTCGTACATGTTCATGCTCAAACAGCATTTTTGTTATTGGGCTTTTGGTTGGTAACACAATGGGATGTTTCTGACGCTCCGATAATGACGAATTTGAAAGTCGGCCACCAACACGTATCAATTGACGTTTATCAAGGAATGGACTAAGCGACTTAAGACAGCTACGATGATGAACATTAGCTCCTTCTTGTAATAATTTTATTTCCGATTGAAAATAATTATGTTGTGCACGTGACAACCAGTACAGTTTGCTGTCTTGTAATTCCTTGGTCGTTAATCCACCGGTGTTACAATCGTTACCGTTATTTACCTTTATCGTACAATTACGTATAAATCTTTTTATGTATGCCGTTACATATATTAACTTATTCCATTTTGAAAATCTGTTCAATAACCAATCTGGGTCAGCGTTCACCGTAGATGCTGTTAGTACCAATTTCATTAATCGCACTTCGTCAGTTGGATCAGAAACCCTTGGGTTTGCTGGCCATATTGACTGGTCCTCTGTGAGCCATTTGGGCCCGTGCCACCACAAATGAGACTGAATGATATCGGTTGCTTCCATGCCTCTGGAAATTAAGTCAGCTGGGTTATCACTTGTAGGAACATGACGCCACTGTCTTGGTATTGTGACATCATTGATACGAGCTACTCTGTTAGACACATACACTTGTAACGGAGATTTGCTGTGTATCCATGACAGTACAATAGTGGAATCTGTCCACAGTACAACATTATCATGTGAAATATTTATTGATAATTTGTTAAATTCCTTGATGACTTGTGATGTTAGTTCAGCTAGAACAAGGGCTGCACACAGTTCTAATCGAGGAATTGTTGTTTGACGCATTGGTGCTACTCTTGACTTTGATGTGTATAGAACAGTGTTCCAAGTATCATTGGAGCCCTTACTTCTTATGTATATGCATGCACCAAATGCATGTTGTGATGCGTCACTAAATCCATGAATTTGAATGTCACTTGAACCATCAAATATAACTTTACGTGGTGTGGACACTTTATTTAATGGACTCAAGGCAGTGTAAAACTTAACCCAACGTTGTTGAATATTATCAGGAAGCACCGTATCCCAATCAATTTGTAGTGACCACAATTGCTGTATGAATATTTTTCCTTTAACGAACACTGGTGTGACTAGACCGATAGGATCAAATACTTTATGGATATCAGACAAGAGTGTTCGTTTGGTCATGTTACAGGGTGGATTCCATGGTTTGATCGCAAACTGGAACACATCATTTGTGGGTTGCCATATTATGCCTAACGTTGTAACAGTGTTATCATCAGACGGTTTAATTATATAATGATCATCATTATTAGACATAGGAATTTTGTTCAGTAACATATTTGAATTTGAGCACCATTTTCTTAACGGCATCCGAGCACCGTGAAGTGTGTTTGAAATGGATTTATATAATTTATAACATTCATCCTCTGTAGCTCCTCCGCTCAGAAGATCATCAACATAAAAATCAAGTTTAATAGCTCTCCTGGCTTCTTGAGTATCAGCATCTTTGGCCAACTCTGTTAGACATCTTGTGGCTAAGAAAGGAGCAGACTTGGTTCCGTATGTAACCGTCATCAATTTATATTGCTTCAATGATTCATTGGGATTAGGTCGATAAAGTATTTTCTGCAGGTTGCAGTCTTCATCATGAACTCGGATTTGCCGATACATTTTCTCTATGTCTGCAGTCAGTGCAATATTATGTAATCGAAACCTCAATAAAATGGCTATCAAATCTGGTTGAACAGTTGCTCCTCGCATCATGACATCGTTTAGTGATATGCCAGTGGATGTTACAGCAGACCCATCAAAAACTACTCTTGTTTTGGTTGTAATACTGTCTGACTTTGTTACAGCATGATGTGGCAAGTAATAACTAAGTACACTGGTATCTTCTTGTGCTAAGGTCATGTGTCCCAAGTCAACATATTCCTTCATAAAAATCTTGTAGTCTGTGTTTAGTTGTGAACATCTGATCAATTTTTGTTCAAGATTTAGGAATCGACGTTGTGCCATGAATTTAGATTGGCCTAATGCATTAATGTTGGACTTCAATGGTAACCGAACAATGAATCGGCCATCTTCAGCTCGGTTTACAGTCTTACAAAAATGATGTTCTGCTTCGTGCTCTTCTTCAGACCGTACATTTGCTTTTGTGAACAAAGAAATAGCAGACTGCTCTCTTGATAAATTGCTCGATGTTGACAGCATAGATGCTGAGTTACTGGAATTTGAATTGAACAATCTACCGGTTATTACCCAACCAAGTTTTGTGTGGTGTGCAGACAAATGCTCGTTGATTGCTATACGATCACCATTGAACAACTGGAACACCACTTCTGCACCAAGTAAACAATCTATGGGTGCAGACTTGTAAAACTGTGGGTCTGCCAACTGCGATTGAACGTTGCTAGGTAGGACTATGTTATTGACATTAATACTGATAGTTGGTAGTTGGTTTGAGATGATAGGCAAAGAATGAAACTGTACGTTTGATGTATATTGACCATATTGAGATGAGATAACTGTTGGTGCTAAACTCTTAGCATACACTGACTTGAACCCGATTCCGGTGACCAGAGTAGAACTGTTGAATGAATTTAGTTTTAGTTTTCGAGCACACGAATTAGTTACAAAATTTAATTGCGACCCGGTATCTAATACTGCTCTACAACTGTGAGGTGCACCTGAAGCATCATTAATGTTCACTATACATGTTGCTAACATAGCATGACAGTTAGAATAAGTAACGTTTGATGAGTCTTGTTTCACATACATGGCAATTACATTATCTTCACTATGAGACTGTGACGGTAAATCAGGAGTATTTTGTACCTCTTGATTATTTCGGAATGGTTGGTACCCATGGAGCCTAGTATTGTGTTTCTTGTTACACATGCGACAGCCACTAAATCTGCATTGAGTCGACTGATGACCTGGTATCAAACAATTGAAACACAACTTATGCTCAGCTGCAACTTTGGATCGGTCAGGAACAGACAATTTAACGAATTGTTCACAAAAATACAACTTATGGGTACCTGAGCATAGAACACATTTCTCTTTGCTATATGACTTTGATGCTGAACTTGCTAATAAGACCCTCTTGGCAACTTGCTGTTTTAAGTCTTCACGTTGTTTTCCTACTTCACCAACTTCATATGCTGATACACGATTAGCTAGGAATTTTTCTAAATCCATAAATTTAGGAAGCTCTCTTGATGTTTGAATTAATTGCCATTCACCAACCGTTGTTGGATCCAACCGGGAGCACACCAATGTCACTAACCACGCATCCCAATTATCAATAGGCTGATTCATGGCTCTCAATGCTCGTACATGTGAAACGATATGATGGTGTAAGTTTCTTAATGCCGATGCTGATGGTTTTTGAACTGTTGGTGTTTCCATTAATGACCGTATATGTGATTGAATGATTAGTGAGTTATTTTTATATCTTTCGATCAATGCTTCATAGGCTGTATGGTAATTGCCTTCAGTGGTTGGAATAGTTTTTATTACATCAGCAGCAGGACCAGACAGACATGACTTTAGATAGTGTAGTCGTTGAACATCTGACAGACCTTGATTATCATGAAACATTGCATTAAATGTATCAAAAAACGATACCCAATCTTGCAAATTACCACTGAACTTCGGCGCTGGAATAGCAGGCAATTTCATTGAGTCGCGTATAAGAGTGGGAGCTTGAGTTGTAGAAGTGTCCGGAGATGTCTTAGTTTGGCCTTCAAGTATGTCCAATAACTGAGCCTTAAGAGAACAATAATACTCATCAACTGTTATTGCATCATCAAGTAATTGAGGACTGGCATCGTCACAGTCTTCAACAGAATTATGTATCAGTTCATAATCGCACATTATCTTTGTTAATTTGTCTAATCGAGTTTTAATTTGATTGATAGATTTAGTAGCTGGATCAAATTGGTCAGCATACGTTTGAATTTGTACCATTGATTTTTTTTAATAAATCTCTTTTCTTTAACAACTTTCTTAACTCTGACGACATAGTTGTTTCATCTGAATTGGACATATTGATTGAAGAATACAAATTACAATATCACCTACAGTTTTATACAATGTGACAATACACTAAACAATTGACATATGATGATAAACAATGCGTATAAACAAGATATAGTAGCAGTTAGTACTAGGACAACAGTAAAATACAAAAAGAATTATTAACTACTACTACTATTATTAATATAACATCCGGTTCGACATGGACCAAAATGTTGGCGCACGAGATGCTTCAAGTAGTGAGAGGCGGTTCTCCTTGCCAATATTTAAGACAATTAAACGAAAGTATAAATAAGATATAGTGGACTGTATTAAAGATATAATATGTATAAAGATAGTGTATAAACAAATATAATAATGTGTAAATGATTTACCAATGTGTTTAAACGATATAAAAAAAAAAGGTGTAAACGATATAATAATAATACAAATGATATAAAAGTCTAAACGATATAGCAATGTGTGTAACGATATAATAATAATACAAACGATATAAAAGTCTAAACGATATAGCAATGTGTAACGATATAATAATAATACAAACGATATAAAAAGTATAAACGATATAAAAGTCTAAACGATATAATAATAATGTATACAAGAAACCAAAGGCCCACCGGCCGATACTAATAAGGTGGTGCACCACTTACTTTATTCGGCTATGGTGACATGTAGAGCCGGGGTCTGTAATTGACAAAATTTAATACAATAAAAAGACAGGTGCGACCCCGCACACACAATGCCACCGCTAACCGAACTGGACGAATATACACACAATCACTTTCCGCTGCAGACGGAGAACACAACACAAGACAACCACGTGACTCATATGACACGACTATAGTCGGGTGAATGAAAAGTAATTGACCACCCTGCTGGGGAAATACAAATTAACGATGGCAAATAATATTGCACGAACGATGCTTACCAGTGTGTCGGTTACATTCACAAATTTCATTATGAAACATCAACGTGGTTTGAGAATTACACTAATATTGCACACCAAGTGCTCGACAACTTCATCGGACGGATGTCAAACGGAAAAGAAAAAAACGGTCGACTCGTACGATACACAATGGTCGGTCATCATTCACTTAACGGAAGTTGGGAACAGAACCGCAGTGCCACTCATAATACAATTAAACAACGAGAAATACACTAAATAATAGGTGACACTGACAGTTGACACAAACTTGTAGACTAGGAAATATTTGAAAAACATTAACACTGACCGACTGACAATTCACATGATAACAAATAGGAATACACTGTGTCGTGATAGAGAAACCGATGCTCACCGCTGAACAACAGCCAAATAGCATTGAAGCGGCTAACACCCAATTCGCCACCGCGACACAGCGTATTGGCGCGAAACTTAAACACCAAAAAAAAAAACAAACAAATATCGATTGAAGCGCGAACAGCGTTGTTTTTTTTTTGCCGTTTTCGATTTTTTATCTTGTCACGATATGCAAATGAATAATAATTAATAGTAATAATAATCGTTTTTCTTATTCCTTATATAATAAGCGGTGACGTGTAATTCGATAATTAATAAATTTAAATTAAATACTATCATGACGAATAATATTTTGAGCCTGGATATCAAAAACCAAATCCACATGGAGTAGGAAGCGCAAAGTGTGCGAATTCTGTCACCGGTCAGTAAAATGTTATATTTTACTGGCCGGGTGATGATCGCAGGGACCATGAGCTGCATCGGCATCTTATAGCACAAGTAAAACCGAATAATATACACACAACAGCGCTAACAACAAAATAAAATAAAGGCAGAATGAAAGAAACTTACAACAAATAAACGAATAAAAAAAGGTATGACTCACAAAATTGTACATGTATATGTTTAAGAAAATAAAATAATAAAATATTGTAATTTTGAATGATGATGATGTAAACAAAAATTTAGAATATTGAATATGTAAAAAAAAAAAATTATTATTATTATTATATGTAATTTAGATGATGTTAATGTCATGTGAGTATTAAACTGAGACTATATGTAAAACTGTATACCATAAGCCAGAGCTAAATGTTATTATAATTACAAAAAAAAAAAAACAAACTTTCAATCAGTTTTTTTATTATATACTAGTGGTTCCATTAGCCCTAAATAATGGTGGCGCCCGGAATAGAAATGGGTGTCAAGGTCCAGCAACCGATTAAAAGTCTTGGTACCCTCAGCCACGACAAAACAATACCACATAAAAAAAAATATATTTATATAAAAAAAAAATAAAACGGTTGTTGCAATGTTTATTTGGAACACTTAATACGTTTTTCTCCGTTATGTAGGCAATGTTCCAGTGATAGCGCATTCACGAAGTTTTTTGACGTACGAAAGTGTATGAAATCACAACATATTCGGATTGTTTTCGGAGGGTCTAGGACATTTCACCGCCACCGTTTCGCTACCATCCGCTCGTTGTATTTTTCTCGATCAAAAGTTTCAGTGATTTTACTTTATTCGTGTAATTTACCACCAAACTCTATAATTTTGAATTTAATTTAGTTATAAAATAAATTATACATAATAATATGAAATGACCATAATAATCTATCCAGTGGCGTCATTTGGTGGGGGGCAGGGTGGGCATTTGCCCCCCCTTGTTAACAGTGGGCCGGCATGATTCATGCCGATACCTATGATGTAAATATAAATAATTCTAACCAAATCTATAGTAATGAGCAATAATAACAAATCGCGTGGCAAACAGTGGATTACAATTAAATTAATAATAAAATAAAAAAGTATGCAGGTTATAACCGCTATTAAAGGTGATTAAATAGCGGTTATAACTTACCGCGGTTCTGGGTTTTTCGATAAACATGGTTATTGTTGAAGGCAGTGCGTAAGTTATTGACGTTACCCCTAAATTCGAAGAATATGATGTACGTACGTTTGACAGGTTGTCAGTTGACGAACCTATATCGCGTACGGTACAAACGAATTTGTTTAACCGTTGTTCAACGCTTCAAACGTATGTTTTATGAATATACGTATGTATAAATTTGTGAGTGGTAAGTATAAAAAATAAAAATGAAAAAAGCTAAAGGTGGTGTGGCCAAGACGGCGAGAAAGGGAGAAAAAATATTGAACAAGCCGCTCAGAGCTGATCACAAAACGTCATTTCTAACGCGTTTAATATTATGACAAGAATTTGAATCACAGATAATATTTACGTACTATATAGTTATTTATGATACATTTATTATAGCCAATAAAGTAATGAATTTCCTCCCACAAAAAAAAAATATATATATATATCCGGCGATTCATGAATATGATAACGAAAATATCAAAATTATGTAAAATAGAAATTGTATTGAGCTAAATGTAAATATGGGAAATAGTTAAATGGGGGGCCGGTTAAATCTTTTGCCTCCCCCTTTCGGAAACTGAAATGACGCCATTGATTGATTGTCGTATGTAAGACTATCCTGATCATCAATGTCTCCTACTACAACATACGGTTGCACAGTTAAACCATACATTATTGCTTTATCAACTTTCTGTCTATCAATAATTTTCAAATCGTTGGCATTCTAAAACATGTTAATATAATAAAAAAATTAGTTAAACGCTACTTTACCAAAAATTAATTGCCAGTTTTTAATGGTTCATAGTTGTTTTATTATGAACTATTAAGTGACAGTAATTGTGACCCTCGGGTACTATGTTGTCAGATTTAATATTCAAGTTTGATCTTTAAGAGTTTTAATTAAAATATTGTTCGATACCATACGTATCTCCTACAAAATAATTAAAATAATAAAAAAAAATGTAAAAAGATTAAGTATAAAAAAATTATACTCGTGCCCACGAGAGAAGTAACCTGTTTCGCGCATGTAGACTGACGTACGTCGAAAGAGTGGGAATGCGTGAAACCCGACGCGTTTTGGTTGAAACACAGGTTACTTCCAGTGGCCCAACAAGCACAATATCCTAGGGGGGGCTACAGCCCATATATCTTAAAATATAATACATTACAGAAATACCGAGATTATTTATACACATAAGGCATTATTTATTTTGAGGGGGCTATTAGTAAATTTGGGGGGCTAAGCCCCCCTAGTTGCACTTATGGTTACTTCTCTCGTGGGCCCGAGTATATATAAAAATACTTTGAATACCTATTTCTAATATTAAAAGCAAAAAATGTAAATACATACTTGAATATAGAATTATAGAAATATCTATAAAGATTTGTATAATATGTAAATGGTTTCTTTTATAATAAGCACGAGTGAGAAAGTATTAAATAGTATTAAAAGTATTAAATACTTTTACAACAATTTTAAAACACGTAAAAACTAAAAATGAAAAATAATTACTACACGCGCCGCAATTAAGTTGATAACTGATAACTGACATGTAAACAAGTTTCATTGCACGCGTCAGCATGATCCTCCGACGAGAGGTATTCTTTTTGTAGCGCACCCGGTGTCAATATCCGATACTACTTTGCCGGCAACTAGCGCTGTATAACGGCGATATCCATTAAGAGCGTAGCATGTTTTTCTACACAGTGGCGTATCTATACTATATATAATCAATGATAATACCAAAGTTAGAAATTTTGTTGGAGACATCCAGAGCTATTTGGATGTTAATCCCCTTAATGTTAAAGGGACGTGGGCAACTGAAGCAGAAATTTTTGCCACTGCCATTATGTTGCAAACAAATATATACATATATTCAGATTATATAGAACGTTGGCAGTTATTTGGGAAAAACGGCGAATTTAAAGATGGTGTGAAAGCCAATGAAAACTGTATATATATCAAACACGTAAACAGAAACCACTACCAAGTAGTAATTAGTATATAGTAGTATATACGTAGAATATATCGCATATTCTGTCAAAATATTAATTTAATTATTTAATTATTTCACAAAAGTAAATATTCAATTGATTTTTTTCTACTTCAGACTTTTTCTTACTTTTTACCAAAATCTTTCCCTATTTTACATAATGTTAAATAAACAAAGTCAATTTTATTCAGTACAACTGTTTTCTGAATAAACTTAATTGCACTTTTTTTTTGGCCAAGCACATTTATATTTTTAAATCCAAAATGATCGTGTAGCCTCAACTGACATATCTTCATCATGTTTTTCTAGCCACTGCTTTAGTCATGGTTCGGGATATTAATGGTCGATATCAAAAATGCAGAGCCATTTTAGATAGTGGTTCACAAATCAATTTTATTTCGAAGAGTTTGGCAACATTGTTACAATTACCAAGTAAAAAGTCTTTAGTTCCAATAAGTGGTATTGGAGATAATCGTCTAAGAGTTTCGTCGTATGCGGAAGTTCAAATACAGTCAAGAGTGAGTGATTATAATATAAACATTTCTTGCTATATAATACCAACTATCGCTGGAGAATTATCATCCTGTAGAGAGCCAATTGATGGATGGAACATTCCTAAAGAGTTGTTTCCATATTTAGCGGATCCAAATTTCAATCACCGAAAATCAATTGATCTACTCATAGGTGGTGGAACATTTTGACATTCTAGGAGCTCAACGTCATTCTCTTAATGAAGGCTCGGTTTGTCTGCAAGAAAGTCATTTTGGATGGATTGTGACAGGTGAATTAGCATGTACAAGCTTAATAGGAATAGAAACAGTGGGACAAGTAACGGAAAGAGATTGGCAATCTTTCAACATTACTGAAGACACAAATCATGGTAGACATTCAAGAGCAAACAAACGAAGTATAGAAGAAGAAGAAGCCATACAGCATTTTAAGCAAACCACTGTAAGAGATACAGATGGTCGGTTTGTAGTACGCCTACCTGTAAAACATTCAATTTCAGAACTGGGAACAACTTCAACCATGGCAACGTCGCGATTTCTGAGTGTAGAAAGGAGACTACAGCACGATGAGCATCTGAGAAACGAGTATACAAAATTTATGGCAGAATACATCAAGTTAGGACACATGCAAGAAGTGGTTGAAGATGTTAATTTAATCCATTCTCCATGCTATTTGCCACACCACGCAATAATGAAAACTTCAAGTCTTACGACGAAAGTCAGGGTAGTTTTTGATGCATCAGCGAAAAGTTCCTCCGGTATATCTCTTAACGATGTATTGAAATGTGGTCCAACTGTCCAGCAAGATTTATTTTCAATACTAGCCCGTTTCAGAAAACATCAATTCGTCATAACTTCTGACGTTGAAAAAATGTTTCGACAAATAAAGGTTGCAAGGGAGGATTGGGACTTACAGAGGATCGTATGGAGAGCGGATCCTAAAGAGTCACTGCGTAATTATCACCTAACAACAATAACTTATGGAACGACACCAGCTGCGTTCCTAGCTACATATTGTCTTATAATGTTAGGTGAAGATGTCAAACAGAGCTTCCCAAAAGCGTCGAAAGCAATTATTGAAGACTTTTATATGGATGATCTGATGACAGGTGCGGATACAGAAGATGAATGTTGTCAATTACAAAGGGATATCAGTACTGCCTTAGATTCTGCCAAACTCCCTCTGAGAAAATGGTGTTCGAATTCAGAGTATGTATTACACAACATATCTAAAACGTGTGTAGATGATCCATTGTACACATTAGACATTGCTGATGATGA
The DNA here is from genome assembly GCA_032441835.1 of Slavum lentiscoides. Taxonomy (NCBI): domain Eukaryota; kingdom Metazoa; phylum Arthropoda; class Insecta; order Hemiptera; family Aphididae; genus Slavum; species Slavum lentiscoides. The sequence continues at coordinate 35,403,473 of CM063706.1, read as the reverse complement.
TACAGTAAAATCATTGGGATTACAGTGGAAACCGATATCAGATAAATTTCAGTTTAAAATAACGCGCAGGATAGCACAAGATAAGTTAACGAAAAGAATCATATTATCAGACCTATATAGAATCTTTGATCCTTTGGGATTTCTTTCACCGGTATTAGTCAAAGGCAAAATATTCTTACAACAAATGTGGGCGATAAAGGTAGATTGGGACCACGAATTGCCATCCGATATTCAAGAAAGGTGGTATCATTTTTATAAAGAGCTCGAGCAATTAGAAAACTTAGCGATACCGAGAAAAACTCAACCTAAACAAAGCAATGTACTAGAAATTCACGGGTTTTGTGACGCCTCAGAAGAAGCTTTTGGAGCTTGTGTATACATTCGCTCTCAAGATAAGGAAAGAAACTGGAAGTCAAGTCTTTTATGTTCGAAAACGAGGGTAGCGCCATTAAAAGGCAATACGATTCCACGGCTTGAACTCAACGGTGCACTATTGTTAGCTGAATTAATTCAAAAGGTTGCCAACTCGTGGGAAATCAACGCACAGAATTTCAGATTATGGACGGACTCGACCATAGTGTTAGGTTGGTTGAATAGCCAAAAAAGTCGTTTGAAAACATATATTGCTAATCGTGTGTCACAGATTTTAGAACTAACTGAGATAAACCAATGGAGCTACATAAAATCAGAGGAAAACCCAGCAGACATACCATCAAGGGGTTTAAGACCGCAAGAATTGATAACTTCAAAATTATGGTGGAATGGGCCTGAATGGATGTCTCAAGATGAAGATAGTTGGGAAAAGTCAACAATTACACCGATTGACGAGGAACACTTACCGGAGCAACGTCCTTGAAAAGACGGAAGTACTACAGTAAAGAAACCGATTGTGGAGGAAGGCTTACAATCAGCAAAACTCTTGAAAGCCATATATTTATAGAGACAGATATAATTTCAGAAAATATAATGTACTCATTGACAAATTTTCCGACTATTTTACAAATTAATAATAACAGGTATATTATATATAATTATTATTCCTTATAATTTAATTTAATTAATAATTATTGTTTCAGTTTTATATTGTGTGGAGCAGTCGCATATGCACATGACCACTACGTGGCATATATTAAACGTTTGAACTGTTGGGAAATCCACAATGATTTAGAAAAAAAAATTAAAAGAACATCTGCTGCAACAAAAATAAAACCTCACGTTATTTTGTATATAAAAAAATGAAAAAAGTTATTTTGGTTAAATTTATTGTTAGTTTTTATTATAAGGTAAAAAGAAACTTTGTGTGTTTCTTTTTACCTTATAATAAAAACTAACATTAAATTGAACAAAGATAACTTTTTTCATATTACTATTTTATTTATTTACTTTTTCAATATTACTTCAATATAAAAATTAAAATACTTAACAGATAGAATACTAGTATTATTGTTTATTATTTTTGTACCTTCGTCAGAATTAATGCATAGTAGCAGGGTCGGCCTGGCCATGGCCGCTAGTCCCCCCACGTCCCCTCCCCCAATTCAAGCACTGTGTACAAGGGTCACGACGCTGCCACGGTAGTCGTTGACGAGGACGAAGTGAGCAGGTACGAGATTATTATTATTTGTAAATATTATAATTCTTTAACGTTCGTTGCAGCTTCTTGAACACCCGTTACGTGAGTCCGCCCGAGGCCTTCTGGCGGCGGTTGGTACCTGTACCATGAAATACCCGCGTACTACACGTGGAACAATTCGACCAGGGTCTGGTCGGCGCGGCGCCAAGTGTTGCGAAACCCGGTGCGTATGTGTCCGTTGTGAACCCGTTGGACAAAGACAGGTTCAACCTGCGGTTACTGTTGCTGCACCGAAAAGGCCCGTTGTCGTTCGTTCGTGGACCTGAGGACGGCGGGCGGCCGCGTGCACGAGACGTACGCCGGCGCGGCCATCGCGCTGGGCCTGTTGGAAGACGACCGCGCTTGGCGTTCGTGTTTGGCGGAATCGTCCGGGCTGGACACGCCGGCTCAACAACGGTATCTGTTCGTGACGACACTCGCGCACTGCTCCCCGGCGAGTCCCGTAGCGAGGCGAACGGGGACAATTTCATGGCGGACTTCCAGCGTCGTTTCGGCGACCCGGATCCGGGCCAGAGCGGCGAGTTTGGACGCCATCGGAAAATTGCTCCGGACACAAGGGTCAGTGTTGTATATTATCTAGATAGATTTATCTAGATAAATTATCTAGATAATTTTTTTTTTATCTTTTATCTTCTATAGATGAATTCAAAATGAACTATCTGAGTCATTATCTTAGATTAATATGTAAGTCATCTAGATAAATTTATCTAGATAAAATAAATTTAATAAGCGCTTATTTTTTATCCAATACCCACAAAAATTCGAGTTTCTCGGTTACATTTTTTTTTCAATTTTCTATCCTAAATAAATTCAACTACAGAAATCCTAAATAATCTTTTTTTCTGTGTCACAATGTTGGATTTATCAAACGGGCGGGCGACGCAATATTCCATGGGAGCAAGCGAGTGTCCGAGCTACCCGTGGACTACGATCGGAAACGCGAATGTTTTCAATAATAGTCTACAGTCTACACTATACACATTGATTAAATATATGTATATTTATTTATTCAATGCTATACAGAAAATAGTTCTACGTAATAATCGTCGCCCGCGTCAGAAACAAACGAATTTGTTCCTACGCGGCGACAATTTTATTATCGCCCGCCCGTCTGATTACCGTTCAAATAGGACTTTCCATTAATAAAACCTATTTTTAATTTTATGGCGTCACCCACCCACCCGCCATCCATTTGCAAATTCCCGTTCAGTTAGGACGCTCCGTCACAGAATAAAACAATCAGAATGGACACTGATAAGAAATAACACGAGTGGTATAGGACGGCGGCAAAAATCAGTCGGCCATTTTATTTCAGGTAACGCAGTGTGACCCACCTTGTAAAAATTAAATATGTTATTGATTAAACTAGGTATTTTATACAGCAGTACAGTGCACAGTAAATATCACAGAAGTCAGGAATCAGAATGAAACGATATATAACCTTATCACAAAGTAAATTTGATAAAAACTACCTGAAATAAAATGGCGACTGATTCTCTGTTATCGGCCCGCCGCCCAGAAGTGTCCACCCCCTGGCTCCGTAAACGTGTGTTAATAATCAATTAGAAATTTTATAATACTTCTGTAGTGAAAAAAAATTATTTTTTTTTATCTAAATAAATTGTAATTAATTATTTATCTTTATCTAGATAATTACAATTTTAATTATCTTTTATCTTAATCTAGATAATTTTATTGTCTAACATCTTTTATCTTTATCTAGATAAATTAATATTTATCTTTATACAACACTGACAAGGGTTCGAGGAACTGCTCGAGCAGTTCGGACTGCCGCTTCCGGACCCGGCGTTGTTGTAGCCGGTGCCGAGCGACGACGACGACGACGACGAATACGCGCGGATCGACTACGCCGTCCGGGCCGCGTATTGCCAAATCGGCTAGAGCCCCAGCGCCGTATAAAAATACGATGTTTTCATTGGTCTATTTGAAAACCGCGCGAAAATATTTAAAAATTGATAAATATCAAATTAAGTTAAAAAAAAAAAAAAAAATTAGTGGGCACTTGTTATTGATTAGTGATTACTTAGTTTTTTTTTTTTTTAATGTGTGTAGTATCAAGTATTATGCATTACATTGTACTATAAAATATTATAATTAGTAATATTAATATACCAACTTTAATATTAATACATAAAATAAATACATTAATAATAATATTACCTATATAGTGTAGGTACATTGTGATATTCATATAAAATATACAATATATACCTACAGGTTACAATGTATTGTATGTACACTATGAAATATATCATACATAGCACGTAACATGGGGTAAACGTGTTACTCGAGCAACAACTATAAAAAAAATAATAAGTGACAATTTAGTTTTCAAATAGACCAATGAAAACATCGTATTTTCGTACGGCGCTGGGGCTCTAGCCGATTTGGTAATACGCGTCCGGGCCGACGAACAGTTGCGACTGTTGAACGCGGACCAACGGACGATATTCGATAGCGTCACGTCGGCCGTCGACGACGAGAGGGGGGACGTCGCGAAATTGTTTTACGTGGACCCCGGGCCCGGGGGCACCGGGAAAAAGGCGCTGTACGGTTGCCTCATATCCGCCCTCCGCGTCCAGGGGCGATCCGTGCTGTCCGTCGCGTTCACGGGGATCGCGGCCAGCCTCTTGGAAGGCGGGATTACGGTACACTCCGCGTTCGGCCTGCCGGTCGACACGACGCTCACGGAGGACTCCTCCACGTCCGGCGTTTCGCTGCAGTCGGCGAAAGCGCGAAGGATACGCGAGGCGAAACTGATTGTCTGGGACGAGGCGCCGATGTATTTCTCTTTTTATGAATAAAATACCTCAAAATCCATAATTTTTTAAATGTAATGAAACTTTTTTTTCTTTTACCTATTTGACGAATATTTCTATAACCATCAGTGGCGTAATTACGAATGTTATATGGGAGGGGATAGACAATTTAGCATTATTGGATAATCCATAATAACTGTAACGACTAACGACCCTTTAAACGTTAATCAATCGAAATTAATAAAGTAATTGCGATACTCGTATTTTTATTATTTTCTTTAATAAAAATGACATATTTTATAATAAAATTTCTAATTTTCTTCGTTTTTTTTTTTTTTAGCTAATTTATCGAGTATTTCATCCAATTTTACTTAAAAATCTGAATATGGATAGACCTTTCTTCAGTGACTTAACCTAACCGTATCATACCAGTAACTAGTCAATAAACTGAGGAATCCTATGAATTATGATAAATACTAACAAATTTTGTTAACTATTATTTTAATTATTACATTTTTTTGTACATTAGACGATATGTTATGTAAAAAAAGAAAGCCCATGGGAGGGGATCCATCCCCATATCCCCCCCCGTAATTACGCCCCTGATAACCATTAGTTTCAAAATGATGAAGAAGTAACGATAATCGATTTCGACGAAATCGCGTTTTGTACCTAATTTTTCGGTAGTTTTTGAGTTATATTTTTAGACGCTTTTGAGAAAATCGAAAAACGACCTCTCTAAAGTACCGACTAAATGCAATTCGCTACCGGAAACTATATAAAGCACTCCTTCTGATAGTATTTTCGGGTAGTCACAAAAAAAAAAACACGTGATCATTGTAAAATTACATTACATTCCTCGCTCCGTTCAGAATCGAATAAATATTTTTCGGTAGAGAATGATGTTTTTTTTTTAACCGTCCAAAACGTTACGTATCCCCTCGTGTCGTTTCAGTTTAAAAAAAAAAAGTAAATTGACGCATCACGCTTCGGTGACTGTGAGAGCAATCAGCTGACGCGATATTCATTGTAAGAAACGGTCGGTAGATGGCGTTTAACTCGAATATTATAATTAATCGTGTAAAATACATGTAAATTTCAAATAACCTCTCATACTATTAGGTAGTTAAAATTATACAGAAGCAGGACCCAAATTTATTATTGTATTCCACTTTTTCTTTTACTACACTTTCCTACCTTTACCTCTTAACAGTGTTTCACTTAAGTGCAACCGTGGCCTTGAGGTAAAGTAGTAAAAAAGTCCATTTTTGCGGTGTTTCACTACCTTTGTGCAACCGCGATTGCGATATCTATTTTTTTTTATTGTTACTCGTATTAACGGTGTTTTGTTTTACCGAGACGTACGTATTAATCGTCCAAAGTCGTTATTAGTATTTAAATTCTTATAAAAACCGTGACGTATGTATAAATATTGTGAAAATCGTTATTAATATTTAAATTTGTATCAAACTGTGATTTGTGTTTAAATAAACCATTTACGAATTAATGTAAACCATTGATTATAGAATACACAGATAAGCCACGCTGTGGAAAATATTGGCAACAAGTAATTGCCGTCAGCCGCTATGTAGCGCTGTCGGCGGGTGCCGTCAACCGAGGTGTAAGCCCCGTCTTAGGTGGTGTAGGGACGAAGTGGGGTCTGAAAGCGGCGGAATCAGTGTGACCAAACAATAAATATTAATTAAATTAAAAATAAATGATATTTGTCAATTTGATTTGCTTTTTATTATTTATATTTTTCAGTAACAAAATTAATTATAGACACATTTTATTGTAAAAAAAAAGTTTTAAAAATATATATTAACAATTTTATTGTATTTATCTTATTTAATAAATTCTTAATTTCTTTTTTACAACCGATTGTACCTATGTAATTTTCAGTTTCGATCATATTCGCGAAAGAGGTAATAACATATTCATTTATTATTGGGATAATATCAAGTTATCTTATGATAAATAATCTGGGTTCGAAATGTACCTAAATATAAATTAGTTTTAATACTAATTGGCAGGGGTGGTGCGTCAGGGGAAACTTTAATAGTCTCCCCAATAATTATAACACGGCCAAATAAAAATTTGTTTAAATTTTTCAAAAAAAATATTTTCAATTATTTGTGTAATCGGTGTATAAATCGTATACAATATTATATTATATTATAATTATATATTATATTCATACGTGTGTACTGTGTTTATACCAGGGGGTGGCTATAATACATTATATATGAAGTATTCAAAAGGTGTAAATACATAGTAACCAGACTAGAAAAATAAAAATTCCCAAAATATTATGTTTGTTAAACTGTAATAACATGGTATGGTATTATGGTATTATGTACTCTGGTATTACTATTACCAAGGTGGATTGACATCAATCCACTCTTTACTTTTTGATTACTCACATTTTACGCGCGTTATGCTTTTCTGATTGTGCAGTTTAAGCGCAGACTATTCAATAAAATATAAACTGCATTTAACCAAAATGCCAAGTTGTTTTGTTTGTGGTCGTACATCATAAATATAATGGTTAAATGATAAGAAGTAAGAACTGTGCTATTATTTATGATTAGGGTTTGGATTTATATGCATTTGCATATGTTTACGGATTGATGGTACTATATGCTGAGTAAGCACAAAATATTTTCCATGAAGGTATTATTAAGGCATTATCATGCAAAAAAGTAATGTAAAAAATGTAATTCAGTCTACCTACCTTTTTTTAAATTTTTACTTTAAGGTAAAGGTTTTACCTAGTATCTTACTCAGTCGTATTTGTCTGATACACACATAACATAGTAATAACATCAACATAGTAACATAACATCTATTTTACTATATTGTGTGTGTATCAGACAAAGACAACTGAGTCAGGCACTACGACCCCTTAATTTTCATACTACATTTTCGAAAATTACAATTATTATACAAAAGTCAATAATAAGTACTTTGGCCATTTTTGGTGCATAAACGTGTATTTCGTGATTTTTATCACTAGATTTATCATTATCAGAGAACACTATTGAACAGATAAGTTTTCAGTAACTAGCACCCGATAATTTTTTATCGAACGTGTGGTCACACTGAAATTACACCTTTTGCTCCTGCTTCATTCGGTGTATAAGATAATCACGTATAATATACGATATGGCTTCTCTATACATTCTTACTCAATGGTTTATACGCATGAATAATGTACATCCTTTCTGAGCTTTTCTTGGAATTGGCAATAACGACGCTATCGCAATACCAAGGTACGGTGGTCGTAAAACGGAAAAGACGACCGAACGACAGTCTCAATTTTAGTAGGTAGGAGGTAAAAATAATGTTCGGGGGGAATTACGGCGATAACAGTTTTATGTCCAGTAATTTGCGTGTTGAGTCATAATTAAGACTAACTTATACATTATAATATATAGCTGGGGTCGCGAACCTTTTCAATCAAGTGAGCCATATTCGAAATTTTAAGTCTCTGGTGATCGACATCTAGAAGATTTTAGGAGGATATTTAATGAACAAAAAAAAATCTAAGAATAATTATTTATTGTTTTTTCATAATAATAATCTAATATAATAATTATATTAGATTATTAAAATCAACTTTTATTTGCGATCGACCTATATTCATAAAAAGATCAACCAGTCTATCGTGATCTTCTGGTTGGCGACACCCGATATACATATGGTGTGTATTGAGTATACGAGTACAATTTACTACGATTATCCTTGTAGTACTTACATTGAACTAAGAAATAAAGGATAGAAAAAATAGAGAATAAAGTGAAAAATAAGAAATAAAAATTTATTTTAATACGACTTGTTGAGTTGTGGTGAGAAATATAAGATTATTGGACTCTGTATAAACCATAAAACAAAACTGAAAAATATTTGGCAAACATAGTGGAGAATAATAATAATATCGATTATAATATTATAATTATCGATCCTATGAGCAAATAATTATTAACTATTTATGAATTTATGTGTTCAAATTTTGCGTGGGAAAATCATTGCAAATACAATACACGCAATAATATCTAATAAAACGACATCAATATGACTGGGGGAGGTGAGAAGGGAACGACCCGTATTTGCCACACACCACTTAATTAATGATCGCACATGAACGTCGTCATTTTCAGAAAAATATTGTTTGTACATTACAACAGCGACACCTATCGAGAACCCGTATAAATAAAATTTTAGTTGCCGAATTTCCCTATACCATGGGCTATCTGTGTATTCTATAATCAATGGTGTAAACCAAACGTTTTAATTTCTTTTTATTCAGTGTTTAAATACATTTACCGTGTGAAGATAAAGGAAAAAAATCAGGTAAAAATAAATAATAAACGTTAATTCAGAGGGTAATAAAATTCGATAGATATAATTATCCCCTATACCCTATAATTATTCGAAACGGCTAAAAAGCTTAAAACCTTTTACAAAATAAAATTATAAAATTTAAAAGAGGGAAAACGTTTCAAAATAAATATAAAAAAATTTTTTAAGTATCGCTACGCGGATTGCCGAAATACGGTTTTATCCTGCGCGGCAGGCAGGAGCAGGATAAAACGTAACACCGACGGTACCAGGAACCGTAGCCGCAGTGCCGAAGGCGTTTCAATTCCAGTGTCCTCCAGTCGCGGCCCGTCCTCAGCGACCCTGATCGTCGACTCGCGGTTGTAACAGGTTTTAATGCGCGTTCGCTTCCGCCGTCGGTCTGGCACCGTTTGTGTTCGCGGCATCCAAAAAGGGAAAATCGTTTCCGCCGCGCGACGATTTCACGCGAGACCGCGAGCGTACGTACCAGGGCTCCATGCGAACGTCGTCGTCGTCCCACGCAAATACACCAGACAATACTCTGTGCACTAAAATAGTGTTTCGAAGAGACAACAAATACAATACCTACCACCTTTACACCGTTACAGTGAACACGTTATATTTTTTCGTTAAATGTTTTTCATTCGTATTGTAAACACATAACGTTTTACGCTCGTAATGTTACAAACATAAACACAAAATATTTAGTAAATAAAAGTACCTAAGGAAAAAGAAATATTAGAAAAAATAGCCGGGAAAGTTGGATACGACATTGAATAATATTAAAATCGCATATTCAATACCATTCAGTAATTTATAATTGAACGAATAAATATTACGAACCGAAACAATTTCGAAATAATAGAGAGTTTCTGCGACTCGTAAAAATTACGAGAACGACAAACTTGTCGTAAAATGTTTCTCGTATACGAGAGACACAACGTGAAAAAACTGTAGTTTTTTTTATATTTAAAATTTAATCGTCTATTATAGCTCATATGTAAATGAACAAAAACAGGTCACTTACCCTGGCACCACAAGTTCAAATTATGAACTTAAAAAATATGTCACGAATTAGTAAGTAATTCGTAATAATTTGTAACCACAAATTCAGAATTTGTAACCTATTTTTTACGCGTAAAAACCCGTTTTTTAATTTCGGGTGCCAGGGTAAGCCATACCCCAGCACCCGGTTTTTTAATCAACCTAGGAACTTCAAACCGGTGTCAGAAGTTGGAGTATAATTCGTAATAATTCGTAACCACAAATTCAGAATTTGTAACCTATTTTTTACGCGTAAAACCCGTTTTTAATTTTTAATCAACCTAGGAACTTCAAACCGGTGTCAGAAGTTGGACCTATTTTTCAAACCGGTGTCAGAAGTTGGAGTATAATTCGTAATAATTCGTAACCACAAATTCAGAATTTGTAACCTATTTTTTACGCGTAAAAAACCGTTTTTTAATTTCGGGTGCCAGGCAGGGTTGGACTAGCTCACTGTTGCGGCCTGGGGAAAAATATTTTTAGAGGCCTCTATGTCTACGAAAATAATATCAATCAATAATCAAAACCTCATATATTATAAAAATATTTTCTTACAATTATTGTTATTAACATAAAATAATAGTATATTACTAAATATAATATGGTAAATATTTTTAGAATTTTACTATGCTATTTTAATGTATCGGAATTCGGAAGCGAAACTTAAACATATTAATTTATTATAAATTTAGTAAATAAACATGAGTGTGTGTTTAATCCATACTCGTTGTCGTTATTTTAAATAAGCTGCACTATATACATAAACTTACAAGTGGACCAATGTGAATTGAACCACCTTGAACCGAACAATAATAATATTATAAAGTAAAAGTTATTAGTTATAACTAGAGCTCGAATGTCAATGGACAAAAATTCATTAAAATATGCATTTAAAAATATCAAAATATGCAATTGTATACTTTAAAATGTATTAAATATATCTATTTTTTCAAAAAATATATGCAAAAAGAAGGGGTTCATATTAATTAAAAATAAATTGTATACTCTTTTAAATGTGTATTTATAACTTCTTTATTGCATAATACACAAGGATATAAAATATGAATAGTAGTTAATAGTAGGTAGATTAGTCAAAATTAAATTTTATATAGGTTAAGTACACTTTAAATATCAGGATTACACTGTATAACAATTTTTTTGCTGATATTTTCAAATTTGAAAGACCTTCCACGATCTGACAGTAGGTTTTTAAATATTGAAAATGACCGTTCCACGTCTACAGAATTGATTGGTGCGTACTTATAGTTAACAATGTCGTCAGTTTCCATAACATCAGGTAGTCCGTCATGACTACGCAGATGGACGCAGAGATGACTGCTGATAATAATAGAAATTTTTTATTTTATAAATAATATGCTATTAAATCGAGAAATAATTAATATATGCATTTATATGCCCAATAATGTAAAATATGGAAGTATATGCAAAATAAGTTTGCATATTTGAAATCTAGACTTCATGAATCGAATTTATATTATACTCGGGTACAATTCTGGTTGCGCTAAAAGAATATGCAAAGTCATAAACATCTGAGCTCTAGTTATACCTATAATAATCGCAAGTCGATTTCTAAACTGGTATTATTTATTGGAAATGATAATTCGGCTCAAAAAAGTTTATGTGATTTTTTTAATTCTTCATTTTCGACAAAAAAAAAAGGTAATAAACCACTTGTAATAATTTTATAAATGCTATGTGTTATCTGTTCTTTTCGTTCTCGGTTTAATGGGCTATCACTTTTTTGTTTTGCCTTGTATGTTCGTCTTAAACGTTTTTGTGTCAGAATACTTTGTGATGACTCTGTGGACGTCAAGGTTATATTACTTTGATCAGTAGATGTTGATGCTACATCAGTTGAAAATATCGACTCACTATATTATCATGTGCCCTATAAAAGAATAAATAAAATTGGTACATTAAAAATTATTGAGAACTCAAATTGCCCAGTTTCTTTTATTATTATTAATAATAATTGCGAAAAACTGACGAAAAATTATAAAAAAAACTGCAAATTTTATGACACACCTGTTATTGACAAAATTGAATTTTCGTTTACATTGTAACTTATTATTATTATTTTTTAATTCGACTTTTTTAGCTATTCATATATACTTGAAAATTTCATGTTTTCTAAACTTTTTTTTCGTAAAATGTCGATAAAATAATTTTGATATGACAAAAATTGTTGAAAATGAAATACAAAGTCCCTCATACGTATCGTTTAATGGTTATTGAAAAAAAAAAATCGAGCCAAATAAATATTAAATATATTGCTGGTTTTACACTTAGTATCTAAAATATTAACGTACATGTAAAATGAATTATAAAATAAATTATATTTGAATAAAAAAACCTTTCCACCTATCCGAGAATCGAACCTGAATCCAATGCTCTTTACACGTTTCGAATAGGTATCACTGAGCCACTTGCCTCTGTTGTCGTATACGAGAACGACAAACAAAACCCGAGAATACTGCGCGTGCGCACTCCAACGGTCACGTGATTTTCTCGTATACGAGAAACAAAATTGCGTGTCGCAGAAACTCTCCAATATTAAAACACTAAAATACGCGAATACGTGAATAATTACATGTGTACACGGATTTTTCAAGTACACAGTTTTATATATACGAATGTTAATAGAGAGTTTCTGTGACTCGTAAAAATTACGAGAACGAGAACGACAAACCTGTCGTAAATTGTTTCTCGTATACGAGAGCAGTGTTGCCAGATACCTAAAACAGAAATCTCGTACAAAACGTTCCAAAATTCTCGTATTTAAACTTTAACTCTCGTACAAAATTTTTTTTCTCTATGAGAGGCGGGGGTCTTCATGACCCCTAAAACCACTTTCCATTCGGCCCTACAGGTGACACATCGACGTAAATATTTATTTTGATAATTATTTTTAACCATAGTGTTAAAGTTATCGTGGTATCCAATAATAATAATCATTATCAATGCAATAGTGACGACTGTAAATTGAAATATAGGTAATACATTAGTATCACAGAATATCCTATAATATAATATAACAGAATATAATATATCTTGTGATAATATTATTATATTTATATATAAATAAATTCTTATCTACAACATTTTCATAAACAGTTTTATCTAAAAATCTTTAATTACGACGTGTTATCAATACTTTGTAATTATTATTTTGTTTTAAAAATTGAAATAAACCAAAAAAATAATATATTGAGTTGAAATTACTAATTTACAAGGTATATTATGGAATTCTCGTACTTTTGACGTACGAGAACAGGGGTTCCTCGTACCTCGTATGTCCGCGTTAAATTCTCGTATAAATATGTTAATAGGCACTTGTTAGACGTTGTTAGAATTTGTTAGACATTATTTACCGAGTTATGGATAATAGTCGTAGGTTTATACGTAATGGGTTTACAGGTAATAGATGTGTGGTGTCAACTCATAGTATAAAATAAATAGAAATAAAAGCTAAAAGTAATGCAAAATTCAATTCAATAAAAAAATTGATAAATTAAAAAAATGGAAATTGTTTGGGTCCAGTAACCATAAAAATTGATAATGACGTCACAAAATATCAATTGTATAATACATGTGCATTTGATTCAATTGTTCAAGCAATAGGAAGTGCATATATTAATTCATACCCATACTCTGAATATATGAACAGTTCTAAAAATCAAATTTTTCAATTTGTGATATCTCTTATTAAAAAAGGAGCAGTAAAAGAAATATATCAGAAAAGAGCTAAACTACTTGTTCCTCTCAGCAGAACAAATGTCTTGTTATGTGGTATAATTGCAATAGATACACAATATAATGCAAATAATTTACTAGAACAGTTATTAAAAGATGAACCAAGTATTTATGAATATCATACATGTAGCATAGGGTGGTCATTAGTTATAAGTGAAGAAAAAAAAGTTAATTTTATTGATGTATCACCCCCTCATTTTGTTTAGTATAATAAGAAAGTAATTTTTGTAAAATTTGGTCATGATACCTCAACCCCTTCCCGTGCCTATAAAGGGTTGAAAATTGTCAAAAAGGGTAGTTTTTTAGTTTTTTGAGTTTATTTCTAAAAATATAGCAGTTATCAAAAAAGTATAAAACACCTTTTCCTAGAACTTATTACTGACCATAAAAAATGTTATATCAAAATTGCTCGTTAGTTTATTAGTTTTCAAGAAAAATAATAAAGTATAAAATATTTAATTTTTTTGACAAAATTGATTTATTTCGGTTATTTCATTATATTTGACAAACGGTTAAAGATAGGATAAAATATTTTGTATAAAAATGATATTAAATTAAATTTTCTAAAAAAAAAGTAATAAGGGAAAGTAGAATTGGATCAACCGTTTCGTTGTAAATAATTAATTTGTTAAGTCATTTTCATTTTTATAGCTAAAATGTGAAAAATAACGACATTGTACCATATGCTCGAAATGTCGAGTATTATCATTATTTTACTATCGATTTATTGATGACGAATGTATTGAACTTCTTAATTATCTTGGATATTTTTAAGAGTTATTTTTAGAAACCAATATATAATTTATATTGTTATCAGTGACATTAGTGGTATCCGCTTTTTATCTTATTATCGATAATTGTCGGAGTTAACTATAATACTAGGTATGTCAAAATTGTAGTTAGGTTAGTTTATATATAATCGTCATCCGCGTTCAGTAGTATTGGGCTTTAATATTTTTATAAGATATTTTTTTTTATAATGAGTTCGAAAATAAGAAAAAAATGTATATTTATTGGGTAAAGAATGTAGTCAAATTACTGGTGGTAAATTACCGTCAATTAAGTAAGCTTTATTAGTTTTTTTTTATAATTTACGAATCGTTAAATTGAATATACGTGAAAGTGCTCATCTTGCTGTAAGGGAACTAGTTATATTTTGGGAAAAGGCGAGGATTCAACATTGTATATCTAAAGTTGAAAAATTGTGCAATGATTGGAGAACAATTAAAAAAAACTCTACAAAAAGAACAGATGGCCAAGTTAAAAAAAAAGAAGAATTTACGTCAAAATTAGACAATTTATTTGACATTGCTCATGCGAACGCATTAAAAATGATAGGTTACTATCAGTGCCGTCCTAACCACCAGTTATGCCCTAGGGCAATAATATTTGACGCCCCCAAAAAAATGTACAACTAACGTAATATCTAATTACATAATTTTATATATATTAATAGTAAATACACTCATCCTCGAAATCATCATATAGATACAAGCGAAATTAATATTTGAAATAAAACAACAAATTTTTTATTTTTGTCATGCATTTTTTTGACGCCCCCTGCATTCATAATACTTTGGATGCCCTAGGGCACTTGCCCCATTTGCCCCCACCTTGGGACGGCTATGGTTACTATACTTACTAATGAATATTTTTATATTATCTTATGTAATCTTATAATAAACAGAACATCTATTAGGCAACGTCGACAAGAAACACGCAAAAATATAGCAGTACAATTAAAAGAAAATTTTAAAACTGATTCTAAAGCTATCGTAGTTCATTCGGATGGTAAATTTTTGCCTACTAATAAATGTATACAGCACGATAGACTTCCAATTATTATTACATTTCAAGGCGCAGAACAATTAATTGGAGTTCCAAAATTACCTTTTGGTACTGGTCAAAATATAGCTTCAGCCGTCCATGAATTATTAAACGATTGGAATCTTTCTGAACGTATAAATGTGTATTATGTTGCGACACTACTGCTTCTAATACAGGAAGAATAAATGGTGCTTGTATCATTTTGGAGCAGTAACTAAATAAAAATCTTCTTTATCTGCCATGTCGCCATCATATTTACGAACTAATATTACGGTTAATATTCGAATTGAAAATGACTAATTTTTCGGGTCCAGACATCCCTTTGTTTAAACGTTTCCAGCTAGCTTAGGAAAAAATAGACTCCACAAAATTTACAGTTGGTACAGAAAACAATGATATAAAATTAAGTATATTAGATGTCAGTAATGATATAAAAGATTTTTATGTTCAACAATTACAAAAATATCATAACAGAGATGACTACAAAGAATTATTAGAACTGTCATTGATATTTCTTGGAGGATGTCCACCTGGAGGAATCACTTTTAAAATTCCTGGTGCTATCCATCACGCTAGGTGGATGGCAAACCTCCTCGTGGAACTCACCTTGACGTGGTGAGGGGGCTTGAAAGGTTGTTCGATGACGCTTAGCGCTATGCCAACGGTGGTGTATTCCACCAGCAGGGTCTCCCATGTTGGACAGGGCGAAGCAGAGAACAACCCGACTAAGTAGTTCCAAGGGTAGGACGGGCTCTCTAGCCTTGGGTGGCAACCGTCCTAGGGGAAGGAAAACCCCGATAAAAAACCCCCTGGCAGTAGGGCTAAAATGCACGGGAGAGGCACCCGTCAAAAAACTCGTAATGGAAGTTAACAACGGAAATTTCGTTACCGCACCAGGGGCTTCGGAACCCCAGGTGCCGGCAGGAGTGGGTGGATCCGGGCTAAAACCCGGTTCCAACGTAGCGGGCCCACTCCGGTCGTCATCCAACGACCGCGAGGGAGCGGGGGTGGCCAGCCAGGCCCCCGTTTCTCTATCCTCTACTAGAGCTGATGTAACGAACGTTCTGTCGAAGAAAAGTAAGGACGGAGTTAATTTACGGGACAGACTTGCAGCCAGTGGCAATAGCAATAAGGCTACTGCCGAGTCGTGCTTGCATAAGAACAACCAGCAGTTAACTGGTGAAGACCACATCTTCGCGAATCTAAAGGGAAAAATCGAAGCGCTAGCGAGGTTCACAGAGAAGACGAAGAACGCCCACAGAGAGGTCAAGGAGGCGGCTGGGGAACTGGTAAGACTCGTCAACCAACTTTCAACTGCGAGAAAGCAAACACCTCGACAGGTGGAAGCACACACTGAAGTCCGGTCTACATCGGAACAGGTCGCAGCTTCGGAGGCCAAAATCATCGGGGCAATAAGTGGGGTGCAGAAAGACTGGATGCGCACGATACGGCACTTAAGAATCTATCAGCATGTATTAACGTGGAAATGTCAGGAAAGGAAGATGGTGGTGGAACTGAAAATTCTCAGGACACTTGGACGAAAATCGTAAAGCGGACTAGGAAAAAGGATGAAAAGCAGGAAGATAAGGAAACAACTGCCAGGCTGCCGCGAACCGAACGCCCTCCGACCTCGGAGACCGCCGTCACCGGAGGAGACACGTGGGCCACGGTTTCCGCGAGGAAAAAGGGGCAGAAAAACACGGAGGCGAAGGCAACGATAGCGCCGAAGGAGGCACAGAGGAAATTAGGGAGGAAACCCCCGGCGGTCCTGGTCAAGCTGGCGGCCGGCAAGACCTACGCCGACACAGTACGGGACCTGCGCACCACCAGCGGACTCAGTCCAGCCGAACACGGGGCCAAGGTCAGGGCGGTGAGGAAGACGCGGGAGGGGCACGTTCTCCTCGAACTGTTTCAGAACACCAAGGCCCAGGACGCCGCCGCGAAACTCACCGAAGCGATCGCAGCCAGGCTCGGGGAAAACGTGGGCGCGGTCACCCAACTCGGGCAGGCGGTCGAGGTCGAGGTGGTCGACATCGACGCCGCGGCCGACCGCGAAGAGGTCCTCAAAGCCCTTCAAGCGGCAATTCCGGGGGGTGAGGAAGACGCAGCAGCCGCAAGCGAACGACGAGCCATCGTGGTCACAGGCCTCTGGGCAACCAGGTCCGGCCAACAAGTGGCGACCGCGAAAATGTCCAGAGCCGCCGCGTCCCGCATCGCAAAGATCGCGATCGGGTGGACAATGTGTCGGGTGCGCGAGCGCCGACCACCCCCCGTCAGGTGCTTCCGGTGCCACGGATTCGGCCACCGCTCCACCGACTGCAAGGGTCCGGACCTCACTTCGGCCTGCAGAAGGTGCGGGGAACCGGGACACCTCGAGAAGTCGTGTACCGCCGGCGAGGACCGCTGCGTCGCATGCGAGCGCGCAGGCGAAACGAAAACGGCACACCGACCTGGATCGGGAGCGTGCGGTGCCAGGAGGGCGGCGACGAAGCCGATGGCGGTGGGTAACCGGCAGGCATGATGGTCAAGTGTCTGCAGATCAACCTCCGCAAGTGCTGGGAAGCTCAACAGCTCCTCGCCGACAAGGTGGCAAGGGAAGGAATCGGGCTGCTGATCCTTTCAGAGCACAACAGGCCGCCTAGCAATCACAGCAGCTACGCCGCAAGCACGGATGGCCTATGCTCCGTTGCACTCACGCGGCACGCAGGTTGTGTTGCAGAAGACATAGGATCAGGACCGGGCTTCGCATGGCTCCGCTTTCAACGCGTGAGAGTGTTCAGCTGCTACTGGACCCCGAACGGTCCCCCCACCGAGGCCGCAAGACTCGAAGGATTCCGCTTATTCTTAGACGGACTCGAGTGGGCCATCAGGAGGAGCGAGTCCCCGGGCGAGACGCTGGTAGTGGCGGGAGACTTTAACGCAAAGTCCAGCAGTTGGGGCTCAAGAGCGAACGATCAAAAGGGCCACGCCCTCGAAGCGTTGGCAGCCGGGCTGGGGCTCTGGACAGACAACGTAGGCAATAAGCCGACATACGTACGGGACGCCTACAGATCCGTGATCGACGTCACCTTCTCCGGAGCCGGACCACACCGCGTCATGGATTGGGAGGTGCTGGACGACTACACCGGTAGTGACCACCAGTACGTCTCATTCGCCATCACCGGGCGGCGGACCGGGGACCACACTGACGACGACGGTCCATCACATCACGTCAGGTGGGCCTTCCGTAAGCTTAACCCGGCGGCGCTCGAGAGACGGCTGGAACAGACCAATCCGGGCGATCTGGTCCGCGAAACGGCCGAGGCCTCGGCCGTTGCGCTCAACCGGGAACTAGCCATGCTGTGCGATGCTAGCATGCCCCGGGTCCGCCAAGGAGGTCCCAGACGCAGGCCGGTCCACTGGTGGACGGCAGAGATTGCCGAACTGCGGTTTGCGTGCATAAGAGCCCGGAGGACCTACCTCCGGGCGGCAAGAAGAAGAGAAGCGGAACTCTGCGACCCCGAACGAGACGCGTTCAAGCGAGCTCGGAAGGAGTTGCGCATCGCCATCCGGGCGTCTCAGGAACGAAGCTGGGCCGAACTCTGCTCGGCCGTGGACAACGATCCTGGGGAGCGCCCTACAGGATCGTTACGAAGCGGTTCAGTAGACAACAGCCTGGAGTCGCGGCCAGGGGACGGGAAAGCGAGATCGCGGACGCTCTGTTCCCAGAGCGCCCTCTCGTGGACTGGAGCAACGTCCCGCTGGAAGACCCCGGAGGAGCAGAAGAGGAGTCAGCGGAAGAAGAAGGCCCGGCGCTGACGGTGGAGGAGCTATCGCTTGCAGCTCTCCGCCTGCCGAGAGGCAAAGCGCCGGGCCCCGACGGAGTTCCGAACGAGCTTCTGACGGCTGTGGCGGCGAAGTCGCCTGGAACCCTCTTGGGGGTGTACAGGCAGTGCCTCGCCACCGCGGTGTTCCCTTCCCCCTGGAAGAGGGCGAGACTCGTCCTCCTGCAGAAGGGGCCGGACAGGCCAATCGAGGATCCCTCGAGCTTCCGGCCTCTGTGCATGTTGGACTCCGCCGGAAAGCTTTTGGAGAGGATATTGCTGAGGAGACTCAGCGATCACCTCGACAACACCGGGGGACTCAACGACAACCAGTTCGGGTATCGCAGAGGAAAATCGACGGAGGACGCGATCACGAAGATCTTGGACGCAGCGACGTGGGCCGGCCAAGGCGACAGCCAGTACCAGGACCTGTGTGTCGTGGTCGCCTTGGACGTGAGGAACGCTTTCAACAGCGCCCCATGGGACCACATCGACGCAGCACTCCGTGCCAAGTCCGTGCCCCGGTACCTCGTCCGCATCTTGCGTTCGTACATGACCGACAGGTTCCTGTACGATCGCGG
The DNA here is from genome assembly GCA_032441835.1 of Slavum lentiscoides. NCBI lineage: Eukaryota > Metazoa > Arthropoda > Insecta > Hemiptera > Aphididae > Slavum > Slavum lentiscoides. The sequence continues at coordinate 35,383,690 of CM063706.1, read as the reverse complement.
GTGTGGTCGCGGTGCCGGCGGCACCAGGAGGGTCATGTGCGGCGTTCCGCAGGGGTCGGTTCTCGGACCTACCTTGTGGAACGTCTACTACGACGACCTCCTGCGGACGGAAGTACCACCAGGAGTGCAGTTGGTAGCATTCGCGGACGACCTGGCGATCGTGGCAGTAGCCCGGACGTCGCTGATGCTAGAGGCTGTGGTCAACCCGACGCTGGCGGCTGTGGACGAATGGATCAGGAGGCACGGGCTTCGACTCGCGGAGCAGAAGACCGAGGCCATCCTGTTGACGAAGAAGAAGAAACATGGGATTCCCGCACTCACCGTCGGAGGACATCCGGTAACGATGCGGAAGACCATGCGTTACCTTGGAGTGACACTGGACACCCGGTTGTCATTCCGCAGCCACACGGAGAACGTTGGTAAGAAAGCAGCCGCCGCGGCGGGCGCACTCGGACGGCTCATGCCGAACGTGGGCGGCCCGTCGCAGAAGAAAAGAGCTCTGCTCATGTCGGTGGTCAACAGCAGGCTGTTCTACGCCGCGCCGACATGGGCGTCCAGAGCCACCAAGTTCGACGTCTGCAACCGGGCGATCACTCGGGCCCAGCGCCTCGCCGCCCTGAGGGTCATCAGGGCATACCGCACCGTATCCGCGGAGGCGGTCATGTTCCTGGCGAACTCCCCCCCGGGCGATCTGGTGGCGCTGGAGAGACAGAACATCCGCAGGAGGAAGGACGAGGACGATGAGCCGGTCAGCCTGATCGTGAAGACGGAGAGGCTGAAGACGAACGACAGGTGGCAGGTCAGGTGGAGCCGAGGTGAGAAAGGAGCGTGGACACGGTCGCTGTTGCCCAGCGTGCAGCGCTGGCAGGAGAGGCCGAAGATGGATCTCACCTACCATCTGACCCAAGCTCTCACGGGACACGGATGCTTCCAGGAGTACCTGTTCCGGATGCGTCGGGCCACAGACCCGAGCTGCGTCTACTGCCGGTGTCCACAGGACACTGCAGAGCACACGCTGTTCGACTGTGGCCGTTGGACCTCGGAGAGACGGCAGGTGAACGCGCTGCTAGGCGGCAGAGACGTACGACCCTCGGACGTAGAGGACATGCTCTGCGGTCCGCGGGACTTGCCGAGCAGCGAGCTGGACCCCTCCCTTCACAGCAGAATGATGGACGCGGCGAAGCGCTGCGCCCACACGTTCCATCAAATGTGCAAGGAAATCCTGAGCCGAAAGGAACAGGACGAGAGGGAACGGCAGGCGGAAGCACGAGTAGCCCGACGGAGAGCAATACTCGGTTAAGGGCCACCACGCGACGCGGAGACCGGGCGGCGACGCGCAGGGCCGGTAAGGATGGCAAGGCCGGGCGCACAAGGTACGCTGGAAACAGCGTACCGTGAAGAAACGTGTCCGGAAGACCTGGTCGTGTCTTACCTAGCCACTGGCGCGAAGCCGGTCGGGGCGGGCGCACAAGGTTCGCCTAGAAAGGCGAATCGAGAAGAAACGTGCCCATAAGACCACGAGGGCCGCCACACATTGGAGAGGAAGACACTCACAACCAGTGAGTAAAGTTCAACGCGATGGCAACACTGGGGAAGCATTGTGAAAACAGATCCCCCAGTGTTGTCGGAGTCAAGGAATGAACGGGGGGAGGTTTTAGCCGGTAGGCGCCAGCAATGGCGAATCCGGCACTATCTCACCTGAGGTGTCTTTAGAAGATTTCCTCCCTCAAAAAAAAAAAAAAAAAAAAAGGTGGATGGCAAAGGCCTTATATTCATTAAAAATATATTTGTTTCGAAATCAATTTAATTTAAGTAAAAGTGAAACTTATTCAAGAATATAATAGTAAAACAACAAGAGATGAAGACCAGAAACAATATCTTTTACAAATTGTCAAGGATAATAAAAATACGTTTTCAGATAGTAGAAAATCGATACTTCAATAATATGTCAATATGTCATGTTTATAATTTATATAAAATTCAATTATTCTTTAAACAAATAGTAAAAGCTACATATGTATTAAAAAAAAGTTATAATATTTTTCCCATTTTATCTGTAAAATGAAAATGACTTAACAAATTAATTATTTACAACAAAACGGTTTATCCAATTCTACTTTTCTTATTACTTTATTTTTAGAAAATTAAATTTCATATCATTTTCATACAAAATATTTTATCCTATCGTTAATCGTTTGTCAAATATAATAAAATAACCGAAATAAATCAATTTTGCCAAAAAAATTAAATATTTTATACTTTATTATTTTTCTTGAAAACTAATAAACTAACGAGCAATTTTGATATAACATTTTTTATGGTCAGTAATAAGTTCTATGAAAAAGGTATTTTACACTTTTTTGATAACTGCTATATTTTTAGAAATAAACTCAAAAAACTAAAAAACTACCCTTTTTAACAATTTTCAACCCTTTATAGGCACGGGAAGGGGTTGAGGTATCATGACCAAATTTTACAAAAATTACTTTCTTATTATACTGAACAAAATGAGGGGGTGAGATATCAATAATTCGAAAGTCGAAAAATAAGGACCACCCTAATGTAGCAACTATAAATGTAAGCAAACTATAAAACTATAATCCATTGAACTCACAAGAATTATTAACAAGTTAGTAAATTACTTTATATCAATTATTCATATCATAAATATATTTTAAAACGTAATACCATATTTTTAGAACCTGGATACTGGTATTCACTATAAATTATAAATTATTATTATTATGCGCGCGCGCGTGTGTGTGTATTTATACTTTTAAAAATTGAAAATTAATATTTTATTTAATATATACATATAAATATTATAAGAGGTTCATTTGCAAATATTCAAGGGGCTATTGACAAAATGATTCCATCGCCTTTAGATTATTATACACGGAAATGTCTTGCTGATGGTTGTAATGGTATGATTACTGTAACCAAAACATTACAAAATCATGTATGGTTTGATACAATATTAAATGTAATGGGTGAAAGTCAACATATGGAATGTAAACTTCGTGATATACCAGATGAAATTCAAATTCTTTATATGAGGTAACTTTTTTATAGTTAAAATAGTAAATTTCTTTAAAAAACTATTGCTATTTTTTGAGAATAATAAAAATAAAAATTGTCAATATACTTTGAAGTGTAAATTCAAAATGTAGTTTATAGTTTTAAGCAACAGAAATATTTTAGTATTCAAAGAAGTGCGTTTTATATAATAAGTAATAAATAAATATAAAGTTTGACTTTTTTAAACAAAAATGTTTATACTTACAAATGTTTATACAAAAAACAATATTATTATAAATAACCAGTGACAATTCGTAAAAAAATATTATACAATTAAGTTTTATTACTATATTCCAATTGTTTCTTCGATTGATTTATAGTGGACTGTAGGGTTTTTATAATTTTTTAAACGTGTAAATAAAAATAAGTGTTTTTGTAATTGCGATTATGTACTTTTATTTTGACACTTCATTAAGGCTCGTGACGGGTCGGCTGCTACACGATAATTGACTTTTATAATAAATACGATTAATACAAGGCTCGCCTCGGAGCACAACAAGAAGATAACATTGATACACGAAATTGATATAAAGATATAGGTAACAATAGTAGATTAGATTAATAGTACTTCCCTATTAAAATAGAGTCCAAAAATATTTTTTATGTATTTTTAGTTTTAATTTAGGAATAATTTTATGAGCTAAACGAGCGAGTATTACCGCAGCGCATAATTCGAGACGCGGCAGGGATAATACCTTTAGCGGAGCAGCTCTAGATTTGGCACATATTAATTTTGACGTATGAACATTATTTTGATTGGTAACTCGAACGTATAAACAAGCTCCGTATGCAACCAAACTTGCATCAGCAAATCCGTGTATTTCTACTGACGAGTCATTCCCAGTACCCAAATGTCGCGGTATTTCTAAGTCGATTAATACATTTAATTCATTTACGTAGTCGATCCATTCATCCTGTAAATCATTTGGTACAGGCTGGTCCCACTCGATTTTAAGTTGCCACATTTTTTGCATTATAATTTTAGCACGCGTCACCACTGGACCTATTAAGCCTAACGGATCAAATAAAGAAGCAATTTCGGATAATATTTTCCTCTTAGTTAACGGGTGCTTGGAGTTTTCGTTTATATGTATATTGTAACGGAATACATCACGTTCTGGACACCATAACAAACCCAATATTTTTGCCATTTTATTTTCCAATTCTAACACTGTCATAGATTCGTTTTCCGCACTGTGCAAGTCCTTTAATAATTCACAATCGTTGGACATCCATTTCCGCAATTCAAAACCACCCTCATACATAATTTTTCGTAAATTATCTCGTAGTTTCAAGGCTTCGTGTTTAGTATTTGCACCGCCTAAAAAGTCGTCCATGTAGAAGTCTGTTTTTATAGCTTGACAAGCTTCCGGATACGATTCATACATTTCTTCCGCTAATTTGACTAGACAGCCGGTAGATAAGAATGAAGCAGCGATTGTACCATAAGTGACGGTAGTTAATTGATATATTTTTATTTTTTCTTCCGGGTTAGACCGCCAGAGTATTTTTTGGAATTTACGATGTTTCGGTTCAACTAATATTGAACATCGGAGCAACATCGGAGACCGGAGCCGTTAACACCACGGAATCCGAAGCCAGTCTCGACAGTTCCGGCCCCGACATCGGAGAGACCACCTTACCGCCGGCAACAGGTGCAAGGACGAAAAGCCGCATCTTCGGCCACACGCGGTCCAGCGGTAACTCCGGCTGTCCGCAAACCAACAGCTCCTCCGGCGGCTAGTTCGTCAACAGGTCAACCGGCGGCCACTACACGAAGACCGAATCCGCCGTCCCGGAAAACGCCACTGGCTTCAGGAGACGAGGTCCGTCCAGGGGAGCCTTCACAGGGATCATCCCTAATGGAGGTCGAGCGGCGCGTCCTTGCTCCTCCGATGATGATGGCGGCAGCCCCATCAGACGGGGAGGGAAGTGTCGCCTCGGAACCCTATCAGGACGTGTTCACATCGCTCCCGCCGGACCATCCCGATGGAGAGCCGATGGAACAAGGTTCTGGGGATGGGGATCCCTTGGAGGACCTCTGCCAACTCTACCAGGAATGAGCCGGTAGAGGGGAGGGAGTCAAGCGGTAATCGCTTCTCCCACCTGTAAACTTTCGAGGTGGATCGGACGTCCACCGAGAAAGGGGTAACCACGATCGGGGCACCCGAGTGGCACACCATGACGCAGGTTCTTGGGGTTGTACGGCTTAGGGGGGGAGAGTTGACACGGTCGCATTTTGCACCATGCATATCTCACCCGTCCACCTCCCTAAGAAACCATACGAAATCCAGATAATTAACGTCGGGTAATCTGACGTTTAATTATCAACGGGGCCTGTGTCGCAAGGCGGCGGCGATTGCCGATATGCACCACCGTCGCCTTTTAAAACAATTAGTCCGTTCTTGTCTTTCGACAAAACTTTTACGTCGTCCGTACGTCATATACGTCGTCGCGTATTTCTTTTTTTTATTTTTATTTCTTTTTATTTAATATTTATAATATAATATTAATTATTTACTTATTGATTAAATATTATTTATTTCATTATTATATTAATTTTATTTCTTCTCCATCCGTCGTGCATACACACATACACACTTATCCGTGACAGGTTTCCCACGATTTTATTGTATTGGTGTCTAATTTGGTAGTTATGAGATGTGTAAACAATGATCCCCAACCTTTAGGGTTTTCGCCCATAGTTTCCAATGCATTCATATGTCCGTTTAACTTATCTATAAACTGACGCATTTGAGTAGCTTCCTCGTTTATTGCAGGCATGTCGAATATACCTTTGGTATGTGCTTGTATCAAGCCCTTTTTATTGTTATACCGTGCGATTAAAGCTTGCCACGCCATTTCATAATTTGATGCGGTTGTTTCTAGACACTGTATAACTTGAGCTGCCTCACCACTCAAAGACGCGCGTAAATGAAAAAATCTTTGAATGTCGTCTATTCTGGGGTTCCTATGTACCAACGCACCAAACATGTCATAAAATGCAGACCATTCATTATATGCACCAGAAAATATTGGAACACTTAATGGCGCTAACTGCAACTGGGATACTGTGACACAGCAAGAACTAGAATTAGCACAAGAACTTTTTAAGCTTTCGTCAATCGCGCCATCACCTTATAGCTTAACATCATTCATAAGTTTTTCACATATCGCTACAGCACTGAAATAAGCATCCTCAAATTCTACGCGATATACCTGTGTTTCGTTATAATTTTCGTCGTCGTTTGCTTCCATAGAACTTTGCACTCGTTCGAACTCCGACCACACTTCTTCGATTTTTTCTCTACGACATTTTAATTCATATTGATTCATGGACTCTTTAATTGCATTTTTAACGTATGTCCCGAATCTCGTCAGATGAGACTTTAATTGCCCTCTACGTAATTTAAGAGCTGATAAATCGGCCATTTTGCTATTATTTATCGCTATTCACTATATATTTTCTTCTTAAGTATTTAAGTATGTGACGGTATTTTCCCGATTAAACGTTTCTTTCTGCTGCTTTCACGACTCGCACTAACTACTTTAAAGCAGAGACAGTATGGGAAAACCTTCAGGAGTTTTGGATCAAACAGATTTAACTTAAGAAATAATATTAGACTGACACGACTCACCCATTTTTCTGCACAATTTTTTGTAATCCACTTTATCAATTCTGATTTTGAATTGATGATTACTTACGCTAGTGCACTTTGAGCAATCTGTAGACGTTTATTAATTCACACGCGAATAAATTAATTTATATTAACACGACTCGCGTACACGATTTTTAAATGCTTTGAGTTATTAGCCAGACACGCCATACGCATGGATTCTATTAATCCGGGTCGACGGACCAATGTTTTTCGATTGATTTATAGTGGACTGTAGGGTTTTTATAATTTTTTAAACGTGTAAATAAAAATAAGTGTTTTTGTAATTGCGATTATGTACTTTTATTTTGACACTTCATTAAGGCTCGTGACGGGTCGGCTGCTACACGATAATTGACTTTTATAATAAATACGATTAATACAAGGCTCGCCTCGGAGCACAACAAGAAGATAACATTGATACACGAAATTGATATAAAGATATAGGTAACAATAGTAAATTAGATTAATAGTACTTCCCTACGCAACACCAATGTTATCTAAAATGCATTGACTTGCCATATTATATTAAATGTATAATATAACTAAATTTTTCATGTAAATTTAGAATAGAAATTAAAACAAACATTTGTTTTAGATACAGATTAGTAGCAGTAATTAATTTCATTGAAAATAAGGAAGGTGGCCTCTCACACTATGTAACTCATATAAAACATATAAATGGTTATTGGGAAACATAACGATTTATACAATGATGTGAAAAAATGCCTGCATAATCAAATTGTAAAACCACACACATTATATTATATTAAAATAGAGAAATAGTCACAAAACATTGTTATTATATTATACTGTTATAGAAATATTCTATAACACCACACACCTATTACCTATAAACCCATTACGTATAAACACAAAATTATTATCCATAACTCGGTAAAGTATGTCTAACGAATTCTAACAAGTTTCTAACAACATCTAACAACTATCTACTAACACTTTAAAACCGTTTCCAAAAGCTTTGAGCTTTTTTTAGTGATTCTATGAGTTGGCACCACACATCTATTACCTGTAAACCCATTACGTATAAACCTACGACTATTATCCATAACTCGGTAAATAACGTCTAACAAATTCTAACAAGTTTCTAACAACGTCTAACAAGTGCCTATTAACACATGATGATCGTTTTCAGAAACTTTGAGATATAATGTGGTGCTACTGTGATGTTGGCACCACACCCCTATAACTCGGTAAGTAATGTCTAACAAATTCTAACAACGTCTAACAAGTCTTAAATATGTTTGTTAGAGATGTTTGAATGATGTGTGCTATGAGTGTGGTGCTAACTTCACGTACGTCGTCTAATCGCATAAATAATTACTCTGTATAAATATGGATCGTTATGGATCGATACAATTTGATCGACGCGGCTTATTGCGCCTTTACTAAAATCGCTAAGTATTTGTAATATTATTAGATTTTTTTTCTAAAATATAATATTGTTAGTTATATTTTTATTTGTTATTGTATATAGTCGTTGAAAATATAATCCCGTTAATATTAAAATATATTAGACAACCCGCGGTATTCGATAACTAATTTATTCCTCGAATTGTGTCACATCATACGCGTAAAGACGAACGACAAATTAATTTTTATTCCAAACCATTCGGATATATAGAAAAAAATAATTTTATCAGTTTCTCATTTTGTCGTAATAATATTATCGCCTATTTTTATTTTTACGTATGTTTGATAAAATATAAATAAGAATTAATATTTTTTTCACTCGTTTCAATTTGTTGTTTACGATATATTATTTTATATACAGCATATGATTTACTTGCAATCGAATAAAATGTTATATTAATATTACCATAGAAATGTTTATGCCGAAAAAACTATCGACTCGATAACGTTTGTTTCCGCCGAATTTGATGAAATCGTCGAAATAAATTCATATTATACTATTATATTTATAATTTATGCGAATTACCGAATACTGAAGAAAAACAGCACAAAATGGCGAACGTTTTGACCGAGTAATAATATTTATAAACAATAACATACGTCCGAATTGTCGATAGGATATATATATATTGTTTTTTTTTAAATTTCATTTTTCAAGTAATTAACGCTTGTACTTCGATCATATAATTAAAGAATAATTTAAGAGTCTAGAGTTGAATACAACTAGAACGTTAATATTAATACATATATATTATATATATATATATATATATATATATATATATATATATATATATAAATAAATAAAAGGAAATATTTTCTTATATTTTTGTTTTATAATAATGAAATATTATAACTCGCGTATGTATCTGTTAATTATTGGATTAATGTAAATATATAAAATATATTTCTGATACTGTTAGATACTCCTAATATAATTTTAGTCGTTTAGAAATAAAGTATAAACATTTTAGTAATAAACTAAACATGTCATTTTTTTTTTTTTGTTAATGTTTCAATAATGGTAATAGTCTTAACAATGTCATTGAAGAAGAACTCGAAGACGGGGAAATTATTGACGAAGATGATAATCAAGTGGCCGGATCAGCAGAGCAGATTATACAAGGAAAACATGTTGGGAATGGGAGAACAATTAAACGACACGCAGATTATACGATGGATGACGACAGGAAGACTATGCGCAAAAGATGTAAATTTGATGAGGACGAAGACAAAAACAGAGGTTTCAGAAATAATCAACATGTAAGTTGTATATTAATAACTATTAATTATCAATCATATTTAAATTACATTTAATGGTATTTCTTTTGTTTCCATAATAAATTGAGGGTGTAAAGGATGACGTCACGCTAAATATTAACACGAAAAGTTATCGCGTAGAAAATGTTGGGCAGTGTACACGGAAATTCGGTAAATTTATTTGTGTCTAATATTTTTTATTAAATATGCTTTAGCCGTATAATCATTTATAATAACACATGAGCAGGTATAAACAGAACCGGTGCTTCTCATACTACTATACTAGAGCCCTGGGCGAAATCACCATTAGGCGGCCTTCTGAAAAAAATGATTGTATTTTTTTGTTTCCATAGATATTTATGAAACAATGTTGTACACCCGTTCGTAATTTCATTATATACGTTTTCTAATTAGGTACCTCATATGTTGCTACTATAACTGTTACAGAAACACAATGTAACTAAGAAATTAAAAACCGTTGTTGTGAATAAGTAATCAAAATTATATTATTTTATTACAAATTGATTTATTAACATATTTAAATAATATTGGTAATTTTTGAACCCTTTTTTAAATATCCTATTAATACACACACACACACACACACACACACACACACACACACACATAAACGTCGACACTACACTTCAAGGTAACATTGAGAGTACCATTACTTAAATTGCCTTTACGAAAATAAACCGTTTTGATTAAAAAAATAATTTAGTTATTCTACGAAATGACAAAAATACATTACATATTGTTATGTATTTCAAAGTAATGGCAGCACGAGTAAAGTTAAAATTTTTGTTTTTAAAATCAATAATTATTACAAAACAAAAATATATCAAAGTCTTATTCTTGTCAGTGTAGCGCCTTTTTGTAATCAGCGCCCTGGGCGATCGCCCAGAGCTTTTGCCGGCCCTGGGTATAAAACAAATGTATTTTGATAAAATCATAAATATATTTTGGAAAATGTCATTTCTTATGGATAATATATTAAAAATATCTAAGTTTAATGCACCATTTAATACTTTTCGTTTATTTTTTGTTTTTGAAAATACCACATATACATTGATGTTTCCATCAATTTTTTTAAGGGTACTGCATTGAAGTCATCGAATAACAAGTTTTTAAAACGCTTTTGCACTTGAAGTTTTTATGATCATACAAGACTGTTTGTCTATTTTTGTTTTCATAATACAGAAAAGAACGATATAGCTATTATAATATCAATCATTCATTCATTTAGTCGATAATTAATAATAATATGATTTAACAATGATCTTTAATATTCAAAAACCCAAAATATTCTTTACTCTCGCATGTTTCACAAGTAAAAAAGTCTATTCGAAGTTTTTTGATGTTCCGAAATTTTTTCCCTAGCATAGGATAAGGTTAAAAAGGGCGGACAAATTTATTAATTAATTATTCTGATCGCGTAATACATTTTTACGGACTACGGTTGTTTGAATATAAAAAACTATTTGTCGTTTTCCAAATTTTTCCTTTTTTTTTTACTGGTTCTAAAATTACGAGTTAAACCCAACAATCTATATACATAATATATTAAATATTATATAATATGTACTAGCAAGTGCCCCAAGTTTGAAAATTAGCTATCAGTATCTATTTAGATTACCCTCTTCTGTGCTTGCATCAGTAAAAATTAAAGCGTGACGATTTTGTTGCTTGAGAGCGTACGGATTATGCCCATTATTTTCAAACATAATCTTCGCAGTGACATAGTATACTGCGTATACGTATAGTGTACTCTATGATAACACTACTACTGCTTATATATATATATATAAATATATATCATATGGTTGTTCAAGGATTATAATCATTTTTATCAGTGGCGGCGCTAGGGGGGCAAGGTAGGGCAAGCGCCCTACCCAAATTTGGTTTTGCCCCACTTTTGCCCTACCTGTTTAAGATCAAACGAAAATTTAAATTTAAGTTATTTATTTATTTGCCGCTTTTCATCTGTTTCGCTGTGCAATTATCGTAGTATTTTTTTTATATGCCCTCGTTTAGATAAAACGCGACAGAATAAACCATTTAATTTGATATATATTAATATTATCAGAAAACCATAGTATAGTATATTTATACTTATAGTATAAGGTCTATCCAGAAGACGCTATAATAATATAGCATTTTCCACGTATTTCAATAATTGTACACTATACCCGTAGCCCGTAGAAGTACACCTGACAGTATTACACTCATGGTATACTTATAATAATACGGTATGATACGGATACAGATTGGATGAATATCTAAATTCATCTAATCTATGATATGAGTACTTATTATTTTTGTTGTGGGTTTTACTATTGATACTATTATTCATAATAATAATTAATCAATGGTTTTACCTAGAATAAATAAAAACACTATACATTTTAAAGTCGGATTTCGTAGTAATTAAACGTATAGTGTATAGTGGTAACTGTGGAAACATTTATTAAAAATTATGTAATATAACGTTTTTGGTGTACCTGTATTATTTACACGTGCGACGTATGAACTGGTCGCCATGAAGTATCATAGCGAGGTAACTTCCATTTTTGTTTATCTGTCTAATTTATATGATTTAACTAAAGGCTTTCAGCTGATATGAGTACACTAAATATTAATCCTAATAATATAAATATTATCATTATGAAAAATCCAAATAAAGGGGCAATAATATACAAGTATATATTTGTCCCATCGAAAAAAAATGTGCCATGATCTTGCCCCCCAGAAAAAAATGTCTGGTGCCGCCCATGATTTTTATGATTTTAAATCACTAATAAAGATAATAATAATTAAGATAATATTACATTTTTAATAGAAAATGAAAAGGAAGACTTTTATGCATCCAGAGGAAATAACTCTATTAGTGAAAAAAGCAGAGGAGAAAATGGGTGTAATGGTGATCAACATGGCAGAGGTTTGATAGAAAAACGATTTGAAAACGAAGGAAAAATTATTAATTGCTATTTTGAAGGAAAATGCCTTAAGGTAATATCTATTAAATAAATAAAAATGGTGATTATTATTAAATCAAAAGTTATTACATTGTCTTAAATTTAAAATAGTAATCTAATAAATAATAACAATTGGATATATATTTTTTTTCCAATAAAGGGGTTTTAGAAAAAAGAATTAATAATTTAATAATCACTGATACTAACGACAACGTTTAAATTTTACATTACAATATTCGATTAATCATTATGTTTATCGTATGATTAACTAATATTAGTTATTATATTTCGATAGATCGATTCAAGCAAAATTATTATTAATGATGACATGGTTAAACTTCTAAACAGTTTAAAAACAAACAAAAATGGCGATGTACCGAAAAAAGAGCAGCCTTCCCCATTTTATTTGCCGCCAGGGGAAGACCCTTATAATGTAGACAGAGCTTTTCGAGAGAAGTATGTTTTATACAATATTATTTATTTATCCGTCAGTAAATTTGTATTTAGTGCGTTTTTAATAATTGTATTAAATACGAATATATATATATATATATATTATATATTATATTAAACATAAATATTTAAATTAATAATTTGTTGTTGTTGAAAAATCTCTTGCTAAACGTAATATAACTTTTTTTTTACTTTTATGACTTTTGCCACTTGTAGTGATAATAATACTGTGAAAATTGGAAGCTCAGACGTAAGCCGATTGCCGTTTCAATTTCCTGTTGAAATAGCAACGGAAATTGATGCGTCGTTAAACAGCCATCCGCCGATGGTATACAAACTATATCCAATAGAAATATCCGAAACGAACTATTCAAAAATTGCACCTACAGTAAACTATATGCGTTTTTATTTAATTTCGATTTAAATAAGATTCGACTAATTTTTTTATTTTTAATAGATGGGAGTTGACGATCCACGTCTCAGATGTAATATAGTCGCCGCCAGATCCTTTCTTCGTTAAAAATTTAACTGTAAAATACTGCAATGATTACCTACCTATCGTATTTGTGCACTAATGTTTAATTAATTTAATGCAATGTGTTTACATATTTTTTCAATCATTGATTCATTTTTTATTTATTTATATATTTCGGTACATTCTGTACACGTGTATACTGTATATATTACGGTAGAAGTAGGAATACCGGCGAAACCTAGGATTTACTGGTAATTCCTAAGTTTTGCCAGTATTCGTACTTTTACCGTAATATATATATATATATATATATATGTTTATTATTTCATCTGAAAAAATTTCTTTGATAACTTACATCCATTACTCCATTTTTTCTATTAATCAAAATCATTGTTGTATTATTGTTAATAAATTATTTGTATTATTGTTAAAAAATTATTTTTCATTGTGAATAAAAAAATTAAAATTAAAAATAGCGAATTAAAAATGTTAAATTATGTTTAAATTTCTTGGTAGTAGCATATTTAACAATGTGTTTATAGACACAGAACATTGATTATAATACGTGGTGTGTATTTGTGACTGAAGGCATTACCAATACATTCGAATAAATAATAATAAAATAAATTTTTGGATTTCTTGGTCCAAAATACCTATTACAATAGAAAAAAAAAACGCTAACCTACTTCGCTCACATTATACGATTTGATTAAGTTAGCGATAAATGGTATTGTAAAAAGTAATAAGTCCTGTTAGGATTTTGTTATACGTTTCAACCAACACCATTTCAAAGTCCAAATCATCTAACGATATATCGGTTGACCTTTGGCTAATACGATAACACCAAATTAATTTTTTAAAAACGATTCATGAGAATCAAATGAAATTTTTAAAATATTTTTTAGAGTACTGTCGTTTACAAGTGTCTACACCTACTATAGTCGGGTGAATGAAAAGTGGCCGCTGACCAATATGTTAGCAACGTTTTTTCTAGGGGTCCTCAAAATCAGTAAGAAATAAAAAATCATAAATGCGTTATAATTGTATTGTTATCACGTAATTATACAGCTATTATAACCTCTAATATAATATATACGAGAGAACCCACCGCCTTACTTCGTGTTTTTTCTATTATAATTACGAGTAAAATTATTAGACATTAATATAATTTTATTATTATTTATTAATTAATTATAATTATACTCGTAAGTCGTAATGTCAGATACACGTAGCCAGAGCAAACAGGTTATTTTCAAAGTGTATACATTTTTTTAAACGTTTGTCCAAACAAAATGAAATTAATCCTGAGTTCTTCGCTCAATCGCTGAAGGTAACTGCTGAAGTTTGTGGAATATCTGAACGTACCGTTAGGCGTATATGTAAAGAGGGTAGAGACAGCTTGGAAAATGCTACCGATGAAGACAATGATAATGACACTGTTGTAGAACGTCCTTCGTTCAAGTCTCCACGCAAATCGTACAAGCGTTCAAAACCATTGACCGAATTGGACGATTTCAATAATGACGTTGTACGCAGAACGGTACATGAATTCTATGATAGAGGTGAGTACCTACCCAAGCGCCCGTAGTATTTTAACTGAGGTTAAAAAAAAAATAGTTTGGGAAGGTACTGTTTGGTCGATGCGAACACTACTAAAAAATTTGAAATTTTCTTACTCTTAAATTTTACTCACCGAAAGCAGGCAGTAATCGTAGTTTGCTGGTACATCTCAATTATTACACACTTCCAATACACTTATAACTTTTTAACATTTTTAATAATAGTAATTATTATTATTGCAGTGGTACATTTCAATTATTTAACCAAATAAAAAAATTAAAAAGAAAAAGATAGATCGGTAAGAATAATGGCACATATAATATATTCTGTAATTATAATATCAAAGTTATCACGATTTTGGCGCCGTATCACTGTGAACTATTTTACCCCAACCTGACGTGTTTTCGCCACCGGGAGCGTAAACGTCAGCGGCCACTTTTCATTCACCCGACTATAGGTGACATTTTACGACATGTTCATAGTGTTGATTTACTCAAATGCACTCGTTGTTTGTCGCCGATACAAACTTTTTTTCTATTTGCGTTCGTCACTGGTCGGAAACGCGAGTCAATGTTTTGAAAATCTTGAAACTATTGCGAATAATTATTATGAATATGCGTGGAAAGTTCTAATATCGCGACATGGTAATGAAAAGTTGCTAGCGTAATCGCACGTAATAGGAATTTTCGAGTTAAATAGCAAGTCGATCGAGTGGGATCCGAGTTTCTGTCACATTTAATTTATGTACGAAATTCGACACAAATACAACAAACGAATGTACGAATAGGAATCGAAAGCGCTTAAGAACAAAGTATGGAAAGCAGAAGAATTGATGTCGTTTTTGAATGAACGTTTTCGAGTACCTACCTACCTAAAGACTGTAGAGTCAACAAGAAATTTATATTATCAAACGGTTCGAAGTCAACATACGAAATTAAAAAACGCTCAGCAATAAAAGTAAACTCAACAGAAATTATACGACTACTTACTGTAAATCAGTAATAATTAGTAGTATACGACAGATCTCGTTTGCCATTCAGCTTCCGACGTTTAGGGCATTAATAGAAACCGATCGATTAAAGAAAATTGACGAGCTAGATCTATGCAAAATATATTGTATCCGTCGGCAGACAGAAAATAATTTACCTCCTGAGGGAACAAACGAGATTAGAGTACTATGTTTTTCATAACATGATCGGAAACCATGTATTTTTTGTACCGTTTAAGACCGTAAAAAGCTAGAAAAAAATGTCAGGTAAACCGAATTTAATTGTTAATTTTTTTTTAAATTATTATATCCCCTCTTTCCTATTTTCTAGGTTATTGTAAAAATTGATTTTTGAAATGCGTTCTAAATAAGCGACGTTGATTTTTACATTTTTGAATACGGTTTCGTTCATTCTAAATGGTCGAGTTTTCGACAAGCTCTTAATCACCGTCGTGTTATGTACACAAACAGTGGCGTATATTGGATTTTTTTCGGGAAGAGTCCAAAATCGTTTGGATCCAAATGTATATATTAAAAGCGGGAGATGGTATTTTTTCAATCTGATATTTTTAATACTTCTCGCTTAAGGAGCCTGCGGCCATTGTGGACTGGGCGTATTGGACTTTGATTCTCAAAATTTTATTTCCAAAAGCTATTGTTTGAATACGAACAATCTTTACAATATTTTTAACACATTTTTTTTTATAATTTTTTTATTCAGGTAATCTAAAATCGAAGTCCAGTGCGTCCAGTAGGGAGTCCTCCTTTTTCCAACAACAAAAAAATTAGCGAAATTGGACAATTCTAGGAGGCGTGAGAGTTTTTCCTATGAAATATATAATATTGAGCTTTTCATTTTCTGTCTATCGGTGTTGTTGACATGTGCAAAATAAAATTTTGAGAATCCAAGTCCAATGCGCCCTGCAAAATATTTTCCGCTTTCCAACAAAACACATATCGAAATCGGATCACTCTACAAGGCGAAATATTGATATTAACAATTTTATATCAGGAATTCATGTGAATGTACTTTTTAGGGAAAAATTAAACAGTTCTACCAAATGTGTTTTAACATTTTGTATGAATATATTGAATAAAACACATAGCAGAGAAGATAACCGTGAATTAATTGAATTACCAGTAATTTTTTTTTAATGGAATGCCACCTACAGGAATATCATTTCGAACACTAGCACCAATTCATTATGCTCGTTGGATGTCGAAAGCTATTTATTGTTTAAAGATATTTATTTTTCGTCGAGAGTTTTACTTGAACAAAAGAGAATTTTAAATTATAAGTACCTAAGAATATTATTTTAAACGGTTATCGTCGATGTTACCGTATATTTTAGTGGATGTCAAATTTTCTTTATAATCGCGGGAGAGGGGATACCCACCCGAACGAACCGCCGGCCTAAGCCCTCAGTAATTATAAATAGACTATTACCTCGATTATTACCAATGAGATTTTATTTTATTGTTACAAAAATTTTAAAACGTTAAGGTGAAAGTATCACAATCTTTTTATTTTTAAAAATAGTTTAAATTTATTTTACTATTGTATTAAATACTTTTTACTATAACATACTATTATAACTACCATAATTAATATTTCTTATAATATTTTACCATTTAAATATTGTCTAATAAAATTATTAAATTTAAGGTATGTATCTCAATTATTAAAATGTGTAACTACACGAGAAATGTTATGTTTTTTTAAGACGTATAATAATGTATTATTATTATGATGAACGTTTAATCTTTTTTAAATTCATATAAATATAAATGATTAAAACGTAAATTTGTTTTTTGTTAAGCTATAATAAATTCGTTTTTAGTATTTACCGCTGTATTTATTAATAATCATTAATGAATATAGCATGTACAATGATTATAATATGTTATGATATAATATTAACAATTAACTTACATTTTTAAACTAAGTGTAAGTTTAAAAGAACGGTATAAAATCAGTAATTTTTACTCTTAAGGGGATTGAAAGCGGGTATTTTCTCTCTTTGTCTTACACACATGAAACATAGCAAAATAGACGTTTCGTACTTCCAACGTACCGATCGATCTATTGGTGCGATAAGAAATTTGAAAACAGATTTGAATTCCTCGTGAATTTGACTACAAAACGACTTTCCCACTTTTTCCACTTTTTTTTCATAAACCCTTAAAAAAATTAACCGAAAAAATTTTTAAAAAAAAATTGTTAATAATTCATTTTTGAAGGTCTTAAAAAAAAAAAAATAAAAAAAGTGGGAAAGTCGTTTTGTAGTAAAATTCACGAGGAATTCAAATCTGTTTTCAAATTTCTTATCGCACTAATAGATCGATCGGTACGTTGGAAGTACGATTTCATATTGAATCTCAAACAGTAGTCGTGAATGCTGACATGTGCGTGCGCGTGCGAGAATATCCCATATCGCCACGCGAGGCGATAGTGCGACCACAGAATATACAGAAGTGACACTGCCGACATCTTGAAAAATGATCGGACATTTTGTTATATCACACGTTTGCCTATGTAGAAATTAATTCTCATTATTCAATGGGATATGGTCAAACTGTTAATGTAAGCGAGATGAATATTATAACCTCATAAAAATGTAACGGAAAAAATTTGACAAGTGATGTCCTTTCATTTGCGACGAAAAATGATTTCACTTTTATGATTTCACTGGTTTTTTCAGTTTTTTACCAGTTTTCTTTGCCGTTTAAGTCTACACAGACTATTAAGTAAATATAAACAGGATCTAGGTTTAATACACTTCATGAAAATGTCTGTATATTTCTTATGTTTTTAACCAAAAGTTTGGAGTCCTTGGACTAAGTTCCTTTTTTTATTGAGTAATTATTATAAGACGTTTACAACTATTAATTGGTATTTTTGTCGTATGCGGTCTACCGCACATTTATGGTATACCGTTCATAAAACACAAAGTGTCTATAATATTTTTTAATCGGAATATATAGGTATTAATTATTATTATATTTATTATATATTGGCTATATTTTAAATATTAAATACATATTATTATGAATTTATTCACGTGTACAAGGAGGGGAAGGTTGCAAAACTGCCTGTATCTACAACGTGTCTTTTGTCTGTAAGAAAGTGCAGTTTTTTATCCGAATGAATAATTAAAACTCTTTGGCTGACGTGATTGTGCGTACAACATGCAGTAGAAACGTATACTTTACAGCACCGGTACTCTTTCATCTCGCAGCTACTTTATGTTTTCACAATATTTTGATGGCTCTCAAATCATTAATGATAAAAAAAAGATTATGTCTATGTACTCGTATGTAAATTTATTTATTTGTCATACGCAAACAATGTAATTATTAAATATTGAAAAAAAAAAACTGAAATTAATTAATGTTTTAGGTTTGTTTTGAATTAAGTGAATCAATAAAATTGATAAAAATTTCATTATCGTTTCCATTATTGCTATCATTTTGTTTTCCTTTTCTGTGCCACACAGCTCCCTTGACGCTCCTGGGAGCTGCAATGCACAGTTTGAATACCTCTGCTGTATAGAATATTCAATATGCAGAAAAGGCGAAAATAAAAAAATATTAATGTAAAAGCTTTTATTACTGATCAAGGCCCAAATTTCATACAATTTTCTAATAACAACAATATTTCTCCAATTGAGCCCTACTTCGAAGTTGACGAAGAAAAGGTAGTATATTTATTAGACCCACCTCATCTATTGAAATCAACCCGGAACATGTTTTTTAAACATAATTTTAAACTTAATGATGACTTGATCGAAAAAAAATATTTGAACACTTATTATGATTATGATTCTAAGTGTAATCTACGCATGACACCAAAATTGACATTTTCACATGTTTATCCAGGACCATTTGAAAAAATGAAAGTACGATTAGCTGCCCAAGTATTTAGTTCAAGTGTTGCTGCTGGCATGTCCACAGCTTTAAATTGTGGAATTTTACCTGCAACTTCGATAAATACAATACATTTTATTCATGATATAGATAAATTATTTGATATTTTCAATTCATCAGACACTCCTAACTGTTTTAGTATATGAATTAGATTTAAATATACCTTTAAGAAAATAATGAATACAGTACGTATAACACTTTCATGATGTTTTTAATAATTAAAAAACGAGTGAACCATACATTACATTTTTATAGAAAAGCGAGCACATTGTCAAAGATAAGTGATAGTGATAGTGATAGTGATAGTAAACGTAATACCATAACTAGTTTTCAGGTAACAACTATAACCATAATACAACGTATATAATATAAAAGATAACATGCTATCACACTAACAGTAAAATTTTCAATAGTCCTTTTAAAAATATTTCACCTCAAACTGATCACTTAATTAAAATGACTGAATTATTTAATAATATCAAAGTTATAAATAAATTTAATGGATCTGATGTAACTAAACGTGTTAACTTCATAAATGGTTGGTTAGTTTCCATATCTGGCTTACAAATGCTGTGGAATTTGTTAAATCGTACCGTCGTTTGGGGTTACTATGCTCCCTTTAGGGTAACTTTACTCCAACAACGAAAAAACTTTGTTGGTACATTGTGACCTAGCAAATGGTAATAATTGAATTTTAGTAGGTGCGCTGCAAGCAGCACTGTTATAGTTTGTGTTATTCTTCCATGGATAGAGATTTTATCAGTTATCAGTGCCCACGTTATTATTTGTAATACCTACAGAAAAAATCTATTAATATACTCGCGAAAACTTTTCTTCTTGGAGCTCTCCACTGTAAAAGTTTGAGGTAAGATATAACTCATTCATGTCAGAAATTTCGCGATGAATACAGTGCTATATTAAATTTTATGTTTATATATTTTTTGTATAATTTAAAAACAAAATTCATGTTTGGGGTAACATTGAACCACAAAAAGGGGTGTCTTTGCGCCTTTATTTTAGTATTGTATTTTGGCGCAAAGTCTCCCCGTTACTTATTATTTTCTATCAGTTGTGTAATTATTGATTTTTCTCTAATGATAATAATCCTGTTTAGTCTTTGTTTGTCGTAAATAAATATGCCTCGTGTATATAAGAGAAAATTAGGATCACGTCATTACAGAAATTATGATGAAGATACTTTGTCCAGATGTTTAGCTGCAATCAAAAATAAGGAGATGAGTCAAAGGAAAGCTTCCCTAGAATTCAACATTCCTAGGCGCACAATTATAAATAAATTAAAAGGTAATCATTTTCTGAACCCAGGCGCGCCACCAATATTCACGGAGGTAGAGGAAACTGTATTTGTAAATTACATAATCAAGCTAAGCGAATATGGTTTTCCTATGGGTGAATTTGATTTAAAAATGGTTGTAAAACGTTATCTTCAACAGATTGGACGGGTCGTAAATAAGTTTAAAGGAAATATTCCAGGTCATGATTGGGTGTTAAACTTTCTAAAAAGACATCCCCAACTCACAAGACGTTTTGCTGACAATATAAAAAAATCACGCGCAGGGATAACTAAAGACGAATTACGTCAGTATATTTTATTTTTATCTAAAGAATTGGAAGGAGTTCCCGCAAGTAATATTTTCAATTTTGACGAGACTAATCTCGTAGACGATCCTGGAAAGAAAAAGGTTCTTGCTCGACGTGGGACAAAATACCTTGAACATATTCGAACCACGTCCAAGGCAGGGACATCCATCATGTTTTGCGGTAGCGCCTCTGGAAATTTGTTACCCTTGTTTGTACTATATAAATCCCGCCATATCTGGAGTACTTGGACTGAAGGAGGTCCTCCTGGGACTCGGTACAGTAATAGTCCTAGTGGCTGGTTTGATTCTGCTTCTTTTCTCGAATGGTTTCAAAGCATTTTTATTCCTGAAACTCGGAGATTGGAAGGCAAAAAAGTTGTTATCTGTGACAATGTAGCTTTTCACTTTTCAATTAAAGTTTTAGAGTTGAGTGAAGCAAACAACATCACTTTTATTTGTCTACCCCCTAATAGTACTCATATCACTCAACCACTAGATGTGGCTGTATTCCGTAGTGTAAAAGGTTCGTGGAGGAAACTGTTGGGCGAGTGGAAAGAAAATAATGGCAATAATTTGGTGACAAAAGAAATCATGCCAACTCTTTTGCGTCATTTGTTAATAGAAATTGAACCCAACATAACAAACAACTTAAAATCTGGTTTTCAAGCATGTGGTATTTTCCCGTGCAATGTGGAGGTGTTGTTGAAGAAAATTCCTGGGCAGGATACTAGTGTTGAGTCTAGCACACAAAGCAGCATTGAGTCTTCATTCATTTCTTGTTTAGAAAAGAAGAGGGCAGATTGGACAGAAAAAAAAACTGGCGGTAGAAGAAAAAAAGTAAATGTACCCCCCGGTAAAAGTATTTCGACAACAGATTTATCTTCAGAACCATCTACCTCTACTGCTATTCACTCACAGCAAACTTGTCATAATGAAAATGAAATAATATTTCAAGATGAATCGGACATCGAAGACTGGGAGACTTACTGCAGGAAGACTTTGGCAGAAACAGAAGAAATTAACAAAGATATGGTTGAAGAAGAGAATATTGTACCAGAGTTCCAGCCTGTAGTTAAATCCATAAATGCATATTGTATTGTAACATATGACAATATATTTTATCCTGGTGTCATTTTAGAGTTAAGTGATGACATTGCCAAGATAAAAACAATGAAAAAATCTAATTGTTATTGGAAGTGGCCGGAAGTGCCAGATATTTTAGAATATAACTGGAATGAAGTAGTGGGAAGGATGGAGGAACCAATACAAATATCTAAAACCAGAAAAATTTACAAAGTTCCAGAACTAGACAACATTCAGTAAATTAATTATTATTTGTTATTATTATTTTAATAATGTATTAAGTAAATATAAAAAAATAAAGTGAATTGAACTAGATTTCATTAATTTTTTATTGCTCTTTTGGTTCCTTATGGTGCCATTTCTTTTCAGGAGTGTTAAAATTGCTCCACTCCCCAAATTCTAGGATTTTATATGACTTTTCTTGGTGTGGTGCAAAGTATGCAGATCCCATGGGTAACATTGCTCCACTTTTAAAAAAAATAAAAAAAATAAAGTATATTAAGAATATGCACATTTTTGGGTCATAATTAGATAAAAGAACTTTAAAGAATCAAAATATATATGCCCATTAACTTTTTTCTTAATTTAATGCTCCTAAAATGACTAAAACAAAAAAAACTTGTAAAAATTAGAGCAAAGTAACCCCAAACGACGGTATATATAAACCGTTAAAAACAGTTCGTATGAAAATCGTGTGCGGCGGTAAGTAACGTAGAGAAAAGGTCGTATTTCGTCGTGGGATTTTCGACGCGGCCTTCGATAATTAAAAATACATTTGGTTTGAAAGAAGCGATACGCAGAGCGGCTATCGGGCGAAGAAAAATAATGAACACGACCGAAACAGAGTCGTCTTGGACGGAAATGCCCGTTAAAACGGCCAACGTTATATAATATAATATTACTAATATATATATATATATATATATAATAATGTTCCATAAAATTCCAAAACTCCGATAGTTTTATGAGGTATATAATAATGTTCGATAATATAGCCGATAGTGCCGATACGATTAATACTTTAGAGGAGTTTTCCGTTTCGCCGTGTGTTTAACGCCAATAATAGTGCATCATTACCGTGCAGACTGTCTCAGAGAAATGTGAGTGTTGAGTAAAAAAAATTTCTGAATATAATATATAATTTTATTATAGTTGTATAATATATTAATTAATTATTATTTTATTTTTATTATAGTTAAAATGCAAAATAATTTTTATTTTAACAATATGATCGTAAACATGGGTGGTGGTCCTCCGGACCACCGCCGCCTTCGTACCGACGGTGGTCCTCCGGATCACCACCAGCACCACCAGCACCACCGGCAATGGGTCGGCCCCGGAAGGGATGCCGGCCGCATTAAGAAGCGGCGTCGTGGACGCCGTCCACAAAAAAAACGTAAGTGTTTTTTTAACAGCACTTTTGTTCGTGTATAATGCGCAATATAATCGAATAAAATTCGAAATGAGAAAAAACATAACTTTTTTATGCGTTTCCTGCATTTCTTTTCTTTCCAAATTTTTTCGTTTATTAAAAATATGTCGCTCGGAAAGATATAATGTACACATACGCCCGTGATTTTTTTGGTGTGTTTTTAGAAAACGTAACAAAGGCACCATCACCGCCACCGGTGGCGGCGGCACCAATGGCGCTAACAACAACAGCGGCACCGGTAGTGGCACCATCAGTAGCGGAACATTCAGCGCCACCATCAGCGTCACCGGCACCGCCACAGGCTTTAACGGAAACGGCAATGGAAAGTAAGAAATGTGGTTTAAAAGAATTAATTAATAACGTACGATGAAGGGTACAGGGTAAAAACGGTAGTAGTAAATATGTACTGACTTTGAAAAGTAATTGGAATTGTATTTGAATATTGTTGTGAAAAGAAATCGTATGGGGACAAAAGTATGGACTTCAATCTTTTTGAAGTGAAAACTTCTTTAGGCGCGTTTAGCACTTGTTGTGGGTACTGAATTGAATTGAGCCGTCACGCTCATTTGGGTGAAGTCGGCTCGAGTCGACTAAGCATGAGAGGAACAGTCAGCAGAGCGAGAGAAAAGATAGTCGAAGCGTCACTGCTATACTCGCTCGGCAGAATTCGACTCCTATAATCAATCCGAACTAACCCGAATGAACGTTACATGAGAGAGCATGACGCATCAGTCGCATTCAGTATCGACGTGAAAACAGTGTGCGCCATACCAATAATCACATTTTATTTAAAATAATTTTTGAGTATAATTAATTTTTTTTTTTTTTCTCGAACGTAATTTAATATTATACACATATTATAAACTTGTATTTCGTATTATTAATTTCGCCTTGTTGAAGTTTTCACTTCTGTCGTGTGGTGTTAAGCACACCCAATTTTTTTTTATAACGTTTTATACATTATACCAAAAAACTATTAGATAGTAATTGAAAAGAACCCCGTACCCTTCATATATTTTATTATTCTAATAACATGAAAATAGTATAACGTATATAATTTGTTATAGACCTAACAATCGACGACCCGTTTTGGGACACGGAGCGTAAGTTTCCATTAAAATAATTGTAAACGTTTTCTTTATGATAATAATTAGTTTTTTAATTTTATTTTTTCAGAAATATAAAAGAAAAATTATACGTATAAATATTTTGTTGTTTTTCAAAGTGTACTCCTTCAACTCCTGTCCTCTGTATCATTAAAACGAACAATATATTTAAAAAAAAATATATATATATACATAAACAATAATAGTAATCGGTAGTGATCGGTCGGCGTTCCGCGTTGTTTTTGTCTTCTGTCAGCAGACGTTTTAGCGTCGTCGATAGCTGCTTTTCGTTGGCAAACGCAATGAAATGAAGTGTGGTGTCAATGTGAAACAACTGAAGCAGAATAGTATTCATTTTTTTTTCGTTGTTGTTGCATTACTCGTCGTTTTAAATGCGTTTACTGTCTTTTCTTAACGGTGTCACGCGACCAATTCAGAAATGTTATACTCGCTGGCGTTGTGTAGTGTGAACTCGGTGTATTCATACTGGCTGTGAACAGATAAAAAAAAAAAATCATCAGGAAAAAGTGTAACGGAAAGTCGCCGATAATGTATTTATTAACGGTATTCAACAACGTTTAAGAAACGTTTCTAAATCTATATGATTCTTACACGTATAAGAACATTAGATATATATATGTGTGCCAATATATATACAATCGTAATCGAATACATTTACAGAAAAAAACGTATTTATTTGCTCGAGCGTGTGAACGACCGTAGCGTGCGCCTAGGTCCATTTACCGGCTGTAAAGAGAAAAAATAAAATCACACAACAGCAGTACATCGAACTGTCATGGGTCCGACAAACGTATACTGCACACAACACACCTGGACAACGTAAACAATTCCTTGGTCCTCGACGTTCCTTCGTCCAAGGCCTCCGTTCCGAAACGTGAATACACTATTATATCGGACATCGAGTGTGTACAGTCCATCTTTTGCTGTCCAATTACGTCCGAGCGCACCGATCTCGTGACGTGAAGGGGGGAAGAGTGAAACAGCAGTATTACTCGACGTTTATGAGTGATCGCGCCTAAAAAGAAGTGTAAAAAAAAAACGAAATTTCAAAAAAATTAAATCGCGATACGGCCACAGATTAGATGAATTCATCTAATCTGTGATACGGCCACATCGGACTTTTGACGGGAGTGCAGCGGTACGGTGACCAACCGTGACCCGGGTTTCGTTTGAAAACGTTATAAAAACGATATCACGTCATCGTTATATTTCGTGTCGCGATAACAGGAAAAAATGAAACGAAAATCTCATTTTCGAAACGTATTAATTACTTACTATTAACACAGAATAAATGAAATCAGAATGGACACTGATAACAAATTACATGAGTAGTATAGGATATTACAATATATTGGTACGCCATTTTATTGGAGTCCCTGTTATCATATTTTTTTCATTATTCCATGTACAAACTCAGATTTATCATTTTTTATTTATTTAAAATTTCATTTACTTAAGATTTCATTTATTAAACATCCTAGTTTAAATATCTGTTATGTTAATCATATTTTCCAGTCATCTCAGACCTCCTTTATGTATTATATAAATAATTACAATTTTGATAAAAGAAAAACATATTATAATAATACAAATATTTATATTTTACATTAAAAACATTGTACATTTCTATTAATACAATTAATAAGTAGTCATTAAAAGTAAATAATAATAATAATAATAATAATAATAGTAATAATAATACAAATAATAAAAGGACTTATTACACGTTTAAAATTATGAATTTGTTGAAGTTTACAAGTTTGAAAGTATAGCTAATTTTCGGTTTTTTCTTGGTACAGAAAGTAAATTTTGATTTAAAGTTTTGATGGTATAAAATATTCTAAACCGTATATATAATAATTTTAAATATTCTAAATTGAAGTTTGGACATGAATGGCTAAATGGAACATTATCAATTAAGTTTTTTAATTTTTTACCTACATTATTTTCTACAGCTAAAATTTGGAAGTTTGTAATAAAAATTGAATCTAATTTATTTATGTAATTATAAAAACTATCAGGTGGCATACAAAGGTTTCCAAAAGTACTTTGTTCTTTATTTGAGTAACTTTTAAAATAACTAAATAAAAAAGAATCTTCTAAATTATTCTGGGACTTAACAAAACTTAAACAAATGTTGCAAGTATGTTTTTTTAAACATTTTGAAATTAAGTACCCACACACATAGACCAATGCATTTCTAGGAGGTAAATTTAATTCTCTGTAGTCCACGGTTCCCACAGATAAAGAGCAAAATTTAAATGGTGATGTTTCAGGAAATAAAACGTTTTCAGTCAAAGGTACAGACTCGCCTACTTTAGTCAAAATAACATCAAGGTCTTCAATACAGTTTGCCCCTTCAGAGTGTTTAAAATAATTAATAAAAAATATTTTTTTAAAACTCCAAAGAAATTGAATCGGTGTTGGATTTGTGTTATTACCATTTTCTTGTCGGAAATTTCCAAATAAATTTTCTAAACAATCTTGGTTTAAACGATTTGTATATAAAATGCCATGTGTCTCTTTTATATCTTCCCATAGCTGAAGTACAGCGTTTATTGTTATTTGCCATCCATTTATAAACTTCATTCGGTTAGTTATATTTTCATTTTTACTATTTAAAACTATTAATTCATTAAAAAAATTTAGCATGAATAATAAATGTTTGTTTTGTTCTGCTGTGTTTTTGAAGGGCCTATTAAAATTCTTACTACCCCCTTTTTGTTTAGAATTTAATAAATCAAATAGCTTGTCCATATATTCTATAAATTGAATTGTAAATGTGGCCAATTGATTTAAATGTCCAACAGTTATATGACATTTCATACCTGCAGCAACTGTGGCACTAAAAATTTGACTTTCATTTTTTGGAATGCTCCAGGATTTACATGTACATCTGTTAATTTTGGGGCAAGTCTGTTTATTCCTTTGTCTTTTGCGTAGAATATTTCTAAATATTTTTTATCAATGACTTCATCATTATAAAGAAATTTGTGCGTAAAGAAATTATTTCTAGTAGACTTCAACAAATGAGGTGGGTCAAATACATAATATATTTTTTTATCATTTACAATAAAAAAAGGCCGTTCCTTAGAAACATAAACATTTTTCGCGAAAGCACAAAAGTTTGAACCTTGGTCAGTAGTTAGTACTCTAATATTCAAAGAAATACTCTGTAAACGATCAATGACAGCAAATATTGTGTTTTGTAAAATAGCTCCAGAACAACTATTGTGAACAAAAAAATATGCGATAGGTTGTTTCCAGGGAAATTTTAGCCCACGAATCATGAAACAAAGAACATGTTTGGCTGGTTCATATGTTTTAAGATTATAGGGATTATTGAAACCTATGATATGGTCTTTAGAAATATTATAATACAAATTACTTTTAATTGCCATTTCATCAATACATAACACACAATCTTTAGCTTCTTCACTTAAGTTATTTGCTTTAAGTGATATGTAATCAAATAAGATATCATTTAAACCCGAGACGATTTCATACTTTTCAGTTACCCTACGCAACGTTCTTGGACTTGGTAATTGTAAAATAGTTTTTAAAAATGTATATACTCTAGGACCATAAAAGTAAATAGTAAGTGCTAATTTTTTAATGTTATTACTGTATCGGTAAGTCATCATAGTTATATTAGCAAGTATCATAATTAGATAAAAGAACTTTAAAGAATCAAAATATATATGCCCACTAACTTTTTTCTTAATTTAATGCTCCTAAAATGACTAAAACAAAAAAAACTTGTAAAAATTAGAGCAAAGTAACCCCAAACGACGGTAATAAAAATAAAAATTATGTTATTAACACTCGTCGTATAAATCAGGATTGCCTTGAAAATCTATTCGGAACAATTCGAACGCAAAACGGTAATAATACGAATCCGACACCAATACAATTTACCAATGTTTTTAAAAAATTATTTTGCCTTGAATATTTTAAACAATCCCCTGGAGCTAATTGTATTGAAGATCTCGATGAAATCCTAACCCAAATAAACAACCCCCAATCATCCCCTAATGTCCCCGAAGTCTTATTGAATCCGACTCAAAATTTTTTTAATTTGAATCCCATTAGAATTGGTACAGTTGACTACAGAAATTTAAATATCCCAGAACAAAACTCTCTAACATATGTTTGTGGTTATCTAATGAAGAAATGTTTGGAGAAACATGTTTGTCCTGTGTGTACAGAATATGCTTATTTTCAAAAAAGTTTAGATCCGTCATTTCTTCTATCTTTTTTCAAATCTTATCCTTCAAACGATAATCAACCTAACCCTTTATTTGGAAAATTATCAATGCCTCATAATGATTTTTACAATTTCATTTTGAAATTAGAAGATATTTTTATTGAAAACTTCCCTTCAATAGCCATTGAAGACAATGTAGGGTCCAAAATTAAAGATTTATTGTGTACTGTTCGTTTTAAACATTCATGTGAACAATTTAATAAAACATATTTAGTAACCTTATTTACTCGATTCAGAATTTTTTCTACAATTTCTTTTCTTAATAAATCTTTAATAGCTGATAAAAATAGAAAAAATAGAAAACTTGCAATTTTAAAGCATTTATAATTATGTATTCATTTTCTTTTCAAATAAGTGTATTTTATATGTATAAATATAATTTGTATATATTTTATTTGTATATGTACATATGGTATATGAATAAAACTACTTTTTTAAAAAACAAATAACAATTGTTTCATTCGTTTTGTTATTCTGCAATAAGTGGATTGACATTATTTGTATATTATAATTTGAGTATTATTTATATTATTTGTATGTATTATAATATCATAATATGTACCTATAGTTGTGGATAGGTACCTACTTTATTTTATATTTGTCAGAAATGTCAGCGTGTACGGATGTATAAAACTGAATAAAATTTAAAATATTTTATTTAGTATTTATAAAATATGCACATTTTATGAAATTGTCTAGAAATATACAATTATTATACAATTTTATACAAATATACAAAATAAAAAATTAATTGTTTTGCCACAGAATATTAAATAAATAAATATCCGACATACAATTTATTGTATACATATTTGAAAACCCACCCTTTTTTATGAGACAGTGTGACCAGAAATTTGTAATATGTATGTAATTTTCTTTATCTGCAAACGTGGGATATAACAAAATGGCTGGCCAGTTTCTTTTTGCGGCCCTAAGAACAATGTAATTCTTATCGGAGTGTCACTTCTGTATATTCTGTGGTGCGACGACCAAGTGTTGATAAAATTGTAATTAAGAGGACGTCGTACCGAAACGAGAACGAAACGCGACAAAAAGCCAGCAGACAAAACGGCAGCCGACAAAAAGCCAGCGTGGTGTTTTGTCGGTTGACTTTATGTCGTTTTTAGGAGTTAAACCTTGTATATTACCAACATATTTTTATGCCGATAATTTATACAATATTTATAACGACAAAAAGCCAGTAAAATAATTATATTTTACAATATGAATAATTCATTTGTTATCAATGATCAAAGAAATGATTAAATTATTTCGGTGCTTCAGTGACTCAGTGCTTACTGCTTATTATATTGTAAATTATGCTGAATTTTCCTGATGTATATTAATTGGTATGTATATTAATATTTATAATAGGCGTTTATTAATTATTGTGTAGTTGTCGTAGGCTGTATTTAGAGCTCGACCGATGGTCAGCGCGTACCATACACACTGACGGTAGCTAAGCTGACGGCAAATTCGGCCTGTCGTGTTTGTTATATGGTTTTTATACAACACACAAGAGAGGGCCACAATGGCGAACGTTAACGCACCTCAGAAATAACACGCTCGGTATCAAACATCGGTTCGTATCATGAAAATTATCATTAAAATAAAATTGTATAAATAATATAAAACAATAATATACAATAAATATTATATATCATATACATTTGCATACGCGCGTACGGTTGGTCCCTTGTCAGCGTAGAACTAAACGCTTTTACCAAAATAGCCCATCAGTTGACGGACGGACAGTCAGTTGACGTCCTCGTCAATGCTACGTAGCTGTACGCGCGTAGCAATTTATCAGCGCTGCCTTTAGTTGTTCATAAGTGTTATTTATATAGCTACGTCATACGCATTCTAAGAGCTTCTTCAGATGCTAATAATGTTAAAAGTTGAGCAGGTGATAACTCTAAAAGCATTCCTGTAATTTTACTAGCTAAACTTGGTCTAAGTTGTACAATCTAGAAAAAGTAAAAAAGATTAAGACGTTTATTTTTTTAATTTATAAAAACAAT
This sequence comes from Slavum lentiscoides, assembly GCA_032441835.1. Lineage (NCBI taxonomy): Eukaryota > Metazoa > Arthropoda > Insecta > Hemiptera > Aphididae > Slavum > Slavum lentiscoides. Next base: position 35,352,353 of record CM063706.1, on the reverse strand, counting down.
TTAATAAATAATTTAAATTTAAACTACTTTTGGATAAAGACGTTCACCAAGCTGTTGTTGATGAGGGGTAAGATGAGCATTAGGATTGGTATCAGATGATCCAGAGTTAGGAACAAATGAACGGGCATCTACAGAGAGTACACGACGTTGTTCACGATCATTACGCTCTGATCGTCTTGTTGGTACACGTGGTGACAATGAACCGATATGTCTTATTCGGGGAGATTCAGTGCGCTCACCATTTCTTAAACGTTGAAGTACAGTATATTGTAAGTATCGACCACCAACTTGAACAGCCTCGAGTTTTGGCAATTTTTCACTAGTTAGAAGAGCCTAAATAATGGTAATAGTTATAAGAAAATTTTTTTTTTAATAACATTTTTCAAATTCTTACCTCAGCTAAAGCAGTGTAAAATGATCTAGCAACACCTGACCCTTCTCCGGGTTCATCTTTAAATGTTACTTTTACTCTATTAACTGCTAAACATGGATGTGCACTAGATGTCCAACGATGATAAGAATTATACTGATTGTTTAGTTCTTTAAATGTCATTGGTATCAAAGTATTTCGATCACGTTCCAACTATTAACACATTTGCAAAGTTCGAGTTAAGGAGCTATATATTATTTGACTGAAATAATAAAATATCTACTTACTTTTGTTAATGTTAGATCACAAATAAAATTGGAAACATCCAATACTGGTAAGGAATCCCCGTGCTCATTACTATGAGCTCTCATTAGGGATAAACAATATGATATAAATTCACGCCGAGGTTCAACTGTTGGATTATTATTACCACTTGAACCTAAAAATAAAAATATACTTATAATATAAATGAATGATAATTAATACTTTGAAAAAATACCTATTCCGGAAGACGTAGTTGGTAGTGTTTTCAAATGATACTTAACCGGAAAAAGTTAATTGGTTGTCCTTTTTTATATCTGTTCGAACAGCCATACGACGCACAAGAAACGACCATCGCGATTCGTAAATAAATTAATAATTATTTCGTTTTCCGTGGCATTTATTACACAATAAAAAAACGATTTTATTCACACCACAAGTAATATTTTGCCAATCAAAAACATGGCGGCTACAGATTACTCATGCTTCAACTGATAACGAGAGTTCGCTATCTAGTGTATTATAGAAATCTGTGATATTAGGTAATGTTTTCTTTGATGACTGATAAATGATAATAAATGAATTATTTAATCTATTCTGTGGTTGTGATAACAACATTTCATAATTATTTTGCTGGCTCTTTGTCGTTTTAAATTATGATGAAAAAATATCGTAAATGTTGGCATGACTGAGAAATGGTCTTTTGGCGCTGATTTTTTGTCGTTTATCACTGGTATTTTGTCCGCTGGCTTTTTGTCGGCTGGCTTTATTAGCCTGCACCAAACGAGAACGCATACAACGACCGATTGAAATAGTAAATAATGTATAAAATAAAACATTTTAGGTATTTTTCCAAATTCCAATGACAAATATTAATAGTAAAATTTAATTTTTTTTAAATTTGGTTTCGAACATGTCATAGAGAAACATCTCACCTTTTTTGAGACACTTTCAAATTAAATATACCAATAATATAGACTTTGCTGCATTGGAAATACGAAACGCTGTTTTCGCTGCGTAATTTTCGGGTACTACGTCCTCTTAATAATACCGTTTAATCTATTTGGGGCTTGGGCAACACATTACAAAGAAAATACAATATTCGACATAATATAATATAATCAAAGATAAAATTTACTACTATTTCTCCCTTGCAGGGGGGATGAGGGGGATAGATCCCCCCAGAGCCTTTTTTTTAATCATGTATAAAAAAAAATAACTGAAAACTGTCATCATCTATTGTAGAGTCAACATTTTTCTTATTTTTTCCTATTTTTATACTTTACTTAAAATCGCTTTTTTATTATAATGTTTAAATTATAGGCCTCGGAAATTGGATTTAATTTTATAATTTACCAGTTAAAAATAATAGTAAATATACGAGTAGTACCAGATATTTCTATTGTGTATTTTGATTTAAATACTTGAATAATATTAACTTAGTTAGATTACAAGTAAATTTTTTTTTCTTTTTTTTACTGATTTGTAGTATAGTATGTACATAACAAGAAAATTTATAGTATGAAGGGTGTGTGTGAAGTTTCCTTGGAATTCCATGTAATTACTCGGGCTTCAATGTAATTCCACATCTTTTATAATAAACTCAGTAATTATTTCATTACAAAACAGTGGCGATTTTCAATTTTGACAATAATTTTCTGAACAGTTTTTTCTGCTCTGATCTGCCCTACCTATCAAGGAGTGGAAACTAAATTCAGGCCTCCCCGGGAAAAGCACCACTATTATATAGCCTTTTTTTGATTAGGTATCACTATTTTTGTTTTACTATTTTTAGATTCTGAGCGTAGCGAGGAACCTTTTGTATTTACAATGATGTGTTTTTTTTATGTTTGTACCCAAAATTTCTACCAGAAAGAGTGCTCCAATCTCTTCGGTCACAGTTTGTTTCCAGCAGCAAATCGCATCTAGTTGGTACTTTAGAGGTGTCATTTATAGATTTTTCAAAAGCACCAAAAACTGTAACTCAAAAACTACCGAAATAATAATATTATATATGTATTATTTTTATGTCCTTACCCAAAAATTCTACCAGAAGGAATGCTCTATTCTTTACAGTCTCAGTTTCTCATAGGTATAGCAAACTGCATCTAGTGGTACTTTAGAGAGGTCATTTTTCGACCGAAGCTCCGCTCAGAAACGTATTATCGAATGCAATGATTTATCATTTCTTTCAAATTTATAGTGACAACAATATACGATAGTACACTAAAATCTTTATCCAAATAATTCACTTCAGCGACAGTCACAACACCCCGCGGCTCGTTACCTTTTTTTAATTTGTTTAGTCATTTTAACTCATAAATAATTTTTTTTAATTGTTAGCATATTATGTTTGAAAACCATAATTTTGTGATTTGTATCACTTCATAGCAAAGCAAATTATATTTATAACAAAATGTGTATTCTTTTAGTCCAATAAAAAGATAGAACTGAAATAGAAGAAAATTGATTATTCATTGTGAAAAAGTTGTGAATTTGCTGTTTTCTAGAGTTTTTTTCGAAGTCAAAACGATTTTAGGAAAAAATTCAATAAAACAAATTATTATTATTATTATTATTATTGTATAACTACATAATATATAAATATAAGTAAATTAAAATTAAAATTGTTATGAGTATGTAACTTGGCTTTTCTTTGCATCAATTTAATTTGAATAAACATAATCATTTTTATATAAATTAGTGCGTTTCATTTATTTATATTAATAATTGTGTTAATAATTTTTTAATAAAATATCTTTTTACATTTTATGAGTATTAACTTTTAAACATTTGTAATTTTTTTGTTTGGTTATAATTATTATTTGCTTTATTAATTCTTGTACTTAGATTGCACCCTTGGCTAGTACTAGCCACAGAAGTACAATGATTATGGATATATTATGGATGTGCCATGTGCAGGGTTTTTAATGCACTTTACTGGCCATTCTAGAACATGGGTGACACCAATAATTATTTTTGTAGGTACATATTAGCAATTTGGAAAGCTTTTGTAGCCATCAAAATTCAATGTAGGTACATATCTAATACATATCTAACCAGATTGTTTTCTTAGTTGCGGACCGGATAAAATTAGTCTGTGGACTACCATCCCTCTTCTAGAAATTTAATTTTTATACTTTAAATTGTAATTATGGATAACTAATTGTACACATATGAAAGTAGGTGTATAAATGTTGGAAGTACATGGAATTATTCGGAAGTACACGGAAATATTCGGAAGTACTCGGAAGTACCCGGAAATACACGGAAGTACTCAGAAGTACACGGAAGTACACGGAAGTACAATACACTGGAAGTATGGTGTACAGATTTAAGTTCAGTGGTTTACCCCCTAATTAAAAACTTGTATTGTGTTGTGCATATTATTATTAATAATATAATTTTGTGTACTTAAATTGCTGATTTATGACATTCATGTAATACATATCATATAATACTATAATAGAATAATATAACGCTTGTTACATTTCTGAGATATCTTAGTTTAAACATTTTGAAGATACAAAAATTGGTTCATAAGATATCTATACAATATACAAGAGATAATTAAAAATAAAGTGGAGAGATGCTTGATATATTAAATAGATATTTAAATCGAAATATACTATGAATAATTCAATTTGATTATTTGATAAATATATGATTTACAATATTCATATACTATATAAGAATAATATGACAGTTGATATATTTCTGAGATATATTTTTAAATGTTTTGATGATATAATAAATCGGTTCATAAGAGATCTATACAATATACAAGAGATAATTAAAAATAAAGTGGAGAGGTGCTTGAAATATTAAATAGATATTTATATTTTATTGGTAATACCTATTATTATAATTTATATTTATATATCGGCAATACTTTTTTGCTGTTTGGGAGAAAACGGGAACGACCAAATTGTTTGGCCAATATGATAAATTTGGCGGGCACAAAACTATCGGAAGTATGTGCATAATCTCGTAGGTTTATAATAATATCATTATAAATGATATTAATCGTGTTCGACATTTCGTTTTTATACGTGTTTCCAGACTTACAGCTTATCCAGTATAATCGGACACTTGCTTTCTTTGGGAGCTGAAATATACAGAGAAGAAGGAATGAATTATGATTTACGATGGTTAATAAATCGCGTGAAAACAATGCACGCGAAGTACTGGATCCACACAAGTACGATTTTTCGATTTTACGATTATATTATTTCATACGATATTTAAGAATTATATTCCATACATATCCATCGATTTTTGACGTAATAATAAAACGCAATAATTAATAATTGATATATCATAACAAAATAGACTTCTCTAAAGTGTAACTGGTTTATAACTACGAGAAAACAAATGATATTATATATATATGTATATATGATATAATGATATAATTATATTAATGGTACTATTTTCAAATTTGCGTCTGTCTGATCATACAAAAAAAAAAAAAAATCGATCAAAAGTTCGTTAATTAAAATTTATTCGTAATATTAACAAAGACATTTTTTTAATCGCTGATACTGTAAATGTATTTAAAATGTGAATAGAGAATTAAGTTAACCACAATCCGAGTGTGTCATATTCACGATTAAAGATAGACAGGTTGAACAACGAGATCTAATAAAATGGCTTACAAATCTTCCTTCTCAAACAGCTGTGAGAATTCTACTACTAGCGCCCCAACAGACAATATCAATATCATCATACGTATTGTGGCGACCTGCGCATGCGCGCCGACAGTGGACTCTACGGCGTTGTGCAATGATAATGTTATGTCTATCTTTAATCGTGGTGATGGTTAACATCTCAGACCGCTAAGAGCGCTAGTATCCACAGCTGATTCAGGGAGACGGTTTGTAAGTCAATGTAAATTGTGCAGTATATAGCTCGTTGTTCAACCTGTCTATCTTTAATCGTGGTCATATTTCTATTTATTAAATAACAATTTTTGTGGCAAGGAGGTTTTACGGAGGTTCCCAAATTGTTCCGTCAAAAATAGAATTTAATAACGCCGTTACACTAACACATTTATATAGTTTTCAAAATACATTGAACTGCCTAGTAAACACGCGCATAATAATATTATATTTGTAGCTCCAGACAGACAAGTAAAAGAGAAATTCCCTAAAATTAACGAAAAGGCACCCCCCACCAACCATAAAAAAGCTATTTTTTTCATTTTCAAAATTTTGAAATGTCATTTCACATTGATTGTGCACATGAAACAAATTTAAGAAAATTTAATATTAACAAATACATTTATTGTATTCTATGTAAATACAATTCTATAAAATTTTTATTTTTAAAATAATCGCGTTCGCGCGGTTTCCCTCCGGATTAGTGTCCCGAGGGTCCGCGCGAACGTCTCCGCACCACTGAACTCAATAAATCAATGTATTGAGTTCAGTGCACCGTAGGTATTCTTTCCGATTTTTCCTCGTCCTGTTTTTTCGAGTCAATTAGATAAAGGGTCGGAACGTCGGATGTTGGAAGAAAAAGTTGCGACCACTGCCTCCGTGGTTTGTCGTTTCGCGCCTTTTTTTTCCGACAAGTACACACTGCCGCGGTGACGACCTAACCTAACATGATTATATTATTATTATTATTATATATCATTATTTATGATGTAAGTATATTTATCTTCGGGATCTGATGATGATGAAATTTTGCTCTTGGCAGCAATGGTGGCAGATGATGAAGAATATAAACGGTATTTGTATAGTGACTAATTGACAAATATCACAATATTTGTAAAATAATTGACTTGATATTTGTTTGTTACTTTTTTTGTAGAAAGCATAAAAGAAAATGTTGGGTGCATGCTATTAATAAAAAACGAGAAATATTTGGAGAGTATATTACATTAGTACCTTTGTTAAGAGAGAAACCAGAACGGTTTTACGTCTATTTTAGGATGACTGTTGAGTGTTTCGACGAAATTTTAGGATGGATCAGCGATGTAATACGAAAAACGCCAACAAATTATATATACAGGTATTATATACGTTACGTATGTGCTATTGTAAAATCATCTATATTATAAAATAAAAAAAGTAATATATTCAAAATCATTCAGAAACGTACATTGTACTTCGGTCTTCGGATAAAATTTAACTTAACTTGAATACTTTTGTAAAAAATTGACATAAAGTAAACACGTCAAGTTAAAAAAAAAGCAACTTTTTAACATAATTTTAACTTTTAACTCGTTAATGTCTAACCTTGCATAATATAGTATTATGAATACGAATATGAAAGAGTACGTTGATAATATAAAGAAAAACGGTGAAATGTGAAATTGGTTGTTGTTTATTTTGAATTATATTTGTAATATTGGATTGCAGAATTAATTAGTAATTTTCCAAAGTCCGTTCCAAAATCGCTCATGCATAATATTTTATATTTAACGAAAAGTTTTTTTTTTTTTTGAAAATTAAGAATGTATATTAATTAATATTTTTATAATAACGTATACTTAATACGCATACAAATGAATGCATTTATTATATAATGTTATTAGTATATATTATCGTCATATCATATACTTTCATATATGAAAAATAATATAAAATATTATATACACTAGGACAGTAGCAAATATACGTATATCGTATATTTTGTATCGTGACCGCGGCGGTGTGTGCGTACCTTGATAGAGTGGCGTCCGAACGAAGGCTTAGAAATTTTATTTTTCGAGTTCTTTAAGATTTTCAAAGACTTGAACTCCGGCGAGTCCCTTAGGCCGGGTTCACATGGACGCGCGTCAGTTCATCGCGCGTTTATTTTTAAAGGCAATGTTCATTTAAAAAACAGTAAATAATAAGTAATAAAAGTGTAATAATAAAATAATAATAAAATTACCCAACATGAATCGCGTGTCATCTGAACGGTCCCATAAAAATGAACAGTATTTCAATTCGCGATAAATGGAAAAAGTAGTATGTCTAAGATACGAGGGGATTATAAAAGTACTATAAGTCGAGAAGATGGTTTGATTGTCGTTCGATGGGTTGATAATTCTGTTGTTTTGATGTCTTCTAATTGTCATGAAACTGAACCAGTGACAGAAGTTAAACGTTTTTGCCAAAAACGAAAGAAATATATCAAAGTTCCTCGACCAGCAATTATTGCAGAATATAACAAGCATATGGGCGGAGTTGATCGTATGGATGAAGATGTAGCTAGATATCGTGTTGGAATCCGCGGTAAAAAAATGGTGGTGGCCTATATTTACTTGGCTCTTAGACGTAGCCATAAATAATGCATGACTTTTAGCAAAAGAAAGTGGAAAAAAATGTCACTAAATTAGAATTCAAACGTGAAATTGTTTCAACTTATCTTACACGATATGGAAAACCAGGAAAACAAGGAGGCAGGTCTATTTCAAATGTGACCAAATGAATCATTTTGTAGTTGAAGTACCTGAAAAGAAGACGTCGTTGTGCTGGAGTCGACTGTAAACCACACGTTCATACAATGTGCATAAAATAAAATATTTAATATTTTTTTTTATTTAAAGCAATAACACATCTTTATCACACGTATTACGTTTTTCTAGTTTTTTATTTTTTATTACTGATTATTATTATTAGAACAATGAACAACAACATATACATTTACAGCCGTCACCCATCCATACATTTTGGTGGCGGACCAAGCAGCGGTCCTATCAGCACTCCTAACAACAGTGCAAAACAACAAAAACGTGGACATCGTACCAAAGTGAGGTGTAAGTTTTTCGAATAATTTGTGAAAATCATTTTTTTTATAATTTTTTTTTTTTCAGTGTGCAAGTTTTGCAAAAACGGAAGTCATCCGCCAAAATTTTGCAGTAAGTATAAACCACCAACACTTCACTTTTGGTCTAAGTAAATTTATAAACAAACATTATTAAAAAATGTTTGTTTATAGAAAAGCGGCCAACTGACCAAAATACCCAAGCAGCAACAACAACAGTAGCAGGAACAAAGACAACAGCAGCAACAACAGCAACAGCAGCAAGTGTAGAAGCAATAACAATAGCAAGTACAGCAGTAACAACAACACCAACACCCGTGGAAGTTGTTTCCCAGTACAGTCCGCCGTTCTACACCACTTTTGGTAAATAATATTTTTTTTCTAAAAGATAAGAAAATAAAATTATTTTATACCATACGTATAATTTCTTTTTCTTCAACCCCTACTAACCAGTAACCCTGTATATTTATACATTTATTCTACACAATATACAACACCTTAGTCGTTTTAAGGATGATACATTCTTAAAACGCGCACATTTGGTCATGTTTATAACATTTACATGTAATCCTCGGTGACCGGAAACCCAAGAAAATTTTGGCCGCCATGTGACTCCAACTGATCGACCTAATCTTACGGATAGAGTATTTCATTTGAAGTTGAAAGAGTTAATGACCGACATAACGACGAACCGCATTTTCGGTGACGTACATGCTTATGTATATACTATAAAGTTTCAAAAACGAGGGCTTCCGCATGCACATATATAACTAATTCTGTCTGATGAATATAAATTCAGGACGGATGAAGACACTAACAGCGTTGTTCGTGCCGAAATCCCTGATCCGTAGACAGAGCCGCGTCTCCATGACATCGTGGCGTCACACGTTACACGGATCGTGTGGAGTTCTCAATACCAATAGTCCGCGCATGTGTGATGGGGTTTGTTCGAAGTCATACCCGAAGGTGTTGACTGAGGAAAAGGTTTTTCGTTCCGAAGGTGGTTATCCAGCGTATCGACGACCCAATAACGGCAGGACAGTGTTTGTTAGACAGAATGTGGGTGGCAACGAGTTTGTCGTCCCGTATAATCCGTACCTGCTCGCGAAGTACGATGCGCACATAAACGTAGAGGTATTCTCTACTGTAAAAAGTGTAATGTACTTATACAAATATATATATAAGGGTCACGATGCTGCTACGATCGTCATTGACGAAGACTAAGTGAAAAGGTATGATACACATTATGATACGTATGTTTGCAACTCTGTGGATAATCAATTTCTTAATTTGCTACAGCTTCTTGAACACCCGTTATGTGAGCCCGCCCGAGGCTTTTTGGCGGATAGCAGCGTACGACATCCAGAAACGTAGTTATACGGTTATCAGACTCCCCGTGCATACTGAAGGATACCATTATGTATACTTTGAACGCGGGGACGCGGAAAATCGACTACGACATGCGGAACACAACCGTACGAAATTTTATGGCGTTTTTTGCGCTCAATCGTACGGACGAGAATGCAAGACAATATTTATATTACGAAATACCCACACATTACACGTGGAACAATACAACCAGGGTGTGGTCGGCGCGTCAGCGACAGTTACGAAATCCGGTGTTGGCGCGGATGTCCATTATGAATCCATTGTATAAGGATCGATTTCACTTACGGCTACTGTTGTTGCACTGAAGAGGACCGTTATCGTTTGTTGACCTAAGGACGGTGGACGGTAGTGTGTATGAGACGTACGCCGATGCGGCAGTCGCATTGGGTCTGTTAGAAGACGATAATGTTTGGCGGTCTTCCTTGACAGAATCGTCTGGACTGGACAAACCGAGCCAACAACGCCATTTGTTTATGATAATACTAGCGCATTGTTCTCCAACGAGTCCTGTGGCGTTGTACGAAGCAAACGAGGACAATTTCATGGCGGTTTCTATCAACGTTTCGGTGACTTGGACCGAGCTAGAGCAGCAAGTTTAGACGCCATTGAAAAATTGTTACGAGTACAAGGCTATTCACTCGAGAAATTTGGATTGCCACTTCCAGACTTAGCGTTTTTGGAACCGGAGTTGTGCGACGAATACGCGCAAATCGACTACGCCGTCCGGACCAATGAACAGTTGCGACAGTTGAACTAGGAACAGCGGACGATATATAATCGTGTTATGTCGACCGTCTCCGACGAGAGAGATGTCGTGAAATTGTTCTATGTGGACGGGCCTGGAAGCACGGGTAAAACAACGTTATACAGTTGTCTTATATCCGCTCTCCGTGGACAAGAGCGGTCTGTGCTGTCTGTCGCCTTTACAGGGATCGCAGCTAGCCTCTTAGAAGGCGGGATCACAATTCACAGTACACGCCGCGTTCGGCTTACCGATCGACACGCTTACAGAGGGCTCCACATCTAGCATTTCGTTGCAACCGGTAAAAGCGCAGAACATACGCGAGACGAAATTAATAGTGTGGGAAGAGGTGCCTATGTGTCCGGGAGTTCACTTAACGATAGTTGATCGTTTGCTAAGGGATGTTATAGACAAAAACGTGCCATTTTGCGGTAAGCCTACCCTGTTCGCCGGAGACTTCAGACAGATATTACCTGTTGTTCCCAGAGGGACGCGTAGCGACATTGTCAGAGCGTCCATTAAGTTCAACCCGCTGTGGCGGGTAATGGAGAAATTTCGATTAACGCGCAACATGCGCGCCGGTGCAGATGCGGAGTTTGCCGCTTGGCTACTACAGCTCGGTAACGGTCATCTGCAGACAACGATAGAAGATGTCGAAGATTTGATTTGCATTCCTCCTCATCTGGTGTGTGCCCCCGCCGCGTTGATTGACTACATGTATCCGCGACGTATGTCGTTGGACAACGTTGGTGAGTACACCCGAAAATTATACTTTGTCCGAGGAACGATGAGTGCAAGCGCGTCAACCAAAACATACTGAACAATCGTGTGGCGGGACCGATTAGAATATACACAGCTATTGAGCTATTGAAACGGCAACAGTGGATGACGTCGACGAACGAGCTAATTATCCGACGGAATTTCTTAATACGCTGGAACCCAGTGGATTTCCGCCATTCGCTTTAGCTCTCGAAGTCGGCGCAGTCGTCATGCTGATTCGTAATTTGGACACGAGCCAACGGTTGTGCAACGGCACAAGATTAGTGGTGACCGAATTACGACGACACAGTTTCAAGGCAAGGTTGCTGTCTGGCGAAACGGATAAAGAATTCGTTATTCCTGCCATCGGTATTGAACAGCAAAATTCCGAAATGCCGATAAAGATGAAACGGATACAGTTCCTGTGCGATTTTCGTTCGCGATGACTATAAACAAGTCGCAAAGTCAGACATTTGATCGTGTCGGGTTACTTCTGCCGTCACCCGTGTTCACTCACGGTCAGCTATACGTTGCGTTCTCGCGAGTGCAGGACTCTGGTTCTGTCAGAGTCGGTCTGTCCTCGCCCGACGCGGAAGGTCGATTTATCACGAGAAATGTTGTATACACAGAAATACTGCAATAGAGGTAAGTAAGTTAACATTCCCCCTCGCGGAACTCACCTTGACGTGGTGAGGGGGCTTGATTGGTTGTTCGATGAAGCTTAGTGCTATGCCAACGGTGGTGTATTCCACCAGCAGGGTCTCCCATGTTGGACAGGACTAAGCAGAGAATAACTTGACTAAGAAGTTCCAGGGGCAGGACGGGCTCTTCAGCCTTGGGTGGCAGCCGTCCTAGGGGAAGGAAAACCGTGATTAAAAACCCCCTGGCAGTAGGGCTAAAATGCACGGGAAAGGCACCCGTAAAAAAACTACGAATGGACGTTTTCAACAGAAATTTGGTTACCGCACCAGGGGATTCGGACCCCCAGGTGCCGGCAGCAGTGGGTGGGCGTGGGGTAACAGCCACGTCCAACGTAGCGGGCCCACTGCGGTCCTTATCACACGACCGTGAGTGTGCGGGGGTGGCCAGCCAGGCTCCCGCCACACTAAACAATACTAGTGCTGTCCCCTCCATTAGCGAGGAGTACTCTTCTCTGCCGAGTGCAGCGTGTAGTGCTGGGGAAAAGAACAACGACTGTACGTCACTGCGCAGCAGGCTCGAAGCCAGCGGTAAGCGTGCACAGGAAGCAAACGAAACCGGCTCGGACGCGAGAGAAGCAACTACCGACAAATTGAAGCAGACAATTAATATATGCTCCTTAAGCGAAGATCAACTGTTTAATAGAATACAAGACTACATTTTCTCCATGCATAAGTTTGCTAGTAGCACAAAAAATGTCCATAGAGAACTCAAAGACACCTTGAATAGCACCGCGAAAGTTTTTAAGCAGTACGCTAAGCTGAGGACTACAAATGCAATTGCGAGGACAGTACAACAGCATGAAGGAAGTCACATGGAAAATGGCACCGAGCACACTAACTTGACATCAGAGACTTGGAAGAATTTGCAATCAGAGCTGGCTAAAAAAAATCAAAATGAGGAGAGATACAGAGAGCAACTCAACGGGAGAATTACCGATATGCAAAATCTAACTCTAGACGCTGTGAAATCACTAAAAGAACTCCAACACGAGCAGTATTCTCAAATACAGGAACAATTCAAAGAATTACAGGGAAAACAAAGGATTCCAAGACAAGTAGAAGTCACACCCGTAGACTACTCTAGCGGCAAGGGTAATGTGGTCGAAGATGCCACTGCCACCAACGGTGAAGGCACGTGGGTCACTGTATCCACGAGCAGGAACCGGCGGAACAAGAAGGCGTTAACGACGGAGGCCAATCCAACTTCGACACCGAAGGCGGCTGAGAAGAAACTAGGGAGAAAATCCCCAGCTGTACTCGTCAAGATTGCGGCGGGTAAGTCGTATGCCGACACGGTGCGGGATTTGCGGTCTACGAGCGGCCTCAATCCCGTAGATCACGGAGCCAAGATTAAGGCGGTAAGAAAAACTCGCGAGGGCCACGTCCTCCTTGAACTCGCAAAGAGCGCCGAGTCTCAGGTTGCCGCCGGGAAATTGACCGAAGCGATCGCGGACAAGCTCGGAAATAACGTCGGTGCGGTCACACAACTCGGGCAGTCGGTCCGGGCGGTGACGAAGACGTAGCCGCAAATAGCGAACGACGGGCCATAGTGGTGACCGGCCTCTGGGCAACGAGGTCCGGCCAACAGGTGGCGACCGCCAACATGTCAAGAGCTGCCGCATCACAGATCACGAATGTCGCTATCGGGTGGACCAAATGCAGGGTGCGCGAACGAAGACTGGCACCAACCAGATGCTTTCGGTGCCATGGATTCGGCCACACATCCCGGGACTGCACCGGACCGGACATGTCCGGGGCATGTCGCCGCTGCGGAGAGACCGGTCACTTAGAAAGGAAGTGCACCGCCGGTGAGGACCGCTGCGTGGCGTGCGAGCGCGCAGGTACGGCGAGGACGGTGCATCGACCAGGATCGGGCGGGTGCGCAGCACGTCGTGCGGCCGTGTTATGGAGAACCGATAAACGGCGCCATGATTAATTTCCTGCAAAATAATCTGCACCGGAGCCCGACCGCACAGAGCCTCCTGCAACAGACCGCCGCAGAAAGGGGCTCTCAGGTCTTACTGGTGTCCGAACAGAACCGGACACCAGCTGGAGACGACAGATGGACAGCAAGCCGGGACGGTAGCTGCGCGGTCGTGCTTCTGCACTCAGCCGACCTCATGGCCGAGTCCAAGGGATCCGGACGCGGATACGCCTGGATTCGCTGTCACGACACGTACATCTACAGCTGCTACACTTCCCGCAGCGACTCGGACGAAGTCTTCGCAGCATTCCTCCGAGACCTGGAAGACTCTCTTCGATCAACGGAGCAGGGGTGTCACGTCATCGTCGGAGGAGACGTTAACGCTTGGTCCGTCGATTGGGGCTCGGCAGAGACGGACGCGAGAGGCGAGTGCATCACCAACCTCGCCGCAAGCTTGGATCTGCTTCCGGCCAACAACGGCAACAAGCCGACATACCGTCGCCGGAACGCAGCAACGTTGATTGATGTGACCTTCACCCGCTTACGGGCGCCAGACGCCCTGAGCCACTGGAGGGTCCTCGACGAAATAGAATCTGGCAACGACCACTATTACGTCGAGTTCCGGTTCGACCCGTCACCGTCCGCAGAAGAGCCTGGTCTACCGCAATCAAGCGGATGGGCGTGCTGGAGCCTCGACAAAGACGCACTGGATCGGCACCTCGAAGCGTTTGACTGGCGAGGCATCGGAAACGGAGCAACAGCAGTACAAGCGGCGGACCGCCTGACAAACTACCTGGTGGCCGCATGCGATTCCAGCATGCCACCTAGAAGGGCTCCCAGAACGGGGAGGAAACAAGCGCACTGGTGGTCGCGGGAGATTTCCGACCTCAGACTTGAGTGCCATCGTCTGAGAAGGCAATATCAGCGATCGGCCAGAAGACGAGACCCGCTCCCGCGCATCGACGAGCACCACGAAGCTTTCGTCAGCAAGAGGAAACAGCTGACTAAAGAAATCCGCAAATCACAACAGAAGAGCTGGACTGAGCTATGCCGGGCAGTGGAAACCGACCCGTGGGGAATCCCGTACAAGATCGTGACCAAGCGCATCGGAAGGAGACGTCCAGGCGCAGAAGCACGAGGGAGGGAAGACGTCGTCGCCGACGGCCTCTTTCCTGATCTCCCCACCACCGTCTGGTCTCAGGAGCCCCCACTGGAAGCCCACGAAGAGGAGATGCAATACCAGGAGTTTACGGTCGAGGAACTCCGCGAAGCCAGCTTCAGGCTACCTTCCAGGAAGGCCACCGGCCCCGATGGCATCCCCAACGAGGTCCAACGACAAACGGCAGCAAAGAAGCCCCGTGTCCTACTGGACACGTACAACGCCTGCCTCGAACAGCAGGTATTCCCTGAACAGTGGAAGACAGCGAGGCTGGTACTCCTCCACAAGCGGCCGGAGAAACCAGTGGGAGAACCGTCGAGCTACAGACCTCTCTGTATGCTTGACTCGCCGGGGAAGCTTCTCGAACGCCTGCTACTCAATAGGTTAAACAAACACCTGGACCGCACGGGCCAGAGATCAGAAAACCAATTCGGTTTCAGAAGAGGACGGTCCACTGCGGACGCGGTCGAGCGACTGCTAGATGCCGCCTACGGTGCAGCACGCGGCGCCGTTCAGCACCGTGACCTGTGCGTGGTCGTCTCATTAGACGTCCGCAACGCTTTTAACACCGTCCCTTGGCCGAACATCGACGCGGCACTCCGAAGGAGCAGGGTATCCCGGTACCTTCACAACAGCATCCGATCCTACTTAGAAGACAGAAGTCTACTGGTAGGAGAAGGATCGCTCAGAAGAACCGTAACGTGCGGGGTCCCCCAAGGATCGGTGCTAGGCCCAGCGTTGTGGAACGTTTTCTACGACGACCTGCTCGACGTCGAGTTGCCTGCTGGCGTACAGCTTATCGCTTTTGCGGACGACGTCGCGGTGATCGGAACCGCACGCACGGGCGAACTAGCCGCCAGCGTGCTGAATCCGGCCTTAGAGTCCGTCGGCCGATGGATGAGGTACAATGGGCTGCAGCTCGCCGCCCAAAAAACGGAGGCGGTCGTCCTCACTCGGAAAAAGAACTACAGCAACCTGGAACTGGTTCTGGAAGGACACGCCGTGGCTGTTAAACCGGTCATCCGGTATCTCGGCGTCGAACTGGACACACGGCTGTCGTTCACGGCCCACGTGGCCTCAGCAGCAAAAAAGGCGATGGTGGCCGCCCGCGCTATCGGCAGGCTCATGCCAAACATCGGCGGCCCGTCCCAGCGCAAGCGAGCACTCCTGGGCTCAGTGGTAAGCAGCAAGCTGCTCTACGCTGCTCCGGTATGGGCAGAACGCGGAACGAAAACGGAGAAAAACAGAGCAGCCATGCAGAGGGCACAACGAACCGTCGCTCTGCGCATCATCCGCGCTTATCGGACGGTCTCCACCGACGCCACCCTCGTGCTGGCCTCGACTCTCCCGGCGGACCTCCTGACACTGGAGCGGTCCAGAATCCGCAGCAGAACCGAAGAAGGCGGCACCACGGCTCCGGGGGCTAACATCGGAAACGAGGAGAGGCACATCTCGATTAACGCGTGGCAGAGGAGATGGGATCGGTCAACAAAAGGGAGGTGGACCCACAGGATCGTTCCCAGCATCCGAAGATGGATGAGCAGGACGCACCAACAACTGACGTTCCATATAACGCAGGCGTTGTCGGGCCACGGTTGCTTCCGAAGCTACCTGCACCGGATGCATAGGGCAGCGGACAGCGCCTGCTCATACTGCCAATCGGGAAACGATACCGCTGAACACACTATCTTCCACTGTCCGCACTGGGCAGGAAAAAGGGAAACAATGCGGCCACTCCTCAACGGCCGACTGGCCACCCCTGAGGACGTGACCGACATCCTGTGCGGGCCGGAAGGCTGGGAGGAACAGGGCGCCCGTATTCACCAAGCCGTGGAACGCACCAGGATCGCGTTCACAACGATGGTGGAGGCCATCCTCACCGAGAAGGAGGCGGATGAACGTGAAGAAGAGAGGGAGCCACGAGAGCGAACGTGAATCCAGGCCGGCGGGTCCAGTATACCGGGCCGATAAGACCGACGGACAGAACGAGAGTCCAGGCCGGCGGGCTAGCGAGCCGGGCCGAGCAGACAAGGAAGCGCAGAGTGGACGGAGAGCAGCCGCAACGCATTAAATAAATAACATAACTTGTAAGCTACTTGTGAGGCCACTGACATCCTGAGAGAGACATCTCCTCTCGACGACAGTGGCACAACACGCAAAAAAGAAAAGACTGTATTGTTTTAAGTTGAAACAATAAACGATGGGAACATAGCGGAAGTAATGCGAAAGCAGTCCCCGCTATGTTCTCGGTTCAAAAAAAAAAAAAAAAAAGTAAGTTAACATTACTTTTGACCAAGTTGCAGGACTCTTGGTGGGTCGAAAATCAAAGAGTTACGACTTTCTAGAGTGTCCGGTACTACTAAGTTGTAGAATCGGATACGTCTAAACAATATAAATTGTCTTGGACACAGGGCTCGATGGGTCGAGACATGGAGAGTTACAAATATCTATGTCTAATGTTCCCGGGGGGTTGTAGAATTGGATATGTAACTTTGTAAACCGATGCTCCCAACAGGATGTTGCATCGGACTGTTTGAAACTCGGACAGGAGGTGTGGCTCTTTTTGGTGCTGTTACCGATATGTAGTGGTGCTTTAAAAACATCTGGTTCTCCTGATGGGTTGTAGAATCAGAAGAGCCATTCCGGTGGAGAGAATGATTGACAACCTCCACGTGGTTCTCTCTGGATGCGAATTACCTTTTTTTTTTTTTTTTATTATAACGGTACCACTGGCGGCCGGAAATACCTTGGGAGGCAATTCGCCAGCTCGCCAGCATCGTTTATTGTCTAAAATAATACATTATCCCTTATATATAACACACACTTTACGTGGTGTTTACACTTTGCTGGATGGCCCTACGCCATCCTAAAAGTATGGCCTTCGGCCTACAAATTACGCGATCTTAACTACGTATAGATATATCTTGATTCAGGTTCAGCGTTCCCCTCTGCGAACCCTCTCAGCCACTTCTTTCGCTCCCATCACGTTCCGGCAAAAGATGCTGAGCGCATCCCAGCACAGCGGGTCCTCGGCGGCGCGTCTCACGATTGACTCGATTCCGCTGCCAGGCTCGAGATGGACTGTGAGCCGGTTCCTGTCTTCCGCCCACGCCTTGCATTCAAACAATGTGTGCCTTGCGTCATCCACCTCCGCTTCGCAATGATGGCAAGCCTCCGTAGCATCCTTGCCGATTTTGTGGAGGTACTTGCCAAAACATCCATGCCCGGATAACATCTGAGTCATGTGGAAGCTCAGCTGTCCGTGCGGGCGGCGACACCATGACTTAACGTCGCCTACCACATAAGTGGTCCACTCCCCGGTGGTCGCCTCCGCGATTCTACCGTTCCACCTCCGGTATGTCTCGTCCCTGACATCGGTTCCTCCGCTGCTCCCGCGCCTCCGCAAATACCAGGCCTCGCGTTCCATTGCCAGGAGGTCGGCCGGTGGTGTGGATGAGAGTATATTGGCCGCCGTCTCGGACACTGTGCGGTAAGCACAAATTACCCGGAACAGAACCTTCCTTTGCGCCCTGTTCAATAACCTGGCATTGACGGGTGCGTGTTGCAGCGTGTGCGCCCACGACGGTGCCCCATAGAGCAGTACGGAATTTACCACCGATGACAACAGCCGGCGCCTCTGTTCTCGGGGGCCACCAACAATCGGCATTAGCCTTGACAATTGTGCGCCAATACGTTCCGCTTTTTCCGATGCTCTCCTTATGTGTGCCTTGTACAAGAAGGTCTTGTCTACCACCATGCCGAGATATGTCATCTCCGTCCCCACCGTCACCTGGCTCCCGCAGATCTCGATGCGTGGGATATTGTATTTATACTTTCTGGTAAACAGAACCGCTTGAGTCTTACCCGTCGCTATGTCAAGGCCCAGGACAGAGATTGCTCAAATCTACTAGAGCTGATGTAACGAACGTTCTGTCGAAGAAAAGTAAGGACGGAGTTAATTTACGGGACAGACTTGCAGCCAGTGGCAATAGCAATAAGGCTACTGCCGAGTCGTGCTTGCATAAGAACAACCAGCAGTTAACTGGTGAAGACCACATCTTCGCGAATCTAAAGGGAAAAATCGAAGCGCTAGCGAGGTTCACAGAGAAGACGAAGAACGCCCACAGAGAGGTCAAGGAGGCGGCTGGGGAACTGGTAAGACTCGTCAACCAACTTTCAACTGCGAGAAAGCAAACACCTCGACAGGTGGAAGCACACACTGAAGTCCGGTCTACATCGGAACAGGTCGCAGCTTCGGAGGCCAAAATCATCGGGGCAATAAGTGGGGTGCAGAAAAGACTGGATGCGCACGATACGGCACTTAAGAATCTATCAGCATGTATTAACGTGGAAATGTCAGGAAAGGAAGATGGTGGTGGAACTGAAAATTCTCAGGACACTTGGACGAAAATCGTAAAGCGGACTAGGAAAAAGGATGAAAAGCAGGAAGATAAGGAAACAACTGCCAGGCTGCCGCGAACCGAACGCCCTCCGACCTCGGAGACCGCCGTCACCGGAGGAGACACGTGGGCCACGGTTTCCGCGAGGAAAAAGGGGCAGAAAAACACGGAGGCGAAGGCAACGATAGCGCCGAAGGAGGCACAGAGGAAATTAGGGAGGAAACCCCCGGCGGTCCTGGTCAAGCTGGCGGCCGGCAAGACCTACGCCGACACAGTACGGGACCTGCGCACCACCAGCGGACTCAGTCCAGCCGAACACGGGGCCAAGGTCAGGGCGGTGAGGAAGACGCGGGAGGGGCACGTTCTCCTCGAACTGTTTCAGAACACCGAGGCCCAGGACGCCGCCGCGAAACTCACCGAAGCGATCGCAGCCAGGCTCGGGGAAAACGTGGGCGCGGTCACCCAACTCGGGCAGGCGGTCGAGGTCGAGGTGGTCGACATTGACGCCGCGGCCGACCGCGAAGAGGTCCTCAAAGCCCTTCAGGCGGCAATTCCGGGGGGTGAGGAAGACGCAGCAGCCGCAAGCGAACGACGAGCCACCGTGGTCACAGGCCTCTGGGCAACCAGGTCCGGCCAACAAGTGGCGACCGCGAAAATGTCCAGAGCCGCCGCGTCCCGCATCGCAAAGATCGCGATCGGGTGGACAATGTGTCGGGTGCGCGAGCGCCGACCACCCCCCGTCAGGTGCTTCCGGTGCCACGGATTCGGCCACCGCTCCACCGACTGCAAGGGTCCGGACCTCACTTCGGCCTGCAGAAGGTGCGGGGAACCGGGACACCTCGAGAAGTCGTGTACCGCCGGCGAGGACCGCTGCGTCGCATGCGAGCGCGCAGGCGAAACGAAAACGGCACACCGACCTGGATCGGGAGCGTGCGGTGCCAGGAGGGCGGCGACGAAGCCGATGGCGGTGGGTAACCGGCAGGCATGATGGTCAAGTGTCTGCAGATCAACCTCCGCAAGTGCTGGGAAGCTCAACAGCTCCTCGCCGACAAGGTGGCAAGGGAAGGAATCGGGCTGCTGATCCTTTCAGAGCACAACAGGCCGCCTAGCAATCACAGCAGCTACGCCGCAAGCACGGATGGCCTATGCTCCGTTGCGCTCACGCGGCACGCAGGTTGTGTTGCAGAAGACATAGGATCAGGACCGGGCTTCGCATGGCTCCGCTTTCAACGCGTGAGAGTGTTCAGCTGCTACTGGACCCCGAACGGTCCCCCCACCGAGGCCGCAAGACTCGAAGGATTCCGCTTATTCTTAGACGGACTCGAGTGGGCCATCAGGAGGAGCGAGTCCCCGGGCGAGACGCTGGTAGTGGCGGGAGACTTTAACGCAAAGTCCAGCAGTTGGGGCTCAAGAGCGAACGATCAAAAGGGCCACGCCCTCGAAGCGTTCGCAGCCGGGCTGGGGCTCTGGACAGACAACGTAGGCAATAAGCCGACATACGTACGGGACGCCTACAGATCCGTGATCGACGTCACCTTCTCCGGAGCCGGACCATACCGCGTCATGGATTGGGAGGTGCTGGACGACTACACCGGTAGCGACCACCAGTACGTCTCATTCGCCATCACCGGGCGGCGGACCGGGGACCACACTGACGACGACGGTCCATCACATCACGTCAGGTGGGCCTTCCGTAAACTTAACCCGGCGGCGCTCGAGAGACGGCTGGAACAGACCAATCCGGGCGATCTGGTCCGCGAAACGGCCGAGGCCTCGGCCGTTGCGCTTAACCGGGAACTAGCCATGCTGTGCGATGCTAGCATGCCCCGGGTCCGCCAAGGAGGTCCCAGACGCAGGCCGGTCCACTGGTGGACGGCAGAGATTGCCGAACTGCGGTTTGCGTGCATAAGAGCCCGGAGGACCTACCTCCGGGCGGCAAGAAGAAGAGAAGCGGAACTCTGCGACCCCGAACGAGACGCGTTCAAGCGAGCTCGGAAGGAGTTGCGCATCGCCATCCGGGCGTCTCAGGAACGAAGCTGGGCCGAACTCTGCTCGGCCGTGGACAACGATCCTTGGGGAGCGCCCTACAGGATCGTTACGAAGCGGTTCAGTAGACAACAGCCTGGAGTCGCGGCCAGGGGACGGGAAAGCGAGATCGCGGACGCTCTGTTCCCAGAGCGCCCTCTCGTGGACTGGAGTAACGTCCCGCTGGAAGACCCCGGAGGAGCAGAAGAGGAGTCAACGGAAGAAGAAGGCCCGGCGCTGACGGTGGAGGAGCTATCGCTTGCAGCTCTCCGCCTGCCGAGAGGCAAAGCGCCGGGCCCCGACGGAGTTCCGAACGAGCTTCTGACGGCCGTGGCGGCGAAGTCGCCTGGAACCCTCTTGGGGGTGTACAGGCAGTGCCTCGCCACCGCGGTGTTCCCTTCCCCCTGGAAGAGGGCGAGACTCGTCCTCCTGCAGAAGGGGCCGGACAGGCCAATCGAGGATCCCTCGAGCTTCCGGCCTCTGTGCATGTTGGACTCCGCCGGAAAGCTTTTGGAGAGGATATTGCTGAGGAGACTCAGCGATCACCTCGACAACACCGGGGGACTCAACGACAACCAGTTCGGGTATCGCAGAGGAAAATCGACGGAGGACGCGATCACGAAGATCTTGGACGCAGTGACGTGGGCCGGCCAAGGCGACAGCCAGTACCAGGACCTGTGTGTCGTGGTCGCCTTGGACGTGAGGAACGCTTTCAACAGCGCCCCATGGGACCACATCGACGCAGCACTCCGTGCCAAGTCCGTGCCCCGGTACCTCGTCCGCATCTTGCGTTCGTACATGACCGACAGGTTCCTGTACGATTGCGGGTGTGGTCGCGGTGCCGGCGGCACCAGGAGGGTCATGTGCGGCGTTCCGCAGGGGTCGGTTCTCGGACCTACCTTGTGGAACGTCTACTACGACGACCTCCTGCGGACGGAAGTACCACCAGGAGTGCAGTTGGTAGCATTCGCGGACGACCTGGCGATCGTGGCAGTAGCCCGGACGTCGCTGATGCTAGAGGCTGTGGTCAACCCGACGCTGGCGGCTGTGGACGAATGGATCAGGAGGCACGGGCTTCGACTCGCGGAGCAGAAGACCGAGGCCATCCTGTTGACGAAGAAGAAGAAACATGGGATTCCCGCACTCACCGTCGGAGGACATCCGGTAACGATGCGGAAGACCATGCTTTACCTCGGAGTGACACTGGACACCCGGTTGTCATTCCGCAGCCACACGGAGAACGTTGGTAAGAAAGCAGCCGCCGCGGCGGGCGCACTCGGACGGCTTATGCCGAACGTGGGCGGCCCGTCGCAGAAGAAAAGAGCTCTGCTCATGTCGGTGGTCAACAGCAGGCTGTTCTACGCCGCGCCGACCTGGGCGTCCAGAGCCACCAAGTTCGACGTCTGCAACCGGGCGATCACTCGGGCCCAGCGCCTCGCCGCCCTGAGGGTCACCAGGGCATACCGCACCGTATCCGCGGAGGCGGTCATGTTCCTGGCGAACTCCCCCCCGGGCGATCTGGTGGCGCTGGAGAGACAGAACATCCGCAGGAGGAAGGACGAGGACGATGAGCCGGTCAGCCTGATCGTGAAGACGGAGAGGCTGAAGACGAACGACAGGTGGCAGGTCAGGTCAACGGGGGGAGGTTTTAGCCGGTAGGCGCCAGCAATGGCGAATCCGGCACTATCTCACCTGAGGTGTCTTTAGAAGATTTCCTCCCCTCAAAAAAAAAAAAAAAAAAAAAAGGACAGAGATTGCTCGGGTCACTAGGCCCAATGCCGCGTTCACTCTCTCCTCAAGTTCAGGAATGGACCTACCCGCCCCAATGACCATAGTATCGTCAGCGAAGCCGAGTACCTCAGTCCCATGCGGGAGTTCCTGTTTGAGTACCGCATCGTACGTCATATTCCAGAGCAGTGGCCCGACAACCGACCCCTGCGGTACCCCACTCGTAATGCTGACGTCCAGCCTGCCTCCCAGAGCCGGGTCTCGGTCAACCGCTCCCGACCTGTTGCTAAAGTACGAGCTAAACATATGGAAGAGGTACTCAGGAACATCCCACGCTGCCAGGTTAGGTTAGGTTAGGTTAGGTCCCAACGTCATTAAGGAGACACAGGGGGCGAAAAGACGATGGCAGTCCTGCTGGTCTGTCCCCCTTTTTGAGTAGCACTATCTTAGATTTCTTCCACGTCGCTGGGAAGGTGTCGTTGCGAAGGCACAAGTTATATAATTTTGCGATCATATCTGGGAAGATAGCATGCACTACTCCCAAGATCTTCGTCGTTATGCAGTCCGGTCCTGGTGCCTTGTTCCTGCTTTTAAATTTTTCTACTGCCGTGTTCACTTCTTCCGTTGTGAACAGATCGGCTTCCGCCACTGTCAGTGACCTGCGGGTGGTCGCGGTTGACTGGTGCGCAGGGAAGAGACCTTCTATGATGGAGAGCAGGTCTTGAGTCTCCATGCTAGCCGTAACTGGAGGGCCGCGGAGCTTCCTCATTACCAATTTATATGGTTTACCGAACGGATCCCTATCCACCGCATTTATCAGCTCCTTCCAGCACGCCCTCTTGCTGCGCCTTATCGCGTTTTTTAGCTGCCGCTTAGCTTCGCGGTAAGCTGAAACCGTCGCATTCCTCGCTGCTTCCGCTCGATCGCTATCGAATTCCTCGCCTTCCCTACTCGCTCTTTGTCTCAGACGGTTGATTCGCGCTTCCATCCTGGTCTTGACTCTATTTGTCCTCACACACTCCTGCCGGAGGGCATGGATTTCTCCATTCCACCAATGGACGGGAGGTTTTCCAGGTTTGCCAGTTGTTCTTGGAGGGAGCGCATAGTCGCACGCTGCGGCAATCCTTGCTTCAACCATCTTTGCAACGGATTCGGCGTCTCTTTCAGACCCGTCGTTGGTTTGCATCCCCCTCTCCGCCAACAGAAGTCCTTTCTGGAGCGCATCGGTGTCAATGCCCCTGGACGTATTCCAGCCAGACGGCGTAGGTGTGGCAGATGTCATCCTACGCTCAGGGGTGCTCACCGAAAACCTAATGTAACGGTGGTCACTACCGTTATACTCCTGCATGACACTCCAATCGCTAAGTCTGCGGGTGAGGGACTCCGAAATCGCAGTGACATCTATAACCGATCCATTACCTCTGGGGAACGTCGGAGTTGTTCCCGTGTTTACTATAACCAACCCCATGGACTCAAATAGTTCTCCCAGGTCGTGCCCTCTCGCATTGGTCACCCGATCACCCCAGGCCGCCGACCTCGCGTTGAAGTCACCCGCAACCAGGATAGGGACGCCAGATTGAGTCTCTCGTATCCTATTGAGGATGCGAATTACCTCAATGAATAGAATTCGTAACTAATGTCAATCAATTTCGATTATATTTTATAATTATTATAATTAATTAAATTGCACGCGTTATAGTATATGTTGTGATCTGGTGGAATGTGAATAATAATAAGAAATAAATAAACTTCCAGACGTACAACGATTTTACCGACTATTGCTTATCTTAAACTATTAACCGAACTGCCAGACATGTGACATAGTATTACGTTTTTTATTATTGTAAAGTACTTTTTATTACAACAATTCTTCGTTACAACTACGCGTTTTTTTTTCGTGAAATGAAATTAGGAAACTTACTCCTATTCGTATATCCTAGCATAAAACGAACGGTTTAGGAGGAAACTGACCCCTAGATGCACATTATTATGTGCCGAAGGCGTATAATCCACTCTTTTCTATATAAATCTATTTTTACGACGAATCACCAAAAGCCACTCATTATGCGCCGAAGGTGTATATTGTTAGAAATAAATGTAATTGTTGATAATCAATAGCAATTACTGATCAAGAATTATTCGTTTATTCACTTTTATCACGTTTTACGAATCAAATAATAATAATAGAAGTAAAATAATAATATTAATAATAACACAATAATAATTATAATAATAGGCAGCAATTTATCCGAGCGTAGTGGATTTCACGATACAAACAATCACACACCATCAACGGTCAACTGCATACTACTTATTTTCGTGTAATTGATTACCGCCGAACAAATCCACCCGACCGGTAGCGGCCCCTATGATAGATAACAAGCTTATCAACCGAATTACATCGCTAACAATATCTTACTGGTTTTCTGAAGCTGCAGTGATCTGTGATACAGATACTCCAAAAAACCAAAATTTAAAACGTCATATCAATATATTTTAAAATTGGTACATGAAAAATTTAATCAGAGGAAAAAGATTAAACTTCTTAACCAACAAATTAGAAGGCAATGTAAACAGATTTCCTCAATAAAATTTATGTATTTTAACAATTAAAACAATAAATTGTGTTATTATAATTAATTTTATACTCACTAATTTAATTTAGGTGTTGTTAAAGTTTTGGAAGAAAAAAATTTAATTCATCAGGATCAAGTAGGCCTTATTGATCAGAATTTTGGTAAGCATGCACATTTAATTACTAATTATATTTTAAAAAATGCCGGACAAAAATTGCCTAAAAAGTATAGCATGGAGCTTAGGCAGTTTGCTATTATGCTTAATTTTTACTCGCCTAAAGCATATCGATTTGTGTGGGAAGAATATAATTCTATACTGCCTTGTCCTAGAACTCTCAGCAAGTGGTATTTACACGTGAATGCTGAACCCAGATTTACCAAAGAGGCTACTGACACTCTTTTCTTGGTTTGTAAAAATTTATCTACTCCAATTTATTGTTCATTACTCATGGATGAAATAGGTATTAGAAAGCATGTTGAATGGGATGGTTATATGTAACATGAATATAATAGTTTTGGGTCAGAAATACAAAATGAAACTATGGATGTAGCTACTGAATGTTTTGTTTTAATGGCTGTAGGCATAAATGCTTCTTGGAAAATTTCAGTTGGTTATTTTTTATGTAATCATTTAAATAGTTGCCAAAAAGTTAATTTAATAAAACGTAGTATAGATTTAGTTTCTCAAACCGGTATAAAAGTAGTTAGTTTAACTTTTGATGGCTCTGCAGTAAATATAAGCATAGCTAGAGCTCTTAGGTGTACCTTAGATACAAACCCTACTAAAATTGTAACCCATCATAATATCCAAAATTTTAATGTAAATATTATACTTGACCCTGCGCATATGATTTAACTTGTTTAAAATATTTTTGGTGAGAAAAAATATTTATTGATCATAATGGTGGTATTATTAATTTGAATTTCATTGAAAAATTATTATTTTTACAAGAAAATGAAAAGTGTCATCTGGGTAATTGGGTGGTAAGTTGGGTGGGAATATGGGTAACGGGATAAATAACGAAAAATGGTTAAAATATTTAACTGGCTCTCTGATATTCGACATTCTATTCTCTGATTTTGTTTGGTGAACAATTTTTTAATAACAATTTTAAAATGCAACGAGGAAATAAGTGTTTGTTTTTTAACTGCGGCAAGAGTAAAAGAACTAATAGTTCTTTACATCTATATAAATTTCCTACGGATCCTGAACGCGCGAGATTATAGTTAAATAATTCAGGTAAGTGCCTATTTGAAAAAACTTCTACTATCATAATAAAAATGTAAATTCGTTTTTGACGTTTAGGGAATATAAATTTACTCTCAGAGTCAAATTTAAAAAATAGAGTAGTCTGTGAAGAACATTTTGAGGACGCAGACTTTATTGATGATAAAAAAAAGTAGATTAAAAAAAACAGCAATCCCAAAAAAGTTTAAAGACGATTCATCCGATGAAGAATTTCATGTAAAGACTCCAATCAAAGTTTATTCTGCAGAAAGAACTTTCAATTTTTGTACACCTTCCAAATCTAAGCCATTATCTCTTCCTTCAGTAATAATTTCACCTGGTATGTATTTATTCTATCTATCTGTTATATATAGAACATTTTTTTAAAATTAAGATATAAATAAACAGAACATTTGAATAATTATAAATAATATATATATCTTTTATTATTTTCTTAAATATAAGTTGTAAATTTTATGTATAACAATGATGATGTTATCATCAGGTATTAAGCAAAAAGAAAAATACAACAACATAGGAAAAAATAAAACACTTACTTTTCCTCTGTTGTATTTTTCTTTTTGCTTAATACCTGATGATGACTTTTTATCGAAACCTGTAGTAAATAAACACACTTAGTACAACAACTTATATAATTATTTCTTCTTTATTTTGCGTAATATTCTTTGGCTTTATTGTATATTTAAAAATACATTTATATTTTTATATATATACAAATTTATTATTTATGAGTATTAATTTAAAATTTTATTTTATTTACTTATTTTTTTTTTTGCAATCTTTTTCTTCTTTATTTGTTTTCTACTTTATTATTTTCTTAAATATTGGTTGTAAGTTTTATATATATACAATTTACAACCAATCTTTAAGACAATAAAAAATTATATATTATTTATAATAAATGTATTTGTTTAGGTATTCAAAACATCATACAAGAAATGCCAATACAAAACATTTCAAGAACACTGTTTTCAAAAGAAAAAGACACTCAAGATACACCATGTAAGAAAAATTAAAATCCATTATTAAGCGACAACAAGGGCTTTTAAATAATAAACGTTCATCCATATTAAAATTACGATTAAAAAATAAATTTAACAATTTTAATGCTGCTCACATAATTAATTCTTTAAAATATAAATCCGAATCATCTCATGCTTTGACAACTATGCAAACATTACACTCTTCAAAATCTTGAAAACAATGGTCATTAATGCCGAACGCCCACCAAAGCAGTGTGGTGATGGCGTTTTTGCGACGTGCCACATGTAGTGAAAAAATTATTTTAATACACATGTATTCTTACGTGAAAGCCCTCACTGATGCAGTGTGGTGGTAGTGTGGCGGTGGCGAGATAGTGGCGAGATCGTTGGTGGTGTTTTTAACGCAGCACACATGTGATATTTTGCTTATTACGTATATATGATGATAAGTGATAACTGCCCGTTGTTCAATTAAAAATATTCTAGTCCTTGTTTTCGTTATTTTCAATTTTGTAATATATTTATTGTTTAAAATGTCATAAGACATAAACAAATATAATAATAAAAATAAAAATTTAATTCCCAAATTGAATATATTTATATTATTTTAATTTTTATTATACTAAACTTAATAAAATTGAAGAAACTGAATACTTAAAATAAAAAATATAATAGGTACCTGTTATCATAACCTTTCCGAAACTGATTACTGATAAGAAATATTATGTTCTATGGAAATATCAATCAAAAACAACAGTAAAATTTACCGTTGGATCTGATGGAAATTTTGTTGATAACTTTGAATTTTGGAACACGATCCAACAATAAAATATAATCAAATTGTTGAGTTTTGGAATGCATATTATCATTTTGATGGTACATCGTTGAATTTTGGAAGACAGCCTTATTTATGAATAAATTTAGACACAGTAGAACTCACGTACGTCACGCCAGCCCCCCCCCCATGTTGGAAATTTACAATTTTTTTTGCACAGATATTTAGTATGGAATTTGTATGAATTTGTATGACCACTTACAGACTTTGTATGCCATTATTTTTACCAGAAAAACTAAAAAAAATTTGGGGGGCTGGCGTGACGTCACACCAGCCCCCACTTTTGAATTTCGGTAATTTTTTTGCACAGATATTTAGTATGGAATTTGTATGAATTTGTATGACTATTTTCACCATCATCCCGCAATCACTGTTTCGGAATAATTAAAAAATACAGAATTTGTATGCGATTACACCCAGCCCCCACTTTTGAATTTCGGTAATTTTTTTGCACAGATATTTAGTATGGAATTTGTATGAATTTGTATGGCCACTTACAGAATTTGTATGCGATTATTTTTACCAGAATAACTAAAAAACTTTTGGTGGCCTGGCATGACGAACTTATAGTTTATACTAATATAATAATAATTATCGAACACATTTGATACATACGAGTACAACACTAACTTTATTTTTAAAATGATTTGTGGTTTAAGGATTAGAATTAAATATTATTGAATAATTAATGAATTGAATATTATTGAATTATTAAATATTATTATAAATAATATTAGCGTGATATTATACTTTCAGCCAGTGGCGCAGGAACTATTTTTCACTTGGGGGGGGGTAAACATTTAAGACTCATATATTTTTTCTTTAGTATATGTAATGTATAAAAATTCTTACCATTATATTTGAGTATAAAAGGTAGCGATCCACGGGGTGTTGTGAATATCACTGAAGTAAATTAGAGTTTTTTTTTTTTTTTTTTATTATTATAAATTTGAAAGTAATGATGAAATATTGCATTCGATAAAACGATTCTGAGTGGAACTTCGGTGTTATAAATTCTTATTTATTATTAATACTATTTAATATAAGAGTGTTTTTTTTTTATTATTATTATTATAAATTTGAAAGTATACAGCATTCGATAAAACGATTCTGAGTGGAACGTATAAATTATTTATTATTAATACTATTTAATATAAGAATGTATATACAGCACATAATTGAACAAACCCCATCCATTTGGATTTTGCAAATTTTTTTTACGCCATCATTTTGTACGTAATTTGTATGAATTTGTATGGCCATTCCCGGAATTTGTACGGCACCGGAACCATGAAAAAAATTGATTTTTTAATGGGTGGGGCTGGAGAAACGTTTCCCCAGCCCCACCCACTGTAAAAAACAATAATTCCTGGATTTTTTTTACGCCATCATTTTGTACGTAATTTGTATGCCCATTCCCGGAATTTGTACGGCACCGGAACCATGAAAAAAATTGATTTTAAGACTCTAAATCAAATAAAAAATAATAACAATTTACACTAGGATTTAGACGATTGGTTTTCCTTAATGTAGTACCTACATTAAATGAATAATTATATTGTTAAATTATTACGTTTTCAAAAAATTAAAATCTTACAATATAAATATTGTTTAATCCATTCTATTCTTTTTACTCGTTTATTATTTAATCCGTTATTACTACCCTCTTTCTTTTCCTTTATTATTATTATTTTATATATCATAATTATTGTTGTAATAATAAGACGACCATCGATATACGAGGTGTGACAATAAAGTAACGAGACTTTCTAAATATAACCTAAACTATTAACGTTATCCATAAAGCGATTAATGGAATAAAATAAGAAAACACTAATCTAAAAGTACTATAAATATTGAAGAAATCGGTTTATTTTCTTATACGTTAGTAGCCTTGTTATTAGTGTGAGTTCGACTATACAGCCGAAAAATGTTAGATTTAAAAATCGAACAATGCGTTAACATTAAATTTCTTGTTAAATTAAAAAAAATGCCGCGGAATCGTTTCGGATGTTAAGTGAAGTTTATGGTGAAGAATGTTTATCAAGAGCTCGCGTTTTGAATGGCACAAACGGTTTTGTAGTGGAAGGGAGGACGTCGAAGACGATGATCGTTCTGGACGTCCTACCACGTCTTCAACAAACGAAAACGTTGAAAAAATCGACAAAATTATTCGGCAAGACCGTCGATTAAGTGTTAGAACTGTAGCAGAGATGGTAAATATTGATAGAGAAAGTGTTCGTAAAATTTTAGTTGAAAATTTAAATATGAAAAAAGTGTGTGCTAAAATGGTCCCTAAAAATTTATCGATTGATCAAAAATTGACAATGCTCCAGCTCACAGTGCGTTTTCAATTCAACGATTTTTAACTGAAAAAAATATTTCTATACTTCAACATCCCCCGTACTCGCCAGACCTTGCTCCTTGTGACTTCTTCCTATTCCCAAAGATTAAAAGTTTATTAAAAGGAACCCATTTTCAAACGGTTGATGATGTAAAAATGAAAACGGCAGAACTTCTAAAAGGGCTGACTGAGAGCGATTGGCAACACTGTTTTCAAGAATGGCAGCGACATTTGCAACAGTGTGTTGATGCTGAGGGAAGTTACTTTGAAGGTGATAATCATTAAATTATAATATTTTAAAAATAAATAACTTTTATTTAAAAAGTCTCGTTATTTTATTGTCACACCTCGTATATATATATGTAATATTGATATGAGTATTATTATTGTAATCGTCACCGTTTCCACTATACGCGAGTACCTACCTTGACCCGAACTTGTTTTCCATTATTACAAATATTATTATACGTTTTTCGTCGTTGTCGTCGTCGCGTTTCGTCCACCGCCGTGTGCACGTCTTTCGTGCTCACCACCAAATTGTCAACCACTTTTTTACACCATTACCGTCTTTTTCACCGTATCTTATACCGTCTCCGTTGTCTGCCCAAACACCACTGGTTTTTTCCGGAAAACATATAGAAAATCTCTGGGGACCATAGCTCTGGAAGCCGGGACGGTGACGTGTTTTACTCAGTACCGAGAAGGTCGTATTTATTTGTTTTAAATTGTATTTGTTATCTGTGTAATAATTATTGATATTCTTACACTAGATACCTTTTTACCATTAGGTACCAATTGTTTCTCTTTTTATATTTTTTATTCTCGTTCGCTGGCCAGCACCATACCATTATATTATATTTATACCATTATTTACTATTCTATATTTTGTCAATTATTTATCGTTAATTTTTTCTATAATTATTAAAAATCGTCATACCAATACGAATCTCATGTTATTATTTTTAAGAGAAATTTTTTTTGTGTTTTAATCCTATACAGTCCATTTATCTTATAATTTCCAACAAATATAGTTTTTCCTAATGCAACAAAAACGTCTGGTAATTACAGTTAAAATAATTTATATTTCCACAGAACGTGGTTTTGAAATTTTAATGTTTCAAGATAAATATTTTATTATCTTCTATTATCCGCCAATGTGAAAACACATTACGTTTTCTACCCATACGGCACCGGAAACAAAATATTCAGATAAGCATACGAGTAGATTTATTTATTACCTAGTATTTAGTAAGTTGGTTGACGAATTATTTAGAAACTTTATTTGGTGTGTTACTTTTCGGCGTTATAGACATCCAAATTATATTCTCAAATATGAAGGGAAGAAAACCAGCTAAACCTCCAAATGACATTTGTAATGCAGTGGTTCAATTTAAGGAACGAGTGGTGGCAGAAGCGAATGGTGTAAAACGTAAGTAAAAATTAATATTTTACATTATATTGTGAGATCCATATGGAAACCGGGGTCTTATGAGATACACCTTTTAAAAATGTTTTTTTGATCTTTGGAGTAATTGGGCACATATTTTACAACCCTTTTGATTAACCCCTACTGTCATGAATGTATATTAATGATCCATAATATACCAAAATAGTTATAAGATAGATGGCACCATAAATATATTATATGCATTTACCATAAAAACAGAAATAAATGAATAATTAAACGTAGCAGTTTTTACCACTTGCTGGTATGTTCCGAGAGGTGTGCCACATTAAAACACACATATTCGGAAAGCTTAGAAAATTCTCTATCCATAACAATCCTAAAAAACGTTACTGACGCTGGTCTGCTAGTCTTTCGGGCGCGCTGAACCGAACGTAACGCACGCGCCGTGTTGTAGTAGCAGAGCGCGGGCGGCGCGACAGTTTTTACCACTTGCTGGTATGTTCCGGGAGGTGTGCACACTGAAAAAAATATGTCTTTAATAATTAACAAAAGTACTTTGTTAAATAATAAATAGTAAACACAATTAGAAATTCGTAAAGCATATCACATTCTGTACTTGGTTTAACTGAGTAATTTGTTTTTGGTACAAGCGTATTTTTGTTAATCATCATTTTGTAATGCGTACCTATTTTGTAATTAGGACCACGAATCAAAAGGGAAAAGGTCTAAATACTTAGTTTAGATAACGAATATTTGGTAAAAGAAATATAATTCATAAATAAAACTGAAACGATTAGTTATATTTACAAAAATTCCGTTAATATATTTTTAGATAATGGTTGGTGGGAATGCGGGACTTTTCACAATCCGCGTAGCCAGGTATAGTGCGCACACCAATTATTTCGTTGTCCGTCGTATTCGTATACTTCTATTACACAATTACCGCACATGTGCTTGTTATAACATAAAATTATAAAAACAGTAATATTATAATATTATATAATATTATAATTTTGTAAAATATCGTATTGTATCGTGTTTGTGTTAAAGGCCATGGCCGATAATGATGTTAAAGATTTTTTAACTGCGTGGAACCTGGACAAATACATATATATATATATCGAAATATTTGCAGGTAAGTTTCATATGATTACTACTTATATCAATTGTAATTATACTAAATTTGCATGCATATAAAAATATACCTACTAAACTGTAAAGTTCGCCCTACACTATTCGCGTTTCGTGTTCTAGTATGTAAATGAATAGTGTGTGACATTTTCAACGGCTGAAGCGGTAAATACACGAAATCAATGGGCACAACAACAAAAAATGTCGTATTGCTTCGTTGCATTTTGTTGTTTCGTGTTATTGTTATTTTCGTAAACAGTATATTTTTATAAATTCGTATATTAAACTAAGAAAGATCACGAAACGCAAATAATGTGTACTTTACCTTTTTCTCGATTTGTACATTAATTTGAATTTAACATTGAACTTTACTTCCAGTGCTTGAAAAAAGGGAGGTACTTACACTACTTACCTTAAAGGAGTACTTACAGTTAGGTACTGATGGCATGTACTATAAAATATTGCTATTAATATTAAAATTATATTTAAAAATTCCTACTCAGTTTGGAAATAAATCTCAATACCTATAATACATTTAAACAAAAATAATTTATTAATTTTAATATGTTTGGCATAAATCATATTTAAAGAATGTTTGTTTTAAGCAAAATAAACTGCCAAAAAAGTATTTAATATGTAATAAATAAATGAAAGCATATTAACATTTTTTAATAAAGATAAAAATTTGTTTTGATTGTTTGAAAAACTGTACGGGCCGGGAGCGTAATGCAATAATACGCGCGCCCGGACACCATAAATTAAACGCGTGTTCGACGCGACTCCGTGTGTATATTCTATGTGTTTTATATATAAATAAATGTAACGCGATTGTTTATTTTAACGTATTACTGGTATAATTAATAATAATTCAAATAACAATAAAATAATAGAACCACAATAATGTATGCTTAGCCCCTTGGCTCAATAAACCAATAAAATAATAAAATAATATAAACAGTAATAATGCGTAAAATATGAATAAATGACCCTTTTGGTCCAACAAATAATATAACAAATTAACTATGAAAATTACACAAATAAATAGGTACTCACAATATACACGTGGACGACGACTGGCCAGCCGAACCCTATATTTTATTATAAATAAAATATATACATTTACGCCTAAATAAATATATTATATAAAATAAGGTGGTAACAAAATTTATTATGAATTCGGCTATTTGAGCCTTAATATACAAAAATATCACACTTAATAATTCGCAAAAACAAACAACCTTTCGAATAAAACGCGACGACGATTTGCGACGACGGTTTTACAATGCGACAGCTACGGAATAATTTTACTAAACGAAACAATAATATACGGACGATTTTAAATTACGCGTATTCGACGCGACAATTACAATAGATACAATTTTCTAACAAATGCGTATTAGACGCAAAATCACACACTTTTTGACATAAAAATGATCCTAACATAATACGAGTATATTACGTACGTACATCGCGACGGTCTCCAAACAACAACAATTTTAAACGAGTATTAATATAAACGCGCGAGCATTGACCGCACATTATAAATAATAAATGATATAACGTACGCGTCATAGGTAAACCGCTAAAAATAATAATAATAATTACGATAATCATAATTACGCGATTGTCATTTTTGCGCAGTGCATTACGATTAAGCATTTATAAATTATATTACAGCCTCAACATCCTCCCCCCGTTGAAAATCTTTATTTTCAACTACAATCTTATCATCTTCAGTTGGAAGTCGACATAGTTTAACGGTAGGTCTGCGAATTTGCGTTCCATTGGCTAGCTTCAATGTTACTACCCGGGTAATTTGATCTTTTCCAGGGTGTAGTTCAATTACTCTTCCTAGCTTCCATTTGGTTGGCTGTGTACTCTCTCCTTTAATGATTGCAATGTCATTAATTGCCCATGGCCTTGTCTTAGTCGTCCACTTGTCTCGAATTTGACATTGGGGTAGATATTCACTCTCCCATCTTCTCCAAAAAGTCTGCATAAGATATTGCACGTATTTCCAGCGACGCATTCCATTTGGAGGTACTTTGGTAATATCTATCTCTGGAGGCAAAAAGATAGGGCCACCAATGAGAAAATGTGCTGGCGTTAGTGCTTCTAAATCAGATGGGTCACTACTGAGAGGAGTCATGGGCCTTGAATTAACACATGCTTCTATTTGGCATAACAATGTACCTAATTCTCCAAGTGTGAGTCTTGTGTCTTTCATGATTCGTGTTAAATGAAATTTCATGTTTTTAACTGCACTTTCCCACAACCCACCAAAATGTGGGGCTGATGGGGGATTAAAGTGCCATTCAATTTCTTCCTTGGCCATTCTTTCATCAATTTTCGTCATACAGGCAGAGAGTTCCTTTTGTGCTCCGATAAAGTTAGTCCCGTTATCACTATAAATTTTAGTACACTTTCCTCGTCTTGACATAAACCGACGTAAACTAGCGATAAATGCACTGCTTGTGAGATCTTCTACTACTTCCAAATGGACCGCTCTGGTTGAAAAACATACGAAAACTGCTATCCAAACCTTAGTGCCACTTACACGACGCACTCCACTACGTATCATGAGTGGGCCTGCAAAATCTACCCCGTTACTGCAAAGGGCGCGAATATTGTACCCGGTCTTTGGGTAGAGGCGCCATTAATGGTGGTAAGAATTTTGGTTTGGCTCTAATACATTGAACGCATCGAGCAGTCACTGACCGTGCCATTACTCGGCCTCTAAGTGGCCAGTACTTTCTCCTTACTTCTGCTAACAAGGACTGTGGTCCGCAATGAAGAAGTTTTGATGTCGGTCTTCAAAAATTAAACGCGTTATTTTACTACTGGCCGGTAAAACGACTGGATGTTTTTGTTGGCTTGATAATTTTGCATTTTCTAACCTACCACCTACATAGATCAACCCATCTTTCATGAACGGACAAAGATTTTTTATTTTGCTTCTTCGTGGTAGTTCCTTGTCACATTCCATCATTTTGATCTCTTCATAAAATGACTCTGCCTGAACTCGTTTAAGTATTAATGTAGTTGCGTTTCTCAATTCAGAAACCGTGAGGTATTTTGTATCGTAAAGAATTTCCTTGTCTTTCATGTACTTCAGAAACCGCGAAAGCCAAGCAACTGAACGTACAAGACTATGCCAACTCGAATAAGCGTTAAAAAATTTAGAAAGTGGGGCACTTACAGCTAGTGTCAGTTTTATTTGTCGTTGTTCCGGAATTTCATCATCATCGAAGTGTTGAATTGGAGATGGATTCCAATAAGTTTCGTCAGTTAACATCCATTTTGGTCCATTCCACCATGTTTCTGCTGCTATCAATTCTGTTGAATTTATTCCTCGAGATATCACATCTGCGGGGTTTTCATTGCTACGCACATGATTCCATTGAGTTAATTCCGTCAGTTCCAAAATTTGACTCACACGATTCAATACATACGTCTTTAGACGACTTTTTTGACAGTTTAGCCATGATAAAACGATCATGGAGTCTGTCCATAGTCGAAAATGGCGTGCTTCTACTGCCCATGATTGTGCAACCTTATTAACCAACTCCGCGAGCAAAAGTGCACCATTAAGCTCCAAACGTGGAATGGTAGATCCTTTTAATGAGGCTACCCGAGTTTTTGCACACAAAAGTCTCGAATACCACCTTTTGTCACCATTTTTTGAACGTACATAAACACATGCACCATATGCCTCTTCGGATGCATCACAAAATCCATGCATTTCAAATGCGTCAATTGTACTCAATTTTGCCTTCCTTGGAACAGAACAGGCCTTCAACTGTTCTAAACTATGATAAAATTTAATCCACTTTTGTTTCATATCATCAGGTAACTGGCTGTCCCAATCCATCTTCATTGCCCACATTTGTTGAAGAAATATCTTACCCTTTATCAAAACCGGTGCTAAAAATCCGAGAGGGTCAAAGATCTTATTAAGGTCTGAGAGTATGATTCGCTTTGTGAGTTTATTTTGCCTTGAGGTGATAGATATATTAAAACGGAATAGATCTGCTAAAGGATTCCATTCCAGACCCAATGACTTAACAGTATCTTCATCTCCTATTTTCAACGTAAATAATGGATCATCTTCTCGCTTATCTATTAGGTTTATGATAGCTGAAGAATTGGAACACCACTTTCTTAGTGGTAACTTGGCGGAACTAAGAACAGTATTTATTTCTTTCTGAAGTTTGCTACACTCCTCTATTGTCTCAGCTCCAGTCATCAAATCATCCATATAAAAATCATGGAGTATCGATTTGGATGCTTGCGGGTATTGCTGCTTTATTTCTTCTGCTAAAAAGACTAAACATTGTGTAGCCAAAAAAGATGCAGGTGTTGTTCCATATGTAACAGTCGTTAATTGATATGTTCGCAGTAATTCATCCGGTTTCGGCCTCCACAGAATCCGTTGTAAATTCCAATCTTCTTTTGCTACTCGAACTTGCCGAAACATTTTCTATATCAGAGGTTATTACATACTGATGCTTTCTAAAACGAGTTAATATCCCAAATATATCTTCTTGCACAGTTGGACCACATTTTAAAACATT
The DNA here is from genome assembly GCA_032441835.1 of Slavum lentiscoides. Taxonomy (NCBI): domain Eukaryota; kingdom Metazoa; phylum Arthropoda; class Insecta; order Hemiptera; family Aphididae; genus Slavum; species Slavum lentiscoides. Next base: position 35,314,034 of record CM063706.1, on the reverse strand, counting down.
GTTGAGCGAAATTCCAGATGAACTCTTTGCTGACGCATCAAAGACAACACGGACCTTAGTTGTTAGGCTTGAATTTTTTATAACTGCATGATGTGGGAGATAAAAAGAAGGATTTGGTATATTACTTTCGTTTAAAACTTCGACCATGTGTTTCAGCTCTATGTATTCATTCATAAAGTTTGTATACTCCGTTCTTAAAACATCATCCCGCTGTAGTCTGCGTTCAACGCTGAGGAACCTTGAAGTTGCCATGTCTAGTGTAGTTCCTAGTTCATTAACTGTCGATTTTTTTGGTAGACGAACAACAAACCGACCTTCCTCATCTCGATATGTAGTTTGCTTGAAATATTCTAATGTTTGTTCTTCTTCCAAACATTTTTGATTAGCCTTAGATGAACTACCAAATGTATTGAAATCATTACTATTAATTTTGGCTTTCCAATCATCTTCTAATTCTTCACCCACTGAATAAATACCTGCGAGGGACACAACTCCAAGCTCTTCAGTGACGATCCATCCAAAATGACTATGATTTAAACTACGTTTTTAACATTCAATGGTATTCGGGACACAGAAGTTGAAATGATATAAAAAATACTCCTCCTCCAATTAATAAATCTATGGCACCTTGTGTATGAAACGAAGGATCGGCTAGCTTTGAAAATAATTTGGTTGGGATATGCCAACCTTTCTCGGGTACTGAGCATGATGGTAAATCACTAACAATTCTTGAAAGAACGTAAAAATTTAACTTAATGAAGTAGTCACTTACTCTTGAGTTAACGAAGACTGCTCGAACAAGGTTTCCACCAATACTGCTTACTGGAAGATCAGAGCTTTTAGATTTCAACTGTAATTTATTAGCTAAGTTTCCAGATATAAAATTCACTTGCGAGCCACTGTCCAAGATTGCTCGACATTTTCTTTTATTTCCACACTGATATGAAACTAAAATAACTGCAGTAGTTAAAAACACATGGCTCTGCTCAGATCCGATTAATGAAGAAGCATTTTTCAATGTATTGTCCGATTGCGACAAAGTGGCTTGACTGTGTTCAGATGATTGTTGAATTTGAGTATTTTCTTGAGAGGAATCTGTAGTTTTATCGAAATGCAATAATGTATTATGCTTCCCCTTACACGTACGACATTTATAAACAGACTTACACATGTTTGCCATATGGAATGGAGAAAAACAATTAAAACACAATTTCGAATTTCTCACTAATTTTACACGTTCTCCGATAGGCAATTCCTTAAAATCGCTACATACGTATAACTTATGTGGATTAGAACAACATACACACTTTACTTCCTTCTCTATAGATGTAATAATGCATTTTTAGGCTTGGACACATGATGAGTCTTCTTCAAATTAGAAACAGATGCTGAATCTTTCTCTGTCCCAGAACATACAAGAAGCGTCTCGGAACTTTCAAATGCAACACAACGACTAGATAAGAAACATTCCAATTCGACATAAGTTGGTAATTCTGTGTTAACACGCCGAAGTTGCCATTCATGACTTGTAGTTTGATCTAACTTCCTCAGGAGAACAGTCACAAGCCACGCATCCCAATACTCAATTGGCTGTCCTAGTGCTTCTAAAGCAGCGACGTGTGCTGATACGGTCGAATGTAATGCTTGTAATTCCCTTGCAGATGCGAATTCTACTTGGGGGCTATCGAGAATACCACGAATATGAGATTGGATAACTAAACTTTTGTTATCATAGCGCTGTTGCAATCGTTTTATTGCTACCTCATAATTATTTTCGGTCATAGGTATGCCTTTAATTATATCCAATGCATTCCCACTTAACGTAGATCTGAGATAAGAAAATTTTGTGCCGGTGGATAACTGCCATCATGATGAACCATTGCTTTAAAACAATCAAAGAAAGATTGCCACTCTTGTATATTACCATCAAATTTTGGTAGTGCGATTGGCGCTAAATAGGCTTTATGCGACGAGGTATTAGTAGTATTAAGCGAACTATTATTTAATGACGAATTGTTACTTTTCTCTAAATTAATCATTTCCTGCATTTGTGATCGTATTGCGAAATAAGCTATCTCAAATTTCTCCCTCTCTTGTTCAGCTTCTTCAGGATTATCTACGTCTATCAACTTGATCTGAGATTGGATTTCGTCAAACTTGCGGTTGATCTGTGGGAGTTCCTCTTGCCTAAATTCCAACAAGGTGATAGCTTCATTCTTTGGATTAAACCTTTCCACAAAAGATTGAACACGTGTAAGAGATGCCTTTACTACACCTCTTTTTCTCTTTAAGTCTACCAAAGATTTTTTATCGCTCTCGTCTAAAACCATTTTAAAATACCGAAAACTAACAAATACAATTACTTAATAAACTTACGAAACCAATAAATAAAAACAACGAAATTAAAAAATAAACGATAGGTAAATATCAAAATAGGGCGTATATACTGGTGAACAAAAACAATTGAAAAACCGTAACTCAACGATATAATAAAGATGTAGATGATAGATATAAATGTGACCTATTACTTTATTCACGGGTTAATTTATACTAAATCTTCCCTGGTAAGCAATTTGTCACATTACACCTATCACGTCGAGGTCACCAAAATGTACGGGCCGGGAGCGTAATGCAATAATACGCGCGCCCGGACACCATAAATTAAACGCGTGTTCGACGCGACTCCGTGTGTATATTCTATGTGTTTTATATATAAATAAATGTAACGCGATTGTTTATTTTAACGTATTACTGGTATAATTAATAATAATTCAAATAACAATAAAATAATAGAACCACAATAATGTATGCTTAGCCCCTTGGCTCAATAAACCAATAAAAATAATAAAATAATATAAACAGTAATAATGCGTAAAATATGAATAAATGACCCTTTTGGTCCAACAAATAATATAACAAATTAACTATGAAAAATTACACAAATAAATAGGTACTCACAATATACACGTGGACGACGACTGGCCAGCCGAACCCTATATTTTATTATAAATAAAATATATACATTTACGCCTAAATAAATATATTATATAAAATAAGGTGGTAACAAAATTTATTATGAATTCGGCTATTTGAGCCTTAATATACAAAAATATCACACTTAATAATTCGCAAAAAACAAACAACCTTTCGAATAAAACGCGACGACGATTTGCGACGACGGTTTTTACAATGCGACAGCTACGGAATAATTTTACTAAACGAAACAATAATATACGGACGATTTTAAATTACGCGTATTCGACGCGACAATTACAATAGATACAATTTTCTAACAAATGCGTATTAGACGCAAAATCACACAATTTTTGACATAAAAATGATCCTAACATAATACGAGTATATTACGTACGTACATCGCGACGGTCTCCAAACAACAACAATTTTAAACGAGTATTAATATAAACGCGCGAGCATTGACCGCACATTATAAATAATAAATGATATAACGTACGCGTCATAGGTAAACCGCTAAAATAATAATAATAATTACGATAATCATAATTACGCGATTGTCATTTTGCGCAGTGCATTACGATTAAGCATTTATAAATTATATTACAGCCTCAACAAAACTATATTATCAATTATCACTAATAATTTAAAAAAATAGAACCATAATAATCATTTTATGGGAAAAGAATATTCTAACATTCAGACAAATATAATAATAATAATAATAATATTTTATATAAGCTGAGCTACAAATTAAAAAAAGGGTTCATTGTTCAGTATTGTATAATTAATAATGATAACCAGTATTAAAGTTTTTATTTCTTTTAAATTTTCACAGAAAACGAAGAAACTTGTAACATCGCTGCCTTATTGTGTTTGCCGTTTTTAATTAGTGTATCCACTTGTAACAATGTATTGTAATTAAATTGTGTAATGTTTTATAAAATAAAATAAGTGTTATAAATTAATCATTCAGCTGTTTTATTATGTTATATTTTTTACCTAATTACAAATAATGTGGTTACAGAAAATATTGCAATTTTAACTAAAGTCTGTTCTGTAGAAATAAATAATCCAGACACAAATGTTAACAAACTAATATTGTAATAGCCACTACCGGTTACATAATTTGTTGTCCACTACATAGAAATATGTAAACATACCTAACAATACAAGTAATCAGACTTCACGCGACTGTTCTGTAATTCCAGCAATATGGTTTTATTTGCTAAAAACTAACTTTGTAGCACCAACCAATCTTTAAATAGAAATATGTAAACGTAACAATAAAGTAATAAGACTTTACCAAACTGTTCAGTTATACTAACAATGTAATTTGATGTGCCTAAAATTATCTCTATATTTCCAACTAATCTTTCCATACGTTCCGCAAACTATAATCAGTAATAAATACAAACAATACAAACGTTTTGTAGCTAAAGCTGAAATGCATAACTTGGTAATTACGAAATATTTTGTTTGTATAACAAATCATGACTTACAAAAATTAGTAAGTATACATTACGAAACATATTGCTGTCACTGAGCCAACAGGAAATCACGGTTATTATTACTAAATTTTGGTTCCTCTAACAGAAAATTTTTTTCAGTGTACTAAGAAATTTTTTTTATACACATTTTTTAGTATAATAATGTATATTATAATTGTAATAATATATTGTAATTCGCTTGTTTGCCTCAACAACGGAATAATTATAAAACATGATTTTTCAGGAAATCTGTATGTCTAATCATGAATTATCTAATCATGAATTTAAACATGAAAACACGTGAATTTGCAAAACGACATAAGTTGCCTTTTAGTAGTGAATATTAACATTTAACTTGTGTTGTTTCCATTACGTTTCTTCTTAATTTCTTTAAACAAAAAAATTACAAATTTCTTGTTGCGACGTTATTCCAGCAAGTGATGTTGACTTTAATAAATATTAAATATTCATATTATTACATTTTACTCCTTCAATCCTAATTAAGATAATTGCGAATTATTTTTTAGTTTGATTTTTCTCATGAGCTTGTTGGGGAGGAGGAGTTTGGAAAATCGAGAATTCCCATAATTACAAGTACCCCACTTTGCCATAAGTGTACTTTTAGGTCTACATCACTAATTTATTTGAAATAAAAATTATTTATTTTAAATTTTAGTTTTACAGATTAAAATTTATATCAAGTAATTTATTTGGACTTCTAAATTGTATTAATAGTATTTATGTTACAGATGTATTTAAACATAAACATTTATGGTGGAGGACGTGGCAGAGGAGGAGGACGGAGTAGAGGACGCGGAAGTGCCGGTGCCCCTAAATTTTTGGGCAGTAAGTATAATTTATTATCATATAATAATAATACTAGTGATGTTACAAACTCAGATTTTTGAGGCTGAATCAAATTATAACGAACCCAAACTGAACTGAACTTACCATTTTTTATTCTAACCCAAACCGAACCGAACTTACTATTTTTTATTTGAACCCAAACCGAACCGAATTAAATCTTAATATTCAATCTGAAACGAACATCAAAAAAGTTTTAAAGATTTACATTTGTAACATCAACTCCTACCTTAAAATCTTCTGTTTCTCCACACGTATTTTTGACACTGGTACATGATCCTTCATACATGTCCTCTACCACATTAATATATATTTTCGGGACACCTTTTCTCTTTAACGCCCACTTTAAAATTTCTCCCGGCACTCTGTCATACCCTTTCTCTAAATCTATAAACACCATACAAAACTTTTTCTTTTCCCTATACTTCTCTACAAGCTGTCTCACACAAAATAACTGTTCCATCGTTAACTTTCCAAACATAAAACCAAACTGATTTTTAGTCACTCGCGTCTCACTTCTTAATCTCTTATCTATAATATTTTTCCAAATCTTCATACTATTACACATATATACTATGATTTAGATGGGACAGTCCGCCTACGTTTCATTTAAAACCTCTTATACGTCATACTGTTACAACATTTACACCGACTGTCGACTTGACGCAACCTCTTTAGTCGCCTCTTACGACCGGCCTAGGGGGCCGTAGAAGTATTCTGATCCTCTTGCACAGGGATTTTGTAATTCTTAAAATATTTAAAACAAATAAATACCCAACAGATTTAAAAGTAAATTAGTGAATAATTCAGTATTAATTTAAAAAAAAAAAATTACTATATTGCGTTATGGTACATACAACAGAATATTATCTCATACCTTATATTGATTTACATATTATATGTTACAATTTTACAAATTCTACAACTAATTTTCCACCAGTTATTAAAAAAATAATGACACCACACTATTTTTTTTATACTAATGTTACGAATATTGGTGTAGGAATAAAGTATATTTTGAATTTTCCGAGTTTTTCCAAGGAACTATTTTGTGTTTAGTTCGGTTCGAATATTTCCAATTGTGAGTTAGATTTTCAAACACCCCGGATTCGATGCGGTTCGAAAATTGAATAGTTTGGATAACAAATGTAATATCATGTGTATAATTAAAAGTTTAATTAACCTGATAGAAAATTGCAATAAACTTGATAAAATCATGAAATAAAATAAATCAATTTTACAACAAAATAATATGAAAAATAAATTAAAACAAAATAATTCTGAAATATCCTAATAGGTGAATTAAATGCATTTTTCAAAAATTGGTAATTGGGTCCTTGTTTTTATGAGTAACTGTAAATTGTATTTAATTTTAATAATTTACTTATTAAATTTTTTTAGAGTGTAACATGTGTAAAAAAAAGGGGCACCGGTACTCCCAGTGTCCAGACATTCGTAAGTATTTTGATTTTCAGTAATAAAAAATTGTATGAGTATTATTAATGTTTACACCTTGTTTTCAGTGTCCAGACCGGAAGCGGGGGTGGTGGCGGAGTCGGCGGTGGTAACGGTGGCGGAGTCGGCGGTGGTGACGGTGGCGGAGTCGGAGGCGGCGGTGGTGGTGGCGGCTGAGGAGGATGTAGCGGCGGCAAAATAAACAAATATTTAATAATTAAAAACTATTTTTTCTTTTTCCTTATGGGTTTATCTTGGTAATACCTCTTGAGTAGTTACGATATTATATTATAATCAGTTTTACTCATTGGTTGCTGTTCAAAATATGAGGACATATATCATGTAGCCTGCATTAATGGTCGGATAAAAAAAGTTGTAGCCTTTCGTGATGCTATCTCAATTATGACAGATAATAATATTTAATTTTTTGTCAATATTATACATATTCACTTCAGCAGTAAAAGTCGTACGTGCACTTTTGATTATACATATTTTCAATTTTGATATATAAAATCGTAAGGTATGAAGTTCAATTGCAAAAATTTTTATATATCTACTATGAACAAATAGTATAGGTTTCAATTTTTGACATCAATTTAATTTTAAATTAAATTTAAAATATTTTTTAATAATTAAACAATATAAAACATACTAAAATAATATGTTAACACACTATAATTATGTCATTTATTAAGGGAGTCATAATATGTCTTTTATTCTTCGTATTTATTAACAGTTGTTCATCATGTACTACATCATTGTTACATGCTTTGTTTTGTCAAGTTATTAAATTTTATTTGCAAGTAGGCTCAATTGGTAATTGCTTAAGGGTATACAAATCAGTGGCGTAGCCAGGATTTTTATTTGGGGTGGGGCTGAGGCTAATAATTAATTAATTTATATGTTATTAATTAATATTTATAAACGGCGCCTACTAAAAAACTAATTATTCATTTGGGGGAGCTGATGCCTCATCAGCCCCCCTGGTTACGCCACTGGTACAAATAAAAAAATTATTTAGTTAAAAAGAAACTCAATATTTTATTTAAAATTGTACTTTACCTTAGTTAAGTTATGAATCATTTTATTAATCAGTCATTAAATAATTGAGTAAAACAATAAATTCTTAAAATAAATATAAAAAAAAAAATTCATTTAAGATCATATATATGTGTGTGTGTGTGTGTGTGTGTGTGTAAGAAAAACATCTAGCTGAAGTAAACTGAATTTAAGTTATTTAGTTCCAAATCATGTAGTAACTCCTAGGTTGTGAATATGGTACCTACAAGCTCTCATAATATTTTTAAACTATTTATTTTAGGGCATTTCGGCTATAATGTAAAATAAAAATGTATTAAAAATTTTGTTTACTGGAACTTTTCAGTATTAAGTTAAGAAAGTAGTAGGTACAGTTTCGGGTAAGTAGTAAGTACAGTTTTAGGTAAGTGCAATGTATGAATTAAATCCTCATAACTTAAAATTTATTTCCAATCAAAACTTACAGCTTATATTTTCAACTTTCTTTACATTTAGGTATATGAAATATCAGTGGCGTAGCCAGGATTTTTCAAAGGGGGGGGGGCAATAAAAAAGTTTTCAAAATCAAACTTTTACCTTTGTACCTAGATTAAACGTAGTGCAAGGGTGGATCTACAGGAGGGGGGATGGGGGAATCTGTTGAATATAACTTAGAAATCTTTATTTGTATCGTTCCAACGCAACTACCCGGTCCGAAATTCACTGTGATTGCAATAATTTTTTTTCCACGACGATTGTCGTTTTTAAATATTGGTTTAGGTATTAATGCTCTAGATTTTGACGGGAGAAAATACAAAAAATCATCAATTATTATTATATACAAACACGGATCCTCGGGCCCCCCTAAATACGCCACTGTGAAATATGTAGAAGTACACAAGAAAATCATGTTACAATAGTTGTAATATTATGATTATCTACTGAAATAAACTACCTATTTATTTATCATTAAATTATTTCTATTTTGTAATGAATTATTTTATTCTATAAAATGAATCAAAAATAAAGATATACCAAATTTTAAGGACCAAACTAAAATAATATTGCAGCAAATGAATATGAGATATTAATGTCATGTGTAAGACAAAGATAGTAACATCCATTAGTATAACATTTCTATAATTTTAAATGTTTTATTGTGATTTTGTGAAACATTTAACTTTTGGAGAACTACTTAAGTACAAGTAATATAATGTACCCATAAAATATAAATCACTACATAGTACAAAGGTACCTAGTCATTATTGTTATTACTTATTGATTATTAAAGACTATACATTTAGATATATTACATTAGATATATATTGACATGTTACATTTATATTAATTTAAACATTTTTTTTTTTTAAATGTTTTTCTTATCTATTTCCTTATAGTTTCTCTAATAATTCTAGTAATTATGTAGAATTAAATAATGTATTTTGTTAATTGTTTCTGGTGGTGTTTTCTGAACTGGTGTCCGGTGGTTTTCTTTTTTTCAAATTCGTTGAGTTTAAATAAGATGGGAAATATGGAAATACACATGAAATGGCTTGATGAAGTAATATTGGTTTAATCAGTGGGTAGGTAAATGTACTTCCTTTCTAGTCTTCATAGATATTGTTTTTGTCGTTAGGAAAAAGGTGAAGTTCACAAACGATGTCTTTTTTATATAAATCTCCATCTGCTCTTGGATTCTTTTATTTATTATAGATAGTTATAGTTGCTGTCTTTTAAAGCATAGTTATGTTTAAAATTAATTTATTAGTTTAAAAAAAACATTATATTTTCAATATAAAATTATAAATATTATCTAAAAATAATTTAAATATTACCTTTATATCTTCAATATAATGCTCTTACTTTGAGCTATTTAGATTAAAAACTATATAAAAAAATAATTAAAAATCATAAAAAAAATAGTAAGGTATAGACCTTATAACTATTTAAAAAAATTTTTTGATTGAAAATCATCACACTTTTAAAAGACAGAAAAACCTCTTTTCAAGATTTTTTAGTTCAGCCAATTTCTACTACATGGCGCAAAAAAGTCAAAAAGAAAATTATTTAAAAAAACAAATTTCATAATAAACTGAAAATATTAAATATTGAAAAAAAATATTTTAAAGTAAATAACAAATGATTATTATTTTAATTTTTCTTCTTAATTCTAAGTCTTTATTGCAATAAAATATTACATTATATATATTATATTCAATTCCCTGTAATTTATTCATTTTTATTTTCTGTTATAATTTTTTCCTCTTTACTTAAACCTTTGCTTATATCTGCAGATGATGAATTTTAGTCGAAACCATTAGTAAATAAACAAATTTAATACAATAAATCTTATATTTTTTCTTTATTTTGCACAATACTTCTTGGCTGATTGTATATTCACACATACTATTCTAAAGAATAAAATAAATGGAGTTTTAAGGCCATTTCATTTATACACAAAATACAATCAAATGAATAAGTTGGTCGTGGACAACTATATGTGCATGATATACATTATATTTAATTTATATCATACAACTGGTTATTTGCTTGACTTCAAGGTATATAAATGGTTGTGCTCAGGGGGGGAGGTTAGGCGTTATTCCCCCCCCCCATTGTCTTTTTTGCCGACCTACAGAAAACAACTTATTAGTAATTATAAGAGCGGTTTTAGAGTCATGATATGATGTGTATTGAATTTCAAAATATCATTATTGGACTTATTTTAATAAAATATTATATATTTTATATTTTATTTTTTATATTGTTGCACAATTAATTGAGCACAAAACAAATGTCTTACGAATTGGTATGTTTTGCATTCCGATACATTTTTTTTTTTTGCGTCGACCTCGGAGAACGGAAATAATGTACGATTTTTTGAATGTCTCCGCGTAATTTTAATAACAAAAATATGAAAAATCACGACAGTGTAGCCAACTGTAGTGGACCACAGGACATCATATTATCGTTACTAACATTAAACATCTCTGAAAATTGTGTTTCCAACACTGTTTCTATAATACTCTATGGAACATATAGACCAAGGAGCGCATCGCGCGTTTACCTAATGGCGAGTAATCAAGTCCGCGTGTTTTAAATTTTTTCTTGCAGGTTTTTTTTTTTGTTTTCAATGTTTTTAATTTGAATTTATTGTAATACATTTGTAATAATTCGTAAGTACACTAAATTTTTTGCTGTACCACATATAAACTACCTATTATGTTTTTTCTTTTTTTTTCCTGTACCAAACATAATGCTACGTATCATGTATTTTTTTTTTGTTTTTACATATAGAAAAAAAATGCCAAAATATATTTATAATATAAGTGGCCACCACTGCCACGTGTATTTCGGCAATGGCGGCGGTGGCTGTGGCCGTGGTGGCGGTTTCCACAAACGTGGAAATCGTCCACCAGTGAGGTGTAAGTTGTTTGAATTAATATAGATTGGAAGAATCATTTTTTATAAAGTTGTTACTGTATTTTCAGTTTGCAGTAAATGTGGCTCTGATGGCCACCGTACGAAGTATTGTAGTAAGTGTGATGTGTAAACCGTCGTTGCACCTAGTCAGCGGAAAAAAATTCTAATTTTGTATTATTTTTTTTATAGAAAACGAAGCTGAAAAAAAAAGAAATTCGACCCCAACAACAACAACACCAACTACATAAAAAATAAATAAAAAATGTATTTGGAGTTTTTTGACATTTTGAAATTTTCAACATGACCCAAAAGCCAATGTCATCCGAGGGGAGAGTCGAAAATTGCAAAAATCGAAAATCTGACTGCGGGGAATTTCTCCACCACACTACACGAATAAAAAATGTATTTGATACTTACCAGTAGGTTTTTAAGCACTAATTAATCACGTACAGTTGCTTAATATAATAGTTGAAAATGCATTCGTTCAAAAATATTAAAATAATATAATATAATTATAGTAATAATATGGTAATATAATATCATATATCTAATATGGAGGTATTATGTATGTTGGTCACATTGATAATTGATAATTGTGATATGACCATACCATGTGATTTACACTTTGATATGGACTTGTAATTTTTTCAATATATTAGAAGAGATGACCCAATAGCCAGAGTTCAACCTGGAAAAATGACCTTCCTAAATTACCGCCCCAGCAAAATTTGTTACTAGAAAACCGGCACGTGTGTAAAATTCGGAGCATTCCTTCTAATCGAAAAGTGGTATTCATTTACATCTCGGTGGGAAATTATTATTATTTACATCAATATAACATATTATTATGTATATTCGGCATTCGCCCGCTTGTAGCCTCTCGTAAAATTGTTGTCATGTTTCGTGGTGCGAGAGGTGCGAGGTACCCTGTGATTTATGGGCCCGTATGAATTTTGAATTATTCGTATCTACGGTTTTTGTAATTACCTACGTGTATAAAAACAATTTTATTGCCTATAAAGGCCGGGCGCACACGTACGGTTTCCGTGTTCGATTTCCGAATACGGAATTCCGATTCGGACACCCGAATGCAGGCATTTCGTAGGAATAAATAAAATTCGCGCACACGTTCTTAAAGTTTCCCCGTTCGGAAATAATTCCGGAAGTACGGGAAAAATTCCGAACATTCGTTTCGGAAATCAGGCCGTGCGTTCGGAATCCCCGAACGGAAATAAACCGAATGACGTTATTCCGAACGCAGCACTCGCCTTCATTTTGTGTTGAACGCCGCCGCACACGGACGGAAATTTCTATTCGGTATTTTTCAGTGTTGTGTCTAGCATAGGCGGATCTACGGGGTGAGCCGGGTGTGCCAAGGCACACCCTAAAGTAAAAAAAAAAAAAATATATTATACAATATGTTATAGTATTGGTTAATAAACAAGTGTTGGATACTTAAAATATTTTGACTTTAGTGTATGGAAGAAAATTATGAGCTAAAAAAAAAAACGCATAAAACGGATAAATTTGTTTATAGCCTCCCCTCTTTATATTGTAAAAAAAATAACTACAAAAAAAGGCCGGGCACATTCAAACGTAAAACGCTGGGTTCGCCTATGGTGTCGAGTGAACGTTTGCTCTTTATTTTACGTAGGTACATACGATATATACCAAAATGTGCGAATCCGAAAATTTAATAAATAATTACCCATCATCTCGTCGTCGTCGTCGTCGTCGTCGTCCATGGCCGTGTTTTTACGAAAACGTCACCGTACGTACTGGCAGAAATCCTAATAGAAATATCAGAACGTGTGCGCCAAGCTTACGGATTTCCGAGTCGCGGAAACCGTACGCGTGCGCCCGGCCTAAAGGCCGCGCAATGGCGAGCGGCCACAGAAATACACGTCGAAACGGTGCGGCGGCGACGATCACGTACCAATGGCCGCGCGAGGACGAGAGCGAAAAGCGTGCCGTTACACCTTTTTGCACGCCGAGATTAGCGCAACGACGACGGACGCACAACGAAATGCGCGGCGAGAGTCGACCGGTGTTGACGTCATACGGCGGGCGGCGGTCCAGTGTAGTCGTCGTGCGGGATGCGTCGGGTAGAGTAGTACCGATTTCGCGATGATATTCGCCGCGCGCAGTGTCCCCAGTGAACCGGTTGCACGACTTTTGGGCGCGAATTGATATATAGTTCAAACAGATGTCGTTTGTTCAAAACTGGATCCAACAATTTGAATTTTTCCGTTATGCCTTACACAATCCTTATGAACCAGACGACGAGTATGTGCAATTTGATTCAACGGATGCGGAGCAAGAGAAGGAGGAGGGAGACGAGAATTAAATTACGGAATAAGATTTAAAAACTTATACATTTTTTTTTTTTTTTTTAAATTATACCTACCGCTTGTTTGCGACAATAATGACATAACACAAAAAAACATGATTTTACAGAAAACGAGTTTAAAATATTTAATGTACAATGATAAACCTTTTTTAAGTGTTATTTTGTTTTTCTAACTGATTGTTATAGAAGATAAATGTTTAACATGTAATAAATACTTACCTACCAAAATTTTTTTGGGGAAGTGCGGTGTTTGCCGCCCATCGGCGAATGCCGCCCACTGCGATTACTCGTAATGTACTGTCATTTAAAACCAGTTGACTACACTGTAGTATAATATTATAAATATTATTGTTATCAGAATAACATTCATGTGTTTATCATTGACTGTTGAAGATTTTTTCAATTTTTTCGAAATTCGCTATAGATGATGTAATAATTGACGTCCAAAATATAAGCCATAAGTAATTAATTTTTTTTATTAATGTTACTTTTACTTACATAATTTGTTAGATAAAAGTGTTAGCTATAACGCTATTTGTATAAGGAACTTGATTTCTTTATCCAAACTTATCGATTTACATTTTATAAAAAAAAAATAATTACGGGTATTGGCGCCCACAGTGGGCGGCAATACCCAACACATTAAAAATAAATTATAAACTATCTTAATTTTTTTTTTTTTTTAAATAATTATATTACATTGTGTTTTAACTAAATAATTTGAAGTTTTAAAGTTTTTAAAAAAGTTTTATTTAGGTAAAACAGATAATTGCAATATGTATTGGTATTTTAATACAATTACATATTATATTCCTTACCATATTCCTGTCAACAAATACCTACCTAGATATAAGTATGATGAATCACGTATTATTATTGTTATTTACAAAATGATTTTTGTTTTTGGTTAAATTGAATTTATTATGCAGGTGTTCAAAAAAAATATATTATGAGAATGTGAAATTAAAGCACTGAATAAAATAAAGAATTATAATATATTCAATAATAGAGATCGTTCACATATCATGTAACGCACTCGGGGGGCAATTTGTTACGAAGTATTACAAGAGGATGAAGGAATTATTAACTAAATTACAAAATGTTAAACTTAAACTTATGAAATATTTTATTTAATAAATATTTGTTACGTTATTTGGGGAGGTGATTTTGTTGACATCGTGTGCCAAAAAAGAGAGGTGAAAAAATGATTAAGAATTTCGTTCAATAATGTGTGAACGACCCCATTATTTATTATAATACTAGTTTGGTAGTAAAATCTGATATGTGGGCGGCAAACCCCGACAAGGCTAATGCCGCCCAAAGCCATTTTTTTCTATATTTAGAAAAGCTCAGTTTTAACGTTCTTTAACAATGTTTGATTAACTAATATTAATACCTAACAAGTTTAACTATCGATTGATTCATAAAGCAATTCACAGTAAGCATTATAATCGTTTTTATAAGAGTTTCTGCTTAGGTGGGCGGCAAACACCGCACTTCCCCTAATCATGAAAATTAACAACAAATTAAAGATTCCTTCATTTATGACACTATCTTGATGCAAAATTATATTTTCAATCAGGAGTTATTTAATTGTATGTCGTTAATGCTGAAAATTTTTTTCATTAATACTATCACAAGTTGGATTAATACAAAATAATTGATACAAAATTTTTAAAATTTGACTCGCCTATTTCTGCAATAACGTTTTAGTTAATATTATGACGTTCTTGAATAAATGGTTTGAACTTTATATCGGAACTATGCAATCATGCAATAACGACACATCTGCTGTCTAGCGGTTAAATTAAGAAACTAAGTTATGTCGTTCTTACAAATAACAAAATGATGAATGTACATTCTGTTTGTCTTAAAATCTCAAAAACAACGATTTTTGAGTTATGTCATTCTTGTCGCAAACAAGCGATACGATCTATACAAATAAGTACAATAAGTATAAGTGTTAATTACGAGTAAAAAATGTTGACAACATGGTTAGCTTGAAAAGAGAAACCGCCCACTGACGACGCTCTTATTAATTTGATTTTTTAATTATGAGAGAGAAGGTCTTTGCATCACTTTCTTTTTAAACGTTTAGGTGGATTGTTGGGCATATGGGGCAATAAAAGATCTTTTACAAGAAGGTTTGCATGGTTTTGTAGAGAGTTATGAAAGCGACTGTAATACTCCTTGGCAACTTGTGTTACAGTTTTCATTTGTAGGTCTGTGTGTAGCGTGTGATTTGATATGTAAGATGGTGCGTTGGTGATAAGACGGAATATTTTATTTTAAGAGACTTGTATTTTTTTAAATCAGCCGTTCTCACGGCCCACGACAATAACCACCATCAAAGGCTCGCCGCTCCATGAATACAACGTGGACTATATGTAATCACACCGACCTATAATTCGAACTCTACCATAAGTTGACCGTTTTCACGGCCGCAGTACCCGATATCCCAGGTCTGCACTGACCGCACACCGCGGCCGACAACGCCCCGGACTCCACCCGCACTGCGGACAGTTCGACACGGGGACGATTGCCCGGCGACCCGGGCAGTTCCGCGGACCGACTGAAACAACAAACGGTACATACTGTTCTCAGACCGACATTAATTTATTGTATTTCTCTGTCCCTAGGACGCATCCTCAGTCCGATAAATAATTGTATATAAAATAACATTTGTATGTGTATTTAACTGTTGACTTTTAATTACTTACAGTACTATTAATGATGTAGATTTTTATGGATTTTAATAAACAGTAATAGAATTTGAGTAAAAACCAAAGTGTTCATTATTTTACGAGGTGGCGGTTTCAACACGAAAACCACCCCGCATCAAAATGGAGTAAAAAAAAACTCCCCTCATCATGAGCTGTCGAGTGATACCCTCAAAATATTGAATACTATGGTCTTTATTAATTCAACCACTAAAAAAAGAGATCCAGTCCATAACCACCAACACTCAAAAACTGGTGTACATCTATTAGAGGTAATTTTAATTGCCTGTATATCAATATAAGAACTTCAATTAATGATAGATGTATATTGACAACTTTTTATAGCAGTTCAACATGTTTGGAAGCTGCTTAACGACTCTGGTATACGGTCAGTTTTGTTACGAAATTTTAATCAAGATGCCCTAGAAAATCTATTTGGAGCAGTGCGTTCATTGGGTTACAGATATAACAATCCTACATGCAGTATGTCCTCTAGTTCTTATCGAACATTACTTTTAAACAATTTAATGTCTGCACACTCACCTGGAGGCAATTGTGAGAGTGATCTGGGGGAAGGAACTTTAGCATCATACAAGTACTTATTTGCTATGCATAGAGATGGAGATCGACCGCCAAATGACAATTCAAATATTGTGAAAAATAACGTTGCAGGTAGACCACTCAGGAATATTAAATGTGATTCAGAAATCATTTTAGAATTAAGTTCTCAAATTAAAAATTATATTGCAGGATTTGTAGTATAGAAACTGAATACAATGTTGTTTAAAAATTGTAATTTATGTTTGTGGCAGATTTGTTCTACTATCATATCCAAAC
Source organism: Slavum lentiscoides (assembly GCA_032441835.1). Taxonomy (NCBI): domain Eukaryota; kingdom Metazoa; phylum Arthropoda; class Insecta; order Hemiptera; family Aphididae; genus Slavum; species Slavum lentiscoides. The sequence continues at coordinate 35,296,905 of CM063706.1, read as the reverse complement.
ACCACAGTCTCAATGTTGCAAGAGATTATAAACCAAAAGGTAACAATTTATTAAATTATCCCAACTTGTTATTTTGCACTTTGGTACAAAATTCAATAAATATTATTGGACAGCATTTACCTTTCATTTGTCATCAAAAAAATTTAAAAATTAAATTAGCAAAAATTATTAACAGTAAATTAAATACCTATTAAAATTATACAATGCTCTCTTCGTGGTGGTTCATTTCCTCAAATATTTACACATTTTATAATTAAAATGATGGTTTGCAATTGGTGCTCACAAATTAACCGTATATTGGTAAGTAAAATTAAAATAAATTAAAACGAAACTGATCATATTAAAATTAAAGCACAAAAAAAGTATGAAACATTCAAAAACAAAAACAAACTTAACAAATAAAATCTTATTTAAATTAAGAATTTTAATTTTTTATCCCATTCTCTTTTATGTCTCAAAAGTTGTATAAAATTGTATGCTAAATTGACTTTGCAATAATGCTTTTCAATGATGATGTATGTTTTATAATAAAGTACTGAATTTATATTATTTTGTGTTATATTTTAATCATACCTGAATAATGATTTCACTGCAGTTAAATTTATATTATAAATTATAATACTAATAATACTGTTTTTATTATTGTATTATACATTCATTTACAGAATTGGAAAATAGCACATAAAGCGAAAAGTATATATAATATTAAATATATAAAAAGAAAATATATAAATATATTGAATATTTTACAAGCATCGAAAATTATAGGTAACAAAGTCCATTTTGTTAGTTATTTACATCAAACACCGGGAGCGCTGTTTTCAGTATTCCGAAAATTAACACAGCAGTTGCCAATCTATTAGTATTCTTATCTATGGTCGCAGGTAGGACACCAGTCATTAGGGAACGCAAATAAACGGTACGGCCGCGACGGTCGCGCATTGGACGTCGTACCTTGAACAAGTAAGAAATGTAAGAGATCTACATTTCAGACCACGAAAAATATATAAAATACGAAAAAATCCATATAATGAACTTACTAGTAATGAATTTCGGAAAAATATAGATTTTTGAAAGTAGAAACATGTTTATCCTTCAAAAAATTTATGCCTTTTTAGTTTTTACCTAAACCATTAAATTATCGAGGAAAACAGATTTCACAGAGCATAAAACTTTTAATAGTAATTCGTTATTTAGCTAATGGACAATAATTATTAATTTATATTATGTTTATAAACAACGCGGCTCCCTAGGGGAAAGGCGGCTGGACCGGATGGGGTGCCCAACGAGGTGTTCTCAGTCGTTTCGTAGAAGGCGCCCGAGATGCTCGTCTCTACATTCCAAAAATGCATCTAAGAATCGGTCTTCCCCACCAGGTGGAAGCGAGCGAGATTGGTCCCAGAAAACCGATAGCGGACTCTGCCAGCTTCAGACCGCTATGCATGTTGGACACGGCGGGCAAAATGCTTGGAAGGATAGTTCTCCAACGGCTGAATGCGCACATCGACGCAACAGGGTTGGGATTCAGCCCCAACCAATACGGCTTCTGGAACGGATTCTTGACCGAGGATGTGATCAACAGAGTTCTGGAAACGGCCAACTGGGCCTGCCGCGGCAATGTCTAGTACCAGGAGCTATGCGTTCTCATGGCGCTGGATGTCAAGAACGCCTTCAACACGGCGCAATGGGTACGCATCGACCCGGCACTTTGCAACAGGGCGTCCCTAAGTACATGGTTGATATCCTGAGGTCCTACATGACCAATAGAACACTGACGGTCCGTTCTTCAGACGGCAGTAGCGTCTCCAAGAGGGTGTCATGCGGGGTCCTACGGCGGTCGGTCCTTGGGCCCTTTCTGTGGAACCTGTTCTACGACGAAATGTTGAACATGGCGCTTCCTGAAGGCGTACAACTGATCGGATTCGCGGACCTAGCCTAACCTAACCTAACCTTTTTTTTTTTTTTTTTTGTGTTATAAATTACGGCGCTACAGGGGGGCACATCACCCTAGGGGCCGTCCTTCCCCCTGTATCCGCATCATTTATTATTGCAATACTTAAAATACTATTGTACATACGAAGAGGGCTCTATCCCTCTAGCTTTGGCCTTCAGCCTACATTAAATCTTAACTAGGGTTAAGGATCGCTTCGTTTTGTCGGCGTCTCTCTTTTCCTCCCTTTTTTGCATGACTGCATTTACGAATCCTTTTACTGCTTTCCATTTTTCCCTTCCTTCCAGCATCCGATCTACGATTGTTCCTGGTTCCATGTCTCCGCCAATCGACATTTCCAGTTCCCTTCTTTTCCTGTGCCATCTATCGCAGCGGAACAGGGCGTGTTCCGCGTCGTCGACACGCTCACCGCAATCCACGCATTTTGGGTCCTCTAATCTTCTGAACCTATGCAAGTATTGACCGAAGCACCCGTGGCCTGTCAGCATCTGCGTCAAGTGGAAGTCGACGCACCCAAAGCTCCTCGTTGTCCATTTCCTGACATCTCCTATTAATCGATGCGTCCATCTACTATTTTTCGTTTCATCCCACTCCTTTTTCCACAGCTCAAAGGTCTTATTCCTTGCGTCGCCAGTCCCGGAGTTTCCTTCTTTGCGCCGTCTGTATAGCTCCGTCCTTTCCCTGGCGAGCAGGTGCGCTGGTACTAGTCCAGAGACTACCATGGCAGCCTGCGTTGAGATCGTTCTGTAGTCCATGGCGACTCGTATAGCTATACTCCTTTGAGGTCTCTCTAGTGTCTTGACATTTCGCTCGAATACCATAGAGCAATTCGATTATCTCCATCTGTAGGGCAGCTTTATTAGAGCCAAAAACGCTTGTGGCTTCACTACTCCATTCGCCGTTGGGATGTAAAGAAAAACAATTATTCAAAATTTTCACTACATTCTCAATTTTTTGAAATCAGTAAATCTATCTTCAAATTCAGATTTAAGTTTTTATAAAATTAATGTACTGGTTGAGGTCAACATCATTATTATCTTCAGCGTCATCAAAAACAGTATTTAAGTTAGGAAAGTGCAAACGTTCGTTTTCTATATCTTCACAAAAGAGATCCATTTTCCTTGAAAAACATTTGATTTCTGACAGTAGATGGCACACTAATTTTCCTTTACCTTGTAGTTTGAAATTTAAATCGTTGATATGTTTAAATATATCTGTCAAAAAAGCGATAGATATGACATGTTCTTTTATTTCAAGGAAATCTAAATAGTCTTTTGCATAATTGATCACTGCTAGAAAGGAATAACTTGATCTCGTCCAATATTGCGAAAAATCGTTGAAGTACAAAACCTTTGCTCAACCATCTTACATTATTGTATAGCTGTAAATCACCATATTGTGATTTAACTTCATCGAGAAATGATTTAAATTGACGGTGCTTCGATGATGATTTGGCTCGAATAAAGTTTACTATTTTGATCACTTGTGTCATTGTAGCTTCGAGATTTAAATTTAACTTGCAACACAACACACTTTGATGGATAATGCAGTGATAAGATATTATCTTGTTATTGCATTTCGGATTATTAATTAGTCTCTGAACAAAACCTTTTTTATTTCCAATCATCGATGGCGCGCCGTCTGTTGTTAATGAAATAAGTTTTTCATATCTAATTTATATTTTCGAAATATTCTATAACAGCTTTATATATGTCATCACCACAAGTGGTCCCTAACAGTGGTAAAATAGTTAATATTTCTTCAACAAACTGTTCACTGGTATTGTCGAAATATCGTACAAAAATACACAACTGAGCTGTATCCGTCTTCTATAAATCAGTCCATTCTGCGAGAAACTGTCGATTTTCAGCTTCTACTTTTCTTTTTTTTCTTTCCATATTCAAAATTTGTACAAGAAAAACTAATAATCGAACACGAACGTCAACTGAACGTCAACACACACAGTGCAGTAAACGGTTTGAACTTATGAACACTATCTATACTCGGAACTCGTCTGTCGCGTCGCGGCGCATACGGATTACTGCGAACTATACACGCATTCTACGTAGACAGACGCTCGACGTTACGATCTTATCTTATTATTTATTATCGGATTTAAACTAGATAAAAACTATTCCGTGGATAAGGCATGTTTCACATGGACGCGTATCATACGCGACGTATCGTACGCGTGCGTTTTAATTTACATTGGTCAAATTCATACGCGCCACTCCGACGATGACGCGTTTCTCTCGCCGGTTTGCTGCGTATAGCAGACGGCTATGAACTACCGAGGCTAGGAGCTGCCTAGTCCGCTGTTTGGACCCTCCGACATTGGGCAGGATTCTGGATAACGCTGATACCGCGTTCATGGCCTTAGCTGCCGCTGCTTCTATATGGTGTCTGAATCCCCGCGCCTTATTAAGTTCGACCCCTAGATAAGTTATTTGCTCCTTCAATTGGATGCCTTCACCACGTAGCCAAAAGGTCGGCTCCGTGTAGCCTCTCTTACTAGTAAGCATGACTGCTTCCGTTTTTGGCACCGATAGCTTCAACCCCTTTGCGTCCATCCACTCTGATACTATCTCGAGGGCATTGTTCATTTCGTATTCTAGAGTATTCGCGTCTTGTCCTGTAGCGATTACTGCGACATCGTCGGCGAAGGCTACCAAGGATGTTGTCCCTGGGTAGTTTCTGCGAAAATCTACTTCCAGCAGATCGTCATACATAATGTTCCACAGGAGCGGTCCAAGGACGGATCCCTGTGAGACACCGCACGTGACTTGTTGCCTAAGTTCTTCTTCTAACCTAACCTGGCGGTCATCGCAGTCGCGGGAATAACCGAAGGCTTAGAAGCAACAGTTAACCATCAGTTAACCTCTGAGGAAGGTGGACGGCTGGACCGCGGAGCACGGCCTCCAGCTCGCACACCACAAAACGGAGGCGATCATCCTCTCTAAGAAGAGGAACTACGAGCTTCCGGAGTTCTTTGTCGGAGGGCCCTTAAAAAAAAAGGGAACTATTAATGACAGTCGTGAACAGCAAATTGTTTAACGCTGCACACACTTAGGCGGAGAGGACAACCAAATTCGGCGTTAACAACATAGCAATCAATCGAACGCTGAGGATTGCTGCGATACGTATGATCAGGGCGTAAAAAAATTCAGTTGTTTAAGAGGGACACTGTCTCAAATTTCGCCAGTACCCTAAAAAAAATAAAATGCTAAATTCAAACCAATTTTTTTTTTTTTTTTACTGAAACTTTGTTCATACAAACAATTAGTTCCGACAATTATTTTTAAAATTTACGATTAAGATACAAAAAATAGATTAATTATAAAAATTTATGTATGCAGCCCGGAGTTATGAAAAAAGGATAAGGTGGTGAGGATGACAGTATGAGATTGTGAAGAGAGAATGTGGTGTGTATTAAAAGGAATTTTGATGGAATTAAGTAAAGAATGGAAACATGAACGCTCTAAGGATAAATAGGGACAATTTAGAAGGATATGACTGATATCGCAGATGGCAGGGAAATTAAGAAAAGTACAGAAAGGAGAGTCATTTCAAACCAATTTTCTATCATTTTATTTAACTCTGAAGAGGTCCGTCGGGTTTCATTTTTTTTGTATAAAAAACAGTGATTTATTAATTCATTACAGTGATATATAAATATATAATTCTATTAAAGGATACCAACTGGATACGTCAGTTTCGATATTATAACTATTTATATTTGTTTTTATTCGTTATATTGTAATGTTGATACAATAAATAAATGAAGTTATCATTGTTAATTATTATTATTATTATTATTATTGTGTTATTAATTTATTGGTTTTGTACAAACAATATGTTTATTATATAATATTAACTCGACCTGTAGCTATATCAAACATTTCATCGAGTTGGTATTATAGAAAAATCAACGTTCATTATACAATTAATACATATACAGGGTGACTGGTGATAAAGTGTACAAACTTCAGGAGGTTATTGTACACGTCAAATGCAACAAAAAAGTTCCTATTGACCATGTTCCGATTCTCAAGTATAAAGTAGTAATTTCAGTTTTTGTGGTTTTAAAAAAAAAGGATTTTTTCCTTTTAATTAGTATATTTCCTGAACTATTAGTCCTATAGCAAATTTAAAAAGTCTATTGAAAAGCTCATCAAATTTTATTTAAGAAAACATACCAAGCAAGATTCTAATCACATTTTTACATGCCCAGATGTAATCCTAAAATTAAAAAATCCAAAAATGTCTAAATTTAAAAAAAATTTACTTCTACCAAACGATAATTTTTTTGTCACTCAAAGGTGTGCAAATTTCACAAAAACTTCCTTTTTTAATAAGCTTTCCAACGGTATAATCAATTTTTGAAAAAATTTGTTTTAATGAGAAGAAATTACGCTTTAAATGTAAAAAGATGGTGACGTAATCGGTAGACGGTACTTCCGTAAAATGTTCCACTAATGTTTAATTTCACCGAATTTTCGTCAAATCTACACGTGTACACATTTTTCTAAGAAAACCGTCTTATCTGTTAAATTTCTAATGGTACTGTTTTTATTTTCTGGGAAATCCTATGTATTCCTTTTCTCTTTTTTGGCTGTCTGTGTTCACTCTTTTTTCTTTCACCCTTCTTTTTGCTCTCTACCTATTAAAGTCGTCAGTCCTGATTCGATTGTGTTTAAGGCACTTGCATTATTTTAAACTATGTTGTTTTCTAACGAAGAGTATGCCGACATTCATTATGTGTACGGTTTTTGTGACGGTAATGCACGTGCTGCCCAAAGAGAATATCAACGTCGATACCCTAATCGCCGAATTCGTCGGCCGAATGGTCGTCATTTTGAGCAAATTCTTAGTTAGATAACGGTTTATTTGTAAATTTAATATTATTTTCCTTAATTATAAAAAAACTATCTGATTCATGAAAAAATCTTAAAAAATTTAATGACTTTTTGATGAATTTTTTCATGCTGTCTTTCTTTTACCATTCTTTTATTCGTATCTGGGCGATGTTTTTTACATTTAAAGCGTAATTTCTTCTCATTAAAACAAATTTTTTCAAAAATTGATTATACCGTTGGAAAGCTTATTAAAAAAGGAAGTTTTTGTAAAATTTGCACACCTTTGAGTGACAAAAAAATAATCGTTTGGTAGAAGTAAATTTTTTTTAAATTTAGACATTTTTGGATTTTTTAATTTTAGGATTACATCTGGGCATGTAAAAATGTGATTAGAATCTTGCTTGGTATGTTTTCTTAAAGAAAATTTGATGAGCTTTTCAATAGACTTTTTAAATTTGCTATAGGACTAATAGTTCAGGAAATATACTAATTAAAAGGAAAAAATCCTTTTTTTTTAAAAACCACAAAAACTGAAATTACTACTTTATACTTGAGAATCGGAACATGGTCAATAGGAACTTTTTTGTTGCATTTGACGTGTACAATAACCTCCTGAAGTTTGTACACTTTATCACCAGTCACCCTGTAGAAAATAAGATATGGAAATTTATAAAAACTAATACTTTAATTCTTCGATAAAGCACAGGGAGAATTCACTATTTCTTTGCTGTTTTTATAAATTTTATTTTAACCCCGTCTTTTTATTGTAATATTCATAATTTTCTGTGTAATTTTTTTGAATTTTAAATGTATTCTGTAGTTTTATTTTTATTTTTCGTTTAATACTAGTTGATGACTTTTTGTCGAAACCAGTAGTAAATAAATAAATTTAATAAAACTCCTTTTTTTTTCGTATTACTTGGTACTTTTTGATCTGAATGTATATTTACAAACACATACATATTTATTAAATAAATCACATTTTCTAAGAATGAATATTTAGAATGATCAAGTAATTATTTGAAATAGAAAAAGAAATGCGATATTTTAAATAATATACTAGACAAATACATTTTTAAACCTTTCAACAATGAACAATTATTTAATTAAATTGATATCTTTCACATTATTCATTCATTAAGAGGATTCCGCACTATAACTGGTTAGGTATATTCATCAAATATATTTATGGAAAAAACGGCTTTCCTAAAGTTATAGTAATGAAAATAAATAATATTTCCGAGCTTTTCATAAATATTAAACAGTCTCTTAATTCATTTTTTTTTTTGAATCTCTCAAAAAATGAAACATAGCCACATAATATATAATTATAATATGAACAATTCATTTTTATTATGAAGTTTTATCTATAAAATCAATGCCAATGATTTATTTTCGTGGAATGTATTTGCATTGTTTAAATGTGAGAAACGAAAAGAGTTGTCCCACGCTTTAATGAAATGTCCTCAAAATAAAAATTAACATAACATTGTTATTAATCAAAATGTTGTTATTACAAGAAAAAAAATGTATGTTATTTAAATATGTTCAAATGGTATCACAAATAATACATAAACTGTGGTATACTTCTATCATGCAATATACATATATAGTATGAATTAAATATAATATTATAATAATTTAAAGATAAACAAACTAAAATAATTTATTAAGAAATAAAATATGTTTCTTGAAACGAGGTCCCCACAAATTTTTTCAAATTATAATATAGTTGTAACTTGCGAACAGTATTTCATTATAACTTTATTAAAAATTATAGTTGATTTATTCAACTTTAGCTCTTGTATCCATTTTGGCTTCTCCTTCATCAATTGGACGACCTCTTATACAATGTGGATTCATTTTTCCATTGACTGCATCTTCAGTAACATGTACACTGACTACATCTGATCCTGGTATTTCAAACATAGGGTCCAACAATATGGATTCCTGTACAAATTATTGAGTATATACATATTAAATGAGTATTGAGTATATAACGAAATAAATTATTGATTATTTATTAGCATTTAAACAGAATATTTTAAATAAATGAATGCCAAAATATTTCAGTGTCTACATGATTACATAAATTTTAAAATAAATAACGCAATAAATTATTACCACAATCGCTCGTAATCCTCGAGCTCCTGTTTTCTTTTCTAGTGCTTGCGAAGCAATCGCTCTGAGTGCATCATCTGTAAATGTTAATTCAACCTTGTCCAAGCCAAATAACAATTTGAACTGTTTCACTGTACTATTTTTAGGTTCAGTGAGAATTCGTACGAGTAAACTTCTATTTAAGGAGTGGAATGGTACTAGGACTGGAAACCTCCCCACGAATTCCTAATAAATTGTAAAATTATAAATTAATAACATTAAGCAATACTTTAATGAATAATTATAGAAATATTAACATCAAGTAGAATTTTAAATTGCATAAATTTCTAATTTATTTCTACTAAAATTTCTAACAATCAATAACTGTGTATTATGAAACTACACATAAAAAAAATCTATTTAAATGTTTAAAATTTAGTAATTTAGATGTCAAATAAATTAATTACAGGTATCATTCCAAATTGAATTAAATCTCTTGGTTCTACTTTCCTCAACAACTCATCTCGTTCAGCATTTTCTTTTTCGATGTCAGTGTTTGAATTTGCTGAAGCTATGCGATCAGCATCAGCAGCTGCTCTTCTACTTCCCATAGCAGCATCAACTCCTGCTCCAAATCCTAGACTCTGAAAAGTTAAGTAAAAAATATGACAAAAATTTCAGATAATACATTTTAAATGTAGTCTTTACGTTTTGGTTTGTCCTACGACTTATAAGTCTATCAAGACCAGTAAATGCACCAGACGCAACAAATAAGATATTAGTTGTATCTATCTGTACTGTTTCATTGCGAAGTTTTCTGTTATTTTTTTCTGGTACATTAACAACAGTACCTTCCAACATCTATAAAGAAAAAGTATTATTGATTTATTAGAATTGTATATATAATATGATTTTTAATTACTGTTATTTAATATTTTAATAGTAATAGCCATTTAAATATAATTGTATTTATATTTCATTATGTATATAATAAAAATACCATTAGACGAAAAAAATAAAGCAATTTAAATTACTTATTTCAAAGTTCAAAGACCTTTATTTTAATTCCAAATAGAAAAGTATGTTTTATAAGAACAAAAACTACTTTAAAAGAAAAAAATATATAAACTAAAAAGTTAAATTTTATTAACGTGTTTACCACCGAAGTCAACACGTAGTTGACTTGAGTAAACTGGTGCCCGTGGCTGATATAATACGTGGTGGACATGAGGAAACAAGTGGCCATGGCCGGTGTCAACTTGTTATGACTTCATTATTATTATTATTTATTATGAATTTATCAAAGCAGCTATAGCTGTACACATTTAAAACTTGTGCCGGCCATTCATTACAACAGTATTGACTATTATGCTGCATAGTTGGTTTTAATTTTTTGTAATTTTTATGTTTTATATATAATTTTTATTTTTATATGAAATTAGAAGAAACAAAAGGTAACTTATAATATAATACTATAATATTATCTTATACTTTTCATATAATAAATAACATTTACCTAATATACTCATAAACTTAAATGTACATATATATATTTTTTTAATTGATTTTTTGTATTTTATTTATAATGTTTCTAAAACAAACGAAAATAATAAATACCTAATTAATAAATACAAATTACCTACTATAGTCATAAACTTGTGTATAATGTATATAAGTATGTATATTTTTTGAGAAAAATGGTCAGTGTTATGACTGACTGAAGAATTATTGTTTGAAAATTCAGATGAAGATTTTGTCTTAAGTTCTGGAACTGATTTAGTGGAGGGGATTCTGGTGATGATGACATTGATCCAAAATGGACATTTATGAAAGTGCAAACTAGTAGGCTAGTTCACAGAATTGAAGGCGTCGGTGCAAGAACCGGACAGCTCCATTTTTTGTCAAAATTGGGTTTTAATTGAATTTAATAAAGCAAAAAATGACGAGTTTATCTGTACAAGAACGAGACAAATCGAACAACCAGTATCGGAAATATAAAGTATTTGGAGCTGTCTTGTTTTTTTTTCCGTCGAAGAACAAGGTAGGTAGCTCCGGAGCTATCTGGTTTTTGCCACAATTGTTGTCTACACTGCATTCACAGTATTATTGTACATAATATTTAAAACAATTTTTATTAATTACTAATTATATATTATTAATGTTTATAATATAATATTTTAGAGTATAAAATAGTATGTTTGCTCAAAGTTATCAATTTGAATTATTTATTAATATTATTATATTTTGTTTTGTTTGGTTTATGTTATTTACATAATATTTAAAAAATTATTAATAATTGCTATTTATATATTATTATGTTTATAATAAATAAAATATATACATTTTCATAATTATTACAATCTGATTTAGTAATATTATAACAATGACTAATATTAATAAATATTTTTCAAAATAGTAAATATTTTTACTATATATTATATTACTATTATAGGTGAGTAAACATTTAAATGGTACAAGTTATAAAGAGTAAATATAATTTTTACATTCAGGGTAGGAATGTAGTTTTATTATGTTGTAATATTTTGAATAGATAAAAAAATTTTTATATTGAACATTTGAAATAAATCATTTTTCCAATATTGTACTGATGATAATTATTATTCTATTTGTGTCTTAAATTACATATTTATTATTATGTTTAAGAAAATGAAACTAAGTTTGATATAATTATTAGAATTAAATATATTAAAATAAAATTAATTAAAAATATATATATAAATTTTAACAAACATTTCTGGGCAAAAAACCAGGTAACTCCAAAAATTTAGGTTAATTATTAGCCCTCATCTCAAATTAAAAACGAAAATCAAATCACGTACTACGGCATATTTTTCATCGTGGTATAACAAATCTAAATTGATATCAACATTAGTTTTACCTTAAACTCAATATTTTTAAAATTGTTTTTTATGTCTCCTGAAGTTACGAAAAATGGAGCTGTGTGGTTTATGCACGGACGCCTTCAATTATGATATACACTGGACTAACGATTTTAGCCGAACAGAATATGTTGATATAAAATTAATGTAAGGACTTTATTTATGTGGTCGACCGTTGTATATGGACAATTATTACAATAGTGTAAAACTAGTACATACAATTCTAAATAAAGAAACATATGGTAAAAGAACTTTGCGTGCAAACAGAAAAGGAAACCCTAAAGAAATAACACCAAACAAAAATGAAAGTAGAAGAATGTATTGGAAAGTACACTAATAAAGGCATATGTGTGATGAAATGACAAGGCAGACGAGAAGTTTTAGCTATAAGCTCTGAGCATACCAATGGGTTAATTGGAGTTACTAACAGAAAAAGTGAACAAAAAATGAAACCTATTGCAATTTGTATGTATAATAAATATACGTTTGGAATTGATAGACAAGACCAAATGTTATACTATCCATGTGAGAGGTACAAAAAGATAGGTTCATTATTTTCAATTATTTTTACTAAATTCCTATTAAATGTATGTAGAAAACAAACAATGTACTCTTTACATAGAATTTCAGTAATTTCTCTATTTGTAGAACATCGAACATAAATGTTCCTCCACAAAAAAAAAAATTTTCATTTTCCTACAAAAATAATAAAGACAATTATATAAGAAAAAGATGCAAAGTGTACCATTCAAAAGGCATATGGAAGACATTATTTTACTGTCCCAAATGTGGTCAACCCGATTTATGTATTGAAAATTGTTTTGAAAAATCATTCATAAACTAGTTTATGTTTTGTTTTATTTTTAAAAATATTTGAAACGATTTGTAATTATTTTATCTATACTATACATTGTAAACAATATTATAATTACACAAGGTGTATAATTTCAAAGTAAAATTATTAAAGTTATTAATATCAGACAATATGTGTAAAAATTAAAATATAAATGCTAATAAAAATAATGAATTTCAATAAAAACACTGTAAAGTTGGTTTTAATAGCTCTATGCATACAATTTTAAATTTCATTTAAAAAAAATTATTTACAAAATATATAGTATTTGATCAATAGATGTATAAAATAACTTTATAATTAAATAGTTACTTTTAACATTCCTTGTTGAACTCCTTCACCTCCAACATCTCTCAACTGGTGAATTCCAGGTACAGCTCCAATTTTATCAATTTCATCCAAAAATACAATACCTAAAATATGTTTTCACCACATTTTATTAGATAATTTTAAAGTTAATTTTTATGAAATTTGAAACTAAGTTTAATAATAAAAATAGTTCATAAGAAACACAATCCAATATACAAAATAAAACACTAAAAACATATCTATTCATGAACAGAAAAATATAATGTAGTTTAGTCATAAAATAAAATAATATTCTTCGTCAATAAAATTATATTTTTTTTCGGTTTCAGTTACAAAATCTAATTTATTTAAACATCACATTTAAACTAAGTAGTTAAACTCCTATACAATATATATATATGTGGAATTGGTGACCGCCAGGTGTCGGCACTGTTATAAAGTGATGCGTGAGGTGGGGCGACCAATTAGGCATAAGACGTATATTTTGTAAACTACTAAAACTGTTGAGTGTGAGTGTCGTGTGTGCGTTGTCGTGATGTATTTTTTTTGTTATATGTGTCGTGTGTGCGTTGTCGTGATGTATTTTTTTTGTTGTCTTGCATAGTAATAGTAATAAACTGTTTAATAAAAGTATCTTATTTTATAACAATCCCTGCCCAAATCCCACATATATATATGTATGTATAGGGTGTTTAAAAAGAACGCCGGATTTTAATCGGTTATAAATCAAATTTAATTATTTCTGTAAAAAAAACGTACCATTTTCTTCAGGAGAAGTTAAATGTGAAAAAAAATATAGGGAATATAACCGTGGGGGATGGCTACTAACCTTACACATTTCAAGAGAAACAATCGTTCTGGTGTGTGAGAAATTCCGGGCAGATTAATCTCGTTACGAGGAAACCAAACCTACCCCACTCGATCTTGCGACTTGACACCGTCTGCTTTTTCCTTATGGGGGTACACTAAGTCACGAGTTTACCAAAACAAACTTTGAAATGTGTTGGAACTTAAAGAAAAAATTCGACGCGTCCTCGATGAACTTGATGGGACAACATGTGATCGGGTGACAGTGAATTTCATGAACCGAATAAACGCGTGTAAGGCTAGTAGGGGGGTCATATGCCCGACATTGTTTTTCACATTTAAACCTAAACTTCCTCTGAAGAGAATGGTATGTTTTTTTTTAAGCGCGGTTTCCACTTGTCAGATTTTATATCAGAGTCCACGTCCGTGCGTGTCGAATCCGTGTGTCACTGATTCGAATTCTGACGTTTATGTATACATTATCAGAGAAATATTTTCATAGGGCGAAATGGAGCCAACCGCGGCAGACGCAAATTGTTTCTGTTTGCGGGCTTTTAGCTCTTGAATATAAAGATCAAATTTTAAATTCTAAAAAAAAAGGAACAGAGAAGAAAATGTAGGGTATGGAAATGGGTTGCTAGACGTGATGAGCTTGTAGCTTCAAATATGCAACTGTAAGAGTTGAAAAATGAAGACCAAATGTACTACAAAAACATTTTACGAATGAGTGATGGACATTTCAATTACCTTTTTGTTGGACAATTTTTTAAAATTGATTTAATATTATTAAACGAAACGAATAATGGTCACAAATAATATCAAAAATTTGCCAATCGGTACTAAAATTATATTTCGAATGACATTTTGTACGATAATTTTGATACATGTTCGTGCCGGTTCGGATGTAATTAAACGACCCATTCGTTTAATATCTTTTGGTGAACGTTATTAAATACAACTGTCCAATTAATTAATCAATCCAGTAAACAACATATTTCTTACGGGTGTAAACTATACTAACATATACATTTATTAATGTGAAACTTTGTGAGTTATTTTAAGGAACTGAACAAAAAGACAAAAACTATTTGTATTCATATAAAAGATACAATGGTTAAAATTGTACAATGAACAAATAATTAATATATGATGAAACTATTAATTTTATTTATTTCAACAAGAGTTGATGTAACATTAAAATTTCATAAAAGTTGACCTAAATATGAGTTCCATTCAGTAAATGTAAACAAAAATATAAGCCGATTGCCAATATACAACAAAATATATAGTTATCAATATATATGTTTAGAAAATTTTAATTTCAACATAGCCAGAATATATAGCTACTATTTTGTTTTCACAAAGAAAAAAAAATCAAATTAATATTCAATTATTTTGAAAACAATAGGAAAAAATAATCCATTGACCTATGGTGTAAGATGTATTGTCAAAATAACCATAGCACATAAACTGTTTGTAAATATATTGAATATGATGTATTATAAACAATAATCAATGAAATAATATACAATAAAGTTTTGTGAAATAAATTAGTTAACTGATGATTAAAAACGTTTTGGCTATGGATATTATTGTTAAGAAATTAACTCTTATACAATAGGAAGATGTGCTTAGCTAATATACTGGTTTTATCTATGAGTTACTTTTAAACGAAATCGAGTTAAAATGGGGAACAAGAATTTTACTCAAACACTTTGAGAATTCAACTCATTTAAATAAAATATTACATAAACAATTTATTTTTTGCAAGGCAAAAACTTTGAAAAAAGAAGTCACTGTTGCATTACTAAAAGTGAAAAATCAATTTTGAGTAAACCTAATTTTATGCAAAAGTTTTCAATTTTTATTACAAACATGCGATTGGTAACATTCTTAATTTTTAAGGCTAAAAATTTCATTATTGAAAAATATTTACAGGATTCCCATTACTCATAATAATATGCAACTAACATACTGTTTAAATTTTGGATCGGTTCATAATAAATATTTATACAAAACACTCGAACTATTGAATAATTAACATTTATATCTTACCAGTTTGAGCTTTTTCAACATCATAATTTGCAGCTTGTAGAAGTTTTCCGATTACACTTTCAATATCTTCTCCGACATAACCGGCTTGTGTTAAATTGGTACAATCACAGATTGCAAATGGAACATCTAACTGCTTAGCTATAGTTTGTGCTAACAATGTTTTTCCTAATAAAAATACATTTTATACAGTAAATATATTTTTAATACTGTATTGAAAACACAAATAATAATAATAAAAAATAAAAATCATACCACATCCTGTAGGTCCTAATAATATTATGTTGCTTTTTTCTAAAAGTGTATCTTCAAACATGGAAGTAATTTTATCTTCATCTTGAATGTTTTTTGTATTATCCATTTGTGGCATTCCAAATGAGTTATTAATGCGAAAATGTTCTAAAATATTATATAACAAATTTCAAATTTGTTCTACTATGTTTGTATATTAACTACACAATTTTAAATATGCCAAACTTGGCATCAGGGGTGGACTGGGTCAGCGCGATACCGGAAAAATTTCTGGTGGGCTACTGTTCGTATATTGAATATTTTATTATATTGTGTATTTATGTGTGTGTGTGTGTGTGTGTGTATATATACATTTTTTTTTACCACTTTCAAGGTATTTACAAACAAAAGGAATGGATTTGATTAAATCTCAAAAATTAGTTATGGCGCTCTAGAATAGTTGAAAAAAATTCAAAGAAAAGTGCAATGTGTAAACAATACAGCTTATATATTTATTAAATCAGTATGTATTAAATTTGAAAACGATCATGAAGTAGATATATTAATTGAAGAAAAATGTCCAAAAGACTGGAGAAAAATCTTCACATACACCTATCCAAGATGCTTAAAAAAAATTAAAATTGAGATTTATAATACTATACTAGTTAATACTATTTGTAGTATGGAAAAAAAATATTCACGTAATATCATCAAATAATTTTAAGGAACTATTAAAACAAAAATTACGTTCTTCTGTATTAGTCGAGTTATGCTAAGTTATAAAAAATATTTTGATGATTTAATAATATTTAAAAAGCTGAAAAATGAACTGTTAAGTTTTGCAGAAAATTGGAAAAATTAAGAAACTTTGCCCGAACATTATTTTGTAAATGAGGGAAACACACAGAGC
This sequence comes from Slavum lentiscoides, assembly GCA_032441835.1. NCBI lineage: Eukaryota > Metazoa > Arthropoda > Insecta > Hemiptera > Aphididae > Slavum > Slavum lentiscoides. The sequence goes on along the minus strand of CM063706.1, from coordinate 35,279,936 downwards.
CAGACGTTGATGAATATGATGATAATAAAAACAGTGAAGAGAAAATTATTGTAAACCCACAACTTTGCAGATCTTGTATGAAATACAATTTATATAGCAATTTTTATTCATTATATCATTGGCCTACAAATATCTCTTGACTACATTGTAATCAATATTAAAATTTATGATAGGATATACTTGTAATACATAAATATAATATAAATTCAAAACTTTCTGGTAGCATGTGAACGATCATTTTCAGTTCTAAATTATGTGAAATCACATTTAAGGAATTCATTATCAGAATCAAAACTGGAAGAATTTATGCTAATGGGTGTAGAAAAACAAGTACTTTGTTAAAGTCAAAATTTTCATGTTAAATTCATTATATTATTTATGAGTTATATTATCACATCTTTAATACTACTATATTGTTGAATTTTACAATTTTTGGGCCGAAAATTGAACAAGGGCCATTTAAAACTGAGGAATTCCCGGGCTGAAATTTAGTCACAGTCCACCCCTGCTTGACATTTACTTATTAATTATCATATACAAAAATATATTGGTTTATTTAAATCATACACAATCCGATTAATAAATTACATAAAATGCTTAGATATATTTTTTTTTTTTTTGTAAAGTGACCTTGTATTTGTATACACAAGTGACAATTACTATTTGATATAAAAATATACAATTTTAATAATAAATCATTTTTAAACACTTTACCTCTTGAATTTTGTAAATTATCGAGTAACCGTTGATCAATTAAATCATTTTTCTGCGGTGCTGTAATGTTATGAAGAATACGTTTACAATGATTATAAACTGCCACGGCCAACACTTTCTTGGCCAGTTCTTGGCCAATCACATACTTATTCAAGTTCACAAAATCTGTATCAAACATTTTATTTAAATAATTGTATAGTAAATGTTTTAAATTAAAATAACATGTTATATACGTTTGTTTCGATTATTAATTTTAATTAATTTATCAAACACTAGGGTAATGCGATTAATGTTCTTATTGCAAATATTTAAGTACATTTCAACTAGTGATGTTCGCCTACTTATTTTACTTTCATACACCTATTTGAATTTGATTTTAAAACTTTAAAATTTAAAATATATAAAATATATAATAAACTTTAAAATAACTTTAGATTATCAATTTTTATCGAAAATAATAGTATAAAATTTGAGCGATTATAATAGCGATGAAATATCTAAATAATTTTATTTTTGAAACGAATGAAATCGAGTTTCACTACGAAATACTTTTAAAATTTAGAATAATAAAAAAATATATATAATTATCGACTGTAATTAATACTAACTTCTTTTGGAACTGGCGGTGGTTTATATTTATTTTGTTCTTCTGCTACATCTTTTGAATTATTTTCTTCGGCGGAAATCACTTTAAATATATGATAACACCTCTGACATCTTAAGAAACGATTGGACGCTATTACCGAACAAAAATATATGACAATATTATACACTGTACATTTTTAATTGTTTGTATTTTGATTTTTGTTTCCGGCCGCAATGTATTCTTACTCAGAAAGAACTCGAGATTGGAACCAGCAGTTTTGCATTTCGGACAGAGTATGCCTGTATGGCCTGTATGATCACCCTTACGTCCCGTTCCGGAGTCGTCGACATTCCAGTTACTCGGAGAGGTGTGAAAATTACGTTGATGAACAGTGTCCTTGGCGTGTTGACCATGGGAGGTGGTGATGATACCTTTAAGAAAAAAACCAAGGACAAGGTTACACGCGTCTATAAATTTCAAAACGAACTGTATCGACTTACTCAAGTTTCTCGATAAATTTAAGTAGCCGATATACAATTTAGACTGCGTACACGTCGAGCACAAATATTTTAATCTGGCCGCCATTTAGTAGTGGCCCTGTGCGAAAAAAAGAAAAAGATTAAACATTATATCGATAAATAATATCGGACGTGTACGGTGAACGAAAAAAATCGCGCTAAAAGGTGTCGTGTGATTTAAATATGAACAAAAAAAAATGTACGTACTCCAAGAGTTACGGAGAAATATTTTCATAGGGCGAAATGGAGCCAACCGCGGCAGACGCAAATTGTTTCTGTTTGCGGGCTTTTAGCTCTTGAATATAAAGATCAAATTTTAAATTCTAAAAAAAAAGGAACAGAGGAGAAGAAAATGTACGGTATGGAAATGGGTTGCTAGACGTGATGAGCTTGTAGCTTCAAATATGCAACTGTAAGAGTTGAAAAATGAAGACCAAATGTACTACAAAAACATTTTACGAATGAGTGATGGACACTTCAATTACCTTTTTGTTGGACAATTTTTTAAAATTGATTTAAAATTATCAAACGAAACGAATAATGGTCACAAATAATATCAAAAATTTGCCAATCGGTACTAAAATTATATTTCGAATGACATTTTGTACGATAATTTTGATACATGTTCGTGCCGGTTCGGATGTAATTAAACGACCCATTCGTTTAATATCTTTTGGTGAACGTTATTAAATACAACTGTCCAATTAATTAATCAATCCAGTAAACAACATATTTCTTACGGGTGTAAACTATACTAACATATACATTTATTAATGTGAAACTTTGTGAGTTATTTTAAGGAACTGAACAAAAAGACAAAAACTATTTGTATTCATATAAAAGATACAATGGTTAAAATTGTACAATGAACAAATAATTAATATATGATGAAACTATTAATTTTATTTATTTCAACAAGAGTTGATGTAACATTAAAATTTCATAAAAGTTGACCTAAATATGAGTTCCATTCAGTAAATGTAAACAAAAATATAAGCCGATTGCCAATATACAACAAAATATATAGTTATCAATATATATGTTTAGAAAATTTTAATTTCAACATAGCCAGAATATATAGCTACTATTTTGTTTTCACAAAGAAAAAAAAATCAAATTAATATTCAATTATTTTGAAAACAATAGGAAAAAATAATCCATTGACCTATGGTGTAAGATGTATTGTCAAAATAACCATAGCACATAAACTGTTTGTAAATATATTGAATATGATGTATTATAAACAATAATCAATGAAATAATATACAATAAAGTTTTGTGAAATAAATTAGTTAACTGATGATTAAAACGTTTTGGCTATGGATATTATTGTTAAGAAATTAACTCTTATACAATAGGAAGATGTGCTTAGCTAATATACTGGTTTTATCTATGAGTTACTTTTAAACGAAATCGAGTTAAAATGGGGAACAAGAATTTTACTCAAACACTTTGAGAATTCAACTCATTTAAATAAAATATTACATAAACAATTTATTTTTTGCAAGGCAAAAACTTTGAAAAAAGAAGTCACTGTTGCATTACTAAAAGTGAAAAATCAATTTTGAGTAAACCTAATTTTATGCAAAAGTTTTCAATTTTTATTACAAACATGCGATTGGTAACATTCTTAATTTTAAGGCTAAAATTTCATTATTGAAAAATATTTACAGGATTCCCATTACTCATAATAATATGCAACTAACATACTGTTTAAATTTTGGATCGGTTCATAATAAATATTTATACAAAACACTCGAACTATTGAATAATTAACATTTATATCTTACCAGTTTGAGCTTTTTCAACATCATAATTTGCAGCTTGTAGAAGTTTTCCGATTACACTTTCAATATCTTCTCCGACATAACCGGCTTGTGTTAAATTGGTACAATCACAGATTGCAAATGGAACATCTAACTGCTTAGCTATAGTTTGTGCTAACAATGTTTTCCTAATAAAAATACATTTTATACAGTAAATATATTTTAATACTGTATTGAAAACACAAATAATAATAATAAAAATAAAAATCATACCACATCCTGTAGGTCCTAATAATATTATGTTGCTTTTTTCTAAAAGTGTATCTTCAAACATGGAAGTAATTTTATCTTCATCTTGAATGTTTTTTGTATTATCCATTTGTGGCATTCCAAATGAGTTATTAATGCGAAAATGTTCTAAAATATTATATAACAAATTTCAAATTTGTTCTACTATGTTTGTATATTAACTACACAATTTTAAATATGCCAAACTTGGCATCAGGGGTGGACTGGGTCAGCGATACGGAAAAATTTCTGGTGGGCTACTGTTCAGATATTGAATATTTTATTATATTGTGTATTTATGTGTGTGTGTGTGTGTGTGTGTATATATACATTTTTTTTTACCACTTTCAAGGTATTTACAAACAAAAGGAATGGATTTGATTAAATCTCAAAAATTAGTTATGGCGCTCTAGAATAGTTGAAAAAAATTCAAAGAAAAGTGCAATGTGTAAACAATACAGCTTATATATTTATTAAATCAGTATGTATTAAATTTGAAAACGATCATGAAGTAGATAAATTAATTGAAGAAAAATGTCCAAAAGTTAGATGTCGATATAAAAAAAAAAAAAAAAAGACTGGAGAAAAATCTTCAAATACACCTATCCAAAATGCTTAAAAAAAATTAAAATTGAGATTTATAATACTATACTAGTTAATACTATTTGTAGTATGGAAAAAAAATATTCACGTAATATCATCAAATAATTTTAAGGAACTATTAAAACAAAAATTACGTTCTTCTGTATTAGTCGAGTTATGCTAAGTTATAAAAAATATTTTGATGATTTAATAATATTTAAAAAGCTGAAAAATGAACTGTTAAGTTTTGCAGAAAATTGGAAAAATTAAGAAACTTTGCCCGAACATTATTTTGTAAATGAGGGAAACACACAGAGCCAGACGTTGATGAATATGATGATAATAAAAACAGTGAAGAGAAAATTATTGTAAACCCACAACTTTGCAGATCTTGTATGAAATACAATTTATATAGCAATTTTTATTCATTATATCATTGGCCTACAAATATCTCTTGACTACATTGTAATCAATATTAAAATTTATGATAGGATATACTTGTAATACATAAATATAATATAAATTCAAAACTTTCTGGTAGCATGTGAACGATCATTTTCAGTTCTAAATTATGTGAAATCACATTTAAGGAATTCATTATCAGAATCAAAACTGGAAGAATTTATGCTAATGGGTGTAGAAAAACAAGTACTTTGTTAAAGTCAAAATTTTCATGTTAAATTCATTATATTATTTATGAGTTATATTATCACATCTTTAATACTACTATATTGTTGAATTTTACAATTTTGGGCGAAAAAAATTGAACAAGGGCCATTTAAAACTGAGGAATTCCGGGCTGAAATTTAGTCACAGTCCACCCCTGCTTGACATTTACTTATTAATTATCATATACAAAAATATATTGGTTTATTTAAATCATACACAATCCGATTAATAAATTACATAAAATGCTTAGATATATTTTTTTTTTTTGTAAAGTGACCTTGTATTTGTATACACAAGTGACAATTACTATTTGATATAAAAATATACAATTTAATAATAAATCATTTTAAACACTTTACCTCTTGAATTTTGTAAATTATCGAGTAACCGTTGATCAATTAAATCATTTTTCTGCGGTGCTGTAATGTTATGAAGAATACGTTTACAATGATTATAAACTGCCACGGCCAACACTTTCTTGGCCAGTTCTTGGCCAATCACATACTTATTCAAGTTCACAAAAATCTGTATCAAACATTTTATTTAAATAATTGTATAGTAAATGTTTTAAATTAAAATAACATGTTATATACGTTTGTTTCGATTATTAATTTTAATTAATTTATCAAACACTAGGGTAATGCGATTAATGTTCTTATTGCAAATATTTAAGTACATTTCAACTAGTGATGTTCGCCTACTTATTTTACTTTCATACACCTATTTGAATTTGATTTTAAAACTTTAAAATTTAAAATATATAAAATATATAATAAACTTTAAAATAACTTTAGATTATCAATTTTATCGAAAATAATAGTATAAAATTTGAGCGATTATAATAGCGATGAAATATCTAAATAATTTTATTTTTGAAACGAATGAAATCGAGTTTCACTACGAAATACTTTTAAAATTTAGAATAATAAAAAAATATATATAAGTATCGAATGTTATTGATACTAACTTCTTTTGGAACTGGCGGTGGTTTATATTTATTTTGTTCTTCTGCTACATCTTTTGAATTATTTTCTTCGGCGGAAATCACTTTAAATATATGATAACACCTCTGACATCTTAAGAAACGATTGGACGCTATTACCGAACAAAAATATATGACAATATTATACACTGTACATTTTTAATTGTTTGTATTTTGATTTTTGTTTCCGGCCGCAATGTATTCTTACTCAGAAAGAACTCGAGATTGGAACCAGCAGTTTTGCATTTCGGACAGAGTATGCCTGTATGGCCTGTATGATCACCCTTACGTCCCGTTCCGGAGTCGTCGACATTCCAGTTACTCGGAGAGGTGTGAAAATTACGTTGATGAACAGTGTCCTTGGCGTGTTGACCATGGGATGTGGTGATGATACCTTTAAGAAAAAAGCAAGGACAAGGTTACACGCGTCTATAAATTTCAAAACGAACTGTATCGACTTACTCAAGTTTCTCGATAAATTTAAGTAGCCGATATACAATTTAGACTGCGTACACGTCGAGCACAAATATTTTAATCTGGCCGCCATTTAGTAGTGGCCCTGTGCGAAAAAAAGAAAAAGATTAAACATTATATCGATAAATAATATCGGACGTGTACGGTGAACGAAAAAAATCGCGCTAAAAGGTGTCGTGTGATTTAAATATGAACAAAAAAAAAAAATGTACGTACTCCAAGAGTTACGGTTATTATATTTTTTACCGTACGGTTTTACGCGTTGTCCGAGAAAACAATGTTCCGGCTACGACAAAGAGAATCCTTCGAACCGCCGCGGCACTCGGTATATGACTGTAATGTATTATTATTGTGATGTTACCGAGTTTTGTTTTCAATTTTTGTAAACAACTGATAATCCGTCGAACGACAGATAGATAACGAGGTCAATTAATCAGCTGTTCTAATCAAACACCGTCCCGTAAATTGTCGACTGCGGTGGCGGGAACCGAATAAAAAACGCGTGGCCATCAATTTATCCTAATTCACACATGTTCCCCGACGAACACGTCGCGCCGCGTCTATTCTGCCGCCGGACAGTGGCGTCAGTGGCGTAACTACGGGATGGCAAGGCACGGCAATCCCCCCGGGGCCCTGGACTTGAAGGGGCCCTCGACCATCGTAAATAGGTGCATAAAAAAAAAAAAATGACATACTAATACTAATACTATATATCAATAAAATAATATTAGTCGTTTTATGAAAATACGTAATTCACTTCCAATTATTGTTCGGAAATATTATAAAAATAATTGATATTTAAAGACAACTGTATATTTTCAGTATGGTGGTCGTATAGAAATACATAATATATTATTAGGTCTAATTATTTTTAGAAATTATAAAATACGACATGTTTGAATGCTTGTCACAAACAATAACACAGTCCTGCGACTATTTTGCTGTTTTAATTTTATATTTCAATATCAATAGATTTTGATGCGTTGAATTCAAATCTGTAATTAGTTTATCTCTAGTACGTCTAGTTTTTTTTACATCTTTGATAACAAAAATTACGTTTTCTGTCGAAACATACAATAATACGCGTACCTATCTTATCTTACTCGATTAAATATACTTGTATTTTAAAACTCGTGCAATTGATGATTGTTATTCTGTGTAGTACGTTTAGTTCGGTCGTTCGGTTTAGTCTAAATAAAATATCCACGTTGAAAAAAACATATCCCTAAGATTTTCGATATTAACCCTTCATTAGTCACCACGGGGTATTTTAATACCCCAGACATATTAAATACGTTTATACTTTTGGTGGTATAATCATATGTGACTCCACTTCCGTGATATCGTTAGTAATAACAGTATTAATATGGTAGTGTGGTTTTGGTCATTATCAGAGCAATATCAACAGATATACAACCGTTCAAAGTGAAGTCTGGTAATATTTTACCCCAGGTGACTATTTTTGTTTTAAATCTTTTAAAAATGAATTTATTAAAATTTATTAAAATCGAGTACGTTTCATGCTAAATGACATTGATAGTTAATTGTTCTAATGAGTTATGAATAGACGACCAATATATAAGTGAAACAGAAGACCATTTATCAGAAAATGAAACTGAACAAGAGCTAAGAACATCTGATGAAGAAAAGTGAAGATGTGGAAGAAATGACTTTTGAATAACATAAGACTGATAATCATGTATCTACATATTTTAGTGTTTAGTTAATGACTGTCGATTTCTTAATTTTATTAATTATTTTAAGTAATAATTTTAATCACTTGTACCTTTATTTTTTAGTACCTAAACAAAGATTGTTGATTTCTTTATTTTATTTTATTAGTATCTAGTAAAGAACGTTGATTTCTTTTTTTTAAAATTATTTTAAGTAAAAAGTTTTAATGATTTTGTTTTATTTTTACATTATTATTTAAATATTGTTTATTAAAGTACCTTATTACATACTATGCACTTTTATATATTGTTAAATATTATATACAGATTTACATGTTGAAAAAAAAATACTTTATTAAAATTTATTTTGTGAAAATAATTATATTGTAGCATTTTTAAAATAATTTTTACCGGTTTTGGAACCACATAATTAGGGTTCCTATTCAACATAAATTATTAAATAATAATCAAAACATGTTGTTTGAGATGCCTTTTATGGTAATTTAAAGATTGGATCACAATATTAACATTATATTTCAAATAAAATAATAAATTAGATTAGTCACCAGTAATAGTTAATATTTAATTTAATTTAGGATAAATGCTGAAATTATCATTAAAATATTTTAAAATCGCATTAAATAATTGAAATATTAACTATGCATGTATTTAAGATACACACTCAGTCAAAAAATAATATAATCTATGAAATTGTCAATTTCAGAAATAAATTTATGAATGGGGTATTAGATTACCCCGGGTGACTAAAACTGTTCAGATTAATTAGGTGACTAACGAAGGGTTAACCTTTTTTTATTTTCTTAACTTTCTACCTTCTTTCTATGACGTCTCAAACCAATAAAAGAAGGTGTTGTAAAAATTAATTCAAATTTGTTTTGTTATATTTGTGGAGAATATGTCACATCAAAACAACGAAACAATATAACAAATAATGTTAAAAATATATACCACGAATATTTTGGTATACAGTTATAGGTGATCAAGATAAATCATGGGCACCCCATATATTGCTTGCCGTTCCTGTGTTGAAAGTTTGCGGAATTGGAAAAAAGGTAAACGTTTATCCACGCCTTTTGGAATACCCAATGGTTTGGCGAGAACCAAAAAAATCACATTGATGATTGCTATTTTTGTATGGTGAATGTTTCCGGTTATAATAAAAAAAAATAAATCTAATTTACCCAAATTTACTTTCTGCCATACGGCCAATACCACACGGTCCTGAATTACCAGTACCTATACCTTCAGAATCTTTCGAACCTATTTTAGATCACGATATTTCTTTAGATTCCGATGATCATAATACTAATGATGAAGACTTTCAACTAGATACCACAGACGCTCCACAACTTTTCAATCAATTTGAATTAAATGATTTAGTACCTACGTGACTTAGGCTAAATGTAAAATATGTTTAACAATATTTTGTATTTCACTTTAATTTAATTTGTAACAGTTAAAAACATTTCAAATATAAAAAATAACATACATTATTCTAATCTAAATATTCTCACCCCATGTAAATATAAATTGTATAAAAACTAGACGCGATAGAAACAAACTGAATTCAGCGTGTTAACATCTATAAGAATTAGGTATTATTTATAAAAACAACAAAAAAAAAAATATAAATTTCGCAGGACTGTGTAATTAGTTGCGGGTACTCGCTACACAATTCTATTTCCGCGGAAAATACACCAACTATTTATAATTTTAGTTTCAAAACAGTTTTAAAAAGCATTTAATAATAACTATTAGGCTGGGGCCACACGAGCGTACAAAATGCGCGCGTTACGACGTACGTACTTTTTAACGCGCGCATAGAGTGGTGGACACACGAACATCGATATGACGTCCGTTAAAAATTTTTCATCGAGTTAGTAGTAGTAGTAGTAGTGGTTAGTACTGAAGACGTATAGTGCGTAGTAAATTCACGGCTTTTTTTTAAGCTTTTAAAATATGGACCCAGATGAAGTGGTTTTCTTTGGTTCTCTAACATATTTATATATGAAACAAAAACGGGTTAAAAGGGGAAATATTGGGTTCATCCAATAAAAATTGTGAACGGTATACAAATGGGGCATTACGTGAAGGTGTACAATAAACTTCGAGAAGATCCGGAAAAATTTTTTTAACTACTTCCGCATGTCAATAACATCATTTGACGAACTTTTACTGTACATCTAATAAACACGAAAAAAAATAATATGCCGTCCGTGTGAAGTGCGCTCGTGTGGCCACGTGGTTGACGTTCCGCGTTGAAAGCAATACAAATTTAATTTGGACGCTGTTGTTCTTCAACGTCCGTTGAAAAGATAATGCGTCGATAAAATTTGACGTCCGTATTAACCACGGTTTAAGATAGTATGTGGTTACCCAACGGCCCGTATTACGACTGTAAAGCCTGGTCCACACGATGATAGTAAAACGTGATAGTTACTATCGCGAGAGTGTGCGAGAGTTTACTATCACTAGAGACTGTGTCCACACGTTGATAGTTGAGTATAACAGTAAAGGTCTGTGACCTTGTCACAAGCTTTCCACTCGAAACAAGTCTGAAAATGTCGGAAATTAATTATGGTATAATTGATGTTATTGAAAAAATAATAAAAGTAAAAAGAATTTCATCAAATAAAAAAAGGATTTGGGTTAAGAAATGGTTATTGGGAAGGAATTTTTGAAATTTAAAGGGAAAGGAATTTAAAAAATTTTTGAGTCACTTTGAAATATTTTTAATAGTTTGAATATGTTGTCGGTAAATTGATAAACGTAAACAATTGATAATATATTTATATACTCTCATGATAGTGAAAAAAGCGCGATAGTACATGTTTCCTCCACGGTGATAGTTGCTACCACTCTCACGACGAGAGCTACTCTCAACTATCATGCATGCATAGCCACTATCGCCCTGTTCACACGATGACACTCTCATGATAGTAACTCAGAAAGGAAAAAATTTAAAACAGAATGAATAAGAAAAACATTGGAGGTTTGAAAAATATGAGGAAGAGTAAAAAAAGGAATATTATTGGAACTTGGAAGCGAATAAATTTGCAAGAATGAGCCGCTTATGGTAAAGGAAAGGACAGTTGAAGAGGAGATGAGAGGAATTGCAAACAAAAGAACCATCATGCAGGTTACAGAAAGGAGAATCATTTAACGATAAATAGAAAGAGTGAGCCGGTAGACGATTGTGCCCAAAACGTAATCGAGAAAATGAAACAATGGTCCTACGAGAAATGGGGATTTTTTTGGAACCAGGTGAAAGGTAAGATAGAGGGGCCAACACAACGAAAAAAAAGTAGCAGCAAATGAAGGAGATAGGTTTACCCATTTGCGAGTCCCGCTTTAACTTTAGCGTACTAATTTCGATTCAATGTAAAAATTAAATTAACTTTCGTAATGTAAATAATAAGTGGTGAGTTACAAAATTGTATTTTGTTCATACCTATCACTAAATAAAATTTTAATTGCAGAGGCAATTACCACACTAATCTTAGTGTGTTCAGCTTGAACGATATGACCATACGGGTCCATAGTTCATGTAATCATGTATTTAATTAATGAAATAAATAAAATTTAAATAAAGAAATAAATAACGGCTAACAAAAACAACCACTAAATAGGCCACACAAAAAGATTTCGCACATAGCCCCGATATTTACCAAGCCGGCCCTGAAGTGAATACCACCCATGTAGCACACAAAGTCTCATTATCATTACAGGAACCTTGCAATTTTAAATTTAGATAACATACATTGTTTAATGTCTTGATTATGTTATTGAAATATAATTTTTGGAACTTCATTTTTATATTTTATTTAATATTATTATGATATTATAAACATGTATTTTTTGTAATATTAATAGTTCGTGGCTTTATTAATATGCATATAATATTATAAAATGCAACAATTTGTAATATTACAAATCAAGTATTATATTATAGTTGTAATAATAATAATTAACATACTGAATTATATGTAATTAAATTTACTATTTTGTTGATCTATTGCAATGTTATCAAAGTGATGTACCATGTACCATGGCTAAATATCTAGGTATGACAACAGATTGTTGGCATACAAATCTGTTGGCATACCTAGATATTTAGCCATGCCATGTACTATATAGAAACTAAAATATCAAGTTTTGGGAATACTATAACTCGTTATCTGATGCAGAGCGCGTGCGACTGTTATTTTTACGATACAGGTTTGAAATTATTATTATCACGAATTTGCTGGTATAGTGTACTACACGCGATATATTTTTTTATATGTGATGTGCTGCGTAATACGTTTTCGTATTTTAATTAATTTTAATAATATATTTAATAAATTGTTGCGTGATTGTGTAGGTACAGTTGAAAATCCTGTATAATAGGTATTATATAGTATAAGGTAAGTATAATATTTTACAATTATTATATTGCAAAAGATAGGTACATATTAATATAATCTATCTATATTAATATCCGTTATAATGAACACAAGTCAAAAACAAATCATTTATAATATTTTGAATCATTTATTCTCAAATGAACTTGCTGAGCAATATAGTAGTATATATATATATATATATGGTAAATTAATTCACAGAATACTAAATCATTTAGTCAAAACATGTACATTACATATTATGTATTTCTTGTTTTCAGAAAAGTTTAAAAAAAAAGAGTTGACAAAATTAGTTCAAAAATAATTACAAACTGCAGTTTCAAGCGATGGCCAAAGTGATGAAGAACTAAGAGATGGCGGCGATAGCTGAATTAATTAATTTGTAAAAAATGTCTAAACACTATAAAATGATTTTTTTTGTACACGAGATTGTGTTGAATTAAAAAAAAAAAAAAAAGGTTGGTACAAAATCCTGATTAAATTATTTACCTCGTTAAAAACATTGTAATATTTGTAATATTATTGTATAACTCCTTTGCAATATATATACTAGCTACAACATACACTAATGCGTTTTATTACTAAAACATAATTGTTATATATTTTACACATAAATGAAATATTCTACATTCAATAATAGAACATTTCATTCATATTCCAATAATCTATTAATTATGTATATAATATAACATTATTAATTTAACCACATAATAATATTACACAATTATGTAACGAAAGAGGACATTTGTATGTTACTGTAATACGTACGTAATCTGTCATATGTAACATTCTGGTAACAAATTTTATTATTGCTGTAATGTTATTGAGACTTCATGTGCTATGTGGGTAGAGGGGAAATTGCGGGCGAAGGGATGGCGTGCGAATTTTCAAATTAGTCTTGCAAATTCATGCGAATCGCGTGCTAAATATTTGCAAAAAAAAAATTTGAAAAATGTTAATATTTACCATGGGGGGGGGCTGGCGTGACGTCTTGCCAGCCCCCCCCCCTTGAAATTGAAATTGCGGACGAAGGAGTGGCATGCAAATTCTCAAATTAGTCTTGCAAATTCATGCGAATTCCTTGCTAAATATTTGCATAAATTTTTTTACAAATTTCGAATGGGGGCAGCCTAACGTACGTGGGGTGTCCGCCATTAGGTAATCGGCGCATCAGACGAATTATTGTGAAATTTGCAATTTCCCACGTGTTGTTATTGAGCTATTTCTTTAATTAAATTTTTTTTTTTTGCTTATTTGGGTAATTTTGGCATCAATCGGCAAAACTTCTCAAAGTGAAAACTTTTTTTTTTGCTTATTAATTTTTAGCCCCCCCCCCCTAAATAAATACATTTACTATTAACGTATTATAATTTTAGATAATTTATTTGAAGCTCGAAAAAAAGCTAAACGTGCTGAAGAAATATTGAATTTTTTACTTTCTGCTAACGATAACAAAGAATCCAAAAAAAATAAAACATCGAATTGTTTTTTTAAATAGTGATGAATTTGAAAGTAATGAGATTCACAAAAAAGTAAGTGTTTAAACCAGAAAAGAACAATTAAAACTTTAACATTTGAAAATCATCCTCTATTTTTTTATTAATGAGAAATTGAGAAGGATAATGGTATAATTTAAGATTTTTTTTTTTGAAATAAAATATTTATTTATACATATTATATGTTTGTATATTATATAGGTAGTAATGATAGTAGTATTTGTGAATTAGACGATTCTGACAAAGATGCCACGTGTAAAACGTGCTTTATCCAATAAAGCAGACATTGTTGAAACACTCGGGTATTTTTATCTATATTATTAGTTTATATATAGATCTGTTATAATTATATTTTTACAATTCTGTTTTATAAAAATCATATTAAACAATATATTGTAAAACATTTTAAAAACGTAATTGGATGATATGGTGATATTTTCAAAATATAATATATTTTTCAAATAATATTTTAAAATATAATTTTGCTGTGTGGACTTGAACTGTCTCTCTCCAGCTTTCAACTCCTTCACTTTTTTAAATTTACAACGTTGATCCATATTTTTCTGGGCGTTCTTCGAGGTCTTCTTTTTTGTGGTTTTCATTCTATTGCTGCCTCAACTGTTTCGTTTTCTCGTTTTTATTTCGATAAATTAAGCCTAAAAAGCGTCTTACGCACCCCCACTAAATAAAAATTTTATTTATTTTTAATAATTTATTATTAAATATATAAATATATTTAATTAGAGATTGCTACACAAACGTTCAAATTCGGGCACAAACTAGCACAAATAAAGGCTCCTACTTTGAAACTGAAATTCCAAGGTGGGGGTGCCGGGTAAATGTATCTGACAGCCGGCGGATATAGTGGTGAGCAAGCACAAAAGCTAATCTTAAGATGACACGGCAAATAACAATAACAACGACTAAAAATAAACAAGACTCGACGATGACAATGAACAAAGTGAGTTTTCTAATAATTTACAAATTCCTAAATTGTATTTATAATTTGTCTGGGGTTGATCTAATCTATCTGGTAATGGGCATCTTCATGTACGTCTAAAATGAATGAGTTCGTATTTTTCGTGATTCGGAATAACAATATTAACGTATAAAAATGATAATAATAATTAAGAGTGTACACAAAATATAAAATAATATTAGGTCCATTACAAACATTTATGCATAACAACGTTAGAGAATATCTGTTCTATGCTATAACACGCGTATTGCAGTTGTCTTTAAATGTAATATATTATAAGCATTGGGATTTAAAAATAGCAAACACATAATGCGCATTAAAATACAGACGTTGTAGACACGAGGCCGGGCAAGTTGGTGATTTATTTTTTTACTTGCTAAAATTAAGTTACAGAAAATTTTTTTAACCGATTTAAAAGTTTGTCAATTAAAAAATGAAATATAACAGTCAAGTAACAATATATATATATATATATATATCATCCATTTAATTTTTTTCCTATGAAAATATTAATTATTAATTTATAAAATGCAATTTTCAACAATTTAAATGAAATCTGAAGACATTTTTTGTCTCTACAGGGCTCGTTCTATATGAGTATTACGCGTTCGACTTGAATATATGTTTAGATAAAATAGTAAAACAAATCTTTGAAAATGTAAGTAAAAAAATACTAACAATACGTTAATAGTTGACGTTACTGAGAAGGAAAATAAATTAAGTTAATTTTAACTTTCTGACTTATTAATTGGTTAACGCCCAGCTTCAACTACTTTGAAGCTATATAGATATAAATTATAAATATAATTCAGTTTAATGCGAGTTCCACGATAAAATATCGATAACTTCGAAGTTCGAACATTACACTTTTGTCGTGGTACGAGTGTGTACATATACCTACACATACACAGATTTAGAGCAAGTCATTTTTTTAGAAATATTAAGACATTTGTAATTATATATTTATGTAATTGTGACTACCCTACACTTCTCATAAATTATATTTTCGCAGTTAATTTATTATTATTTATAGAAAAGTATTCTCTTGGCTCAATTACAATTATAGTTAGATATTAATAAACTATTCGAAATCATTTTGTAATACTTATACTATATAGAAACGTAGAGGCCGGAAATTAACAACACTGTCACACATTATAATAATCATCAATTTACGTAGAATTACGTATGAAGCTGTGGTGTCAGAGGATGTTTATTTGCGCATATCTCTGGTATTTGAAAAATGAAGCCCAATTTTCAGGTTGTTGAAATTTTTTTACGATTAGGGCTGTGAATTTGTTGCAAATGAATTTTTTTATTGTTGTAAGACATAGTTTTTTTTTTTTTAGTACAAAGTTATAATCATGTATCAAAGTATAACATATTGAAAATTTATGTATTTTGCATATTGTTGATATTTTGCTTTTTTGTTGTATTTTCCAACATTTTGATCGCTTTCCGTCTTTTAAAAATATTTGAAATAGTTGTATAACTAATTGTTAAACTGTATAAAAATAGTTAAGGAATCTAACGATAGTTTTTAAAATTTTTTGACAATAAAAAAATAATATATTGTTTATAATGTTTAACTATTTAAACAGTTTTTGTTTGTTTTAATATTAATATAAAAAGAATTGAAGTCACAGTCTTATATAATTAGGGGTTATTCTTGCAATTATAGGCTTTTGACGTTTGATTAAATAGTTATATCAAGTACACACTGTTTTGATAGTGTTAATGTAAAAAAAAAACGAGTCTGCTAGTACTCGAGACACTGATGTGTAAACGTAAAAATGGAACGGAATTGTGATTGGGATTTGTGAATATTGGTTTCTTTATTCAAAATAATTTCGACAGCAAATATTATTATTATTAGTTGTCATGACAACAGCTTACACATTTCCGTCATTTCGTTTCAATAAAAATTAGAAACCAAGATATGAATATTTTGTGTATGGCATGCTATTAATATTATTTAATATATATATATATATATATTTATTAATATTATTTATTATTGATAAAATGTTATTTTAGAATCTGTATATTAAAATATTTTTAATTTACTGCGTTTAATTTCTTTAAAATGTCTAATTCTTCCAAAACAGAAATTGATATAAATATTATGTTGTATACTTAAAATTTCTAAGTCATTACTTACATTAAAAGTAATTAAATGGTTATTTTCTAAAACATGTTGCAAAATTTGAATTTGGATTAGATTTTTAAAATTTTATTTCAGAGATGTGTTCTTTATATCATATCTTTTATTAAAATTCTATTCGTTTTATCAACGTAAAATTATTACAACATTTTAGTTTGTAAATACCAAGAAAAGTAAACTTATTAAAATTATTTGGAAATTGTTTTATTTTATAATTTATTTGCCTGATTAAATTATTATTAGTGTAAAATGCGATTTTAATATTATTTAAAATTGTTGCGAATTTTTCTAATAATATATTTTGGTATTTCATACTACAATAAATTAATAACATTATTTATTTGTTTAGGATTTCCTTATATTATTCATTATAAGGATCCCTTATATTCAGTTTTAATTGTATTATAATTTAAAAATATATATATATATATATTATACATACATATAGGTATAAAATAAATTATCAGCAAAAAAAAAAAATCAACAGAAACACTAATTTAATTCCATCTTAAATACTAGAAATAAAAATGATATCTATTGGTGTATATATAATATGTACAGTTTATAAGTGTTTTAACTCATTTTAATATGTATCGTTGTACATTTTGCCTTCAAACATGTCTCCGCCGTAACATTGCCTTGAAAATCGAATTTTTATTTATATTATATACGTGCATAAATGTATTATGTATTAAATAATATATTCAGACCAACTATATGCACCAAGGCTATCGGGCTAATAATTTTGGTGTTACTGCTAATCCACGTCGGAAAGACCTCGAGGTGCAATTGAATCGCGTCGCGATTTCAAGTGCATCGTTTAATGTTTACTTTCCTAGTGACCGTTAATAATGTACATAGATCGCTCAAATTCAGTTGTCTGTTAATACAAATAAAAAATATTTTTTGAGTACCTCTGCACACACATTTCTGTACACGGACAATATTGATTATAACATAAGAACGTTATTCATTATATGCAGAGCCGGCCCTAGGTTTTGCGTGGCCCTGGACAAAATAATTTTGCGGGGCCTTTAGGTAAATTTGAACATAAGTTCCAATCTTTTCATCATTATATTTATACCATTACTACCTCACAAATTGTTATGCAGCATATAATAAATCATTTTTATAATAAAATAATAAAAATAAAAATAAACTATAAATAATATAGTCAATATTAATATTAGTTTATATACAGGTATATAATGAGTAAAGCCCCAATGAATTTTACAAAATCACAACATATTGTGTTGTATTATAAAATTTGTTTATTTACTACTCATTTCAGCTAAAATCATCGTCAGGAATAATTTTAAAAATACAACATTTTATTATTATTTATTAATGTTGTATAAATGTATAATATATATATATATTTATATATATTAGTTATATATTTTACTTTCTTTTCACTTTATACCTGTCGATGAATTTTAGTCGAAACCGAATAAATAAACTTAATACAACAATTCTGTATTTTCTGATTTTGTAATACCCATTAGCTTTATTAAATATTTATAAATACAGTTTTTTTATTACTTAATATTTTTATATTATTAAGTATTTATAGAATGTAAAGGAATTTATAAATAACAATTAATTAACACCATACGTAATATTATACACTATATTTTATTATGATAGTTAAATAATAGTTAAACTTAATTCTTTTTAAAATAATATAAACAAAACATAAAAAAAAGGAAAATAGTAAATATGACAATAAAACTTAACTAAATATTTTCTTCCTAGATTTTTTTGAAGCGAAGATGTCTATCATATGTTTATATTCGATTGTGGACGATACTTCTTCTTCAATCGATATAAGTGCGAGTTCAGAAGGTTTTTCTTGGCCTTTTCAGTTTCAGTTCAAGTAAGGCGAACGAAGAGTGGATTGAGTGTAAAGACTGTAAGCTTTGGACCCATGTAGATTGTGCAAGGGAATGTAAAAGCCCATTTTATACATGTGATAACTGCAACTAAAAGATAAAATATCTAATTAGTAATTCCTATTTATATTATTCCTAAAAGTTAAATTATTTATTTTGTTATTAATTATTTTTTAGTATGTAGGTATGTTATTGTAATACTTAAGTGTAGGTACTTTATTATGTTTATAATGTGACACAGAAGACCGTTTTATTTTCAGTAATTATGTATTATAAATAAAAGTTATTATAAAGGTTTAATAATGTATAATGTATATACCTATGTGATACAAATAACTCACAGAATTGTATTAGTTTTCCTAAGTGTATAAAAATTAAACAAAATATTTTGGTGTGTTACAACTTACCCCGCACCGTGTTACAATTTACCCCAGTACAGGGGGGTAAAATGTAACAAAAAAAAATCAAGACTTTAAATTTTTTATAAATTCATGTGTTTATTACTAAGGGCCTTACAATGCATATTAAGAATCCAGACAACATTGTCCATCTAATGGTGTAAGAAAAAAACGTTTGTGACAATTATGTCATGAGATACAGCAACACAAATGAAAAGTGTTACAACTATACCCGGTCTCCCCTATATAGTACTATGACTACTATGATTTCAAATAATACATTTTACGAAGATTTTAAATGGGACATTTTTATTGAAATATTAAAAAAATAAAGTTTTTATATTTTGAATGACTATTGAATATTACCTATGTGTACAAAAAGAGGTTTTATAAAAGTTAATTAAGATTATATAATTTTAAATGCAAAATTTTTGATTCGTTACATTGGTTATCATTAAAGAAAAGAAGTGAAGAATTTCTTATAAAATACTGTCAAAATGATTAATATGGTGTTTTCGCATGACTGCACTATTATTGCTCCGATGCAATTATTTTATGTTCCATATGGAATATCAGTTCATAATTACTAATGCGAGTTTTCATAATTCATGTGCGTGCACACTGCCAAGTTCCTTGCATCAAGTGCAGTGATAATTGTACCACCTTCTCGAGATGGTGCGCCTTATCTTTTCAATTATTATTTCAAATGTATAAAAAATATTCACGATTGTAGTGTACAATTTATATATTAAATTTAATAATTAAAATATAATACTTAATATTAAATACTGTGTTAGCATAAAAAATGAACGTCAATGAGACAAATAAATTTGCTATTTTACATTTTTTGTCTTCGAGTAGTGAGGACAATGATGATAAAGTCATAGAATTAATTTTCAATAGACCATTTAATTTTAAACCAAAGATTAATAATTACATAATAGATATCGTACACATTTCTTCAGATAAACAGGTTAGTTCATGAATAATTTTTAATATCAATAAGAATGTTATAATAAAATACCAGTGGCGTCATTTGGAAGAGGGCATATGAAGCATTTTTAAAGACTAACTGCAGGGCCGATCGTTATAATGTAATATCAGTACAATGCATACAGAATCTTGGAGTACGTTATACACAAATCTTAAATCCTTATCAAAGATAAAAGATGTTAGACAATAAAATTATCCAGATTAAGATAAAAGATAAATAAATATGTTATTATCTAGATAAAGATAAATAATTGATTACAATTTATCTGGATAAAAAAAAGATAATTTTTTTATACTATTATAAAATGTCATAAAAGCACTAACGTATCAATGATGATAATCATCATTAGGGTTGAAAAAAATACTTTGTAATTGATAATGTTGAAACTTCACCTTTACGTCATATAATGACTGGAAAATTAATATTAAACATTTCTGCTAGTACATTTTCCAACAATTGTATTAATTGTTTATAAACAAATCAGTGGCCACTGAAAACAAAAATACCTATATTACGAGGCAAATTATTTAAAAGTAGTAAACTAAAAAAAAAAACCCACACAATTTTGAGAAATTTATCAAACTGATCTTACTATACTGTATAGCAAATATTTCACACTGCGACATAGAAAAAACAAAAAGATTATTTGGGATTTCTTTAATTTAATTTATTTAGGATAGGAAGTAAAAAAAAATTTTAACTGAAAAACTCGAAATTTTGTATGTATTAGAATATTGGATAAATAATAAACACTTATTAAATTTATTTCATCTAAATATCTTACATATTAATTTAAGATAATGACTCAGAGAGCTCGTTTTGAATTCATCTACATAAGATAATATACAACACGGTTGAGATAAGTAACTGTTAAAATTGTGTTCCACATGGATATGATTCTAAGCTCGACTGTACTTGCACAAGTTTTTGGGTGATGACAACGGAATAAGATATAACGGACTGGCATAGGATATGACAGAAAGTGTAGACGGAGTGGCAGAGACAAATGAAAAGTTCAAACAAAATTATGAGTGATGCACCAAATAAAAAAATTAATTTTTTTTTCTACAAAAAATAAACGGAAAAGAACTGAAAAAAATGTATCTAAACACTCTAAACCATCTCTGGTCGAAATTAAAGATATAAGTGATACGTTTTTACGTAAGCGATTTAAAGTTTTAAACAAACCAAACGTAGACCAACACTCATAATGCAGCATTATTAAGAATAATAATATAATATATACATATGTATGTTATATGTATATATACGTAAGAATATATAATAATAATAAAATAAAACCATAGCTGATAAGTCCATCTGTCCATGTATGTGTAAGTGATGACATTAAAGTTCATATCGAGATCTTGAGCATGCACGTAATCAACGGTCCATTCCTTGGTACAGACGTTCTTCAAAATATAATATGTATACAATGTGTAATCCGTCGTCACTGCGCCCAGGATCTTTGTGTTATAAATATTTAGATAGGATAATTGTGTAGATAATCATTAGTGTGAGTGCGCTTTGCACGTATTATGTGGTATTTACGCACGCGCTGCGGTCGTGCACATAAAAAAGGCACCGACACGGACAGAAAAATGAAAAACTCGATTCTTTGATCAAAACATGCTTTACGGGAAAAATTGTCATGTATCTGATTTTAATCAATTTTTTCTGTTGGAAAAGGTAACGTAATATTGCACTTTAATTTTTGATTACTTTACTAAAAACTACGAAAAAAAAATGTATTAATAACCTGTTGGGGTAAAATATCATTACACTGTACTAATTGTTCATATTAATTAAACTCTTGCTTTCATAACGTTTAAAAATTGAACATTTGACATCGAAGTCCAATGTACCCTGCAAGTAATTTTTTCTATAAAAAAAAAAATTATCTAAATCGGCTAATTCTACAAGGCTTGAGAGTTTTTCAGTAAGACATGTTCATGAGCTGAAAAACCGGTTACGCGCGGACCCTCAATTTGTGTATCTATGACTCAATTTATTATTAAGTTAATATCGAGTTATTATTAATGTATTTTTTATTTATTAAGTTAATCATAATTCGAAGAATAATTATTAAAAAAAGGAAACAC
Organism: Slavum lentiscoides; assembly: GCA_032441835.1. Classification (NCBI taxonomy): domain Eukaryota; kingdom Metazoa; phylum Arthropoda; class Insecta; order Hemiptera; family Aphididae; genus Slavum; species Slavum lentiscoides. The sequence continues at coordinate 35,257,235 of CM063706.1, read as the reverse complement.
GTTTTGAAAGAAATTCAATAATCAAAAATATAGTTCTGTAGTGGAATTTTCCATTTCTTCCAATGTTCTTTCCAAATTGTTAAAAGAGTGCGATATCTTTTGCCCACTCGTGTGCCCCTTTGTTTTCAGGGAGTAGTACTAAGATTTTTTTGATTGACTGTTCAACATATTAAATAGCATTAGTAAGAATGGGTCACCTTATGGCTTGTCTTACAACTTTTCCAATTATATCTGCCTCAAATTTGTCTGTTACTCATATTATTAAAATATTTATTAAATAAATTTAAATTGATCAACAATTTATATTTAACAATTATTGGCCTATAAGAAGAACCTCTTGAAAATTGTTATAGATTCGCCTTTAGTATCGGCAATACTATGGTGTTATCTGCATAAGTGTGTGCGTTCTATTATGTCAGTGTACGCTAATACCTGAAAAATGAATATTATTTTCCTCGTAAGAAACACATTTAAAAAGTACTATGTAATCACTATTAGGTATACTATAAGTGAGGCAAACAAGTATTTGTATTTATTTTTTAACAGAATGAACATAAATTACAAAAAGAAAAATTTACAAAATAAACATATATAGTATAATATAAGTAGGTATCAAAATTATTGTATGAATAGAAATGTCTAAATATAAAATACAAAGAATTAAAAAAAAATATTTATTTATTTTTATGAATTTTTATCTTTTAAAAATGAATGTACAGATAGGTAGATATAGATACCATAGCTTAGGAATTCCATACTTGTTAGTTTAAAAGTAAAAATTCTTTTCTATCAGAATTTAATTTTAAATATCTTAATTACAACAATTTTTATTTATTAATAAAATGTACTTTCTTAGACCGAAAAAAAATGGACCGACAAATTTATAAAAACTGAAAACAATTGGCTAGGAAAATGGACAATTACAAACAAATGATGGATACAGAAAACAGAGAAAAAGTGGAAGCGTTAATTTAAGAATGGACCAATGTACAATAAGTTAGTAAATGTAGCAAATAATCAAAATTATTGTATTCCTTGCTTTATTTGAGTTTTTCTTTATTTATTTTCAATTTATTTATTTACAAAAAATTACACATTTACGGACCTGTTGAGTGTAAAAATGAAAAGTGCTTTTTTTTATAAGTTTGATTTAATTTAATCGGAAATTTTAAATATTACTAAACGTGTTAAATTTATAAATGTATTCAAAATATTGTTTTATGTTGTTAGGCCCTTGAAAAGGTAATTCAAGATGTTGAGACCACTTCACAACGAGAGGAATCTCGTAAACGTAAATTAACCAAACTGAATAAAGAACTTTCTGAATTGAAAAAAATGTACAGGGTAATAATTTGATAAATATTTGTTTTATACTTTTAATTTATGTGAATATTTAATTTCACAGAAATTATGTTCACAATAAATACAGAAATATTGGTGGGAATTCTTGCCTTTTCCCAGAATGGTAAAACTTATTCAACTACTAAATGTGCACTTTCCGCACTGGTTTCCTCTCAATTTTGTGGTGGTGTAGAAATCTTTGTAGCACTTGTCCCGTAGACTATAGCTTACATCCCCGAATCCAGGGAATTGGATGTCCTATTAGCCACTGTTCCGTTGAGCGTCTGGTTGCAGCACACTCATTCCCAAACTTTGAAAACATTTTGGTATCACACGCAATCACACTTCAAAATTCACGTCAATCGCGGAACGCGGCACTGACACCAACTGTAGTTCCTCTAACCGAAAGCAGCCGATAATTAGTTAACATCGCGGACGTGTTGAAGCTTGCACGGACAGGTCTGGGTCGCGAGCGCCGGCGAGCACAAGCACATTGAGGGCGCGTTCTATCTTGCAAGGCTTCTGTTGCGTACCGCCAAAGATGCGCACAGGTCACGACACGTTCACGCCAGACAGCAGCGTAGTAACTGTCGTTCCGTCACGTTCAAACTTGTCTGGCCGAAGCAACAAGGCGCTAACAGCAAATTAACGTTCACAAGCATTCAGTAGACCACCGATCTCAGAAAATAAACACAGAGGCACGAATTTTGTGAAACCCTTTGATACATAGACAATACCGAATTTTAAATATTTGTATTTTTTATACATTTTGTTTATTCTATAGAGTGCTGAAGGTGTCTTGATCAAAAGATGTCTGATAATATATCCTCTACTTCCCCTAAATTGCCGTTATTTTGGCGGTTTTATGTAAGAAGAGTGAAATCAGAGATTCATAACTTTGAGGCGTTTGCGCAACTTCTAAAACTGATCTGATTTTGATGACATTTTTTTCGGAACATTATTTTGGGACAAAGATGCCGTAGTCGAGTACCCCGCACACATTTAAAACTTTTTGAAAAATCGAACCGGTCTTGCTACAATGGAGGTCATAGTAGGTTGAGAAAATCCATAGGGCACTATACAGCACAGTGTAAAAGGGGATACAACTGGGAAGTATATGACGACTTAAAAAGTAAGTCAGCATTTGTAAAAGAAGATACGGAGGTCCCTTGTGAAATAATTCTATATACAATATAAAAAAAGATCCATTTTAAATATAAATTTGTTTTATTATTTTTATTGATAATTTTGAAAATAGGTGGTTGAAATGTATCATACAAATTGCGTACAAATAGATGCGAACACGAAATTTTTATTTTGGTGTGGGGGTGGGCTGGAGTGTCGTCACCCCAGTCCACCTCCCTTATTTCGCTTATAACTTAAGTACTAGTGTCATACAAATTGCGGTAATAGTCATACAAATTCATATAAATTGCGTACTAAAACATGAGACCAAAAAAATTTGAATTTTTTAGTGGGCTGGGCCAGGATGACGTACGTCTTGAAGATATATTTCCTATTATGAATGAGGAAAATCTTATTAACTTCGAAAATAAAATTCAACTGAATAAGGATTTTAGATCTAATATAGTTATATTTAAAATAACAATTGCGGGGAAAAAACTTCCATAATATGCCGAAAATGCACAGTTTATTTATGTTTGAACAAAAATAATGACTGTTTTTATCATTACCATTGTCCACAATAAATATTTGTTTTTTTTAACCCTATAAATGGTAATGTATCTCTGCAGATACATAGATTTGTGTTGCACATTAGGTAAAAACAATATGTAATATTATGTTCTGGTGTTATTATATCTCCGTATACACCATATAATTTATAAAATTATTATTCTCAATTTACCATCTTTGGCTGAGCGTAGGCACTTGGCGAGTTTAAATTTCCTTAAAGGTTTACTAAATAATAAAGTAGATTCGTCCGTCCTCATCTCTTTGCTCTGTTTTAAGGTTCCTCAGCGTACCTCTAGGTCAGCTGTTCCCTTTTTCATTCCGCATTCTACCACCAACTACATGTACAATGAGCCCATTAGGCGGTTAATGTCTCGTGCCAGCCAATTCGGATCCCTCCTTTCTCATGTTTGTTCATGAAATGTAACGTTTATGTTTTATATGTTTAAATTTTTATTGTATTTTATATATGTAATTTACTGTGCTATAATGTTGTAAACAAGGACCTCGCCCGTAAATATGTTAAATAAATAAATAAATAAATAAAATGACATGGGTGCAATCTAGCGGTGAAATTTTGAACTTTGAAATTTGAAATGTTTTTTATATTTGTAGTTAGTTATTTTGCAATTGTTTAGTGTACTTATGTAAATAAATTGTTTTATGAATAATAAAAGAATATTTAAACTGATGTTTGGTATGTGTATAAATGATTTTATTTTATCAGATACAGGTTTTTTCCTCAACCTTTCTTTATCTGAACTTTAATAAATCAAACAAAATGAAATTTAAATATTTTTCCTGCTAATAAATAACACAAGTAAGCCTAAAAAATTATTACGAAGAAAATTAGAGATTTTGCCAATTATAAGTTTAATATTAAGTTTTTTTAAAAATTGTTTCAAACAAATAAACGCAATGTTATTTAATTCTGGAATTTTTAAGTAAATAAAAAATTAAATACATAATAGTATAATATTATATTATTGTATTCAGAAATACAAATCTTAAAACGTTGTATGCACAATGTTCCATATTAGGAACAATTGAAAAATTAGTTTTTAACGGAAAACTAAAACTCAAAAAAAATTTGTTTATTTTTTTTAATGAGTTTTAAGTATGTTCAAAGCATATTTTTATGTTTTTCTTTTAAAGTTTCAGGCAGACATAAATCAAAAATACATAGACTTTTTTTTTACAGTTTCCGGTCAAAGATATAGGAAAACAAGATTTTATTTCAGAGTGCTTTTTAGCTAAAAAAAAAAAAAAAATTAAAATCAACAAGTATTCAAATAAATGTAACTCTAAACGTTTAATACCACCAGTTAATACAACACACGCACGTTCTGAACGCATTTCTTGCGCGTGTAATAAAATTTCAGATTTATATTAATTATACAATAAAATAATACGATAATATAAACAAAGAAACGTCCAGAAATAAAAATTATCTCATTCAATTTCTCCTCTACGAGAATCGTAAATGTGATGGTTTTTATTATTTTATTTTATTGCAAGAGCAAAAAATAAATAAATAAATAACGTTGTGCGTTTAAAAAAAAAACGTGTTTTATTATTATCATCATAGCGGAAAGGTTATATAGGATTTTAGGTCATTTTGGACCCCGTGCATATAAATTTTTAAAAACAATTTTTCAATTATCTAGTCCTAGGACATTACGTAGGATTACAGAAAGATTATATCTAGTACCTGGATTAAATGATTTAATTTTTGAATCTGAGTTTTAAAATCAATAGCTTAAAGGACGATGTAAAAGACTGTGTTTTATGTATCGATGAAATGTCAATTAAAACTCATCTTTTTTATAATTTTTCAAAAGATTACATTGTTGGATTTAATAGTTCTTCTGATCAAAAAACATATGAACCTGCAAAACACGTTTTATGTTTCATGTTAAGAAGTTTAAATTATAGTTGGAAACAACCAATGGATTATTTTTTCATTAATAATAGTTGTACTGGTATTCATTTAAAAACTAGAATATTTTTGGTAATTTCTCGTATACAAAGTATTTCATTTAATATTAAAATTTTAACAACTGACCAAGTTGCAATTTTTGTTGGGTTTGCTAATAAAATGAATGTATCACCTCAGCATCCTTACTTTTTTGTAAATAAACAAAAAATATTTTATATTTATGATGTTCCTCATTTATTAAAGTCGACAAGAAATAATTTTTTCAAATATAATTTCACCCTTTTAAATGACTTAACTGATAAAAATTTTTAGTTGATTTTTATAATTCTGACCAAGGTCTTAATCGACTTGCTCCTAAAATAACTGATGCACATATATATCCTGGACCCTTTCAAAAAATGAAAATTCGGTATGCCAGTCAAATTTTTAGTGCTACAGTTGCATCAGGTATGCGTACCTGCGTTGAGGGAGGTAGACTTTTGCCCACTGCTAATACCACAATATCATTTATACATTGTATGGACAAATTGTTTGATATATTAAATTCTAAACCTAAAAAAATAGTAAAGATTATAACCGTCCTATTAAAAATACTTCATGTCAAAGACAAGATTTATTTTTTATGTTGGATGCATTCAAAAATATCTGTATTTTAAATAATAGTAAATAAAGAAACTGTATATAACGACAATACTAATAGAATGAAATTCATAAACGGATGGCAAATTACCACTAATTCTTTATTACAATTATGGGATGATATTTCTCATCCTCAATATAAATTATATACTTATAGACTAAATCAGGATTGTTTGGAAAATATTTTTGGAAATTTCCGCAACCAAAATGGTAATAATTTAAACCCCACACCAATTCAATTTCTATGGACTTTTAAAAAAAATTTTTACTACGTTCGTGTAGGCGTGTTTCTTTGTTCGCTTTACGTTTAAAAAAAAAACATATTATCGCGTCTTTATTTATCTTCCGTTCATAACTCTCGCATAACTTCTCGTTCATAACTCTTACGACCGCCGCCGTTGTCTACTACCAAATATTTCCATCGCTGTCGTACTTATAGCTGCGCGGATAACACGGAATGGAATCGTCGTAACTGTTATTCTGTAATATCGTTTCAAGTTTCAAAAAAACAAAGGAAGTGTATCAAAATTTAATCGAATTTCGTGCGTAAACCGGCCATTTTCTCTCATCGTCGATTAACAAGTAATAATATTTCAAACGCGTGCCGCGACCCGGCCCATCCGTTGCCGCTCCGTTTCCTTTTTCCATTGTGTCCAAAGCCAACGCGATTTTCCGGTACGCCCGATCGCGGTCGGCGTAATATTAAATATTAATATCGTATTTTTTAATTATCGTCGTTTCCAACATCGCCGGCCGCCAACCGCAAGGTTTTCAGCATGTACATGGAAGCATCAGGTCTGTTCTGTATAGGGTTGCCAACCGTCCAGGTTTTGCCTTCAGTTATACCTTTCAGCTGGACGCCAAATGTCCAGGTTTTTCCTAAGTCCCTCGATGTATTTATGCGATAGCGACAAGTTGCTATTAACTATTGGATACCTAATATAGGTGTACACAAATAACAATATTCTTTATATGAAGAATACAGTGAAATCAGAAGTTTTAATAAATGGTTTTAGGGCTTGTGGACTTTTGTCTTAGGATGTAAACAATATTGACTTAAAAAAGTGTTTGGAGAAAAATTCTAGTACTGACACAATTGATACAAATGCAATAATTAATAATGAAACCGATACTCTTATGTTGGATTATAAGCAATTTTCAGATATTGTTGGCACTGAGACAATTGAAAAATTTAAAGGTATAGAACATGTCATAACAAATGAAACTCACACCCTGAAGAATTTTTTGTTTTGTATAGACTACATGAAAAGTTAAAAAAAAATGATGATACTCAGAATGAAGGTAGTAATAATGTTGACCAATTATTATCTGAAAATAACATGCCAATATCTCATGAAACAGTTATTTCTACAACTAATCAGAGTCAACCACCAGAGAAATCCATGAGTAACCCTACATTAATCAATAACTTAAAAACTACAAAAAGTACAGAAAATCTTGTTGGAGTAAAACAGTTTAGTATATCACCAATTCGAAAGATAACAACATTTTTCATTGATAGGAATTGGTGAGAAATTTTCAACCATGGTAACTGATTAAATACACTGATTTGAACCTGCATGTTTTCTGTCAAGAGACTTTCTTGTCTCCACAGATTTCACCAACAGTTCCCCAAGTTTAGGTTCAGTGCCAAGTTTAATTTGCTCATCGCCATCATCAGTAGTTTCATGAGCGCACGCAGAAAGTTCACTGCTAAATTTAATATTAATATATTATATGGCATAATCATAATTATAGATATCTTACTCTGAAATACCAATTTGAGTATTGTTAGATTTTAAATTTCCAATTCTTAATGGCTCATCAATGTTGTCATCATTGTTAATAGTTTGCAAATTAATGTCAAATAAATATATACTTAGGGCAACAAAATTCTATTTACGTCACTGCCACCAACGTCCTGATAAATGAAATGTCTGTTCAATGGTTTGTTTCGGTAATGGTGGTACCTATATCTTTTGTCTTACAATTGAAATGTACTCGGCTAAAAAATTTTTTCGCTATTTACAAAACGTCATTATTTTCTGTACTGTTGAAAATCAATAAAATGTTAATGTGAATTAAAAATACAGTCACTTTAAACAGAATCGTAAAAATACCATTTTTCAAAAATACCAGGTGCTTATAGGCAAATCTACGTTGGCTCCCGGAATACATAAATAATATTGACGGCTTTGATTGCTGGAATTCAACTCTTCGGCAAACGATACGGTGTATTTTTATGCGTAATGCACTACGCGGATAGCGCTTGTGCGATTTCATAATTATTCAAACTCATACTTTTGAAAAGTTTAATTAAAAAAAAAAAAAAATTGAAAATATGCCACTGATATGATAAGGTGGGTATTAAAAATATAACTGCACTGGCTTTTGAAAAACCTGTGGGCGCCAATATTGGTGTATATTTAATATTTTAAGTTCGAAAAGCGTTTAAAATTTCACTTAGGTACATACATCAAAATTCATTAATTACTCGTAAATAAAATCCCCTTAAAGTTCTAATTTCTACATTACATCATAATTTATATTTAATAATAAAATTACAATAACATTAGCATCATTAAGTCACTCAGAATAGTTTTCGAATATAATGATGATTGTACAAATTATTATAACTATGATGATGATTTATCATTGCCTTAAATTTAAGAATAATACAATAATTAATACGAGTAATAAGTAATAATACAACTAAAATATCTAATATTTTTCCCATTTTTACCGATATCCACAACACCGTTGAAGGCTATTTTCTTTTAACGAAATGGAAAACATGTTAAATTTATTATTTTTTATTACAAATTTTGATCCTTTGGATGCCAGTGGCGTAATGTTTTATATAACCCCCCAGAGAGAAATTGAAAGTACGCCACTGACGGATACACTGCATATGGAGTTGCCCAGTTGCTCACTCTTGAAATATTTTAAATCTTTCATTTAGAAACACGTAAAATGATGAAATTAAAGTAATAAAATGTTTACTGTACTATCATCCGGCATCCATCGGCCGTAAATGTAATCACCCGACACCCGCATTGACGCATTATAAATTTATAAATGTCATTACGATATCTCCCATTATTAGTGTCAGCCATAGACTACAATTATTTTAATTCATATTAATTTTAAAAGTGTTATAACTTGATTTGAAGTATTTGTTTTATTATTTAGATTTAGAACATGTTTAACAAATTTTATATTGTGCCTTTAATAAATATTATTAACTAGGTACCTTTTAATTATTATGTTTTGCATAGTAATTTCTTGTTTTTTTATATAATTTACCTAATTTATTTACATTTAAAAAAAGTTGTATTACTTCAGTTGAAGTATATTTTTTGTTTCTATGATATTTAATTTTCTCAATAATATTTATATTTTATTTTAACTTGTAATAAATATTATTTCTAAAATATTATTAACTAGGTGTGTTTTGTTTTTGGTCCACTCGACACCTACTTTACAGCAGGGTGACTTCTCCATTTTATTTATTTATACCTTTGTTACTTACCCATTTTTATTTATACCTTTGTTACTCCCTTGGCTCTTATTGGTTCCTTATATAATATGTGTCAAAGTTAATGTGGTACCTATATCTTTTGTCTTACAATTGAAATGTACTCGGCTAAAAATTTTTCGCTATTTACAAAACGTCATTATTTTCTGTACTGTTGAAAATCAATAAAATGTTAATGTGAATTAAAAATACAGTCACTTTAAACAGAATCGTAAAATACCATTTTTATTTATACCTGTTACTCCCTTGGCTCTTATTGGTTCCTTATATAATATTGTCAAAGTTAATGTTTGGGCTCTTATTGGTTCCTTATATAATATGTGTCAAAGTTAATGTTTGGTGATACACAACATGATATAATTAATGAAGCCAAAATAAAAACCCCTTAAAGTTCTAATTTCTACATTACACATGATATAATTAATGAAGCCAAAATAACATATTAAGTCACTCAGAAAGTTAATGTTTGGTGATACACAACATGATATAATTAATGAAGCCAAAAATAAACATATTAATAATGAAATTAAAGTAATAAAATGTTTACTGTACTATCATCCGGCATCCATCGGCCGTAAATGTAATCACCGACACCCGCATTGACGCATTATAAATTTATAAATGTCATTACGATATCTCCCATTATTGGTGATACACATGATATAATTAATGAAGCCAAAAATAAACATATATCTATGAATTTTATGTTCGCTATCGCTATCTACCGAGAGTTTTATTTCACGACATCGAAAAACCGGGCAGTATCTATAATATTTATAATCAATGATACTACTTTTTCGTTAATATGTAAACTACAATTTATTACGTAAATCTGATTATAATAATAAAACGGTTGATCCAATAAAATTGCTGCTTTAACCCTTATGTGAACACCCGGAAGTACCAACGTTATAGCTCACCCGGGGTACCCAGGTTATATATTTATCTAATGTTATTATTCGATAAGTATTTGATATTGTCGTTTTAATTTTCACGTTCATAATATAGCCATAAACTTGCATGATGGTATATATATTTTTTTAATTACTTAGTTGTTTTAATTTTAATTTCTATAATTATCTGTTATTTATCTAGATAAAATATTTTATCTTTTATCTTTTGTTAGATGAATTTAATTTGTTTATCTTTTATCTGTATCTTAGATAAAATTTAGTGTTGTTATCTTTATCTTTATCCAGATGATTTTTTTGTTATCTGTTCCTAACACTGGTCATAACAAATGAAACTCACACCCTGAAGAATTTTTTGTTTTGTATAGACTACATGAAAAGTTAAAAAAAAATGATGATACTCAGAATGAAGGTAGTAATAATGTTGACCAATTATTATCTGAAAATAACATGCCAATATCTCATGAAACAGTTATTTCTACAACTAATCAGAGTCAACCACCAGAGAAATCCATGAGTAACCCTACATTAATCAATAACTTAAAAACTACAAAAAGTACAGAAAATCTTGTTGGAGTAAAACAGTTTAGTATATCACCAATTCGAAAGATAACAACATTTTCATTGATAGGAATTGGTGAGAAATTTTCAACCATGGTAACTGATTAAATACACTGATTTGAACCTGCATGTTTTCTGTCAAGAGACTTTCTTGTCTCCACAGATTTCACCAACAGTTCCCCAAGTTTAGGTTCAGTGCCAAGTTTAATTTGCTCATCGCCATCATCAGTAGTTTCATGAGCGCACGCAGAAAGTTCACTGCTAAATTTAATATTAATATATTATATGGCATAATCATAATTATAGATATCTTACTCTGAAATACCAATTTGAGTATTGTTAGATTTTAAATTTCCAATTCTTAATGGCTCATCAATGTTGTCATCATTGTTAATAGTTTGCAAATTAATGTCAAATAAATATATACTTAGGGCAACAAAATTCTATTTACGTCACTGCCACCAACGTCCTGATAAATGAAATGTCTGTTCAATGGTTTGTTTCGGTAATGGTGGTACCTATATCTTTTGTCTTACAATTGAAATGTACTCGGCTAAAAAATTTTTTCGCTATTTACAAAACGTCATTATTTTCTGTACTGTTGAAAATCAATAAAATGTTAATGTGAATTAAAAATACAGTCACTTTAAACAGAATCGTAAAAATACCATTTTCAAAATACCAGGTGCTTATAGGCAAATCTACGTTGGCTCCCGGAATACATAAATAATATTGACGGCTTTGATTGCTGGAATTCAACTCTTCGGCAAACGATACGGTGTATTTTTATGCGTAATGCACTACGCGGATAGCGCTTGTGCGATTTCATAATTATTCAAACTCATACTTTTGAAAAGTTTAATTAAAAAAAAAAAAAATTGAAAATATGCCACTGATATGATAAGGTGGGTATTAAAAATATAACTGCACTGGCTTTTGAAAAACCTGTGGGCGCCAATATTGGTGTATATTTAATATTTTAAGTTCGAAAAAGCGTTTAAAATTTCACTTAGGTACATACATCAAAATTCATTAATTACTCGTAAATAAAATCCCCCTTAAAGTTCTAATTTCTACATTACATCATAATTTATATTTAATAATAAAATTACAATAACATTAGCATCATTAAGTCACTCAGAATAGTTTTCGAATATAATGATGATTGTACAAATTATTATAACTATGATGATGATTTATCATTGCCTTAAATTTAAGAATAATACAATAATTAATACGAGTAATAAGTAATAATACAACTAAAATATCTAATATTTTTCCCATTTTACCGATATCCACAACACCGTTGAAGGCTATTTTCTTTTAACGAAATGAAAACATGTTAAATTTATTATTTTTATTACAAATTTTGATCCTTTGGATGCCAGTGGCGTAATGTTTTATATAACCCCCAGAGAGAAATTGAAAGTACGCCACTGACGGATACACTGCATATGGAGTTGCCCAGTTGCTCACTCTTGAAATATTTTAAATCTTTCATTTAGAAACACGTAAAATGATGAAATTAAAGTAATAAAATGTTTACTGTACTATCATCCGGCATCCATCGGCCGTAAATGTAATCACCCGACACCCGCATTGACGCATTATAAATTTATAAATGTCATTACGATATCTCCCATTATTAGTGTCAGCCATAGACATATATTATCTATATGTCTATGGTGTCAGCAGCCGAAATAAAATACGAATCTATGAATTTTATGTTCGCTATCGCTATCTACCGAGAGTTTTATTTCACGACATCGAAAAACCGGGCAGTATCTATAATATTTATAATCAATGATACTACTTTTTCGTTAATATGTAAACTACAATTTATTACGTAAATCTGATTATAATAATAAAACGGTTGATCCAATAAAATTGCTGCTTTAAAAACATTTTTAGGAAATTACATTTTTATGATTTTACTCAAATATTTTATCTCAACTTTAATTTTTCATCAAGTACATTTAAATAATCGTAAAATATCAATTTTTCCAAATAAATGAAATATATAATAAATGTAATTATTTTTCTTATAAAATAATCGATTTATGAAAAATATTGTAAGCACATTTTTTATGGACAAGATTAAGTTCTATAGTTATGATTCTATATATTATTATGCTAAGTACTATAGATTTTAAAATAAATTCGAAAAATCACAAAATTACTTTCTTTAGTAATTTTCCAACCCTTATACGCACGAGAAGGGGTTAGACAAGGCTATTAAATTTAGCCCAAATTACTTATATATAATAATGAAAAAAATGGGAAGGTCCTAGATCAAAAATTCAAAAGTTCAAAAATAAAGACCAGCCTAAAGACTATGCATACGGGCAATTATGAGGCGTGTCGGTAAAATAACATTCCCAATGCGATAACTACGGAACGCGGGCTGCTTAGCGAAATCCGGCAACACCGCCGTGTAGATTAGTCCCTCCACTACCATTCTGGTCGTTGTGCGCACCGTTGCAACGCTCACTACCGGCCTGGCAGCCATTAGCGATGGATGCTTCTATCTCTGTCACTACCAAGTGCGAGTTACGCGCTGTAATTCGTTTTTTAAATGCGAAAAAGGTGGAACCTATGAACATACATCGCCAGTTTTGTGAAATTTATGGAGAAAACTGTATAAGTGTCCAGCAAGTCTGCTTTTGGTGTAGAGAATTCATTAATGGCCAAAAAGATGTTCTTGATGAGCAGCGAAGCGGAAGACGGTCGCTCTTATGCTTCCGGGGACCACTATTAACTCGGATCGATACGGCGAGTCCCTAAAAAAAATTCCGAAGGGCAATCCAAAATCGCCGGACGGGGAACTGTCTAGAGGTGTAAGGTTGCACCACGACAATGAACGTCCGCATATCTTCAAGCAAACCAAGGACCTAGGGCTGACGGTTTTTTCGATATACCGTCAACACCAGTATACCGGTATTTGGAGATTTATGTGTTAAACGGTATACCGTTAAAACCGTTCTTTACGGTATGACGTAAAAAACCGTAAAATACGGTATACAGTAAAAAAACCGTAAAATACGAAAAATAATGGGAGTTCCGTGAAATTTTCAAGTTTCTACAAAGGTTCCGTGAGTAAAAGAAGTTGAGAAACACTGCATTAAGGTATAATAAAAATAAATTAAGTTTGACATTTTTTTCAATATTAATATTAGGAAACACCAAATTAAAAAATCTTGGAATGTATTTGCTTTTGATGATTCTCAACACCTTGTTATTTCTAAAAAAATACAAGAACTTTAAGAAAAAGTAAGTTTATTTTAATTTTAAAAATTTGTATTAATGTTCTAAAAATACTATGAATATTGAGTAAATAAAATTCATCTTATAAGCTTTTTGCGGAAAATCGTTTTAAATAGCTGTGATTCTGTAATTCTATAGTGGTGTCAGGTGCTAGTTCTTAGTTTGTAAAATTAATTTTTTTTATTTAATTTGCTTAAGTTTAGTCATTAAATATAATTTCAGTTAAATGCTTTATAAGATGAAATAACAAAGTTTATTAAAAAAAGTTCTCGTAAGATAAGAAAACAGAAAAACTTAACGAATCATTTAGAACAGAAGTATTTATCTGAAAAACATAATAGTAAGACCTGAGGTTGTAAACCAATATACTTTAACGAAAAACTTGAACTGAGTTTAGACATAAGAAAGTTATCAGTTATTTATTATTATTTTATGTTAAAAAGTCTATGTTCTCAAGGCTCCAGACTCGCTGGAGTTGTCAATATTTTTATGTTTTCAGTCTCGAAAATCATGAAACTGAAAACCAGATGAAATCGAAATCGACTTAAATACACTTGAACCGTCGACATTAAGAGACCTCAAGTAGTATGTAGCTTTGTTTAATGAGAAAAAATCCACGTAAAATTTACAATTTGTTTGGATTTTGGTCTGGTTTTTCTTTTATCTTTACGTCACCTTCGTCGGACAGGGGCCGTGGAAAGTTTCGGGATGGACGGTGCGGGACGAGTACACGGCAAGCGACCACTTTTATTACGTATCGTTTGAGGTCAAAAACAGTCATACCGTAACACACGAAGCCAGTTCCAACGACTTCGTGAAGTGGGCGTACAGAATGTTTGACCTTGCAGCGCTGACCCGGAAGATCAACGAGGGACCTTCTCTCCTTCCCACGGGCGCATCCGCCGATGAAGCCGCCGAAACGCTTCAAGCGTATCTTACCACCCTATGTGACGCATGCATGCCAAGAACGAAGCCCGGAGACCGAAATCGCAAGCCAGTTCATTGGTGGAACGAAGCTACAGCGGACCTACGGCGACAGTGCATAAAGACCCGCCGGAAATACCTGAGGAGGAGGGGAACCGACGACAGCCACTCTGAACGCGAGGACTATCTCCCAATCGCTCAAAACGTCCGTTACCTAGGCCTACATCATGACCGCCGCCTAACTTGGACAACTCATATCCATATCAAAAGACTTGCCTTAAATAACCGTTCTCGCCAATAACGCTATCTTCTCACATCACAACACACCAACTTAAAAAATAAACTCCTACTCAAACCGATCTGGACCTATGGCATTCAGCTATGGGGTGCAGCTAAACCTTCAATTTAAACAAAATCTAAGTTTTCCAATCTAAATCTCTCCGCCAAATAACCAAAGCCCCGTATTATGTATCTAACGACACTCTACATAGAAATATTTCCATTCCAACAGTCCAAAACGTTGCAAAAATGTTCTACAAACGTATACACTCTAAATTACACAACCATCGCAATTCTCTGATTTCCAAACTCTCCACTAACACTATACCTGGTGACCCCAGAAGGAATCTTAAACGAACATACTAACTTAAAACGATTTGTACTCCCCTTCTCTCTCGTACTCAATCTCATTCTCCCTTCTTAACGCTTTAAAAATAAATTCCTGTCCTTAAGTGCCTCCACTGGGTGGTCCCTTATCTCCTGTCCTTCAAACCATGGTGCCTTCATCACATACGCTTATTGTAATAATAATAATTATAGATTGTGTATATTAATTATAAATGTTAAAAAAAAAATTATAATAATTAAGGCTTATACAGGTTTTTATTTATTCGACGTTCAATTTTATGAATATTTTAACTTGAAAAATGTAGTATATACGAGGGGGTTAAAACCATAGTGGTGTAAGTCACGTTTTCGTCAAAATTGACTTAGGTACCGTTTAAAATTCTGAATATTTCAATTTATTGCAAGTCAAAGCATTGATTAAATATACATAGATAGCTCACGTTAATGCGCGAAATGGAAACACATAAATTTAATAGCAAAATCTAACAATAGATGGCGTGTAGTGTAACGATCAAATAATAATTATTGAAAATTGGAATTATTGTTTGTCGTTTACGATCTTTCGATAATAAATATACGGGTTTGTCACGTTTGGACTTTGAACATTATTCTGAGTAAAAATAATCTGAGATAAGAAAAATATTAAATATTGTTATAATATCTAATGTTTGGATTTATTTTATACTTTTATGGGTTTACGGTTTATCACTTATAATTTATCACAATAGTATAATAATAATACATAAGGCGTGTTTTCGCGATTAACCTGGTTACATTTATTATCAGTCGTGTTTAGACATTTTGGTTATTGGTTGAAGATCCGCGAAAACGATGTGTTTATGGTTATAGACAGTTATTAGAGATAATACAAAATGATAAGGGGCCCGGTGCCGATATTATTATTACATATATTGTACACTGATTCACACTTATACAGTTTTAAATACAAATCAAAAATATATAAAAACAATATATTATTATTATATTATATTTATGGATTCCCATTTTAAATTTCCCTCCTATTATCACATTTCCGTTATCAATAACCAAACAACGTAAACATTAAATTTGATCGGTTATAAAATATCAGTAACCTATAACCAAAATGTATTACCAAAGTTACAACCAAAATCGCGAAAACGACTTGTTTATAAACAACAGTAAACTGGTTACATTTGGTTAATCGCGAAAACACGCCTATAGAGTAATATTATTCTATGGTGATAGTACAGAATTTATTCTGTAGTGATAATTTAGATATCAGCTGATATTACAACACCTAGCGCATTCTAATTTCGAGTTCCCTCATCATTATTTTTGGGCTCCCATTTTCTCGATTTTTCGTATCTCATTTTTAGCATTACGTAGACTATCTATGTATATTTAATCAATGGTCAAAGTGAATTAAGTCGTAACTCATGATATCTTCCAATAGATGGCAGTACATGTCTGACCAGAAAATGAAACAGCTGTTTGGTGAACATGGAAAATGGTGTAAGTTGACTTACACCACTATGGCTATAACTAGTTTCTATTTTTGGCTACATCATATGAAGATTTATCATCAGTTATTTGTTTAAATTTTACCATATTTGTATTTTATTTATATGAACAATAACAAATCATACGAGTACTTCATTAAAAATGTGTTTTTCGTAATTTTTACAGGTTATTTTGAAAATTTCTTTTTTTTGTCTGTAACTTTTGAAGTTACAAAATTTCTGAAATTTTGTTATCTAATTCTCCTAGGAAATAACAAGATGATGTATTTTTCTAAAAGCTATACATGACACAGAAACAGAAAAGAACAAAATATTTTGCTTTGAGCAAAGATCATATATTAAAATTTACTTTCACAGGTGAAGACCATAATGGATTTGAAAGCAATGCTTGGGCAACATCTGAAGTTGAGAATGTACCTCACACAAGAAAACGTCAAAAATGAAAATGAAAAACCGCAATGACAATGCCTATTTATTTAGTCATGTCACATCATGCAATGAGGTTAATCGTAATATAGAATAGTCGTTACGTTATCACTATTTTGTTTTTTTTTTCAAATTTGTTATGCAATAATATTTAGTATATATTAATATATACATATATATTATGAGTAATCTAAAGAATACTGATATTGTACGCCTACCGGCCATACCTTCTGGGTCAGAAGATCAGTTTGACAATGATGATGCAAGTGAAAGTGATGGTACATATGAAATTGATGAATTATGGGAACACTATGGTGATCTTATGAACGAAGAAGATTCTTCTAAATTTGAAGAAATGTTAGCAGAGAAATTTGGCAATAGTATAATAGATGAGTTAATAGACTTTCCAACTAAAATACTTGTAAGTAATGATGTTGATAATAGTCATCCACAACCAAACGTTATTTCACCTAATAATTCACCTACACAGTCTTTACCATTAAAATATACTTCTGCTATAACTAAACAGGCATAACAACAAAAATCACCAACACCTCTTATTTTGCCAATGAAATCTACTAAACAGATACTTATACAAAATGTCAAATGGTCTAATAATAATGGCCTTTCTACAACAAAACACACGTTTTTTAGGAAACTCTGACTTACCTAGTGACATAATGGAACTTGAAACTCCATA
Source organism: Slavum lentiscoides (assembly GCA_032441835.1). NCBI lineage: Eukaryota > Metazoa > Arthropoda > Insecta > Hemiptera > Aphididae > Slavum > Slavum lentiscoides. The sequence continues at coordinate 35,239,171 of CM063706.1, read as the reverse complement.
TCAGATTTTTAAATACTTCTTTACTAACGATTTATTGGAACACATATGTTCTGAACCATTGAAATTTAGTATTCAATAACATTTTGAACTGTGTTATTCCGAAAATATACGCGTACGTCGTCGGTACGTCGCGTGTGTCATTTTAGACGCACGACAATATTTTTGAGACGTTACAGAAACCCCCCTGTTGAAGTTAATCCTGAACAAGAATTGACTTCAACATAAAATTGACAATAACGTCGATTAAGCAAATAAATACATTTAATAAAAAAAATTCTGATATTACGAATAGGTACATGAGATGTGCATTTTGACAAAATGATGATTAGCATATACAGTGGGTCAAAAAAGTCTCCGTACACTATTGTTAGATTTTTTCAGTAACATAAAATGGTTATTCAAATGTTGAATAACTTCATATTTTTAACAAACATTTATTCAGAAACATATTAATATTCGTTTTTAGAAAAATAAAGCATATATATTAATTATTTTATTATTTACATGTATATTAATAATCAATTTTAGAAAAATAACAGCAAAAAAGTCTCCGTACATATATGAATAACAGATAAAAATAGAATTGAAATAGGAAAAATCCGCGTAGATAGGCAACGACGTGGTAGAAGGTTGTTAGCGGTGTGGTCGGTTTTTAATACGGGATTTTCTAGGCGGAGAAGACAGTATACGAGTAGCGAGCGTGAAGGTAAGTTTTTACCATCATTCATACATTTCATTTCATTTACATTGAACAATGGTAATTCCAATTGCTATTCGTAAATTAATAGTTCAACTTAGAGAAGATGGTAATTCTCTCAGAAATATTGCACAGACAATAAAGAAATCGCACTCGACTGTACAATATATTATAAACCGATACAATGAAACTGGTTCTTTTAAAGATCGAAAACGTATTGGTCGTCCTCAAAAATTAAAATCACATCAAAAGAGGGCCATTTTAAAGACAATTGTGATGGAACCAAAAACCAGTGCACCCAAATTGGCTGGTATGATTGATACTGACTATAATGTAAAAGTTGTGCCACAGACCATTCGTAACGTTATAAGAAACGCGGGATATAAAGGTTGTGTAGCTAGGAAAAAACCTTTTATCAGTCAAAAAAATAAAAATAAACGTTTAGATTTTGCGAAGGCACACATTAATAAGGAAAATGATTTTTGGAAATCTGTATTATTTAGTGATGAAAGCAAGTTTAATATTTTTGGTTCAGATGGGCGAGTTATGGTGTGGAGAAAACCTAATAAGCAGATGGATTGCAAAAATTTGTGCCCGACGGTAAAACATGGGGGTGGTAATGTATTAGTTTGGGGCTGTATGAGCGCTAATGGTGTTGGTAATTTGGTATTTATCGATGGTATTATGGATCAACATATACAGGTATATTTAAACATTTTGAGAAATAATTTACATGCAAGTGCTGAAAAACTAAATATTGGCAATTCGTTTATTTTTCAACAAGATAACGATCCAAAACACACCGCGAAAAAAGTTAAAGAATGGTTATCATCCCGAGTACCAAAGTAACTTAATACACCTCCACAATCACCAGACATGAATCCGATGGAATATTTATGGGCTGAAATAGGTAGACGTCTAAAAAATTATCAAATTCGAAACAAAGACCAATTGAAAAATGCAATACTTGAAGTATGGAACGGTATTGACTCTACTGTCACAACAAAATTAGTTGAATCGATGGGAAAGCGAATGCACGAAGTTTTAATAGCTAAAGGAGGACCAACTGACCATTAATTATGATAAAGTGATAATAATTATTATACTGTATTAAGTTTAAAATATTTATATTATTTTGTACGGAGACTTTTTTGCTGTTATTTTTCTAAAATTGATTATTAATATACATGTAAATAATAAAATAATTAATATATATGCTTTATTTTTCTAAAAACGAATATTAATATGTTTCTGAATAAATGTTTGTTAAAAATATGAAGTTATTCAACATTTGAATAACCATTTTATGTTACTGAAAAAATCTAACAATAGTGTACGGAGACTTTTTTGACCCACTGTATATATATTTATAAAAGAAAACAAAAGAAAATATATCAAACTTCAATACATTGATGTTACTATTATCTTAGCTGTTGACTACTCGCTATAATCTCAGCTGCCGTGATAACAGAAAATACTCGATTCACATACTTCCTTAAAAATATTATATTATATGTTCCGATGATGATGTTTGACTTTAGATCGGCTAGTATATATGCGTTGTAATTATAAGTCTCTATAATATTGTAAGGCCCTTCATATAACAGAAAAATTTTCTATACACTGATTGACAGCAGATGATTGTTTATGAGCACGAACAAGTACCTTGTCCCCAATTTGAAAATCTGTAGGTGAACCTCGGCGTGCATGTCTGGGATACCATGGTTTTGCCTTTGTTAATTGTACCTCGTTTGCCATAGTAAATTTGGTATTGACATCTTTGGATGTGCTGGGGGGACATTTTATTGCTTCATAAATAGGGTTGTACCTTGTTTGACTTAAGAAAATTGCATGAGGAGTGAACACAGTCGACTCGTGTTCGGTATTATTTAAAACCCATTCAATGTATTTTACGTATTTTGGCCATTCATTGTGTTGCTCATGACAGTATGTTCGGAACATGCGTCCTAATTCTCTCATCACTCGTTCAGATGGATTACTCTGTGGATGGTACACACTTGTTGTTGTTGGTGGAACTCCAAGCTCAGCAAGACGAGTTTGCCATATTTTGCTTGTAAATTGCACACCATGATCGGAAATAACAGATTTTGGGACACCATGTACGTTTATATAATCATTTATCATTCGATTGGTAACTACTCGTGCAGTTGAACGTTTAATTGCAAACAATCGAACAAAACGACTGAAACAATCAAGCACTACAAAAATATAATTCACATTATTCCAACCACTGGGAAGTGGACCGTATAAATCAACAAAGACTGTTACAAGTGGAGCGTCGGCTATTATGTGTTGCATGACTCCTTCCACACGCACAGTTGAAGGCTTCGATCGTTGACAAATGTCGCAACTTTTGACGATTCTTTGGACGCTCCTAGACATATTTCGAAAAAAACAAACATCACGTATTGCAGCAAAACATTTCTTCGGACCGACGTGTCCAAAGTGTTCATGAAATTTAACGATTAATTCATTTGTACGATGAAAAGGCACACATACAAGCCAAATGTCTGACGTAGAATAACGACGATAAAATAATAAATTTTGATACAAGCAATATCGTTCGGTAACTATAGCAGGTATGGGTGAATTTCCTGTCAACAAGTTTATAATCTTAAAAAGTTTTTCGTCTTGCCTTTGTTCATTTAATATATAATGAAATGCCTGAATTCGTGATTGATATTCGTTGGATAGTTTTTTCGGAGTCGTCCAATAAATACATGGTGTTCTTACTTGGTTTAGAGCTTTATCCCGATCCACTGGATGGCGTGAAAGAACATCTACAATATTTTCGGCACCAGCAATGTGTTTGATTCGTAAATCAAACTCTTGTAAACATAGAGTCCAACGAGTAAGGCGTGCATTACGTAACCGACAGCGAAATAAAAAAACCAATGCTTTATGATCAGTAATTATATTAATGGGGTATCCCAAAATGAATATCCGAAATTTTTCACAGGCAAAAACGATAGATAACAATTCTAATTCAGTAATTGAATAATTTCGTTCCGCTGAGTTTAATGTGCGACTTGCAAATGCTATAGTTCGTCGTTCAGAAGATGTGTCGATTTGAAATAATTCTGCACCTAAACCCAAACTACTAGCGTCCGTTTGAAGGTAAAACTCGTCATTAAAATTGGGGTGAGACAAAAATCGTTCTGTAAACGACAATTTTACCAAATTAAATTGATTTAACTCTTCGTTGCCAAAACGCCATGCGGTATCTTTCTTTAATAGATCAATAAGTGGACTTATTAACGAAGCATGATTCTCGGCGAATTTCCTATAAAAATTGCAAAAACCAACAAAAGATTGCAAATCCTTTTTATTACGTGGTGGAGGAAATTCATGAATTGCTTTTAACTTTGAGGCATCCATAGCCATACCAGATGGAGTAATGATATGTCCTAAAAACTTTATCTCTTCTCGAAGAAACACGCATTTATGAAACTTAAGGGTCATGCCTGACTGAATAATTTTCTTAAATAGAACTTTTAAACGATTTAAATGATCCGAAAATGAAGTCGTCGATACTAATAAATCGTCGACATAAACGTGTAAGTCTTGTAAACCAGTATCACCGTGTTCATTTATTTGACTATTGAGCACTGCCTCCAAAGCCTGTTGAAACGCAGTATTGGCTATATTTAATCCAAATGGAACAACGCAAAATTGATAGGTTCGTCCATTGTAAACGAATGCAGTAAATTTACGTACACTATGATGCAAAGGAACCTGCCAATAACCGGAGGTGAAATCTAAACTGGTAAATAATGAATAATAACGTGAATAATGACAATAACGTCGATTAAGCAAATAAATACATTTAATAAAAAAAATTCTGATATTACGAATAGGTACATGAGATGTGCATTTTGACAAAATGATGATTAGCATATATATATATTTATAAAAGAAAACAAAAGAAAATATATCAAACTTCAATACATTGATGTTACTATTATCTTGGCTGTTGACTGCTCATAAACAATCATCTGCTGTCGATCAGTGTATTAAAAATTTTTTTCTGTTATATGAAGGACCTTATACTATTGTAGAGATTAAAAATCGCAACGCATATGTACTAGCCGATCTAAAGTCAAACGTTATCATCGGAACATATAATATTTTTAAGGAAGTATGTGAATCCAGTAGTTTCTGATATCGCGACAGCTGATAGAGTAAACCACTAAATTTGTCAACTAATGACTTACAAAAGTACATAGGTGTCTTGATTCAAATGAGTTTAGTTTACATATCTAATGTCAGACGTTATTGGTCACCAAATGTGGGAAATCAACTAATTCGAGATACAATGAATGTAAACACATTTGAAAAAATCCGAAGTAATCTTCATTTCAATGACAATACACTCAACCCTAATGGGCCAAACAGATAAAACGCATAAAATAAAACCAATAATAGAGACTCTAAAAAAACGATTTACAACTATTCCTTTAGAAGAACATTTAGCAGTTGATAAGGAGATGTGTAGTAATAAAGCTAGGAACGCATTAAAAGTATACATGCCAAACAAACCACACAAATGGGGTAATAAATTGTTAGTGTTAAGTGGAGCTTCTGGTTTCGCTTACAATTTTGAACTGTTTAGTCGTTAAGAAAATGCTGCAGAACCTGATTTAGGGGCTAGTGCCAATGTTGTTGTTAGACTTAGTAGAGCACAATTTTACAATCATATTACATAATACATTTTACAATTATACAATTTTACAGACTATAAAAAACTAAAAATCATGATTACGACTGAATTTGTGAGGAACTAGTAAGTTTAAAAAAAATTCAATTTCTGATGAAAATGAAATAATGAACTGGGAGCTTAAAGATGAAGAATTTGAAGGTGATATTGATCAATTAAAGTGAAGTTAAATACAAAAGTCTCAAAAACTGTGTGTAATGTTGTTATAAATTACCGACCAAGTAAAATTTTAACAATTGCTTATAAATATAATATTAATTATGCCTTCCAGTAACTCAAGTGGCTTGTGATAGACCTTTTCAATTAAAAAATAGGCCAAGATGTAAACTTAATGATGAAAACATAGTCTTTTATGTTAATGTCTGTTGAAAAATATACATTATAAAATAGAATAATGAACAGTGACACTGACAATGATAATATAATTGTTTTGTCTTTAAAAAAGTAGGCAATTTTCAACAGTACATTAATAATAATGTGTACTTTTGTTTGGAAATAAAATAGCGTAGTAGATTTATAAACTTTATTACAATCCATCTTCTCGTAATAAACCAAGATTGTTAGACACTGAAAGTTGAAAAAAAGGCTCCAACCAATTTTTTTCCGGATCCTCCCTAATTATATACCTTATATTTTATACTTAACAAATTCCTAGTTCCTATATTGATACGTGCACTTCATTATACATGATAAATGTTTTATATTTTGTTTACATTACAATTTAATTTTTATAACTAATTAATAATATTAGTTTGTATATGATGAATTTAAATTCACCATAATAAAGTAATAAAATAATACTTGTTCTTAGGGAATTTAATATTGAGAATGTATATACAATTTTGAATTGCAAGTAAAACGATGAAATTCGTGACATTTTTCGAACACAACCGATTAAGTGCGAGTAATCGCGGTTCGACACATTTGTTTTATAATAATTTGTTCCCATTTCGTCGCCGAAGCATTATTAGCTCACAAACGCACAACTCGTAGCGGAAAAACAGCAGAGTCGTCGCTGTTCTACACACCTCCGGTTCACCAAAGTCGACAGTATCGTCATACCGATATTACTTACTTCAAGTCGGCAGTTTGTCAAGTCTTTGCCGTAGTATAGCAAAAAACTAAAATGACGCCACTAAAATCACGCGTGTGATGTACTACTATACCTCATTACGCGCGATCGCCGTCTTCAAACATAATATGTAAACATCATTTAATTCAGTTGCAACAGGGCGAAGAAGATAATTAGAGATGGAAATCGCTACGTCTCGACCCAATAGGTACTAGGGTCAGGGTTAGCGTCGTAGTGTGACGTGACCCCTGTGCAGTGGAGTATATTCAATTTTTTCTGGGTAATGGGGGGTCTAAAAAGTAGGTAAGTTTATATTATAAAAAATACACATGAGATGAATAAATAATAATTATACGCACAGTCGGCCGAACAAACGCAGACCGCCTGCTACAGACGACGCGAGTCGTCCAACTATTTTCGTAATATTTAATTAACATCGTTATCGTCCGACGGCGACGGCGCGACCAAAAATTAAACCCAAGTTATATGTTTATAGTCTATACAAACACCAAAAACACATAATTTAATGTTCTTCTTCTCTGCACCTATAATATATTTATAGCAAGTCATTTATGACTTTTGAACCTTTTTTCTTGGAACCCCCCCCCCCTCTCACGAAAATACGCCACTGCCACTGTGCATATCGTCGAAGCGGAATCGCCAACCCGTGGCCGAGAATCGGAAAGCACGGGATTTTATAGAGAAAACGCATTTGCGGTCCTCCACGACGTTAACGTATGTCGTTAAATATATAAAAAAAAAAAAAAAGAAGAGGCACGCTCCTCCACGAGGTTACGTACGTTATGTCCTTAACGAAAAATAATTTTTTACTGGCCACTAAAACTGTACACGAACAGTATACGCGTTTGCAAATACATACATCCGTTGGCGAGGTATCGCCTCGGAGAACGAACGACTACTCCATTTCGTCGTGTCCATAGGTACCTAATCGGTGCAAGGTACAAAAAAAAACCGATAGAAACACAACGTTTCCGTTGTCGACGTTCGGGACTGAAATATAACGTGCACTTCCGTTATAATCGTAAATTGATATAATTAGGTAATCGTCGAATACCGTCCACGACGGGGTATTCACGTCGCCGTTTTGCGATAAACGACGGGGCCTCAGCAACTCGAACGTTATAAAAACGTACGTTTTCGAGTACAGAACGTCACGAATTTTTTTTTTTTTTTAACACTTCCCTTTTAAATATTCGGGTATACGTTACCACCGGCGACACCACGTCATCATCACCGTCAAGTCGACACAAACGGCTAACGGCCGGGATCGAAACGAATTACTTACGGCCGCCACACGGCGTACAAAAACAGAATAAAAAAAAATGTCGAGGCGTTTGCCCACGGACAAATACACCTTTCTGCGTTCGCCGTTCGATACGGCAGAAAAAATGGCGTCGATTCCGTCCGACGGCTTGTTGTTTTCGCTCGGGTGTAGTGGCGGGAGCCGGTTGTCCGCGGCAGCGTCCGTGTAGTAGAAAAACAGCTGATTAGTTGACGCGGCGACCGTGTTATAAAACAATATTACCACAGATTAGATGAATACAGATGGATCACACGCGATGTAAACAAAAAAAATTACGTCATTCGAATCCCCCCTATATCAGTGTGACCGCATGGTAGCACAATATATTTACCTAAAATTTAAACATTACTCCCATGAGGTAATCTATTTGTGTTGTTTACATAGTGATTCTGGTTCGGCGATCGTGTCGTATAATGTCTCATGTTAAATATACTCGTTTTATACACACAGTTGAAAAAAAATCTGTGCTTAATCTGCGTTAAATTTTTACCGACACGTGATAACCATTATTATGATAACATTATTTGAGATAATAAAGAAATTGTACTATAATATTGTAAAATACCAACACAATAATTTATATCGTCCTGTGTGCCTACATTGATATGCGGGGGACCAATCAGAAGAGCGTATTTGCAATTTTTTTGTTCTCGGGCCGAGTGATCCATCTGTATTCATCTAATCTGTGATATTACTGGGAAATCATAGAAAAACAAAATGATTAAATATTGGCGAAACAAATTAACACCCGGAGCGCTGGCGTATACATAGGCTGGCGGTTTCCCCCCCTACGTAGGTTCGGGATACTCTTATTATCAGTATTCAGTTTTTACCGGCTTTTTTTGAATACGTATTCTGAAATATTAATATTGTTTTCATTTTATTTAATATTTTTTTTCACATAATATTCAATACGAATATAATAGGTAATGTCTTTGTTATTACTGAATATATTTTCTTATGCAAAGTGTAATTTAAATTCTCGTTCCGCGACAGAAGGGGAAAAGATTTTGAATGGACAACAAATTATTTTATGTGGCAAAATTAAAACGGTAATTAAATCATTTTTATTATATATTTGGAATAAGTTTGTAGACGTTATAAAAAATATTATATTTCAAATTAGCATTGTTCTTTTTACTTTTAGGAGAACAGTATTAAAATAAAGGCATTAATTATACGGTCATCTTATATTCATGAAACGCCACATATGAAGTTAATGGCGAATTGGCTGATGGAACACTAAATATTATGCCTTTCAATTGCAGCTGCAAAGCAGGGGCATCAGAATGCTGTAAGCATGTGGTTGCTGTACTTTTATTCCTTAACAGGTAAATATAATTAATATAAATATTTATTGTAAGGTATGGAAATTACTGCAATTGGATAATACCTACATTTATATAATAAATACATACATTAATATATACTTTAAAAAATACGTAATCCAATATGTATGATAATACATACATTTGGTACCCATCAAAAACTGTTGTCGTTAATTTAAAACTTAATGTCTAGTAAAATAATTTTTGTTTAAACAATAATTTTATGTGAACTAGACATAACTGGAAAAAGTTTATTACTTAAAATAAAAATATTGATTCCTACTGTCAGATTTAAAAATAAATACTATTATTTATTTATAAAAAGAAGATTGCTGATCTGGAGACTTTGTCCTCTACTGATGTAAAATGCCAGTGGGCAAAGTTGAAAGAACCTACATTGACACAGTATAAACCATTGCCAATCGACACCTTTGATTGTTGTTTTAAGAAAAATGAAGAAATATGTGTTGATATAGTAGCAGAGACAATTAGGTACCTAAATCAATTTAGACAAATTTCCAAATTTTAATTTATTTAAAAACTTTTAAATTTTAAAGGTCAAAGTTTATTTCTTGTGCACCAACATCAGCAATAGCACTTCACATGTCTGGTCGTCATTTACCAGGCGATTCATCAATAATGAATCAAAATAAAAACATGCATCTAACTAAATTGCCATTGACATCACACTTATTATTAGATATGTTAAAAAACTACCCAGTTATGGACATGGGTGATTGTTGTTTGAAAATTTATTCTAAACTTTCAACAGATTCTATGAACATTTTAAGTCGTTCACTAAGAGATAGAACTTTTTGGGAATCTTGCAGACAATTTAGAATAACAGGAAGTCGGTGTTATGGGTTGTATACAGGGGCGTTCTGAGAGTAAAATTACTTCCGGGATTTTGCTTGTCATGGGCCCTTAAAAATGTTTACAATATGAATACGTTTCATAATATATACCTACTCTAGGAAAGTGTATACCCACCTAGTCATCCTGCGTTAAATTGAAAATCAATATTGGGTGATTTCCCCCTACCTACACATACAGTTCATACAGAAAGTTGAAGACTATGTATATTTGTGTTATTTGCAGTACTTTAGTGACATAATGAGGTAGGTATGTAATATCATTGATTATATAATATACAGATAAGCCATGCTTTACGAAATTTTGGCGACCGATTCCGCGCCAAATATAATTTTAATATTTATGTAATTTATATGTATCTATTTTATCAATAATATTTTTATAGGATTATTGCAAAATCATTTTTCGACAGAAAAGGCATTGTTGTTGAACAATTTGCAAATAATTTACCTGGTGCTGATTGGGTACGCAGTATTTTATAAACTAAATTGTAAAACTAAAAATAAGTTTATATAAAATGTACATATTTTTTAAATCTATTGTGATAATGAATATTATTAAAGTCAAACAGTAAAGATAAGACTGATTATAAGTTACCTATAAGTTAAGTTAAACTATGATCTTTAAATATTGTGATGATTTTATTAAGAATAATAGTAATAAATAGTAAAAATAAATTTAAATTGTTTTTGAATTAATTAAATACCTATACACAACATTATGCATTTGAAATAAACATTTTTTTTTTTTAACCAAACCTATATATCAATGTAACCCCATTTCAGTTAAATTGTAATAACTAAAAAATAATTATCCGAAATGATTTTTTTTGGCAACAAAAATTGTTTCATTGCCATACCATTTGATTTAATAAATAAAAATATGGGGTATCAAAGTAACCCCACATTCATTTGATTCATTTCATTTCATTCATTCCATTCGATTGGATGATTTATCAGCGCACTTAACAATGTGTTCATTCAACAGGGGGTCAGCTTTAGCCAATAATAATATTGATTCCACAAAATTTCCCCGCTTCATTTCCGAACTCACATTTGACAAATTGTAAGCTTCTTCATTTCTATGGCCTCTGAAAGCCAGGCCCTGTTTGCCTAAGAATTTAATTACTTGGATTATACGGATAACAATAGATCTGTTTTTTGAGACCTGTAATTTACGAAGTGCCAGTTGTTTTGTATCCATCAGCTCTCGAATACTACCTCCAGATTTTTCTCTTATAAAGCTCCTGACAGCAGTAATATGAGAGTTAGAAGATTCGTGTTCATGTATACGTGAATGAACATGACTCCATTTATCGTACCCATTGGTTTTCGTGAAAGTTGATGTCTCCTTCGAAAACGCGAGGCAGACGTAACAAAATAAGGACTTCGTGTCAATATTGAAACTCACCCAATTACGACTCACTTTCTTGTTCGATTCACTTTGAAAATAAATTTTTTCTGTAGAGAATGGTAATTTTGTACCATCGGGATATTCACTCGGCTGGCATGGGTGATAGTTTAAAAATCGTAGAAGTTCTTTTTCAGATGGTTTCTTGAAGAAACTGAATAGATTTTCGTCTGCGCTAACTGAATTTCGTGAAGTATCTTCTTCATATATATTATCGTCATTCAATTCATCTAAAACATATTGTCATTTGTCACACTGTCACTACGTTATGACCTGGGGCCCTATTTTGTACTCATACGAACGATATCCGTACGTTAGAATCGTCCGTGTGATATTCGTTCGTATAAAAACATAATAATCGGTATTTTAAAAATCACACGAACACATCCGTATGCATTTCCGTATACATTTTCGTGGCTGCATCCGAACTGCGTGCCAAAAAAAAAGAGCGGTGTTGATCGACAGCCGAATTGCGTGCGCGTATTTTTCAGAACAGTCTCGAATGCGTACTCGTATTTTTGTAACAGGTCCGAATTTCATGCGCAAAAGTGTGAATAGACGATCGGTTTTCACCTATCATTATCGTAGTTTATACTGTATATTATATATTATGTCAAATTTTATTTGCGTGTATTGTTTGTTTCTATTTTTTTTTACATATATTAGGATAAGTAAGCGGCTGACCAGCCTGCGCTTCGTCAATTTTTGAGTTTTTTTTTTTATTTATTACTATTGTTAAGCCAAAAAGTTTAATTTTTACACATTTATATTTTATTTGATATGTTGAGCCAACGGGGCTATTTTTTTATTATTCTGTATTATATTTTATTAAACCTTATTATAATAGATTATTTTATGAGTTACCATTTATATTTTCATATTTATAAGTACACACCGTTACAATTAGATATAAAATTACCGGATATTTAGATTGTAAAACGGACTCGGAGAAACGTCTCGAATGAAATAATACGCTTTATTTTTTCCTTCCAAAAAAAAATAATTCTGTTTTGGAATTCGGACTCCACACTAATCTATCGTATTATAAATAAGATTGTAATTGTAAATATGAATTATACGATGAAACAACGAATATTCATATGCCTTACAAATATAATATGAATTGGTTACAAAAAAAAAAAAACGGCCAATGGAGGGGGATTAGAACCCATGAACCCCCTCACCCCAGTGAGTACGCCCATGTGTACGAATAAAATACACGGTGCAGGGGGATTCGGATTTGGATTTCGCGTTTATACAATTTCGTAACGCCGGCGCACTGGTCGACCACCAGCAGTGGTGGATTTGGGGGGTGATGGAGCTCCTCTTCATTTTTTCATATATAAAAGCGTGCCCCTTTATTTTATTCATCGAGGAACGCAAGGAACGCAGCGTCCGTCTTCATTTCTCATTTCTTCATTCTCAAGAAACTCGAGATGAAAATACAGAAGACCTTAAAACTACAATAAAAACAATTGCAATTTCTTGATCAGAATGTGAACGAGCATTCAGTTCAATGAATGAGACTGTAACTCCAAAAAGGAATGCCTTAACTTCTGAACACATATCTTCATTAATATTTATAAATTCTGTTGGTCCACCAGTTGACCAAATTAATACAACGAACTGGATTGAATCTTGGATAAACAGTGGGAAAATAATTGCAACCGAAGAAAATTGTCCAAAACGAATGAAAGTAGTGGGAAAAAATCCATATGATTCATTATGGAACCTAATAAAAGATTAAAATACTAGTTTTTATTTCATTGTAATTTATTAAAAATTATATAATTAAATAAGATAAACTATACTACATACAATTCCTTACATTATTATTATTTTAAGCCTTATAATATAAATAATAAATGAAACCGTTTTCGTAAATTTTGATAATTGGTACAAAGAAGCTTATCAAATTACATTCGTTTCCGTTATATAAGTTATAGTATTTGATAAGTTTTGACCAGCATTTTCTTAGAATCAACTATCAATGTTGTGAACGTCGTATGGTACTTATTCGTGTAGTCGTGAGGTCGAACCCACGATGCGTATATATATATATATTAAAAAAAATATTTAAATTAAAATTATTTTAAAAATATGTACAATATTCTGAATTAGGTATTGAAATTAAAGTATTAAAATTTAAAATTATTTTGTTTTTTTAAAATTAATTAATTATTTAATACAGATTACAATTAATAAATAATAATTGTATTGTTTTATACGATTATATATTTTTCAGATTTTTTTTTTTCACATAATAACTATTTAGATAATTTAAGATACAAATATTAATAAATATTTGATTTTATATTGGTATTGTTTTATACGATTATATATTTTTCAGATTTTTTTTTTTTAAATATTTGTATTAAACGTATAATAACTATTTAGATAATTTAAGATACAAATATTAGAATAATTGATGGTTTATTTGAATTTTATATTTTTGATGGTATAATTAGGGGGGACGAAGTTACTAACCCCACGGGTTACTTCCCTTTCGTATGCTGGGAACGTTGATTTTTTTTTTAATGAAGTCCACAGTCCGTTCTTGTATTTTTTTTTCCAATTCCAGAAATTTATTTTAGGGGGCACTAGATTTTTTTTTACCACCATTATAGTCATTCTAAAACACATCAACTTATGTGATTAGTGGCTAAAATTTATATATATATATATTCCGGGGGCACGTGCCCGTAGTGCCCCCTCCCTGGCTACGGCACTGCCACCAGTCTACCTCAGAGAGGAGAAAAACGGTAGCGCGAAAGAAAGGGGCGTGTCGGACGTCGGGCGGAGAGTGGTGGCGCCTACCCGCGAGACCCTACCCGCCGGGAACACGCGTTACGCGACGCGTCGTTGGTAGTGGCGCGGGCCGCGCGAATTGCCGTGCACGCCGCGAACGCCGAGCGGACAGTCGGAAACGCGTGCCGCCGTCGTGACCACATAGTGTACTGCAGTGGTGTTTGTATTCTTTTTTTGTTTTTTTCGCTCCACTCTGAATAACAAATACATACTGCGCGCGCGCCGCGGACGGACGTACAACGGCAACGGATTTATTTTCGGCCGCGGATCTGTATTTTTACAATATTATTATTACATTATAACGAGTATTTTTTTTTTTCAATTTTTGTATTTATACGGAGGCGTAATAATATCGATTTTGTATTCGACGACCGCGTTCGCGGGTGCTCGCGTACAACCGACCGGCCGCGCGCCCGTGCCGAACACGAAGAGGAGGGGACCGTTGTTGGCCGATGCGGACCGGGACTCGAGTCCGTCGCGAACACATCCAAGTAAGAATAGTCAGGTGTTCGGGGAAATGGTCGGGCGGATCAGTGGCGTGCCGAAGAGACATTTTTTTGAGGCAATTGCCTCACGACAATTTTGGGTGGGTGGGTGGGTAGGTAGGTAGGTTCAGTGGTTAAAAACATATATATTATGTATTTTATACATTATTTATAATATAAATAATGTAAATAATATTATGTTTTTAACCACTGAACCTACCTACCCACCCACCCACCCAAAATTGTCGTGAGGCAATTGCCTCAAAAAAAAAAATATATATTATATTATATAATATAATAATATAATAATAATATAATATTTATATTATACCGACACGAGAAGAAGAAGAAGAAGATTTATATTATATAATATGTGGGTAGGTAGTCAAATTATCTAGTTTGCGTCAGATTTGAAAAATGTTCTGCACGCCACTGGGGCGGATTATTATGGGCTCGACGACGTGGGAATCGTCCAGGAAAACGCGGTTTTTTTTTCCGCCCACCGCCGCAGGAACAGGGCCGGATTCGGATATGCGGTGACCTGCAGCACCGGCGTTCTCTAAACACTACCGCCCTGGACGAAATCACCATTAGGCGCCTTTTCAAAAATATGATTGTATTTTTTTCAACACACATATTATTTATACGAAACAATGTCGTACACTCTATCGTTATTTCATCATATAAACTGTCTTATTCGGAACCACATATACGTTAAAGTCTTTTTTTTTAAAATTTTCGCACAACTGACATTGTGTGATTACAATGTATTTAGGTAGGTTCCTCCTCTTATATTTGAGTTTTTTGGAAATTTCAATTTTTTTTTTTAAATTTTCAATCTCTCTCTCTATATATATACATATATTTTCCAAAAAACTCATCGGAAAAAATAGTTTTTTTCTCCGAGAAATTGCGGGAAAAAACGAATTAAATGACTATACCGTTATCACGTTAATATAATAAAATACAATATAACAAAATAACAAATGTATATTTACGTATTTGATTTTTATTATTTAAAGCGGATGAACGTGTCACGTATCACTGATTTATTATTGCAGGTTTTTCAATACACGACAATTATTATATTTTTATTAAAATACATTTTTTTTTTCTTTCATATGGCGATATGAAAAAATACATTAATACCCGATTAATTTTTTTATGAACAATTTTTATAGTTTTACTCGACAATTGTATAGATTACTCTTTCATTATTTCCTGTACTTACTGGGAAGAAAAAAAATATGTTTTATTCTATTTTAACACGCCATTAAAAATACAAATTTCTCTCGAAGACTGAAACATTATTCTGTAATTTGAATTCAATTGTTTTTAATTTTTTACGTAAAGTTAAACTTTTTTTTTTACGTGAATGTATATTTATATATATATATATATTATCATTAATTCAATTCTGATATTTATTATTAGCAAAACATTCAATATATATTACTTGCAGTTGCGTATTGTACGCGAATTCGTCGTATAATCGATAAATCGATTATTATTTTTGTTGTCATAAATCGTTTCGGAATTCCGTTATCACTTATTTTTTTTTAGTTATTATTTCCCGTGGTATTTTTACCTCAAATTTTTTATCATCTTCGAGAGAAAAAACCCTAATTTCTTTTTTTTTTTTTTAGTTTTTCGGTAAATCTTTTCGGAAAATTTCTCGATTATTTATGTTATGAACTCTATATGCGTATTTAGGCGCATATTATTTATTATACGTGTAAATACGCTTTGGTCAAATCGAATCATTTCCACTCTAGCTCATTTTTTGTTTATTCCATTATAAAACCGCTATATATTGCATTTGGACGTCTATGAACAGTATTCGTACTGGTTAAATGCATTACTTTTTTTTACGTAGAAATCGTCTTGTAACGTTTTAATATTATTTTTAATAATTTTCAAGTACATATAATATAGTCGTGAATTCCGCGCAGAAATAACGGGCACTTCTTTATATGATTTCTCTAAATTTCAATCTTCAACTCAAATTGATGTTATTGATACATACTGACAAGTTTAATTTAAACCAAATATATTAATTAATAAAACGTATAAAGTCAATATTGATTCAAATCATGACTACTACAATAAATAGTGTTATTTCAATAATTGGAGTAGATTAACCGTCGAGGTCCTAAAATCAATAATAACGCGAACCGTTATGCGGTTAAAATTGTTTCTGAAATAAATCTTATATTATTTTATTGATTATTATTCTTACTGATTTCAGTACTACGTAGGCTCGGCGTATCTGGCCGATGAGAAATTTATCTGTTATAGTAATTTATAACATTCGTTTTACTATTGCAATAGAGCTTGGATCGCATCTCGTTTCGTATTTATTTCAGTATTAAATCATATACCTAGTTTTTTTATAGTTATAGTGCATAATATTGTATCACACGAGTTATCGATATTACGGCAGAACTTTATATAAAAATTATATTATATAAATAAATCAACATAAACATTGCGAACTATTAATCTCGATTTTAAAAAAGACCGTACAACAATATAATAACGTTTTATTTTTTTGTCTTTTTTAAGGCAAGTGACAACATAAATTTTGTACAGTACGTTATGTCGTGTTACGAATTATGGAATCGATACATATAAAATCGTTTGGAATAAAATCTCATTTAGTAATCCGTTTGTATAAAATCGTATTAATAAATTTCAATTATCACAATAAAAACTACGAACGTTCACTCTGAAAATATAATAATTACGTAGTTCTCGTTGTTAAAAGAAACGGAATTCGTACATTCTCAACCGACAGACCGTCGTAATAGAAGATTGCACAGGTAGCTATAAAAAAAAAAATTAGTAAAATATTGTAATTAAAATAAACGTCAATTTCATATTAAATTAAGCGATCGCGTATTGTTATCCAAAACTATCGCACACTTTCACCGTGAGCTCGATGTGAATAACCGCGAGAGGGATGGATCGTGGGTCGCGTTACTGGAATATTAATATATTCTATAAAATGCGCACTTTTTAACGTAATAATAATACGACAGAAACAAAAATAAGGCACATTTTTAAACGTGTATTTTATTCTCATCGTGTCGTTGCGCAACATAAAACGTTACTCACAATGCTGTAAAGAACACGATTAATGAAAATAATAATCGTTTGTTAAGTAGGAAGAAAAAAACCAGCCGAACAATTGGTCTTGCGTGTTATTATCATTAAAAAAAACACCTACTATATTATTACGAGTATTATTGTATTGTATATGCGTACGATTAAAGGAAACGCGCGATAATGATATCTTATATCATTCGATGATCTTTATACTGTTGTATATTTAATCATATTATCGATCATTAGCACATATTTTAAAACGGTGGCAGACATTAGATGTTTATTGTACACAATATAAATACGTATAAAGGATATTACAGGAACGACTTTGTTTCCTATTCCAAAGAAATTAATCGTTTATGCCGTACGAGAATGGTATTTTGTAATATTTCAGTACAGAATTATAAATAATAAAAAAATTATTTATTTTTCCTAAAAATCTGTCTCTCTTAACATTATTTTTTTTTTAAATGAAACATATGATTGAAAATTTCATACCTAACGCGTAACGTTCGAATCGGTATTTATTTTTATTTTTTAGTACACCAGCTACTATCATCAAGAAGTGTATACCAGCGTATACATTACTAAAGAGCAGAAATTCTATTATTATTATTTTTTTTAAGACAGATCACTGATGGTAATTACTTGATATCGTACATCGTATCTTATCATACAATAATTTATATATGTTTGTATAGAAAAAAAACTACTTTGAAAACAGAGTGTAAAGTTATGTAAGAAAAATATGCCTTACAAGTCTCGGTGAAATTTATTAGTTTGTTTACCCCAATATAAAAATAGTTCGATAAAAAAACATTAAATCGGTATAGAGCAACTGTAAAAAAAAAAAAATTAGGTAAAGATATTTCTATTTTAATTAATACGTTAAAATGTATTAATAGATTTTTAGACCCGGTTGAGTCGTATACGATTCTAATTCAACGTAAACACATATATAGTAGGTGCTTATTCGTAATTTATGCGACAATATCCTTAACTGAATACAAGAGGAACGTTTTTTTTTTCTTTCTTATGGTATACTATAGTCTTTGAAAACCAGAGGACGCGTGTAATTCATTCATTTTGACAGTGTAAAACGTGAGAACTCGATAAAAATGTTTTGGTCGTTTACTAATATGTAGGAGGCATACCTGTATTTCACTGTACCTATAATGCTGTTATGAACTGCAAGGGCGTGTAAATCGAAATAATTATCGTTGGACGAGAGGACCACAGAGAGTGCATACTGGGAAATCGGTCTGCTCGTTACTGTATATAAACTCACCATTATGTATAATAAGTAAAAAAAGCGGAACACTCGATTAAAAAAAAGAAAAAGTCGAATTTTTTATAAAATTAAACAAGGCACTTTAATATTCTATATTGGGTTTCGATTCAAGTATTTAAAAAAAAAAAACAAGGTAAACTGGACTCTTAAATTACACGCGGTACAATAAAAAAAATTACCAAAAACGGTTAAATAGGTACTGAAAAAATAACGTTTTGTAAGTTTAGGCGAATAATAATTTCTTAGTAAAATTATTCTTACGATGAGGTTTTTTTTTAAACCGACGAACCCAAACTAAATCATCCTACTTAATTGTCTATATATATATATATACAGTGGATATTTGCATAGGGAATAACGCCGTATACTTTCAAGATTTTGTTGAAAAGTCATGGGGGGTATACTCTCAAACAGTTAAATTTGTCAAGAAATAAAAATCGTAATGATATACTCGCGTATTATTGTCCGTTTCCCAAGCGCATGCGTATTTAAATTACACTGAAAGAAACCCGTTTAAATGAACAAATTAAGAATAAATGTAATTTTTATATTAATAATAGGGCGCGGACGTTTTAGGAGCTAAAAAACACACAAAACATGTACGAAAAAAGTGTAAAAAAAAATTGATGAATTCCACGGAAAATACGTATTAAAACACGCGTAAAAATCAATTATAAATAATAACATTAACAATAATAATAATAATAATAATAAAATGTATAAACTAATAAAGAAAAAAAAATTAACAGTCGTTAGCGCGATTCAGTTAAGACTGCAAACAGCGGATACACGATTAGTCGTAAAAATATAACTATGTAAGAAAATAATGTCTTTTGAAAAACTGTTGTGTTGAAAAATAAGTCTGAATTATAAAAATATCTTGAATAATTATCATTTCGCCGCAAAATTTAAGAAAAAATTTGTAGTCTCCTAAACCAGGGGTCGGGGGAACCTGCGGCTCTCTGGCATGCAATCTGCGGCTATAGTTGGAGTAAATTATAAATTATAAATTCAATTATAATTTTTGTTAAGATTACAAACTACGGTATAATTTATAATATATATTTTATTAATTATTTCTATAAAATGATAATATTATGGGTTTAACGATGTTTATTTCTAGTAATTTCCGATTGAAACGTTTAGTGAAATATATTAGTCGTTTTACTTTCACTTAAGCTCCTTGAAAAACACATGATTTCGCAATTTTTTAAGAACAAATGGCTCATATGCCATTATAATACTAACCATTGCGGTGTACGAGTAGGAAATGCGTTTGGTCCGCTATAAATCGGAAGAACGTGCACCGGATGCCGGAAATTTCCGGAGTCCTAAAAAAGTACATCGTCTCCCATATTATTCGACTGGGTATAAGAAAAATCCAACTCCAGGCGCGTTGGACTGCGTTTTTTTTTATAGTAGTAGTAGGTATACCCTGAAAAAAAAAATTGATGAAGGAAACACACTGGCACGCTGCGGCTATAGACACTATATTATCTTCTTCTTCTCTCGCCTCTATCCCAACTATTTGGGGTCGGCCACCTTTGTCCTAAATCTTAAAGCGATCTCCCACATCTTCCACGCACACACCAGCAGTCCTCATATCACACTCAATCGCATTCGATCACTTCTTCTTCGGTCTCCCACTTCCTCTTTTTCCTCAAACATTCATTTCCATAAACGTTCTTACCGCGCTTCCGAATCTTGTCTTCTCATAACACGACAAAAACCACTTAAGTCTATTCTCTCTCATTTTCTCCACGATCGATGCTACTTCTATAACTTCCTCTAACATATTCATTCCTTATCCTATCTTTTCTTGTCTACCCACTCGTCCATCTAAGCATTCTCATCAGTCTCATTACACTCGTATAGAATTTACCTTTCAGTCTCGACGGAATTCTATCGACACTATATATATATGCATGTATTAATATAATAATAATAATAATAATGGGCGAACAGACACGCGTAGATGATTTCGGTCGACGCGTTAATCCGTCGTCGAATGGCGACGAGAGAAGAGAGCAACAAAAAAAAAACGTTCTTTTTCCAATGCAATAGAAAAAAAAAAACGTTACTGTACGACCTACGCGCGTGTTTTATATATATATATATATATTATATTTTTTTTTCCATACGCCCGACCGAACTATATGGGAATATCGACGACGTAGTCTCATCATCACGCGCCGAAGTCCCGACCGGAAAAAAATGTAGCGGATGATAATAATCGCGGTCGATATTGTCCGCGCGGCGCGAATAACGGTGAAAGCATTTCCCAGATGTAATTTACACGCGAAAAAATACTCGCACCGTCGACAATTTAAATATTTGTAAACGTTTACGTGCATTATAACGAATACAAATACTCGGGGAGAGAAAAAAAAAATACGAAAAATAAGTGCGACCAATTGATATTTGCCGATATAGGATCTTTGCGGCGGCCAAGGTTTTATATATATATATATATATATATATTTCTATTATAGTTTTATTATTTTTGCTTATTATACGCGTTATATATCGGTACCTACTGCGTGCCAAACACATCCCGTTCGTCCGGCGGCAACAATGCCACTGTATTACACTATAATAATATAATATAATATAATAATACCGTAACAGCCGTTTTTCCGTCATCGTATAATAATATCAAAACCATTTTTACGCACACACTATACGGATCGTATAAAATCGAGTTAAAAAAAAAAAAGAAAAACGTGTGAAATCGTGTTCCGCGATCCCCTCCGTATTATATTACTTTTTTTTTCTGTTAGATTATAACACACCCACAAAGAAACGTAAAAAGTATATTTATTGAAAATTGACGTTGAAAAACACTGGAAAACATCTCGTAAACTCGTGCAAAGGCTTTGCTCGCGATCATTTTCATAATACACGATTGGAAAAAAAAATATCGTCAGTTAGAAAATATTACAACCTCGAGGTGAAAAGTGTTAGGTCGCATTGGCGTGTCCAGACCTCCATGGCTGGGGAGGCCAGTTATGAAATTTAAATTTTTTACTTACTACAGCGATCTATATTTGTGACTTTTTTTTTGTTGTTGTATGACAATTATATATAACGCCTGGAATTTTTTCACCCCGGAAAATTAAAGATTATCTTGATCTTAAAATTGGTTTCCTATGCTATTACAAGTCACAACTAATAAATAAGGCCAATCAACTATAATGTGCTACTTTATTATTTTTTTTGTAAATATTTTATATCTATATTTTCAACCACGGTTTCCACGGTTTTGGATAAGCCAAGAGGCGAAGAATTAATAGTCACTGGGTGAGGCCGGTGCCCACCCTGCCTCCCCCGTAGACACGCCTATATTAGGTCGACAAATACACGAGCAATAGTAGTTTACCGCGTTGTCTTATGACGTCTGGTGTTTATATAATATGACGTGTTCAATGTCCGTAAACGACATTTTTTTTGTCTTTTTTTAAGACGAATGTTATAAGTTCATTTTAATTTCCTTTCAATCCGTCTCTAAACACGCACTGGGCTGGCGTAAATTGTTACTGAACCGAAGATTTACGCGCGTGCTCAAAAGTCCGAATAATTTTCGTTTAGACGTGATTACGCTTTTTTTTCCACGAGTTATTGTTTATAGAAAACATAGAAAAATGACGTCGAAATATTTAGAAAGAAAACGACGAGGTACTATATAATCCTCACGTTCCTGTACAATTCGAGCACTGTCTGTCTGCCGATACGTTTAAAAAAACCATTACATTACGTGCATTTTTCTTATATTAAAAATACGATTATAATTCGAGAAAAATGACTGAAAAAGTTCCAATTCTGAGATTATTTCAGTAATAAATAGGTACTGTGTGCCCCTACATTGTAGGAAAAACATCACATCTCTAACACACAAATTAACCGCCAAAACGATTGTGTTAGTTTTATACTATTATATAGATATTCATATTCATTAAGGCAAGAACAGCGTCACTATTTAGTCTTGATACAAGGAAGGTCCACCACGTTACCGGCCAAGAAAAATACACTGATCTATAATAGTATTTTCTAGAATACAACAGAAGTATTATTAAAATTAACTGTCTGAAATTTGAAAGAAAGTTTTTACTGTTTCAAAATAAATCTTGTTATTATTTTCAAATCGTGATTTTCTCAATTACTGACATTTTCGTTTATGTCACTTTTCTCGCCGGAGTGCGATTTAATGAACAATTTAGTATTTTACGGTATTGTGTAAGTGTAAACGGCCGAAAAAAAAAACGATTTTCCTGATTTTCGTCTTTCGTGGTCAAATCGATAATACACAATATATTTTAGTTTCGATTGGTATATATCGTTTACTTCGAATATTAATGGACGTGAAAACAAAATTCTGTTCACGAACCGGGTGTTGAAAATTTAACGCGTGGTTTATTTGACGGTGACGTATATGTGACCTTAAAGTTATAGTAATTATAACGTTGAGAAAGAACGCGATCAATAGGAATTGTTAACCGAACAAATCCGGCAGGGATCGACGAAAAAATTTAAATATAATTATTTACGTAACGTTTTTGTACAGTTTGAATAATATTATAATGAGATCGATGTGTTCGGTATTCGTATTAAACGATTCGGATTCATGTTATATATATAGGTAAAGATACGAAAACCGATCAATCTCGTTATGTTATGAACGTTTTATCGCGTACATACAACACACGATAACCCTATGCGCACAGACAGCGTGCGCAATGTGGCATTAAAAAGGAAGTAATGTTTCCAGATTACTTATCCTTAAAATAACGAGATAAAAAAAAAAAAGCGATGGAGAATAAATTACCGACGCGTTCGCCGGATAAGGACGTAGTAAATCGAGAAGATAGCGAAGGGCAATAATGGAAATGAAACGAATATAGGTTTCAAGTTATAATAAATTCGATTCAGACCGTTGTCCGAACATATTGCGTAGTCAGTGGCGTGTTTATAATTTTTATTATTATTTTTTTTAATTAAAATAAAATTAATTTTACAAATCGTAGAATATTAATTATAATACATTCGTATCCGTTTATTAAAATCGGAAAATTTTGTGTAAAAAGGAATTAATGAAATCGAACAAATATTATTTCAATGTGTTGATTACTGCTGAACGATCGTTAATTTTTTTCAATGTTATTAACAAAACTGACGAATTACAACGCTGTATACGTAACTGTAAGTTTGTAGTATTAAAAAAAAAAATTATTTTTATAAAAAAAATATACCACTCTGATAAATTGCGTGTACTATTACGTGCATATATGGTTACAGGTAACACTTAGCAAATCACCGTTAATCATTGTATCATTGATTTTTTTTTTTTGAAAACCGCACAATTATGCGCATTTGTTAGTATATGCATAACTATCATGAGCCGTTTTCAGGTAAAGTTCATTTTCGATATTGAATTTTTTTCCACAGTGCATAATTTGAAAAGCTTAACAGCTATAGTGTTTTAATTCTATGTCGAGAAGTTTCTTCGTAAACAATCTTCTTAAAATATTATCGAGTGTATTGAACGAGAGAACAGATTTCATGATATATAAAAGCGTTTGGAGCGGTTTTGAGGCCGTTTGTGAAATCTCGTGCAGTGTAGTTTCACTACTATACGCTCATCACACGGTTTATGTGCAAATATGCGTGCGGTGTGGAAGTATTTGAGACGTGCCTGCGAATAGGAGAGAGACGAAGTGTTTGTATTTGAAAGGCTTGTATTTTTTTTTTTTGTAAATTTGCACTTTTGAAAGCATCAAAATTAAGCGTTCGGAACACTGAACATTACTCGATTAATATAAAACGTAACACAAAAAAATAACGTATCTATTATAAATCAAACAATTATTGTAACACAACATTTATGCATGACGAAAATTCCACTAAAAGACACGTGTATCAATTTGTAAAACAACAGCGACGTGATTTATATTTAAGTACTTTAATCTTGTTAAAAAAAATTACGATAATCATATGTGCTTACTGACAATGATGATGATTATGAATATTTCGTGGCCTAAGGGGAGTTGAAACGAAAATATAACACTCATAATACACACATTAATGAATTTGCGCAACATTACGAACTATTAAACAGTGTAAGACTTGAAATTATACTTAATTAGTGTAATGCGATAAGACTTTAAATCAGTGCCGTAGCCAGGGAGGGGGGGAGCACTAGGGGCACGTGCCCTCCAGCCGAAATTTTATGTACATAGACAAATACAATATTAATATTAACAAATCACTAAAATATAATATTAATGTACTAAACAAATTTAAACATTTTTCTTACAATGTATATAATAATACGAGTATATAAACGTGTCAATGTATAGTCCGTACGAGTCGGTATTAAATGTAATCTTTTCGAAAATTGTCGAGTAGACGTGACAAATCTGTTTCGGTTTATGTATTTTAAAAATACAACGTTAGAAATAATATTTTGGTATACCCACTGGATAAATGTTTTCGTACGGATGTAACGTCATCACAATTATTAGTCTAAAATCGCGTGATATCATCGGAACCAGTACAGTACAAAGACCAATTTGGGGGGCTTGGGTGTGCTTAACACCTCCAGTCTTGAAATTAGCACCTCCAATTTTTTTCGTAGTATTTATTTAAGTTTTAGCAGTTATTATGTGCACAATACATACATAACAACAGTTTTGTTCTATGATATTATTTAAATGAATAATCGTGTGATGACTGAAAATATGTTGTCTTACAGACTGGTCAAAAAAATCAAAGAAAACAATTTAAATTCAGATGATTTTATAAATTTATAATATAATAATATGTTATTGATAAAATATTTCAATTTAAATTAGTGTGGCGACTGGCGGTAAAATCGTTCTGACTGTTCGACGAAAACATCGCAGTGTGACAACATTCAAAGTACTATTTTAGTTTTATCACAGATTATCATCGTTATTGAAAAAGACCTTACCAATCAAATTGATATAAACGAAGTAATACATATTTTTGCTCAAAGTGAAAGGAGGATGTTGTTATTATAATAAGTAATGAAGTGTAAACTCAAATTTAAATTTAAAATTGAAGTTCATTTTGGTTTAATAATTCACGTGTTACGTTTATCACATGTAATTAAATAACAAGGTACTTTACAAAGCATCATATAGCCATCACTTAAATATGTAATTGTTTAGTGATCATTGAAGGGTTGCAAATATCGATAACTCTATAAAATAACATGAAAAATCGAGGGGCTTCAGCACCCCCAGTTTTTTCAGTGAAATTGCGCCCCTGACAAAGACTCTACAAATATGTAAGATTTATAATAAAAAATATTATGTTTAAAAAAACAAAAAAAAGAACAATTAAGAACAATTCGTTTGCACGTCATATTATGTGAAACAATTTTATAACCGAGTTTGGTAATGCGGTGTAATTCGTAAGATTGACAAAAAAAAAAAAAAACGCGAAATAATAATATATATTATATAAATTATAATTAGAGACAGGATATTAATATTTTTACTGAGAGTATGCAGCTCCAGTTGAATAAGCTTTCTTCTCGACGATCATTTTTCCTATATGAACTGATATACAAATCAGTTCTAACACAAAACAAAGCATATTTCAAGGTTATAGAATATTTTGTGCAAAATCATATATTATAGGAACATATTGGAGGTTTAATTTGAACATTTCACAAAAAAAACTGTAATGGTTTATAAAAAAGAATGCAAAAATAATTGTGATTTCCGTCAGTTTCTCCCCTCCCCCTCCCCCGGACGCCACCGTGATTAGATCAAGTGAAGTTTAACATTTAATATTATTTTCAGATCATAATACTGAATATTAATTGTATTGCATAATTTATTATTTCTTTTTTTTTTTTTTTCGAGTACACTTAATAAAGTGAAATACACCTACATCGTTCCAAGTATAGATTAAGTATGGCTGTTTAAGAAATTTTTTAAAGGTTATTGATTTAACTATCTTGTAATTTTTATAAATTGTTACTTTTATCTGTTTTTTCGGTATTTAATACATTTTTACGGAACACATTATATTTCCGGAAAAGAATATTTATACGCATATATAAAATTATTTTGATGAAATTATAGAGCGTAAAAACATCTTAACTTTAGGATTTCAAACTCATATAAATCCGGTCTCTAATATTACGATATAACTTAATTTACTGCGTAATATAAAATAATTTAGTTGTTTGATGTGATTTTTTTGTTAATAATATAATAATTAAATTTATAATATAATATAATAGTATTAATATTAACATTTATTTTTTTAATATCACGTAATTTACGTCGTTTTAACGAAGAAAATAAAAATATATTTGTAAAATGTGCTGGAAATAATATAAATACTTGGCTAGTGGTTAAACACAGTAATTATTTCGCATAAACTTTTAACCTTTAAAACGGTTGTATATCTTTGGATTTCGTCTGAGACAGTACAGTATATTATTATTAGGTAATTACATAATAGATGGCACATATTTTCTTGCAAACGGCTCGAATTCGTGTTTATTCACATGAAATTGTTTGTAAAAATATGGCGTGCACTTCAATAAGTCAGATAAATACGCGAGTTTCTTATAATGCTAAGAAAAAAAATAATTAAGAAAGTCGCGCGCGCGCGCGTATAAGTACGAAAACCCGCAGTAGTAGCTTTCCATCAATTTCTGATTGGCAGTTCACTTTATAACGTTTAATTAGTATGACCACGAGCCAAACCCACTTTCCCTACAAAAACCTAGTCAATTGATTTTCGATCGATATAACTCTCTTATTTTACCAACTCCGCCGTATATATGACGTTCTATAACATCTTGCATTACGGAATCGACGCGAACGATCAGATTAATTTTACGAAATAATCAAAAAAAAAAAAATATTATACGATTAAATATTACTTTTTATTTGTGTGAATTCGATCTAGCAGACGCTTATTATTTTATATCTAAAAAAAAAAACTCGTTAATTTACGATTTATGCGCGTAAAAACGGATTTCAACGAAAAATTTACAGTAACATTTGGATTACGGCAGTAAATACGTTTTTAAGGGATTAATAAAAAAAAAAAAGAAACATCACCTAAAAGGTGCTAAGACGATAATACGCAATATAAGAGCGTAAAATAATATCGTTTAATAAGTTATTATTATACTCCAACCATATAATGGTAGCGAAAAACTAGTTTTCTCGTGATTTTTGTTTTATTGCATTGTCAAACCCGTTTTTTTTTAATATTAAAAAAAAAAAAAAAAATCTGTGACGAATTAATTTTATGTCTTTATACATTATTTCGTTCGGTATTCATTCGAATAGTCAAATAACTATAGTGGGCCAAGTGAGTTATAATAACTATCGGGTGAACAGTTAATTTTTATCATCTGACGGTAGATAATGCGTTAAATCGGCCAATAAAAATACTACGACGTTTCGGACATAAATAAAATTAAGAATACCGTTTATTATTTTGTTGTAGGGCTAAGCAGCGGCACCTACTCGTTTAAGTGCTTTTCGTACGCGGCCAAAACGTGTGTTTAAAACACGCGAAACTGTATTATAATAATATAACGAAAGGATTTCATAATCTAAATTTCTTCCCCGCTGTGACATTGCTACGTAATATGTATATTTTATAATTTATCGAAAGAATACCCGGGAAAGAATCAAGACTTTATATTATAACGACGACGATGACGATAATAATATGTAATTTGTTTATAAATTGCCGTTTGTAGATTCGAACGACGTGATTTTCAACGAACACGACGAGTGAATATTAAGAAAATAACTGTTTGAAAAACGTCAATCATTTTTTATTTTTTTTTTTTAAATTTTCACACATTTTCGAAGGTATAGAATATACGCATCATAACGGTACTGCACCACAACGCCATGAGTATTATTAATTAATGTACTGTGACTGTAATTCTATTATTGTGTAATATCCGTATATCACTATATTATAATGTACGCGTGTAACTAAATAGCAGTGAAATAATATATTGCTGGAATTTGAATAATATAAATATATATATACATTTTACTAGTTAAACGCATGTTCCAGAATGTATACCGATAACTAATATTAAAATCGTTTTTATTGTATATGTTTTTGCATACTTCGAGTATATTATCAGAGCCTGTGGCGTACATTCAAATTTGTTCTGGGGGGGGGGGGTTTAAAAAATAACCAACACTAAAAACATCCCTTTAAACGGCGCATGAAGGAATTTATGAGTAGGAGCCGATAGTGCACACAATACCTGTGCACCGTTGTAGAGTGTAAAAATTAAAACATGTTATAACGCGCAACGGGCCTTATAATAATACCACAATTTTTTTTTTTTTTGGTCCTGGGGGTTTGAACTCGAAACCCCCCGTATGTACGCCACTGATCAGAGCATATTTCGCAATTGCAAGAATATATTTTAATGTATTATGACAAAATTAAAAATGTGTATATTTTCTGGTGAATATTTTGTTTGCGAGCTAAATAAAGAATAAAACGAGATTAAGTACCTTTCGTTTATTATATCAAATCGACCAGTCAGAAACAAAATTGATTATATTTTCGTTATTATTTATACATATGTATATACAGTATATCGCGGTATACGTAAATTTTATTAATTTAATACATTTAATTCATTAACACGCTGTCACGTTTATAATAGTTAAAAGATAATAATACTTAATTTCGTAAAGAAAAAAAAATATTTTTAATATTTATTTTAAATTAAATAATACATAATTTTTTTAATTAAGATATTTAATTTTCTTTAAGATCGTTTTTTTAATACTTTAATACATATTCCATAGTATTATAATAATAGATATATTAATCGATCTCGTCTCATTATGATTATATGTTTTATATGTTTTGATGGCTCATGAAAGCGAAATCTGTGACCATATTATGATTTTATGATCAAAATGAATACTTAGCTAACTTTTATAACCTATATACCGTGTTCAAAAACATTAAACCGATAAATTTATTCCGAATAAAACTCGTTACTATATGTAAAGAATATTATAAAGTAGCTAAAATACAAGAACAAATTATAATTTGTTCTTATAATAACAATAAGTGTACCGACAGTGATCAATTTTTTGATGGTTTTTGTGTTTCTATGATTCAGAACAGAAGTACGCTCTTAAATTACTCAGTACAGAAAACAATACGTGGGTATTTGAAATATGAATTTCAACAGAATTATAGATAATAATAGTATTGGTGTCTTAAAATTTTTAGTCGCAAACATTTTAAGCGGTTTCGTTATGTTGTGTAACAAGTGGACGGATTAAATGGTTAGTCGCAATTTTTTATTCTTTAAATATTTAAAGTTTGAAAAAAAAATACAAATACAAATATATATAAAACAGAAAAAAAACATAAAACTTAAGAAGCGATTTAAAATTAATTTTTTGTTTATAGCAACAAAAGTAAGTGCGCCGTGCACTCTCTATTCTTGCTATTTTTTCGCAGCCACAAAAAATGCGTAGTATATTGTATATGTAACAAAAAAAAAAATTAAAGTTTAATAATACATTTTTTTACACGATTCCGACCGGAAGTGTCCGATTGCGCCACCGATTCTGACGTAAAAAAAAAACAAACACATATTTTGAAGAAAAAGAAAAAAGTTGAAGAACGCATTTGTCGGTAAACTCCATATTTAAACCGAACACAATCAATATTATAAACTTGTAATTAAATTCATAACGTTTTTATATATATATATATATATATTTATATACCTATATAAATAAACGCCATATAAGGTACTTCTACGCTATATTTTATAAATTTATAATATTATGCTCATATATATCCGTCTGCACGCTGATCACGTAGGTAAACGTGAGTAATAAATAATAGTAATAAATAATACAACAAATTCATATTTAAGCATTCGCGTGATCTATAATAATACGACGCAACGTATGTGTGCATTGCAGTGTTTGTCGATGATTCCGCTTTAATGTCACGTTCAATTAAAACCCGAGAAAAAAAATTAGCTTTAAACTTCCACTCGTCTCTATACGAGTAAAAAAAAAAAAAATGTGGTTGTTTAATATTAATAATATATTTACGTCCATTTTCTGCCGTTATATAACATGTACCTACTAGTATACGTTAGTTGTATCGTATTCTATAGACAGGCACATTCCTCGTGCGCGTTACGAAGTGGCGTTTAAACTTTAAATACAGTAATTTATATAGATTTATTTTACAATTATTTTTATTCTCGAAAATTCGTAAAATTTCAATTAAAAATAACAACGAATAATAATGAATCAAGGCTTGTGACGTTCCAAAATGGGTCCCTATTATATAAGAATAATAATAATACGTATAATTGGTAGTGCGCGTATAATTATTATAATTGTGTCAAAAATACACCACCGATACCGCACCACCTATCACGTAGTACACCGTTTTGGCCGTCGCCGTCCACAGTGCGACTGTACTTATTATTTCCCCGAGAAATTTAATTGTATTATTTAGCTTGCACTCGTTTATTCGCCGCCGTTCTAGACGGACTGCGCGTTACGCTTTTTTTTTGTCCATATGTGGAATCAAATTCTAACTATGAAATAAAGTTCGAATCTTAAAGTATTACTGCGTTAGTGATTTTTTTTTTTTATTCGTTGTTCTCATCGTGTCACACAAAACATCATGGTGAGGGAGTAGACGATTGTCCCGTTCCCGCGGCGAGGGGCTGTCTGGCAGCGCGAGGACATGCATTGGTGCATTCGCACCAATGCCGGTAATTATATGTAAAAACTAGACCCAAAATTCGTATCTCTGTCTTATCCGTATATGTTTATATCCGTTCTGGTGTAATCCCAATTTTTCACGGCGTAATATATGTATAATAAAAACAAAAATAATAAAAAAATAAAAAAAAATCCTCGTTGCTCCGGCCCACAGGGTCTCGGCACGAGGTTGGCCACCTTGCCTTTTAGGAAGGCGGCTACATGGCTTTCGTCTGGCAAAAGCCGGCGAACTGTCGCAGGCTTATCAGTAATAATGGTTAAAAAGTCACAATTAATTTGACTTTTTACTTTATCTCAACGAATATCTCCGTGTTTGATATTGACTAATTTAATCTCGACTTGATTTCGCCTCGCATTAACGTCAATTTAACTTTTTTTTTTTTTTTTGTGCACCAATTATTTGTTAACAATCAATATAATATTATTTTCCTTCGACGCGCGTTCGAGAAGAACGCCTTGTGCAACGTACGTTTTCACGCGAGACGTTTACCGCTAATGATTTTACAAGTGTTGATTTACAAAAAATTGGTATAAAAAAAAAAGAAAAGCATTTTTGATATTTTAATAACAAATGTCCGCGTTATACCGTTAATATACGAGCACAATCAAAAATCTTCAAAGTACCTATATATATATATATATTTTATAAATTCAAATACCTAGATGTATGTGTGTATATAATTCATAATTTATAAGGTTAATAAAAACGTCACCGTTACCTATTAATATGTAATATTATTATATTCATTAGTCATTAATCAATTATTTTAATGACTTTATATCGTTGCGTTTAAACAGTGTTCCTTGTAAAACACCGTCCGAGTGCCGTTCGATTTCGTTTCATGATTTATGCCGTGTTTAGTGTTTCTCGAACGTAAGTTATGCATAAATACGAATAGAGTCGAACAATTTTAGATTGTTAATAAATAGATTTGTGTAAATTATTGATTGATTTTCTCATATAAAAAAAATTAAACGGACGATATATTGTTAATATTGTTCTGTAATATTTAATTTTGAACCTGAGCGATATTCACGAACTGTTAGCCGACAAAATACTTTTCAACTCGGTTCGACAAATTCGATTTACGTAATTTTAACAAGTCAAAAATGAAAAATCATTAAGCCTTGCACACGGTGTAATATTATAAAAAATATTATTGAACTGTTTTCAGAAACGAAAATAATTATTACAGTCATATGATCACGACCACAATAATTACGATTGTATTACTAGAAATTACTTTTTTTTATTAACTTCTAGTTAAAACTATTTTAGCTCAACAATTAACAAATTACAAAAGTAAAATTTTAAATTAATTATCCTATATACATAGTATATTATTAAATTTAAATTTAAGAAACGCAATGAAGGAGGCGTATATATTATACATTATTTACTTATTACGGAATTTTTTTTTGTGTTTAATAACCGATTAAAATTGTAAATATTATTTTAATCTTAGATGAATTAGCTCGCAACGCTATTCAATAATATGAAATTAGACTAGAATTTCTTTTTTTCTAATTGTTATATAAATGTATGAAAATTAAAGATTTATGCATAATAGTTATTAAAAACTACGTACAGGGTGGGGCGGTGAAACGGGTGATTTTAATATAACTATAGGAAAATCGTTTAATTGATATTGGCGTAGTGTAATATTTTAAAATTACGTTCTACATATCTAAGGCAGATCTATGATCATAGTGATCATGAATCGTTGGACCGCGCAACAACGTGCGTTTGCTGTAAAAGCATTTCATCTAAACAGCTGTACAGTTTCTGAATCGCATAATTTTGCGAAATGTGTATGTTTCATTGCGCCACTCCTCTCCGTTCGTCTGATTTAACGGCTTATGATTTTTTTTCTGTGGGGGTAGTATATTACCTGAGACACTTGATGATCTCAAACGCCGAATAAGAGACGAGGTGACACAAACCTCTTCAGGAATGCTGCGAAATGCCATGTCCAGCTTTCAAAAACGTCTCGACAAATGTTTACTTCGAGACGGACGCCATCTTGCGAATATCATTTATGAAAATTAAATAAAAAAACTATTTAGGCAATGCTATTTTATATATTTTCAGGTGGTATAAATTTGTTAAAAAAATACTTGTTAGTTTTTTTTTTATAGTTATTTTAATTAAAATCGCCCGTTCCCACCCTGTATTCGGAGACAATTTTTTTGCCCATTTTCTCTCAAAGAAATCCTAAACACGCCACTGTAAATATTTATAATATTTTACGAAGATTAATTAGTCCCCCCCCCTTCCCTCCGGAAAAATATAGCGTAATAGTATAAAATATTACTTTGTGTATTACAGTCCTTCCTATAATTTGAAGAATTACAAGCAAATAAAATTTAAAAAAAAGGTGTTTTTAGATCGTTACTAATAACACAGATAAGATAAAACCAGATGGTTCGCTTTTTGATTTACTGATAATTCGACCCTCCTGTGATCAGTATGTGCACACACGATAAATTAAATTACCGTACATATTTTTCTACAATATTATTATTTTATCCAATAACTTCAGTATGGTGGTGTCATGTGTGGTCAATGTACACTTTGAGAAATATTTTCCTATGCTATAATGTGTTTTACACGTGTAGGTCGGAAAAAACACAAATTTTAAGTGAACGACTGAACGAGTATGAGCGGCGGGCGTTGGTACAATAGCGAGGCGCATAGTAAACAGTAGAGATGGGAATTCCGACTCATTTAGATGAATCAATTCACTCAATTCAATTCATTCTAATGAATCAATTCATCGAGTCAATTCCCAATTCACCAATTCATTTCCAAATAATGCCCACATCAAATCACGAATCATTACTGTAAATCGAGTCGATTCATTAATGATTTAAATGTATAGTGTATGTGTTCCATTTTTTAACTCGTAAGTTATCATCATCATCCCGACCTAAATCAAACGTGACGAATTTTCGACGAATAAATTAAATCAATAGGTAATGAGTTTAGAGTTTATTCAACTCTAAATAAACTACAACGAATAGGTACGAATAAGTGCTATTACTTATTAATAAGTTTATTAAGTAATATTACTTATTGCATTTGGAGGTACGCCACTGTATGTATATATCTTTAATCAAGTTAAATTATATTGTAATTATTTGATAAGACGTGTACTACAGTGTTGCACTGTTACTGTTTAGTCGAATCTTTCAAATCGTTCAATTCATATCAAGTCAACTCACTCTCTTCGAACATGATAATATTCCGAATTGTGTTGGTACTTGATAGTATACAGATCAAGATACTACAAGCTACTGGCTTGGTAGTATAATTGTATTGAATTACTGAGTCTCTGATTTGTGGCTCACTGATTCAATTCATTCAATTCACTAGAAAGATTCGACTCTTCGAGTCGACTCACTCGCAAACTACCCATCTCTAGTAAACAGTAAAAATCAGTGATGTACATTTAAGGGACTCGTAAAAAAAAATTTTTTTCCCTCTCAGTATTGACACTGATCTCCGGAGGGTTTTAGTTTGTTTACATTTTTGACAATTACATGGGCTGAATAGGAAATTTTAAAAAGTGAACCATCTGGGTTTTATCTTATCCGTGCTAATAAATTTAGGACTTGTGTGTCCGCGTTTGCCGGTAGCCGACAATCGGCGCGGGCTGCGACACAGTAATCGTCGTCATCGTCGTCATCACAATCATCATTAAAATATGCATATATATATATATATATTAAATACATTATGTTATAATAAAAATAATTGATTCGTGTGTGTGTGTGTGTGAATCCGCAGGACCTCGGGCCAATAATACCGCATGTACCGTTGGTCGGACGAGCGCGCGCGCGTAAACACACACATATGATAATAATAATAATAATAATAATTTATACTTATTATTTTACACACATATTTACCGATATTATCACGTGTCTGAAATCTGTTATTTATTCGGTAAAATCGAACTCGGTATTTACGAACACGAGCGTATAATAACGCGTGTTGCGGTTTAGAAGAAGAACTACGTCAATGTTATATTCGGTTTGGCGCGGCGGGGCGGAGGTCTCGTGTCCAGAACAAATTGGTGCGTTCGTGTCTTTCTTTTTTTTTTTTTTCCGCTCTCCGAAATAAATTAAATAAAATTTTTTTTCTTTACCAATAATTGGTCCGGCACAAGGCGTCGGACATAATTACCGAATTATGATGAACACGCGCGCGAGCGATGCCGATGATGTTGTTTTTTTTTTTACGGTAAACTGTCTAGTCGATGGAATTCATCATCACAGGCAATTTACGCGCGTTCGTAAGCACACTATGTCGAATACATATATAACGTTATATTAGTATATATATATATATATTTATATTTATATAAATTGTTTATTTATACGAAAGCGTGTAGTACATCACGTTACACGCCGCCTAATCCAGAACACGAAATACGCGCGAGAGGCGAGTAATATAAATCAATCGGTGGTATCTGTATTATTACAATCGATTTACCGCGCCGTTACGCGTCGCGGTGTAATAGCACACGTGCAATATATGTATATAATTACTAGGGCAGATATTTATATGCCTTAAAACCCTATCAAATATGTATGCAGTTACGCGTTAAAAATTACCAAAATATGCCCTTAAAATATGCTCTAAAAAAAAAAAAAAATTTTATATATAATAACTATTTCCTATAGACGTATAAGCACAGAATAGATTTCATCTGTTCTGTGGTAAAAGTATATTCTTCCCAACATTGCCTATAGCCAATTGTTTTTTACTGTGCTATAGTATATAGGTGTACGTTTAAATACATATTGCACAGAATATATTCTATGCACATAATTTCTACCTATATTGTTTTATTTCATTATATTTATTGATTTTTGTTTTGTTTTAATCAAAAGATTATTATAATTACTATTGGATATTTTAAGAGATATTTAAAGGAAAACACACTCTACGAAAATAAAATATTCATTGTAAAAAATAATAATATATTTATATATAAACCTGTACTATTTATTTATATCCATGGTTTGTACCTACATAATATATATTTTCTATTTGTGATAATGAAATAATCTTCTGGATTTTGGATGGTAATGTGGCGCAGGAATGATTATTATGAGTTTCATTTAATTGCTCCAAGCACATTAAGAAAAGTGCCGGTTGAAAAAAATCCGTTTTTAATTTCCTCTGCTTTTTCTTCATTTGGCCAAGTGATAAAAGTTGGTGCCAGTCTCCAAAGCAATAACGACTCTTCTTATACGCCATAATGCAGTTGCTTGTCCCACATCAAATTTTCACAAATTGATCTAAAAAAATTAATGTAACCATAATTGCATAACAAAAGTACCTGTACGAGTACTTTTACCTGAAGTAAGATTTGAATTTCCCCATCATTAAATTGAGGTATGACAGTAAATTGTGCTTCATATTCGTTATAATCATCTTCGCTGTCATCCGATGAAGATGAAAATATAATATCGCAGCATTCACACTAATCATAATAAAAACAAAACGCTGGCAAATTAACAATATTTAAAAAAAAAATCAAAACGTTTATTTCGTTATTTTTCATAATAATACGAGTATAGTGATTACTGATAATATAGTGATGCGCGCGCACGGAGGAATGTGCACGGATCCGGGTGGTTTTGATCCGTTCGTATATTACTTATATCTATTAATTATATAATATAATACCAGTGATATTATTTATAAGATAAAAAATATTGGGACCTTAACGGAATCATTGATTCGCCTAAATTTTAATAAAATTACCTACTATCGTTGAGCGCGCAGAATTGGGCGAACAGGACACGAGCCGTAAATTCACGTAAAACTTTTACCGACATATTTTTCAATATTATCGATATGGTTGTATATTCGTTGAAAAACACTTTGAGTTGTGTGTTGTAATAATATGCAGACATATCATTTGTTTTTACGAGAATTTTTCTATTTGTTTATTGCATTGAATATTTCCATAAACAAATCGGAGAATAATATTTAAAAATATATTCTCGAAGTCGATATAGACATTTTAAAATAAAATATTATTTATGCAATGTTACGTAACGTAACTCATTGCGGTATTCAATTAGTTTTTTTTTTTTTGTCATCAGACATATCGAATATTTGTAGTGGATGTCTGTACGAATTAGACTAGACTATAATAATCCTTCGTCCATTTACATAGTTATTTTATATTTGAATAATAAAAAAAAAACTCAATTACAAATTACAAGACACTAAAGAGTAAACAAAATTAATTCTATATAATACATTAATAATTATCAACGACACAGCGTTGCTGCTTGTAAATAATTTTTTTTTTTAGAACGCTGTGTGTAGGATTTTAGCTCTGAAACTGATGTATATTATAATAATAATAATAAAAAATACAGGGCCAGGGTATAAAACGTATCGCGTAATTCGCCGATAAAATCTACATCGCTGTTGTAGAATATATTATATTATTTTATATGAGGACAATGTCCCGTGATTCCGGATAATATTATAGGTTTTTTTTATGCGTTTTTTTTTGGGAGGTTTCGAGTGTAATTTCTTTTTGGGACGTCTGTAAAATGCAAATTTTTCGCGCGTTAAATAATTATCGTTTTTTTATTATTATTATTATTATTATTATTATTGTATTTACTCGAGACGTGTGTTTTCAAACCGGATATCGTATATATGTAAATAATATTCGCAAATTGAATGTTTTTTTTTTTTAATTTCGTTTGCCGAATGTTTTGCAGCGCACGCAACGGATATTATACCCCGTTCGAATATCACAACAAATGTGTGCTGCGTGTCAAAAAACAGCCAAAGGCTAAATTCGTAACTTAATAATTATTGTATTTACGGACGTTTCGAACGCGTCTCCTATATACTAAACACGCACGTTAGTCGTTTCTCTCATGCCTGGTTTTTTTTTTTTTGTGACGGGGCCGGTGCCGAATTCAACGTTTATTTTCTGCTTAAATCCTTTTTTTCTTCAAATTTTCACTATAATTATCGGATGTTTTAACGTATTCATATAGAAGCTTTCGTATATTATATATATAATCATCACAGCAACCGAATTATTAATCGGAATGCGACGTCCGACCGTCAACATTACCGCGATTTTATAATAATAATAATTTTTTTTTTTTTACAACAAAAACGGGTGTTACACACACATTTTATATAAAAAGGCTGATTACCTTGCCAAATTATCTTCGCCAATTAAAATCCCCTCGACCCTCAAAATTCCTTTTTCTGATTTTATTCATACATTAAGGAAATCGATTACAGATATGTGGGATAACGAATGGTCTTCTTTGCCAAGGAACTTGGCGATGGAATACGGAAAGATCACTTCCATTTCTTCCCGTCGACCTTGGTTCGACAATCTTAATTTATGTAGAACATATATTACTCGGTTTACTAGACTTCGTCTTGGCCACAATCGTCTTCCTTCGCATTTTTTTAAGTTAGGTTTGAACAACTATCCTCTATGCCCCCACACGAGGAAGAACAAATTTGCAATCTTTCCCATTTAATTTTCGACTGCCCTGCCTTGATGAATCTTAGGGGCTCAT
Source organism: Slavum lentiscoides (assembly GCA_032441835.1). Taxonomy (NCBI): domain Eukaryota; kingdom Metazoa; phylum Arthropoda; class Insecta; order Hemiptera; family Aphididae; genus Slavum; species Slavum lentiscoides. The sequence goes on along the minus strand of CM063706.1, from coordinate 35,199,644 downwards.
TGCTCGGTTCCTTTGTCAACCGTTAATATTTTAAGTTCCACCTCCCCGCAGGTTGTACACATATAATTATTCGGTTTATTACGTTGGCTGGTTTTTTTTAGTTTAATCTTGTAGCTTAATGACTCAATATATTTTACTGATATAATTTAAATTTTAAGTTTAGTTATTTATTTTGTATTGTTGTTGTAAATATTATTTAGTTTGTAGATTTAGATAATTATTGAGATTTAATGTGGTGTCACATAATTTATTTTAAATAATAATAATAAAACTATACGAACTGTTATAGTGGTGTGATTAGGTTAGGTCTACAAAGAAAGGTTAACCCATTATTCAGATGTTGAAGTCAAAACGAATGAGATACTCAATAAATTAGCTTTAAAACATAGAAAATTAGAATTTTCTTTTTATAAAACATGTCGTTTTTGTAAAAAGAAAATAATAAAAGTATTTTAAATATGACGAGTATATCAATCACTTTAACTTTGATATACTTTATCATATTTTATTATTATATAATATTAATATTAACTTTGGAAGGATCAAGGGCGTATTTCTGGGGGGCGGGGCGGCGGGCGATGAGGCGATCGCCCCCTGAGCGTCTGTTATTATTTTAATTTTATTACTTTGATATCGTGATGGCGTGTCACGTATTTACAAGTCATATATCACTATATCACAGAATATAGAAAATATTTTGTACGACAATTTTTCTATAACAGTAGTTCCCAATAATAGATAGTCGGTTGGTCGTTGAAAGAGGAGGGGGATGGGTCCACTGTGTGTTTAATCGGACGAAAATATCGTTTATATCGATAAATTATCGTTTTTCTTTTTTTAAATTCAAATGAAAAGAATGTAAATGTATTTTCAAGTCGTCCCCCTGGAAAATATCGACTGAGACGCCCTTGGGAAGGATTGTTACAGTTACGGAGTACCCAATATGCTAAATTTTATACACCCTCCTATATAACATTCGTAATTACGCCACTGACCCCTAACATTGATTTTACAAATATACTTATAACATATTAATATAAATAAAAATAGTATTTTTACTCTAAAAATTACTCTAAAAAGAGTATTGCTGAAATTTATAAATATTTATATTTTATTAATGCAAAAGGAAATCCACAATTTTTTCCAATCTTTCTCTAAAAATAAGAGGATTGATTTTATATATTATATTTTTTAATTCATAAATTATTATATAAATATCATTCAATTTTTTTGCTATCTTGATAAACGTATAAGATTAGTCAAAACTACCTGTTGTATATTGAAAGCATAATTCAATTTTCTTTATTTTTCGGGAAGGCTGCAGTCCCCTTAGCCCCCTCATCTGGATGCACCAATGAGGTGCCTATATAATTTAACTAACAGGTTTTCAATAAACATTCAATATTAGAGTATCATAAAACTGCTGTCATCAACGCCGAAAGATTTTTAAATGTGTATTCCAAGAAACGAAAATCAATTGTTAATGGTTTGGATGATGATAGGTAAAAATGAATTATTAGATATTTAGGTATAATTATTATATTATGGTTTATGTACGTTTTAAAATCATTTGGAATTATACGTATAGTTATTAAATATATATTTGTATACTCCTATATGTATATAGTACAAAATTTATAATAATTTTACAGATCAAAACAGATATTATATAACCCTCCCCCCCCCCTATTGAAAATCGTTGTGTACGCCACTGTACAATTTATACCGTAGAATTAAGTAAAACGTTATAGTACCTAATATAAAAAATTATAAGCAAGTATCTACCTACAGTTACCTACACTATATTTTATATAACGCGTAGGTACCTAGTAGTGTTTAGATTACTCGTTGTAATTCGTACGTTTTAATGAAAAATTTAACGGATATATTATACAATAAGTTTTTTTTTTTTTTAAACACCCGCGCCAAATGTGTGCGAACAAAGAATTTTTTTCCGATCGATACACTTCCGGCGGTTTATTTACCACCACCATTTGGTACGAACAATGTATACGCGTACATGTAGGATCTATACAACAGTTTGTTCGAATCGGATTGTTGCAGATCAGAAATTCAATACTCAAAGTGAAATTATCCAATACAAAGTATCGAGAAGAAAATATATTATAACGTTTTAAAACGATAACACGATATTGTGTCGCGGAACTATTTACCGCCGCCGGTTTTGCCGGTAACAGGCCGTACAATTATATAATAATTGTCGTCCAGTGAAATGGTTTATTAACGTTTTACGATACGGTAAAAAGCTGCAGTTAATTTTTTTGAAATCCTGAATGGAATTCGTAAAAAGAAAACGGTAATAAATAAAAACTAGCGTCAACGACATTTCTCTCTTTTTTTTTCACCGTCATTGTAATAAGTAAAATAAAATACACAATGTACAATTTTAATATATATATATATATACATATATATATAAACGAATATATTTGAAATATAATTCTATATTATATATTCTTTAGAATCGACAGTTCTCAAACTATTAAACATCAACCCATCATATTTGAGTATTGAGTGTGCCCGTACATTTTAACATTTTTAACACATAAATGAATACGAAAAGTTGTACGAAAATATTTGACATTTTAGTATTTTTTTCAGAGAATTTCTTTTTACTAAATATAATTATATTACGTATAGATGGTAAAAATATTTCTGTAAAAACATCGCGGTTCTTACTGCAAGATTTTGAATTTTTTTTTTTTGAGTGCTATGACACGATACCGTGTTTTTATGACACGCCATTCTAATATAACGATTTCTTTTTTCCGGAGGACCGATTTTTTTTTTTTTTATATTTTACATAATTTCGTCCTATTTTTAAGTATATATATATAAAAAAATCTATTTCTCTTATACACGGTATTTAATAAAATACTGCGATATAACAATTAAAGCGCGATAAAGTTCACACGACGTTTTTACCGCGATATTATTGTACGCAACACGATAGCTTTTATAACGCTTTTACTTTTTTTTAGGCGCCTAATTTTTTCTTTTTTTTACGCTCATACGTCTCTCGAATATTAGGAGTTTTGACCGCGGTGTCGATGAAATTTTAAGAAAAAATTATATTTTTTATTCGTGTTAAATCGTCTCCCTTCATAGTTGCTTTTTCGTACTGAAAAAACGTACTCGTACTCTGTTCGTCTTCCTTGATTTGTGGCTCTTAGTATTGCATGAGTTTTACCGAGGTCCGCACGAAAGACACGGAAGGTTTTCGTTATATCATCGCACACGTATTCTGCGTAGTTGAATTTTTCACACGGCGCTGTCTCGAATCTCCTCTGCACTCGGAGTGTACCGTTAGCATTTCTTGGATTTCGACCAGTTCTCATCGTAGAATTATTTTGTGTCAGTTTTTTACGTATATTTCAATCCCCTTATTTCTTTGAATTTTTTTTTCAAACAATTACTTATATATTCGCGATTTTAGGGTTTTCATATTGTATAAGCTCATTGCGCGTTTGTTCGTTCAGCTATAAGCCATAATATATAGTTTCATATACACTGTCCACGTGCATCGGCGCGGACTAGAAAAAAACGTTTCTACACCTCGTTGAAATTTATAAAGTGTGATTCTTTTTAAAGGTAACACTAAATCATTCTGTCCAGTGATATTGGATTGAAGTGGGGTGTTTTTAAATAGTTAGGGAAAAAAATGTGTATTTAAATACTTAGTCCCTAACTATTTAAAAACACCCCACATCAATCCAATATCACTGGACAGAATTAGTTACCTTTAAAAGGGATCACACTGTATATCGAATCCTTTAAAAAAAATTAGGACCATTTTTTTTTTTTTAATAGGATGTTGTGGATGTGTATTACATATTGTTTTCTTTTTTTTATTATGGAAAATTGGCAATTACGCGCTAATATGTTGATTCTTAATTTTATATTTAAATATTCTGAATTCGGCAAAGCTATAACCCCAAACTATTTTATCTTAATTATGACCACGCCTGCCCCCCAAAAAAAAAATTATTTCGATCGTTTTTGTCACGGGAATGGAGATTTCATAAATATACACAGCGGTTTTCTCTCAAACGCGTATCATGTTACGCGTATCACACGTCTTGTAAAAAATATTTTTATTTCGGAATACTTGAATGGCTAAAAAAAATATTCAGAATAATTTAAAAAGAAAAAAAAAATGTTAGGAATATTTATTCGAATACTTTTAAAGCATTCCAGTCGTTCGGAGTTTCTCGACAGTTGTACTATAACGGTTTCGTTCATTGCACAAAATACTGTTACCATCTGAATTTTGCGCCGTTTATTTCGATACCAATACAAAATTCAATAAGATAAGCGTTTATCGCGATTATTATTGAGAATTCTGGAAAGTTTTATGATTCTTAAAATATAATTTCATTGGATATTGGCCGCGACAATTCACGAAATATGATAAAATAAACTCAAAACATTTTTTTTTTTTGTTCCACAAATCGACAATTTTGTTTCGCGATCGAAATGTGTTTTTTTTCCATACGAATACAAATACATCAGTAAAATTATTCGAAATACCTACTTTTATTTTGAATAAATATTTAAAATATTATTAGAATGTAAAAAAAAAATACGTTTATTCGAATACCGTACGAATCCCGCCGGCGGAGGTTATACATCGCGTTTCGTTTAAAAATTTTTTTTTTTTATACGTCGCGAACACTCGACGACCGCTGCTATACGTGCCGCGTAACGTTAATGATAAGTATGAAATACTCGAAGTGCTCTTACAACACTCTACTGTACACACCGATGACACGCTATGAATTAATAAAAACCGATTACGGTTTTGTAATATCTTCATGTGGTCGCGACCGGTACACACATGTGTACACACATTCGACATCACACAGAGCGGCGATTCCTGTAGGTACTGCACAGAGGCGTATACAAGGGGGGGATGTGGGGGTCAGATCCCCTCATGATATTTTTTTTTTTTATAAGGGTTTTATAAGGTTCTTTATTAAGGCCCATAGGCATAATTCCGCCCATAGGCCACCACATACCTAAATCCGGCCCCGATCCCCCCCACCCACTGAAAAATCATGTATGCGCCACTGGTACTGCAGACGGTGTCGGTTTAAAAAGAGTCAAGTGCCGGAAGCGACCAGCTCTATAAGGACTACCCTGTAAAAGTCCTCCGATATCGCTTCGTTAGCTATTGTAATTTCGCGTACTTCATTAAAAATACTTACGGATAGTGTGCAAGCTTCGTTTCGGGGCCTAACTTTGTTAAAATCAGTGTTATTGAAAATTCATTAAACGTTTCTTTTTTTCTACGATAGGGTTCTAGGTTATGAAATTATTTAATTTAAAATTTCGTACTAAATTATACTATTAAAAGATTGTTTTGTGTTTGAAGTTGAACTCCTCAGACACACCATGGTTGTACATTTACGCCACTGGTTACTGCAGTGGCGTATCTGAAATTGAATCTAGAGCGGGATGATTCAAAAATTGTAACGTACCTACCTCGATATATAACGAGAAAGCGCTAACCCCCTCCCTAAAAAGCAGGGCTCTCATTTGAAAAAATAATAATGTTTAACGTTTTAACGTTTTTTATCGTTATTTATCTTTTGCGTTTATCGTTATGGTATATTTTAACGTTATGGGTTATTTGTGTTTAACGTTTAAGAAAGTTTTATTGTTATATAATATTTACGTTTTACGTTTATCGATATTTTAACGTTATTTGGTTTAATATCAATTTTTTTTCCAAATTAATAAATCCATTCATATTTCATAGACTATAGCACGTTTTCAAATCTCATAAACGTAATGTACTTCATTAAACTTCATTGATTATAAAATTCCTAACTTTTATCCTCAATTTTATGATTTTATACACTTTTTCAGTGAGAACCTTGGTTTATTTTTGACTTTATATTCCAATGCAGAATATTTTTCTTAAAATGTTGATTATATTACCAATAGAAACTTTTCTGACTAGCTGACATCTTCTCAGACACGTATCTTTGAATAATTTTTACTATCAAGTAAACAAGAATAATCTGAAAGGTCCAGTAACAATAAATAGTATTTCAATTCGCGATATCACACCGCAGAAAGAGAATTTCCGCGAAAGACATATCGGAAACCGTATAATATCTCAATACACGTGTCTAGCTGACACGCGTGTACGCGTCCATGTGAACCCAGCCTTATTATAGAACTATAATAAACCTACACCATAGGCTTATATTTTCCATAGTAAATTGGAAAAAAAAATTAAAATAACGATAATTCTATATTTTGTTTTTTGATATTTTGATATATAACGTTAATACATTATTTCGTTTAATGATATGTTTTAATTTGTGATAGTTTAAAATTAGTGTTTATTGTTTTCCGTTACGTTTTTTGATATTCGTTTCAATTTATATTTTGCAACTATAACGTTATAATCAAAACGTTATTATAACGTTTGCGAGCCCTGCTAAAAAGAAAATTAAGTCATTTTTTTTTTTTTATTATAATTTTCATTTTAAATTTAATATAGTATAGTATAATATATAGTAATATCTTTAACATATTATATATTAAAATATATTTATACATTTTAATAAAGTATATACATCAATATTATAATACAAAATAATAAAATTAAAGTAGTATTGATCTCTTTCTTTCTTTTGCAAATCGGTCTATGATTCCTTGAACGTCCACTTCAATACCTCTATGTATATTCAATAAAACCACTATTGTCAATACACTTTTACGTAAGTTATAAATTATCTATGAAATCATAGAAAACTACACCGCTAAAATCCTAGTTGGGGCGATCCACCCACCCCCTCCCCCTCATATATGGTACTGGGTTACTGATTAGCTAAATTTCATAAAAAAAACCCGACAAATCTTGAATAAAGTGCAAATGCATATATTATATATTTATTATTAATTATTAATACGTCAAGTATAAAGTCATACAAATTTTAACCTTTTATTATAAATTCAAATATTTATCATATACTAAAACTTTCAATAGTCAATTTGGGGGCCTAAATTAGTTTTGGAGGGTTTGGGGAGGGGGCACCCGGTAGTTGCGTCGGGGCACTGTAAAATAGCTTGTCGTATAAATATTAAAACACGTTTGATAATAATTTTATTAGACGTTGGAGAATCAGACGATCGGCTCATTACGATACTGCAATATATAGTAATACGTAAATACTAATAAACTTGTAAAAAAAGTATAAAAATTATAAAAGATATAGACGACAGTAAGTCTTAATGTATTTGGTTGAGACGGCCGGAGATCTAATTTTTCGAGCCACTGAGTGAAATTCAGCCGTGAGATAGGTTAGGTTCCGGGTATGAGCGAATTGGACATTTGAAAACAATGCGGTCGTGGTGGTTTTAAATCAATCATTATTAGTGTTTCATCTTTTCTTCAGAAGTCTGGATATTATCGGATCCCTCCCGGGTACTTTTCCACCCTTTAGCATTCCGGAAGTTATTCACTGACTTCTTCCAATGACGGCTGATCTAAACGTCGTTCTACTATCTGTAATGTTATTGCTTGATTATTCCGTTTCTATTCGAGTTGGTATATTTAGCACAAGACGTTTTTACATCTTTTACCGACTTAAAAAAATGACGATGTTATCAATATAGTATGTGTATTTTTAAGCTATGTTCGCGCATAACTTTGTAACGGAAAGACATATCTTGATAATTTTTTTTTTTGCTTGTCGGAAAGCTTGGATCTTGTAATTGGTTCCATTAAAATTTCAAAATAATCGAAGTAGGTTTTTTTTTTTTAGATCTTGCTACCTCGTCCTCAATAATGACCTCTCGTCATTTTTCATTATATTAAATATGAACCGTATCATTATTGTAATTTGCACTACCTATGTCTGTATATTAAAATAAATAAATATACGTCATTATACGACTACACGAAAAAAAATACCGTTATTGCTTGATTATTCCGTTTCTATTCGAGTTGGTATATTTAGCACAAGACGTTTTTACATCTTTTACCGACTTAAAAAAATGACGATGTTATCAATATAGTATGTGTATTTTTAAGCTATGTTCGCGCATAACTTTGTAACGGAAAGACATATCTTGATAATTTTTTTTTTTTGCTTGTCGGAAAGCTTGGATCTTGTAATTGGTTCCATTAAAATTTCAAAATAATCGAAGTAGGTTTTTTTTTTTTAGATCTTGCTACCTCGTCCTCAATAATGACCTCTCGTCATTTTTCATTATATTAAATATGAACCGTATCATTATTGTAATTTGCACTACGCGTAATAGGACCTATGTCTGTATATTAAAATAAATAAATATACGTCATTATACGACTACACGAAAAAAACATTTTTTTTTCTTAAAGAAAAAAAAACGAGTATACATCGTGTACGGTACGACGTCGAACCTAATACTAATAATAACATGCAAAGAACGTGGAATGACCTGAGTTGTATAGCTGCAGTATAGTAAGACTTACCGGTGTCCGGCCGCTTTACTATAAATGTTACGGACAACGTCTGGTGACGGGGCGTTTTGCAGTAAATGATGTCGGTCCATGACATTTGGAACTGCATAAAACCTTTTAATTTTTGCACTTGCGAAATTTTTAATTCCGTTCTGTTTTACATTCACATTAAACGAAACCGTCCCCACTCAAATTGCGATTCCAAATCGCTAGCCGTACGAAGTGTTAATTTTATTTTTATTTTTTTCCCCCGGTATATCAGATCTAAACAAAAAAATTTCAGAACAATCTCTGATTTCATTTCGAGTGTTAATAATGTTGATAACACTCCGTTTTTAATTTCAAATTCATAAAATTACTTTCAAAACAATCTCAATATTGAATCTATCTTATTCTTATCAATATCACAGGTATTTGGTTACACTGTTACAATCGTTACAGATTCACCAACTTCTATAGGATTATATTTTGCCGCATAAATTTATTTTTTCATTTTCCGGCTTGTTGCCCAAGACCATAAATTGATTTTTTTCTTTTTGTATTACAGTTGATACAGTAAATTGTATTTTTCTCGCACCATACACGATGTGAACTGAATACACACGTTTATTAGGTAAATTTTTCTTCTGTCCCCATTAATTGTTTGCATCGTACACAGCATACTTTATTTTCTCCAGAAACGACGTTATTTTCAAATTCAGGTGTTATGTTTTCAACACTCTCTTTCTCGTCAATATTGTACAACTCGGTCTGGCAAATTTCATAGCCGAAATTACATATTTTATTATATAGAAGAACATGTGTTTTTAATATTATTGACTGTATTCTGACTAAAATGAATAACAATAATAATAAAAACATTGGATTTTGTCCTGTAACGTTGCGGGGCACACGACGAAGGGCCCCGGCGATTCGCGAAGTGGCCAGTCATCGGGCTTTTTAACATATCCATGTAAAGTTTTAAAAGTTCATTACAACGAAGGCGTATTCTCTTCTTCGGCTAATTCGAAAACTCGTTCGGGTATCCATCGAGCACGTTTTTTTATTTTTATTTTTATATTATACACATCGATCATACGGTCCAGCGGCGGATTAAGCAATTTGCTGCCCACAAGCAGGATGAAATTTACGGCCCCTTCATTTGCATCATAAGTGTTTTTCTAACCAGCAAAATGCATTATTTAGCAAAATATATTGTTAATTAAATTATTATTTATTATTTAAAATTATATAAAACAGTTAGACATCAAAACATAAATATGAATATATATTATTAAAAAAGTTTTTTTTGCCGCCCCTAAAATTTCGCCGCTCCAATCACCTGCTTGTTCTGCTTGTAGGGAAACCTGACGCTGATACGGTCTTTATATGATCTTACGGTATTTATATACCCACTATTCGAGTCGCGTATGTTTGTGTAGCTACGTCACGTTCGTATAGGTACTTACTTTATAGCACAAGTACGTAATCCTTAAAATTCCAGAATTTCCTTTTTTTTTCTTTCTTTTTTGCCATAAATCCAATTAGTTTTTTCAGTCAAACGACTTAGATGGAGTGTGAGCTTCGCGGATACCATTAGTTTGGTAGAAGAATCGATCCTAATGCGGCCGCGTGCGATCTAAAAATGGCCATCGAAGATAATTATACCTGAGAAAAACGTTTTAACGAACTGCAGCATTGTGCTTGAACATAAAAACGTGAAATCCACACAGTAAACAATAACGTTCTAATTGTTTTTTCCCCGTAATCACATTATATTATTACGTTTAAGTACGGAAAAACAGACGAGTTCGATTGTACATGACTCATATATATATATATATATATATATATAAAATATATATATTTACGCTCGAGCAGTTGCAGCTGGAATACGCCGTTACCTTATAAGTGGTGACGTACTGAGCGTCGTATTACGTCGTTGAATATTGTAGAAGTACACGAGTTCTCGTTGTCAACAAATACCATGCGCGTTGATGCGACTGTTGGGAGCTTAGACCCCCGCCCCTCCTCAAACGTAGATTTAATTAATATTTTTTAGTAATACTCGTGTAAAAGTATTGTAAAGAAAATCGTTAAAATATTCTTATATTTAGACAAAAGAAATAAAATCGTTCCGCTTCGTATTTTCAATTTTTCTTTGTCTACCGACTGAAATCAATCGAAATAATCTTTTCTCAAATTATTTCAATTTAAATTGACATAATAGTTTTAAAACACATTCTGGACGTGTCATTTACGGAGTCGATGTACGAGAATGAATTAATAAACAAACAAAAATCTATAAAAAAAAAAACACTTAACTGCCGTCGCATCCCGCACGTCATATAGGCGTTTTATTTTTTATTGTTAGAATTCTCGAAACACAGTCAAACATCAACGGCCTTGAGAGCCTTCGATTCGGACTTGTTGTAACACGATTGGTCTCGGACATTTTTCATCGTTCCAAATTATTGTATATTTTTAAGAAAAAAAATTGGTGGCTTGACCTCCAGGGCTGCTCACTTTTAAGTTACATTATATAGGGAGCTGTTGTAGTTCATAGTTGTCGCGTGCTTATACGAAATTGCACGAGGATACTATTGTCACTAAGAACACGGTGTAAACAAGAATCATTCCATATTAAAATATGGTATATTAATATGTAGTAGAAAAATAGCGATGAAAACAATATTTTTTTATCCGTGTCGATTGGAATATCTCATAATCGAGTTGAAAATGTACGGAAATCTAGATAAAATCGTGTGTAAGTTTAAAACGTTTTAATTTTATTGTAAATTTCTTATTCTGTTGCTTTCCAAAATTATTTCACTGAAATATATATTTACGACCTAACAACATAATAATGAAGTCCTGTTGAATAAACTGATATTAAATTTTTCAAAAAAAAATATCACAATTATAACATGGTCTGTACATCTCAACTAAAGTGCACTTTTTCTTTTTACAACCGGCAATAAAATATTATAGTAGCCTAATTCGTATGCGCGAATGGTGTTCAAATGTTTTCGAATAGGTATAAACAGAAGATTATGTACCGCCTTGTAAAAGTCAAAGAGATCACGAGATGGTGTAGAAATAAAACCACCAAATTTCACAGGCATATACAATATTATTATCGTACTTATTATAACACGACCTGCAATTATTATTTTCGTAAGGTATTCGAATAAAAATGGACTACCGTTGCAGCAGTTCAGTGTGCGATGTGTTTAAAATTTCTGTGTTCGATGATGGAGAGGGGGAGTTCGTGACCAACGATCCGGCGATAAATGCGTGTTTTACGTTCTTCGCTGTTCGAAACGTTGTACTGTGTGGAACAGTGGCGGTTATATCAAAGCCTTGAGGAGGGGGGAACTCAAACTCAATGGTGAGCTAACGACCTCCCTCCAGATCATTGAGTTCAACCTCCGCCACCTCCCCGCATTATCAGTATTAGAAGTTTATGACTCAAATCAATTACGGATATTTTAGATAATTTAAATGAAAAAAAAAGATCCACGTCATCTTCTGTTGACACTTTTTGAGCAGGCCTGTATTCAAATCCTGCCCTTTCTCAAAAGGTTAGGATAGGTATTTAGGTATCAAAATATACTCCAAGGGGGTGATCCACCTATCGCCCCCCAGACATCCACCGCTGGAGTGGAATGTTACTGTGGATTTTTTTTAACTTTCTGTGGAAAGCGACTAAAAAAAAAAAAAAAATCGATTACAATTCTAACGTCTGAACCTATACGAGAATTGATATTCTGTTATGGCGTGTGCTTGAGTGCGACAAGTATTCGCAATATCGATAAAGAGAAACGGTATATTATAACTTGTTTGCACATTTATGCGGTACTAGAGAACGGCCGGCGCCGACGGAATGCCGTGGAAAGTAATAATAAAATAGCCGAGACGTTTGTGTTTATGACATGTGTATTTGTTCGTATTAGTTTAGTCATTTTTGTGTTTTATTATTTCGAGTCGTACGAACTAAGAGTTAAATTAAACAATCTCTTTCGTCGGTTAAAAAAGATTTTCGAAACGATTGATTTCGAATACCATATCGACAATATTACAATGTCCGAGAGAGACACGAGATCCTTAAAATGATTTTCCATCGAGTCGAGTTTTTTAAATCTCTTCATTTTATACAAATTATTTTTTAATTTTACAATCCTCAGTGATTTAATACGAAACGTTACGATTTGTCACGACGTTTTCTAATTTCTAATTTTTAAATTTAATGCGGTAATTTACTTAAACGCGCTTTTAATTCCGTATAGTAATGACAGTTCAAATAATAAATAAAATATTTCGTCAAGTGAAAATTTTAATATGAAATAAATTATTCGATTTTCCATTAATTTTAATCTTTACGAATATTGGACACTTTTAAAAATATATATTTCGGTATACTGGATTATGGGAATATTCAACATAAATTATACTTTAAAAAAACATATCCAATGGATATTATCCACGTTAACCGACTAAAAATGTACTTTTTTAAATATATATATACACACAAAAACTAATTTTATCTTGTACGTTTTCTGGAAAAAAAAAAATATCTGTACACTTACAAATTCTGTTTTGATTATCGTAAAATCTTTTAGTAGTGAATCTTGCGTTATGTCCCTAGCATATCAAGATGCGTATAATGGCGTTTGGTTTGGTAAATATAATAACTATAATATGTAGTTGTAAACCAATTACGCTTGTCATTATTTCTATTTGAACTCCCTGTATCGAATCAAATAAAAGCAGTTTTCAAAATTACATTTTACGTAATATTTCGACGAAAATTGCGTACGACATTCGTGCTGTTGTAATAAACTGTTCCGATATAATTAATAATCGTTATTTACGAGTATTTCGTATTTTTTTTTTTTCATATTTTCAAAGCAAAATAACAGTAAATGTTACTGTCTAAACCTCATTTATAAACAATTTATAATTAAAAACTATCCGTACGAAATACCGCGAGCTATTCGATACGTTAATTAAAGTTAACGCACGTTCAGATAGAATACACCCGTATACATTTTGTAAAAACATAATAGACATTTTTACTTGCAGACACTTTGTTAAATAATAATTGTCTTATTTTTAGTTGAATTATTATTATTGGAAAAACGAGAGCAAATAAATAGTTATATACCTACGTATATATTTTATACAAAGTTTAATTAACAAGACGTTATACGAGCATTACGATCAGAGGGTCGATTCTATTAATGCGTAATCGTCGTCTTGGGCGTAACTAGCAGAATTTTGGAACGAATGTATTATGTAACTACTGCGTGCTGAGCAAATGCGGCGGTATAAATTTCAAATAATTACTCTGGAAACGATAAGAAAAACCTGTAGTTTTGAGCTATCAATTAGTTTGTTATTCTTATCATTTATCAAAACTCTGAATAAAATTATAATGTAGTTATTATTTATTAGGTAGTTCGACAGTTAATCAGTTTTATTTACACATATAAACTTTTAATTTTTATTATTAAAATGAATAACCTTGATTTTAACATTCGATTGTTGCTGGATGACTAAGTTCGAGAAATCGAGTACGAGGAAGAACAACGGCAAAGACCGTGTCTAACTACTGAGTTTAAAAGACATTACAGTCGTAGCAAGAGTGTTTTGAATTTGCCTAACACTGAATTTCGAAAATCATTTCGAGTTAATAAGACTATATTAGAACATCTTATTCAAGAACTGACCCCATTCTTGAATTTGAACCGTAGAAGTGATGGAATAATATCGGTAAAACCGGCATTTGGAAGGAACGCTTTCAAAGGAACTTGTTCCTTTGATTTCGTTCCTTTTCCAGGAACGTATCGGGAACGAAGTTCCTATTTGTGTGAAGGAACGTCATTGGAGTTTTATTCCATTTTAGGAGGAACATCAACGTTTTTTTTTCGTTTCTTTTTTCTGAAATATAATTTAAAGAAGTTTTAAAATTTAGAAACAAATTTTTGATATGTACGATTTATTTAAGTCGAAATCTAAAAGATTTTTCGACGAAAAATAAAATACACATTTGTCATTATTAAACGACTGTAAATTATTATTATTATTATTATTATTATTATTATTATTATTATTATTATTATTATTATCGTATTATTATTATTATTATTATTATTATTATTATTATTATTATTATTATCGTATGGTGTATTACAGTGCGTGAGCAAGCAAGTTATAGATAATTAAATAGTCCATATACTTTACATGGAACAAATTTTATTATATTTCTATACAAATCATCATTATTACTTTTTGTAAGAGTAAACGCGATTTAATTTTTTTGACATAAATCGGCATGGACCTGCACGTATCGTTAATATTATACTATTTACGTGAATTATTGTTATTGTAGTTGTTTTTATCAATAGTTGGCTGTCCGTTATCCGACAAAAATATTTGTCATTCACTATCTAAGATGTACGAGTGTTATAATATGTTTCAATCATGCCTAACGAGAAATCAACTAAGTAAAATTTATTGTAAACATTTTGGTGCATATCGCTTCGTCAGTATATTGAGTTGCCAATGAAATCACAGAATATTTTGTAGACGAGTTGTATGGTAGCCGGTAGGTACGGTAGGTATGCTGTCTTATCATCATTCTTAACATGATTATTTTATATTTTCTTATTACTGTTAAAACAACACATTTCTTATTGAGAAAAAAAACAATTTTTTCTTTTCAAAGAAATTTGAGAAACCTATGTAGATTCAAAAAATTATTACAAGTACGGAACAAGCCGTACCCGTGCCGACGTTTGTGGGTAACTGTAAGTAAGTACATATTATTGTACTTTGTAGTCTGTACATACTGAAAAAAATGTCATCATTTTAAAACCAGTATATATCCTTTCTACGCTCTGGAAAACGCCAACCTAAAATGAAAATTTGATAAAAAAAAATTAGATACTAAATTAATATTCATTATTTTTTTAATTTAAAAAATGACATGAAATAAGGTTTTTATTTAAGAATATGTTTGATTTTTATAATTTTATATTATCCCTGGAATATTTTTTCTAAAGTTTTCAATTTTTTGAGGAACGAAAAATGATTCTTTTTAGGAACGAGAAAAGTAACTAGTTTCTTTTTTCAAGCCTGGAACGAAAAAGGAATTAGTTCCTTTTTTAGCAAAAGGAACGTGAGTGAACGAGAACTAATTCCTTTTTAAAAGAAACTTTCCAAGTATTGGTAGAAACAATCAAACTAAGATACATTCTTTAATACAATAATACAATTTTGTAGCAATACTATTTTCAGTTATACAGGTTATTACTACTGTTAGATTTCTTGAGCAAGGTGCTCACCAAAGAAGTGTCGGTAAAGAAAGTGATGTTAGTTTATCACAACCTTCAATAGGGCAAAATTTTATATAAGGTAATTGATTGCGTAAATTTACATCTAGTACAGTATATTAAATTTCCAACATCTCCCGTGGAAAGGCAAAGAATAACAGACTGGTATGGTTTTAAATGTACAAAGATTATTTCAATAAATTCTAATTCGCTTTTTTATGGGTTTCGTATAAAACACCATATTCCTGGGGTAATTGGAATAATTGATGGTTCAAAAATTTTATAAAAACCCTTAACTAAAACGTAATTATTTTTTACGAAACAATACACGATAAAATAAAATAATATAAATAATAGGTATATTATTTATTATATAATATTATAACAAAATTTTATAAGGCGTATTTTGTCGAAAAACGTGGTTTAAAAAATTAAATGCCAACTACGATCAACACGCATTAGTAGAATCGACTCCCAAATTCGATTAATGTATAAATATTTTTTTGTACCGTGTATGTTGTTATTGCCAGGAGTAATTTTTATTGTTACAAAGGACGATTTGGAGTATTCAAAAATATTTTTTTATAATTAAAAATTTCCCCGTAGTGTTATTGTTTTAAAATAATATAGTAACAACAATGTTTTAAGTGACGATTAATTATATTTTATTACTAAACCTCAAATTGTATACGTTTCAATTGAAAAGGTAATATTCCAATAAAGAATGACTCGCATGACACTGCTTTATGAACCTAACCAAGACCGTATGATAAACTAATGTACGTATTCAAATGTTTAAATATTAAAATTACTTTGATCACTAAAAGAATATACTGACAACATTTCACAACTGCCGGCAATCACTGTGGACAGTCAAACACTTAGTTGAAGTTTTTTTCTATTACCCACAATAGGTACATTATATTCAGTTGATCCGGTTAATAAGGTTAATAAGTTGTGTATTATCACCTATGAGTAGTGGGTATCTATTGTTTTTGTTCACCCCCCCCCCTCGTTTAATATTTCTGGATCAGCCCCTTATAACAAGAAGATCATAAAGTTCAACGAGGCAGCACACGATCTGTATTTGGATTGCCGAAATTGTACTGGAGTAGTTTTAATATCGTGTTATAATGTTACAAAATGAATTCGTTAAACAGAAAAGTTTTTAAAACAAAATTCCAGAGTCCCATAGAAAAAAAATCGTTCTATAGAAAGATTCGTTAAGTTTAAGTTCCACTGTATTATTATAACTTACGTTTTATGTGCACGTAAATAACATATTGATTTATCATCTGATGTCTGATTTTATTTATACAAATTATTAATTATAATTAAAAAACAAACATATTTAGACACCGTCCAAAATTACTTACTATCCACTTTTTTAGATCTGTTTGGAAAAATCGCTTAAAAAAAAAAATTGATTCATGACGCTGCTATATACAGTGCTGGACAAAATAAAGTACGCACTTGGAATATTTTCACATTTATGTTAATAACTCACTAATCCTATAAGATAGAATATAATAAATTCTAACAAAAAAGATGTTTCTATACTTACTTTTAATTTTCGACTGAAAAAATTTAAAAAATATTCAAAGTTCTTAGATAATTAATTTGTTTCCATTTATTTTCATATTTATCTTGGACAAAATAAAGTACGCACGGGAGTGTTTATTTATCTTTAGTAATAAAAACATACCCGTATACATATTTATACTCATATAGTAGACTACCAGTTATGGTAAACTACGCACTGCACGATTGGAAATAATACAGTGATTATAACAAAAAATAATACAGCTCTCGATTATTTATCGATTTGGAAGATGTGACAATTAGGATAAGCGAATTAATTCCCCAAATTACCGAAAAAGACACAAATATTGATACGAAAATGCTTTTGAACACTAAAAACATTCACGAACTGCTAGTCGACACACAGTTGACAGATAAAAATGACGTAAAACATTGGTTATTGATCGGCAAAATATCAAGAACTTGGCACAGTAGCAGATAAGTATGGACGTGGACGAAAGAGGAAGACAAATCTAGTCGAGGATCGCAGGATAATTCGGGAAACAAAGATAAATCCAACTGTTACTAGTCGCGTAATACGGGAAAACGTTCAGATAAATATTTCTGAACGTACCGTGCGCAGGAGACTCCGAGAAGCTGGGCTGAGAAACAATTTTGCACTACGTCGTCCTTTAATCCGGATGGCTAATAAAACCAAACGTCTGAAATTCGCTAAAAAATATGTAAACAAGCCAGTGGACTTCTGGAAAAAGGTTCTTTGGAGTGACGAAAGCAAGTTTGACCTCTTTGGGTATAAACAGCAATTACGGGTCTGGTCAAAGCCTGGTAAAAAGCTTTTAGATAAAAATGTCCAAAAGACAGTCAAACAAGGAGGAGGCAGTATTATGGTATGGGGCTGTTTCGCATGGTCAGGTTTAGGAAATCTGGTCAAGATTGACGGTATTATGACAGCAGATACGTACACTGATATCCTCCAAGAAAATTTAGAGGTGTCTTTGCTAAAAGTTGGTCTAGAGGATGACTTCATCTTTCAACAAGACAATGACCCAAAGCATACTGCTCGTAAAACTACTGCCTTTTTCCGTACTTAGCGGATCAAACTTTTGGATTGGCCAGCGCAATCGCCAGATCTCAATCCGATTGAAAACCTGTGGTCCACTCTGGACCAGAAAGTTGACAAGGGTGATGTAACGAACAAAATCAAGTTGTTTGAAGCCTTAGACTAAGCATGAAAAAATATCGACCAGCAGAACATTTGGAATCTCGTTGAGAGTATGCCTCGACGTTTGCAAGCGATCATACGAACAAAAGGTGGCCATACAAAGTATTAATATGTAAATTAATAATAATTAGAGCTCATTTAAAATAATAAATTAATAACAATATATTTGTTTAATCACCCGCGTACTTTATTTTGTCCAAGGCAAATGTGACATTTTATGAAAATATTTAAATTATCTAAGAACATTGAATATTTTTTAAATTTTTTCAGTCAAAAATTAAAAGTAAGTATAGAAACGTCTTTTTTGTTAGAATTTATTATATTCTATCTTATAGGATTAGTGAGTTATTTACATAAATGTGAAAATATTTCAAGTGCGTACTTTATTTTGTCCAGCACTGTATATATATATTTAAAATTGTGACTTAAGGTTGTCAAGCTTTTTCGAATGTAGTTGAAGTAACATACGACCTATGTAATGTAAAAAAATTTCAGCCCTCGAAACACAAATTTACCTCTTTTATAATTTAAACATCTCGACGTCTAATAATAATTGCTATGAACAGCCCAAAATTAGAAGACATTTTTTGAAAAAAATTGTATGTGTATATACATTGCATTGTGTGAATTTCACGACGCTAAACCTATTATTTTTAATTTTAATTTTTGTGTTTTTTTTTTAAACTATTGAGAAAATAGTTTTTCATCCAAAATTTTTCGTTTATTTTGATTTACGCGTAAGAAAACTACTACGAAGAAAACCGAAAAACGTTTCAAAAGTATAAAGTAGCGACTAAATGATACGATTTGCTACCGGAACGTAACGCATGACGAGATCGTCCGAGCATTCTTCTTAGTTGACAATTTACGTACAGAAAAAAAATATATCATTGTAATATCGATATTTTTGCTTCGCCCGGAATCTAAAAGCAGTCAGACAAATATATCGTATTTTTACCGAGTAAAACAATTTCTTTGTTTATCCTCTGTATTGGTCGTTGTAATAATGACGGCCTATTTACTGCAAGTCGTAGTCGGCGTTATTAAATGTCCGAACAAAAAAAAAAAAAAACTATTTTTTATATTTTCGCAACGGACTCTTGAATATTTGCCATACGAGAGATCTCGCGATAAAATCGTTGTGCCGTATAATGACGACTGTCGGCGAGCGACGAGGAAGAGGAGGAGAGTAGCATTAGGTTTCATTCCCCTCACAATCGATTAAAACAACTCGCAGACTCTATTCGTATAGCACGCGCGCTTTGTGGTACGCGTATACCGAAACGTTGCAGGAAATAGTAAAAAAAAACACGAGAGATCATTCAAACGCGGAGCAGTCAACTGGTGTAATTACGCAGAGTTATCGCGTGCGCCGATAATGACGACGATTAATCCAATAATATATAGCCGAGTAAACCACTGTTGGTAATCGGTAATAACCACAACGTCCGAGGTACAGATATGTAGTTGGGAATGAATCTAGTTTTATGGTTCTCGCCTACAAGTTACGATCCTTGCCCTTGGCATTAAGCAACTTAAAGGCCGCACATCAGATTACATCAGCAGGAGCGACATCATTACTGATGCGGGTCCAGTGTCGTCGGACGGACCACCAGTGCCGGCCGAATCCGTCGCTCCTCGTAGTTTTCAGGCATCGACGGATCGTTTTCGGCACCATCTTGGGACCGCTTGGGTGTTACTAATATCTATAGCGTTGGTCTCACAACCGTCACGTTGCAGCAGAGCTTGGCTCCTCGGGATTGCGATTTGACACTGCATCCGGTCCGGCTTACAGTGTAGCTCCCCGCTTCCAGACTTGGGAAGTATTCCATATACAGTATTTGGAATACATTGTATTCGGAATACTTTTTGAATAATTATTTTCGAAAGTACTCAACACAGTATTTTAAACACTTTTAAAAAGTATTATAAGTACTTTTTAAAACTCAATCTTATTTTAAATAGTACCTACATAAAAAAATAACTTATTACTTAAATATAAAAAATAATTATTTACCAGAAAAAAATATGAATAGCAGCTGGTAGTAGTAGGTATTTAAAACGACATCAATTATCTTATCAAAAATCTTGCTATATTTGGTGTTTGATCAAGTATGTTTGATTACACAGTGTTTTTATAATATTGTGTTATATATTATAAGTAATTGATATTATTAATTTACTTATTGTGTTTATTTATAAACACAGAATTAAAAAACAAATTATTATTAAATACCCCGAATACATTGGATGACTTCGATAAAGTTTATATTCTATTAAATAATAATATAATTATTATATGGATGAATGATATTCGTATTACTGAAAACTAGTAAAAAAAAAAAGTATTCTAAAAATATTTGGAATACTTTTTGTAAAGTATCCAAAAAAATACTTAGGAAATACTATTATAACGAAGTATTCGAATACATATTCTAAATAATTTTTTTCAAGGTATTCGGAATACTTATTCCAAATACTTTTAAAAAGTATTTCACCCAGGTCTACCCGAGGTACAGATAAGGTTTATAGTTGACATCGATAGGTCAACTCGAGCCAGTAGGCTCTCCCACTATTTCAATCACAGAACTGACCGGCTAGTAGTTCGCCTGCACATCTTTAGTATTTTAGGAATCTGTAAACTCTCGAGCGTTTAAAATTCGGAAAATTTGTTAAGATGGTCGCATCTTACGACCGGCCGGAACGACGCTATAGTTGAATTCTTAATCCGGGACCACAGAAAAAGTTTTTAAAAAAAAGTTGTGCAAAAAATTTCTTTTTTCTACTTATAATTTGCTAGAATGAAAAAAAATCTTTAATTCTATAATACGTTTTATTATTTTATTTATACACCTATAAATGTACCATTTTTGTATAAATTTATTGGTCCGTCTGTACTTGCCAAATTAAATTTCTCAATTCTTCTAGTCGCCGTAGTAAGAAGAGACAAGCAAATAATTTTGTATGCCATTTCAGTCTACGGACTATGGTTCAATAAATAGGCGTATGAATTATTTAATAAGTACAGTATTGATCTAGTTGCATTAATAACAGTTAATATTTTTAACGCATATTTAAATAGTTTACTTTCTTAAATTGTTGTTTGTACTTTATACTCTTACACAATATTGTATACAATCAACTGTACATTTTATTCACAATTAGGCAGTTGCCCATCTAAATAAATTACATATGCCCAATTTACTTTCATCGATCTGTTTTATTTTATATGAATAAAAATGCATTTTATAAAAACAGACTACAATTCACGAATGTTTCGTTTTATTCTGATGATTTTTGTCCTCTTCCAAAATCATTTTGTTATTTATTGATCGTGCAGGCGTGTTATTTATTCCTATATCAATGTAAAAAAAAAAAATATGAAATTGGGCTTATTATGCGTAATTGGAAATTCTATATGTGCACTGTAAACCAACATATTTACATTTAATAATTATTATTAGATATTTTCGTACGAAATAATTATACGCATGATTTTCAAACTTTTTAACGTTTGAATTTGGGGAAAAAAAAATAAATGTCAGCAAAATGAAAAAAAAACACCATTACCAATAAATAAAAACACGTTGCGTCGTCTGAAGAAGAGGAGGGAAAAAACGAAGTGAAGAAAAATCCTTCTTAAAATAAATTCTAGTACGTATATGTATTTTGTATTTTTTGTAGTTGCGGTATTTGAATAAAAATAAAATGAGGATTTGATGGGTTTGGACAGCACAAGGTTTGAATTTAGTGGCCGATTCCCCCGTCACGCTTGATTAATTAATTCAATAACCGAGCATGTATCTACTAATTTATTTATAACTATACCACTGGTTATAATCGATCATTTACCGTATTAATCGATATTGGATAGAGTCGAATACCGGTTAACATTAGAATTTTAGAGTCATCTTATTTTGTACGATGGTTTTTTTCTACACAAATATATAAGCAAAATTATGTGATTTTTTTTCACTATGTGCTGTGTTTAATGTTCATATTATATATATAAATAATTTATAAAACCATAAGTCACGCGCCACGCCACCCGAATATGACGAGTCTAACACTAGAAGGTGTTCGAGAGAAAGTAAAGACGTTTTTTTTTTGTTACCTTCAGTGAGACCGCGACTGAAAACGAATTTCAGAGGGGATCAAAATCGTTTTATTGAGTTAGTTGGTTTTTTTTCTACTTTAAATTTATTGCTAGTATATTTATTCCCTTATTTCGTGAAGGGTCCGGGGACTATTTGGAATCCTCCTCAAACACATCATATAGGCCTGGCCTCAAAACATTTTATTCATTTATGTTTTAACAACAGTCAAAAGTTGTTGGAAAAACTACTATACATTTCATTAAATGAAAATAGACCTATTCAGATGATGAAAATGTCCTTGGATGAATATTTTTCACGATCCACTTCGTGAAAATATCGAATAATAAATAAATACGACATAATATGTCGTATTTATTATATATTATATACACGAAAGAGACGTACAAATAAAACTCTAGAAGCACTCTTAATGAAAAAACTGTATAGGTACATTATATACAACACGTCCTAGGAATATTTACTACTTGAAACACGATAATGATGTTTACATTTTTCCCACCAATTGAAAATAGTGCAACTCGTCGTGCGGCACAACTCTTGTATAATAATGTCTGTATAGATACTATCTTAGATATTATATAAAAGTAATTTATAAAAAAAAAAAAAAAAAAAAAAATATATATATATATATATATATATATATACCATCTACACTGGTTACTCATTAGTCATTACATAATATTGTATTTTTAGAAAGAATAAAAAATAAATAAAATAAGCAAACAAAATATATATATACATATTACAAGTTTTTTTAAACTTTCATGCTCGTATAATAAACATTAAGAGCTCTATATACACTATGAGAATATTCGATATAAAATTAACAAAACAATTCGAATTACTTAATATAAAGATAATTGGGAAAATAATATTAATAAAGAAAAAAAAGTTCACGTGAATTTATTTATTTATTTTTTTGATAAAATATCATAACAAGCTACTTGTATTCTGCATTGTTTAGGGCTGATGCAATATACGGCGTACAGAAAATATACCTAAATAATAAAATTGTAGTGCGTAACAACTTTTGTTTCGTTCTTAATAACAATTTTTTATGAGAAAAAAAACAATTTGGAAATTGTTTACCACTAATTGCATTTATTATTATTATTATTATACGTGTAAAAATAATAAAAAATTTTCACGCATATAATAATTTCAGTTACACACAAATGTTTTCTACACATTGTGTTTTATAGCGATCGAAAATATAATATTTCAACGAGATAAAATTGGGACTTTCTAAATTAGAGTTTACGCATGGTATCTTTTGAAAATGAGTCTACCTATAATTAAATGGATTTACACGTAGTGATTAAATTAAACCGCTTTTATATGGTACTAATTTCGTTTTAGAATAAACGTTTTTGAAACATAAAATGTATGAATATATAAATAATAATTAATATATTAATTTAATACAATATAATTTTATAAAAGTAATATTTATATACGAATTATAAAATCAAAATTGTAGTATAAACATTATTCTCTTTTAAAAGATTTATCTTATGAAAATTTATATTTAATAATATAATTTTTCAATATAAGTACAAAGGAATTAATGTTACTAAAGAATTTATAATTAATAATTACTTAAATATATATATATTTTTTTTTTAAATTATATATGTATATATTTCTTTTGTCGTAACTTTCATAATATACTTACAATTTAAAAACGTACTTTAATAATTATAAATAAATTGTATTTATTATTAAATAATATACATTTTTCAAATTATTTACAAAATCAAAAATTATGTTTATTTGCCGGAATGTAAAGAATTCGTTTTTCAATTCAATACTTAAGATTTACTAATAATGCGAGCTTCGCCTATGTAAAATTTTCAGGACATACAAATTTTAGACGTATAAATGACTATTATTTTATTTGCTATTGCTAACACATATCTTTAGCAGGGGCGCCATTTGGGGTATCGCAGGGTATAATTTTATTCTGCGCCGGTACACCCAATTTTAAAATACATTATGATATTATCATTTATCAATAGCCTATCATGTCATATGTAATATTAACCAAACATCTGGTGTATCGAAAGTATTTTGGTGTGTTACCAAATATTCGTCTTATCACCACGACCGCCCAGTATCGCCACAGAGTAATACAGTTCTTAGTTATAATCTGTAGATGTTAAATATTGTGGTGATGACTATGCGTATCACAGTGGTATGTGTCAAATGAAGACTAGAAGATATAAACTTATTTAATAAATTTAAATTTTATTTATTAACAGATTTCTTTTATATTATTAAATCATTTGATTTATATTAATTGTTTACTTTATAAATAATTTATTTACTTTTAAAAATTAATTTTATAATGTTTAATCGTTACGGTTTATTAAACCTAACTTTACCTTACTTTTGTTATTATTCAAATGATTACGTTATATTTTAAGTATATTTTCATGGTATAGATGAATAAGATGATTACAAACTTACATTTTTTATTCTGAAAACATTGGCTTTTAATTTATATTTGTACACTTCTAAAATCAAAAGCCGCCCCCAAATGAATTATAAAATAAAATAATTATTGTATTATGAAACGCGAAAAACAACGCGAGTATTTCGAACGCCGTAAGCAGAAAAACTTTAGGTGTGAAAGCAGTTTTTAAGCACACTCCGTTATTCGACGACTTACCCGAAGAAAAAAAAACTGACGCGAACATTACTGCCTACAATCTAAATAATTGTGTTTGCGTGTTTGTAAAGATACAAACGTATAATTAGGCAAATTACGTACGTTATATACGACGGATTTTATATTTTATATTTACGTTATAATTGTCACGCGGGTTTACTGATAAAAGAAAAAAAAATAGTATTATGGACTTGATTGTATCGCTGACGCGAATTTAACGGGCCAATTGTAATTTTTTTCAGTCTCGTTTCTATTATTTTTCTGATTTTTTCGTGATTGTCGATGTTCATCATAATTACGACGGAGTACTTTTAAACCTTACAAATTATTAGTGAGTGTGCGGTTTTTTTTTTTTTGAACTCGTCTGAAATAAAAATCGAGGCACATCCCTATATATAGGTAAGAAGATAATACGAGAATGGAGAACGACATAATCAAAATGTATAACACGTTTTCGTTGGACTATAAAAATTCGCATGTAAGGCCGAAAACGTTTTTTTTTTTAACGATTTCACGGTTTCGGCATGGAAATCGTTCATACGCATAAAGTCGTAGCGCACGAATAACTAGAAAATCTTGTTTTGAATCGATAAATAAATAATAAAACATTTAAATTTCTGCGGAACGTCGCAGATATAGGTTTTTTTCTAGACACAACGGTTACGCGCATTATTATTTACCATCGTTATTATTACGGTTTAAAAATAATAAAATAAATAAAACTCGTTTCGCATATTTCGGAAATTTAAAATTATTTTAACGCGTAGAAGAACGCTAATATGCGTATTCGTATATTTCGCCACTGCGCCGCCACACGAAAAACAATCGGTTTTAAACGTCTACAACAATAAGTTTATTATTCACCGCCGTGCACTTACGAGTATAGTTCAATTTTATTATAATATATATTTACTCTTTAACAGGAAAAGTCAATATTATTACACTAACCGGGGTGAGTTAAATGACTTTATTATTGCTATTATAACTATAATACACGTAGTTATAGTACCGGTAAGTTACGATTCTTTTAAAATTTTATCTTTAAATTGTATAATCTTTGAACTCTAAGCAGTTTACATGCGTACGCGTATAGCGACCTAATATATTCCTAGTCGAATTTTTCTGATTAAACCCCCCATACCCGACGACCATGTGAAAACTCCAAATACGTTTTTTTCTCCCAATCTTGAACTCTATACAAATCGCTTTCTCGTCCCCGAATACATTTCATGACACACGAGTCCTTAGGAACCGTTTTCAAGACGGCGACTTACACAACCGTATTGAAAAAAAATCGAAACATTTACGTTTTTTATTACTAGGCATCGTGCACAGAACAGCTTCGGGTCAATCACGAATGTGTGAACTGGTGTTTATGTTCGTAATACTTACTAATTGTCCGTGTCGATTATACTCAAAAACCGTTTTCGCCTCGTACATTTTCCCACACATTTTCCCATAGCGAAAACTGCCGGAGTGTGATTTTCACACATTTTCGCTTTTACTCGCTCAAAACCGGATATTCATTAAATTTCGCGAAAATCCTTAGAACCGGTTCGATAATCACCGATATAATTGCTCGCTTTTTACGGTATATGATATGGCAGTGGTTATCAACCGTTTTCAGATGATCTCGGACTCTTTCAAGACATTATTAAATGTACGGACCCTGAGCGATTATCGAAATATAATGTGCGTTAATGAAATTGAATGTAGTATTGTTATATATTATATATATACAATAATTCAGTCGTCCGTAGAAATTATTATTATTATCACTGGTCACTGTGTGTCGGGCGTGATTGGAAATTGTATCGCGATATACGAACGACCGTTCGAGTTTACAAAAACAGTCTACGCTAAAAAAATTTTTCATTTCATTTTAGACTCATTTTAACTAGAAAACCAGTAAATTTTTTTTTTTGAAAATTTAATTGCTTGGGCCTGTAAGGGTTAAACGTCTATATTAATTACGTGGAATTATTTCGAAGAAAATTATTTAAAGCCGCTTGGACCGCCGAGTACCTATGGATTCCTTAGAGCAGGTGCTTGTTCAAGGGAAAAAAATGATCATACCACCCACTCAGCTAGAGTGACTATGTTTTTTAATATCTGTCGGTTAAGCGTTACACAATTTTTCGAACATAATATATCCGATGCTATTACGATATTAACGAATCATTTGACTTTCTCGTAATTTTTCTTTGAAGAAAATCGAAAGAGTATTGTAATTGAATTGAAAAATATATGTCACGTTCGTTTTTATATTTCTCCAGAAATAAAAATGTAATTTTAAATCAAAAAATTACCGGTTGAAATTTTACAAGCTTTTTAAAAAAAAACCACATTAAAAGTTTTCCGGAGTTTATATTCAATATTCATAATTTATAAATGTATATGACGATACTTGAAATCGATGAGTCTGAAAAATCGCCCACTTTAGAGTTCAGGAAAAGCTTCCACTTCCGTTAAAAATAACAAATTTTATTTATTTATTTTTTTGTAGATAATTTAGTACATTATTACTCATTTTTAATAAGCATAATTACACATTTTGACGCTATTGATTTATTTCGCATTTTCACAAACCGAGCATATAAAAAAATGATAAAATGTCAAGGGGATAAATTGTCAGAGGGACAATTTTTTTTCATACATCCAACGTTTTTACTATTTTTCAATCGATTTGCAATAGCGAACTTTTATGCATCCGTATACAAAATATTGTTGTGTATTAAGGAAGACCCGCCCCCCTCGTACTCCACGCTATACTTGCGCGTATGCTTTCATTTCGCACTTACACCGCGACACACGCACTAAACCACTGTTTTTTATTCGAGAACTTAACCGTGTTTTCATTCTGTTAAAGCCGAAAAAAAGTGTTTAATCGTTAAAAAAAACGCCTTGTTAAAAAAGTATACTGTATATTGAAGACAATTTTGAAGTTTAATTTATAGTCTTTTCTAAGCAATACCGAGTGTGCGAGACTAAACGATCTATAAACACAACGACACAGGATATAATCGTGTGTTAGTCGATATAATTATATTAATCTTTTTCAGAATGATTTTGTTGAGATACTCGTTGCAGAGCACGTAGTGTATTTTACAATAATCACGCGTATTATCACAAAAACCGCGTGGTAAAGGAAAATAAATAAAAACGCTAGTGACTCGACGAGAACCGAAAACGGCTGTTCCCGTCATCAATCACATTAGTACTTATTATAATACGTGCGCAACTGTACGTCGTCCATCGTCTCTACGTACATTGTTGTATCACTGTGTGCGTTTTTTTTTTTTAACCGGGGTTTTAATTGGTCTCGCTTTAGTCATTTTTAATTTATTTTTAAAATTTTTTTTTCTTTTAAACAAAACGAAATACCATAAGAATTAAGTAGTCATGCCGAACATTATACATGTATATATATATATATATATATATATATATATATTTATATGTGCATATTTGGACAACGACGCGGTTCGGTTACTTGCACTGCACGACGTCGCGACGTTTGATCTCGCGCCAGCGAATACGAAATATACGCAGAGCGTTTCGTGCAAGAACTGTTCACACATTTTCACCAGACTTTCAATTGTTTACAGTTAATTCGGTCAACTATACGCGGTTATACACAGGCGACGACAGTGCATCACGTTATTATTATATCAACACATTATTAGGTAATTAACCGCGCAACCACCGCCCGTGTTTAGTGGGAGAAAGCCCAGAAGCGAATATTTAAATAGCCGAGGATATTAGCGCTTGTGGAGGGCAAGGGCTAGTAAGGACTGACAGGAGTAAAACGGTGGCGATTATATATTCGGTGCTTAAAAATAAAATATAAAGTAAATTTTTAAACACATTACAATTTTAATTAAAGGAATTTAAAATTGTATTTTTGATTTTGAATAAATGCATATATATGCAAAATAAAATAACCACCATTTGCTTCATCGTCATGACGTCGTAATTCATGGACATTTCAAACAAAAGCAGTAATCAGAAGTTGTAAAAAAAAAAAACGCCGATGCATAAATAAATCCTAGTCCTAGTTAATGGACTAGTTATTAACTCGAAAACGACGACGGAACGATATCCGAATATCGCGTAATTATGCGAACCAAGAGCAGGCCCCCCACACGAATTTTTCAACTACGGTACTCTGAATAAATCCGGGCCCTCGATGTATATTAATATTTATAATCGTCTAATAATTATAAATTATTCTAACTTGTAATTTTTTATTTTTACAAAAATTACCTAAATATATGGCTTCTTTTGCTGTTATATACACCTCTATTAAATATCAGTTACTTTAGTTTAGAACACAAGTACATTAATTTACTACAGTTCAATTACTATAAAAATCAACATTTTTTTAAAAAGTATTTATGTATAATGAAATACAATGTAAATTATTCAAAATTAAAAATAGCGTTTGTACATACAAAAATACAATTGTATTGTACATATTTTGTACATGTACATATTGTGGGAATACCCGATTACGAGTAACTATTGACAAAATTAAATATATAAAAACCCATTTTCGACCAGCAAAAATAGTACTAAAAGGACAGGCGGCACAACATTAATATTTCTATAGCGGCGGACTTATTGCTCTTATCTTCCAGGATTTATTTCCCTATTATTTTTTCCAAGAAATGCTCGCGCAGCACGCACCACCCGCCTACACGTTTTGTTACAAAAAATGATGTAGTAAGAAATCAAATTATTTGTATACCAATATTGTATAAAGATATGGTGACAAGGGTGGCATGACTCATATAATATCAAATATTAAGTCTCATTTTATTTTTCTTATTTAAATTAATAATATGTGTATAGGTGTATTATGTTTTTTTCCCCGGGCCCCCAGAGAGCCCGGGCCCCGGGACCATAGTACTCACTGACCCCCCCTTTGTGGGGGCCCTGACCAAGAGGGGGAGAAAAAAAAGCCGAACCGAACCAAAAACGCGTACAAAATAACGTCCGTGCCCGGTCGGTCGTTATTCGTTTACGTAGAATCAGTGGCGTATTTTCAACTTTTTACGGGGGGGGGGGGTCCAAATTTTTTTTTTGAAAATTCCAACAGAACATATTGATATAAGGTATTTAATAAAAAATACCTTTGGATTTTTTTTTTTGGTTCTGGGGGGTACAGTACCCCTAGACCCCCCCATAAATACGCCACTGCGTAGAATTATTGTAATTGTTTACTTGACGGACGAGTTATGATACCGTATACGCGGTAACACGGACGATTCGCCGAGTTTTTATTTTTGATGTGTAAACATCTAATTACGGCGGTATCAGGGTAAATCTCGGGAAATGTGTAAGCCGTTGTCATGACAAGTAATAATAATTTGAATTAATTTAATGTGTAAAGACGGGTTTACACGTTACGATAAATGCTAACAATTTATCGTAACGATCGAATTGTTTCGATTTATCGTTGCGTATAAATAGGACATTGTAGCGATTTATTGAATTGAATTGATCGGATGATTGAAGCCGAGCGGCATCAATTTCTGCAAATCGTAACGACAAGTTGGAACATGTAAACATGTAGCAACAATTTATCGCTACAATTTGATTTAGTTTGCATTGGCCGTTCACGGAGGATAGTTCGTTTTTTCGTTGATAATTTTTTTTATTTTTACTGAAATTATCATGGCAGAACAAACATCTCGTGACAAGCAAACACCTCGAGACTTCTTGAGAGAATTTATTGAGCTATATAAAAGTTTTCCCTGCTTGTGGCTTGTTAAAAGCAAAGAATACTCAGACAGAAATAAAAAAAGCCTTGCTTATGAAGAGATGGTTAAAAAGTACAAAGAGTTTGATCCCTCGGCAGACCACAACAGTACTTCCTCCATGGCGAAAGCTAATGGCCAACTGAGTTGTGATGAACCGTGGTCGACAAAGAATATTGGACAAGAAATCGTAGCGTGTAAACAATATTCACTATTTCGATAAATTGGTACAATAAAAACGACGATAAATTGTCAATTACATTGTAACGATTTATTGTTACGTGTAAACCCGGCTTAAGCTGTTGTCGTGACAATTAATAATAATATTTATTATCGAAATTACTTTGAATAAAGATATACCAATATTGACAAATCCCAATCACAATTCCGTTCCATTTTTACCGCTCACGCGACGTTTACACGTCAACGTCTCGTAGTACTACTATAGCAGACTCGTTTTTTTTTTTTCTGTTTCAATAATAACTTAAACGCGACACAACGATTCCATACGGAATTCTCGCTGCTCCGAGATACGTACATGTAGTGTACATACAGTAGTGTACGTTAGATTTATCGATATTCTAAGAATATATAAAACGATTTTTTTTTTGCCCTCCTCTCTTTCGACCGGTACAAATAAAGCGGCATGATTTTCTCGTACTCACGTCGTCGTTCACCGCGATTTCAGTTGGTATCTAACAGTAGTAATAGCAGTACATCACAGCTGGAGAAATATTTTCTTCCGGCGACGGCGGCGGCATCGTTCGGCGCCGCGGCCCGTTATTGATATTATTAAATAAGTCGCACGCGTACGCGTCGTCGTGTATAGAAAGCGATTTAATTAAAACGTTTTAGGCGTGTCCGCCGCGCATTATTCGGTGAAATATAATAACGAAACGTTTTTCGTGCGCGCCATAATAATTACAATACACGAGCGGCGGTTCGGATATTATTTTATTCGTCTCAAATTCGGGCACTCGAACCTTTTGATTTTATCGGTACTGGTCCCACCAGTTCTGGTTCTTAGGAAAAAAATTTACGGATTCTGCCGTTTCGGTCAGCTGCGTCATTTGGTGGGGGCAGGGTGGGCATTTGGCCCCCCCCCCTTGTTAACGGTGGGCCGACATGATTCAAGCTGATACCTATGACGTAAATATAAATTATTCTAACCGAATCTATAATAATGAGTAATAACAAATCGCGTGGCGAACGGTGGATTAAAATTAAATTAGTAATAAAATAAAAAAAGTATGCAGGTTATAACCACGATTAAAGGTGGTAATTAATTCGTGGTTACAACTTACCGCAGTTCTGGGGTTTTTTCGATAAACATGGTTATTGTTAAAGGCAGTGCGTAAATTATTGACGTTACCCCTAATTCGAAGAACATGATGTACGTTTGACAGTTGTCAGTTGACGAACCTATATCGTGTAAGGGACAGACGAATTTGTTTAGCCGTTGTTTAACGCTTCAACGGTGTGTTTTATGAATACATATAAATTTGTGAGTGGCAAGTGTAAAAAATAAAAATGAAAAATGCTAAAGGTGGTGTGGCCATGACGGCGAGAAAGAGAGAAAAATGTTGAACAAGCTGCTGCTCGGAGCTGATCGCAAAACGTCATTTCTAACGTGTTTAATATTATGACAAGAGAAACTTGAAAACTTAAATCACAGGTAATATTTACAGGTACTATTACGATACATTTATTATAGTTGAGGGCATTTTCGCAATCTGCAGCCGGGTCATTACGGTGATAGATTTAATTTATTCGACACATTTGCTTTCGGTCAGCAATGATAACTTACGTTATGGAAAATATACAGTGTACATTTAAATCATTAATGGTTATACGGTACGATTCGTGACTGATTTTGAAATTTCTAAATGAATTGGTGAATTAATTCGTGATAGTTACTCAAGAAATCGAAATGAATTGAGGAACTGATTCATCTATGAGTCGGAATTCCATCTATAAAAACTATACATTAGTAATAACAGTTCAGGTGGGTGGTTTTTCGTGGTTACAACTTAAACATGGTTATTGTTAAAGGCAGTGCGTAAATTATTGACGTTACCTAATTCGAAGAACATGATGTACGTTTGACAGTTGTCAGTTGACGAACCTATATCGTGTAAGGGACAGACGAATTTGTTTAGCCGTTGTTTAACGCTTCAACGGTGTGTTTATGAATACATATAAATTTGTGAGTGGCAAGTGTAAAAATAAAAATGAAAAATGCTAAAGGTGAGAAAGAGAGAAAAATGTTGAACAAGCTGCTGCTCGGAGCTGATCGCAAAACGTCATTTCTAACGTGTTTAATATTATGACAAGAGAAACTTGAAAACTTAAATCACAGGTAATATTTACAGGTACTATTACGATACATTTATTATAGTTGACTAAGGAATGAATTTTCTCCCACAAAAAAAAAATATATATATCGGGCGATTCGTACCTATGACAACAAAAATATCAAAATTATGTAAAATAGAAATTGTATTGAGTTAAATGTAAATGGGAAATAGTTAAATAATGGGGGCCGGTTAAGTCTTTTGCCTCCCCCTTTCGAAAACTGAAATGACGCCACTGGTTTCGGTACCGGTTATTTATTAATTTTTTTAAATATGTGCTTTCGATACCACATGAATTATAGGGTTCCGCGGTTGTTATCGGTTCTGTTTCCCAGTTTTTACCGATTTCAAATATGAAAAAAAAATTACACTTAAACATTTCAATAACAGTAATATATTTATGAACATTTTGACCGTATAATATTAAGAAAAAAATCAAATTTGGATAGTGTACCCTAAAATCGTTGTAATAAATTATAATATTATTGTAACTCGTACGGAAAACATTTTATAATTTAGCGTTTAAAAAAAAAATTAACTGATATAAATATTAAACAAAAAAATGAGAGAAGAAGACCACGGGACTAATTGGAATTTACAATCGTTTTGATATTATAATTACTTCTATCGAGATAAATACGCATTCGTGGATTTTATTTTTCGTCGACCTGCGTTCTGATTGCTAAATAGTACGTGTCGAAAACGTTGTCAGTATTATCGTATAATGTGTATAATGGTTACATTTCCAAATTTCGAAAAAAACGTTCGTTATTTGTAAAAAGAAACGAAATTTCAATGACGTTCTTTCACAAACACAAAAAAAAAAAAAATTCATTTCCGGATACGTTCTTGAAAATTCAACGAATTCATTGGAACGAGTTTCTTTGAACGCATTCCTTCCAAGCACTGGTTCTATGTCATATTGTATGTAAAATGTTTTATGAAAATTATGTTCAAGAACCGATATGGAAGAACCTTGATATATCATGGGTTCCGTTTCGGTTCCGGTTCTTAATTTTAAAAAAAATAAAGGTTTCGGTTCCGGTTCTCAGAATTTTTAGCGGTTCCGGTTCCAGAACCGGTTCTTTTCGGTTCCATTACAGTCCCTGGTCTCAATATTTGTTGGTCGATTAAAATTTCACGAACGACACCGTACGCGTATTCGAATAAAACCTGTACAGTCTCGTTTACGCGACCGAACGACAGTGGATTTCGCGTGAAGTCGTCAGCTCGTTAACGCGAAATGACTGGTAAAGAATACTTTTTTCTTTTTTAGATCCTAAGCGGAGCGAAACCATAATCCGAATAAATCATTCGAGTGCAAAGCCTTGGGCGTGAACAACAAAATACGTGCGTTACTTTATGCGTCAGTTGTAACGCGCGTACTCAATACGCTCGTGTGGTCCTCTAACCTTACGTGTGTACTTGAGCGCGTTTCAAGCGTCAGTAAATGTGAAATCCGATTTCTTACCAAACTCAAGTACAGAATTCAAAGACTTTGGCTATTTACGAAACAATAACAGAATTATATAAAAATCAGGAAAATTTAGACTGTTTTCATTGCTTATAATATTTTTCAATTAATTAAAAATTCATTTCTATTAAAAATAAATAAAATAATAGATTGAGAAATAAAATTTAAAAGACCTATGAATATTGACACTTTTATTTTTTTAGAGTAAACGATAAAAAAAAACAACAATATACTTCAAATATTACTACATTAAACATAGACCTAACAGTCCGAAATATTACCGAAGTTCATGTTAGACAAACATCCATTGGTGATCTGTGTGCTTCTCATATTATATTGGAAGATGGAAAAGAATTAATTATGGCTGTTGTGTACATTTCACCTAATAAAAAAATGAACGATAAAATTTTATTTTTACACGAGAGATTATTCCCATACAGTCGCAGAGGTTCAATGATTTTTAAAAAACAATAAACATGAACTGCCGTTGATTTTAGCTGGGGACTTCAGTGTAAATTTTGTAAAAGCGGAAACAATACCATTCATTTTGTTTCTTCAAGAAGGATTTCCACTCCAAATGAACAACAGTCCAAGAGAATATACTACCACCAGATATCAAACAACAATAGATGTCCAACACTTTTATCACATATTTCAGTTACCATCGACCAATTGCCACAGTAAAACCGTCAGAGGCAGCATCTATTATTACAGAAGTAACTGATTTTATTTAAAATGTTTTTTTTTTTAAATGAGCTGTCAATCAGTTACTTGTGTAGTAGTAATAATATTCGATGTTGCCTCTGACGATATTACTGTCACATAACATTATCTGGTAGTATATATTTTCTTTTAATTTTTTATTATTAAATTAATATGTATTTTCCTTAAATAAAGAATAATCTTTCTTTCATGCATATTTTCTATAAAAAATAGTTTCGATGTTTCACATCTGCCAGACGTCTCGTTTTTTTTTGGTTTTTTAACAAAAAACGCGTAGTAGAACGTTATTAATAATATAGGATTTCCAGCGTGTTCTGTACAATATATATATAAATGTGTACGTATATTATTATTATTATAAAAGAACGAGTGCGGACGACGATAGACACGCAGCAACCGGTATACATACATAAGCCGGCCGGGTCGGAGACGTTCTGATCCATTAACCTCTCTCTCTCTCTCTCGCGCGCGCGTTGTTTTCGGACGAATTCTTTTCGGAGGCGGTGGCGCATTAGACCAAAAAGAAAATCTACGTGCCATAATACGCGTATAAATGTACGTGTATATATTTTTTTAAG
Organism: Slavum lentiscoides; assembly: GCA_032441835.1. NCBI lineage: Eukaryota > Metazoa > Arthropoda > Insecta > Hemiptera > Aphididae > Slavum > Slavum lentiscoides. The sequence goes on along the minus strand of CM063706.1, from coordinate 35,163,402 downwards.
TTGTTCCGTTAAACACATAATAATATAACGTTTCGTGCGTAAGTAATTATTGAATTAGTGTGTTGGGGAAATCGTCGTAAACGGACTACAGGTGACGCGCGCGCGCGCGTTTCCGGACGATTTGTTTTATTCACGCGTGCTGTGCGCATGTGTTACCTATACTCAATTATATCTCCACACAAAAATCCTCCTCCCACCCTCCCCCCACAACCTCGGACGGTTTGTCGGAGAAGAAACACTTAGAGAGAATCGATTTACGGTCGGGTAAGCATATAAGCATTCTGTATATGATCTTGGCACCTGTATATAAATCACGCGCTATGATTGGTTTATTTGAAAATACCGCCAAGTATAAGAAAGTGTATAAATCCGGAATTACATTATGTTCCATGGCAGGAACGAGTACGATTCCGTACGTTTTACCATTCTGGGAATATGATTCCGTATGGTCATTGTTCCCATGAAATACGGCACGATTCTGTACGTTCGTGAAGTTGGCACCCCGACTTTGTCGTAGAAACTTCAAACCGGTGTCATTATTTAGCAACTTTTTAGCAACTAATTTCAACCTTGATGAAAAAATTTGCAACCAGCTCTAAACTTAAGAAATATAAGGAAACATTTTCGGTGGACCAACTTCACGCAGCCCCCCGACTTTGCCCTAGGAACTTCAAACTGGTGTCATTATTTAGCAACTTTTTATTGCAAGTTTGACAAAAAAAATTTGCAGCCTAATAATAAGCTGCCGAAATAAAAAATTGACTCTAATGAAAATAAATTGCTTTTATTCTGTAAAGATTTGGCTCTACATGGTGCAAATCAAAAAATATACATTGATCGCTTGAACATTGTCAGACCCTATTTCAAAGAACTAGATAACTTCACCAACATTAAAATTATTGATACACGATGCAACGTTATATTTATTATAACAAAATTATTAGCAAACGCCTCGTCAGCAAATGAAAATATTCGTTGCTCAAGTGTGAATTGTTCCAATACAGAAAAAGAAATTGCTAGTCCGACAATTATCCTTAGATTGAAGACCAAAGGGTTTGGTGACCTTCAAGAGGCGTTAGAAAATATATAACTACAATGAATTACAATTATAATGACTGCGGTGGATTAATCAGTTCCAACAGAATGTTGATTCTACATGGTGCAAATCAAAAATATACATTGATCGCTTGAACATTGTCAGACCCTATTTCAAAGAACTAGATAACTTCACCAACATTAAAATTATTGATACACGATGCAACGTTATATTTATTATAACAAAATTATTAGCAAACGCCTCGTCAGCAAATGAAAATATTCGTTGCTCAAGTGTGAATTGTTCCAATACAGAAAAAGAAATTGCTAGTCCGACAATTATCCTTAGATTGAAGACCAAAGGGTTTGGTGACCTTCAAGAGGCGTTAGAAAAATATATAACTACAATGAATTACAATTATAATGACTGCGGTGGATTAATCAGTTCCAACAGAATGTTGATGCAGCATCTCTTTATTGAAACAGATGTATATTCCGATAAAGACTTTTTTTCTTTGGCAGATTTTCCAGTTAAATTACACATTAATAACAACAAGTACGTAAATATAAAATGTTATATAATATATAATAAATTTGAAAAATAATTGAAAATTAATAAAACTTAAATTTTTCATTTACACACACTATGGCGTAGTAGCATATCATTCGGATCATTATGTTGCTTACATAAGACGCTTAGAAACCTAGTGGGAAATACACAACGATTTAATGAAAAAGATAAAAATGTGATCCTCAAATAAAGTTAAAATAAACCCACATGTTCTTGTCTACATAAAAAATTAAAATTAATACCAAAAGATACATTTACATTGAATATTAAATTTAAATAATACATTACAAATATTGTCATTTTAAGATGCTATATTAAAGAATATAAAAGTAATTGGTCAATATTAATGTTTTATTAATGTTTTTATTGTGTGAAAATGTTTAGTAATTTCTAGATTTCCTATAGGTTTTTATTAATGATTTGCTAAGGTAAGTATTTTGTACTCTTTTTTTGACGGTTCACTAATGAGTTTTTTATAACATTCAAAAGTTTTATATCAAGGTTGATAATGAGTTGCAATTTATTTTATCAAGGTTGCAATTAGTTGCTAAATAATGACACCGATTTGAAGTTCCTAGGACAAAGTCGGGGGATTGCGTGAAGTTGGCCCCCCGAAAATGTTTTCCTATATTTCTTAAGTTTAGAGCTGGTTGCAATTTTTTTTATCAATGTTGCAATTAGTTGCTGAGTTAGTTATTATTATTATCAAAGCTAACCGAGCTACAAATCTGTTTCATTATACAATATCTATAAGAGTCTAATTTTTGGTTTTAAGAACTGAAATTCAAAATTTAAAACACCTTGAAAATCCTGTCACGGTTTTTTTTAATACTATTTTTAATTTTTCGATGGAGTATATTATTTTGATTAAAAATTGACACACACAATCGATAATGATTATTTTTACCACTTTTTCACTAGGTAACAGCAAAAGTGATTTCGATCACTACAATCGTACCCCACTTTCCGATAGAAAATTTTGCTGTAGTGAGGACGTTTTTTATAAATTCCTTGTTCATTTTAAAAACGCGATCAAAAATATAGAATTTTAATTTTTTGTCAAAAACAGTAAAAACATTGTTGTGTCAAAATTCATTATTGAATATTAATATTTAATAATAAATTATATTACCCCGAAGCTCCACGCTCAGAATCGTTTTATTGGATGCAATGATTTCAAATTTATAGTAACTACAAAACTCTAAAACTTTCTCGGAAGTAATTCACTTATAAGAGAAGCGACATCCTCAACAATCGCGGCTCGCTACTTACTATTCTTCTTTCTTACGGTATATACAAACACTTTTTCATGTAGTCTACTTTTCACTTAATAATATTGTTATTTTAAGGAAAAAAAAATTGAACGCGTTAACTTTATTATTTGAGTTTAATTCGATTTAGTCCGACCTGTTTTCTAAATGCGGTTTTTATTATTTTTTTTAGTAAATTCTTATTGGTTTAATAATTCGCGTAGGCGGCGGGGTTTCTCATTTCTCGATATATCATATGATTATATAATAATAATAATAATAATAATAATGTATGTTTAAATTTTTTTACACTTTTGAATAAAACCGTGTCTCTCAGTGTTCGTATTTATAGCTAGATAGACACGCAAAGTAATTAACTTCCCAAGACATATACGTATCGTTTTACATGTATCTCGATGAAATATAATGTTTTTACAGTAATTAATTGTGGGCTGAACCGAATCTTAACAATCACTTGGTGGCTGGAGGCTGGATAACTTTTCTGAACTCGGCGTTTACGTTACAAAAGAGAAAATATCCGCGTTTAATATTATTAATGTGAATCATGAAAACAGCCGTCATAGCTGCCGGGAGATTTTTATCACACCTTTTTATGTTGTTTTTTTTTAAATCAGAAAATGTTAACTTTTTTTGGGGTTTTTTTTCTCTAAATAAAGTTACTCGCTTTTTGTAAATTAATTTCGAACTTCCGAAGAAAACATAGAGAAATTTTTAACTCGATTCGACTAATAGGTAGGTATTTATTATCTACATAACTGAACGAATTAAAATAATAATCGATTTACCCATCCTTTATGTGTGTGTGTGTGTGTGTGTGTGTGTGTGTGTGTGTGTGTGTGTGTGTGTGTGTGTGTGTGTGTGTGTGTGTGCGTGTCATCACTAAAATTGGAAAACTCGTTTCCCGCGTGAATCTAAAAATATCTTTTGGTTTTGGGGCACTTAATATGTCCTCTAAAAACAAAATAAACGTATATCTTCCTGTACACGTTGTATACATACTCGTATATATATATATATATATAGACTAACCTGTTGACGATAAAAATTACAAACGTATACACTCGTATATAAATCTGTTGTACGAAAACATTTATTAGAGATGATGATACCTATATGATAATGATGATATTTATATACGCATTTATAGGGCTTGTGGTTCATCTTGTCACTGGTTGACAACACCGTGTACGCACCGACAAAACGTGTTATTTGCTTATTATATCCGTATAATATGTATTATACGCCCAGAAGGAATAAGCGGCAGGCTACGAATCGAAAAGACATCGAGTTCATAACGAAAATTGTAACAGTATATTTTTAGAACTTTTAACGTTTATAATAATACGTGTATTTTGTTTAACCGATGATCTGTGTCAGTCTGACAAATACTATACATTATCGTAATACCTGCAGGAATAAAATAATAACACGAAAAACGTTTTATTCCGATTTCCGACTGTACTCGGTGGGCGTATCGAAACTACGTCATTCGAATTAGCCCCGAAATCAAACAAATATATTATAATATACATTTTTTTTATAATTATAAAATCGAATGAAAAATACCGTATAATAAAGTTTCGTTTCTACGAGTACATTAATAATAATAATAATAATAATTGGTTGCATGACATTTTTCTCAATTTAATTTTTCAACATAAAAGAAAAAATATATATGTATATATATTCCCAATCTAATTTTTTCCAATTTCATTTCGTTCCTTCCCAGAAAAAAAAACAAGGGGGAAACATATGTTTTTTTTATATAACTCTATTTAAAGTTAAACCAACTATATGTACTCTACGCGCCGCGTTGCTGCTCCATTAGGTCACGAGATCAGATGAAAAGTTGTATACTAATAATACCCGTCAAGTATACCCGTGTGGCTGTGCATTCAATCTGTTAGTCGACAGTGATCAATTATGACAAATCGCATAATATTTTATACAGATCGATATTATATAATGTATTAAGGGGCCTGCGCTCGACCTGTATGGCTTTATTTTAGCTGAAATATATACGTCACTGGAAAAACTCTCACGCCTTGTAGAATGATCCGACTTCGATGTATTTTTTTTTTTCGAAAAGAGGAAAACATTTTGCAGGGCGCATTGGACTTTGACTCTTAAAATTTTATTTTGCACATGTCTAAAGCATCGACAGACAGAAAATGAAAAGCTCGATATTATATGCTCTATAGGAAAAACTCTCACGTCTCTAGAGTTGTCTGATTTCGTTAATTTTGTTGTTGTTGGAAGAAGAAGACTTGGGCTTTGATTTTAAATTACCTTCATAAAAAACTATAAAAAAAAAAAAAAATTTGTTAAAAATATTGTAAAAACTATTCATATTCAAACTCTTATTATAGCTTTTAGAAATAAAGTTTGGACAATCGAACTATATTGTATATTGCAAGTACACCTTTGTATTGGGAAAAATTGTATTGAAAAAAATAATTATTGGGAAAAATGGATTGGTAAAAACCTTCATTCCATCATAAAAATTCCATGTTATACTTACAATTTACCGCGTATATTTGTATATTGTTAATATTAACCAAAATGTAGTATGTATTTCATTATATCGATATAAATCGAATTATACGATTATTTTTGCTAAACATTTTTAAGTTTTCCTATAGTTGAATTGGACGAGGAAATTGAAGAAAAAAAGAACATTATTAAATATTAAATTTAGTATTTTTATTATTATTAATCGTTACGAAAATTATAAAATAATTAACCAATTCCTTCGGCCGCTACGGTTTTTTTATATAATATGCCATTTCAAACGATTTACGACACGCCGCTGTACATTATATTTAATAAGAAATAAGAAATTTTCAATTATAAAGAGAGAAAAAAAGAAACCAATTTACTCGGAAGTTGTATTTTTACCGTTAAATTGTTCGTGTACAGAGCAATAATGTTGTTTTAAGTTTCCCGTTAATTTTATTTATATATCAATTATAGCCGATATTAGATGAAATCATTAAGTGTTTTGCACGTGCGCTGCGTGAAAAGAAAAAATTTAATTGAACCACAAATTACACATTTGTGGAGGAAACAAGGCTTATTATAAACGTCGATGATAAAAAAAGTCGATAAATTCTTCAATACGAAACGTTTCTAGAAAGCTGTACGCGTATCACACATAAAATCATGAAATATTTGTGCGTTTTATACACCGATTTTTTTCGAACTACGACATATCGTTTGTCGTCTTTAGTACAACGTCCTGTAGTCGTACATTCAAGTGTGATTCACTGTAAAAAACCGTAACGACACGGAAATAAATTCGTTTTACCATCGACAATATAGTATAGTACTTTATCAGTCAATCCATGTATAATACTTAAAAAATATGCATAAATAAATCAATAATAAAATTAATAAGACGCATGCAAATTTACTGTTTAGCCAGGCAATTCTATGTGTATATAAATTGAACGTCACGAATGATACAATTTATTCTGTACATGTTGGTATAGCTTTTTAGTTCGTATAAATGTTAATAATTTATAATTTGTAGATCACGTAATTTAAACGAAATGCGCGCGTGAAATTCAAAATCGAATTCTCTTTGATCGATGCGAATTTCACAATGATCAATTATTTAACGCGTACTATATTATATGTTAGAAAGTTTTTGAATCATATTTATAATATAGACGGACGCATTGATAACAACTGTAGAACGCCTCAAAATTAGTGTTCTTAAGTTAAAATAATACTTATAATAAAAGTATATATTATATTGTACATGATTTTTGGAGGCTTATATTTTTACTCAAAACGATGACTTTAACGGTCGGCCACAACAACAACGATGCTATATAGCCTATATTATAAATATAATTGAACAATTTCCATTTGAAGCGAGAACGCTCGTATTAAATTGCTTGTGTTCAAGGAATGCAATAATAAGTAATAAGTATTTGGGGGGTTTAAACACGTGTAAGTCGGATTATCCGCCGATATTTATAAGTATACTAACGTTTTAGATTCTGAAAACGTATTGATTTTACAACGATGTGTTTTTTTGTTCGTTTGTAAACAATTTTTTTCTATGAATAAAGAGTGCTCCACTCTCTAAATTTACCACCATTTTCCGGTAGCATCTAGTTAATATTTTATTTGACGCGTTTTTCGACTTTTCCCAGTAATCTCTTGAAAGAAAAACTATGTCAAGATGTCGTACAATCGCTAGTACGCTAGAACGTGTCATATTGCTTTCAAATTCAAAATAATAATGCAACTCTGACATTTTTGTCTAAGTAACATACACTTGAACTGACATCCACAGCACTCACGGACTAACTACCTTATTACTATTAAGATCACCATCACCATCATTAACCGACCTTCGAGGACCAACGCTCCCATTACAATACTCCTCCACCTTTTTGATTGCTCTTATACCTTATATATATACAACTGATCTTCTTGCAGTTTTATGGAAAGTCTTTCGCGACCGAATATTTCCATCTAGTTAAGGGTCTATAGGTCTTTTGCCCATCATCTCTGCAATCAATACCTGTTTAATGATCAGACCATCAGCTTTCCGTACACGGCCAAGCCACTCGAGTTTCTTATTTCTAATGTACATACGAAAAGACGAATGGTCTTTGATAAAATCTCTATATTTCAATCTTCAATGTTATGTTTTCTTTCATACCGTTCCGCGTTTCTAGATTATACTTTGTAGGGCCATTTCCCTTAGTATTTTTCTCTCGAATGCAATATTAGACTTTGGTAGGGTCTCGGTTTTTTAGTTTCTTATTTATTATTGAGATAATTTTCTAAAAATTTATTCGGGAAACATATTTTGCTGAATGACATAATAATGTCTGTATACAAATTTTGCCGTGAAAATACCGATTAAATTTTAACGACGTGTTAAGGTTAACAAATCTCGGTGAAACCTAATTTTCACTAACTAATTATTAAATACAATTAACAAAATGTTAGCGAAACCGGCACAATAACTTCTATTTGAATTAAAAATGATGTATTTGTTCAGCGTATACGTTATTGTTAAATTTATTGCTAAATAATTTTTTTTTTGATTATCTATAAATATCTTTCTCTCTCTCTCTCTCTCTCTCTCTCACTATCTCTCACTATCTCTCGGAAGAACTCCCTTTATTTTTGTAGTATATAAATAGGCGGCTGAGGACGATTTAACGTAGTAGCAGCCTGTATAGAGGAAGTGACACATAAAAACGAATATTTGTGCAATACACCGAAAATTCGTATAAATTGTATTATAAATTATCTTTATTATTAATCACTCTTTCTTTTTGGGAGTGTTTATACTCGTATAGGTTTACGCACAAACGTTCTCGTTTGGACGTAGAATATTATTATACGTATACTTTCAAACCATACAAATACCTTTGAAAATTACAGTGTATTATTTATCACTTTTTTTTTAATTTTATAAATAATAATAATAATAATAATATATGTACAATTTGATTTTTTTTTTTTAGTTTGCGGCTGGTGTCGTTCGGATGGACGCTTATGACGCGTGCAGCGGTGGCGGTTAAAGAGAGTGATCGTCTCGGACGACGGTGGACCGCGCGCGCGGAGTACAACGACGCGTGTAATGACGTCTTCGTCTAACCCGTCGTCGGCAACAACGGTGTCGTTGCTGCTGCTGCTGCTGTTTGTCTTGGACGTACCGGTTGACGCTGTTTCCACTACCACCACCGTGTCCATCACCCGACATCATCGCGGCGACGTGTTCGACGTGTCAGGTAAGCGAATGAATACCCAGAAAAAAAAACAAATACCTAATAATTCACGTTAATCGCGAAAATCTGGAGGCTGCGGCGGACGATTCTGTTCTAACGCTTTGCAAAATTCATTCACCAAAAATATACGTATTCGATATACCGATTTCTTCTTACTTATTAATTACTAGCTGAATCGCCCGTGAACCGTTTTACCCGGCACGAGAGGTGTTACCGAGGTTAGATTGTTCTGTTTCAAATTTTTTTTTATCTTTAGAAACTAAATCTCGTTATCTACATACGTAGCTACATCTAAATTTGTGATTAACGGTATATTGTTTAACAAGGTTGCTTACACATTTCAAACTTCTATTCTACACCTTTAGGTTCAAAATTTTCAAAAAATCCTTTCTTAGCGGATACCTACGTCATAATAGCTATCTGCAAGCCAAATTTCAGCCCGACGTGTCCAGTAGTTTGTGGTGTGCGTCGATAGATAATTCACGTTTTCCTTTTACATGTAGATTTTCGAGAATATTATTCCATTCTCGTCCGGAAATGTTATTTGTTTAATAATTTTAACACCTCTCCCTACCCCCAATGGGTAAATGTACCCAGAAATTATTATCATAAATACGTAGTAAAACATGGGCGCATTGGACTTCGAGTTTAGATTACCTTAATACAAAAATATAAGAAAAAAAAATGTGTTAAAAATATTGTAAAAATTGTTCATATTCAAACTCTTATTATAGTTTTTAGGAATATAATTTTGAGAATCAAAGTCCAATGCGCCCAGTAAGAAGTCTTCCTTTTTCCATCAACAACAAAATTAGCGAAATCAGACAACTTTAGGAGGCGTGAGTTTTCCTGTAAAGCATATAATATCGAACTATTCATTTTCTGTCTGTCGGTGCTGTTGACACGTGCAAAACAAAATTTAGAAGAGAATCGAAGTCCATCAATGCACCCTGCAAAATGTTTTCCTCTTTCCGATGAAAAAAATATATCGAAATCGGATCACTCTACAAGGTGTGAGAGTTTTTCCAGTATCGTATGTATTTCAGCTAAAGCACAGCCATACAGGTAGGGCGCATGCCCCTCAAATACATTCAAAATATTAAATTATAAAAAATTCGATAACAAAAATCAAAATCAAATAGTTCCGTTACACGACTTAAGCGACTGTTATTGATGTAATTAATGAGTATTTAATAATATAATTAATAAATAATAACTATTAAATATACGAACGCCACATCTAAATACTTAAATATTCAGTAGTGAAGGGTCAATGCGGTTAGCGCAGTGGTTGTGACATATATTTTATACATTTTATTTTTATCAAAAAAACAAAAATGTATATATTTTGCCTCTGAACACGAGTCTGGCCATTTCTAAACACCGTTCGTTTTTATATTCCATACTTATGAGCATTTTTTTTTGCCCCCGCGCGTTCTCGACAACACTCGAGAAGTCATCAGCGAATAGAACTTATTCGTTCACAGAATAAGTATAATTAATATACGCGATTCTAATATATCGTTAACGTATTACACACGTATAGTTAATACGAGCGTTTATATATTTCGTTAAACGTTTTAATATTTTGTGCGTTTTCTTTTTGATTTATATTATTTTGAAATAATTCAGCGAATAACGACGAACACTGTGGTGTATAGCGGGGGACATCCTCTGAAAAAAAATGTCATAACGCGATGTCCGTCTGCGACAAATTTCAAGGTGGTAAATTTACGAGTTTGATAAAAATATATTATATTACATTATATATCGTTGCTGTGTACCATTTTTGACACCTAAATGCCAATATCGTGAGAAGTGTATCTTTTCATGTGAAACGCAATATTTTGGAATTTAATGAAAAATATACGTGTACAATATTGACTTGACCGAATATTAAATTTTAGCGCGATGAGTACGAATAAATAGTATTATCGCGTATGTTCACGAAAGATGTTAAATTTGCTTCGCGTTTTTTTCACTCGCTTGAATGTAACACTTATAAGGTCGATCTGCGAAAACGTGTTTTAATACACGACACACGTTGGCACGTGACAAAGATAATAACCGACATCTCATTTTTTTCTTTCATTTATACTACTGAAATTTTTCTTTATTCAAGTCTTAATATCTTTTTACGAGCAATCAAACATTCCGAGTAAATGATAAAATATTTAATTGCCTACTCGTACGAGTTATACGCATGCAAGCGTCGAATAATAAAAACGTATAAAAAAATAAAACCGTTACGTTCGCAGCTGATACTATAACCTCTCGGAGGATTAGCATTTCGTTTTATGAATACTTTTGAATGAGAATAAGAAAATTTATTTCGCATTTTCTGACAATTTTTGGTTTTTAGGTTATTTTCTTAATTCTTTTAGAGCGTTTTTTTTTTTTTTAAGTTTTTGGATACAAAATATGAATTTGCAATTTTATTTCAACATCATTTTACACCAACATGATTTTCATATAAATATAACAAATTATAAAGTAGGTACTCGTATTTTATTATAGGACAATATAGTTGTAATAATTTTTCGTTGATGAAATTTAGCTGTCTGTAAAAATTTTTATTTTATTTATATCAAAATTATTAAAAATAAACAAATATTTAACGTATCATTTTGAATTTTTGGGGCATAAAATCATCTTTTTAAAGAGCTTTTCTTTGAGTTTTATTGAACACTACATTCCCAGCCTTAATTATTATAAAAAAATATGCGCACGACGATAAAAAGAAAAAAAATAAGTAGTGAGCTGCGGTGCGTTGTGGATGTCACCTAAGTGCGAATTACTCGGATAAAGATTTTAGAGTATTGTTATTACTATATAAATTTGAAATAAATACGGTAAATCGTTGCATATGATAAAAAGATTCTGAGTGGAGATTAGCGGTGTCATATTATTTATTATTAATAATATAATGCGTATATAGTAGATACAGCAAAAGAATGGATACTAAACATGTTTAACAAACTGCATCGAAACCAACAACATCCCATCAGAATGGCTCAAATCACATGTTGCGGCACTACTAAAGCCTGGGAAAACGCCTTCTGATGCAAGCAATTTTAGACCCGTGTCCCTGTTATGTCACACATATAAAATCTTGGAAAGAATGGTACGGAACAGAATAAGCAACACGATTGACTAGAAACTTATCAAACAACAGGCTGGCTTTAGGGACGATAAGTCATGTACAGGGCAAATACTCAATCTCGTTGAAGAAATAGAAAAGGGATACGAGAGTAAAAAAATAACTGGGGCAGATTTTATCGACCTCAGAGCTGCATATGATATGGTCAATCATAGACTATTAATAAAGAAAACGTATGAGCTAACTGAAGATACCAAATTGACAAAAATAGTTGGTCTACAGTTACGAATTAGACGGTCTTGTTTGTATCACTACAGAATAAAAAAACATATATGGAACCAACTTCAAGGGGAGCCGACTTAAGTCAAGAAAAACTTTATGAAGACAACCACTAGCCTATCACAAACGGCCGAAACAACAAGAATACTTATGGAAAAAGAAAATAAAAGATACAAACTCATCGATATGGAACGACCCGAAAAAAAATCTACTCCCTGGCAGCCACTTACCATGTCAACTTGGAAGACACTTAATGGGATAATAACCGAAACTGAAAGGACTGCTGTTAATATGAAGATATGGGGAATGAGAGAGGACGGGAAGTGTGAATGTGACAAGGAGCAAAATGCAGACCATCCATTAACATGTTTACTATTATACAGCAGGAAAGAAGAATTTATGATGGCAAATGATATCACAGACAAGTTGATACTTATTATTGGGAAAGGGATATAAAGCTGAAGACCGACACGAAAAGAAGATAGTAGGTACATAATTTACGATCAACCTTACAAGTACATCAGTTTGATATAATTTCTTACAATAAACCTACGTAGCCAAAAAATTTTTAATTTCAATTGTCATTTTCCATAAAAAAAAACAAAATACACTTGTCGAAAAACTTGAAATATTTAATACAGTTGAAGTAACGTACGTTTGACGCATTGTATACAAATTTTTAAGCAACAAAATCAAAAAATTACCTCTTTTATGTATTAAATACCTCAAAAATGTGTAATTGCTTTAAATAGCCCAAAAATCGAAAGGAACTTTTGTAAATTTTTCCTAATATAATATGAAATTATATATTCGGTGAGTGTTTCGAGTTTCTCTATAACCTATTATAGTTTCAAAATTACGAAGAAATAAAGATAATCAATTTTTATTGCGTTTTATGTGATTTTTCAGTAGTTTTTCAATATTTTAGACGATTTTGAAAAAAATTGGAAAATTACCTCTCCACTAAAGTACCAACTAGATGCGATTCGATACCGGAAATCAGGGCACTCGTTCTGGTAGAATTTTCGAGTACAGACATGAAAAAATAATAATATTATTATAAAACAAACACATTCCTCCTCGCCCACCGGTCGCAGAGTCTAAAACGATTTATGGGAATAGTAAAAAAAAAAAAGCAAACACCGTATACGTTACAAATATTATTGAACAAATCATAAAAAAAAACCTATAAGTCATCACATACGCGCGAATCGTCGCGCGAATGCGAATAATAATAATTATTATTATAGAAAGCTATTAAAAAAAAAAAAACGGTTATGGCGCGGCGGCGATTCGGCTGTTTGACAGTTTATATTAAATCGCGCGTGTATACATATATAAACATAATATTGTAATATACTCGTTACAGAATTAAATCGTAATAACGGAGAAACTGGTCGTAATTCACGAATCAATAAAATTTATGTGCAAACGGTTTTTTTTTTTTAAAGTTTTAGACGAGATGGACTACGATCGTAAAATAATAATAATAATAATATCGAGGCGTGTGCCGCGTACAAACGGCACACTTGCGCGGTTCCTCCTGCAGCAGGAAGAACTCGATAGAATATAATATAATAATCATTGAAAAAAAAAAAACCTATACGGATAGATAAATAATACGGTCCGCGTATGACGTGCCGACAACTCGATTAAAATTCAAATGTAATAAACGACGTTCACAGAATCGCGACCACTTCGGTAACGCGAATAGTACGATTATTATTTATTTCCCTTTTTTTCTTTTTTTTTTTTCACAAAATTATTTAAATATGTCTCTGTCTAGAAGCGGTAGTCGATTATACATTACATATTTAATAACGACCAGATACATAAAAAAAATATGTATATATACATAATAAATTTCGTACCGAAGACGTCAACGATATTAACGATTAGAAGAAAAAAATTACTATTTACAATCGCCGAAGAAGATTTTGTTCGCGATTTTTGGATATTTTAAACGCGCCATCAATACTATAAAATATTTAGTGGGTAACTGTAGAAATACAATAATTTATACCCTCGAGATATAATATTTCGAAAAAACGATTTACGACTTATACGTATAATTCCGACAGAGCTTACACCACTAACTACTGGTCAGTTCTTGATTAAAATGTACAGTTGTAATTACACATTAGGGGCGGCACCTAAAAACTTAAAATACTCGAGTTTATTGATTAGGTACATTTTTTCGGTTTTTGAATTTTACTGTATCGACAAAAAAATTATTTATCGTTATTTTATTTCGAAATTATCAATATACGTATTAAAATATGACCCTAATGCCCAATTTAAAAAAAAATTATATGGACGGGATCCTATGGATACAGTTCACCACCACTGGTCAAGTGAAAAGAAGCATTATACAGTTGTAAAAAGAACAACAGGATTATTTCAATGGTGTTTTCTCCGAAGCATCAGATAAAAATAAAATAATTGAAAGTGAAATTGGCGGTGAAAAAGCTTTAGAAAAGAAGAAGAAAAAAGCATTTTAATCTGTGATAAATACGTAATAATTTGTACTTTATAAGAGGAAAAATAAATAATACACATGTGATTACTAATTGTGTTGTATTTGTGTCGTTCATTTTTGGTCTCCTAAATATGTACTGGTCGTAAGGCAAATTTTTTTATCCGCTTATACGAAAATATTTTAGGTAGTTCTGACAGATCCTTACGACAAGCTCTGAATTTGTGTAAGATGTCCGGGAAAAATACACATTTCAATGATTTTCGTTTGATTTACATATTACATGCAATCTTTCACCATCAATAGTGCCAATAATCTTACTATACAGATCAATTACGTTACACTACGCTGCAATCGTTTTCTTCAAATAACGTAATTTTTCTTTTCAATGTATTTTTACCGCATAAATTCATATTTTTGGAAGAGTGAATAACACACAATGAAAATGTACGTGTACGTACCACACGACCATATCGCACTGTATTAGTACTGAAAAAAAAAAAAAAAAAAACGTGTAATAACGAAATTGGAAATTGTATCGTGTAGCGTTTATAATATATCGCTCAAAGATCATATATATTATGATGGTGTGTGCAATGCGAAAAATTGATGAGCGTAAATAATAAATTCGTTTTAAGACACACATTGTCGAGTCTATATTTATGACGAGCGATATAACAAAATAACACTAGGAATAAAAATTTTAATCGTAACGCGTGGATTACAATTAGAGTGCCGACGAGAGTAAAAATTAAATATTTTCGATAGTCTATTGCGTGTAAATATTATTCGAAATGAATTTTAAATGAAATTTTTAAAAACGTAAAACTTCATTAAATTATAAACATACGATGTTAATTCTCCACACACATTTTTTTTTCATAAGAGACGAACACACATATATACGAGACATTTTTGTTCCAAAAAAAAAATAAAAACTAGTATACTAGTACTCGAGACATTGATGTGTAAACGTCGCGTAAGCGATAAAAATGGAATGGAATTGCGATTGGGATTTGTGAATATTGGTATCTTTATTCAAAATAATTTTGATAAGAAATATTATTATTAGTTGTCATGACAACAGCTTACACATTTCCATCCCATTTCCCGAGATTTACCCTCATACCGCCGTAATAGACGTTTACACATAAAAAAAATGGCCCCGCAGCCATTAATTCGAGCATTATACGTTTATATAAAATGTTATAGGTAAAAACGACCCGTTGAAAACTGCGACAGCAAAATTATTAATCGTTTTTTTTTAAATACAAACAGCGGGGTCATAATATTTTTATTCGTTTCGAAAATTGTAAATTGAAAAAAAAAAGCTGATATTTCTTTTAAGTACCCAATGAATTCCAGTACATTTTTAATGCGAAGTTTTTTTTTCCTACCATTTTAGTGCGTATAAAATTTTATGTTTATTAGATAAACAAGAATAAAAAAGCGGACATTCTTCACTCATATGGATGTACCTAAGCAGCAACAGCTGTAGGGGAAAACAACCTGTTACGGGTGTGTTCGATGTACAGTGTTATATCACATAATAAAAACTGAAGAAGTTGTATTGAGTAAATTATATTTTAAGCGGAGTCGTTTTATCATTTGCCGCGATTTTTCGAATAATGACAATTTTACAAATTCCATATTACTTATATCGTCTAAATACAATTTCGTTCCAACTGCCGAAGACTTTAATGTTTTTTTTTTTTTTAATATCATGTCTGCACCATCATACAAGTAATAATAATAGAAAAAAAAATCACGTCGCTACATCAAAACCGACCTTGATAGAGAAGTATAAAATATTATCATATATTATAAACTATACGGAATCTTGAAAGACTCGATTACTTTGTGTGCTTTCGATTAACACGACTTACAGTACTTCAGTGGACGTGCCTATTCGGAATAATATGCAAAATAATTATCAAAATGAAGACAGTTATGACGATAAACCTTATAAAAAATATTATGTAAATTGCGACGACGTGCGTCTTATCGGCATAAATTAATAATATTCATAAATTAATATGCTCGTCTATTATGTTATTAAATAAAAACGTTAGCGGCGGCGTCCGACGTCGATTTGTTCGGAAATAAAAACGCAGTAAAATAACGAGTTTGTAAATTTCTCATTTTCCTCTAAAATGTCGGTCTGCCCCGTCGACGGCTCGTTTAATCCGCTCGCTACCTCACTACACAATAATTATTAACAGTTTATCATCCAATATAAATAAATATTAACCATTCTTATCTTTTATTCTAAAAAAAAAAAAATACAACACGAATATAAAAATAATTTTGTTTTCTTCGTTGTAGATGACTAGTCGATGTTAAAAACTTTGGAATTAAATTTCGATACAAAACTCATTTTCAAAATACATATACAGGATGTAGAAATTAAGGCCTCTCGTCCAATACTTATAAAAAAATCAAATCGCGTTTTATTCGAAAATATGTCACAGAATTTTATTTTTTTCCAGTGTCAAACTGGCCCAACCTTCCAGAAAAATTATTCGCTAGATAACAGCAAATAATTCGTTTTGTCATTGACATTATATAATTATTTTGGGGTATAAAGTTGTCCAACCCAATGATAGTGGATTAGGCCATTGTTTTATTATTAATAATTTGATAATAATCATTGAATACACAACGTTTTGTAGTCAGAGTAACTGAGTTAACATTCTTCAAATTCAGCTCTTAAAAAATAACAAAATATGCTCTATGAGATGGCCCAATCCACAAAATCTATCGTTTACTTAATATTTTTTTTTAATTTTCTATAATAAAAAGTGGCCCAACCCATAGTTTATGATTGTTCTATACATGGTTGAAAAGGCATTCATTTATACATATTTAAGTGACTACATTGGTTTCGTTTGATTAGACTGTTTAAAACAAAAAGAATGAATGAATATAAAAAAAGACGAAACTTCCGATTGCCCGTGTTGTAAAATTAAACGTTTGTGGGTTGGATCTACACGCCTCATATGTCACCCCTTAACTCGGGCACGCCGATTTGTATGCGCCATTTCTGAATAATTTTCTTCTTTTTTTTCCGGAAAATATTTGAAATAAGTATTTCGCCCGAGTGTCGATTATTCGTCTGTCGCGTGAGCGCAGTACAATTTTTTTGTTTTTCGTTATTATTTAGACCTCTTTTAATTAGAATTACCTAAATGTACCACTCTAAACACCAAACTCTTGATTTATAAAACCTTACTTAAACCTATCTGAACCCATGGAATACAGCTCTGGGGATCCAACAGGCAGGGAAATCCAACACTAATAAAATTCATGCGTTCCAAAATATCTCACTTGGACGATTGTCCAATGCACCACCATTTATCTCTGATCTAATCCTCCACAATAATTTTCACATAAGAACTGAAGATGAGGAGGCACGCGTCTTTTACCAACGTTTACACAGTAGACTGGTAAATCATCCCGACCAACCCCTTACGAACAATCTTTCCGCCCTAACACTTTCAGGAAATCCTCCCGGCAGGCTAAAGAGAAAGTGGCGCCGAGACCTTTTGCCAGACCTTATAACTCAATGCTTTTCTATATAAATAATAATAACAATTCGTAAAAATAAGTCAAGAGTCATCATCAATGGATGGCTGCTTAATCGACCCCGCGATCATGTCTCGTTACTCTCATCGCATAAACTTATTGTGCATTACGTAGGTACAGATTGTTCATGTAATATAAAAATATAAATCGTTATTTGCACAGACGCGAAATGTTCGATGGAAACGTGCGTGGGCGTGAGCAGCGGAACGGCGTCTCTGATCGACAGCGGCGGCGGCGGCGGCGGCGGCGGAGGTATGCGGACGATAACGATGACGGTGGACGACGACCCGGTGCAATCATCGATCGGTACCCGGGGCGAACGGCAGTCTTCCGGGCCGACGGCTTCTTCATCATCTTCCTACGGCAACGGTTGCCGGTGCCAGTGCATACAGGCCATGCCCGTGTTCAGGGACGACTCGCACATATGCGTGGACGACCTACAAGGTGAGGTGATCGAATCGATCGCATTGCGTTTTTAATTATCCGTATAATATTATAATTCGTTACGAACGCGGACCGCGGGCGATACGCGTTTCGAAACGGGCCGTTACGTAAAAAAAAAATTAATAATAACAACGTCTCTGTATACAGCGTATAACGATTTTATAACAACATATACGTACGCGCCTATAATAATATCATACTGAATCTGTGTCAGCCTTCTGTTTAAAAAAAAAAAAATGACTATTTTCACAAATCGACGATGACGGTGATTATAATGAGAGGGGTCTTTTCTCTACTTATCTGCTCTGTATGTATTATTATAATATTATCTTATACTGCACGAGTTGTGCACTCGTGTGTGCAGCGTGGAAACTGGAAAGATAGCCGGCCACTGTCTTCTCTACTCCACCGGAGGGGCAATTCGCGACAAAATACCCGGTGAAAAGTTTTGGACGAACATTTCGGAATACGATTTCGAGTACGCGCCCAAGAGTTTGACAATAAATGTTGCCCGCGAAACTACAGAGCTTCTTTTTTATACGGAAAAAACGGTAAATTAAATAAATAAAAATGGTAAAATAATCAGTGTTTATAATACGAATTAATTACAATAACAATTATATTACAATCGAGTCAAAGAGTTTGTGTTATTAATATCAATATAAGCAATATTAAATAATTAATTAAGCTCCGAGACTTTTTTTTTCATTGTAATACAAATGAAGACAAATCAAAATGCAGAAATTAAGACAAATTCGTTTTCTCGTTCAGAGTATAAGCGTTGACGGGCTCGCGCGCGCATTGCGCCGAAATGAATACATTGTACTATTACAAGGCCGTAGTAGCCAGGGGTGGTTTCAGGGTTCAGACCCTCCCCTCCCGAAATTTTTTCTTAAAATAAAATTTAATGATTTATATTCTATTCTTAGTTTATAATTTTTATTTTATTTCATATTTATACTCTCAACCCCCCCAAAAATGTTTGATGACTACGGTCTTGTTTTATTACATACAAAGTTTACTGGAATCAAATCCCAGTCACAACTCTACGGAAATCGATTGAAATAATGTCAAATACATCATGTGCTAAAGCGAAAACTGGAGTAATACAATATTTTTAAATATTTGTAAGAAAAAACGAATGTAAATAATACACATGAATAATTTATACGTTATCAAAACTGCACTCCTCAAATACATATAAAACTACACAACATATTCAAAAATATTCGGATGACGAGTGTCCATACTTTTCACTGTTGTACATCCAAAATAAAATAAAAAAAGGAAAGCCGTGAATTTGTAAAATCGATTTGGACGATTTGCGTGCCGCTTATAAAATGAATAATTTTCTTCACGTTTCTTTGATAAAAGCACAAATCACACGAGTAAATTGCGCCGTTTTATATGAGACGCAATTTTTTTTTTTGGCCTATTGCAACGCGGTAATCTGCGCTATCGAAAGATTCTGTTTTATATTTCAATAATTTAGACCATTTTTGTAATGTCGTATCAAAATTCGTCCCCGATTGAACTAAGCATAACAAATAATATTATAAAATTTCCTGCCCAACAATGGTTTGGAACTTTAAATGCTAGCCGTCGAATTAGTATTGTTTTAAACTCCAGCCTAGAGATGAGTCATAATTTATTATCCAATCGTGCGTTTGAGTTAGGACTCAATAACAGTCCCTCTTGTACCCTTCTCAACTGCAGCAGTGACAAATACTGTGAATTCCGTCACCTGTCAATTACATATCCATCGTCCCTACATTATAACAGCAGAAACGTGTTAAATAATTTTAATGTAAACTTCTCCTACACAATATCTTCCAATAACAACACCCTCATTAAATTCATCTTAAATTTTACCCATATGAAACCGATTTCAAAATTTAACTACAATACATGGACTTGACATTTTTCTATCTTAGGTGTATGTATTGTATTATTGCACTATATTCTGTTTGGTATTCATTTCTTTCAAAATCGCTTAAAAATGTTATTTTTCTGTGTTAATAATGGGTTTTACGCTGTTCAATTCTCTAATTGTTGAGCTGTAATAGTCTTAACTGAAAGGTAATAAAATTTTAAAAAACAACAAATATATAATATGGAAATGTATTTCGATTATTTTGGTTAGTCGCGTGGTCCAGCAAATCGAAAACCAACTCTCGTCATAAAAACCCTCCTCGAATAAGTATCATGGAATTTCGAAGTGCATTTTCGGTAGTAACGTTTTGTCGTTTTCAAATTTTACCGTTTCTGTTCGTGCTGACCTTCCGGATCACAATATCATGAAATAAGTGCGTAGCGTACGTTACACATAACAATATTCGTTTTCTGTCGTAGCGTAGATTACCACTAGACTGATTTCTTTTTACAGACGGTGCAAAGCTTTAAAATTATTCTTATTTTGGGTATATTTTGGTGCATATTACGTATCATATGACCTTTTATCTGTCTGTGGGAGGCGCAAATTACAAGTGCTATTAGTAGTGAAAATTACCATCGGCCAGAGCGAGAGAGAGAGAGAGAAGACCAAAGACACGCAGACATAATCTAGAGGAGAAGGAGGCAATTTTGCTCTCCAATAAATGTCAATGCCCTGCTTTAATATATAAACTAGTTGTGGTACACATTTAACAACCGACGAGGTGTATTGTATGTAATTATATTTCTTCGTTAAAAAAATTAAAAATATTTTTGGACCAAAAAAAAAATCTAAATAGAATTGTTGTAAGATTATTTATTATGAACGATACAGAAAATTGATTTTGACCAGTTAATTGAAAAATTCGATCGAAGCGCATCCGATACGTGACCGTCGCGCATTGCATTAAAATGTTCGTTAAATGCGCGTAAAAGGATTTTGCTCGAGAACTATTTTAAGTCAATGAATAATAATTTTAGATTCTAAGTGAAGCGTATGATAAATAGCCGGGGCATTTATTAATAAGTTTTCGATTTTCACGATAGTTTTCTTGAGCAAAATGAAAAACTATGTATAGATACCAATAAATTGCGAAAAAATTGTCAAATTTTCCATTTCCTTTTTTTTTTTTATTTAAGAGCTTAACATTCATTACAAACTATATTAGACACGTAATATTTATTTATTTTTTTAATTGATGTTCGAATTGTTTTTTAAAGAAACTACAAAAAAATAATAAACAGAGTGGCTCAAAATCGTTTTTTTCCACGTACAAATTATAATAATGTTTTCAAATTTATAGAATTATAATTTTGGAAACACTCGATCAAACGACGAACCGACGTCCACATCACACTCATCAAACAGACGACCGTTTTTATTTTATTTATTTATTAGCCATCGAAGAAATCTTTCACGTTACCATATAGAAATTTAAAAAAATTATCATTAAAACAGTAAACGTTATTATGCGAATTTTTAGTCGAAATAAACGATATTTCAATATCCTGCCTCTTAAAGTTTATGGTGGGTACTGCAGGGCAGATAAATAATACAGACTCGCGTGACGTTAATTAATAGTAACGCGAGGTCTGAACCGTTACCGAGCGAAAATTCTGACATAATTTCAGAGACGACGCACGGGAAGTGATGTACACCGCGAGGCGACTTGATGAATTCAGTTCATCGAGGCAAACCAACAATTTGGCATATAATTATATAAAAATAATTGTCTGGCCAACAATCGGAAATGATAATAATAAAATATAATATATTCAATATTCGTATAAAAACTCGTTAGGTATATACAATTTGTTTTAGGCGAATTTCCGCCACTGCAACTATCTCTGGAAAAAAAATTATAAAAATATTTTATATTTAACGCTCACTCGGATACTTTTTAAAAGTACTTATGAAATTATATTAACGATAATACGAAATATTTTCAACTCGGCGCAAGAACATTTAATTTTTTTTTTGTTCCTTATTTAATATTTACATGTACTAGTTGCGTACCTATTTAGTCGAATATAAAGTACTTAGTGAAAAACTGTCATCGTAAAATTTTCAAGTAATTTTTTGGAAAAAAATTTCTTTTTTTAAGGATTATAGCTTTACAAGAGTTCCACTTAAAAATTACTGATCAGCTGTTTAAAAGCGCCATAACCAATGCGACTATGTTTAGCGGTATTGAAGCCGCTATTCTGCAGATACGCAGGTCTGAATTAACGTATAGGCAAGGTAGACACGTGCCTATAGGACTAGACAGTTAGGAGGCCATTTTTTTTTGTCTAGTTTTACGTCATAGTATTCGAAATTTAAAATGTATAAATGTATTTATTATGTGGTTTATTTTATGAACTTAACTTTTATGAACTAATAAAAGAGACTAATTAATACTTAAGACTGTAAATATTTATACACAATCACAAAAAAATTATATTTGTTTATGGGGACAAAATATTAAATGTTGAAAAAAATCTGAATTTTTTTTCCAAGATGACTTTATTGCTATACAATGGGCTATGAATACACAGGATCTGACTACACAGTCACTGTCTCTTCAGCGCGGTGAACAACGCGTATTCTCTTTCTCGCGTACAGCAACAATAACAATTTATTATTATTTTATAATAAGAGTGGTTTATTATATTAAAAGTTATATATCTGGCAAATTTCCCTTTCGTATATCGCGCGATAAAAAAAATAATAATAAACATTTCTATATTGTTATACGTGTACGTGTATGTGTACACGCCGAAAGACGACCGACGGCGAGCAAATAAACCGTGAAAAATTCGTTAAGTCGGTACCTATATGTATAAAGAGAGAAAAAAATCCGACGGAAAAACGATATATTATGTTTATTTGTATACTCGTACACGATTTATTCGGTTCTTTTTGTATCGCTTATTTTTAAATATAACAATGTTAACCTAGTAACACGGATTCGACGAATCTATAACGTGGTCCAGTTTATCGATCTGGTATATCGAAACGTTTCACAGTATAATAATATCGTCTTGAACGCGTTTTTATGCGTTTCTTTTTTTTTTATATATATAAATTAAAAATTGTGTACTGAAAACGTGTAGTTATCCCGTAAAAGAAAAAAGGCGAAAAAAACTCGCTTTTTTTTTTTTGTTGTTTTAAAAAAACGAAGATAGACTTCCATTCGGTGTTGAAAGCTATTAACCAGTTAATTTAGACAGCTGTTTAAACGCCGAAGAGGTTAACCGAAAAACGAGGCAACTGCGAATCCCGCCCGATACGTTGAAACGCCGAAAAAATTTGGAAAGAAAAAATGCATTGAGACCATTTTTATGGCAGCGCGGTAACGTCCAACCTCAGACGTCCGGCCAACCAGCGTCGCTCTCAAACAGTTGAACTATACGAGGACACCAGTGGAGTCATTTCAGTTTTCGAAAGGGAGAGGCAAAAGACTTAATCGGCCCCATTATTTAACTATTTCCCATTTACATTTAGCCCAATACAATTTCTATTTTACATAATTTTGATATTTTCGTTATCATAGGCACGAATCGCCCGATATATATATATACATATTTTTTTTTTTTGCGGGAGAAAATTCATTACTTAGTCAGCTATAATAAATGTATCATAAATAACTATAGTCGGATGAATGAAAAGTGGACGCTGACCAATATGTTAGCAACGTTTTGTCTAGGGGTCCTGAAAATCAGTAAGAAATTAAAAATCCTTAAATGCGTTATAATTGTATTGTTATCACGTAATATACAGCTATTATAACCTATAATATAATAATATATACGAGAGGACTCCACCGCCTTCCGTCGTGTATTTTCTATTATAATTATACCTAATTATTAAACATTAATATAATTTTATTATTATTTTTATTATAACATTAATTATAATTGTACTCGTAATGTCAGATACACGTAGTCAGAGCAAGCAGATTACTTTCAAAGTTTATACATTTTTCAAACATTTGTCCAAACAAAACGATAAATCGGTGAGAATAATGGCACATATAATATATTCTGTAATTATAATATCAAAGTTATCACGATTTTGGCGCGTATCACTGTGAACTATTTTACCCCAACCTGACGTGTTTTCGCCACCGGGAGCGTAAACGTCAGCGGCCACTTTTCATTCACCCGACTATATATATGTAGTACGTAAATATTACCTGTGATCCAAGTTTTGAAGTTTCACTTGTCATAATATTAAACACGTTAGAAATAACGTTTTGCGATCAGCTCCTGAGCAGCTTGTTCAACAATTTTTCTCTCTTTCTCGCCGTCATGGCCACACCACCTTCAGCATTTTTCATTTTTATTTTTTACACTTTTCACTCACAAATTTATATATAGGTATTCATAAAACACACCGTTGAAGCGTTAAACAACGGCTAAACAAATTCGTTTGTGCCGTACGCGATATAGGTTCGTCAACTGACAACCCGTCAAGCGTACATCATATTCTTCGAATTAGTGGTAACGTCAATAATTTACGCACTGCCTTTAACAATAACCATGTTTATCGGAAAAACCCCAGAACTGCGGTAAGTTGTAACCACGAATTAATCACCACCTTTAATCGTGGTTATAACCTGCATACTTTTTTATTTTATTACTAATTTAATTTTAATCCACCGTTCGCCACGCGATTTGTTATTACTCGTTATTATAGATTTGATTACAATAATTTATATTTACATCATAGGTATCAGCGTGAATCATGTCGGCCCACTGTTAACAAGGGGGGGGGGCAAATGCTAAGCTGAGCAAGTTAAAGGAAATTCGTTCAGTTAAAAGTTAACCAAAAATTAATTTAACTGATTAAGTTTAATGTTTAAATAAAAAAAAATTAACTCGGTTGGAAAAAAGTTTCATTCAACATTTAAGATACAAAAAATGTTTCACTTTACTTTTTTTAATATAAGGTAACTTAAATTTTATTATTATTAATATTTTTATTATTACTAGATGATTGGTCTAAAATAAGAAAAAATAAGAATTACTCCAACGTTTTATGATAGACTAAATTTAAAAATCTATAATATATTGTTTAATACAATCACGAATGGCCAACAGTAAAAATTAAAACCAAACAAAATTCTGGTTAGCTAAGATGAGCCCTATATTTATAGACTACGTGTCCACTGTTAACGGAATGATTATAAAAATTAACGGTCAAAAGTTATTAAACCAATGATAATTTCAACTAGTTAATGTCCGCTTTTGTTCTTTTGACGCCGACTGGATGTGTTCATTCTGATTTTTAAAAAAAATTCGAATACCAGACGTATGGAAAAGTTTCTATTATTTTAGAATTCAAAAACAACAACGAAAAATGTATTATGAATTATGATGACTATACGGAAACACGTACGGTATACGCGTTAAGCGTAAAAAAAAAAAAAAAACCGAAACCGAAACCGTGTCTAAATCGGTTGACGCTATTGACCCATAATAATAATAATAATAATAAGAATGTATTACTAACAATTATACGGTATAATAATCAAGACCGTCACGCGTTCCGAACAACAAGTCCAGGTCCGTAGTTTTTCAAGAGTGCCTAATTGAATTCAAGAATTTATTATTTTTGAATATTTTCACAGTGAACGGTCCACAGCGATATTCCGTCAGCTTTTCATATTATTCACACTGTTTGTGTTCGGTCGTCGAGTTTGGACGACACGCGATTAAATAGGATGTCGCAATAAAGCATAATTTGGTTTATGGTGTACTGAATAAGTGTTAAACTGCGCTTCAGCAGTAATTTTTAGTTTTGTATAAGGGCTACAATATAGTTATTGTATCATAATATATTAATAGCGTATTAATGTAATCATAATTTTCAACATAACAATATTCATTGGAATCTCCAAATGTTTAAAATCAAAAAATTAAACCTTGAAACCGTTTTAAGCCGGAAAAAAGTGTTAACTGGTTTTTAACCACGTATGCCCAGAACCCGGAAAAAAACGGAAACCGCTTTCAAACCAGTAACCCGAAATTTTCCTATCATCCGTTTTGACTCCCTGGTCGTAATTTTAATGATGACACGATGTGGATTTCCATCTACTACTATTCCAGATAAACCGACTTCTCGATCCGTGCTTGTGTGATCGATAGAATCACTAAATTGCATTCGGCAAAACTGTATTTTATAATCCCCCAAAAAAAAAAAAAATAAACGTATAAAACAAAATTCGCACCTTTTGGAAAAAATTCTAGGGGGGGGGAGTTTAACCCCTCAAATCCCCCCAGGTATACAGTCACAGTTTGTTTCCAGCAGCGATTCGCATCTAGATGGTACTTTAGAGAAGTCATTTTTCGATTTTCTCAAAAGCACTTAAAAATATAAATCGAAAACGCTAAAAATGCAATTTCGTCTTAATCGATTGTTGTTTATTTCTTCGTCATTTTGAAACTAATAGTCATAGAAAGCTCAAATATGTAACTTTAGACTACATTTACGAGAAAAGTAAGCCTTGCTCAGAATCGTTTTATCGAATGCAATGACTTATCAATGCTTCCAAATTTAAAATAAAAACAAAAACTATAAAATCTTTATCCAAGTAATTCACTTAAGCGATATCCACAACACCCCGCAGCTCGCTACCTTTTTAGTTATTATTTTATTATTTACAATTATTAATATACTCGCATATTAAACGACTAATGATTGTATTAAGAAGAAGTACGAGTGTTAATTGTGTTTATATGACGTATTTTACATTTCTTATTTATAGTTTTTCGCAACTTTTTACGGTTTTTTTAAACTAAAATTTTAAATTATAAGTAAAAAAATAGATATATTACGTAAAATACTAATAAAAAAAATAGTAATAATAGTAAAAAAAAAATAAAAAATAGTAAATTCGTGCTTTTTCTGTCGATTATTGAAGAATAGTTTTTAAACGATCCAAAAATTACAAAAATATTACCTTAAAATGTAAAAAAAAAAAAAATTTGTTTCAATAGGCCAAATACAATGGTGTAAAATGCAAAATAAAAATGTATAATCGTTCCTACGTTATTGAATCACGTTTTTAATTAGGAAAGCATCATTTAAAACGTTAAAATAAAACTGCGAAAATCATCAACATCTAGTGTAATATTATATACGCGTATTTATTCTTTTTTTCTTCTCCTGTTATTAAATTATTATTATTAAATAATTAATTATTGATATTAAATTATTATTATTATTATTATTATTATTATTATTATTATTATTCGAGTCTCCGTTTCGCAATAATTTTTAGCGAGGATCTGTTTATTCAAACAACTAAACGTATATATATTATTATATAAATAAACGCGTATATATAATATTGTGTTATTGCGCGTTTTTATACGCGTCGCGTCAATATATCGTTTTTATATCGATAACTCGGATACTCGGATAAGCACAGAAAATCGCGACGCACGCCTGAATATATAATTTATACATTTTTTCGATTTGGATCGTAAAAATATTTATTTACTCCCGTGATCCTGCCTATTTTATTGGTTTGTTTGTTATTTTATATATAAATATATATATATATATTATTAATATGCAGTATATATTATATTATTCGGAGGCTGATGACCCGCCGTAACGGCTACTAATATAATAATATTGAGTTTTGTTTGAATCGCCTTTATTAAAACGACGATGACGACGACGACGACGACGACGGCGATGACGATAATAATATTCCGAGTTTCCGTTAAAATTTGCAAATCGAGAAATAATAAATAAAAATCTATTACGATTTACGATGACGTGATTTAATTAAACGTTATAATAATATAATATAGAATATTTACTCGACAAAAGAAAATAATAAACTGGAAACGTCGCGTACCGGCACATTATTGTATTATTTATATAGTTTATACCAGTGGTGCCCAAATCACATGTGGCCCGTTACAAATTTTTTAAATAAAACAAAATATTCAAAAAAAGTAAAATGATTATAAAATAAATATTTTTTTTTTTGATTAATTTATGAATTCTTTTAAATATATATATATATATATATACAAAAATACAATAATAATAATAATAATAATAAATATATAAAAATATATTACACTTATTTTTAATGTGAATTTTGAACTTGTGTTTCATTTACTAATGATGAAAAATCTGGTTGGAATTTAGTTGTTCCAATATAATCGTTTGATATTAAATTATTTAAAAACTGAAATCGTTTCATAACACACAACAAGACAAACAGCTTTTCCATTCATTTCAATGAAAAAGTAATTTTTACTGACCATTTTTCATTCAAAATTCGGCAGTCTTCATTATATTTGCGTTTTTTTCTATCAGACATTTTCAAATGGAAATCTTACAATCAAATATCGATATCACCAGTGCAATTAAAAGAGCATACTGATCGAACTAATGTGTAACAAAATTATATTGTTATATTGAGATTATTCGTACTTTTCTATTCGGTGGCCCGCTCGAAGGAGAAAGGTCGGGCATCACTAGTTCATACGCACAAGTCTGCTGCACGCGACCAGGCACGTAACTAAGGAAGTGCCGGGCACTCTGAAAAAATCATCGGCCCCTAACTGGCACCCCCGGAAAATCTTTAAGGATTTTAATTTTAAGTCATTAACATTTAAACATGTTAAAAATGTACAATTATTCATGAATTTTTCTATGTGTATACATTATTGTTTTGTGTTGTAAGACGATATTTCGCTTCTCCTGTGGGATAACGACAAAAGTGACGATTTCATTGTTCTTCAGAAAACGCAATTTAAAATTTAAATTTCGTGGTTTGTATAATTTTGACCATAAATAATAGCGTAGAAATAATGAATGATTTAAACGAGTATATATATAAAAAAATGTCAAAAAGTCAAAACTTGCACTTGCGTCGTTGTTCCGCCAAAAAAATCGAATTTGTGTTTTTCTCTTCTAATACAATTTATAACCACAAACATGTGTGGATTTTTTTCTAAATTATAGGTAAGTGGATTTAGCAAGCATTTGTATTGAAAAGCAAATTGTAAAATCGCTAAGTTTAGACGATTTTGTGGAGAGATTTGCAAGTATACATAAAAACAGACGGCTTATCATGTATTGAAAAGTTACCAGCATTTAATTTAATAAAATATTAAATTAAAATTTTTAAAACAAGCAGTAAATCGCCCGTGTATTCGTTATTTCTAAGCGATTTATTTATTTCTTGCACTCTTCCTCTCCTAGTTATGTTGTATCTTAAAATGTGTTGGGGTTTGTAATTTACTCGAACTACGAGGCGTGTATATAAAGTAATGAGACTGATAGCTTAGCATGCTATCTGACAAGACTATTGACTTCCCGTCTGAAAAGATTTGTAGATAAACACCTAATGTACCTTCAGTACGAGTTTGAACTTCCTAGAGTCACATGTTGTTCCGTAGTGATTATTTTCGTAAATCGTCTTTTTTTAGTACGTTCTGATAAGTGATAATGAGTGACAACAATTAATGGAAAAAAAATGATAAAAACATCACCAGAGTCCGGGATCTTGTCCGATCCGGTCGTCGGTCGACGGTCAGCATGATCGGAGAACAGTTGGAATTAACTCACACCACCGTTCATCAGGTTTTTTGAGATGAAGAAAATCTGCGGAAAAAATGGTTCCGAAAATTTTGTCGCCATTAGACTGGATATATTGATTGGACAAGATCCCCAATTCTAGTGATGTTTTCATCATGCTTTGCAGTCGAAGGACTTCCACTGCAAGGTTCATCTTCAATCGACTCTCTGCCTTCTGCATACGCCTTAAACCACCTAAAAACACACTATATTCATATGCCTGTTTTTGAAAGGTTTTCGTCGCACTGTGCCCAAGTCTGAAACAAAATCGCTGAAAGCACACCGTTGCTCAAAATTGTTGTCACTCATTTTTAGAACGTATGAAAAGCACTGGAGCAGATGTGTAGCAAAATAATTTAAAACAAATCTTTGTCAAATACTTGGGATATTTTCTCCAAGCAAAACACCCAACCCCTTCACTGAGGAACATCTCTAGTCAGTTTTTAGTGGCCGAGGCCGTTGGACGTTGGGGGCAAAAATGTAAGGCTCCCCCTTTTGAAAAAATCCTGGATACGTGCCTGCACGCGACGAGCTAAAAAAAAATCACACTTACAGAAGGAAATTCTCGTATTATATGTATTATACAATTGCGTATAAAAATGTGTTTAAAATTTGTTTGCAGAATGTTCACTAGCTTCGTTCGTGTCCGGTACAACGGTACAAAAAATACCCTACATATTTCTACCGCTACAAGGCCAAATCGTATATCCTAGTGCTGAAATTAAAATTACCGGTACGTATACTAGTTTTTATATATATATATAATATTTTGGATTGTATTTCGGGGGGGGGCATTGTTTTGTGATTTTAAAACTGTTTTTTTCAAATTAAATTCACTAAAAGTACATTATATTAATAAAGTACCTGGTGAAAACAAAAACAGAAACTAAATAAAAAGGACGTACAAAAATTAAATCAATAAAAATAAAATTATAAATTAATACTCGTAAATAATATATATATATATATATATATATATATATATATATATATATATATATATATGCAAATAAACACATCTAATACAACAACTTTTATATTTTTTTCTTTATTTTACGTACCTTACTTTATTGTATATTTAAGTATACACATACAGTTGAATGAAAAATTAATTATATTCAAACATAACATCAGTTAAGTATTTTCCGAGTGTATAATATAGTTTGGATCGATCACTTTTCTTACACAGAAAAACGTTTAATCATCCGGACACGGTCGTATAAATATCAAAATTCTAAATTATCATTCTAAAAATGTCGATGTAAACGATTAACTAATATAAAACTATTACGCACGGTTAAAAATTATATTTTTCGATTTTTAATCTTATATTTATTATATAAAAAAAAAACCATTCATATTGTAATAGATAATATTAAACTTTTTTTTTTAAGTGATATTTAAATGCTAGATTTAATAATAAAAATTATACAAGATTTATTAATAATTAAATAAGTACCTATATATATATATATTCAAACGTTTAAATACTAACCTGAAATTTGAAGATTTAAAATGTTCAACGAGTCAAACATTCCATACTACCTATACATAATATATGATATTATATTTAAAAATATATTTAAATGAAACAGTATAAACTTTATATAAATCTTTATAACACGTATAATATTTGTATACGTATCTTAAAAATAAATATTTATTCATTTACATATATATATATAGAACAACATAAAACTGCAGTAGGTAGGTATAATATCTATTCTAAGATATAAATGGTTTAGAGGAATGTAAAAGATATCACATAGTCAACTAGAAGATTATTTTAAAAAAAAATCGATTTACGTTCAATTACACACGTGCAGTGCACATTAAAATACATTTTTATAATAATATTTACGCTATTAAATTCCGATTGTCATTTCACAAGTCCGGTGGTATATATTGTAATATTTAAGTAACTTTTAACTCGATACCACGCCTAAATATACAGCAGTCAACCGTTCTCGTTAAAGATATGAATACGGTCAAAATAAATGATCACTGCCACGCGTGTCTGAGCTCATCATGACAAGAGAAATTCGGTTGTATATTTTTACGAGGAAAAGAAAACGTAATTAAGACATAAAACAACGCGATTTGTTTTACCCTCGTTTAAAACAAAACAACTTTATTATATTCGTGTGGTGTTAGCCGCGAGCAACGATTATTTATTAATCAAATTGCCAGTCGTGCATGCAATACGTGTGTGATCGTCGTCATCGGGTAGCAATGACGTAGTTTATATTGCTCATAAATCAATCAAATTTTAATTACTCCAGCGGCGTGATGTTTATACGATTAAAAGGTGTACGAACCGGTCAATTACTTTGCCATTTCGGCTCCCCGGGCAATCGATATTTTATTATAATACAATTTTCGTACAACACTTTTTTCCAATAACATGTAACGATAAATTATCGTCCATCGAATATCCTTTTTTTTTTCTTTACCCACACTATAAATTAAAATATAATTATACATATATTAAATTCTTTTATTAATAATTATTATTCAAATTTTTCTAATACCTACACGTACCATAAATTTCAAAAAACGACGATATTAATATTATAAATCGTTTATTGGACACGATAAAACTGATCAAACTATTAACAAATCGACGGTCTATTATTTTACAGGTATGCAATATCCTATGTGCGCCATTTCAAGAGCGAAATACTTAACTCGAGGTGGTTGGGTGAATTTCAAAAATCAAACAGATTTCCAGACACCGTTTCAAATACACCGAGAAAACGGCCACATCATGCTATTAGTAAGTTATTTTATAAACCACCAATAATTTGTATGCACATAATATTAATATATTAGGTGGCGTCAGTGGCGTGTTGAAATTATTTCTGGTGAGGAGCAAAGATTAATAAATGGTATCACCCACCCCTTCAGGTATCACTCACCACCTGCAGTTGCGTCGTTTCAGATTTTTAAGGGAGGTGGTTGACCTACCTCATTCCAATTATGACCTTCAAAAAATAATACAATATCAACACGCTTTTCACAAAATTGGTGATACGAAACTTTTTCGCCAAAACCGTGTAACTCGACCGGTGACCATAAGAATAACACGAGAGCGAGAGAGAAAACTCCGAAATCGCTGTACAATAATCTCGCACGGCCCTCGCGCTGCACTCAAACCGGCCGTCATTTAGCACTGCAGAACGAGGATCTCTAGCGAGATCCTTCGATCACATTCTCAATTCTGACATCTAGCGTCTAATAATGTAGTAACCATGATTAAATTAAGTTTAAATAACTACAAACTATGATACAGTATATTATGATTGTCTGACACCTGAGTGGCAGAGTGTATAGTATTACGATATTATAATACCTACTAAATCCATTACCCGGTACCTATTATCTAGTAGCCACCCACCCACCCACCACCAATTTCGAAGGAGCGCAATTGCTCCTAAATTACCCCTTCAACACGATACTGATGCACATAATATATTAGGTGGCGTCGATTTGACGTATTCGCGATTTGTTATGTTACGACGCACTGTTGATAAAACTTTAAAAAAAAAAAAGTTTTCACACAATTTTGTGATTAGGTTAAGTAAATTAATTTCAGACACTCTTTCCATGCGCATAATCAATACACCACTTAATTTATTATTTTATTTAGTTTATATAAATATTTATTACATATTATAACTTATTATTCTTATTACTAAATTGACTTATTACAAAGGATATAATTAGACAACGATTATTATTATATTATAAAACATTTTTTTCTTTTCTTTTTTTTCACTTTATTTTTAATAGAAGCACATCTTATAATAGTTTTTTTTTTACTTAAAATACATTCATTAAACCTCCCGGAAATCTCAGTCACGGTTTCACGAGCTGAAAATTCATTATTTTAACTTAATATGTCGTTAATATTTAGAAATGTAACTGAAGGTTTCTCTCATAGAAGAATTATTACTTAACGAGCCTTTAATTTATCCATGCTTAGTTGGTGGCTTAAAAAAAAACCATTATCATTTTTTCTTTTTTTAATAATAGTACGGAATACCCATGTTGGATGTATGTGCTTGCTCATATCTATAATTACAATCGCTAATAGATCGCATATGTAGATAGTACAAATTTGTCCGTACATTTTTTTTTAAAAAAAAAAAAATTAAAAAATCGGTGTTACAAATTGATTATTACACTAGGTATGTTGTATATTTTACCTACCCATAACATGAAAAGTTTTGATGTATTTTTTTTCAATAGTTTCGTGAAGTGAACAATATAAACGTATCCAGATATACTTCAATTTCAATATACTGATACGTTTCATAAATGAACGTTCACTTCATGAAAAGATCGAATACCATATTATAATTAGGACTTTAAACAAACAATGCGTTTTCAAAAATATATATATATGTGTATATATGTAAGGGAATAAAGTTAAATGCATTATAGTAAATTCTATTTTAATCATATAATGACTACTATTCGAAGTAAATAAAACGATAAATATCAAAGAATCGTTAGAGCATAAAACCAGATATATTTACATTAAAAAAAACAGCTTAATTTATATTTCATTTATATTAAAACATTTTACTTTAGAATGTCTAACTATAGGTACATGTTTTATATGAATAGATACAAGTTAAAAATAACATATAAGTACCTAATTTACTTATTATATTTCTTTTTATTATAAGAAATACTTATTTGAATAATTTAAAATTATTTAATTCTGATTTGAATTAATTAAATTTTTTATTTTAAACCCATATTTGTAAAAATGGGTTTTATCAAATTTATAAAAATTATATTTTATTTATTTTATATTATATTTCAATTTACTGAATTACGCGTGTGTGTATATATATATATATATATGTTTTATTCTAAACATTCTTTTTTTTATTTTATAGTGGTTAGGTGATTTACAACTGAGAGCCAGCATTGAAGGACGGCTAGTGTTAATCGAAATGATTTGCAAAGAAACATTACCACAAGATTATGACAATAACTTTCATCAAGCTATAACGCCTTGTATTTCATTTAGAATAGCAGGAACACCAAGTAATAAAAAAATAAAATACAATAGCAATATATATTATACATATTACAACATTTCGAACTCAATAAAATTATCTATAACAGGTGTGAAAGAAGTATTGTTTTCGGCCGACATTCGAACGACAGATAACACTCCTAGTACAGGATTAACAATAAGCGAACTAATAGCTGTCGCAATCTGTTCTATTCTGTTAGGACTCATGTATGTGGCGTCTATTTTATTGTATTTGCATGTTCGTAAAGGACGGCCTAAAGGACGAAATGGAGATATAGAGGCATTTAAAAATCCATTGATGTCAAACGGTATTAGTGAAGATGGAATTATAAAAAATAATCCCCTTTTACAACACAGTTATAACAATAACGAAGCTTACGAGTCGGATGAAGATAGAAATTATAGTATAAGTCCAAAAGGAGAAACGCCCATAAACATGATGGAGAATAATAGCATTAATGTAAGTAACGAAACGATATCGGGTAACCGAATAACAATAATAATATTGTATTAAATATATATTAGGTAATAATTAATGTAGTAAGTAATGTATGGTTTGTATTTGTTACAGAGAAATTTAACAACAGCTATAGTACACCCTATTCAATCGTTTAACCCGTGTATTAGTCATTCGATGTATTATTCAGATTCGAATTCTATAGAAAAACATCCAGAAGAGGACATTTCGATAGTAGAAACGTTGGATAGCAAAGAAGACCGGCCGGACAATATAAGGTCAATAATCTGTTCTAATCCAAGAAAAAAACTTTATTTCAATCCAGACTATTTTGAACTTGAATTGCTGATGGTAAAAAAACAATTTATTTTATAATTCAACGAGAACCCTATATTATACTTAATGTATTAGACCTTTAATACGAGTAGTTTTTACATTACATGTTTTTTTTTAGGCTCCTCCTCCGGCAGCATTAGAATTTTTAGAAAAAATCCGAGAAGTCATACAAGAAGCAAAAAGGAAAATATCAATGAAAAAATTCACACCAAATCTCGTCAACATACCAGAAGACGTCAATGAAGATACAAATGAACCATTAAGTTCTTGTGATAAATGTAAAACGCAGTTTAAATTTAAATCCGCTACGATACAAAAATGGTTGATGAATGTACCAACAGAAGTTACCAAATCGAAGAAAACCCAAGCGCCTTGTACTCCTGTCAAGTCAAAAGCAGAAAATGAAGTAACGAATGATGTGGACACGGAGAAATGCGAATTAAAATCAAATACCTTGGAAGACGAGGAAGAAGAGGAGGAAAACGACGAAGAAGAATGTATAAATATCGAGTGCGATAGTTTGGAAAGATCGATGAATTACAGGCAAAAGTGTGGTTATCATACACCGTCTGAGTACAGTGTCACTAGACCAAACCTGAGCCCTGTTCTAAGCAATTGTGCGTTGCCAATGGAAGAAGAATTGACAGTGAGAACGACGTACACTTATGATACTATCACGAAAAGAGAAAATTATTACGAACACATATCTGGTCCGGATTGTGTACGAGAGAGACCTAAGAAGGAAACCCTACCCGATATTCTGAACAGGTCATCCGAACGTTACAGTTTAGTTAGCGAAGTATATGTGAACGACAATTTCAACACGAGCTTGTCACCCAATAATTCGCTAGATAAAAAGATAAAAATAAAAAGTCCCGGTCAAATAACCATTGAAGTCGAAGACTGCCCCGGCAATCATCCGGTAGAGGATTCGGACAGCTTCGAACCAGACACATTAGACAGAAATTGTACGAAATTCAAATCCAAATTAAAAACAGTGTACTCTTCAGACTCGCTAGAACAATCTAATAGTGCCTGTAAAAGCGTAAACAACGGATTCGGCAGTTTACTGGAGATCTACGAGGCCAAGACTGTCATGGCGGATGTTCAAAAGAGATGGAATATGAACCAAGTGGACAACAAATACTTGAAACCGGATCCGAAACACTGCAGGAGGCAAAGATGCCCGTCGCCGTTGTCCGCACTAAAACCTCCAAAAAACGCGTGTGTCAGAAGCACTAGCAAACACGTGGTCATGCAACTGGACTGCGTCCGCTCACAATATAACGGGCGAACACACGAGATCATGGCTGGTGCTTCTGACAAACAAGCAGCCAGAAGTTCGCCTGCAGTTGATCATAACAGGTACGAGGACTCCGGATACCTAAGTACTGAATCTAATGAATCTTTCGGCAAAGCGGTGACTACGAGTCTAGACACCGATGAATCTGGAGCGGAAAGCATAGACACAGATTTCAAATTTTTCAAAACACGTACAGACCGCAATTACTGCGATTGGTAACCGTTATTCGTTTTCATACAAACACACGAATTTTCTATATTTTATTACCTTAGTTCATTATAAATACCAAAAATTAGATTAATATTTCAAACGGTAAAATATGGAAAGATTCACTTTATTTTTAATCGGGTGCATCGTGCATGTTTTAAACCATTAAAACTGAAAAACATTTTATTACACAAAATTCGTAATTTATCAAAAACATTTAAATCAAATTTATTTACAAGGTATATGTTTTTGAGAATATGTAACATAGTTTATTGGGAAAAAATTTATGCAAATTAAAACAGTAGGTATCAAATCATTTCAATACATTAATATAGGTAATACGATTTAAATACCATGTATATTATTTTTTTACAATCGTAACATGATTTATAAAATGTACATAAAGAATTCTAGGTATTGTTTCTGGTATTCATTCTTCAATTTAATTAAATAAGATTTAAAAGATCTTCATGAATACAAGTGGATTTTCTATAAATTGATACAATTAATAGATTTAATGATAACCTAGGAATTATCAATCCTTTCCGAGTTAGAATAGTAGTTAAAATACTTTTTTCGCAGTACCTAATTTTAAAATATTTAAATACTCGTATTCATTAACTTATTTGAACGAAAAACCGTTATTTTCATAAAATCGATTCCTAGGTAATTAAATACAAATAACAATGATCAATATTTTAAATAATAAATTTATTAACTTCAGATAGTAACAAAATTAAGTTTACAATTTAATTTTTTCCTTTATATAGATAAATAAAAATAGTAATAAATTATAATATTATATATATGTTACAAAATATGAATTACATGACTTTTACTATGTAAAAAATAAAATACAAAATAATAAGGACTAAATTTGTACAGCAATAATTTTATATCGAGTAAAAGTAACGTGTAAAACTATAATGTAAAACAAATACATGTAAATTATATGTAATTTATATAGGTACCTAATATTGTAAATAAAACGATGTGAAAATACATTTTCATATGAGGCTGGATTGAGTGCAATTATATTAATTAAATTAACTACCTGTTATCTCAGGTAATAATTAATTAAATTTTGTAATATTAGTAAACGTTGATTTATGTTTAAATAATAATAATAGTAATAATAATTTAATCTATATATGAACTATTTTTAGAATATAAACAAGAGGACATTTTTTTTTCTAAATGATGGAATAAATTAAAAATGTTCAAAATTAACGAAATATTATTAGACAAACTTTATTTAACTATCGATACGTATTTTTTATTTAGGCTGTCGAAGCCGATGCGTTTTTAGTGCAAAAACTTGTCTCAATTTGACGAGACAAACTCTTTTAACATTATCAAATTTCGATACCAAAACTATTACACCACTATTTTTACAAGGGATTACACACATAGACAACTCTTATCACTTATTAAGAAACTGTAAAGTACTAGTTACATATATTACCTAGTTATTATATAATTTTGTTACTTCTTACGAAAGCATGTACTTATTTATATTTTAAGGATCGTGATTTAGGAGTAGTCATCAACTTAATGAAAAAAAAAATTAAGTTTTTCCTGATTTTTATCAGATATTTGTTTCAATCTAAAGATTTAATTGTTAAAACAATGAAAAATGTTAAAATTTACGGTTTACAAAAAAATACAATTTTAGACACTTAACAAATACGATTCTGATTAATTGTTGGAAATAATGTTTTATTTTTATTTATATACAAAATATGAAAGTGTTTTTTACCACATTATATTTTCTAGAATATATATATAGTACACTAAATTCGATTAAAACAAATTATGTTTTATACATTATTTTATGACAAACAAGTTCTAAAATAATAACTCAATAATTATATGAAAAATTATATAAATATTAATCTACACAAATATTACATAAATGGTTCACCATGTTCATTCCTTGTTTTTAAAATGAACAATAGAAATTCTCTTAAACCACACAACACTGACCTAATACATGGATAATATAAATAACTTTCATTTGTTAAAAAAAATAATAATAATAATTGTGTTTCTCTTCTAAATATAAATAATATTCCGTTAGAAATACTTTATTGATTAAATTAGATTACATTTTTTTTTTACTCTTTCATAATAATTATTATAATTCACTATATTTTTAATTTAATAAGTTAATAAATAATTATTAATACTTATACCTAAGTACCTTGCCAGTCAATTAAAAATGATATATATTATAGGTGTTAAGAAAAATGACTGAATCGCATATAGTTTTAAGTGTCCGCATGTAAATTATTTATTTAATATGCTAATTAATTTTTTTTTTCTCGATTCAAAATAAAAGTAATACGTTTAATTTAAATGACAATAATGTGCGTTGTATAAAAAATTTTGAAATTATAGTTTTAATAGTCAATGGCTGCATAAGTTTGAACTATTATTATATTAAACCATTTTACGTCTATTTTGTTTATAAGTAAATACATTTTAATAAGTAGATTTAGAAATTGATTTACTGATTTGTTAATATATTTTTTTATTGTTAAGTTTTTAGTTTTATCATTTTTACTGTTGTGTATGATTAAATATGAATAAATATGATTAATCATTCGCCTGTATATAAATGTTTGTGAATATAATACTGAGTTTTAAACATTGGCCTCGTTGATTCTTGTAAGTGACAAAATGATGTGATTGATTTCAATATTTCTAAATGTTTGAAGCTTTCGAATTTAATATAACATTATATTATTGCGCTTATCAGCTTCGACCGAGTACTATTCCACTGATGCCTTGGTATTATTATTTGTTCATTCAAATATTCTTTGAAAACTTTACGAAGTCGTTTTAAATCTAAAATGACAGCGTCGATATTTAAATGTATTGGCACATTGTTATCTAGTCTATTAATACTGGTGCTTTCTGGTAACAAAGTGGAAAGTATTTGAATAAATGTTTTTGTGTAAACCAATGACCTAAAACAAACACATTTCGTATTAAATATCTCATCGAAATTATAAAACGAAAACCTTACTCTGAAAACACTTTAAGTAAATATTCGAATGGTGAAATTGGATCCAAATGGCATACGATCGTCCTTAACCACGATAACGAACTGTTTACAAGCCATTCACTTTTTGTTTCAAACTTAAAATTGTCGACCATCATATTTTTGAGATCTTTAAGGCATACGGCACATTTAATTCGATAGCACGATGATAATTCAGTACAATGTAAAGTTACTAAGTCTTCAACTATAAAAATAAATTAACGTTTTTAAAATGATAATAGTGTGAAATGTTTTGATTGTTGTACATTTTCAATCAAATACGTAAGACTACAAATTTAATTATATGGTAGAAGAGTAACAAATTAATATACAAATTTTCGAATAAATATTTAAATACCTTGTATACTCACTAAAAACACTATTTTTAACGAATGTAGTAAATTCTTTATCCAAAAATAGTTTTGTTGAAACCATAATTTCATCGGTATTTAAGTATTTTACTCCTAAAATACAAAACAGAGTAAAATTGATTTATGATATCGTATTACAACTGTACACAGCTTAATTAGTAATATTACTTTCATAGTTCTCATTATTGATATACACTATGC
This sequence comes from Slavum lentiscoides, assembly GCA_032441835.1. Lineage (NCBI taxonomy): Eukaryota > Metazoa > Arthropoda > Insecta > Hemiptera > Aphididae > Slavum > Slavum lentiscoides. Next base: position 35,122,384 of record CM063706.1, on the reverse strand, counting down.
CATTAACAAAATACGGAAGTGATTTGGAACTCCAATTCTCAATGACACCTACACAGTACACATGGCAGATGATTAATAACAACAAAATGTCGTTAATATCGTATGTGTTAATTATATTTGTAGGTTTGTAAAAATTATAATCAATTAAAAGCAACTCTATTACTTGCAACTATGACTGAGTTTTCGGAATTTAAATTCAAACATTTTTCAATTTTATTTGATGTGCAATTATGTTCATAACCGCTATGGAACTCGAAAGCATTTTTATTCTGTTCAATTGACCAACATTCAAATCGATATCGAGACCAAATGCGTTTATTATTTTCTAATAATATTACATTGAAATCTGATATTGGCCTAAATTATAAAAATAAATAACATAATTTGTTATACATATACGTTTACATTAAAAATCTACTTTTACAATTTTGAATTGTTTTGAAGAGTAAATCCATAAACCAAATTTTCATTAGATAATTTTAACCAAGAATTTTTCGTAATTATATTTGAAGACAAATTAACATCAGAATTCTCATTAATAGTGGATACTTGTGTTATGGAATTTATAACGGATGTGACTTTTTCTGACATTTTATTATTTTCCGTGTCGTATAATAGTTTTAATTTCTGTAATGTACAAAAATAATTAATAATAAACCACTTTACTTTTAACGAATTAATTCAGTGGAATATTCAAGAATAATTATATTAAGTCAGAATACTTGAGCTATTTTTTATGTCTTCAAATGTGTATGATTTTTTTTTTTAACAAAATCCTAAATTGATAATAAATTATTCAGTTTACTTGTTTAAATTTTTCCCATCCCCTTTCATAAAAAAAATTAAAATGTATATCCACTAAATTTCTTTTTAAACACATACTAAATAATATTTGTACAAATAATAACAATTGTCTAACTTCTATTCAATAAAAATACATAGGTAGATTATATTGAACAATAAATTAATACAAACTTATTACATTTTATACATTAAATAAAAACTACACGATACACCTACGACACATTCAAAATAATACTTCACTTGTAATTTGTTCGCACAGAATTTATATAAAACTGAAGTTTCTTGAAGTTTACGATTATTTTCGCTGCTAATTTGTTCCTCGTTTTCAGAAATATTCACACATTCAAAGCCTTTATCAGTTCTCAAATAAAGTTGAGGAATTCCAGAATTAGTATAATCGTTAATGGTCATTTCATATACGTCGGCGTAAGTTTTAATGATCTAATCGAAAAGAAAACGGTTATTATTTATATTACTTATAATAGAATATTAATAAGCAATCAAAATATCTTGTATTATATTTAATTTTTATTACCATAAGAAACACTTATTAGTATCTTAAGTATTTAAAAAAAGTAAAATAAATAAATACAAACGATATTTTATACAGTTACAATACGATTAAAAACACTTTGTAAATCATCTATTTACTTAAATTGAAAATATTACCAATTATTTTTAGTTACTTATGCAGAAAAAAATGACTTAAGTGAGGTCTTAAAGGAAGAATCGCACAAAAAATATTCACCTATGACTATCAATTTATAGTTTACTTATATATATATATATATATATATATATATAAGAACTGACACTGATCTGTCGTCGGTGTATTACAAATGACTTAAGAATCAACCATCACTGATTACGATTTTGTTCAGAAAAAAATACAAATAGTTTGATTATCCTATAGTCATTCGAGAAACCATAGTTGTGATTTTTTTCTTTTATCCCTTCACTACATTTATTCAATATTTATTACATAGTTAATTAATTGATAACATTTGTATAGTATGCACTTATATAACGCTCGAATAATTCGTATCATAGTGCTGTATACCACACATACATTTAATATAGTACATTATCCGTGCGAAGTGTCAACTGTTCATTATAATTATTGAGAATTTTCTATTGAAACAATAGCAAGTAACTACTTAAAATTACATATATTTGTTTGATATTTTATTTAGTTTAAATGTTGTGTTTAACCAAATTAAAAAAAAAAAAAATGTAATTTATAACAGCTAAACAACAGATACAATCGTCTTATTAAATTGTTCGGTACTCGATAATTAAATAGGTACCTACTTAAATATAACAAATGATTAGAAAACATAAAGAAGCAAACCTCAAGACTTGTTGTTTCATCTTTGACTATTACGACTTTATTGTCACCGTGTAAGACGTAATAAAATTCTATTTTCGGTCCATATTCAATGAAGGGTTCTAAATGCATAACGCATATCTCTACAAAACAACTTTTGATCAGACAACCTTTGAAAAATGTCAAAAGCTTCTTGCCCGTTGTACATATGACCGTATCACTATCATCCCCTAAAAATACATAAGTTTATTACGAAAAAAAAAATATATATATATATATATCTGTGAAATAATATTGACTTACTAATTCCTTTTATGGCAACGGTCATGCTGTTTTTATACGATTTTGGTATTTTCGCGTTCATTATGAAAGAATAAACTGATTATGTGATATTACAACGACAATAACACTTTGGTCAACATTTGTGTTTTGTATTCGTTTTAGATAAAAAAAAAAAAATTTCTTTTAATATTCACCACCGAAACGCGTGTGCCTAGGTAATTTACTAATCAATAGAAATACTATAATAACTTTGAATATATCTTTAAAAATGTATTCGCGATTTTATTACTACTACCATTGTTTAAACACCGAATTACGTAATTGTTGAATAAAATACACACATAAAACGTTTTATTTAGTAGAACTCAACAATTATCCGTTTACAACCGTGCGAAACAAAATACAGTAAACAAACCGAAATCCGACTATAATGTACTAAAAATTTAAAATTTAAATACGCGATAAGAACACGTTATACGAATATTCGTTGATAAACGTTATCACTCGCGGCCGACGTTATCACTTATCCATTTATCACGTAAGAACGGTCGCAGAACCCCGCCAAACGTCTTTAAGAAGTTACCGAACGATACCAGCGCCGCAACAATAGGGGACGCGAGGTACGCATTGCAGAGTCCCAGAGTCCTACTTTTAAGTTTTACTTGGGGCCTAGCTACTATTTTTCAACTTTTGACTAATGAAAATAAGAAATGTAAAAATAAAGTTTTTATTTTCAGCTGATAAGTGTTATAAATTATTATAATACAATAAAGCACACAGTGGTGGCGCGCACAGAGCAATATAGAATATAATATAATAATAACCGAAAAAAATCGATTGTAAACAGTTGACGTATTGCGGCTATTCGTAAAAAAATATATATATTATAGTTCAGTATGGACAATGTGTGTCATTATTACATTTATGTATTAACACTGACCTCGGTAATGTTATATAGGTACTGCTGCAGACAATACAATATTTTGTTATCGGATTTTTTTTTTCCCCCCCGAATATCTTATAGATTTATACAATATTTTCCGTAACACGTTATATATTTTGGTAGGGGTAGGTACATATTGTATTAATCTCAACACGTTGACTCCTCGTGATACCACAAATAAAATTTAAAAAAATAAATGTCCGGTTTACAAAACGCGCAGTCGAACGATTGTGTAATGAAATATATACATAGGAAATGGTGATTTGTGCGATCGTTTCTTTTTCCCCGAACGATTTCAGTGTTGTGATTTGGTATAAAGAATCACGAGAAAAAGAAAAAAACGTATCCTCATAATATAACGACAGTACAGAGTAAATAAGATATACTTCTAAAATATAAAAAACACTGTTTTTTTTTTTTACAAACCGAAAGGTATTTCGTTGAAATTTGAATCGTTTAAACACAACGTTTTATTCGGACATTTTTTAGCTCCGATATTTTTTTTTACTAATTTCACCAGCAGAAAAAAAATGACATAAAGACTTCAAAATTACACTTATATTCATTTTTTTTTGACGAATAAAAAAATAACAATATTTTAATTGTAAAAAAAAAAACGCCCGAATAATAAAAGCAATATTTATTATCTAAAAATTCCGAGGATAAAAATCTACAAAAATACTGAACACTTATTTTTATAAAATAAAACATTACTTATACAGATTAGATTTTGAACGTAAGTGTTGTTACAGTAAAATTTAATGTGATTGAAAAAGGTGTTTAAAAATTCATGTCGAGTTTTTTTTTTGTATCCTAGAAATAAGTAAAAAAAAAATGACTAATAAAAGATAAAAAGGAAATCGTCGATAGAACAGTGCGTGTACATTTGTTACTCGAAGAGCATCGTGTCGAGCATTTTAAAACGTAGATTCAAAGGCATTGAAGCCCTAATAAATTATTATCGATTTCGGTATAGTTTATGAATAACAGCGAACGAGCATAATATTTATGTTTTATTAATAATATCAAAATTTGTACATAATGTCAAGTATGTGTAAAACATTGATTTTATGCTTTTGAAAAACAATTGATTTTATTATTATTTGGCTGTGCCCTTTTTAACGCGACTAATTATTATATTATTATATTTACTACGTTTTTTTCTTTATTCGATATCATGTTATACAGACATTATTTTTGAATATATTAACGCGATTGTTACAATAAAAAAACGCGTGATATTAAATAAGTATAACAATTTTTGGCAACGCATAAAATGTGATTATAAAATGAGCAATAAATCATTATCCTCAGAATAGTGGAAAAAAAAAATACAATGTATAGAACAATTAAAAAGGTTTATTGTACTATACGTCAGAGCATTGTGATAAAAAAGTGTGACGTTTCAATTTCAGTACCTACCGTCATGTTTACACGAATACAAATTTATTGTTTTGCCGAAGGTCTTCTGTAAAATGTAAATTTTCTCACGATTTAACCATTTTTATTGGTGTAGAAATCGATTATTATTATTTTTTACTGTCTATAATAGCACGATAGTAGTAAACGCTGGTTTTAATGTTTTAGAAAAAAAAATATTATTCAATTTTAGCTTAAAGCTATAAAATAAGACTCTGTATTATATACCTATATACGTTCGACGGAAACTAACTGTTCGCGTGTGTGTAAAATAATATTAATAATTTTATACATTTTGGTAAAAAAAATATATATACAGGGCGTTCAATAAGTTCGGCTATTAGCATTTTTCTCGGTTCCTAATTAATATTTTTTATTTCTGATTTTTGCTTATTGTTCCGAGACGACAGTATCAACTTTCGATTTTTAATTGGCGACCAGCGATTATTTTTGAATATTATTATAGAGAAAAATAAATATAAAAATAATAGCGTTTGAATTTTTACTTAGATATTTGTATTTTGCAAAATATCTCTATTTAAATTTTTAAAAAGGCGTTGAATACAACTTAGAAATTGAAGTTTTAAATAAATATGTTAAAACTAATTAATAATTGTACTAGATAAAAGTATATCTGTGCTCTTATATCGAAAAATAATAATAATAATAATAACAAAACAAAATAAATGAATAATGTCCCACTATTAATTTTCCAAAATTTTGTTTTGAATAAAAAAATTTGTTAAAGAAGTTAATGCAATTTTCTTTTTTTACATCTTTTACAGCCACAGCCTTAAAACTTATGGAACACTATATTATGTATGTATGCATTATATATACATGTAATAAACACTGGACAACTGCATCAAAGAAAAATCCTTGGCAATATTAATAAGACGTTAACAATCTCAAAATTATCACAGTGATAATATTTTATCAACCAAACAAAATATATTTGTTAAAAATAATAACAACAAAACAATCCATAAATTGTAAGTTAAATTTTTGTAATTGATTATTAAAATGATAATATGAAACTTTTTAATTTCACTAGTTTAATAATCATCAGTTTACCACATAGTAAATGGTTTTCCAATTTTCATACGCTATAATATAGCTATTTATTTATATATGGTGTTACGGTGTAACACATTAATTATTAGTATTGTAGAAAGACAAAAATAGAATTATTAATAAACGTGATATTTTTTATTATTATATAGTATAATTATAATATATACTTCGATACGTGTTAAAATATTGACACCTACCGAACTGTTCAAATATGACTCTGGGCAACGTATTTGGGTTGCCTTCACTGGTGAACCGCGGGAACTTGTCTCCCGGCCGTTAGGTGATACGAGCTTCCGGAAATAATTACATTTTTTTTTTTATTTAATTAATTGCATTGTTTTTGATTACGGTGTACACTGTACAGCCATATTTCAACCACGTGTCCACCGTCCACGCCATTTCACGACCGCTTATATTTGTCATAACTCATAACATTTGTGCAGCAACATACCTGCAATTTTTTATTTTTTTTTTTTTTGTGCACGTGCCGCATGATCGCAATATTTCTAATATACGCCGTCACCAGTCACAAAGTTGTCGTATTTTTTGTGTTGTCTCGAAATATCTATACCAGACCGCCTTTATATCGGATTTTAGTGTCACTGGTTCAAACCAGCGTTGCCATACACATGTTTTATTAGTCTCTCGGCATTCAAACATTAACGCACACAGCTGGAAAGCATCAACGACACATTTTAAAATATTTCATTTACTGAAATCTGATAGGATTTATCGATGCAGTGAAGGGAATTGTACAAAAGGTTTTCGGTGCTTAGGATCACTTAAAAGACGCATACTTGCCAGTCATAAACCAAAATTTGCACCAGTTGTATCTTATCATTAACTAAGTAAAGAAGTAATTAAATCCCTACCTCGGCTGCCATCGACACCTGGACGAGGAGCCGGGGTCTACAGCTAGCATGCGAGCTAATGCAAATCCCGAGACTACGGTCAGCGGCTACCCTGTCAACATAAAAAGGAGCATGAGATACCTGGGACTTCAGTCGATGGCTCGGGAGACCACGGATTGACCTTACATACCATCCGACACAAGCGCTCATGGACCACGGCTGCTATAAACACTATCTCCACCGGATGGGTCGAACTCCGTACGATTGATGCCTATACTAACAGCAGGCGATGAATTCGCTCGTTATGGGCAGAAAGGTTTGTCCCTCGAACATCGAGGACTGGCTCTGTGACCCGCACATTCCTGTACCACGTTCTTCACCACAGAACAGTGGAGGAAGCTACCCGCGATGGACAGACGCTCCACCAGATGGTGAAGGACATTCTGTGTCGGATGAAGCAGTACAAAAGAGAACGAGAAGTTCGTTGGAGCTTAGTTCTTCCAGGGAACTGAGCCACCGATAGCCATACAACACGAAGCGACGAGCACGAGATGTAAAAGACTGCAAGACCCAGGTCGGGTCCATGATGAGGGTTGGTTCGAAATAAGACTCCAGCCGACTGAACAAGAACAGGGAACAACGAACGAGACTCGAGGACAGCGGGAGCGAACTCCGGTCCGGGAAAGCCGTGAAAAACATCAGAGAAGTTATAGTGGGCGACAACACAACGCAGTTACATTCGTCATCTTGTTTTAAATATGGACCGAAGGCCACATATGTGCCATAAGCATGTTTTAAGTATTTTATATTGCGAGACAGTGGTGAGTGGAGGATGATTATCACCAGGGAAAAACCACACTCCCCGTACTCCATCCATTTGGACAACCTGTTTGTTATTATCTTTTTTTTTTTTAATAAATGATGACGGCAAACGGGGAAGCAACGAGAAAGCAGATCTCTCTTTTACTGTCGGTTCCGACGAGAAAAAAAAATCAGTAAAATATTGTCAATTTTACCAAAATAAATCGTAGTTCGACATTTTTTTTTTTCGTTTTATGTCTTATCGGTAGGTACGTACGTATTTGTAAATTTGTTGTAGTTTTATATCAGTCATGGTGTTATTTTCAGACGTGAGACGTGTGTAATCGACGAGAAGGTTTTAATTATATTACACTATTGTTTTCTTATATTTAGGTACGAGTTTTTTTTTTTTTTTTAAATTTTATAAATACAATTTAAATGTCAATTTTATTTCTAAATAATTTGAAAATAAATATTGGATATATATATTCTTTTAACTAACGCGAACAACGGAACGTGCCGTTTTAAAATATAATGTAAGTTTAAAATAGTTTTCAAATTTGAATTTTTAACATTTAGGATAAGTATATGTTAATAAAAATTGTTAAATATTTAAATGTAATATTAGTTCATTTTTATTTCGGTGTTTAAGAAAATTATTGAATTGTTAAAATACTCATGACTTCCGAACATATTCGTTATAGATGTCAAAAAATTACACGAGTTATTTATTTTTAATATTTACACGTATACGGTACGGTATAGTATATATTATAGTATCTGTAAAAAAAATTTAATGGAAATTTTAACACGCGCTGTTTATTGCATCGCAAAATACGTCGTGTCTATGTTTTGATCGACGGCTTGCGACACACAGATAGTCTCCGTAGAACGTATTAGTTATAATAATATAATAATTATAATCGTTCTACAACGAAATAGAAAGTAACACGCGATGATACGCAAAACGCAGCAGAGACAGACAATTCCACACAGCAGTAGGAGGTAATCCTACTTTTCAAACGTTCAAATGACAAATAGAATATAAATCTGTAAGAATTTTATGCCGAAAATCCGTTGTCAGAGCTAATCAGAAACGGAAAGTATAAACCGTGTAAAAGTATTATAATACGATTTAAGCGTATTTAGCGCGTTATAAAATCGCGTATATTTTAATATTTTTAATTTCGAGCTATTTACGTTATTAGATAATACTGTGGATTTGTGAATACAACATTATAATATCGCAATTCGACTAAACTGCGTGAACGAAAAATAGCCAATTTTTTACATTTACGTTTTGAACGTGAAATTCACTCGGAGTCACAAGCGTTTGGCGTCCAAAAAAATCGAGCAATTTTTTATACCCAAAAGTAAACTTTAAACGTATATCCAAATATACAGTGGCGTATTTTAGTGGAATTGTAGGCCCCCAGCCACAAATTGTGTAATATTTAATGGGCCCCGCCCCGGCCGAATCAGCAACCGAAATTCATATTTAAAAAATATTTAACGTATTAACAAACATGGAAATAGAAGAATTTAGGTAACACTTCTACGACTTACTACTTATAAAAAAACGTTATGATGATTTTATAGTTATGGTAATTTATGGATTGAATATTACAGAAGAAAACTTCAAAGCGAATAACTCGTTTTTACTGACATTTGATACGGTATATTGTTTTACGGCTTATTTCACGATTTGAACTCGTGAAGTCGCTGATAAATTTGGATTTTTAACTACTCTTTTAAAACCCGACGATGACGGTATAATACGTAAATCGTTGTATGACTTCGTATTAATACGTATGAAAAACGATATACTTAAATAAGTTCCGCGTCGACTTATTACATTAAAACCATTTGTTGTTTCAATTAGAATTGTGAAATAACGACTAAATAATAGACCCGGCACAATTTATTAGAAGTAATGGTTTCCCTGGGGTTTCGAGCGCTCGTATAATAATTCATACCGTTGCGTTTGCTGAGCGTTCCTTTTCAAAACTGAAATTAATTGAATGCTACTTAAGAGGAATACTTGCAGCCGAAAACTCCGCGTCTCACCAGCCTCGCAACAATACTAAACACAGAAAGAACAATTAACGTTAATAAAATTATTATAGACGACTTCGCGAGCGAACGGTAAAAATCGAGACGGAAGAATTCCTTAAGACAATTTAAAACGTTTTAGACGTTACAGTAGTAGTAATGCGCGTTACCCCCGAGTTATGACGTGATTAAAATTTGTCGAGACTTAAAAATTGGATATTATATTTTACAACGTTGTGTATTGAACATTTTTTTTTTTTTTCAAACTACAGAAATAAAAAATTTAATTTACAATATCAATATACAATTAAAATTGTAGTGACCGTGTTGAAATACGTTGGTATTTATTCGTAGGCGGAAATGGGGGGGGGTTTAGGGAGGTTAAGCCCCCCAAATATCTTATAATTTGTATTTTGGATATTTGACCGATTATGACTGATGTTAAAAATGTTAGCCCCCAGAAAATTTAATAGATTTCCGCTTATGTATTTATTACTTCATTCGAGACTCGTAACAGATCTGAGTAAAGTAATAGGTCGAAGTGTTGAAGAAAAAGGGGCTCCGGAAAATCTGCTGCAACCTACGTAGAGACAGATACGCCACTTGTCCACCGTGTACGTACGTCGTATATATTATATAAAAAAAAAATGGTAAACGGACAATATTAGTTCTGGTCATAGGCGAACCCAGAGTTTTACGTTTGAGTGTGCCCGGCCTTTTTTGTAGTTATTTTTTTATAATACAGAGGGGAGGCTATAAACAAATTCACCCGTTTTATGCGTTTGTTTTAGCTCATAATTTTCTTCCATATACTAATGTCAAAATATTTTAAGTACCCAACACTTGTTAACTAACCAATACTATAATCTATTGTATAATATATTTTTTTTTTTACTTTAGGGTGTGCCTTGGCACACCCGGCACATCCCGTAGATCCGCCTATGGTTCTGGTACATATTTTTACGCCATTCACAATAAAATCGACATAATTATTATGTCGAATTTATTGATGTACTTTAGACGGTTTTTTCATAACAAAAAAAAAAAAATAGAGGGAATTTTTTTGAGTTCCGACACGAGAGCTCGGTGTATCGATCGATCTAGTCCAGTGGCGGCCGAACTACGGCCCGCGGGCCAACTCCGGCCCGCCATAATTTATTATCTGGCCCGCGAAAGTATTCTACATTACAGCACTTATTTGCGTATCTATAATGTTTTACATTTACGTTAAAAAAAAAAAAAATGAATAATTAAAAAATACAGTATACACATTCTTCGTATTTAAAATAATATATTTTTGTAAGTGTAAACCGATATAAACTTTTTCGTTTGTAGTAATTATTAAGTAAAGCTATTAAAACGAGTAAGTATAGAATAAAAACGTCGTTAAAATATATGTACTTACATATACCTATATCTAAAATTCTAATGACTTTAAAGTTTAAGGGAAAATTTCAAATTTCAGGCCCGGCAAAAAAATTGTTTTTTTTTATTATGGCCCGTGGTAAAAAAAAGTTTGGCCACCACTGATCTAGTCGATAACAAAACATAATTAATTTAATTAAATCTGATCGGTATTTGTAAAAAAAAATAACGAGTCTGCTAGTACTCGAGAGACATTGACGTGTAATTGTGTAAACGTCGCGTGAGCGGTAAAAACGGAACGGAATTGTGAATATTGGTATTCAAAATACCTTTATTATTCAACGTAATTTCGATAATAAATATTATTATTAATTGTCATGACAACAGGTCTTACACATTTCCGTCCCGTTTCCCGAGATTTACCCTCACTCATACCGCCGTAATTGATGTGTTGCACACCAATGATTTTTTTTCTCAGGGGACGGGGGACCACCAATATTGTCGTCCTTAGAACCGTACAAAAACGTCATACGAATTTTATTGTAGGAGAGCAATGGCTTAATTACGGAGGGGGGGGATTTGGGTGTCGTATCCCCCCCCCATGACCTTTTTTTTCGGCACACTGGCCACTGGCTCATCACATTCGTGTTCTTATTTAACGCGTAGTATACAGCGGTTCCCAAACTTTTTAGACTCGCGGCGCCCTTTTGAAACCGAGGTTTTTTCATGGCACCCTACATAAAAATCGATGAGTTTTTAAAATTTTTTTTAGATAAATAAAACTACAAAAAACTGTGGATAATATGTAAATATTTATATAATCATAATTATACGAGTAGTATATATTTGATAAATTCTTATAATTCGTAAGATTCATAAATATATTTTGCGTTAAAAAAAAAAGATTATAAAATTCAGCGCCACCGACTGTTATCTGGTCGAAAAGTAAATTTTGTATTTCAATAAAAGACGAATATTCCCTTCTTTTTTTTACTGTGATAAGGCTTAACGTATTTTAATTCTGTTTTCAAAACCAGAGATGACGGCCGGTGGCGCGGCGCACACTTTGGGAACCGCTGGTGTAGTACATTTTATCGAAATAATACAAAAAAAAAACGAGTGCCCAATTCTAGCAGCTATATACAACTACGATAATACACATTATATTATTATATTGGATTTTAATTTAATAATAAATTCTCCAAGCGCGTTAGGTTAGGTGAATGTTATTTGATCGGCAAGTCGCGGTCGTATAAACATCAATAAACAATTATCATCTTATATCTAACAATAATTATTTGGAGAGGGGGTAATATATGAAATGTACATAAATGTCATACCCCCGTCCACAATCGTGACCGAATTACGCCACTTTGTGGGGAAGGGGAGAGAAGAGGAATAAAAAAAAATCCGAAATAAAAACGCGTACCATGTGTGGTAGTAGTATAGTATCCCCGCGGGACGATCTTGTATCGATGATGATGATTAGGGCTGTGAATTTGTAGGAAAGTGCATTTTTTTTTTGGTGATTGTGAAACGCAGCTATGTAAGTACATAATTTGAATTATGTAACTACGAATACATTTATGAAACTTTTATTTTGCATTTTTTGACGTTTTTAATTTTTTACGTCATTTTATTGCATTTTTATGTCATATTTTCCTTTTTTTAGTTCATTTTCCGGTATTTTTAATCAAATTCCGTCAATTGACATGTCTAAAAAAAAAAAAATGTTTATTTTATTATTTTAATAAAATAAATACAAAAAAAAATTTTTTAAAAATGTTTCAGGTGAATAGCATTTTAACTTAATGCAAATGTAAATTCGAATTCAATCAACATTTTTATTATTATTTTTTATGCATGTAATGTACTACTAACGTATAATATCCTGTACCTAATATTAATATAAATATAAAAATTAAATTAAAAACCACTTTTAAATGAATTTTATACTATATAATTTTTGGCATTTTATATTCCTTTTTTTTTTTTGCATTTTAAGTGCATATTTTATTGCATTTTTTTGACATTTTTAATGCATTTTTTTAAGGTTTTTTTTAGTGCATTAAATTCACAGCCCTAATGATGATAATACCTGACCGCGCGGCGCAGATTGATTGAGCCAAATTGAACGGAATTATATCCGCGCGACGACCGGCACTCGGTGTCAGCCCCTCACCCGCCTCCCGCTGTGCCGTATAGTAGCACCGTCGACGAAAGTAATACACGTACGCATTACACAGAACGTGAATAATTGACGGCGAATAAATAGGTCCCCTGCCCTCACTCCAACTAAACGTGACCGGGTGGTAACAGACGTTTTGAAAACAAATTGTACGGCCAGATCACACACACACGCGCGCGCGCGCGCGAGCATTACACGCATTGCCATCGTACGGATCCTCCTACTCCTCCTCCTCCTACCACGTCAACCTACCGTACGAAATTTCTCCTCCGGTGGCGTTACTGCGCTCGCGCCTCTGTCTGTCACAGGACTTGTGCCGCTGCCGACACGCTACGTTTACCGGTCGCCGACGGAGCCCACAGATCGGAGTCGCCGGACATGCCGAGTTGACCACGACCACGACCACGGACCACGTTTATACACTAGTGAGATTTTGATTTTGATTTTTTTGATTTTTTTGATTCGCTTGAAAATTAAGTCGGCCGTTTTTTTTTTTTGCTATTACTAACAACTAAGTTCAGAATCGAAGTTTATCGAAAATACAAATACAACGGTTACTGTGAACGATATAAAAAAAAATTCAACACGAGAATACATTTTTCCACGTGATTTATAATAATCTGAAGTGTTATATTTTGTCCCCGTATATTCCATCAGGAGCGTATTTAGAAATTTTTTTTTTTTTGGGGGGGGGGAGGGCTGAGGCATTGAGTAAATATCATTGTTGAATTATTTCTAAATTCTAATGCAAGACTAATTCTTAAAAATAGGACAAATTACCAAATTCTCAACATTTTAAAAACAACTACATACGAGGAATTTATTAAAAATATTACATCCTATATAGCTATAGGGCATAGGAATTAGTAAAAAAAAAAAGTTCCTGAAATTTCGGGGGGCTGGAGCCACATCAGCCCCATAAATACGCCACTGTACTTCACATTATATTCCGGGCGTTATACACTTACTAAAAATCTACACAGTGTTATTCCATAGTCCATAGACAACGTGAACCTGGTTGTTGTTATTCATACAGGTGATAAACCATGCTTGGACCGTGAGTTTAACGATAAATTTCCGATTCAAAAAAACGCCTCGGTTTAAAACTGGTTTTAACGTGTTGAAGTCAATCGCTGATAACTTACTATTTTACGTAACCCACTTTTTTTTCTTTTTAGAAGTCTTATAAACATTTTTTAATTTAAAAAAAAAAAAAATCTCTGATGTTCAAAACGTCACACGTGTAAGGAATTTAAGAAATCTACGTTTTAGACGGTGAAAAATATGCGAAATTCGTAAAAATCCGTATAATGAACCGTGTTAATAATACACGCTGTTAAGAGGCGCCGGGTTCTCAAAAATTCGTGTTAAACTTTAGTTTTTGATCTTGACCATGAATAACACACCGACAGTGTCCGAATAAAAGTTAAAAAAAAAAATTAATTTGACTTTAATGCGTGGGAAAATAAGAATATTTAAATCCCAACAGAGTAATCCGTCGAGTAAATTTTAAACTATTTACTCGCCCAGCTTTTATGTGTATTTTAATATACAATAATGTACGATTTTCATCGATCAATATTTATATCGACCGTGCCGTTTGGGGACGACAGGCGCGAGTCACATCCGACACTATCCTTAAAATCATCTTTGAAATTTTTGTGTGTAGTAGAGGCAGTGGCGTGCTCAGGGGGGGAGGGTTAGGGGTTATATCCCCCACCCATTGTCTTTTTTGCCGACCTACAGAAAACAACTTATTAGTTATAAGAGCTGTTTTAGAGTCATTACTTAATACTTTTTATTAGTTATTAACAAAAAGTTATTATTACTTATGAGTTATGACAATAAACATTTACCATACAGAAAGTATGTTATGTTAATTGAACAACTTGGTATTAGTGTGTTATAATTTAAATTCATTTTAATTATAGAACAATTTACAAATGTATACAATTATAAAAGCTAGAGACGATTTTGGAGAGCTTAAAACATAAACAGTCGAGTTTTTGGTATTACCATGACAATTTATTAAAATGTATTATTACTATTTACTTATAACATCCCCCACTGAAAATTCCTGGGCACGCTACTTAGTAGAGGAGATACGAAATTCACTTTACATACGTGCACAAGTATTCTTTAAACACTTCGGTGTACTTAAGACCGGCCCGTAATTTGACAGGAAGTAAACCATTCAGACCGCTCTGCCCTATCTAATTTATATATTATATATTCGCGTTTAAATTCGACAAAAGTACAACGTTTACTTCGTAGACGACAGTCAGTTATCGTGCCTGCGACCGTGATCACAGGATTATTATTATTATTACGGACGAACAATAATCTTTTTTTAATTGAACATGGATTTTATTGTTTCGTCATTCGTTTCGTTTTAACCGTTCGGTATGCAAATAATGTCATTTATTCAACAAAACACATTAATTTATCATGGAATAAACGCGTTACCGCATAATATGTATACATTCTAAAACACTATTTCGTGTATACATAATACAGCGACAATGACCAATTTTATATCAAAACGAATTTTAAATATATAGTATACGTCCGTATTTTATTCTGTATTATCACTTTTTTGGTAATAATAATTTTCACCTAGTCCGTTTCTTGTTCACGAAACTACGGAACTGAGCGTGTAGACCTATATATTTTATAATAATCCGTCGAACATTATTTGTGACACATAAAAATGATTGTTTATTTGTACGAGTTGTGTTAAAAAAATAACCATACAAAAATTTTTAAGAATCATTCAAAAATTATAAGACTGGATTCGAACGGATCACCTTCAATGTATCGCCCTTTAACCTCAATACAGTGATTTCAACGGTCTTATCGATTTTGAAAACACCTGTGTATTTCTTCCAAAGATTTAGCCTTGAGCTCTTCGATAGCATTACAAATGGTCTCATATTAACGTGCTCAAATATTTAACCTTTGAATGTAGTTTTTAGTCTAGGAAATACAAAAAAAAAATCACAAAGAACCAAGTACGATAGGCGTAGTACCACTGATATATTTTTGGATGCCCACGGGAGCTTCGTCGTGGTGCAAAAACCATTACATCAATTTCCATGCCTTGTGTCTTTTACGACAAACTTTCTCTCTTAATCTTTGAACGTTTGAATACTAGGAACAAACAATTCATAACGGATTCAACTGAAGTAATCGAAAAAAGCAATGAGCATTGCCTTAATATTTGATCAAACTTAACAAGATCTTTTGATCGAAGTGAATTGGCGGTCTTCCATGTTGCGACGATTTGGCTTTGGATTCTTTGAAACCAGTCAAAAGATACACAACGACTTAACTACCAAAATCCGATTTAATCAACTCGAAAGTCACTGTAACATTTTTACAAAATTTAATACAAACACGTTGCTCAATATTATATTTTCCGTCATAAAATCGCCGTTTTGCACAATACGTCTAATTCTGAACGCACGCTGTAATCGCCAAGTGCCAACTGGTATGAGATTATGGCTTTGACCATATTATACTCAAGTACTGAAAATTATATCTCTATTACGTGTAATCAGATTTGCGATCAAAATAATATATAGTTTATCGGTGGGAATTTTAATGTGGGTACTTTTTGAACAGACATCGTACGCCGAGAAACAATGTGGGGTGTTTTACTTTGGAAGAATTTTGACTTTGTGACTTATCATTTTAACCAATTGAAGAATATCGGGCCGAACAAAATTTACCCGGTTATTGTACACAATGTCCAAATTGTTTTTAGCAAAATAAAAAAATACAATATTGCCACGAGACACAAATTTGGTTCTCAATGAATATGGTTGACATTGCTATGAGAAACACATTTGGGTCTCACTAATAATAAGTTCGAACACAAGGTAGCAGGTTTCACCTTTTTATTTGAACCGATATACAAAGACTTATTACACATTTATTACTATAATACAAGACTACAAGAATACCGTCTTTTTATAAGGACATAACAACACACGAGAGACACGTGCATGTATTTTCCGACATATTGACATAACCTTAAAATCTAAAATAAATGAACATAATACATAACAACAACTAATAGAATACTTTTATTAAATGATACCCAAAATTGATTCTCAATTTATCGTATACAAATATTCTTTTCCCTCGTCACGAGAACCGATTTTTGATCTCACTTCTTAAAATTGTAAAAACAAGAAAATCGTATTTCTAAGACACTTTAAAATAAAAGCACAAAATATCAAAAAGATATTTCAATTTTTTCATTATCAAAGCAATATAAAATAAATTTTTTAAATCATATTATTGTCAGTTATGAGAATCTAGTTGAGAACCAAACCCGGGTCTCGTGGCCCTCAACCTGTTGTCAATAATGTAAAATAACGATTGGTAAAAAATACATGCATAATTATTATTTCGGGGACTTACAAAAAACTGAAATTCAATTAATGTGTATGTATATTGTGTATATATATTATACAATTTTGTTTTTACATTAGAGTGTGCTTTGGCGCGCCCCGTAGATCCGCCTGTGTCAGTATTATACAGTAGTATACACTTCGAATAATTCACAAAAATTTAGTCTTCTAAATAACTTCCGAATTTCGTTTTTTTTTTTCGTATCGACGAGACTGTGTTACTATTATTATTACGTAACGTTCTCGGTTTCACCACAGAGTAGGTGAAATCAGAATGGAAACTTTTTTATAAATAAAAAAACGGCCGCCATTTTCTCAGTGACCCCATCTGTTATCATTTCGTATGCGTTATCATGGTATTATTGAGATCGTTGTTTTCGTGATTAAATGTTCGTTCATTTTTATTAATCTGACTCGGTGTGCCTCGCGGTTTTGCTGTGCAAGATCTCGTTTTAAGTGTTCGTCGCTTTTGGGTAGCGACTACCGGTGGTAACAGTCGCTGTGAGTTAGGTCGTTGTAGGTGTGCAGTCTTCTAGACATAGGGTCTTCCGAAGTCAATCGCTCGGTGCGTTAATAGCGGGCGTCTAAGAGTCGGTTTTCTAAGTCGTTCACTTTATTTAAAAAAAATGTAAAAAGAGTCGGGTATTCGTGTATTATTCGTACTCGTGGTAATAATAATAATTGAATCGGTCATTTCAAAAACAACATAAGTCATCAAATTGAAATTTTATACAAACCACAAATAACTTCATAACTCCAGAAATTTAACTTTTTTTGTATTTTTACCTCTTTACACATTTATTTTTAAGGTTTATGACATTCATAATTTGTGATTTTAAATTGTCTATCTTTGACTATATTTCACTGAAATAATATAAAACTTATTTGACTCGTGTTGTTTTTGAAATGACCGATTCAATTATTGTTTTAGCGTTTGAGAAAAATTAATAAAACAATATTTAAAATTTGAATGCGTGGTAAGTGATGACCGATAAGTGAACAGCTGTTTTCGGAGTCACTGAGAAAATGGCCGGAGGTCATATGCGTCCTATACTATACCCACGTTAAATTATCAATGTTTCCATTTTGATTTCACCTATTCTGTGGGGTTTTACTACGACGACGACAACGACGGCTGCACGCATTACCGATTTAAACGCATTTCGCTCGCCAGATATTCTGCAGCCGAGTCTCACGCCGACAATTAGTGACAATGAATAGTGACAATTAGTACTTAAGTCCGTAGAAAACCTGCGCACCGTCTCGACGGACGTACGTACTAAAGAATTGTCCACGGGTCGTAATGGATGAAGAATGCCAGTGTTCGGAACGTTCATTTAAAAAAATTGAATTCGTTCACGTTCACGTTCAAAGCGTCGTAAAAAAAGAAACTCGTTCGCGTTCGAGTTCTTTAAAAAAAAATCGTACGTCGTTCATTATATATAATACTAGCTGACCAGGCAAACGTTGTTTTGCCAAAAAAAAACAATCATCAAAAAATTTTTTTTTAAAAAGGGTTTTTCCAAAATTTTTTTTCGTAAATATCTTCTCCTGGCAATTACGAACAATTAAAAAAAAATTTGAGCCAAATCGGCGCAGCCGTTCTCAATTGATGAATTGTTATACATTTTTGGCTCCATTTTTATATATATATAATCATTTATTACTATGTGTACAAAACCCATACTCGTAATATTAATTTGATTTTATAAATAAGTATAACAGGAATGATTTTAGGAAATTTTATTATAATATTATAATAGTATGTATATAATTACTTATCGTATTAAATAGGTACGTAAATAAATTTGAACGGCCTGAAAATCGTTCAGAAGTTCATTAGAACTATCTATATGAACGTCTTTCACGTTCACGCGTTCTGTTTGAAAAAAATTAGCGACGTTCACGTGCCGTTCACAAAACATGAACGTGAACGTCGTTCTTTCCAAACACAGTGATGAAATGCAGCGGCGGCTCGAGGAGACGCGATTCTAAAACACTATTGAGAATTCGCGATCGGAAATTCGACGGATAAAAATTTTGAAATATTAAAAAAAAAAACAGTATTAAGCATACGTGTATATAACAAACAACACGGCCGAGGTTGCAAACAAATGTTTTGTGTAAAAACGCTCTCGGTGTCTCTCGTACTCGGCGAGTCCCGCGAATTTCCCTCCGAACGGTTGCAGGTGTGTATTATTATTACACAAGGTCAGCGCACAAGTTTTCTATTATTATTATTATTATTATTCGTGTGGTACGCGTCTTTATTTATTTTTTTTTTGTTACCCAATATATTATGATGTGCCGTATATCCCTTTCAGGCGAAAAACAATTCATTATTATTATTATAATATGGATCTTTTATGCGGTTTAACGCGTTTTCATTTTACTCTACTAGCGCAGTTTTACATTGTTGTTGGTTTTTCGATCATATATTTTATCAGAACCTTGGAAAATCGTGAATTCGGTTGTAAATTAATTTGCCACGATCGAAAAGAAGAATACGAGGTAGTAAAACGCTAGTGTAATAATAATAATAATAACAAGACTCGACCGCTTAAGATTTTTTTTTTTTATTGACAATAATAATACACCAGCTGCTGTGCTATTTCGCGCGGCGAGCCGAGTTAAAAAAAAAAAAAAAAAAACACACGCCTCCGGCGCGAACTACGAGCCGAATCGAAACTCGTTCGAGTAACGACGTTAAGCATAATATATTATTTTCGTTTAATCCTTTCCCCCATTCGTCGTATTCGTGTCTATTACCGTTTGAATAATACGCACGCAGAACGTAAACGAAAATTAATTTTTCTATAGTTCCGTACACTAGGATAACGTATAACATTTGGATTTTCATTCCACAATTTGTCTAAATAACAGGTCCATCAGGATGGGGGGGGAGAGGGTTTTGTGCGGATACTACTACGTTGTTTCGTTACGCGAGGTACACTTATTATTATTTTGCATCACACCGCGCGCGGTACACAAAAAAAACCTGATATTTTTGCGCATTTGATTTTGCGAGAAATAGTAGTTTATTTGCAAATATTATACTACGCGTTACAAGTCATTGAGTATAATACGCTGTTAATATATTTTATTCGAAGACGCGATGTGTACGGGTTGGTATATACGACAATACAATATTATCTGCATAGCCCCGCCAGGATGCACGACTGACGACTTGGCTTTAGCCAACGAAAAGGCAATATCAATTGCCACTCACTGGCTAAAACAAAATATCTAAGCCCTAGCACCGGACACGATAAGAAGAAGATCTGCATAGCCGTCCCAAGGAGGGGGGGGCAAATGGGGCAAGTGCCCTAGGGCGTCCAAAGTATTATGAATGCATAGGGCGTCAAAAAAATGAAAGAAAAAATTTGTTGTTATATTTTAGTTATTAATTTCCCTTGTATCTATAAGACGATTTCGAGGATGAGTGTATTTACTATTAAAATATATAAAATGATGTAATTAGATACTGCGTTAGTTGTAAAACAATTTTTTTTGGGGGGCGTCAAATATTATTGCCCTAGGGCGTTATTGGTGGTTAGGACGGCACTGATTATCTGTGTGCGCGCGTGTGTGTAAATATATTTTTGAATTAAATAAATACAATTTCTGTGATAATATAATATGCGAAACGTACTCGGATATAAAAGAAAGAATTAAACATTAACCCTTTCACTACCATTGGGTACTCCAAGGTATATGATATTACTAATTCGATTACAACACGGCTAATAATGGTAACAAACTAAAATGTGTAAAATATCAGAGCTAAATATATGTATTTAGCACAGAACTTTAATAAATAATATTCAGAATCAATGATGTACAGTTGAAAATTTTAAACGTTTAAACAATTTTTATGATTATCGTGTTTCTGTATTTACTTCGACTATGCGTCTTTCGGCATATTGCTGTTCGAATCAGAGAGATAGCGGGGTGTTCAAAGGAATTTGTTGTTATTAGGTAATCACGTAATAGTGAAATAAAATTAAAACCAGCAAAACCGGACCACTATATCGTGTTAGAGCAGGCCATAAGTGTAGTGGGAATTAAAATGCTCACGATAGTAGGTTCAAACTAATCAATTAAACGATCGTTATCGAAAAGAAGAAACAAATGGATATACACTTCAGGATGAGACTTGCAGACAATCTTATAAATTTGGGAAGGGCCGATAATATAAAACGACCTCGAGCATGACCAAGTAGCTATTCAACTCCAACACTTCCATCAAAAAATAAAACTGCAAAAGAATTGAAGCCATTTCAAGAAACGCGATACGATAACACAGGACATTTGCCAACTTCCAGTAAAAAACAGAAATGTAAATAAAATGGAAAATTGTGATGGCAAAACACATGTTATTATGTGTCAAAAATGCAACATTCATCTTTGTTTCGTTGTAAATTCCAAAAATAAGCAATAATAAAATCAAAACAACAGAAATGTCACACTGGAACTTAAATAAAGTGAAAAGCAAAAAGAGTCACTAGTATGTATCCTATAAACGTGATTATTCACAACAACGAATAAACCAAGAGTCTTGGTGGTATTATCATGAAAAAATAATTAAAATAAAATATCATATTGTTTTTTTTTTTTTTTGTGAGTGAAGGTCCGTGATTATAGTAGTCATTATATACTTACCCACACAAATGTGTTGTACCGTTTTAAAATTTTATACGTATTAAGCGAAATTAAATAGGATTTCAAACCAATACCACGATTGTGTAGATTATTTGCTTTGTATGAAAAAATAAATAAATAAAAGGATAAAATAGGTCATAATTTCTGGATTTTCAATCGTCTACCACCTATCTCTGTAAAACTGTGTTTTCATTAATGAATTTATGGCTTATCCGCTTGATTTATATTATATTTTCGATAATGATTCTTAAACAGAATGCGACAGTGAATTGAACTGTTTAGTCGTTGGTCATTTAAAGTCAGTGTTTTGTTCAGTATTTATTGTAAATGTCAACCTACACGCATGTGTATGTTAGTAAGATACTAATATTTTATTTAGTTAATTTCTGAGCGCAGTACGAATTTTTTTTTCTTTTTTGTAATTTTACTTTCTTTTAAAATTATGAGACCGAAAAAGTTACCGCAGATGAAATATTGTCTTATTTGTCTGATGAATCGAAATTGATGGCTTCACTGACGACTCAGATGCTGACGAAACGTGGCTTCCTCCTTCCTCTAGAAAGACCAATGAAGAAGACGATGATTCTGATTAAATGTAATATTTATTTATGTTTGACTGCAAAAAATACATGTTTTAAAGACTTTCATACTTAAAAATATGTATATATTTATTAATATATTATTCTATCTATGTTATTTTAATTTATAAGAATAGTTTTATATAAAATGTTGTTCCAGGAATGTTTTATAAAAAGAAATGGTTTTCACATACAAATATATTAAGTAATTTTATCATTTTAAAACTTAGTTCTATTGTAAGTATATAATTCTAATAAACCTGTAATATTTTAATAAACTAATGTATAATAACAATTAATTGATTATGAATGTAATAAAAAGTAAAAAAATGTAATAAAATAAGTAAAAAGGGAATAAATATAATATAATAGGTAAAAAAATATTTTTTTTATAAAAACATTGGTTTTAAAAACGAACCTACACATATGTGTAGGTTGTATTTTAAAATTTAATTGGCAAACAATTTTTTTAGCATATTTTCTACTAATTAAGATTGGTATAGAATAGATTTTTTTTAAAAGTGTGACATTCAGAAGACAAAAAAATTTCAGGACTCTAGGGGGGTAGTAATTTGTATACACAATTGTGTAGGACAGTAGACTATTGTTACAAAAGAAAAATTATATTCAGTTGTTAATTCCAAACTATTACACCTGCACAAAAGTGTAGGATAGTGCTGAAAGGGTTATACTTTACACTTGAAGTGTCCATGAACCAGAAAAGAGGTTAAGAATCTATGCTTTAAAAGTACTTCTACTTATACTACGCGCATTTCGCAATTCGTAACGGAAGTACGTTTTAAGATCATTGGTTTATAAACAATGTCTTTCAAAAATTTTCGTTATAAACAGTTTCAAATTATAAATTTAATTGGTCCGCGCCAAAAGGTTGGCGATCGCCGTGTTAATAATGGTCTATCATTAAATTTTGTTTTTTAAAGCCGGTTTTTTTTTTTTTTTATTCGGACTTATTGAAGTTTACGTTATAATATTATGATGTCAAACACACAATTTCTAATACTTTTTTCGTTGTACGCGCGTGTACGAATGATAAATAATTTAGCAGCAGTGAACAACAACGACACACGTCGTCGTCGTACACCATAAATGTTATTCGGCGATTATTTGAAAATCGTAAACAAACAATATATATATATATTTTTTTTTTTGAACTGCCAACAGGTGTATACACGTCGTAATAATATTCTACTCTGGCGAATTCGTTTGCGTGCTGTGCGCGTTTGTTTGTCGAAACAGTGTCTGTAGTGTTCTTCTCGTGCTTCGTTAGCGAATAATATACTCGCCATTGAGTGAGTGAGAGGACGCTTATTGATGTGTGTAAAATATTTGCGTAATCGAATTGTCTATACACTGTTCGCGCGAACGACGACATCAGAATGAAAACAGACGCGTGCTACGGCGGCCAGGAGAACACTTTCCATCGACGTTGGCCCGACAACGGGCTGACATTATTATTACGGGACTATATGCGTATTGTTTTATTAAGAAATATAATTAGGCACTCAGTAGTACTTTAAAACGGTATAATAAATTGCCCCGTAAAATAGAAACGGAATGCATATGACGGTTCACTTTATGGGTCCATTTTTGATATACGAGAATTAGTATAAAAAAAAATACGCGTTCCATGTTTCGAGTTCGTATACGACACGTTCGGAGATATCGACTGTACACGTGTATCGGAGACGTAGATAAAAAAAAAAAAAAAGATTACCTAATTGAAAAATCATTTAAAACCGTATATACAACACATGTGTCAATCACGGATACAGGTGCAGGTTTGTTGAATATAATATCTACGTAACGCCTTAGGTTTTTTTAGATTCTGAGCGGAGCGAGGAATGTATATGTTTTACAATGACGCGTCTGTACCCCCACCAAAAATTCTACCAGAAAGAGTGCTCCGATCTTTTCGATTTTCTCAAAAGCGCCTAAAAATATAAATCAAAAACTACCGAAAAATTACTTTAAAAAAAAAAACGGTGAAAACACGATTCCGTCGTAATCGATTATCGTCATTTCGAAACTAATGGTTATAGAAACTTGAAATATTTACCAAAATATATGTGACTTTATAATTTATATTATATCGAGGAAAAAAAAATTTCAAAAACTTTCTTTTAATTTTCGACTATTTTATAGCAATTACACGTAATTAATACATAAAAAAGGGTTATAGTTTTTGTTATGTACCCAAAATATTACACCGAAGCCATATTACACCAGCTCAGTATCTTTTTATCGAACGCAACGATTTATCGCATTGCTTTCAAATTTTTACAGTGATAACAATACACTGTCTAAGATCTTCATCCGAGTAATTCATTTGAAGCGACATTCTCAACATTACGCGGCTCGCTACCTTTTTTTTCTTTTTCTTTTTCTCTCGTATATCGTCAATTATTATATAATATACATATTTTAATCGCGAGTACATTCTACAACAATCGTGCAAGATATCGTGTTGTCTCCTGCAGTAGTTTAAATATTACCTGTACACAGAGTATATAAACAAATCGTTGACTAAAATATATCACGAAATCACGTTCAAGTTTTCTTCTTTTTTTTAAATACCCATTCGATCTGTGGTATAGATAGTAAAAAAAAAAAAAATGTGAACTCGTTGTATATTTTTGGTAAAACTGTGTTGTATAAGACGAAATACATCCTCGAACGAACTTGAAATATTTAAACTTTCATTTAGTAAGTGATTAATTAAATTATTCTATAATATTTCTCGACATATATAAATTTTTCTAAATAATTTATACACTTACGTTATAGACATTGTACACGTGCGCGCGCGCAGCAATTTCATTTAAATAATATTAAATTACACTCATTCGTATTAATGAAGTTTATTAATTATTGAATATCTGCGCACGTTGTAACCGTATACACATTTACTTATTTAACTGTTATTAATATAGTTATGGACACGGAAAAAAAACCCAAATGACTAACAGAACATTTTCTCCTTTCACTGTCACAGTTAAAAATTCTCGTACAATATTACGTATTATTTTCTATTAGATATATATATACGTACGATGATGATTATTCGGTTGATTTTTTTTTTTTAAATCTTAAGAAGAATTAAAAAGAAGATTATGTAATTAATAAATTACACAGGAAAACCACGGCGTTCGCCTACGTACTGTTACTATTACTGCTAAATTGTTTGGACACGGAGGAAAAATAGTATTATAATGGCCCATAATTGCACGAGCAACTGTCACTCTATTATTATACATCTACTGCACTTATGTCCTTACGGGAATTATTAATGTACTCAATGGATCGGATTGGAATAATATAATAATTTATAATATAAGCTTACATAAAACCGTGTTACGTAAAAACGCGTGACTTTGCAAATCATCAATTCACTTGACGCGTTTAAATCAAAAGTTTAGAATTACTCCAACACCGTATCTACTAGTTTATATGCATGTTAAAAAAAATATATATATAAAATAACAAAATTCAAATAATAATTTTAACCCTAAGGAATTCGACTCCATCCGAGTGGCGTAATTACGAAAAAGTCATTACGGGTTTGTACGCCAAACGTAATAAACTATTTTTTTATTCATTTATAACGGAACTATTTACGGAACAGCGAAATGCACCCAGAATATAATATTATAATAAAGAAAAATATAATAGAAAAATATAAGAAATAAAGAAAAATATAATATTATAATATCATCAATGGGTAATGCGAACCGTTTTTCATTTATTTATTTTACAAATAAAAAAAAGTACGTCAGACTAGAATTTTACATGGTTTAAACCAATCGGCACTAATAACGAGATTAATATTAATTTATATTTGTTCTACTAATAATTATTTAGAATCGATTTTCTAATAATTTTTATAGACTGCTAAAAAAAAAAAAAATAGCAAATCGGATTAGAGAGGTACAGAGAAATGGATTAACACGGTTTTTAAATCGATCACTTAATTAAACTTTAAAAAAAAATTGTTTATCAGACTTGTTGGATTAGATTTGTTAAAATACTCTATGCTTATATTTTTATCATAGTTTTCATTTTATACCCAAAGTAAATCTTATACAAACAATTTTTTTTATTTTGCGGAACGTGGAGCACCCTCGTGTTCGGCGCCAATGATTATGGTCCAACTAATAGTAGACCTAACGCTATACTTTTTTGTACATAATTATTTGGGTACGTTTGATTCTAAAACTCAAAAATTATTCGTCACAAACCAATAAAATGTTCGGACATGATTTTTCCATGCATATTACATACACAAACATAACACGTCTGAGAGTAGTTTTATTTAATTTAAACGAAATGTTTGTACGTTGAAATCGCTGATGCCGTCGATGATACTTATATTACACAGAAGAGGCCACAAATACAGGTTAACACAATAATTTGTTGTTTTTTAACTCGTTGATATTTCACAATAAATTTACGGGTTCCCTCGTAATTTCTACAGCTTTTCCTTATTGCGAAACTTTCTATTTTTTATAATAGTTGTTCTCAATATAATTTACTCCGAGTCAATCGAATTGATGTGTAAACATCTATTACAGCGGTATAAGGGTAAATATCGGGAAATGGCACGGAAACGTGTAAGCTGTTGTCATGACAACTAATAATAATGTTTATTATCGAAATTACTTTGAATAAAGATACCAATATTCACAAGTCCCAATCACAGTTCCGTTCCATTTTTACTGCTCACGCGACGTTTACACATCAGTGTCTCGAGTACTAGCAGACTCGTTTGATTTTATACGCAACTAATTATTTCCGAATAAATCATTACGAATACTATATTACTTTTAAAATTCGTTTAAACTCGAATTCTACATCGATACATTAATTGCGTGGTAATAATCGGTTATAGAACTACAACGAAAATAATTTGGATATTATTTATATAAATAAAAAAAAACTCTAAACACGGCTCTTCGTCCGATGCAACGAGTGAATAATATTTTAAAAACTCGATTTTCAATTGGGTACGTGAATTGCGGCGAAGTTTGCCGTATTATAAACACAATCTGTCAAAAATGAAAATAAAAACAATAATTTCTAATTTACGCATGTCTTTTACACTAGATATATATCCTTTTACGCCAAAACATGTTTCTAATAAAAACTCGTTCAGTATTTTTCTCAGTAATTTTAAACGGTTGTCCAAACACGTTTCCCCCGTGGTGTTGGAATTATGATTATACGAGTATAATGTACATCAAACACGTATACATTTATACTGATTGGGTAGTTTGTGTTTTTGAACATGTGCCCGGTGTTTCATAACTTTTCATGGAAGTTCGAAGGAGATAATTTCGAATCTGTCGTGGCTCTTTGATATTTTGAAATAAAAAATCAGTACACTTACTTCTGGGACACACCGCGTATATTAATTATAATACTGGAAACACAGATACCATATTGAAGTATACGATTTTTATTAATCACCCGGCCTGAATTTAGCTGCCATTCCGCCTATGCAGATGGGTATATATTATATTTTGTTTATAACCGGTGACGATGTGAGAAATAGTAATTTATCATTACTTATTTACATAACTGATAATATATGCGATGTCGCGATCGTCATTAATTGTAGTGGAAAAATCCGCACAATAATCAAATTCGTTCGGTCAGTCGCGATAGAGACAAACCCGTCAAGGACATGTTTACCCCCTTAACAAAAACGTATTGTGTTATTCGTGCACGTAAAATATCCGCAAACACAATTTACAACGCGTACCTACTGTTAATACACTACTACGTTAATTATTATTAGAAGGCACGCTTAACATTGACCCAACCACTTAAGTACAACAGTACACATTATTAGGCAATATTAATGATTCCCGTATAGGCATATTGAAATCATTAAATGTGGTTTCGTGACGAGGAATCGATCAAAAACGTCTGATATAAATATTGTTAATAACAGTTGCCTGATCGTTTCGATCCAAAGACCGAGATAATATTTGACACTGCGCCGCGTGTCCTCGTAGATCTATATATAATACGGTGCGGCTATAATATACTGAAAATAAAATAATAATTTTATTATCGTTGGTCATCGTGTTTTGTATATTAAATAACGGACAGTTTTAATAATATTACGCGCATTGTGCTTAAGCGCACGCGTGTTTCATTGAAAATACGACAGTGCGCGAGATGTGTACATTGTTTGGATTTGTATGTGTTATAATAATATGGTATCGCGTCAAATGGACACGGTCAATTGGACGCGTACGACATTTTGACGCTTGTTGGACACATAAAAAAAAAAAATGGTTGTTTTAAAAATTGGTTAGTAACTAAGTATAGTTACACGGCAGAGCCGTATTCAGGGCAAAGCAAGAGGGCCAGGGGCGCAAACCAACGGACTCAAAAAGACCAAGTCATCCCTGTCAACTAATTATTTGTAATTTAAAAAATGTATAATTATTTAATCGTACTGGAATTAAATACAACATTATAGTAGTAATAACGTCAATATTTTCAACCGTGAAACAAAATAAGGCACCAAAGAAGTTGTATATCAAATAATTTTAAAATTCTAATTTTTATTCGACAACATAATAATTCATGAATTTTCCTCGATAAAAACTAGAAAAGTACATTATTGTAATAAAATTCTATTGAAAATATATATTTTATTAAATTGTTTTCATAATTATTAAAATATATATCTATTTACAGTTGAAGGTGGATTAAAAATAAATGTAGCTGTCTGCAGAACCGGATTAAGATTTACCGGGCCTGGAGCCTAGTAGTCCGAAGGGCCCTTAGTCCTTACAATATTTAATACCAATAACTGAATTTTATCTCTTTAAGAAAAATGATTTGATTAATTATTATTAAGTATGTCTTTTTAGTTGGTATTTTATTTATGGTAGTAGTCGTTGAAGATATGACCGCTTCGTTAACAATTTTGTCTGCTTTTTTATTTCCCGAGATACCTATATGCGATGATACCCACATGAATTTGATGGTTTTTTTTTCCGTTGGCGTTGTGTGTTTTTAAATGTGCTGAGCCACTTTGTATTTTGGATAACGAACTTAGAATTGGATAAAAATCGATCTTTATAGTGAAATTAAGGGGCGCTAAGTGAGTCGCTTATTATTGTTATCATTCCAGTGACAGACGACACGAAGAAACAACAGTTTGACGTCAACTCTGGCGGCGACAATAAACAAGACAACAACAAACAGATTTCCGCCACTGTTGCCACTGCCGCCGCCGCCGCCAAAGATGCAAACGACCCGGTGCAAACGGCTTTGGGCGATTTCGGCTGGTGGCAGTTTTGGATAACTTTCGCCTTGTCCCTGTTAAAATTTCCGATCGCCTGGCACCAGCTGGCCATCATATTCTTGGCCGCCAAAACGCCTTTCCGGTGCGCGGACTTCGACGACGGCGTCTCTTCGGGCCTTTTCAACGCGACCGACAGATGCGGTTCCCATGACCCGCTAACGCACACAGTTGTGCCGTGTCAGCGGTTCGCCTACGACAGGTCCATATTTCAAGAAACCATAATCACCGAGGTATGTGTGGCAAACTTCATTAAAAAAGTTTTATATATTGTAATATATTATTATTATAGTCATCATTACGAAAAAAAAAATGTTTTATAAAACGAATTAAAATTTTTTATTTCTATCGAATTATTATTCACCTTTTCTTATATGTCGATTGCTGCAGTGTATTGAAAACGCGGTTTCTTACAACAATTTTCCGATTTCTTCGAACACCGTTTTCCTGGAATGATTTCTCACTGAAGTCGGTTTTATTCTGTTACAGTGGGACTTGGTGTGCGGAAGATTCCAACTGTCCAACATCGCCCAGTCCGTATTCATGTTTGGCGTTCTCATCGGCAACGTGTTGTTCGGTATGTTTTCCGACAAGTACGTATCATAGTTGTTTATGTTATCAATCAATCGGATTTCGGGACTTCTATACCTATCCGGTGACCGATAATCGTCGTCGTTGTGCACGCATTTTTTTTCTCGATTTTATTGTATCCCGATTTAGAAAACATAGCCTAAAACGTGATTAAAATTAAGTCAATTTTATTACCATCAGCTCGCACGTAGCATCAAAAAAATGAATAAACACTTTTGCGCCGTCACCGTTCTACGAGTAAATGATTGTAAATGTTTATAACAGAAGAAAATAACTGCTAGCGCAATTTACGACTGAACCGTGATGTACACACACCACCAAAATTTTCTCTTAAAACCCGTATTTCAGCTAAAAGTAAATGTGCCTAAACATTTTAGGTAAATACAAGGGGGATGACAGGATTCAAATAACACAATCGAATAAGTAAATGGTTTATTAGAGTATATGATGAGCGCGGCTAAGATTCTATAGCATTTGCTAATTATTATTAAATTCAGATAAAAATAGCAAAGTAAAAGCTAGTATAAAATTCAATATTGTATATTTTAAGCGTTTTAGAGTTTTTGTAATATATATATATATATATATATATATATATATATTCTTCTGTGGCCTGTGTTCTTTCAAAATCATTTGTAAATAATGTTGTTTTTTTTATATAATAATTAAGTTTTAGGTTCCGACTGTTTAAGATACATTCGTAAATTTTCTATTACATATTAATTGTTGAACTATAATAATTTTAACTAAAAGCTAATTAAAAAAAATAATAATAATAATAATAATAATTGTAATGTTTACAAGAAAAAAGGAACTTTTTTTTATTTTTCTTTAGATACGGCAGGAAAATACCAATGATGTTCGCTATAGTTCTATTACTTGTTGCCGGAGTCGGAACGTCATTAGCTCCTTGGTACGAACTGTTCCTGCCACTTAGATTCGCGACCGCATTGGCCATTGGCGGTCTCATGATTAGTAGCTTCGTCTTGAGTAAGTGTTGTGCCACGAACTTCATGTAATTTATTAGAATGCTATTGTGTAATATGTTGAGAAAATCGGTTTGGGTATTATACTTGTTGAACCTCCATTATATTATAGTGCCAAGTTGAGTTTCACAATATAAATATATATATATATATATATATATATATACACACACACACACTAATAACACCTATTAAAGGGGTATATATACATTTCGAAATCTATTAAATAATAATAATGGTATTTAAATAGTTTAAAAATACCGTATATATTATATAACGCAATGTAATCTGTTTGACTATCGTACCGTTTAAAAATCGCAACCTTGGGAAAACGAAAAAAAAACATTTGTTTTGGGTAATTGTCCATGAATATATATATACATACAATTTATAGTGGTAAACCGCATATGTAAAATAATAATTTGTTTTCATAGATTCCCCCGGAAATCTATAATCGTCTTGCTCGGTGTTTCAATGCTTTTAATTTTTATTAACTATATATTAGATGTAGTCTAGAACAGAATTAATACAACTCTTTTTTTTTTTTTTAGTATTCGAAGGTTTTCATAAATAATAATGAATCGTTAAATATTACAATGGTCGTTTATTAACCGCTATTATTTAATTATATTTAATCATTTAAATTAAGTAATTTTTTTTTTTTTTTACCTCAATCGTTGCATTCATCAACTCAGTATGATTAGATCGTGGTTTCTTGTTTTTTAAAAAAAATTAGAATTTAAATGAAACCAAAGGTATACAGACATATTTTTAATACGAATTACGAATAAAATGATTGCGGGCCACAAAACGAAAGGTCAGTTGTACACTGGGCTTTGCAGATGGAATTTTTTTTTACACGCACTATTATAAGTCACTATACGTATACATTTTTGAATTTTTCGTAATCTACAATACCGAATATTTATCGTTTTATATAAAACAATTTGTTTTTATTATTGTTTTTTAATCGTGAATCCGTAAATATTCTTCACAAATACACACTTATTCTAATACAGATGAAATTTTAAGGATTTTGTCTTGTATAGATTCACGTAAATTTCAAATTATACCATCACGTCGCTTCCGTTTTAAAAAAATAAAGCGATATTTTCATTTGAATTTGGATTTGGATCACCGAATAATAAACATATTATAATATCGTTGTACTCGAATTTTAAATTTATTAACACTAAAAATATTTAAAAGCTACTATTTAACAATCAGTTACAGTCAAAACGAACTAAAAATACTAATTTACTGTTGTGTGTATAATATTATAATATTGGCCGCGAATAAATGAGAATTACGTGTATAATACCAAATCAATAAATGACCGTTCATTAATTTGTCACTTCAATAACATTAATGATTGACGGCAACGAAATTCAATTTGTTTATTACTATTAAACATTATACACTGTCAGTGTCAAAACATCATATATTTATACATGGATCTCACATCAATGAATTTTCTTACACACTCGCACTTGTTAATTGACGTTAAACGTATATTTTATATACGTTCGGATATTCGTTTAAACGTTATTATGTGTTAAATGCATTAGACATAATTGTAGATCTTTCGTCGTGATACCACCAACTATATATACAGTAACACGGACTAACTGGTCCTTGCCTTTAACTTTTTTTTTTTTTTAATACTATTGTCCCGTCAATCAATTGTCTACGCGAATCAAATCGCAGCGTACGCCTTAAGCACTGAAACTAAATTAACATTGAAGCCTGTAAGTAGATCGTGTACCGGTGTACTATTTATTAAGAGGACACTACACAGACAAACGAATACGTGTAATGCCCCAGAGCACGCGCTGTTAGGTTTACCGCGAAATCCAAGAAAAATTGTTTAACAATTGAAATGCTTACGATAAAACAGTTTCACCCAGGAAATGAACCCTGAAGGCCACAGTTGTGTACTCAAGACACGGAATTTTTACAGAATATAAATTAAAATATTATTATTATTAATTTTAATTTCATACTTATTACTATCTATACACAATAACGGAGTTGGTTTTTAAGTATCTTTAATTCGTAAAAAGAGAAAAAAAAATGACAAAAATTGTATTTATAAAACACTTATAACTTTTTAAGAAATAAAGATATTTCAAAAATGGCTAAGACATTGCAAATAGACAATATTGTTAATTTATTTTGTCTGATAAATACAGTGGCCACTCGCCGGATGAAGTAAGTGAAGCTCAGCCTCACCTAGTGCATTTTTACAATAAATTATTATTATAATTAGAACCTGTTATACAAATTTAATCATGTTTCAAATTTAAACAATTTGGGAAAAAAATATATTAAATTTCAATTGATAACACTGATAACTTGGACGGAAAAGTTGTTACACGCGTTAAATTATTATATACCTATTAATGCCACTTATCATAACTTTTCACATTTTGTTAATAATTATAATTATATGTTATTATTATTCCCATTAGGCCAGTTGCCATTACTTTTTATAATTATGTGTATGTATGATTATCTAATAATATTGTATTATAAGTACCTATCAATGAATTTAAATTGAGTAAGTTTGTACAATATTTAGTTAGAAATACCATATTACTATTGCTGCTAGTCAGGTTGCTTCATACTTATTTATTCAATGCTATTACGAAATTTACCCTATCTACTTAACACTTAAAAATGTTTGCCTCACTATTCAAAACACCCACCAGCCGCCACTACTGAAGTACGACTGTTGTAGGTTTCAGAGTTCTTTCCCGCGTAAAGCAATAATTATTTCGATGAAAATCATAGTAGTGTCGTCTTAAAATATTGAATATAAAACACCGCCGGCGAACGAGTTGCGCGGAAAACTTTATTCATCTGAAGTGTATTTAAAGCACAACAAAATCGCGATCGCGTTTTAAACGCAGTTTTTGACGAATTGCAGCCATGGAAGTAGTGGGCGGAAAGTGGCGGACCGTGGTCAGCACGTTGCATCACGTCCCGTTCAATTTGGGACATATGAGCATGGCTCTTATTTCGTATTTCATCAGGAACTGGAGACAATTCCAATTGGCCATTACGCTGCCTTCGTTGTTTTTCTTCACGTACTGGTGGTGAGTGTGTCGTTACGAGTACCTATATGTACAATTTTCCGTCGGAATCCTTCCGAATCCGCCCGGGATCAGGTAAATAAATACGAAAAACATTTCGCAGGATAATTCCAGAAAGTCCTCGGTGGCTGTTGGCCGTGGGCAAAGAAAAACAAGCGCGGAAGATATTGACCGCCGGGGCTCGACGGAATGACCGGAAGCTGGACGACGGCGAGTTCGAGAAAACGTTGAACAATCAGCCGAAAAACACCGCTGAAGACAACAAGGGAAACTTGTTCGACTTGTTCCGGACGGCCAATCTCAGAAAGAAGACGCTGGCCGTGTTCTTCAACTGGATGGTGTGCGGTCTGTGTTTCTACGGTCTTGCGCAGTACATGGGCGAGATCGGCGGCAACATATTCGTCAACGTCGCGTCCTCCGGACTCATCGAACTTCCGGGCGCGTTCCTGTGCATATACTTGATGGAAAGGTTTGGCAGGAGAAACACGCTGCTCTCGGCCAACCTGGTTACGGCCATGGCCTGTATACTTATCACGTTTCTGCCTCAGAGTGAGTCCATGCACATATAATATATAAATGGCGTTTATAGGTATATGCCCCAGAAATTATACTTTAACAGAAAATAAATACGCTGAAAAATTATTTTTAACTTCTTAAAGTAGTATTATAGTATTGCTGATTTGTTAAGAAAATTTTTATTTTGTGTTCGGAATACTTACTCGAATAATTGGATAAAATGTGTTCAGAATATACATAGGTATTTGAATAAAATTTAAAAAGTATTACAGTCATTTTTTGGCAAACACGCAAATACATCAGTAAAAGAAAGTATTTTTATCTATCATATTCTAGTCCTTAATATTATGTACTTATCTGGATTTTACAGTAACACGACGTAGTGTATATTTTTAGTTGAAACGAGAAATAGATTTTTAATATTTATATATTGCTGGATATCTAATTTTTTCTAATAAAAATGAACTATAGTGTTTATTGTATAACTATAATATATTATAGCGTGTATAGTGTAGTATACCGTATGATATTTATGTATTTTATACTTAAATATATTATATACGTATAGACTCGGAAGTCGAACACTTCAAGTTCATATTGGCGTCACTGGGCATAATCGGATCATCCATAGCTTTCCCGACCATCTACTTGTTCAGCGGCGAACTATTTCCGACGGTGGTGCGAAACGTCGGCGTAGGGTCAGCGTCCATGTGCGCTAGAATCGGTTCCATCATAGCTCCGTTCGTGTCTTCATTGGTATGTAAATCGTAATGACGAATAAACAAATATTATCGATAATAATATTAACAGTGAATAGTAAAAGTCGGGCAAAATTTTAGGGGTTTTATTTCATGGATCATCCCAGTTGCATGTCCAGTCAAACTTTTATAGTAATAAAAATATGTCTGTTGAGATGAATGCCGCATCAAAAAACAGAGATACAATAATTTTATTCATCACTATTCTACATACCGGATCATAAACCAGTTAATTGTATAGTATTTTTACTTCAAAAGATTTATATATAATTTAAAGTACATATTATTATAATATGCAGCTGTTTTACAATGATGTATGTTTAACTTTTTTATGTATACGATTTTTCGACTGGAAGGAGTGCTCCGATCATTACACTTGTGCCCATTTTACAGTAGCACATTTTTCCGGAGTGATACTTTTAGGGATATCATTTTTCGATTTTCTCAATGGTTTTTAAACACGATCCAAAAAATTATCAAACAATTTTGTTAAAAACAAAAATTCAAAAGAAAGGTGACGAACCGCGGGGTGTTGTAGTTATCGCTTAAGTGAATTACTTGCATAAAGATTTTAGAGTTTTGTTTTTATTTTAAATTTGAAAGCAATGATAAGTCATTGCATTCGATAAAATGATTTTGAGCGGAGCTTACTTTTCTCGTAAATAGTCTAAATTTACATATTTTTTGAAAATTTCAGGTTTCTATGACTATTAGTTTCAAAATTACGAAAAAATAAACAACAATCGATTAAGACGAAATTGCATTTTTAGCGTTTTTGAGTTATATTTTTATGTGCTTTTGAGAAAATCGAAAAATGACCTCTCTCAAGTACCAACTAGATACGAATTGCTGCCGGAAACAAACTGTGACCGAAGAGATCGGAGCACTCCTTCCTTCTAGTCGAAAACCTGTACACAGGATAGAAAAAAAAATAAAAATAAACACCATTGTAAAAACAATAGATTCATCGCTCCGTTCAGAATCTAAAATTGTATATTAATAATAAATAATATTACATCGAAAATCATAATATCATTGCCAATGAGGATCCGATATTTCTATGCTATTGAATATTGATATTTCAATATATGTATTTATATTTAATTGTATTTTTAGTTTTTAAGTAGTTATCTGTACTTACTTTGGCTGCGGTTTTTTTAAAAATAATAAATAAATATAATACCGTTAACTATAATACTGCTTACGAATATTTAAATCGGATTAGCAGATTATTTTATTTTTACTCTATAAATGTTTTCCTACTGAGCATTATTATATAAATGAACAAATAATAAATTTTTTGTGTACCGTAATAGTTTTTACGGACACAAAACTTATAACTTTGTAAAACCAACATATTTTGTTCGCACGACACCACTCCCTTCCACCCTATTCCCATAAACGCACTCATAAAAATGTGGAGGATTCATGAGCAATTTAATTCAATAATTTAACATCGCAGAAATGTCGCTAATAAAACACTCAAGTACTTCAGTTTAGAATGAATATATTATGTGATAAAAGACGTTCCGATAAGAACAGGATTTTCATTTTTCGCAGGGAGTGTTCAACGTATACTTGCCGCCAATGGTTTTCGGCACAGTTCCTTTAATTGGCGCTGTTCTGTGTCTATTGTTACCGGAAACGAAAGGCGCCCAACTGCCGGTGACCATCGAAGATGGTGAACGGTTTGGCCTTAAAACGTAAGTAGTGGCTGCAGGGTTAAATAAACTCATTTATTTTGTCTTCTATATATTGTTTGAAGTCAGGGAAAAAATATGCGTTTATATATATAAAAAAAAAAAAAAAAAATTCAAAAATCACGGTTTTTCTTTTTCAGAAAATCGTCAGAAAAGACTGTGGGAAATGGGACACAAAATTCAGGATTCGTGGCCGATGAACAATTGTAATTTACATTATTAAAGAATTTGTCATTAACGCATTATCGATACAAGATACACCGTTGGTTATAAATAATAATTATTCGTTATAAAATAATAATATCTACAGACACGTAGATGGTACGTAAATAGTATTATGTAAATATTTATTAATGAGTATAAATAAGAGCAAATACTTTATTCGAAATGTTGTACGTATTTGAGTCCCATCCTCATTTCTGAGTTGTTTGCAGGAGATGAATGTCCCTTCAGCCTAACGCGACCAATATAAATATTGTTCCAATTTAAAAGACTTATTACCTCCCGTCTATAAATTTATATATAACACATCGTTTGTAACAATTTTGATTGAGCGCAGAAAAGAGCTCGTTTACTCATGTTGATTTAACTATTCCATGGATTTCGTCTTCAAAATATTTATACATTTCTGAAAGGTGAAAACGAACAATATTACCCAAACACGCATTACAAGACGATAAAATATTGTTTATTAACTTAGACACAAATAAAATATTCAGTAATGTGAACTGTTCTAATTCAAATACAGAACAACTGAAACGTAGACACAAATAAACCACAATAGTGGTTTGGGACTCGATTCAATATGTTATCCATTTTAATAATAGTTTTTTTATGTCTGTGATTTACATTTTTCTCACGAAATAAACTCTAGATGCACATGTTAAAACGTTCTTATAAATCGAATTATACTCTTTTTTTATCTATTATTAGTTTAATATAATGCATTTCTATAATAGAATACTATAATTTCAATTTTAAATTATAGATATAAATACATTTTATTTTTATAATAACCATAATACTATTAAACAAAGAAAATTGTTATTCTTTTAAATGTGTGACTACAATTGTATATACTAGTGTTAAATTTTACATTCAAATATCGACTATTTTTTAAATTGTTATAGATAATAATATAGCAATTTTATATAATATTTTGAATTCTAAAAACGTCTTTTATATGTTTAGTAAATTAATATGTCTTATAACTGGTATACAATATAGTGATCTAACAAGACAACAAATATGTCCTTGTGAAGACGTGCTAATAATAACCAATAAACAGACTCTTAATTCATTTCGTTGTATAGTAAAAGTGTACATTTTCGAAAAACCCTTTTTTTTTTTAACTGTGATTTTATTTAAATTTTACTTGATAGTTTAACTTCTCAGAAAAAGAGGCTAAACATCAAACAATTTTAAAATAATTTTGAATCAGAAATA
This sequence comes from Slavum lentiscoides, assembly GCA_032441835.1. Lineage (NCBI taxonomy): Eukaryota > Metazoa > Arthropoda > Insecta > Hemiptera > Aphididae > Slavum > Slavum lentiscoides. The sequence continues at coordinate 35,083,189 of CM063706.1, read as the reverse complement.
TAAAATTATTCAAGTCTCCTTCCTTATTCCTAGGCGCGTGATTTCGGACCCTAGTACAGTTCAACGCGATAGGCGGAGCTAAACCGAAATTAAAATTTATAAATGGGGTTGCTAACTGGGCAGAAATCCTAACTTGTAGCTTATTATTAATTTTTTTTTTAAATATATTTTTTTTATCGTGTTATCTTTGTTCATCTAGTACTAATTTAAGTACATCGTCAAAATTTTCTTTTAAGGGGCCTCTGTCGCGGTATTTATTAAGGGGCAATAATTAGATAACCCAACAAGCATTATATTATTATTTCGCTCCGTTATGTTTTGTTTCTACACGGCTACACGTATTTACCTGTACGGCGGTATTTCGTAGTTTCATGGAAACCGTTATAACATTTTATCATTGGAGTATTCAATTCCCATTAGGCTGAGGCCACACTATGCGTTTTGTTGCTTACCGATTGACAGGAACCGATCGGTAATTGAACGGTAACACCCAAAATACACTATATTTAAACGACAAACGCATTATTGGGATCACATTAGACGGATTCTCCGCAAACGTCGGGATACGACCTCAACATGCTGCGGTCATTCTTTCCCGATACCGATAGGTACCGTACAGCACAACACAGATGATGAATTTAATTTTAAATAATTTATACGTATATACTATATATTATATAAATATATAATATAACAATAATAATATTGCTATTTAAGTATTAATTATTACTTACAAATATGTATGACACTGAAAAATTAATTTGCGAAATTCAGAATTGTCCATATCTCTGTGACATGAGTTCTACTGAATATAGTAATAGGGAACAAAAAATATCATGTTGGCGAAAAGTGGCCGAGTATTTGTATCCAACCATTACACTAGGTCAAAAAAGTTTCCATACATTACATTTTAATTTATAAAATTATTTCAGTAAATTTTGAATTATACATCAGCATTTTTATTTATCAAACAAACAATTCCTTAACAATCAATTATTTAATTTCCTTGACAAATTTAGATAAAAATATTTGTGTATAGATACATTCAGTTGGAAATCCCATCTAATCAAATTATTATCGCCATAAAAGTTTCCATACACTCATTTCGCCCGTCAGTGTACTTACTGTTATGAAGTCTAACGGAGTGTTTTGGCAATTTATTGTGGTCTTTCATATTTGTATACATTAAATAAGTTTTCTTTACTACGTTAACCATGGAAGTACCTACTGAAATCTGTGCATTAATTATTCGATTAAGAGAAGAAGGACAATCTTTCCGAAAAATTGCTAAAACGGTAAACAAATTACACGCGACGGTTCAATATATTGTTAACCGACTAAAAGAAATCAACACTTTAAGCAACAGACCTCGTTCAGGTCGTCCTAGAAAATCAACGGCGGGCAATTTTAAAAATAGTAGTAGAAAATCCCAAGACTAGTGCACCAAAACTAGCGGGTATGGTTAACAAAGACTATGGAGTAAATGTAGTGCCTCAAACAGTGAGAAATGTATTGAAGAGATTTGGATATAATGGGTGTACTCCTAGACAGAAACCATTTATAAATGCTGTTAACAAAAGGAAACGTCTAGATTTCTCAAAAGCTCATATTGATAAGCCTTCAAATCAGAGCGCACAGAGGGCGTGAATTAAGAGTGGCTTCAATTCGCGTTAATACTGTGTATAATTCTTCATACGATAATTTGTGTGTTCCAATGGAACGAAGCAGTAAAGTTTTTGTTGATTTTACGCCAGCCTCCCAAAGACCTCCAAAATGGGGCAGACGGTGGATTGAATGACCAGTGAATATTTTGTAAGGCTAAATGGTTGGAGATCTTGGTTTGGTACTGTGTACTAGTCGTGAAATCGGTTAATAGTTGCGAAGCGCCAACGAAGTTAGTACCACGGTCACTATGTATTTCTTGAATTGGGCCACGACGTGCCGCAAACCGTGAAAATGCCATTAAAAAGATTCCGTTGAAAGATCAGAGCTAAGTTCGAGATGTAAGGCTTTAGTGTTCATACACACAAATAAACAGATGTACACTTGAATGGGTGCGAGATTTCTGCTACGACATTGTTTAATGGGTAAGGACCCGCGTAATCTACTCCAGAAATGTAAAAGGTTTTACTTGCTGAAGTCTATAAGTGGAAGTGATGCCATTTAGGAGTAATTTCTTTAGGATTGTGTCGAAAACATGCAATGCACTTCCGAACGCGTGATCTAATAGCTTGACGAGCTGATATTATCCAAAAATCTCTTTGAAGATTTGATTGCAATGCTGAAGTTCCTGGGTGACATAAACGAGTATGATAAGCATCGATTATTATCTCCGTAAGTCTATGCCGTTTCGGTAGCAATATGGGATGTTTTTGTGCATATGGAATGGAAGCATTGCTTAGTCGACCTCCCACTCGAAGTAGTCCAGACGAATCAAGGAAAAGATCTAAACGACGAAACGATTTCACGAGAGGTTTATTTAAAGTCACAGCATCGAGTTCGGTTTTGAACTCAACGTGTTGAACTGACCGAATAATTGTTGTAACCGCAAGATCGAGATCAGCTGGAGTTAATTCATTAACACGTTTATTTGGAGATATATAATGCAATTTCCATTTGAGGCAGTATGCGATGATTCGTTTAATTTTTTCCCACGATGAACATCGATTGAGGAGACGTTGAATTTCACTTTCTTCTGCAACCATGTGAACTATAATTTTTCGAAGTTCTGGCACTGTTTCATTTTTAGTTTGGTGATTTGGTAATTGGTAATTGGGCCAAGTGGACTCATCGTTAAGTAAAAATGATGGGCCTGACCACCATAAAGGATGGGTAATCAGTTCAGCTGGAAATAAACCTCTAGAGGCACAATCAACTGGATTTTCATGAGTTGATACATGACGCCATATTTCAGGAGCAGTTAGTTCTTGAATTAGACTCGTTCTATTGGCAACAAAGGTAACCCATCGATGAGGAGATGATTTGATCCAAGCAAGAACAGTAGACGAGTCGGTCCATGCATGCATATTGTCAATAGTTATTCTTTTGGTATATATATCATGAATTGTACGTAATAACTTTGCACCTAAAACTGCGGCACAAAGTTCAAGGCGTGGAACACTTAAGCACTTAAGAGGAGCTACTTTGGACTTGGCAGTAACCAATTGACAGATAACATTATTTGAAGAAATTCCTCGGAGATAAACAGCTGCAGCGTATCCTTTGAGAACTGTCCGTGAATACATGAAGTTGATAATTAATCGGATAATCGCAAGTTATTCTACGAGGTACATTAACATTGCTTAATAGTGAAAATTCATTTTGATAGCGCAACCAGATAGTCGAAAGTTCATGGGGAACTTGATCGTCCCATCCAATACCAGCAGTCCACAGTTGCTGCATAAAATGTTTCAATAAAAACGTAACAGGTGATAGCAAACCAAGTGGATCGAACACTTTAGCAATTTCAGATAATATTGATCTCTTTGTTGGATTAACTGAAATTTGTGATAATTTATACGAAAATGTGTCAAATTTAGGGTCCCATTGCATTCCAAGTATTTTCAAACCTTTATTGTCAACGTCATCAAAAAATACAGCCGGAGACATTAGCCTATCATCTTCAGAAACAGCATGAAGTATTCGAGAATTGTTACTTGCCCATTTCCGTAACTCAAATTGTCCTTGACCACATAAAGCAATCAATTGAGTCTGTTTGTGTAAAGCTTCCTCATCTGTTTCAGCCCCGGACAAGATGTCGTCGACATATGTATCCGTTAATAAAATTTCGGAAGCGAAGGGAAATTTCTCGCGTCCAATCGTAGCTAGTTCCCTCAATGTACGGAGAGCTTGATGAGGAGCGCATGAAGTTCCATATGTAACTGTACACAAACGATAAGTGTTTATTGGGTCTGATGAATTAAAACGCCATAAAATACGTAGATAATTACGATCTTCAGGTTGAATTAAAATTTGTCTATACATTTGTTTAATGTCTGCCATGAAAATATATTTGGACAGACGAGCACGAAGTAGAATAAATTGTAAATTTGGTTGAAGTTTAGGACCGCTAAGTAACATTTCGTTTAGAGATTGACCAGATTTTGTTTTTGAAGAAGCATTAAAACCACACGTAATTTGGTAGTTGTACTATCTGGTTTCAACACACAATGATGAGGGATATAATACGAATATGGATTTTGTTCATCATTAATAGTTAAAAGTTCCATATGATTACAATCCAAATAATTTTCATAAATTCGTGATAATCTTTTTGAAGTTGTGGGTTGTGAGATAGTCGTTGTTCAAGAGACTTGAAGCGATGCATTGCTATGGTGAATGAATCTCCTAAGATTGGACGACTGGTTCGAAAGGGCAATGATAACATAAATCTACCAGTTTCGAGCCGTGTCACCGTATTTTGTATATTTGTTCCGCTTGAATATCATCTGGAGTGGAGCACTGTATTGAAGGTGGTTCTTCAATTTCCCAAAATTTCTTGATAGCATTATCAAGATTCTCTGTGACTGAAATATGAAACGATTTGATGTCAGGTTGACGGTTAGTTGAACCTGTAGGTCCCATTATAACCCAACCGAAACTCGTATTCAAGGCTATCGGTTCATCAGAATTTCCTCGTATGACACCACCCGTTAACAACATTGAAGTTACTTCAGCACCTAATAATAAATCTATTGGACCTGGCATGTTGTATTGAGGATCTGCTAATTGTATATTAGATAAATGATCCCATTTCCTGGAGTTACAATATTTTGTGGTGTACGATCTGTTATAGAAGGAATGACTATAGCATTAATAGAAATCGGATTTCCATTATTTGGAACACACAATTCCACCGTCACACAACCTTTTAATTCTTTCAACGGAACATTTGAAAGAGCGCTAACTTGTAAGTCACAACGACGCCGACGTAATGATAATCGTGAAGCCCAGTTGTCTGTTATAAAACTTGCTTGAGCTCCAGAGTCAAGTAAGGCACGTAACATATAAAATTCGTTTGTTAAAGATCGCACTCGTACTAGAATAGTAGACAAAAGAACAACTGGCCTAAGTTGATTCTTGACCGTTAACGATACAAGTGGTAGTTGGTTTTCATTTGAAATATCGCCGTTTAATAATACCGAATTACATTGAACATTTGTTGGAGGAGTTGATGAACCTTGAGACGAAGTTGATGAAGTGTTATTAATCGATTTTGGAGGAGAGGCTTTTGTGACTGTTTCAAAATGAAGAAGTGAGTGATGTGATTTATTGCAATTTTGCATAAAATTTCGAAGTGCAAGTTGACGCAGAGTGTCCAGATCGAAGACAATTTATACACATACGTCGTTCTTTTATAAAGTTAAAACGTTCTTTCGGCTTTTTATTAAAAAAGTGAACATTTTCTAATTTCATGATTCTCGTGACATAAATCACACTTATCCGATGTAGATGTCATCGAAGTCATTAACACCTTTGAAGTGCCGGCCGAACGACTTACTTTCAAAAATTGTTGTGGTTTCTTATCAACTTTAGAATTTTGAGTTGATATGGCTTCCGCAGAACGCAAATGACTCCTTAAGAAATCAACGAACTCATCAGTAGACGGAAGATGACGATTACCAACTAAAGTTCCCAGCGAGATCGAAGATCTCTGTCTAAATTTTTCTCAAATATATGAATAAGCATTGACTCCATTGTTTCGTAGTAAAACCAAGATTATTTAAAGCAGCGAGGTGTTCAACTATGGAATTAATTGCGGTTTTTATTGATGGAGCATTATTTGTACTGATCGGACCAATTGATAACAATGCATCCAAATGATGACGGGCTAAATCTCTTTTATTTCCATACTGTGTTTTAATATTTCCCAAGCACTATGATAATTTAGTACTGTAATAGGCAAATGTTTAATGAGGGCTAGAGCTTCTCTTCAAGCGATGTTTTTAATATTTCGAAACGTTCAATATCAGGTAAATTTGGCACGTGAGATAAAATGGAATTAAATAGGTTTTCAAATCCTTGCCATTCCGAGATATTACCTGAAAAGATTGGAAATTTTCTTTTTGGCAAATGAAAATTGGCCAATGACGACATTGTAGAATTTGGATTGACAGAATTATTGAGTAACGACGACGACATATCCATAGGTTGTGATGTAGACATACCAAGAATATCTGCAGAACTTAACAATTCATAGTATAAAGTATCAAAGGTATCTGCGAGTGATTGACTAAATTCATGCGACGTAATATTAGGAACTACGTTTAAGTTCACCGACGACTCCATTATTTGTATATCCGATTCAACGTGAGATCGTATATCTGTTAATTCGCGTAACATATTCATGACCTTAATACGTTTCGTAGTATTTGTGTTATCTTCTTGAAATTATCTATGGCTGACATAAACGTTGCTAACCTCTTTAAACCACGCTCAATTCTCGCCTTGGCATCAGCGTACGAAGTTGCTGTGAACGTACTCATTTTAACGTTTTACCCAAAATAACGTACAATTTAAAATATTAATAAAAAATAAACAATATACTCTGCGAATACATACAATATTTACGACGTAGATGACGATAACTACTGAGGTTCGACGATTAGGATGTACATATACGTGCTCGGGAAACGAACACGGGAGAGACCTCAGTAATTATAAATCTTGTTGGTTATTACATAAAAAATATTCGCTAATTCATTTAAATTATCCGGCCCGAAGGACCAAATGTATAATAACCACACAAAATATCTAACGAATATATAGCGAGGAAAAAACAAATATAATGAATGAAAAACCAAATAAAATAAAATATAAATAAGTGGACTGTAATTTAAAAAAAAAAAAAAAATAAATCAAACCAATAATATCTTAATTATATGGGGAACAGGGGGGATTAATACACAATACTTAAAATATTTCGACAACAACAAAACAATTTTATAATAATTGTACAAAATAAAATAATAACAATATAACAAAAGAAAAGAAATATTTATAAAAAAAATAACCTGTTCCTCGAAAAGACAATAGTAATACGGAGCGTTGGTGCGGCGATGAAAATGTTCGGCGTTGGGCAAAATATCAAAACAACGAAGACGAAATTCAACCGATGTACATTTTACCCGAACGTTCTGGAATTCTGTAATTTTTCCCGATGAATCGAAATTTAATGTATTTTCATCTGATGGTAGAGGAAAAGTATGGAGAAAACCAAATGAACAATTAAAAACACAAAACTTATGCGCAACTGTTAAACACGGCAGTGGCAATGTGTTAGTATGGGGGTGTATGAGTGCATCAGGAGTAGGAAATTTAGTGTTTATAGATGGTATAATGGATCAATATATTTATTTAGATATTTTAAGGAATAATTTAAAAAGTAGTGTGGACAAATATTTTAGTTTGGGGAGTTCATTTATTTTTCAACAAGACAATGATCCAAAACACACAGCAAAACGTGTTAAAGAGTGGTTGATACATAATGTTCCTAAACAACTCCATACACCCCCACAGTCGCCCGATATGAACCCTATCGAACATCTATGGGATGAAATAGGAAGAAAAATTAGAACACATAATGTTCGAAATAAACAACAGTTGAAAAATGCAATTTCTAGCAGAATGGAACACAATTGACCCGGAAATCACTAAAAAATTAGTAAATAGTATGAAGAATCGTTTAATCGATGTTATTAAAGCAAAAGGTGGTTCTACACGTTATTAACTAAAGAAAGAAAACTGACCCAATTAATAAATTTAATAAATTAATAAATTATATTGTAAGTGTATGGTAACTTTTTGGTGTATTCTTTATTTGAATATTTCTAATATGTTATTTATTATAATCATATGTTAAATAAAAAAAAGTTTATTTTATTGAAATATAAAATATGTATGCTAAATTAATTTGTGGTACAATTACCAATCCTTAATGTTTTGGATCTTTCGAAATATTTATAAAAACTTTTTTTGAAAAAAGTTGTATGGAAACTTTTTTGACCGAGTGTATATCTAACCATTATTGGTCATAATTGTACACTTTATTGAAATCAAAAAGAAGTTTATTTATTTATATTTTATATTAGGTGTCGAAGCCGTAAATGCATAAATACTCGTATATACGAAAATTTACAACGACGTCATTGCTAATTAACAACCGGCCACATTAAAGCGTAATATATATATATATACACGATTAAAATTATTATATTATCGGCATATTCTATATTAGTAAGTAAAGGGCAACGCCCGCGGTGCTGTCGTCAATATACCGCCGTAGTGAACACACACGCTAAAATTATTATAAATCGCGTATACGTATTTTATTGTAAAAATTAAGTAAATTTGGGTGCGAAAACCGCCGTCGTCAAATACGCGTCGCGTTTACACTTTCTTATGCGTTTTTTCTTATACGTTTTATTATATTAATTGGCTTGAATATAATAGGAAAATTTGTGTAATACGGCTCGAATAGCCAAGAATATTATTATTATATAAATCGAATTATTCATATAAATTATTATTGTATTTTTGTGTAATTTTAAATTAAGCTAGATATACGCGACTGGCCAGTCTACGCTATTTGTAATGGTGAGTTTTTTCTTTGCAATTTATAATTATTAGACCAAAAGGGTAATCTTTACGTATAAATATGTTATAATTGTTAGACCAAAAGGGTAATCTTTACGCATATATATATATATTTATAATTGTCAGACCAAAAGGGTCTTTTCACGTATAAATATATTATAATTGTTGGACCAAAAGGGTTGTTTATATATATTATTATTGGGCCAAAAGGGCATTTATTATTAATTTGATTTATTTATTATTTTTATAATTGTTTAATTTTATTATTATTGAGCCAAAAGAGCTGTGTATGTATTGATTTTATTTTTTTTTGTTATATTTTTAATATTATTTTCTTGTGTCAATATACGCGTATTATTATAAATTTTTGTTATCAGGTCATCATCGTTCATTTATTTTAATAGTTTAAATCATATACACGCATTATTTTTGAAATAGTGTCCGGGCTCGTGTAATAAGATTTTACGCTCCCGACCTAAACATTAGGTACTGATTGATATGATGGCAAGACACTAAATTTATTTAAATGTACGTACATAGTTCAATAATAAAAACAGTTGTTTATATTGTAAATGTTAAAGATGTTAAAATATTCTATGTAAAGAAATTTAGAATTCCTTAATATTAATCAGCAGGGCTCATAACTTCTAGCATTTGCATATTTTTTTGAGAGATCCTAAGAGATACCTATGTGAGCTATAAATTTGTTTCAGATAACTAAGAAGCTAAATAAGAAATTTTATGTTGCATATTTTTAAGTATAAGTGCTATTTTACTATTTTTCTATTTTGCCGACATTATTTTTGCATAGTTATTTCTTTTTTTTTCAGTTCTGTAGCTTTTAAAACATTTTTTCTTAATAATAATAAGTAATTATAGTCGTACTAATTATTTATATTAGTAATTAATTCATGTTAATTAATTTTTCTTATTATAATATTATATAAGTTATATAATATGATAAGAAAAAACTATAAGAGTTTAGGCGACGCGCGACGTAGCGAGTGTACGCCCGAAACTTGGTGATCCCATCGATATCATCGATACATCGAAGATCATTTCACTTTGAAAACTTGTACAAACATCTGATTATTCAATGTAACTTTCAAGGTAAATATATATTTAAAAATATATAATTATAATTTACAATTTATAATTTTTTTTTTAACAGAACAACCGCAGAATTAATGAGTACCACAAGTCGTCCATGATACCAATAAACAATAATTTCGATGTAATATTATTCATTTTTTTTTTTTTAATAATAATAAAAGCTTAATAATTTTTTTTATACAAATGTTTTTTTCACATGTTTTAGTATTTTTAGTGCATATTTAAGCGCTCATGTGAATATCTTTTAGAGCATATTATTGCGCTTATAACAACCTTTTTTAGAGCTATAAGTTATGAGCCCTGTTAATCAGTATTGCTGAACATGACCTAAAAAATCCAAATTTAAATATATGTGTATTCAAGATAAATTATACCAACATAAATTTCACATACAATTTTTCATATATTATGACGGATATTGTGAAACTAAGAAATATTCTTGAACAAATTTCACCAAGATATTTTAAGATATTCAATAATTTGTCAAAAATATAAACCATATAAGCATTACATTCCTTTTGTTCGATCTCGATATCGAATTTTTAATTAATAATAAACGTAATCATATGTAGGATAAAATATTGTATACCGATTCGCAGAGGGTAGCACACGTGTAGGTAATCGAATTTTCATTATATTCATAACCGTTAAAATTTGTGTAAAACGACTCCGATAGAAGACGTCCCCGAGTAAAGACGTCTCTGCGAAAATATGTTTTTTCACCTCTGAATCGTCGCGTATATAATGCTTTTAATCGTCTCGTATATAATATTATATTGTCGCGTAAAAAAAATATAAATGTCGTTGTGTAAACGCGATCGCGAAATATGTAACGTATTACACCGCATATGCACTATTTCGTTAAATGAAGTTATACGGTCCACAATACAAAAGATCGTTTTTCTTGTTTTCGTAAGCAAATTACTGAGCCCGAACGCCTTTTTTTTGCACTTCCTTAAGACTTAACAAGCAACAACACCAAACATTATTCTTTATAATTAAGATAATTATTATAGTTAGTTGTAGTTCACAGTTAGATTATATACTTAAATTGCATTATTACATTATAAATTACTCAATACACTTAAATTTTACATCAAAGATAACTACGTTGGTTTAAATATTTATTTGGAATTTTAAACTGATGTAGTAGGTAATGTTATTTGAATTTCAAAATACAATGTCTTTCTTATAAATAATAATTAATAGTTTAGAACAAATCATTTACCTATAGCTTATAAAATAGGACCTTTTTTATAAATATTTTCCTCATTTTATTTTATCTTTATTCTATATTTATTCATTTATTCATTTTGATATTTTTTAAATTTCAATAAATAATTAATTATTAATTAATTTTCTATCATAACATATTTTCTAGATAGATGGTAATGTTCAATTTTTTTCAACTGGCATTGGATTGGTTTATAACGTCCAACTACATTCTCCATTTTTCACGTAAATATATATTTATTTGTTAAGGATTTCTAATATATTCCAATACTGTTTTTGTATTATTACATATAAATATGGAATAATACATATTATTTAGACTACAGTAATTTAATTTCTTTATTAATTCATATATATACATTTTTTTTTTTTTTTTTAAGGCTTTGACCTCAATGACCAATTAACCAACGTTTATTTTTCTATTACTGTTTTTAACTTAGTAATAATAAAGAAGAATCTTACTAATTAGAACTTTTTTTTACTAGTTTCCAATATGAACTGGAACTGGAAGTAACATTATTTTAATCTGTTTCATTCATAGGAAAACAATTAATTTTTTTCAGAGCTTTGACGTCAGTGGTCATTAGTCCAAGTATTAACTTACTACTTGTAACTTTTTTTTTTTTTTTTTACCAGTTTCTAGTGTATTTTTTTTAAACTGGAATGATATAATTTTATTTTCTTTCGTTCATAGGAAAGCAATAAGTTCACAATTTTTTTTTTTTTATGGCTTTGCCAGCAATTGTCATTAGCCAAAATATCAAGTATTAACTTACTACTACTTAGAATTTTTTTTTTACTAGTTTCCAGTATATGTGAACTAGAATAACATAATTTTATTTTCTTCCATTCATAGGAAAGCAATAAGTTCACAATTTTTTTTTTTTATGGCTTTGACGTCAATGGTCATTAGTCCAAGTATTAACTTACTACTTGTAACTTTTTTTTTTTTTTTTTACCAGTTTCTAGTGTATTTTTTGAATTGGAATAACAATTTTATTTTCTTCCATTCATAGGAAAGCAATAAGTTCACTTTTTTTTTTTTTTTTTATGGCTTTGCTGGCAACTGTCATTAGCCCAAGTATCAAGTATGAACTTACTACTACTTAGAACTTTTTTCTAATAGTTTCCAGTATATTTGAACTAGAACAACATAATTTTATTTCCTTCCATTCATAGGAAAGCAATAAGTTCACAATTTTTTTTTTTTATGGCTTTAACGTCATTAGTCCAAGTCAATGGTCATTAGTCCAAGCATTGTTAAATATTAGCTCACTACTTATAAATTTTTTTTTTACTAGTTTCCAGTGTATTTGAATTGGAATAATATAATTTTATTCTGTTCTATTTATAGGAATAGCAATAATTTCCTTCCATTTTAATCTCATATTTCATTTTTTTTTTTTTGGGACAATTTAAATATTTACCATACATAATTTAGTTCTGTTAACATTTTCCAACATCTGTCTAGAGAAAATAATGTTATGATCGTTTTACAATAATTTTACATAAGTACCAATTTTAGATAAAATTGTTTAGATACTACTTATTATTTTCAATGAACAAATGATTAAATATTTCAGAATAATAACTGACAACTACTAAATATCATAGAGGAAATGTTGAACTATAGTTAAAATTAATTTTGATCATTTAATATATTTAATTTCCATGGATTTTTTTCTTTGTAAATATTGTTGCTTTTTTCACTCAAATTTTATAAAATAATGTCATATTTTAAAGAATCTATAGACAATTTAGCATTTGATGATAAATATTTTAAAAATATGGAATGTAGTTTGGATATTAATATATTATAGTATTTAAAATAAGTATTATTATTATTATTATTATTATTTTAATATTCTTATTCTTCACTGCTTCTTATGTTACAAAACTATTCAAATACAAAACCATCCACATCCAGTTTATACAACCTTGGCTTACGTATAACCATAGGCGCCGCCAGGAATTTTGTCAGGGGGTGCTTCGTGCATAGTATACGCTGATTTCTAAATAATGCTTAAATTATTTAAGTTAAATACGAAGAAATATTTTTTTCAAATTATATGAAGATACAAAGTTATTTTTGTTTTTTTCAAAGTAAATGTTAATTACAAAGTAACGTAAATTACGATTAGAAAATCCGATAATGATAATAGTATATAAAAAGTATTATAATAGATAATAGAAATAATATAATTATGCAAAATAAAATATTTTCAATACCATTCAATTTTTTTTAAATTTTTTTAAAGCCAAGGGAGTGCAAGAGTAACCCCTCGCGGCGCCCATGCGTAGGTATAACACTGATTATGAATCCACATGTTTGGTTGAAATAATAAAAGCATTTTTTATGAATAATCCAACTATAAACTACAATAACTAATTATTAAAATATTATAACTATACTTATAGTTTGTATGTCTATTATAACAAATAATAATATTACAATTTACAACTGGTACATTGAAAAATAAATCAAATATTGAAGGTATTGAAGGGGACATTTTCTCGCTTCGTCTTACACACGAAACATAGCAAAATAAACGTTTCCTGCTTCTAATGTACTGATCGATTTAGTGGTGCGATAAGAAACATAAAAAAGAGATTTGAATTCGATGTGACGTCTACTTGAAATCGTCTTTCCCACATTTCTGATTTTTTTTTCATAAATTCTTAAAAATTACTACTTGAACAAATTTAAAATAAAAATTGCTAATAATCAATTTTTGAACACCTTGAAAATCTTAAAAATTATTATTTTATAATAAATATTTATTTATTCTGCAGTTAGAATGTTAAATAATAAATTTAGTTTTAAATTAATCTAGTCTATAACATATGTCAACTTTTAATTGTTATTCAAAAATTCAGGTACTGTACTCATGGATTAAAAAATAAAATATTTAAAACACAGAATAAGAAACTTTTTTTAGTAGTATCACTGATTATATAAATTATAGTGTAGGTACACCGCTGGCTAGTTTTTCTGTACCGCAAAATAAAACTGTGGACAGATAGCAATAAGAACACAATATCAATAATTCACATTTTATTTTGGACTTTGGCTGGTGGTAATGCGGGAATAATATTTTGATGTAACATAAACATAAATATGAAACATACAAGCTTATACAAATTAATCTATGGTACATACGTCTATTTTTGTGCAAACATTCTAAACAATATTTTATTATAATTTAACATAATTTAGTTAATGTTAGTATATTCTTGCCTATGGTTAATTTAATTCAGTTGCACTCCAACGTGCTCTATGCAATAATCCTATCCCTTTCAGGCCCATTGATGCCATATGGCATCATGATATTTATCAATTTTTGTTATTTATACTGGTCAGCCCAATGATTCCATTTAGAATTCTTATGAAAAACTGTGTTCTTTTCAGTGGTATCAATAATATATGTAATAATATTATGTTTCACTGAAAAGATGATTTATTAAAATTTAATTTTTTATTTATAGCTAATATTTTCAATCATTCCAATGTGAACAATACTACCGATAATTTTCTCGATTTATGGTAATTTATATTTTATTATACTTGCACTTACTTTTACTTAAGAAGAATAAATCAATTATTCTAAAAATGTTATTTATTTTCGTAACTGTCATTATTTTTTTTGTAACAAGACTTTTTCCTAATGATTCCATCTGGCATCATTGGTTGTGTGGGTATGTGTAGATATTAATATTATAATATACTCATTTTTTTTAAAGTAAATTTTACTATGACTCTAAAGGTAAATAAAATGGAAGACCTACTCAGAGGAAATTTATCTGATATAGATGATTATGATAAAGAAACAATTACTATGCAATGTATTACGAAAATAGCTGAATTCATAGATAATAATGCCAATATAGACAATTTGGTTATTTACATTTAGTCTGTAGAATAATTATTATTTTTAACATACATTATTTTTATTTTAGGAAATAAAAGATGTACCATCATTAACAAGATTTTAAAAAATCATTATGTGGAAAAAATGATACTGATGAAAATGCCGGAGAAAATTTATATTTACAATTACTAACTAAATGGATAAATGGTTCATGGGAAAATTTAAAAATACCCATTTGATAGAAGAATATCTGATCCTCCTAAAGTCACTAAAACCTTTACAATAATTTAAACAATTTGTAGATTCAAAAATCATTGGATATATTGTATACCAGACAAATTTATATTCTACACAAAAATAAAAATGGTACTAGTATTGTACTAGTACAATACAAATATAAATGATGTAGTTTTATGTTAAAATTCAAATTAAAACTGTTTCAGACATTTGTTTTCTTTATATGGCATATTTTTAATTGGTGAAAATGGCGGAGTAGATACTGTACCTTCTCGTAGTTCTCACCGTAAGTAGTGTTGTCTTTATTTCTTCTCGATATCTCTGTGTTCAACCACATGATATTTTTTTGATATGAAGACGACACCACGAAATAAAACAGCATCAAACTGGCGGCCGAACGTTGCAAAACCTCCAGACCTAGTTGGTGAAAACAGCCCTTATCAGAGCTACACCTTCTTTGACAGTCGTGCTCAACACACAACACATTTAAAAACTAAAAGTAAAACGAAAAATAGACAATCAGGTACATTGTGATTCTAAAAACTGTAGAACAGCGAAGAATAACATCAAAATAGCTCAAATTAATGTTAAAGGTTTGTCCAGAGCTAAGGTAGACATTCTAAGCAAAAAATTTTCCAAAGTAGACATTTTAACTACACAAGAGTCTCATATCCTAGAAAGAGAAACAAACCGCCTTAAGACATTACTGTAAGAAATAAGTTTTGTTTAATTTTGCTTTATATTGTTATAATTAAGAATTAGTAATACAAAAGAATCATGTTATTTCTCGTTATATTACATATTGAAGTTACTATTTATAATGATATAATTATTATTTTGTTTAATTTAATTAATACTGTAAGTTTCCTGCGATGATGAAATTTTTTTGATGATTACAAATAGTAGGCCTGAAACGAATAATATTTGTCTAGTTTATAGGTAATAGAAAATGTTTAGAAGTGTTTTTTATGGACGCGATAAAAGAAACTGTAAAAGGACACTAGACGGGCAAACAAACCTGTGCAACGCCCGAAAGAACACGTTATTAGATGTACAGCAAAAATACAGAAAATGTTCAAAAATTGAAATGTATGAGATAAAACTGCTTCACGAGGGAAAGAACCCTGAAGGCCACATTTGTATATTGGTCGTCTTGCATGGTGATGATGAGGACATTGTGGAAGTTGATGAAATTCATTTGTTTAGGGCGAAATACAATATAAGACCGGCATGCCGCGGCATTATAACTTGAAATGCTGTCTGGCCATTTGGTATTAAAATATAACAACTGGATCAGTATCAAGTATCAATATATAATATAAATCATACTTAGAACATATTTTGTTATTTCCTAAGAGCCAAATTTGAAGAATATAAACTCGGTTGGCTCTGACTTCAAGATACAAAATGTAATGCATTCAATTAGTATTATCAAATTATTATATAAAACAATGGCCTAATAATAATCCACTATCATTGGGTTGGGCCACTTTATCCCCCAAATTAATTATAAAATATCAATGATGAAACGAATTATTTGTTGCTATCTAGCGAATAATTTTTTTTCGAGGGTTAGACGAGTTTGGCACTGGAAGAAAATATAATTTTGTGACATAATTTCAAATAAAACGCGATTTGGTTTTTTGTGGGTTGGGCCAATATGGTTCTATACGCTTCAAATATACCATATCGTTTGCCGAAGAGTTGATTTCAAACAATCAAAGCCGTCAATATTATGTTTTCCGGGAGCCAGCATAGATTTGCTAACAAGCACCTGATATTTGGTAAATAGTGTTTTTGTATGCTGCTTAGGAACTAATCAAAAATACCTGGTGCTGTATTTTTGATTGACATTAACATTTTATTTATTTCCAACAGTACAGAAAATAATGCCGTTTTGTATATGAATATACCAGAAAATTTTTTAATATACGTTAGCCAAGTATATTTTGCAAAACAAAAGATACCACCACTAGCAGAACAAACTACTGAATAGAGATTTCATTTATCAGGACGTTTGTGGTGTTCAACAGACGACATCATATGGCAAAGCTGGGCACTAACTAGTTAGAAAATTAAAGTTAAGTTGAAAAGTTACTTTTAAAGTAACTTTCTAACGTAACTAGTTTGTTTTAATTCATAATAATTTACTAACTTACCAGTTTAATTGAATGCATGAAATTATCTAATCTAACGCGTTAAAAAC
The DNA here is from genome assembly GCA_032441835.1 of Slavum lentiscoides. Classification (NCBI taxonomy): domain Eukaryota; kingdom Metazoa; phylum Arthropoda; class Insecta; order Hemiptera; family Aphididae; genus Slavum; species Slavum lentiscoides. The sequence continues at coordinate 35,065,936 of CM063706.1, read as the reverse complement.
AAAAAGTAATAAGTTATTTTTTTACTAATTTTTCCCCCATAAAAATAATAAATTTTAATTCAATTTTCTATTACTGTAGACATTTCTCAGCGCTCGGTAACACTACTGACGAGATAATCACAGTATATTCAAACTTTTCTCCTAAACAACCAATAATAGAATTTTCAAAAGAAATCAAAAAACCATATATAAAATGCAATAAAGTATTACCTCAAGTGCACATGTTGAAAGACTTTTTAGCGCAGGCGGCCAATTATTTGACGAATGACGAGGATCTATGTCCGATAGCAATTCTGAAATGACTTTATTATTGACATTTAATAAATACTTTAAATAATCACGACTCATATATTTATTTTTTTTATATGTGTATATATATATATATATATATATATTGGTTATATTATTTTATTTCTTATTTTGTTACATTTTATGTTCCAATATTCTCACTGACTATTCAAGAAATTAAGATTAACACTTGAAACAATAATTTTAGTTAGGTTATTAATTATTAATTTAATGTATCTAATACACTATATATGAAAGAATGAATTTTTAAATTTATATTTTAAATTATTAAAAAAAAAAAAGGTAGCAAGCTGCGGTGTGTTGTGGATATCGCTTAAATGAATTACTTGGATAAAGATTTTAGAGTTTTGTTTTTATTATAAATTTGAAAGCAATAATAAATCATTGCATTCGATAAAACGATTCTGAGCGGAGCTTCGGTGTAATACACTTTGTACAAAATTGAAGTAATATATGTCTGACGTCGTGTCCAAATTTCAAGTCGAAAAACTCAAAATTAACTGTTTTATGAATGAAAAACCTCAAAACCTAAAAATAGCCTAAAATTGAATGAAACTTTTTGAAAATTTTTTTTGAAGTTTTATAGTACAAAGATTTTGTTGAACATTTCAAGACAATAGAATAATTATTTTCGAAATTATAGCGAAAAAACTTTATGTGATATTGACGAAATCCCATTTTTAGTGGTTTTTCGTAATTTTTCGGTAATTTATCGCGTCGCGTTAAAATACTATCGAGAAAATCGAAAAATGATCTCTCTAAAGTACCAACTAGATGCGAATTGCTGTCGGAAACAAACTGTGACCGAAGAGATCGGAGCACTCTTTCTGGTCAAAAATCTGTACACAGGATAGAAAAAAAAAATTTTTTTAAATTAATAACATCATTTTAAAACCACTAGATCCCTCGCTCCGCTCAGAATCTAAAAAAAAACTAACTTCTAACTTAAGTTAATATTTTCACCAACTAACTTCTAACTTAACTAAGTTAGAAATTTTGGTCATTTCAGAAACTAACTTATATTCTAACTTTATTACTTTTTATATTAAAGTAACTGAACTAGTTGAAAAAATGACTAACTTGCCCGGCTTTGTCATATGGTGATGGCCATCACATGGCCGATGTCCGTTGTTAAATAAAAGAATTTTTAATAGACTTCTTAAATTTATATAAATCATTTCCATGCCTTTAGAAAACCAAATTAAAAGAATACAACCAGTGGCGCCCACAGGTCTTTCAAAAGCCAATGCAATTATATTTTTTAACACCCACTCACCCTATCCCACCAGTGGCATATTGCTGTGGCAGATTTCCTATTTCTAATAAGGAATTAACAAAAAAAAAATGGATTAATGCTATAAAAAGAAAAAACTTTGAACCAAGTGGACCCGAATCTGTAGCAGTCATTTTACAGAAAAAGACTACCAAGTAAGACTTAATGCTCATCGTCCACTATTAAAATATAATGCTGTGCCATCTGTATTTCCATCATTTCCATCTTATCTTCAAAAACAAAATAAAATTCCAAGAAAGGAACCTACACTAAGAAAAAAAGGCGATACCTTAATATTTTTTGACTTGAATGTATCAAAATATGTTATTAATTTGTTTTATATATTATATATATTTATTTATAGTTGATGGTAATGCCACTGTACTAACAGAACACTTGCAGGAAGTAAATTTTGAAGCAACTGATAATATTCATACAACTTTTAAAAATGTAGAAGTACAAACAGAGTTTATTTATACAAATGAAGTAATACTTAAAAAATTAAAATTAGAATTTTGAGTCAAAAACTTTGACGACAAAAAAATAAAATAAAGAACTTGGAAGACCTTCTAAAAAATTTAAAATCCAAAGAACTACTTGATAATGTACATCAAATTATTATTTCTTCTAATTTCAGTGGCAAGTTTTATTCATTGATTGTATTATTAGCGTGCACAGACTTGTATATTAGCTGCTTGATAAATTGCTTTAGTTATGGAATTAAATTTATTTAAAAATGAATGTAAGAATAATAATAAAACTAATGGTAAGAGATACACAAAAGAAATGAAAGAATTTGCTCTCACGTTGCATTACAATTCACCTAAAGCTTATAATTATTGTCAGAAATATTCAATTACATATCAGCTATTATATTCGTATTATATATATATATATTTTTTTTTAAGCTCAATATAAGTCTGCCTCATCCATTGTCGATTACACATTGGACATCCTCTGTTAATGCTGACCCTGGGTTTTTAAAGAAGTACTTGAACATCTCAAAACTATTCCACCTGATGATCGAGACTGTAATATGATTTTTGATGCAATGTCAATTAGGAAAAAAATTATTTATGACAGTAGTAGTGATAAGTTTATGGGTTATTGCGATTTTGGAAACTTTAATGTTATAAAAATTGTTAGGTTTATTGAAACAACATTAATTAAGCTCACAAATAATTTTACTATGTTCTAGCTCTACAATTATAACTTCCACTAAAAATGTTGTGTTTAATTTGGGTATATTTAAAAATCTGAGCTGTGACGATGAAAGCTTTTTACAAAAACCATAGGCTAAATTTAGTTGTACTCATACGTAAATTATACATTAAGATCCGTTTGCACCATACTGCAGAGTTGAAAACAGTAAAAACTGTAAGTAAGCGTCGTATGTTAGTTAACAAAGCTTATTTTGTTTCACAATCAATAGAGGTCAAGCATATTTATGAAATATTGATTTAATTAAATGGCTTTTTTTTTGTCATTGTAAATATATACGTTTTAAAATAACGATTTTTAATATTTAATCAGTGCAAAAAGTATTGATTTTGGAATGCTGATTCTGTTTAGTAGGTACCGTTTATTTTCTGCAATAAACATATTATTATATTTGTAAGAATTTATTTTTATTTATCTTATTTTATATTGAATATCTGAAGCATATATTTAATTCGACGCAAATGGGTAAAGTATTAAACAGTAATAAAAAACTATTTTGCCAACCGATAAAACGGCCGCCACCCGTCGGCAGGTTTCACCGTTAACATCATCGACAATACAGAGTCGCTTATCTATAGTGTAATACAGAAATCCGCGCCTCGTGTAAACCCGGCTTTATTACCAATTATTTCGAAAACAATCACGGGAGTTCGGTAGGGGCAACAACGTAACATACACTTCGCCTTTGGAAACCACTGAATTCTCTTTTGAAAAATTTCTAGCGGGCCCCGCGCATTACACAGGTATTTTCGACAAGACCACGGTTATCTACTAGTACATAACCGTGGTCAAGACCCAAACGGCGCGCGGCACGCTTCCGACCCCGTACAACGCTCCTTGGAAGGGGGAGGGATTTACATACCACCGCTCTACTACCAAAACCACGTTTGCGCCGGAACAACAGCTCCTTCCGAGTACGGCCATAGAGACGTATTAATACGTCTACGAGTACGGCGGTCGTCTGCTCCCCTACTCGCGTTGCAAGTGAAGAGTTCTAGCAGCAACGACGACGACAAATAATAATTATTGACCGACACGTCATGACGTCGCACTGGCCAACTTACACGTGTAATAACACGCAAACCACGATACACGAATCACGGACCCCTCGTCCGTCCCCCTCGCGAGCGGTTAAACGTACGAATGAATATGAAATATATAATCGTGACGAATAAGAGTAATAATTGTGACTCACGGATTTCACACAAGACATTCGAGCGAAAATACAAGCACGGCCGACTTTGTAATCCCAGTAACACGGCCCGCCCGACGGCGATTCACGTGGTGGCAGCGAAACGCGGGACGACGGATCGTCCGTCTGTTCTGGAACAACGCCGCCGCGTCGTCGACAGGCTAAACGCGCGACACACACGTGGACGCGTACGGTCGGTCGAACGAAAACCGAACGGGGGTCGCGATTCGCGAAAAAACGACCGAATCGAGCGCACGAGGTACAAAACGTCACACGTCGGTGTGAAGAAAAAAGAAAAACGTTTCTATTGAATTGTCGCCGTATACAGCGATTTCAACCGGCGACCGACCAACGGCGGAGAAAGACGCAAAAACCATCGCCACGACACACTCGGCCACGGATTAGACGAATACAGACGGATCGCTCGGCCCGAGAACAAAATAATTGCAAATACGCTCTTCTGATTGGTCCACCGCATAGGTATCAATGCAGGCGCACGCGACGATATAAATTATCGTGTTGGGATTTTACAATATTACAGTACAACTTCTGTATTATCTCGAATAATGGTTATCACGTGCCGGTAAAAATTTCGCGCAGATTAAGCACCGGTTTTTTTTCCAACCGTGTGTGTACGAAACGAGTATTACATTTAACACGATCGCATTCGATAAAATTTGTCACTTTTTCAAAATTGCCCCCCAGAATCAATATGTAAACAACACAAATAGATTACCTAGCGGGAGTAATTTAGGTAAATATATTGTGCTATCATGCGGTAACACTGATATGGGGGAATCGAATGACGTCATTTTTTTTTTTTGTTTATATCGCGAGTGATCCATCTGTATTCATCTAATCTGTAACTCGGCCGGCTCGACGGACCGTTATAGAAGTTTCTCGAACTTTCGACGCTCGCGGCGCCCTCTACCGGACCGATAGCCGCCGGCCGGTTCGCCAGAAGCGACAAATTCAAAATTACAAACGGCCACGTACAGTGCGTCATCGTCGTTGGTGCCGCCATTACGCTGCCGTGTTAGTGCTCAGTGGATCGCTCGGTCCATACAGTCAATGGTTTTCCACGTTTCAATACTATTTTTATCTGTCATTATTCTTACACGGTGTACGGGGACATTATTTTGGCCCGCCGTATATTACGTCGTTTATTATCGACACTGATTAAATATTAATACAATGATTTAATCAATGTTATCGACAAATAATAATGATCGTGCGCAGAAAATCGAATAATGCAGTCCGACGGTCAATTTACAAACATAAAAAAAAAACCACATCATTATAAAACCGATACATTCCTCGCTTCGCTCAGAATCTAAAATAATATATATATATATATAAAATTAGTATTTATTATAAAAAGGATACCTGTCTAAGGTAATTAGTCGAAACTAGTTTGAACTTTTTAATATATATGAAGTATAATAATAATTTCTAAGGATGTGGTAAATTATACTGTTCCAAATTGTCTATTTAAAATCTAATTTTTCTAATAACAATAAAAATTATAAACTATTAATTATTGTTCTTTCTCGTCAGGTTCAAAGTATTAAACCAACAAAATTTGAATCAAGCTCGAAAGATTATTTGGATGAAACTACTAGTGAAATTATGGTAATTATAATTTTTTAAATCAGTTTATTTGTTAGTTAAATTAAATACATATATGAGAAAGTACCTATGTATATTGTTTATAAAGAATGAAGATGATCCTGACTCTGACCGAAGTGTGACACCGGAATATAAGAGGATTAGACGTGGAGATGCAAAACAGAAAAAACACAGAAAGCAAATTTACAATAAAACATGGGAACAGAATCCTAAGTTTTCAAGTTGGTTGCGCCCAGATGACAAATCATTAACCATTGCCAAGTGTATTTGCTGCAATGTCGAGTTAGCAACCGAACTGGCTTCATTAAATCGTCATCATATGAGTAAAAAACACCAATTTAACTTAAAAAGTATATCAAAATCTTCCACTATAACAGAATCGTTTGAAACTAAAATAACACCACTGACAAAAAAGATTAAAATGGCAGAAATTAAAATAGCTGCTTTTGTTGCAGAGCACAACATTTCATTTAAAACTATGGATCATTTTTCAGACTTAATAAAATCGTGTTTTCCTGATTCTGAAATCGCAAAAAATATAAACTTAAAACGTACTAAAACTACGGCAATTATAAAAAATGTTATAGGTAGGTTCCATAAGGAACATTTAGTTAATATTTTGAAGCAAACAAAATTCAGTGTATTAACAGATGAATCTACTGACATAGCTTGTGAAAAGCAGGCTTGTATTGTAGTACGATATTTTAACACTGACAAAAATAGGATAGTTAGCCATTTTTTTGAATTGTCAAATGTTTTTGGGGACAATGACTATAAAAAAGCAGCTGAAGGTGCTACAGGAAAAAATTTATTCAATTGTATATATAAATCCTTTAATAATTGTGGTATTCCTTTAGAAAATATAATTGGTTTTGGTTCAGACGGATGTAATACTATGATGGGTGCTCATAATTCTGTAGCAAGTAGAATGACTGAACATTTTCCTGGAATAACTATTTGGACTTGTATCTGTCACTCTTTACACTTATGCGCAAGTGAAGCATGCAAAAGTTTACCTAAACGTTGCGAGGCATTAGCTCGTAGTGTTTATTCGTATTTTTCTATGAGTTCGAAAAGAAGTGCGCAATTTATTCAGTTCCAAGAAATAAATAATACCCCTATTCATAAATTATTGCACCCTTCACAAACAAGATGGCTGTCATTACATATGGTTGTATCAAGACTATTGGAGCAATGGGATGCATTAAAAGATTATTTTAAAGACAATCTTATAGTTGAAAGACTCTCTTCGATTGATACAATTTATAGTTCACTTAATGATCCGTTAATAAAATTAATTTTAATTTTTTTAGATTGGCTTCTTCCGAAGTTTTCCATCTTAAATTCATTTTTCCAAAGTACAAATGTAGTAATAACACAATTACACGACAAAATGGTTATTACATATAAAGATTTATTAGCATCATACATGAAGTCAGATTATATAAGTAAAACTAACATTGAAAATATTAACCCAGGAAATGCAGATCAGTTTTTACCAAAACAACAAATGTATTTAGGTATAAAAATTCTCAAGGAACTCCAAAAACCATTTATTTTTAACAATAAAATTTTATTAAACGATTTTTATACTAGGGTTCAAATTTTTATGACCACTGCATGTTTGCAAATTTAAAAAAAATATAATTTCAACAATCCTATTATGTGTAGAATTAAATTAATGGATCCCAAAACAGCATTATCTATAGTCACTAGAGATGAAAATAATTCTCTTTTTCCCTTAATTAGCTTATTACCTCGTTTAACTGAACAAAATGATGATCTTGCACAATTAATTGATAATGAATGGAGACTCTTACCAAATTTTGATACACCCACAGAAATTAAAAACTATTTAGAAGAACCAGATGTTTTTTGGTTTAAATTGGGTAATATTAAATTGGGGGATGGTGAATACCCTTTTAAAAATCTATCTAATTTTGCACTCAATGTTTTATGTCTTCCCCACTCAAATGCTGATTGTGAGAGAATATTTAGCAAAGTTAATTTGATTAAAGTAAAAACTAGAAATAGAATAAACACAGACACTATACAAGGATGCATTTTTACAACTCAAGAAATTAAATTAAAATCAAATAATTGTGTTGATTTTGTAGCAACCAATAACATGTTAAAGCTTATGAATAAAGACAATTTATACACTAAATTATCTGATGATGAGTTTGGATTTGATTCCGATTAAATAGAAAAAGATTGTATTTTTAAGGACCTATATTTTATTTTTATCTGTTACAATTTAGATGTTATGTAATGTTTTGTTTATTTATGTTATTATTTATATTAAAACGTGTTGTTAATATTAATATATTACTTAAATGTAATAAAAACAGTAAATAAACATATATTAGATTATAAACTAAGAGATTTTTATTTAAGTAATTACTACTGATAAGTTTTGTTTTAATTAATTAAAATTTAGTCATTAAATATATTACAATTGTCAATCTTTTTGGTATTTACAGTATTATAAATATACAAAATGTACTTGTAAAATTATAATAACTATTTATTACACAATAATTTTATAAAATAATACTAAAATGTATATCCCTTACAGATAGAAATGTTTAGAAGTAGGTATAGTCAGCTGTTTTCGTTTTATTAGAAACGAGTTTTTTGCTGTGTAATAATTTTAACCTGCCCAATCGTATTATACAACTGTTAGAAAACTGGAAAAAATACTGATCCAACCCTCAGGATCGTGTGGCATCGGTCTGTAAGAGATAGTCATTACATATAATTTTTATGTACCAATAATAAATACTAAGTTATTTATTAATACAGTTTTCAAAGTATAATTATTAATTTATTAAAATTGCAGTAAGTTTTATTGTCATATCTATCTGTTACCAGAAAAGAGTCAAACAGAATATTCTGTGGTACGATACGAATACCAGATAAGAGAAAATACTTATGATTATCATAGATAATAAAGATTTATCTTTATTATCTATGATGATTATATGATAAATTGATAACAATTTTGTTTTGATCACGATTTTAATATATCTCTAAAGTTTGCGTTAACTATGGTATTAGTATGTATGATATTTAACCGCAGAAAATTATATATGATATAAGAAGTGAGAACAAGTGGGAAAAACTTAAAAATACAATTTAGTACGAACTTTTATCATGGTACGAACAAATACGAACATTTTACGATATTTTTCCGAACATTCAGACATTTTCAGATGGCAACACTGGTCCGACCACAGATTAGATTCATCTACGAGGTCCGACTACGGTCGTCTACGGGCGATTGGGCATTTTCTCTCTTCGTCATACACACACACACACACACACACGAAACGTGGCAAAATTCAAAATTTCCCGTGTTAACTACTACCCTCGTTGGACCTACCGGGTCAAATTGTGAATCTAAACCATTCAGTGACCCACTCGAACGCACACAAAAAATTTCATCAAAATCGGTCCTGCCGTTTAGGAGGTTTTTAGTGACATACACACGGACAGTCGAAATTTATATATAAAAATACATATATTTCGTAACATTTCGTATTAATAAAACGGAAGTTTTTCAACCGTTATTTTATTAAATGTATTTGTCGTTTTTAAAAATGCAGTATAATCGGTCCGCGGATTTTTTAAATTATTAATTTCGTGGTCGGTTTGCTATCGCTGTCTTATAGCCACTACTATACAAGAACCAACCGAAAAACGGACGCCATACCATTATAGCATTGTAATATTTTCAATTTTGTGTCAATATGGACGAGAAAGTCTTAGTGTCCCTATATTTAAGGCTCTCCGCTAGCCGGTGTGGAGCTAGAATAGCGGTAGTTCATTTCGGGTTGACCCACCGACGTCAACTTAACATCCGGTCGGTACTACGGGAGGTTAAGGAGTAGCCTACCTCCACTGAATACTGGCGGTTGTGGTAGCGGTGTTGGATAGTGGAATCCCAAACACACTCAACCGGTGGAAGACCGGGGCCCAAATGACAGTCGTCGTCCCGATCCAACGGAAGGTTACGGACATCCGAGGCCGATGCTGGTAGTCTATAGACGATCCGTGACTCGAGCAGAAGGTACGTTATAGAAGGCTCAGGCCATTAAAACCAAAGAATACTCTAGTGTGTCCCTGTATTTAAAAAGATCTTGGAAGTCTGGCAAGATGTGTGGGATAGGTCGGATAAAGGCAGATGGACGCCTCCCGGCCTCCGTGCTGCCTGACGTTAGGAGAACACTCAATCTTCCTTTCCCTTTGGATCACTACACGACGCAGTTAACGACGGGTCACGGAGACTTTAACGCCAAGTTGCGTGGTTTCCGCTTGAATAACGGTGTATAGGATGATTGTGGATTAGGTGACGAAACGATCGAACACGTTCCCTTCGAGTGCGTTACTCACGAGAACAAAATGGATAGGTTACGGAACTCTGTTTGCAAGGCAAACAGAATTTGGCCATTTCACGTGAAATTGAATTACTTCGCTCTTTCTAAGTTCATTGGGGAGTTCCTCGGGACCAAAAACGGTTTGGAGTAGGTCAGCTCTCAGCGTAAAGTTCCGATAGGTATATCGGTAGGTTAGACATCATGATTCTTAGGTGAAGGACTGGGGCCCAAACTACAGTCGTCGTTTCGGTCCAAGAAGAGCTGGTATGGAGTCCGGTATTAGTGGTCCACATCGATTTTACGATATTCATTATTTATTATGTGATATTCCATTTATTCGTAAAAAATGTAAAAATATTTACTATAGGTATAATATTTTGATTAATGTTAATGTTTAACATGATTATTTGATTAGAGCCGTGTAGTGAGACATATCCACGGACCACGTGCGGCTGCGTGTATTAAAATAAAATAAAATAATAAATAAATCCGAACTTATCGAATACGCAACGGACTACGGTCGGTAACTTTAATAGTTTATAAAAATACTTCGAATTTCGAGTTTGTTCGAATCTTTAAGTAAAGTTTAGGAAAACTTAAAAAAAAAACAAATTCTTAGATCCTCGAGAAAAGACCGTAACGAAAGTGATATATCATTAAAATATTTAAAAAACTTCTTTTTCCTTTTCATTTTTAAAATTAATATGAAATTTTCTCTGTACTATCCTGTACCTATAGCAGCGAAATACAAAAATTCAATGAAACGGAACATGGTTTTTCATTTTTAATGTGCTAAATCGCCGCAAAACATTAAATTTCAAAGATCAATTAATATTTATTTTTCGAATATTTGTAAAAATACTTAATTATTATTTGAAATATATTTTTATTATTTATTTATTATTTTTTTTTTTAATATACTGAGACGATCCGCTACCTCCCAGTCGGATCTCTCGGTGGCGAATACCTTTTTCTTTAAGGGTCGCCAACCGGGGGTGTGATCATTGGACACACACATATGCCGGATTTTAAAATTAGTGTACGAAATATAATATATAGGATATGAAAATGAATAAATAAAAAAACAATATAAGATATTAATATACGATTTACTTACGTTATTTCGGAGAAAAGCTCAAACGCATAAAAAAAAATTGCAAGCGTTTTTGAAAAAGGTTTAGGTTGGATATTTTACTATAAATTCAACCACTGTCAGTATCATTTCCTCCGTCAAAAATTTTTTCGTTTTAAAATTTTTTTTTAACCTCATTCTTACAACTATTACCATTACTAAAAAATTTAAAAATGACATGTTCAATTTACGACTAAACCGTTAATACTTTATTTCTAGAAAAGTTAATTAAATTAGGAGTTAAGTATCTAACGGTATCAGGACTATATTTCGCCAAAATCATCATATAGATACAAGGGAAATTAATATATCTAAAATAAAACAACATTACTTTTTCTTTTTGTCATTCATTTCTTTGACGCACCCTGCATTCATAATACTTTGGACACCCTAGGGCACTTGCCCCATTTGCCCCCCCCCCTTACGGCTATGCAGTATGCTCATATTATATCTTCTATCGTGTGGTCGACAATCCATCAGATACCTTCACCATTCCATTATTCGATAAACTCTAGTCTTCGTCTCGTAATTCGTCCCCATCAAATCTCTTCGGTCCGCTATTCTATGTGGGGCCTTACGGCACTGCAGAATGTGGTCGTCTGTATCTATCCACACCCACGCAGTTGATTTTCCTGAATACCCCATCTCACTAGATTACTGTTAGTCCTAGCAACGCCTACTCTTGGTCGGTTTAAAGTTCTCCATAGTACATATGGGAGGTCATGTTCAGTTTGGGAGGTTTTCTTTTTTGGGGAATTCCGTGGAAGGAAATTCTCCTTGCCATAGTCTAATCCGCTCTTCCTGAAGAGCAACACTCAGTGGTTCACAACTGTTTAGGAAACTTGCTCTAGAGCGTAGGCGTTTTGTTGGTGGTATCTGGTCCGTATACATATAGGATGACGGCCGTCCGTTTCCTTCTTCGTTCTTTCGGCCATTGAAATTACTCTCCGTCAAATTTGTGGCGGGACAATTCCGCTCAAGCTGTATAATTTAGGGATGTTCGTTGGTCAAAGGCACCCAGTGATCATATTTACATTTATATTGGCATCCAGTGATCATACCCGGTCGACAACCTCATATTATATAATATGTATACGTTTTTTTCTCCGTACATTCGCTTGCGACACAATTCACGTGATTTTTAATAGTATAAATACGCCGAAACGTATTTTAACTAAAAATACCAAAACAATATCGATCCCGCGATGACATTTTATAATTATTATGAAGAAAAAAAAAGTATTTGCGCGCCGCGGAAAAAAAAAATGTTCACCTACATAGGAAAAAAAAAATGGTCCGGTGCCGCACGCACTACGCAGGCGTATTTTAGCGGCAACCTCTGCGCTCGTGCGAGTACCAAGAATCGTTCGTGGATCGTCCCGTCTTCGGCTGCAGCTGGTGCACCGTCGCCGCGCGCTCGTCGCGTACCGTTACGTCGCCGCCGGCGGAACTGTCGTCTTTCGGTCCGGACGTCCATCCGGACACCGACGATGTCGAGGTGGTGTCGTACTGGCCGTCGTCGTTGTCGTAGTCAGGGGCGCATTAAGTGGGGGGCAAAGGTTGCGTTTGCCCCGGGCGGCAATTTTTAGAGGGCGGCACACTGATCATGGACATTTGGAATTATATGTTTTAGTCTGTTGGAATTTTAATCTGTACTGTAAATTTAGGGGCGGCAAATTATATTTGCCCCCTCCCATCCCTAAATATTGATTCTTAATGCGCCCCTGGTCGTAGTCGTGCAGGAAAATTTGTTTCTCCGAGTCCGTCGACCGCTGCAGGGAACGGAGGACGCGGTCGTCCTGCCGCCAGTAGAGCAGCGCGTAAAACCCGGTGAACACGGCCAACACCATGACGAGCGCCATCAGACACACCAATAAGCTCAACAGCCGGAGCAGGTCGGCCTGTCGGTCGTAGTTGCACGTGGCGTTCAGCGTCGAGATCGGGAACGGCCTGTACGCCATCGCGTCTCCGTTATTCACGGGCAGTCGTTCGCTCGCGCTCGGCCAATATTTCTGCGCAGACGGGAGATTAAACACGGTTAGGTATACGGGCATCGCGCAGTGGCGTCATTTGGGGGGGCAGGGTGGGCATTTGCCCCTCCCTTCTTGTTATTTGTGGGCCGACATGATTTGTGGGCCGAGATGATGTTGAACAATAGTTATTCTAACCAAATCTGTAGTAATGACTATCGAGTTATGAGTAATAATAACAAATCGCGTGGCAAACAGTGGATTAAAATTTAATTACCAATAAAATTTAAAAGTATGCAGGTCATATAACCACGATTAAAGGCGATTAATTCGTGGTTACAGCTTACCACGGTTTTGGATTTTTTTCGATAAACACGGTTATCGTTACCTAAAAGCAGTGCGTAAATTATAAAGGATATATACGATGTACGTTTGATGGTTGACGACGTAGCTGTAAATCTGTATGACTGTATCGCGTACGGCATAAACGAATTTGTTTAGCCGTTCTTTAACGTTTCGAACGTTTTATGTTTTATGTATACATAATTTGTGAGTGGCAAGCGTAAAAAAATAAAAATGAAAAAAGCTAAAGGTTGTGTGACCAAGACGGCGAGAAAGAGAGGAAAATAACTGAACAAGATGCTCAGAACATGTCACAAAACGTAATTTCTAACATGTTTAATGTCACGACAAGGGAAACTTCAAAATTTGAATCTCATGAGTACTATATAGTAATTTATAATACATTTATTATAGTTGACAAAGTAATGAATTTTCTCCCCCTCCCCCAAAAAAAAAAAAAAATATCGGGCGATTCGCGCGTGCCCATGATAACGAAAATATCAAAATGATGTAAAACAGAAATCGTATTGAGCTAAATTTTGCCTCCCCCTTTCGAAAACTGAAATGACGTCACTGGCGTCGCGTTCAGAGTAGTGTTTTTTTTTTTTTTAAAACGGCATTTATTGATATAATAAATATTGACAAAAAAAAAAAAAAACGAGAAAAGGAATTCCGTTTATTTGTAATATATATATATTTTTTTTTGGAAAACGTCACGCTACAAAACGATTTATCGAATATCGTTAAAATATTTCATTAACGCTAGACGCGCGGTATAATGTACGTTATTAAAACATTTTGATATTCGATAGAAGCTATAGACAGCGCGCTTTACCGTCAACGCGTATAATAATATTATTAAATAGCGAAATCACATCGCGCGAAATTATTAAAATATTTTCGTATAAACATTTGACGCACTAATGTTTTTTTTTTTATTGTAAATAACTGTTGTTAAACGTGAAATTTAGGGCGTAGAACTAAGATTACGAATTCATCCGCGTGGCGTGGTTTCGCTGTTTTTATTTAAAAAAAAAATAAGAAATACATTTTAAACGCGACCAGGTACTTATATGTTTTAACGGGGCAGAAAAAGAAACTGTTAAAAATTCTCCGCGTACTCTGTATTCGGCCGTAATCGCACGCGGATTGAAATTCTTTACTGCGCTCCATTTTTCGTTTGCGCCGTAATCATCATTGTAATCGTCGGATGCCAAGCACGACGTTATCCTCGCGGTGGCGACCAACACGAATACTGCAGCCGGAATCGCTATTTTCTTCTTGGCTTTCATCGTTTACTGCGAAAATCGATATTCCAATAAATGACGAGAATAGCGAAGAAAAAAACCGACGGTTTTCCATTGGCGTACTCGCTTGTCTGAAGGTTCGTTCGTCTCGAATAACGCGACTCGCCTGCCGTGCAGTTATATATGAATTTGCGGCGAACCTATTTTACAAACTCATATCACATGGATTACCACGTGATGATTGTCCACACGCGGACACTGGAGAAAAATCCGTCAAGATTCTTTGTATAATTTTCCAATAATAATAAACCGCACAAATATTATTATAACGACGATATAATGTTATTCAATCGGTAACTATGTGTTGTGTACTTTATATATATACTAGCTGTCCCACCCGGCGTTGCCCGGGCAAAAGTCACCTCAGGTGAAAACCGAGATTTTTTTTACATTATATTAATAATAGCTGCTGACCCGGCAAACGTTGTTTTGCCATATTAATTATAGCATCCGCCCGCAATTTCGTTTGCGTAGAATTCGAATCATATATCATTAAATCATAATATTGAAAATAAAATAAAATAAAATTATATTGAATCATATATCATTAAATTTATTGGGTTAGAGCTTCTCTGTAAACGATATTTAAAGTTGTTTTATTTTGTGGCAGCAAAATAAATTGATTATCAGCAGATCCAACTCGTGATAGGCCCACATACAGTTGGCCATGAGTAAAACATTCCTTTCGTAGGTCGAGCCCTACTAATTCGAAGGTTTGACCTTGAGACTTGTAAATAGTCAACGCGAAAGATATTTTCACCGGAAATTGAAGCCGTTTCATTGGCAGATCAGTTGGGATCATCGGTATCCTCGGAATATGAGCTAGCTGACCAGCTGCTGGGCCGGTAATAATGGTCGCTACAATTAAATTGTCCTTTAATTCTTTAATAAGCAGTCTTGTTCCATTGCACATACTCGGAGGGCTTAAATTTCTCAAAAGCATGATTGGAATTCCGATTTTTAACGTCAATTCGTGTGGTGGCAGTCCAGAAGGATTCAGTGAATTTAAAAATTCCTGTGGATAATGCACTGCGTCTTCGATGTTCGTGACGGTGTCGATCGATTGTAGTCTTTTATTTGGCCAGGAACTTTATGTAAAATCAGATTGTTTATTTCGTTGACAGTATCATTCCTAGGTGACACTATTGCCCTCGAACACAACCAATGATATATATATATAGTTGCGTCGCGCGGGGCGTTACGATATTGGTCGATATTTAAAAAAAAATAAAAACAGTTGGTGTGATTCGCGCCAATACGGTTATTCGAGCCAATATATATATATATATATATAATATATAAAAATCTCGTGTCACGGTGTTTGTGGTCGCACTCCTCCGAAACGACTCGACCGATTTTAATGAAATTTTGTTTGTGTATTTGGTAGGTATGAAGAATAGGTCGTAAAGTACTTTTCACTCTCCTACTCCTCCCGAGAGTGGTAGCTGGTACGGGAAATTTTAGGATTCTAGGCGTTAAACAGTTACCATGGTGAGTGGTGACCATTTAAATTGTTATTAAAAAAACGTGCACGATGTCCGTCCTCGATAAACTCCGTAACTACTTGACCAATTTTTATTTTAAATTATTTTTTAATAACAATTTAAATGGTCACTATGGTAACTGTTTAACGCCTAGAATCCTAAAATTTCCCGTATTATATATATATATATATATAAATATTATATATATATAGGTATATATATGAACAAGTTTTCGTTCAAAACTGCGCACGGGCGAAGCCGGGTAATTCAGCTAGTATATATATATATATATATTTAATATATGCACATGTCGAAAATCGTAATAATAATAATAATAAAACCGTGTGACGTCACAATTAAATGAGTAACCCGTCGCTATCAATCGTTGACGACGTCTCGCGAGAAGCTGCCGGGCAACATTATTATTATTATTAATATTATTAATGTTATTATTGTTGTTTTTACAACACTTTTATATATAAACATATTGTTGTAAACACTCATCTTTTATTTTCATTCGTTTTTTATCTTTGTTTACTGTTTTTCCTTTGTTTTACATATTTTTTTTCAAATATGACGGAATGCAATGAACTCTTTCCCCAGTACAAGGTTATATACTTACACCTTAGTGGCAGAAGATGCAATTATATGTGTATATTTGCTATTTATTGTTATTGTTATTGTTCTTCATACATTCGTTCCGATAAACTATTCAGAAATAAATATTATCGTGAAATTTCTGACAATAAATGAAATAGATTGTATACTATTTAACAATATTAAGTAATGCGCAGGTAATCAAGGCCGTCCTTAGGATTTGCGAGGCATTTTTATTCTGGTTACCTATTTGTATCGTTAAAATATCCACTACTTTTTAATAAAACTAGGATTATTTTCAAAGAAATTATTTAAATCGTGCACATTCCTCATCAGATTTAAAATATCACAATTCTAATAAAAATATGCATTTACACACAAATCCGTTCCCTTATAATAAAACATACAGATTACAGTTTTGTTTATTAAAATTAAATCTCAAACTTTCAATTGAATTTAACGAGACATTTTAAAATTACTTATCAAGGGTTCCCTCGTTTTTAAAATGTTATAAAAGAAAAAGAAAAAGATCATATGAAAGACAAAATATAATTTTTAAAACTATTATACAAAATTAATTTTTTTTTGTTTTAATTCTGAAAATGTTTCAATGATATCGTCTTAGTTTAAACATTCACATGAAGCACGTTCAATTGAAATAAGAGCCAAATCAAGCAATGAATTTCAATCGCGATTAAAGTATTTTTATACGCGTATTTTCGGTCGCGCACTGTTCATTCGCAATCTTACACCGTTATACAAGGATAATATTACAATAATTTTATTAATTATTATTATCGAACAGTGAACCTACTGTATTCCTAAATAACGCCTTAGCTATGAACAAAATTCATCAATTTTCTATTTATTTTTTTCTTGTTTTAGCGCGAGGCCTTAAATCAAACTAAAAAGTGCAAGGCTCAGAGCTTGGGCCCTGCTCGCTCTCCCCCTAAGGGCGGCCCTGCCAACAATATAGGTACTTACTTATTTTTGTAGGTTTTCAACTAGTTTCTAATTTACATAAATCACAATTGTACCGATTTTATGATTTTCTTAGTGTTTTCTTACTTTACATTTTACAAAAAGGAGTCTACGAACAAGACTAAAAAATATCCAAAAAAAAAAATATTTTTTAAGATTTGTGGTGTATCGACATTTTTTCGAACCCCGTAAACTCCAAATCACCGAGAGTAGATTGTATATATATATATATATATAGATATAAAGAAAAAAATTAATTGAAAAAATTGTTCAAGGTAAAAAATAATAAATTATAGTTTAAAAAAACTTAAAAAAACACGCTTTAATATCAAACCGAACTAAAAGGTAGAAAATAATTTTTAAGTATGAAGAGTTTGTCTTGTGATCGGCTATACCTACTTATTTGATATCAAACGCGGTTAATCTATTCGTATATTAGATCCGACACAAACGGCCGTATGACCATTTTTTTCTTTAGCACTTGTATGGCGCTTCATCGAAACTGAAAAATCGCCGTTACGACCTAGGTTCTCAACAGATCTCAATTCCGTTTTTTTTGCATACGTTACAACTCGTTCCCAAATTGATTTTGATATATGATGATAGTGCTCGGAATTGAAAAAAACCGCGTTTTTATCGTTTTCCGACCTATCATTTCATCCTGATGATCCTACCTAGTTAGGACAAAAGTTATGAAATAATTGTATTGTCATCGGCCCTCGACACGTGCATGTGCAAATTTTCAAGTTAATCAATAAGACTTCTTGAAACTGGTGAAAATTACGCTAAAAGATTCCGTTACGTACTTACATGTATGCAGGTCAAGCTAATAAAAAGCGTATTGAATAGCGAGCCGCTAGTGTCCGACCAAACGAGATAGCGCCGGAAATTCTTAGATCCCACGCGCGTATGTGCATATTAGGTTGCCGTCCGGACGGGCGCGAGAAACGACTTCTTGGATTAGGCGTCGACTGTAAATTTAGGTTTACTTTAGACGATTTTTTTTAATCGAACACAATATCAACATGTTGTCGGATCCGTTTCTTTCCACTCTACTGAATAACACGTTTTCTTTATGATAAATATCGCTATATAAAAATAATAATAATATAAAATACCTACTTAAAATATGACTATAATAATTGTGGTTTCGTGTTCCAGATCACAGTATTCGTAAAATGCAACGAGACGATCGAAATTAAAATCAGTTGTGTTCATAACTTTCCATTATGTTTGTTGTCATTTTCACAATTATTTAAATTGTTTTTTTATTTTCCTGCAAGTCAAAATATCCACACAGAGCTTTTAGGTTTTTTTTAGTATTTAACCGTACTGAATGTCCAGTATAAAATATAAATGTATATCCTACAGAAATATTATATAGTTTTGTAAATTTTTATTCGATTTTACAAGAAATCAATTACTTTTTAAATTAACCATTTACTTGTGCGACTTGCATATTTTGTTTACAAAGTCATTATATGTACAAACATTTTTTCATTATTGTTGACAATTTTACTTATCGATTATTACTATTATAATTACAAATAAAATACTTTTCATCGTTTGTTTTTCCATTACCATTTTAATGAATTAATAATACTTTTCATCTATTATGAGAAAACAGGAAAAATTAAAATCGTGCAGTTTCTATTTAAAAAGAAAATAAATTTTCTATAATCTTATTATAATATTTTGTAAAATAATAACAAACTTGAATCTTTACCGATTAGTTTAAATGTTATATAAACAATAAACGCGATCTAACTTTCAAAACCTTAACCACTTTTAGTATAAATATATGATTTTGAAAATGTTATGTTACCATTGTAGATATTTTATACATAACATATAGTATATCTTTGAAAATCTCTTGATAGGTTTGTTATTTTAAGGAATAATACAAAATGTTATTTAATTAACAAACAGGCAATCAGAAAAATAGTTTTTAAAAATATATAGTACATTTTACTTCGTAATATATCTATGAACAATAAAATATTACATAATAATTCTATTCATAAACTTAAAATTGAATATTTAAAGAAAAAAACTTACTTTTAACTATATATATATATAATAATAAAATCTCAAGTTTAAATAAACAATATTGAATTTATAGAACAATAAATTGCATTTTTTTTCAAGCAATCAATTACTATAGTGATAGTCTATAACTTATAATATAACGAAGCTATAACAATAAATAAAATTAAAAGAAAAATTTTTTAATTTAATGTAGACAATAATTGTTCAGAAGACAGATCCTACACATTAATTTTACAAAAAATTATTTTTAAAAACTTGAGCAATTTATTGTCATTACACAATAAGCATGAAATGATGTATAATTTTAATGGTAAAAAAAATTGATTGTTCCCACAAGACAATATGAACTACAATAATACTTATTAACATCGATTAAAAAGTTAATTCTTCAGGATATTCTCCAGTGAGACACGCTGTACAATGCCCAACTTCAGTTGCGTTTTTGTTCGGCATTTTTTCCGTTACTGCTTCTTTGAGGCCTTCTACGGATAGATAAGCTAGGGTATTGGCACCTATAATTAAACACGTTTAATTTTAAATCAACTATATACTGTTTAAGTTAATTTAATTAGTTATGCTCACCAATATGTTTAGCCAGCTGTTCATTAGTCAACTTATTAGCAATAAGTTCGTCTTTAGTCGGTATATTAATTCCCATATTACATGTGAATTTGAGAGGAGGAGAAGCCACTCGTATGTGCACTTCCTTAGCTCCTGCATCTCTCAGTAATTTTATAATTGGCCCGATTGTCGTTCCTCTTACAATAGAATCATCAATAAGAATTATTCTTTTGCCAGCTACATTTTCAACGATAGCGCCAAATTTTTTGGCGACTCCCAATCTTCTTAATCGTGCGTTCGGTTGAATGAATGTTCGGCCTACATACCGATTTTTATACAACACTTCTGCAAATGGAATATTTGACTGAAAAAAAAAAAAACATTATCAATTGCAAATCGAATGCGTTAAAATTTCCTTTAACTTAAGTACTCACTTTAATCGAAAATCCGTGAGCAGCGGCAGTTCCAGATTCTGGAACTGAGCTGACAATATCGGCTTCAACAAAACTTTCTCTGGCTAATACAATTCCACTTCTTAATCGCACCGAATAAACCATTTGTCCTAAATAATATAAATATACAATTATTAAAACTAATTCAAAATAATACACCTAATTTTTATGATATATTAAAAAGTGAAACAAGGAAATTAATAAGTATGTTATGCATACATCGACTATTTACCTTCGTATATGCTGTCAGGTCTGGCAAAATACACATATTCAAAAATACAAAATGCTTGAGGACGGTTGTGGGGTCGTCCCATTATAGATACAGTATGAAATCCTTCTTTTGTAAACTCTACAATTTCTCCAGGATAAACGTCTCTTACGTACTTGGCACCCATTGAGAGGAAACCGCACGATTCAGATGACACAACCCAACCCTCCTCTATTGAACAAAATTCAACAGAATTAAAAATACGAATAATAAAAGTATTTAAATGACAAGTGTATTAAGATTTCAAAATTAATCACCTTTATTCGGTTCACTTAAAGACATTAACTTGCCAATGCAGAGAGGTCTGTTGCCATATGGATCACGTACCCCAAATATTCTATCTTTTTCCATTATGACAATCGAATAAGACAACTTGGTAAGTTCCATAAAGTGTCTAATACGAGCTGGCCAATCAGGACCATCAATTTCAATATCAGGAGGATTCAAACACAGAGCTTGTGTGATAAGTTCACTATCCGAATGAGTAGAAAGACCAACTC
Organism: Slavum lentiscoides; assembly: GCA_032441835.1. Lineage (NCBI taxonomy): Eukaryota > Metazoa > Arthropoda > Insecta > Hemiptera > Aphididae > Slavum > Slavum lentiscoides. The sequence continues at coordinate 35,044,290 of CM063706.1, read as the reverse complement.
CTCTAGCCAATACCTAATTGTAATAAACACAGAACAGTCATAGTTAGTTATTAATGAACACAAAAACCTATAACAAAAGTTAATAAAATAATATTTACCATACGCCTCAATCTCCCAGCGTTAAATAATTCACCATTATGAGCAACTGCTAAAGCTCCGTGAGCAGAATGGACCACGAATGGTTGACAATTAACTTCTTCAGAACCAGCACTAGTAGAATACCTGGTATGTCCAATTCCAAGATTACCTATATATAAAAAAAAAAAAAATCCTATAATTATTATAATTTTCGACATTTCATACAATGTGTATTATGTAAAAAACATTTATTACCTTTGAGTTTTTTTATTGCTTCTTCGTTAAATATATTACTGACCAACCCCATGCCTTTTTTGACAATAAAGTGGGTATGGTTGTCGCCTTCACTCATAGCAATGCCAGCACTCTCTTGGCCTCTACGCAAATTTTAAATAACAATATTATTAACGAAATACGATTTTTACTGGTAATTAATGAAAAATTGAAGTGTGTTTCAATAATGTAAAACACACACATACGAAAACTTAACGTTTTGAGAATAAAACGATAAATCAACGTTTTAGAAAATAAAAACGAGTCCTTTTCGGAACTATAATAATCGATAGTATTAAACAAACGCAAACTACTTTAACAGTCGTGTAAAATTAAAAAAAAAATTACCTGTGTTGCAACGCTAACAATCCGAGACAAATAACTTGAGCCACATCTACGTCTGTTGGCCACGGATCGGAAGCTATGCATCCAAAAACGCCACATTCGTGGCGTAATTGCCTGTCATCTTCTTCAACAGACATGTTTAGACTCTAGAACAAAATGCAATTGTATTTAAAAACATAATTAGGGTACACTTAAGCAACGCGCCACATTACGAGCGTACAATAAACTATAATAACGTTGTTAAAAAATCTGTAAGCACCCACCTACCTATGCGTGTAAAAAAAAAATTAAACGAAAACGTGAACGCGGTTTACGCGGGCATATCGAAATAATTCGGTTTTACAGATGTCTACCGAAGACGGATCAACAGGTTTTACGAAAAATAAAAAAATTATTGACAGAGGTTACGAAACAATTGTTATTTTCTTTTTACGATATTTTACACGGGGGGATATTTGTAACATTGACCCCGACGAGCATATTATAATAATACATTTCAATGATTACGAAACGACATAATGGATTTTTACACGTTGAAATTAAAATATAATTAGACCGTGAACCGAAGAGATATCGGGGTTTATCTGGACGAGGAACTGACCTCCGAACCGCGTCTTATCGCTGTTGTTTGCCGGCTTTTTACACGGAATAATTATAATATTATAATCGTATTATATTAGCTAGCGCACGACTATTATAAATTTTTCTTTTTTATTACACCGGCCAATTTGGATAACGGACCAAACGAGAAAAATAATAATCGAACAGCGATTGGAACACCGTACACGTACTTCTCCGGGATCGACACGGCTCTGCAGTCGTTTCGTTGCGGACACGGGTCTTCCGGGCAACAGCTACGACGTTATTGCGTAACAACGCATTTTCTGTAAAAATTCCGAGCACGACGTATTTTTTTTTTTTTTGTTTGTTTACATTTTCAATAAGCCGCCAAACCCCGTCTGAAGATCCGTTTATTTTGTATTAGAAAAAAGATTTAATATATTTTTGTTTTTGAGGTTAAATCTTTATCAAGAGCGCCGGGAAATTGGCGGGATCCGTGAAAAATCTCGTTTCAGTCTCCAGGTTCAGAGTTCCAAAGTCCAACGCGAACAGCAATAACAACGTCATAATAAAATAACAGTAAACGCGTACACACGAAATGGCCGAATCCCAGACTTACGGTAAAGTTGCAGCATCGTTTTGGGAGGTGTTTTTTTTATTATCATTTTGGGAAACGTTTTGGACAATTGATGGTGTGCGATTTGTTTGACAGGTCTCAACTTGGGCGAAATAATCGTTGAAGGTAAAACGAAAATCGTTTACGACATCCTTGACACGGACAACGTGTTGATGGTGAGCAAAGACAGAATTACCGCTTGGAACGGGGCCAAAGGCGACTTTATGGAAGGAAAAGCGGCCATATCTACGGCCACCACGACAGCCGTATTTAAAGTTTTACAAGATTTAGGTATATCTGGTACAGTTCTTTTTTTTTCTTTCCGTAGGTACTCATTTTTAACGTTTCGTTTTAGGTATAAGTACAGCGTTTGTTTCGAAAAATAATACGTTTGACAAGTCTTTCATCAGCAAAAATTGTAGTATGATACCAATTGAATGGGTGTCTAGACGTATTGCAACAGGGTCCTTCCTGAAACGTAATCCAGGCGTCAAAGAAGGCTACAGGTTCACCCCACCGTTGGTGGAAACCTTTTTCAAGGTAAACGCACTAATCTACATTCATCGACATTTTAATATGGTTTTTGACGTACATATATATCTGTATAACTGTTATAATGTACTCGTCGTAGTCTTTTTTTCTGACTAAACCAGCTGAATCGCTCGGCTTCGCCTATGCACAGTTTTGAACGAAATGTACCTATTATTTATTTAATGAATCATATTTATAAATTTCTTTTTAAACACACCGTTTTAACATCATCAGTCATTTTCAGTGATGCATTCTAATATTGAATACGTAAAATTGTATAGTTGAAAATAACGCGTCAGATAAGTGGAAACAATCAGCAATCAAAAATTTCACAATATTATAGGAGCTCCTATTTTCAGAATCAGTTTGTGAGGCCATGTTCTGGCAGAATAAAGAGTTCGAAAATCAAATCGGGTAATATACTTGATCCCTCCTCTCTATCGAGTACTGAGTAAACTGATAGTAAATTTGTGTAAATTCATCATATTTACTTGCTCATCAGTTGGTTATATTTTAATTGCTCTTTCTTTAAACCAGTTATAATCGATTTAGATATTTGAATTATTTAACACAATGTCTATTAAATCTTGCAGATTTGGTATCAAGACGCATAAATTATTATTCGTATTTTATAAAATCAATTTTTCCGTTTCTTGTTGGTAGTTGGAGCCATTATATCGGTAAACACTAAACAGCCTGTTATTTTTTCCCAAATTTGGTCAGATTTTCTCCTTGCTACAACGGGCAGTATTTGATGGAAGTTTCCAAAGAACAAAGTCGTATAGTCGCCCATTGGGCTGTTCCTGTTGAGCAAATCTTGTATTATTCTGTCTAATGCCTCAACACATTTATTTGACATTGAAGCCTCGTCCCAAACAGTCAAGATACGTTCTATTAATTTTTCTGTGTCAGTTTGTTTAGAAATTGTACAAACACTGGTTCTGTCGTCACTGCCAATTTTTAAAGGAATCTTAAATGTGGGCATGCGCACTTTGACCGCCTCATAAAAGTGTGACTGTAATGACATACCTGATTCAGTCATAGCGTTTTTCTGATCAAAATTCAAACGATTCTCATTTTGGACAGGCTGTAAAAGCCAATGTGTCTCATAATTATTTTGTATGTGTACCAGTCGTCAGTGAAAGAAGTTTAAATTCCTTGTTTTCAAGTTCGTCGACTTAAAAGGTTCAATGAACTTGACAAACAATAATTTAAATTTGAATGGCCACCATGGTAATCAGTCATTAGATGTTACTGTTTGACCCCTAGAGTCCTAAAATTTACTGTATTGGATGCCACAATATACACAAAAATAATACACCTTCGTGAAACTTTCTATCCATTAGTGAAACCCAGAAAAAATATCCGTTCTTTAGTTTTTAAATCTGTAAATATCAAACATACTGAAATTGTCTTTTATCAATCTCAATCTCAAGAAAATAATAGAAGTTATTGTCAATATTGTCAATAGAGGTCATTGTCAAAATGTTTTTAAATAGGATGACAAAAATGATGACCCACAATGGTCCGAGCAACAGTTATTGTCGGTTGAGTTTAGAATTGGAAATATTGTTATTGGAAGTGCAGAGTATGAAATAATGAGAAAAACAACTGTCTGTGTGTTCGAAGTATTGGAAAAATTGTGGGCATCTAAGAATGTTGCTCTAGTAGACATGAAAATTGAATTTGGTGTCAGCTCTGAAGGTATTTATTTATCAAATAGAATTTTAGCAAACCTTAACTTCAATGTTAATGTATAAATGATTTTAGGAAAAATATTAGTAGCAGACGTTATTGACAACGATTCATGGAGATTATGGCCAAGTGGAGATAAAAGATTAATGGTAGACAAACAAGTGTACAGGAATTTAAGCACCATCACAGATGCTGCCATGGAAACGATCAAGACAAACTTCAAATGGGTTTCTGAACAAGTCCAAAGTTTAGCTCAACCACCGAGTGGTTTGGTACGCATTTGTTTTCAGTTTATAATTTCTAATATGTACAGTAAATGAATTTTAATTGATGTTGAACAATTGTAACATGTCTGTTTAGGTTGTGATCATTATGGGTTCAGGCAGTGATGAAAGTTTTGGTAAAAAGATTGCTCACTACACAAAAAATGTTATGGGTATTAACACTGAAATAAGAATTGGATCAGCTCACAAAAGTACTGAATTTGTGTTGAAAATGATTAGTAAATATGAAGGTAACTATGTCATAGTGAATTATTATTATTATTATTGTATGTTATTTAAAAATATTATTTATTTATTAGGATATTTCTTAATAATTTATATACCTTTTTAGGTTTAAATGTTCCTGTTGTTATAATTGCTGTAGCTGGCCGTAGTAATGGTTTAGGCCCAGTAATTGCAGGCTATACTAATTTGCCAGTAATAAACTGTCCGCCTTTAAACGCATCTAATGTTAATCTGGACATTTGGTCATCGTTAAATGTTCCCTCTGGTAGCATAAATAGTTTTAATGTACAAATGATATTATTTATTGACAAATGCTCTTTTAATCAGGTTTAGGTTGTGTAACTGTACGGGAAGAGGAAGGAGCTGCATTAGCTGCATCCCGTATTATTGGATTGACTGACCCCATAGTTTGGTGTAAGCTGAAAGTACAACAATTGGAAAAATATATTACTTTAATAAAGAGTGATCAAGAAATTATATCAAAAAATGCATAAACTCAATATGTACTGCTATCTCTTCCAATATTCGTAAATAATATTTTAACCGTGTTATTTTTATACAATTATTTCATTATGTTTTGAAAGTTGAAGCCAAAATTATACATTTATTTAAACACTATATTTTTCTTCATTTTGATAAGTTATTTATGATAAATTGTTTCATTTTACTTAATATTATCTAATGATGTTTTGCTCTGAACATTGAAACTAATATATAGTTAATACCGATTTGTAAGTAATCTTACACTTTATGTTGTACTTTGTTTTAACTCTTAAAGTGATAAATAGTAATATAATAGTGTAATAATATGTGCTATATATTGTGATAAAACTAATTTCACGGTATTATATAATTAAAAATTTAATTCCTATTCCACTGTGAAATAATCATAATTTTTAAATTGTATTTATGTGTCTTTATTATCTATAACTTATTTAATAGTTTATCTCGTTTTAAACATTATTAATAATGATTTTATTATGAATTCAAATTTACATCATTTAAAAAATAATAGTTTCCTGTTTGTTTTAAAGGCTTTGCACCCAAATTAATCCAAACCTTCAAGACTTGTAAAACATCTTAAAAATAGAAAATATAATTTGTAGGGTTCTATTAATTTTTTTCATTGTAGTAATCGTTTTAGTTATTTACTAATAATAATTTAAATTATGTAATTACAAAAGGAGAATTTCAAAGAGTGCTTCAGCTACTATGTGAATGAAATAGAAAAATTTAAAATTTCAATTAATACATTGATATCCTCAAAAAATAAATATAAAACAATTTTTTTTAAACAGATATTCACTTATTATTTATTATTTTATCATATTAATTATTACAAAATAAAAGTTTTGTAATATATATACATTTATTTTGACTAGTTAAATACAGTTGTAAATATTGAACAATGTCTGTATATATATATATACATATTAACTAGTCAAAAATAAATGTATTATTTAACATCAGTTTAAAATATAGGTATGTTATAAATGAAAAAATACTCATAAATCTAATCAATAACTGATGACTTACGTAGCCTTTTCTTTTCTGGTCATTTCTAAACTTTTATGAGTGGATCCAACATACTGTAAATCACTTCCACATCTATTATCATAGAGAGGATCGATTGGTTTTGCATCTTTCTTATTTTCAAAAAACATAGCTGTTCCCGTTATATACTTCCATTTGTTGCAATGATAAATCTATAAACATAAATTATCACTATTAAAATGTGTAATATTTAAAAAAAAAAATTAATGATTATTAATAGATATTAATACCATCGATTAAATAAATATTTAATTTGTACCTACGAAATAAACTGAGAAACGTACAAACTTATTAATATGTTATCCATCGGACTGCAGGGAAAAGTCACAAATACAATTTCTTAAAAACATTATTTAAATTCGCATAATACTCTCTATCATAGTTAAAAGAAAATTGAAATTAAAAATTCAAATTTAATCTTACTTCTATCAATATTCAATAGCATAATATAAATTGATTAACGTCTGAAAATTAACCTACCAAATTCTATAGACAATGAAATTAATAACTGAAGCAATTATAATAATTGATAATACATTTTATCACTTTGAGAAACATTTCATTGTTAATAATTTTCCTCTATTTGAGAATAAAATTATAATGGTATTTAAAAGTGTAAAACACCGAATCCAAAAATGTTATTACTTGCTATTAAATCTTGATAAATTACCTGAACATTAATGTAAAAGACTGATGACGGATAATGATTACTACACAAATTTAAAATATTAATTTAAACCCTTTCTTTACATTCCATCCAATAAAAATTTAAAATCCCGTTTTTTTTTTTATTTATATTATTTAACCATTTACTAATATATAGTAAATGCAATTCATTGTGGGCAAAAAAGTATTTTTTACATAATGAATTCTGACTTTTGGTTAGTTTAAGAAAACTAAAATTAAAAACTTGTACAAAGTTAAAATGAATAATTTATTAAAAACAAAATTATAAACGATTGGGCCGACAATACATTACAAATACATTCATTGTACACACAGTTGTATTCGATTAAATGATTCTGAGCGGAGCTTAAATGTAATTTACAAAACCATTGTCAATAAAATATAGTAGAATGAAAATTTGAAAACTCTAGGACCATTATTTTCAAAATTACAAAGATACAACTGTAAATGATATTGACGAAAACACGTTTTTACGGTTTCCATATCATTTTTTGTGACGTGTTAAAATACTATTGAGAAAATCGAAAAATGGGCTTCTTAAAGTATCAACTAGTCAACACTTGCTATTGGATTTTTATCAAGCGTGTAACAAAGTTGTACATAGAAAGAACAAACAGCGTTAAATATATAAAACAAAATCACTAGCTTCTTCGTTCCTCTCAGAATCTAAAATTGAAATATAATGTCGTTGTTTTCATGTTAAATAAAGTAATAAATTATGCAATAATGAAGAATGATACCCTCATTGGTCTGTTTAAGTTAAACTTATTGTCCGTGCTTCTGCCAAAAATTGAAATTACGCTTTTGTGACGTAAAAAGTTATTCTTATAATATAGTCCACGGAACACATAAAATAGAAATTCATACCAGTAGTATAGTTGTCACACTACGACGTACAAATGATATCGTACGGCACAACAGATATGATCTGAATATAAATCACAAGTATACCGGAAAAAAAGAAAGTACCTGATGTTCAATTTGCAAAGCTGGAGAATCAGAGTCCACCCCAATCATTCGAACATTGGTGTTTGTGTTTAAGGTGGACATATCTTCAGGATTGTCCATGACGACGTGGATCAAGGATTCCTCACAAACCTCTTCATAATCCGAAGAGTCGGTCTCTTCGTTTTCGTAATCCATAACACCTGTCGGCGACAATATTATAAATTAAATAAATATTTAAAATAAATGCGTATATTCTGTCGTCCTACACTGTCCGTTCACGTTTTCCCCCAGCAACAAACAAGATGATAATTCAGCTATTTAAGTAATACTATGAACAAATTTGGAAACATTGCGAATCAAATAATATTGCGGTTTGCACATATATTATAATAACTAAATGCTATGATATTTAATAAACACTCGGAACTTGAAAGTACTTGCACAGATTAGATGAATATTTATAAATCATAATATATGTGGTACTTGTAGCAACTGGCGAGTTATTATGACGGTTTATAATGATTATTATGATAACACCACTGATTATATTCTGTGATAATATCACATACCATCCAGTTCGGTACGTTGGTCTTGGCACTACAGCTGATTTCTTAGCACTTAGCAGTGGCACAGCCACAGAAGATGGAACATTAACCATGCGTCATTAAGTTCACACTAGATTTTAACTGGCTCATATAGTTGAATACTTGGACGCCGTATTCCCGTGTTAAAAATCATACTGTATTAATCGAGTCCCAGAAATAAGCATTTTTTTTTTTTTTTTTGCTTCCCATTTTAACAGACTTATAGGGCTGCCTTAAACTTCGTCAAGTTTTGTTTGTTAATTTTTGTATTAAATACCTCTTTAATAAAATCCTACAACGTTTTTGAATTATTACCCGTTTTATTAATCTTATTATAATAATACATATTTTTAGCGCTTTTAATTAAAATTTTTAGCAAATTCCTGTACAAAATATAAGTATATTTTTAATACTAGTATTAAACGGTTGCTATACATTTTTATTATCTATATTTTTTCTCTAGTACTTATTAAAGTGACGAAACCATCTGAAATCCTAGGTTACAATTTACAATGCATATTTCTTATTGTTAATGCAGATACAGATTTCCTTAGATATCAATTTAATTAAATCATTAATTTTTTTCATTAAAAGTATCAATTTATTGAGTTAACATTTTTACCTTCAAATAAGGAACTCTTTCTTTTTTATTAAAATATTAAAGTGTATGTGATCCATGCTGATATATTTTTTGTATACTTCATTTTTATTGCTTTCATTTTCTTTTTAAAATTTTCTATATTAATATTTAAAATTAAACTAAAGTGGTCAGTTCTTCCACTTTGAAGAACATGCAATTTAATTAATTGATTATGAATATTTTTAATGAATAAATGATTACGTTCTTGATGAATACTATTTATTCTAGTATAAAGGTTACACGCTAAATAAAATCCATTTTTTGTTAAAATATTTAAATACTCAATGATTATAAATTGTTATTTAATACGTCATTATTATATTAATATTACTACAAATTATATGATTACTATTAAGAGTTGAAATTCTGGATACGAGAAGAAAAAGAAGTTAAAATTGAAAGATATTGACATAAAGAAAAAATTACTTTTTCTCTATTGTAACTTGGTGACCTACAGGCGCGGATCCAGAAATCACGGAAGGGGGGGGGGCTATACGATGATCAGTTACCTAAAATTATACCTATTTAGGTAGTATATGTATAATTTTTAAGCAATGACTACAGCCCAAGGGGGGGGCTAAAGCTCCTTAGCCCCCCTGGATCCGCGCCTGGTGACCTATATATAAACATTTACCTTAAGGAATAGAAATTTCCAAAGAGTTACATTTTTGTATAAGGTTTTTGCAATAATTTTTAATAATACAAATTATTGTTAACTAAAACTGACAGTCGTATCATTAATACAAAATTATTTAAGATATATTCCCATTAATCAAAAACAACCTAAAGTCTGTACTAAGCTAAGTTTCACTCATTAATATGTATCAATAAGATTCTATAAATCTTGGCGGTTCAAAAGCAGTAATCTTTGAATGGTCTCAGGAGTATCACGATTTGAGTTAAAGTGTGATCAAATGTTACTCAATGTTACTTCAATTCCCCCCTCAAAAAAATCAATCAATGCATTTCACAAATAATAAAAGGAGCTCTGGCAACAAAATGCTCTATTTGAAAAATAATGTAATAATAGGGATAAATTATATACCTAAAGTAATTAATAATTTAAAGAATATTTATTATTTAATTTGATGTATGTAGGTAATTAATAATTATTATAATAATACGTATAATATATTATTACTATTATGATTAGTAGTAGTGGCTTATGAACACCCCAATGTTTTTTTGTGGATGAATGTTATTCACAAAAAGAACATTTCACCTAAAATCCCATTTTTAACGTAATTTATTTAAATGAAAAACCTCAATCACAGGAAATGAGACACTGGAAAAGTGGAAATACAATAATATAAATAGAATAAAATAATACAGAACACGAAAGCAAATGTCAACAGTAATTCTAACATGGACCTGATATCAGGTCTATGAATTCTAATTTGATAACGAATTGTTGTGATGATAAGTACAGTTCTTTGATAGTGTTCATTTTTCGTATTATCTTAAATTGTAATGAAATCAAAAATTATATAAAAGTTAAAATAAGAAATTTGAGGATATTTATCAAAAGAAGTTTAAGAATATTTCTCTGTGGAGATTTTGAATATTTAATAAGAAATTTCAGTCATAATAAGTTTATCGCTCTTTTTGTTTTTTTTGTGAACGTTAATGTAAAAAAAAAATATACACATTTTTAATATGGGCAAGTATATAATTTTGCAAATATTTAGTCATATTAGTGTTGTAACATGAAGTAATTTATATTCATGTTGTACCGATTTTATTTTAGACACTAGCACACAAGTAGAAAATGATAATGATGCGAATCAGTGGAATAATCTGCTTTTGGACGTACAAAATAAAAGCAGAAAAAAACTACCGGAAAACAAAAACATATTGTTACTAGGCGACAGCAAATCGGGTAAGACCACATTGGTGACCAAGTTACAAGGCTTAAAAGATTCAAAACAAGGATGGGGCATCGAATATGGTTACATACAGGTATGCGATATTCTTGGAAATGTGGAGTTTATTCATTTACATTATATTTTGATTTATAGGTACGTGACGATAGCACTGATGAAAACGCCCAATTGAATGTTTGGACTTTGGACGGTGATCGATCGTTGAAATATTTGATGAGATTTGCATTGAATGAAGCGAGTTTTGAGGACACTACGATTGTCTTGGTTGCTTCCATGAAACAACCGTGGAAAATTATGGAATCTCTAGAATTCTGGTCTGCGAGACTTCAAGATCATATAGATAGTTTGAATTTAGGCATGGAACAAACACAAAATCTCAGAGACAAATGTATCGATAGAATTATTGATTATTCACCGCCGGACGGTGAGTGTCACATATTATAGTATAAAATGATTTTCTTATATAATATATGTATTCTGTTTCATTAGATCCATCATACGAATCCTGTCCAAAGGTACGGCTTCTCAATGAAGGAGTTTTAACTAAAAATCTTGGTTTAGATATTGTCGTTGTTATAACTATGACTGATTGTATCAAGAACTTAGAAATCGATAACTATTTAGAAGAACATTTTGATTACATTCAGTGCTGTTTGCGAAAATTTTGCCTACAGTTTGGAGCGGCTTTGTTCTATGTGTCTGTAATGGAAGATAAAAACTGCGATCTTCTTTATAAATATTTAATGCATAGGTAAAATACATCACATAATATTTATTTATTTATTTTTAATATTTGGTTATTTATAGAAATAATTTTCAAAGTGGTTGATAATCGTGTAATTTTCAATTTTTAAAAATACATTAATAATAATATTAAGTAAAGCAACAATTCGTAAAACATATTAATGCGTGTTAATACCACAGTAGTTTCATTTTATTACCTATTTTATTTCATTTCATTAATGTTCTACTAAACACAATTTGAATGTATAACTAGAACTGTATTTAACTAATTTTTAAAACTAACTATAAATTAAATTGTGCCCATCATATCGCACACATTACGAGTTGTGCTGCCAATGATACAGAATAACGATAAATGATGACCAGTGTATCGATCACTACTCTTTAATGTTTTTCACACCCATATATATATATGTGTGTGTGTGTGTGTGTGTGTGTGTGTGTGTGTGTGTGTGTATAATAATAAATAACCTCGTACATATAATAAATTGAACAAATTGTTAAATTATTATATGATAATAACGTAAACTTAATTTACTGGTGAATTTAAAAACAAAAACTATTACGAATTACTTGTTTTATATTTTATATATAATTATAATTATATATTTTTTTTCAGAATTTACCGCTTTCCATTTAAAACGTCTGCTTTAATTATGGAAAAGGATTCTGTGTTTGTCCCTTCAGGGTGGGATAGTCTGAAAAAGATTGAAGTACTATACGAAAATATGCAAAAACTTAATCCCGAATCACATTATAGTGACGCTATACCATATCCATATGAAAAGCAACATAAAGAACACGAACTCCAAGATGAAGAGGAACAAGCGTTTTTGGCCAGACAACTAGTATTGTTGAACCAGAATATAGCTCAACCACAAACACCTGTTGTCAGGAAGTCCGTAGAACTTACAAAACCATTATCGGCTAATAAACGTATTTCAGATAACCCTCCACCTAGTAGTGAAAGAGCGTTGGCTAGCTTTTTCAACGCACTTTTACAAAAGAAACAAGAATCTCCAACGACAAGAACTCCTACGAAAAAACCAGTCGACATTACAGGCTCACTGCAATTAGATCAAACTGACGATGATCCTAGTACTCCAAAATAAAAATTTCCAGTGTTTTTGTCACGCAAAGTATTTCGAGTGTCTATCTGAGTGAAATAAAACTATTGTTCATACACATGTATTTAATTACTGATGTTCTTTTGTTAATTTCAAATGTCGGTAATTTGTATTATCAGTAATTTATATTTTAATAAACAAGTTGTCAGCTATTCAAGTTAAATAAAGATATGTTAAAATTTAATTTAAAATTCCAATTTTTTTTTTTTTTTTCATTGTAATATTAAGAATATATTTTAAATCTTATAACACATATTGTTATCGAATTAATTTCATTAGTTTCGTTTATTGAATTAAAAAGAGAAATTTATTCTTTACATTCTATATTTATTGAAGAGACATCCCGGATTATTCGGGATTGGCTGAATTTGTGTCATACCCGTGGTCGTTTAGCGTGTTGGCGTGTGATCAATTATTTTTTACAGTGAATATGATTAATTCATATGTTGTTACGTTACAATATTAACTGTCTAATAGTACTGTTTGTACGTTTACACATTATCCTGACGATATTTTTATTTAATTATTTGCTGTCAATTTTATTGTAGACTGTACTGTATCGCACCAAACATCACATTGTGTATCCAAAGATTTATTTACGGACATAAGTAAGTAAATTACGTTAAAACCGGCTGATATCGTGTGCGAGATCAGATGAAATTATAACAGTACTGTTTAATATAAAATTTAAAAAATTGTTAATTTTCTTAAAAGTAGGTATTCGATCATGAAAACAAAATACGTCAACACCGGAAATTCTAACATTAAATAATTGGAACAAAAAAAAAAAATTACAAGTTTTAAAAACGGCATAACGTAAAGTATTCAGTGTTTACGTTTAAATGTAGAAAATCGTAACATTTTATTGGCTATTAAAAACGTGAGCAGTGCCGACAAATGGAAGAGTCGGAAACCGGAACGTCTGCTACGGACGAAGCCGCGAACCGAGTGGGTATTGCTTTGCTTTTTTGGGGGAGGGTTTACTATTCCTGCAGGCTTGTGCCTCTACTGTAGTGGATGGAAGTGAAAGATTTGATTAGTAACGACTTACGATTAAATATGTATAAAAAAAGAAATGCATTGAAATATTGACATTGATTTACTTATTTCATACGCGTAACAGCACTACTCGCGGGCGCGTCATATAGATATCAGTTCAAATTTCGGCCATATAAATTGAACTGTTTAGAAAAAAATTACACAAAAAAAAAAAAAAAACGAATAAACAAAAATATACACATAGGTATATCTGTATAATATACAAATGTGAAATGGAAATCTTTGTCACGCATGTTCTCTGAAATTACTCCTCGGATTAATCTTGATTTGGGTGCTAGTGTAGCGTGCGATCTACGACCATCTCGTTTCTGGTGTAGCTTGCGATCTACCAGCCTGTTTTTGGTGAATGCGATTTATGAGCCGCATAGCATTACCCAAAATACACTACGAGAAGGTGGGCTCACATGTATTTCAAAAAGATTTCAATCACGTTAAATCACATCCACATATAAGTTTCGTTTGTTGCCCGCGTAAAATCATACATCATTATTGATGTATGGTAGCCCGCGTATCTTTTAAAAAAGCAATGAATAAATCTGTTTCATTTAGTACCTAATGGGTAGGCCACAGGTAGAGCACATATGTAAGCGGTAGATCGCACGCTACACTAGCACCTTGATTTGTTATTTTCAAAATGAAAGAGTACATCGCGAAGCGGGTTTCAGGCTTAATTTCGATTCTATTAGTTAATTATTTTAATTTATTTATAATTGTTTATTTTTCAATACTCCACGGCGCAGTGCGGTAAAAAAACAAATAAAAAACACAGACGTGTGCTCTCAGGCATCCCCACCGCCGCCATATCGATATTTAATATAGGCACAGATTAGATGATGATTCATCTGATCTGTGATATGGGTAATAATATTATAATCTACACTAATACAATAAAGGTGAAGAGTTTTTTTTTTTAATGTTTTTTCTGTTTGAATCTCTGGAAAGTGAAAATCTCTACCAGTCCGGTTTGAAAAATTCTTTTTTGTATTCGATAGTCCAATTCTTGAGAAAGGTTATTTTAACACCACGTTACGACCTTTGGGAGCCGAGCAACAGAAGAAAACAGAAGAATCGGAAAGAACGCCTAAGCGAAAACGAATAGTACACCTACTCTAGTTGCGCGGGCGGGCGATGTGACGCGGTGGCCGAAAACGTCCGCAGTATCAGTTATTTAATGATGAAATGAGTTTTAAAAAGTTGGTAAAGTATTTTATTCGTCAGTCATAGATCGAAATGTTACCTGAACTGAGCTGAAAAGGTGGAAATTAAAAATAGGAAATGTATTGAACAAAATTTGAACGATGTAAGAGGTGGTATTTTTTTACGGACAACCAAGTGCACGGGGTCAGCTAGTAAAATATATGCCTACTAACTATAAATATTTTACTTTTTTTGACGGGAAATCAACAATGCGATTAAAATTATGCGAATTCGATTTTAAACGACGGATTTTTTAAAAATTTTTTACACACACAAACGACTCGCTTTTCAACGATAATTTTATAATTGACGAGACAATCAGCTGTATATTATTGTTCGACAAAAGGCGTGACAGACTCGAACAAACCGCGGGTACAAAACGCGTATTTTATTCTTTTTTTTTTTTTTTTATCAAAGGCAAATGTCATAAGTCATATAATTGTTGCGATAACATTCGATTTATTCGCACTCAAGAGTAGGACAGGTAAAGTACATGGTAAATATTAAATATAGTAATATTATCAGTATATCCCGTGTATAAATTATTTGCATATCATATAAGTTCTTATAAAGTAGGTACCCAGGGTCGGATTGGCCCGTGATATTGACGTGCGATCGCACGGTAGTAGGCCCTCTAAATAATATGAATTTAATTGATTAAATATTGTTCTATTTATTATTGGCGTAAGGTCACTTATGGGCCAAGATCATCTTGAAGCGTTAATATACTACTGAACTGCGAAGCTGATATTGCTTCCGAACGGCACTACGACTCTATTATTGACGATGAATCGGCAAATTCTTCTAACGAATTAAAACGTATATTATTTTAGTTCGCAATTTAATTATTCTAAATGTATTGTTCATATTAAAATTAATATATTCTTAGGTATATGTATCTTGATTTCACTATAAAACATATTGAAATTTAATTTTTATTATATGTATCAGTGTAAATAATTATTAATTATATTTTTTTATTTGAATCATATTATGTGCAATATAAATGTTGTATAGATACCTTAGGTTGGAGAAGTTTTTTTTATTTAAATAAATAAGTAAGATTCATTTGGTTTTCATTATATTTTATTTGATAAAATAGGTAACTAATGATTTACACGCATGTCTCTTAAAATACATATTTTGGTAAATAATGAACGAGCGTAACGAGCACATTTTTTTTTTTTTTTTGGTTTGTTGAGTCTTTTAAACTAATTTGCACGGTAGGGCTTTTTTAGCCACTCCGAACCTGAACGTACCTAGGTACATATATATGTACACGATAATCTTAATTATTACCAGTTGAATTTTTTACTTTTTATTTCTCGAATATTTGAATAATACAGATTATTATTACGTACAGATAAAACCGACAAGAGTCAAATGTAAAATATGCTCGTAAATATAGGTACCTACGCGTTATTGACTCAATATTCGTAACACACGATGGTGTAATTTTCACGCGCACCTGCAGACGGGAGTGTCACACGTGTTTTAACTGTCGGTTTTGTCTCGTTCATATAATATTGGAATCACGAATGTTCTAACCCGGTATTTTTGGAGATTTTGTAGCACATTTTGTTATTTTTATGCGTATTTCCGACGTTTTTTTTTATGAATATTTGTCAACAATATAGTTATCGTTAAATTTATTATAATGTACTAAGTAATAAGAATATCACACGCAGTTGTTGTCGTTTTATTTTTCAATACACGATTGTCCGCGCCAGTTCAGGACAGTTCCAAAAGAAACGGTTGTTTATTGTGTTTTTGAGGAATTAACCGCGTATTGCCGATTGCAGTGGACTGACGTTTCGGAACCTTTGCTGATTCCATATTCAGGATATGCGGTACGCGTCGACCTATTGTCTAACACTACCACTCGAGTCAGTTGAAATCACCGTCCAAGGGTTTTCAACTTAAACACAAAATATTTTTATTCAATAAAGATTTACAAAATATTATTGACGTGATAGTTAAATCAAAATTGTATACTTACCAAAAACATTTTTTGCCCTTCTCTTTTTATTATCGCGTTCAGTTGCTCGGAATCGAACTTCACGATAGCGGCCAATACTTTTACCAAAATCTATATATAACGTAATAAAATGTACATCGTGTGCTGTTATATTAAACGTGTCTAAAGTAATTTGAAAACCGTTTAATGTTAATTAATAGACAAGTGGGTTCGGTAAATTGGCTATTGTATTTACGAATTTAAAACTTGTCCTACCAACAGACGGCAAAAACACCTCTCTATTACCGATTTGTAGGCATATTTTGCGACAATTATTCACTAAACTATTATCACCTCATTCAAAAGAGACATTATAATTTTAAATAATATTAACTGTTTATAGCGAGAGAAGAACACAACGAAGTACCTCCTACTTCCTAGTAAGAATGATTTATGTTCCAAGTCGATATTTACAATAGACCGAATTTGTCTTTCTACGAAATATTATGTTAAAAACGAGATGTAGGTACTTAATAAAAATTGAAGTGAAAATCTAATTCAGTCGTTTACCATAGGTTCTTTTCCCATAATATATTCGTATAAAACGTTTCGTAAATATTTCATTTCATATCCACTTCTCTCTTCATCGATATTTCTACGTTTATTGCGGGCTTCATTTCTATGTAATTAATTATTCACATAAATTAAAAGCATAAAACGAATATTTATCATATAATTCGCTCGCCTGTACATTTTTTTCAATTCAAAAAGTTCTTCATTGAGTTTGGTCAATTGAATTTTAAGAGATTCTTCTCGTCGTGAAGTGGCTCCAACGTCTTGAACTATATTTTCAAGGGCCTGATTTCATAAACAATATTTTGCATACATGTATAAATTTAACACATTATTGGTAATGTTTAAAGTTTCGAATCAAATTTTAAAAAAGCGCTGTAAATGTGTAATTTGTTGTAAATAAATAAAATGAAACAAAAATGAAAATAAAACGTATTCTTGATTATTTGCCATATTTACTAACTTTTTGTACATTAGTCCATTCTTTAATTAACGCGTCCGCTTTTTTTCTGTGTTCCGTATCCACTGTTTGTTTGTAATTGTCCATTTTCACTAGCCATTTATTTTCATTTTCTATCAATTTGTCGGTCCATTTTTCCTTTTCGGTCTAAGAATGAATGTTTTATTAACAAATAAAATACGTGATTGCTTATAATTCAATGTGGTATCGGTTTATATAATGTGTCATAAACTATAATTTATAGCGTACCTACTCAAAACTTTAAATGTTCACGAAAATGATTATAACTAATGTTTTACTAATATTTTATATAGTTAAAATAATTTATGAAATCAATTCACTATATTTCAGATTTTAAATGCCATATATAATTAACTGATTAGTAATTACACATGCTTACCACTTGATAGTTAGAATATTCATTCTGTAGGTCAGTAAATGATTTTTTTTGTATTTCTATGCATTCTTGAAGCTTTTGAATGGTAACTTTTACTGACTCTTCACTTTTCTTATAATCTATTTAATCGATTACATTATTATTTATCTTGTAATTTCATTTTTTTTTTAAACATCAATATAGGCTATAAATATATGTATATAGACATTTGTGTCTGTGTGAATTTTTCTTTTGTGTACTTTCAAAAAAAATATGTAAATATCATCAGGAGCAGTAAGTTTATATACATATTAGACTATTGGGATTTAGTAAGATCTTGGACCAATATATATATATAAATAAATTCATATCTTCTATAAAATATAAATATTATACAAATTTCACGAAAATCTGCTAAACCATGATATTTTAGAGAAATAAAATCACAAATTAAAATATATATATTGAGTGTACGTGTTAATAAAAAATTTCCATTAGTTTCAGAACACAAATTTGAATTAGAGAACAAATATCTATTATGAATTGTAGAAGGATAATTCACTCTGTTTTATTAGTGTCAACAATTATACTTACAAGCAATTTCTTCGTGCAGTCTAAGTAGATCAATTTTTTTTCTTCCGAGTTCTTCATTATTTCGCAATACTTTAGTCATTATATCTTTGTTATATTTTTCAATAATTTCAATTTTGAAATTTTCTAAACTCTGAGTACAGCTGGATTTTAAAGCAAAATGAGCTTTTTGAATTGATTCTAACTTCTTTTCGTTTTAGTCAAATTATTATTATACAATTTGGTTTGTGATAAATATTCGGCCTTCAGTTGTTTGATATGTTCGACAAATATTAATGACCACTCCGTCAATTGGTCTTTTGCAAAAGTCTTGACATTATTATAATCAATTTTAATCTCTTTAAACACATCTTGACACTTCTGAAGCATTTTTTGACGTTCTTTTTTTAAGTAAGCATTTTCTTCGGTAAGAAGATTATAATTCTTAATTACAGATTCAATGCTACGTTCATCAGAAATTGTATTTAATTCTTGATTCAATTCAATTAACGTTTTCTTATGGAACTCATTTAATTTATCAAATTCTAATTGTTTTTCATCTATTATCATTTTCGTAGTTTCGACAATAGATTCTTTTTCTTCTTGTAACATTTTAATGGTTTCTTGTAATTTTTCATTGGATATTTTGTAATCATTAATTTTTACTTTAAGCTCTTCTTCCGATTTCATGAGATTTTTGTTTTTTAAATTAATTTCATCGATATTATTTAGTCGCTCTTTGTATTTCTCTTCGTTTTCCTTAATGGTAAATTTCAATAATTCTATTTCTTTTTTTAAAGTATCCATGTCTTGAAATTTACATTGCGATTCATCAATACACCAGGTGTTACGTTCACTTGTAATGTTCTGTTCATTCTCCTTCATTACTGTTTTAATTTGAGAAAATTCCTTTAACTGATTAGTTAAATTTTTAATTATTTGTGATTTTTTTATAATTTCTTTTGAATACGTATCAATTTTCTTTGAATTTGAAACGTTAGTATCATATGAATTCCGTTCTAAATGAAAAATAACTAGTTTGAGATCTTTTATTTCTTTTTCTTTAGTCTTTGAAACCTCCTCTATTGAAATATTTTGTTTCTTTAGTGATTCAATATGCTTTTCTAAAAACTTTACACGATTTCTTAATTCTTTCAATTCAATTTCTTTAAATTCAAAGGCTAAAGACATTTCTCTTTCAAACTCGTTAAGTTGCTTTGATATTTCTTCTTCTTGGTCATTCTGATCTACAATTACCTAATAATCATAAAATTTACATTATAACAAACAATGTATATGCATTATTTGAATATAGTTAAAGTAACAAACGCGTTCGACATTGTTTTAAATTGTTAAGCCTTAAAACCAAAAATTACCTGTTTTATGAATTAAATACTTCGAAATCTACAATTGCAATAAATAGCCCAAAATTAAAAGAAATTTTTTGAAACATTTGTATCGTTAATAGAGTCCAAAGTTACATATTTGGTGGGAATTTCAAGTTTTCATGACCATTAGTTTAAAAATTACGAAGAAATAACGATAATCGACTTTAACGTAATTGTGTTTTTACGATTTGTATGTGTAATTATTCGTTAATTTTTTCTGACTCTTGAAGTAAGTATTGAGAAAATCGAAAAATGGCCTCTCTAAAGTACCAAATAGATGCGATTTGCTACCGGAAACAGAATGTGACTGTAAAGATGGGAGCACTCCTTCTGTTAGAATTTTCGGGTACAGGCAAAAAACAAAAAAAAAAAGCTTTATAAAACTAATAGATACCTCGCTCCGCTCAGAATCAAATATATACTTTTTTTAAAACCTATTATTATATGGATATCTAGAAAGGTATACAGATTTTTTTTTTTAATAGTTACCTGATATGAATTGATGGAAGAATGACCAGCTTTTTCTAGAAATTACAATTAAAAAAACAAAATATAAACATTTTGTAAGGAGTTAAAAGATAAAACTTCAATTTATTAAATTAAAATAAATTATTGACACAAACCTTTTAATAATAATTTTTTTTCCATTTTAAGTTTACTTATAATCGTTTCCAATTTTTTTACTCGATCTTCTTTGGCTTCAAGTTCTTTATAAATAGCCATTTTATTTTCTGCTACACTTAGCAGTGTACGTTCTTCGCTTTTTTTAAATAATTCGATTTGCTTTTCTAGCGATTCACATTTTATTTTGGTTGAAGATGATTCTTCACTTAATCGTTCAAACATAGCCTATATTAATATCATAAATAAGTCTTACATTTTTCAAAACGTAATTATAAAAAAAAATAATAATTATTATAAATAATTCAATCTGAAAAGTTAAAACACATCAAGATTTCTGAATTATTTCGAAATATGTTCTGTTTTAGATTTTGAGACTAGTAAGGGAGTTATTGACTTAATAAAAAACAAATATACCATTATTCAAATCTATTTAGCTACCACAAAAATAAACTAAATGGTTTCTTCTTTCATATACCTATAAATTACTGTTTCCAATCATCATAATTGCAGAATACTCAATTTTTGAAAGTATTGAAAACAACAATTCATAAATCCCCAATTGTAAAAATAAAATATTTGTTCATTTTAAAACCAATAATTTTCTTTTGAAGTTTTTTAAAAATACTATTTAAATAAAATAGGATTTAAAGATATTTAGGGAATTCATTCAAATTTAGTCGACATTGGTTTTCATTAAAATATTATTTATTAAACTTAATTTTTTCTTAAAAAAAATCTTGACTATCCAAGTTTCAAAACTGTTATTTACTAATTGAAGCACAATTTTTCAAAATACTAATAAAAACTAACAATATCGGTCTAAAATAGAACCAAATTGTTTTCTGATGGTTATCTTTTATAAGGAATATTGTAAATATAAAATTACTTGTAACGAAAGTTGATCATTCACCGCAGATGACGAAGATTGACTGGATTTACCAAGATCGACAGTAGTGCTTTTGTCGACAGTAACACGAGACGATGAATTTGTCGGTGTTTCTTCGAAATCAGAATCTAGAAGACAATAAATGCTAGGAAGTGAGCTGTTTAACGTACTGTAGAATTTACCACCTTCCGTGTCGTCAACAATACAAAATCGTGTATCCATTTCTGAAGTCAATGGCGATACAGCACCACTCCAAGGCGGCCGATTCTAAATTACAATGTATAAAAAACACCAAAATTAAAAAACGTTTCGTTTTGACTCTGAACTGTAAACGTACTTGTAATAAAGCGTTTGGTGATTTCGGTTCATCGATTTTTTCGATGGATCCTTTAAGACTTTCGATCATTTTAAACAATGTTGCGAACGTCTCCACAACAGATTTATTTAAAGACAGAAAATAGTCAATAAATTTACTTTTTTCGCGTGTATATGTCACTCGATAATGTATCGATTTAACAGTACGACTCTCACTGAAAAATTATATTATTTCATAATATAATTATTATATAAATTAAACTAAATAGTAGGTAACCATGGTTCCATAAGAAAACGTTAATTGAATTGAATCAAGAATTAAATACAATTTCTGATGAACGTAGCATTGAATCTGTAATTAAGAATTATAATCTTCTTACCGAAGAAAATGCTTACTTAAAAAAAGAACGTCAAAAAATGCTTCAGAAGTGTCAAGATGTGTTTAAAGAGATTAAAATTGATTATAATAATGTCAAGACTTTTGCAAAAGACCAATTGACGGAGTGGTCATTAATATTTGTCGAACATATCAAACAACTGAAGGCCGAATATTTATCACAAACCAAATTGTATAATAATAATTTGACTAAAACGAAAAAGAAGTTAGAATCAATTCAAAAAGCTCATTTTGCTTTAAAATCCAGCTGTACTCAGAGTTTAGAAAATTTCAAAATTGAAATTATTGAAAAATATAACAAAGATATAATGACTAAAGTATTGCGAAATAATGAAGAACTCGGAAGAAAAAAAATTGATCTACTTAGACTGCACGAAGAAATTGCTTGTAAGTATAATTGTTGACACTAATAAAACAGAGTGAATTATCCTTCTACAATTCATAATAGATATTTGTTCTCTAATTCAAATTTGTGTTCTGAAACTAATGGAAATTTTTTATTAACACGTACACTCAATATATATATTTTAATTTGTGATTTTATTTCTCTAAAATATCATGGTTTAGCAGATTTTCGTGAAATTTGTATAATATTTATATTTTATAGAAGATATGAATTTATTTATATATATATTGGTCCAAGATCTTACTAAATCCCAATAGTCTAATATGTATATAAACTTACTGCTCCTGATGATATTTACATATTTTTTTTGAAAGTACACAAAAGAAAAATTCACACAGACACAAATGTCTATATACATATATTTATAGCCTATATTGATGTTTAAAAAAAAAATGAAATTACAAGATAAATAATAATGTAATCGATTAAATAGATTATAAGAAAAGTGAAGAGTCAGTAAAAGTTACCATTCAAAAGCTTCAAGAATGCATAGAAATACAAAAAAAATCATTTACTGACCTACAGAATGAATATTCTAACTATCAAGTGGTAAGCATGTGTAATTACTAATCAGTTAATTATATATGGCATTTAAAATCTGAAATATAGTGAATTGATTTCATAAATTATTTTTAACTATATAAAAATATTAGTAAAACATTAGTTATAATCATTTTCGTGAACATTTAAAGTTTTGAGTAGGTACGCTATAAATTATAGTTTATGACACATTATATAAACCGATACCACATTGAATTATAAGCAATCACGTATTTTATTTGTTAATAAAACATTCATTCTTAGACCGAAAAGGAAAAATGGACCGACAAATTGATAGAAAATGAAAATAAATGGCTAGTGAAAATGGACAATTACAAACAAACAGTGGATACGGAACACAGAAAAAAAGCGGACGCGTTAATTAAAGAATGGACTAATGTACAAAAAGTTAGTAAATATGGCAAATAATCAAGAATACGTTTTATTTTCATTTTGTTTCATTTTATTTATTTACAACAAATTACACATTTACAGCGCTTTTTTAAAATTTGATTCGAAACTTTAAACATTACCAATAATGTGTTAAATTTATACATGTATGCAAAATATTGTTTATGAAATCAGGCCCTTGAAAATATAGTTCAAGACGTTGGAGCCACTTCACGACGAGAAGAATCTCTTAAAATTCAATTGACCAAACTCAATGAAGAACTTTTTGAATTGAAAAAAATGTACAGGCGAGCGAATTATATGATAAATATTCGTTTTATGCTTTTAATTTATGTGAATAATTAATTACATAGAAATGAAGCCCGCAATAAACGTAGAAATATCGATGAAGAGAGAAGTGGATATGAAATGAAATATTTACGAAACGTTTTATACGAATATATTATGGGAAAAGAACCTATGGTAAACGACTGAATTAGATTTTCACTTCAATTTTATTAAGTACCTACATCTCGTTTTTAACATAATATTTCGTAGAAAGACAAATTCGGTCTATTGTAAATATCGACTTGGAACATAAATCATTCTTACTAGGAAGTAGGAGGTACTTCGTTGTGTTCTTCTCTCGCTATAAACAGTTAATATTATTTAAAATTATAATGTCTCTTTTGAATGAGGTGATAATAGTTTAGTGAATAATTGTCGCAAAATATGCCTACAAATCGGTAATAGAGAGGTGTTTTTGCCGTCTGTTGGTAGGACAAGTTTTAAATTCGTAAATACAATAGCCAATTTACCGAACCCACTTGTCTATTAATTAACATTAAACGGTTTTCAAATTACTTTAGACACGTTTAATATAACAGCACACGATGTACATTTTATTACGTTATATATAGATTTTGGTAAAAGTATTGGCCGCTATCGTGAAGTTCGATTCCGAGCAACTGAACGCGATAATAAAAGAGAAGGGCAAAAAATGTTTTTGGTAAGTATACAATTTTGATTTAACTATCACGTCAATAATATTTTGTAAATCTTTATTGAATAAAAATATTTTGTGTTTAAGTTGAAAACCCTTGGACGGTGATTTCAACTGACTCGAGTGGTAGTGTTAGACAATAGGTCGACGCGTACCGCATATCCTGAATATGGAATCAGCAAAGGTTCCGAAACGTCAGTCCACTGCAATCGGCAATACGCGGTTAATTCCTCAAAAACACAATAAACAACCGTTTCTTTTGGAACTGTCCTGAACTGGCGCGGACAATCGTGTATTGAAAAATAAAACGACAACAACTGCGTGTGATATTCTTATTACTTAGTACATTATAATAAATTTAACGATAACTATATTGTTGACAAATATTCATAAAAAAAAACGTCGGAAATACGCATAAAAATAACAAAATGTGCTACAAAATCTCCAAAAATACCGGGTTAGAACATTCGTGATTCCAATATTATATGAACGAGACAAAACCGACAGTTAAAACACGTGTGACACTCCCGTCTGCAGGTGCGCGTGAAAATTACACCATCGTGTGTTACGAATATTGAGTCAATAACGCGTAGGTACCTATATTTACGAGCATATTTTACATTTGACTCTTGTCGGTTTTATCTGTACGTAATAATAATCTGTATTATTCAAATATTCGAGAAATAAAAAGTAAAAAATTCAACTGGTAATAATTAAGATTATCGTGTACATATATATGTACCTAGGTACGTTCAGGTTCGGAGTGGCTAAAAAAGCCCTACCGTGCAAATTAGTTTAAAAGACTCAACAAACCAAAAAAAAAAAAAAAATGTGCTCGTTACGCTCGTTCATTATTTACCAAAATATGTATTTTAAGAGACATGCGTGTAAATCATTAGTTACCTATTTTATCAAATAAAATATAATGAAAACCAAATGAATCTTACTTATTTATTTAAATAAAAAAAACTTCTCCAACCTAAGGTATCTATACAACATTTATATTGCACATAATATATGATTCAAATAAAAAATATAATTAATAATTATTTACACTGATACATATAATAAAAATTAAATTTCAATATGTTTTATAGTAAAATCAAGATACATATACCTAAGAATATATTAATTTTAATATGAACAATACATTTAGAATAATTAAATTGCGAACTAAAATAATATACGTTTTAATTCGTTAGAAGAATTTGCCGATTCATCGTCAATAATAGAGTCGTAGTGCCGTTCGGAAGCAATATCAGCTTCGCAGTTCAGTAGTATATTAACGCTTCAAGATGATCTTGGCCCATAAGTGACCTTACGCCAATAATAAATAGAACAATATTTAATCAATTAAATTCATATTATTTAGAGGGCCTACTACCGTGCGATCGCACGTCAATATCACGGGCCAATCCGACCCTGGGTACCTAGTACCTACTTTATAATATATTGACGTAAGAACTTATTTAATAATATGTAAATAATTGGTGATGTATTAGTATGTTAATACACGATTAATGATAGCCCACAAATGTATCGCCATCTTACTTCTATATCTTGACACAGTGGCGTATTTAGAAATTTTTTTTTTGGGGGGGCGCTGAAGCATTGAGTAAATATCAATTGTTGAATTATTTCTAAATTCTAATCCAAGACTAAATCTTAAAAATAGGATAAATTACCAAATTCTCAACCTTCTTAAAACAACTACATGTTAGGAATTTATTAAAAATATTACATCCTATAGCCATAGGGCATAGGAATTAGTAATGCAAGTTTCTGAAATTTCAGGGGGGGGGCTGGAGCCCTATCAGCCCCTCCCATAAATACGCCCCTGTCTTGACATCACGTTTCTTTTTCTAAGCTCAGTGCCTCAGTCCATTCTATTATGTCTATGGTTAAATATTGCGTATTGTCAATAATATTTTTTCTTAAGTTAATCCTTTAATATTTTTGCCCCCCGCCTCAGCATCAGGCACCCAAGGCAAGCGCCTCGCTCGTCTCATCCTAGTTACGGCTCTGCCTATTGGTTAGAGGGTTTTTACCCTTTTCTCACTAGGCGCATATTTTTATTTAATTTTTATTTTTTTTTTCTAGAAATATTACGCACGTGAATTACCATTTTAATCCGACTCGCGTTAAATTTTGGATTTTCATAGAGTAATTGATTTTTTCGATCACGATACGCTCGGATTAATGTTTCCAAGACTTTTCGCTGCAGTACAGTATAGTCTAGAATTCTTCGTTTCACCCGCCACCAGATTTTTCAAAAATTTTTTACCGATTCACGCGGTTAGGGGGTTAAAAAAAAAAAAATATTATAAACTAAAAATGTTTGAATTCCAATTCGATTTTCGGAAGAAAATTCTCTTCGCAATGGGTCAAAATCCTCGTGTCGGCCGGCGACGAACAAATGACACAAATGACGAATTGACTACTGTCGACAAATCGTTCTCTCATCGTTATGCCGTTCACTCGCCGCACCTTCGAAGGGGGGATCGTCCGTTTTAGAATTTCAGTGGCTTCACAGCGGGGCTAAAAATATTCGAGTATTTGAGTGTCCACCCAATAAACGTAATGACAGTAATTCGATTTCTTCTTCTTCCTCAAAAAAAAAAAAAATGGAAATAATATTAATAACATAAACACTGCGCTTTATATATCGGCGAGTAACTCGCCAATTAATCGCGGTAAAATGCAGGGACGTATTTAGAATTTTGACGCAATTTTTAAATTCCGCCCCTTTTACGTGATGGAGGGTGGGTTACAAATAAAAATTACAAAAACCTTACTTGTATTTTATATAGTTTGTATATAGGTATTAATATAAATTAATATAATATACGCGTTGTAAAACTATTAAATTATATTATTATTAATATTAAATACGCTAATATATATATATTATGTATGAACACGTATCGCACGTATTATGAAGTTGAGTGAAATAAACGTACCTATGTATTATGCACAATTGACGTCAGGGGCGTATTTATGGGGGGGGGGCTGATGGGGCTCCAGAATTCGGCTCCCTCGAAATGTCAGGAACTTTCTTTACTAATTCCTATGCCCTATATAGCTATATATAGGATGTAATATTTTTAATAAATTCCTAATATGTAGTTGTTTTTAAAATGTTGAGAATTTGGTGATTTGTCCTATTTTTAAGATTTAGTCTTGCATTAGAATTTAGAAATAATTCAACAATGATATTTACTCAATGCCTCAGCCCCCCAAAAAAAAAATTTCTAAATACGCTCCCGATTGACATTATATACGCCAGCTGCGGGTTACATTCAGCGTAATGTCGTACTCGTAATATTGCTGCCAAGAAATCCCGTGTTCGTATAAAAATCAATTTCCCACAGTAATAACATCGTTCTTCCACTAAATTTCACCCAAAAATCGACAATATTGAATATGTATATGAACAAAAAATTTTTACTCAATTATTAAACTATATCTGAAAACAAAAAAGAAGTTTATTACAAATTTACCGCCACCAAAGTTCCATTAAGAGGGGCAGTGGCGGATTAACCACTGGGCACGTGAGTCGTGAGGCTCGAGCCTAGGGCGCCAAATTTTTAATGTAATTTTATTTTTATTCTCAAAAAAAAAAAAATTATTTTTATAAATTATTAAATATCGATTTAATAAAAAACTAATTGACGATAATATCGTTGGCGGGTCGCGAGTAAATATAAGTAAATAAATTTGTCGGCAAAAATGTATGAATGTTCGGACGAAAAGATACGATTATTTTCGCAACTCACATTATACAATATACGTCTATACTTAACACGGCGACGGTAGTAATCGTAATGACATTACTTGGGTTTATTATTATGACTAATGATTATGTGCTTAAGCACAGAATAGACGAAACAGCAAAATAGACGTTTCGTACATTCAATGTACCGATCGATTTTGTGGTGTGATAACGATTCTGAAAACAGACACGTCGTGAATTTTACTATGGATCGACTTTCCCACTTTTTTCATTTTTTCTAGAAATCCTTAGAAAATGAACTGAACGAATTTTAAATTAAAAATTGCTAATGCTCAATTTTTGAAGGTCTTAGGAGAGTTAGATAGAAGAAAAAACATAATATAAACAAAGTTTATTAAAATAATAAAAATATTTACATTTTACATTACAAATACTGTACATTTTTATTAATTTAATTAATAAGTGGTCATTAATAGTAATATTAATGATAATAAACAAAATAATACGAATATTAAAAAAATCAGCCTTGTGCCTTTGCTTTGGATAAAGTTATATAATTCTTAACTATCATTGATAAATTAGGCGGAAGATGTAAATCACATGATGCCTCGAAATATTCTACTGAATGCATAGACTCATTTACTTGCATAGATAACTTTTCAACTTCTTTTTCCAATTTAATGCATTTTGATTTTAATATTGAAACTTCAGTTTTCAACTTCTTTTTTCTCGGGGTATTCAAAGTTAGTTTGTTGGATGTTTGCGAATATGTAGATGCTGTAAAACAATATTATAAAAGACTAGATGAAAAATATAAATAAATAATATTATATACTTACAATTAAGAGATAAATTGCCATCAATTGTAGGTGTACATGTTTTTTGTAGCTCTTCCATACTTAAAGTTATAAGGTCAGAAATACTTCCATCATTATGAACAATACTGTTAATGTCTTCATTTGTTTCCAGCCCACAATTATCTGAATATGAAAAGTTTAAATATAATTTAGAATATAGAATTTATAACGTCTCGTAATAACACAGTCATTATGTTGTTACAAATTAATAATTAATACATACCAAATATAGTTGGTAATGCTTGAGGTAACAAGCGCGTTTTTTTCAGGATTTGAATACATTTTTGTATCAAAATGAACACTACAAATTCTTTTTGTTTTATACATCGATTCTACAGTGGAATTCCTAAGGTCTTGCCTGCCACGTATTTTAAGCCATTCCATACATCTGCAAAGCAAATCGTTTATTTCACAAAAATAACAAAATATCAGTATTCCTATTACAATATTTTATATGTTTTTAAACACCAATCAAAAAAACCTAACTTACCGATTGTTTTTTAATGGAAAACGATGATACATTAATTCTTTCTGATTTTTCATACTATTCTTGCATCCTTTTACTGCACACTTAACACCAACCATATTATAATAGTAAAGACTAAATGCACTTTACGGCACACAAATGCGGAATAATAAAAAGTAAGTAAACACTATTGCACAGAAATACGAAATAAATCTTATCATTAAACTGATAAGCGAGCGGGACTCCAAAAACGTGGACTCCAGTACCTATCATATTATTTTTCAATTTATTTTGCAGTGAACGTCTGGACAGTGGATACATTGGTCGCCACTCGCACCACTTGGTCGAAATCGGAATCGACAGTCAACATGGTTTTATTTTTATCGTGTTCTTCACTTATTGTTAGTAGTTTATCTGCAGCTTAATGCGTACGACCGCAAGTACAACATAATTTCGTCGAGGTCTATTAAATTAGAATACCCATCACTCTTCGATGTTAGGTGTAGCCACGTAGGCCCGGACTGGGAGGACACCGGCCTACTATTCTCAGTAAGCAGGCGGCCCATATAGATACAATATAAAAAAAAAATTTAGGTATAAAAACGGTTTTTAAAGACCTTTTTTTTTTCGCTCATTAATTTTTTTCTTATATATAAACCCCCCCTCCGAAATTTTTTTCCTCGCCAGAAGTTTTAAATTACAATCCAAAAAGTAAACTATTTAATCTCGCCTTTGTACATTCTTATATCTGTTACGTTTACCGAAAAACCAACATCCCCGGTTATTATATTATATTATTTATGATATGTTTTATTTATTTATTAATTATAATATATATAAATACTATATGGCAATATAAATCTGTACCAATTTCAAATTGCATAATACGAGCATATGACAGCACATTTTTAAAATATTTTATAATAGCAAAATAATTCAATAATAATAATAGGTGATTATTTTTGTGCGAATAAAACGTGTAGAGTACCAGCTGATGTAAATGTTGTATCTAATGGTTTTAATTAAATCAGGTATATTACCAGCTACTGTATTATTTACCCTGTGGCATTCATGCAATACCTATGTAAATATATTTTAATACGATTTTATTATTTAAATATTAATTTAAAATGCAGTTTATTAGGTAATAGAAACCTATAGGCTACTCTCAGACAGCAACTATTCTATTCGATTTTTTATTCATTTGAGATTATCCAATAGTAGTGACTGGTGATAAGAAGTTATACAGGACAATATACGTGGTTTTTGTTTTTTCAAACATTGTCGTTTATAAATTGCAATTTGTATACCTAAATATTTATTAATAAAAGAAAGTTGTACAAATTAGACGTAAAATAGGGTAATAATATCCATCACATTTTTAATAGTTCTAATGATTTTCCACCAGGGCGCGTCGACTTATCTGCCAAATCCCAATTTTCCGCCAATTATTTTTCCGTATACGCGCGCTGTTTTCTCTTCCACGGCCGGCCGTGGAACGCGTACGCACGCGTGGAGGTGAATCCGCTCGCGACGCAGCGCATAATGTTCTTATGGTCGACGAGGCGTTTTTATCAGCGGTTCGTCCTTGAACGTTCGAGCGCGCGCGTGTCCACCGCGTTTTGTTCGTTTCTCTTCGACACACACGCACACACACACACTTGGCCGTCCGCGCGTAATGTCATTGTTGTTGTTATTATTAGCAGCCTCAGTCGTTACTACGTGCGGTGTTTTACAGTCGGTTCTTCTATTTCCACGGTACCGCCGTCGTTTGTTGCCGTTCGCGCGATAACCAGTGCCGCGCGTTCGTGTCGTTCTACATTGACGTACGCGGGCGATCGGCTCAACGTTCTCGTATCTCGCGCGACCGAGTCCCCGTGTCGTTTGCGTTCTCGTTTTGCCGACCGAAGTGCCGCGTGCGCGCGCGCGCGCTCTTATTTACCGCGACGAGACGTTTTTCAGCGGATTCCGAAGTGCCACGACGATTACATTAACGTTTCCCTCCCCCGACGGACCCCCTCGGTACGTATAATAATAATAACACCACGCGGACGCTGTTCAGCGGAACGTGTCACGATGAGCGTGGACACGTACGGTCCGAGTTCGCAGACTCTGACCTTCTTGGAGACGGAAGAGGCCGACATGATCGGCGCGGACACGCAGGGCAGCGAATTCGAGTTCACCGATTTCACATTGCCGTCGCAAAGCCAAGCGCCCATGTCTCAGCTGGACGCTTCGCCGTCGTCGCACAGGGTACGCGAAAAGTCTGCCGTAAACGATACGCACGCCCACGTAATTTTCACACTTCTCTTGCGCGCTTGTTTACAGATGCAGTTGTTGAGCAATAAAACCGACAAAGACGACGCCAACGTCATTACTGTCACCAAGAAGATCGGCGAATTACAGTTCGAGGACGAAGAGGAAGATTCGTTTTTTACCAAGGTATTATTAAGAATTTTCGAATTATCGTCGCCGGTCGTTGTCTATCGTGAACGATGTACAATCCCCCACCCACCCACTGTTATATTGTACACAGTACCCGAATAGTCGAGGTTTTATTCAATTTAAACAACAACGATTCGATTATAAACAGAAATATATGTAATATATATGCGTAATGCGTATACATTTCTTTTGTCGTCTTTACGGTTTTACATTATCGTATTCCTGATACGTGTGTTTTACAACTTTAATTTTTTTTTTTTTTTTAATGCCATATCGCTAATCCAACTAAATAATTTTAGTTATTCGGTACGTTGTAATTAAAAAGCATTTTTTTCCATTTTAAAGAGTTTCTATAAGTTACGTACTTTCTTTCGTTTCTAAAACTATGAAATAACGTATAATAATGTAACACAATTCAGTGTACGTATCCGACGTATTACAATTTTTATGAATGATTTAAATTTTACCTAGTTTCAAAAATGTATATTTTGCTATCAAAACGTTTCTGTACCTATGTGTATTAAACGTATTGTGCTTTATATACCTCACAAGCGTTGTACGAGTTATTCGTATTTAACGTGCCATTGAAATTGGTGAAATTATCCAGTTGTTTTAGCATCGTATTCAATAATAATTGTAAACGATTAGGTTAAAGTTATTTTGAATTATTAACACGTCGTCAAGGATTTTTTTTACGTTTAGTCGCTCGGAATAAAAAGTTCCCAAAACACAGTATGTTAATAATAGCTATTTATTATGTAAAATCATTAATATTTTGACATGCTATTACTTTCATATTTATTTTAAAATGTATAAAAAATTATTTGCATAATGTTTGCAATACTTATATTATGAAGTAATCCGGGCGTATTTCAATTATTAAGAACACGAGCATTCCTACTTCCCGTGTATATTGTAGAATTTTGTGGGTAATATCTTTACTGACAATTAGAAATAGTGACAAATTAATTAATGCAATAACTAGTATAATCGATAATACTGATACAAAGGTAAACATCAGATAAATCGAATATAATGTGTATGGATAATAATAAAATTATACATTTATATCACAGTCACGCATGGTAAATATTTTCTAAAATAATATTTTCAACTTTATATACGTTTTTCGATGAACTGAAAATACTAACCAGTTAAATAGTGAATGTTATCATTTAATTACAAGATTTTGGGAAGCTATTGTAAACAATGACAACGAAAATCTGAGAACCATATAATTATACTCATTTAAAAATGTAGTGGGAGATTATTTATATACCCCGCGCGACCTGACGACGGTTTAATGTTAATTAAAAATTATCTCGGTGAAACGTTTTACTTTTTGAATAAAAAAGTTTATTTTCAAAATTCGACTATTATGAAAATAATGACTAATCTAAATAAAAAAAATGTGACTTGGGTCGATTATAATGAACCGTCTGTTCTGTTTTATGACAAGTATTGAAAAAAAAAACATTTTAGGTATTTTCATTTTGTGTGTGTTCAAAGTCATTACAATCCGTACAGTGAATTTTTTTTTATTATTTTTCTGTCAGTCGTTTTATTTATTACATTTATGTTTTTTCGTTTTTGTAAAATACAAATAATATTATTGTATTTATACATTCACAATTCGTTATTCACCAAAACAGTCTAGTAATTTTTGTATAAATCGTCCTATCACATTAGGTAATATAGAATAATATTATTATATACATAGTTTCAAAAATATGTTTTGAATTATTTAGGAATTGCCATATTACGCATGCAAATATTGTGGTATTCATGATCCTGGATGTGTAGTAATGTGCAATATTTGCAAAAAGTGGTTTTGTAATGGACGTGGGAATACTTCCGGATCACATATTATCAACCATTTGGTACGAGCCAAACATAAGGAGGTTACATTGCATAAAGACGGCCCATTGGGCGAGACCGTGTTGGAGTGCTACTCGTGTGGCGTGAAAAATGTGTTTGTGCTTGGATTCATACCCGCCAAAGCGGACTCTGTGGTGATATTACTATGCCGACAGCCATGTTCCACGCAGAACGCTTTAAAAGACATGAACTGGTAAATAACTATCATTTTGTAATAATATCGTTTAGTCGTTACTAATTTAATTAAATTTTTTTTTCTTCTAGGGATCAAGAACAGTGGAAACCTTTGATTGCTGATCGTTGTTTTTTAACTTGGCTTGTAAAAGTTCCAAATGAAACTGATCAGTTGCGTTCCAGACACGTCAGCGCTACTCAGATTGCTAAGCTCGAAGAATTGTGGAAAGATAATAACGAGGCAACAATTAATGATCTCGATAAACCTGGTGTAGACGAAGAACCACAAATAGTGTTACTCAGATATGAAGATGGCTTCCAGTACCAGAATGTATTTGGACCGTTGGTGAAATTGGAAGCAGATTACGATAAGCGTTTAAAAGAATCCCAGACTCAAGAGAACATCACTGTTCGATGGGATGTTGGATTAAACAAAAAAACAATAGCGTATTTTCATCTTGCCAAGACTGATGGTGATATGCGTTTGATGCACGGTGATGAATTGCGTTTGAGATTGACTGGTGAAAATCCTTGGGCTGGCATTGGACATGTCATTAAAATACCTGACAATTATGGAGAAGATGTAGGATTGGAATTGAAAATCAATAATGGGGTTCCCACTGATATAACATCAAACTATGTGGTTGATTTTATTTGGAAATCTACGTCATTTGACAGGTAAGATCGAAAGAACATAGTTGTGTGTATTATACTTGTTTTAATGGTTTCTAACACTAGTATGTTTTGTTGTTTAGAATGCAATGTTCGTTGAAAAGATTTGCCACTGATGAGTCATCAGTATCATCATATATATATCATAGATTGTTGGGACACGAGTTTGATGACCTTATGTTCAGGTCACACATGCCAAAACATTTTTCGGCTCCGAACTTACCAGATTTAAATAGATCGCAGGTAATTAACAAGAATTTTTTTTTTTTATCACCATATAATTCCATCAAAACAATGTGCAACTTAGGTGTATGCTGTTAAACACGCTGTGCAACGGCCTCTGTCTTTAATCCAAGGACCACCAGGAACCGGTAAAACTGTGACATCTGCTACAATTGTTTACCAGTTGGTAAAAATCAATGGTGGTCCAGTACTGGTGTGTGCTCCTTCAAATATCGCAGTTGATCAGCTAACAGAAAAAATTCATAGAACCGGCTTAAAAGTACAATATTTTGTTTAGTAAAATTCAATCGATTTTACTTTTCACTTATTTTTTAATTATTTTTTATTTTATTTAAGGTTGTTCGTGTATGTGCTAAATCTCGCGAAGCTATTGATTCTCCAGTTTCGTTTTTAGCTCTACATAATCAGGTGCGGAAGATGTCTTGGTAAGTGATTTTGTTGTTATATGTATTAAATATAACAAATATATTACTAATATATAACTATTAATCTACTCATTAATTTGTTCTTTGTTCAGCAATGTTGAACTTCAAAAGTTCCAACAGCTGAAAGATGAGACTGGTGAATTATCAATGGCTGATGAAAAGAGGTATCGTGCTTTG
The DNA here is from genome assembly GCA_032441835.1 of Slavum lentiscoides. NCBI lineage: Eukaryota > Metazoa > Arthropoda > Insecta > Hemiptera > Aphididae > Slavum > Slavum lentiscoides. The sequence continues at coordinate 35,008,304 of CM063706.1, read as the reverse complement.
AAGAAAGCAGCTGAAAGGGAACTACTTAAAGCTGCCGATGTTATTTGTACTACATGTGTTGGAGCTGGCGATCCACGTTTAGTGAGATTTAAATTCCATTCCATACTGATAGATGAAAGCATGCAAGCTACTGAACCTGAATGCATGGTACCAGTCGTGCTAGGAGTGAAACAGGTAATTGATAATTTGCATTTTAAGTGAAAACTTTATTTTTCTAACTTATTTTTCGGTTTTCAGTTAATACTTGTTGGAGATCATTGTCAACTTGGACCTGTAGTTATGTGTAAAAAAGCTGCTAGAGCTGGATTGAGTCAGTCTCTTTTCGAGCGTCTTGTCGTATTAGGTATTAGACCATTCCGATTAGAAGTGCAGTATAGAATGCATCCAGAACTTTCACGATTTCCATCGAATTTCTTCTATGAAGGATCATTACAAAATGGAGTTTGTGCTGGTAATAACACGTAATAATACTCACAGTGTTGTAGTGAATTTAACTAATAATATTATGTGAATGTAGATGATAGGAAATTGAGCAAGATTGAATTCCCTTGGCCAGTAGCTGATAAACCGATGTTATTCTATGTGACTCAAGGCCAAGAAGAAATAGCAGGTTCGGGGACTTCGTATCTGAATAGAACAGAAGCCGCCAACGTTGAAAAAATCGCCACCAGGTTTTTAAGATGTGGTGTAAAACCAGATCAAATAGGAATTATCACTCCATATGAAGGACAGCGAGCGTACTTGGTATGTGTAACATCAAGTTGAATATTATGTAATACAAAATTAGCACATTAAATTTTTCTAGGAAATAATAGTCATAGACTTCATATAATTATTGGTTTGATAAATATTTTAATCGTTTGGTTGTAGGTTACATTTGTTCTTAAGTTTATAAAAAAATTACATTTAATGGATAATTTTCTTTATGATGTATGTAGATAACATATTAGAGTGAACTATATTTTAATACTTGTATTGTTATTTGGATATTTTATCCAAATGAAGAAAATGAATATATTATTATTAATTTGACATGAAATAAATATAATAAAGTCAGTGTGACTGAAACGTCTTTTTTTTTTTTTTTTTTTTAGGTGCAGTACATGCAGTATCAAGCGCCCCTTCCAGCCAAGGTATACCAAGAAATTGAAATAGCTAGTGTAGATGCTTTCCAAGGCCGGGAAAAAGATTTGATCATTATGTCTTGTGTGCGTTCCAATGAACATCAGGGAATCGGTTTCCTCAACGATCCCAGACGATTGAATGTTGCTTTAACGAGGGCTAAATATGGAATATTAATTGTCGGAAATCCAAAAGTTTTATCTAAAGTGTGTAATATAATTTAATCCATTGTGTACAGGTTTTTCCTAACCGACTCGTTTTTTTTTTTTATTTCAGCAACAACTCTGGAACCATTTGTTAAATTACTATAAAGCAAATAATGTATTAGTGGAAGGGCCATTGAATAATTTAAAAGAATCCCTTATTCAGTTGTCCAAACCCAAACAGTTAGTGAATGCAGCAAATCCGGGATCACATTTTATGACTACTCATATGTATGATGCTCGTGAAGCTTTGATCCCTGGTAGTGTTTATGATCGTACTAATCAAGGAAATGTACCTAATGGTCATGGTCCGCCTCAGTATTTCCCAAGACCCAATCCAGGTGAGAAAATTAACAGTCTGATCTTTATTAATGTGTTAAATAAATAATTGTGTAATCAATGAAACTATATGTGTAGGTCCTTCAGTTGGATTGGGCTTAGACTTGTATACTCGTAATCATGATCCATTGACATTCATCACACCAGACACCCGGTCTCAACCACAAATTGGAGGAATACCTGTTGGCATGGTAATGAACATGAATTCGATGGCTCCTAGATTCTTTAATCAACAGTCTGTTCAGAGTAAGTATTTCTATATCAATTGACTTGTCGGTTATCCTTGCCCTGGAGCGATTATTGTTATAAACACTAAATATATGAACTAGGAAGTATTAATGTTAATGGTTTCAATTGTGATTTGTAGATCGTCAAAATGTACGCACTAACCGTCTGCCCATGACTAGTGGTCGTTTGAAAACCAAACCAAACCAGAAAAATCAAAAATCAAATGGAGTCGGTGCTTCACCACTCAGCCAAGCAATTACACAAGATGTTTCTCAGTCGTACAGTCAGAATATGTCACAGGTACGTTAATTTCAACAGTATATTTATCTTAAATTGTCAACAAACTATGGTTTTGTTAACAACAAGTACATTTGTGTTTTTCAGAGCATGTCTCAACCCGGGTTCAGTCTTTCGCAACCAGGGTTATCTCAGCCTGAGCTATCACAGGACAGTTACATGATGGGCGAGTTTCATTCACAAATGGACGGATTACTCTCCCAGGACTCCACATATCAAGGTGACCGTACCGTCACATCGTTTTATAATCCGCCAAACGCATTATACTCTCAGGTAAGGATAAGGTCAGTGGTTCTCAACCTTTTTTCACGATTGGACCCTAATTTAGATTCATAAAAATGATTACACTTAAAATAATTAATGGTTTTTGAAAGAAAAAAAAATTATAAACCTATGTAAATCATATTTATAATTGTGTGCCATAACGCCATAGTATCATATATTTATATTTTGACCGTGCCCAGTGTGAATTTACTAATATGCAATTCATAAACATTTTTTTCAAATTTTACAAACTATTTTTTCGGTGACACACATCACAGTAGTACGTGACACGCCGGTTGAGAACCACGGGATTGGATAATGTCAATGATTATTATTGCAAATGGAAATATATTAATTTTTTTTTTTTTATCTTAGCAACCATATTGAAGAAATAATTAATGGACAAGTACAGCCGATAAGTACGCGGGAGCGTCTTGTTGATGCTGATTTATCAACCGAATATGTAATTTTATTATTGAGCATCGTTTGTGGACATTAATGAACAACATATGTATGCACACATTAAATGTTTGTGGGGAAAAAAGTCTTATGGGCCATGATGAAAATTTACAATTGATGATTTTATATAAATATTGTATGCGGAGAATACATTTTAAAAATTACGTTATTGAAATGTTCGGAGAAAATGCATTTTTTGCATATTAAACTTTTTTTTTCTTCTCATCATTACGCATTGTTTATTATTTTTACTTTGAATTCGAGAAGATAGATGTGCTTCCAAGTTCTTTGACTACATTGAACATTTTGGTGTTGTTAAGTTTAAACCATTGTGTCTATTAAGGTCCTGGTGTAACATTTAGTGTATTAACAGTTTTGCCGGTATATAATTTAAACAATAATATTATTTTAACTTTGTCTTCATATTATTTAATTTATAAATTTTTTCTTTTTTGTTTTGTTTTATTTTATTTTTTTTTTTTAGTTAAATACGATATTACGTTAAGTAGTTTTTAAGACATAACAAATATTGTAAGTAGACTTAAACATTGCTACATTAATATTTTTCTTCGTAAAAGCGACAAAAACAAATGGTGTCATATTACAAAAATAAAAAGTGAAATGTAAAAATGTAAAATGCATTTTAAATTATTCGGGTGTCAAATTTCTTTGATGTTAATATCTATGTACATGCAATACATCTGTATGGACTACACTTATTTTACGCAGTGTTCGATCTGTCGGTGTTTAATGCAAATAATATTGTTTGAAATGGTCGAATGTGTAATAGTAACTGATAAACACAGATTATGTTATAATAAAATATGTTTGTTTTATTTCATCAGTAATCAGTTCATTTGCTTTTTCAATTGTTTAAGAGTTTTGCTAATATTTCGTTGCTGATAACGTTATGAAATATATTTTATTATGTAGGTAGAGCGACCGACTCGTACATTGGCGTTTCTACATTTTTTCAGTTTTCAAATAGTAACATAATGTAATATCTAAATTCGAAATATTTGTGTACGTGTCGGTTAATATTTAATGTGAACATTTTTATAAAGTTTAAACACGATCTTAAATTCCAATGTTTTTTTGTTCTTATAACTAAGAAGTATTGATACGTAACTAATTTCAACTGTAGTTTGCAGTGTATTAACAAAAACTCTTAAATGAAGTTTTATTCTGTTAAAAAATTGTATTACTTTTCAAAAAACATTGTAGCTTCTTATAATTTTTCTTTGTGGCTGTTTTGTATCTAATTTGATAGAAAAGAAATTTGTTTGATTTGTCCGTGAAATATTTTGTAAACAAAGAATAATAATGTAAGTAATAAAAAAACAATTTTCGTACGGATAATTCACACTTCGAATAAATTATTTTACTTTTACATGTACCTCTTTAATGTTATAATTTTAAAATTTGTGACACTGGATAGTTAAAATATACAAAATTTTAAGCGTATATATTATATTATAAATATTTATTTTATTTTAGTCTGAACAATAATGTCGATTACGAATTGTCGAAATTGTGTTTGATTTGAATAAAAATTAGTTGCATACTACATGTGGAAATTGAAAGTTTTGTTATCATTTATAAACCTGTTTTTCTAATTATACGCGCAATATTGATTTTTAGACCATTGGATTACAACAAATCTTTGCATTCTTTTTTTTTAAAAAAATTTTCGCAGGACGACAAAAAAATATTTTCTCAAAATAATATAAGTACGATTCACGTTTGTTTCTCGTTATTGTTACAATTGAAACTAAACGCTTATATCAAATGGTCATAACTAAAAAGTTATATTTAAAAGCAGAAGAAATTGTTTCAAAGGAGGTATAATATTGGAATTGAAATCCTTTACGACTTTTAAATACTAACAAATTTTAATATATTTTGTATAAATAACAAGATGTAAGTTTATACAATTTATTATCTCGTATTGTACAATAATACAATTTGTCTTGTATTTAATATCGATAATATGACAACACGTACACACGTTCATCCATCATTCATTACCTGTTTTTATTATTATTTTTTTTTTTCATATGTAATTTTGCATATTTTCTTTCCGAGACTAAATCGTTACAAAGAACGCTTGGTCGTCCAGTGTCCAGAAAACGAAACGACGAACAAAAATGCAGATTCGGGTAAAATACTTTTTTTTTATTTTACTAGTTTTCAGTAATATACTAATACCAAATATGAATTTTTTTATATGATTTTTTTTTTTTTACATGGTATTTATATGATTTGAGCTTAAAAGTCAAAAAGTAAATAATCTCACAAACTTCAAGCGGTTTAATTATTATAGATACATTCGTTGCGTGAAAAATAATGGTTATAAATAGGGTTCGGGACTTATTGCACACCAACTGTATAGGAAATATGCATGCACATATGCGCTTAAAATAACCGAAATACGAGCAAAAATATGCAACTAAATTTTTTTTTTTTTACAGCAATTTAAAATTTGATTTATTAAATTTTAAACTTGGACAATTTTTTTATTTAGTAATTTTTTGACATTATTACTCAGCTGTATGGTCGATTTCATTTTCTTCGTCTCCTTCTCCTACGACCTACAATGAAAAAAGGTTACCTAATTGTTTAAAAAAAAAAAGTCTATACCTATCACCGAGTATAAACATTAATGATACATTCCAATTGCAATAGTAACAATAAATCACGGCTGAATTACTCACTTTTGACAGCAAAAACAAAATTTAACAAATAAACCGACGCGTAATAATGATTTAAAATTTAAAATAAATTGACCATATTATAACACTTGAAAACGCGTAAATATGCTAATAATAGCAATTATATTGCGAAAAATTCGTCGAATACGCGTTTTGCCTATTATAGAAAACGGCAAAATATTAAAAAATATGCAATTAAAATTTTTGTATTTTACTTCGTTACGTCTTAAAACAAATTTATATCCGACTTAGATTATTCTACAACCGTTGTTAAAAAATATACAACTGCAACAAGACCCGAACCCTAGTCATAAATTGACGATATTATTGTAAAGAGGTGGCTCATTTCATTGGCATTATAATATATTATAAAATCAATGCTTAAATATATATGTTACGGACCCGTCCACATTTAAATTAAACTATATAAATTATATGGATTATATAGGTACCGTACAAATTACTAAATGTATGTTCGGTAGGGTTACAAACAGTGCTTGAATTGGGGGGGGGGACGCGGGGGGACGGAGTCCCCTTTCTTTTTTAAAAATATTTTAGCGTACCCCTTCTAATTTTTCATACCGGGACGCAGAGAACGGGACGGTCAAGACTAAAATTTTATTGAAATAATGAAAATTAAAAATTTTATTTATAGGGAGTGGCCGGTATACTTGTCACAATACACAAACAATATATTTCTTGAAATGACAATCGTCGATTGCTAATTTTTCTCGGTATTATTTTGTTATTATGAACACAAAATGTAATCTACTTTATTATATATGTTGTTATTTTTATAAAATACGTTTTGTTTTATTTTCATAAGAACATTACTGTTCACCACACAGTTTTCTCGTCAAAACAAAGTACAAACGATTTATGAAAAATTAACCAGTGCGAAACTAAAGTTAACAAAAAAAAAATATAACACTTCAAAGTTCAGTAAAAGAAAAAAATCAGACTGTATTTAACAAATTATTAATAAAATTCAATATAACAAACAATAATTGATCTTAAAAATAAAGGGAATATTAAATATAATGTTTACATAAATTCCATACAAAGTTACTGGATAATATAATTATTAATTATTATAAAACGATAAATACACCAAAAAGAAAGTAAAAAAACCTGATCCTCGAATGGATGAAACTCAATGAGCTTTTCATTGAGTTTCATTCACAAAATACAAGGGATACTCGAACGATAAAGTTTTCTTGCGCAAAACACAAATAATAGTTTTTGTAAAAATAATGACGAAATATTATAATTTTGGCAATGACACAACAAAAAATTTAAATATCAATACCAATAATAATAATCATAGTATTTGCCTAATTAAACAAGTGTATAAAAGTAATCGTAAATTAATAAAAAAAAAAAAAATAATAATAATAATAAATGCTCCTTTACTATGTGGCGCGAATATTTACTGTTAAAAAAAAAATTATGCTTATTTATTTTTGTATAATGAAAAAGATAGTGGGGGGTATGGGGGGCGAAGCCCCCCACGAATTTATAAGACATTACAATCTGCTGGAACGCACATTATTTTTGTACTTTTGCATCCCCCTTCTAATTTTTTTCCAATTCAAGCACTGGTTACAAAATACGTTTATTAAATAGTTTATACAATGACGGTATGTTCCGCAATAACATAATAATTACTGTTTCCTATAACTGAAATTACGAGTACGATTGTGACAAAAATTAATGACTCACGACATATAAATACGCGTAATGGACGCCTGGCGCTGATGACCATTATGTTGGTGTCGACCGAATATCTCCTTGATTGTTGTTGAGGAGATGCTGAAGAAGCCCTGCAGCATCCAAGACGAAACCGTTCCACAACGATTAATGACGAAACCGTCATAAACCAAGAATTGGTAATACAGAAAAATTGCGATCGTTTTCTTGTGTAATAACAGCGGAGCGTTGTACTTTGACGTCTCGCGGCGGCGTAATTTTGTCGATATATAATAATAAATTCATATATAGATAAATTTATTTAAAGAGCGAATTTCCATACGCTCATTAATCGTGGTCGATTATTTAAAGTAATACATTTATATCAAAAGTATAGGTATTGTACAATATATCAGCCGGAATACAATTCTGCGTTCAAACGAATCTTCCAAATTCGAAGTATGAAAGAAAAACGAAAATCGCGTATGTTTATTCGCATGCATAAAATATGTATAATTATTTCAAATTAGGGCTGTTTTTTTCTGAACATACCGCGGAAATTACAGGGTTCCGATCCTTCAACGCTATACCCGACTGTTCAAATATGACGTAGCGGCGGCACGTTCAAAACGTTTTTGGTAAATAAATTATAGAATGCTAATAAGCTTGCTGACGAGAGGAAACGAGTGAAGTTAGAGCTGCAATTGAGTACAAACCAACAGGTAGAAGACCCAGAGGCAGACCCAAGAAACGATGGAAAGGTGGAGTGCTACAAGATCTAGAGAGACTAGAAGTAACTGATTGGGAGGAAAGGATACAGGATCGCGATTATTGGAGATCAGTGACGGTGGCAGTCAAAACTCTTGCAGAGTTGTGAAGGCACATACGAAGAAGAAGAAGAAGAAGAAGAAGAAGAAGAATAAGCTCTTGCTGACAATGAAAAATTCACGTTCATATTATAACGCAAAATTGATTTTAAAAGACTTTCTCGTAGAAAAGCACAACTCGGCTGGAATTTGTGAAATTTCGTGGGGAAGGGAATTCAGCTCTTCCAGTCCTCTCCTGGCCTACGTTTCTGAGGTTACTGCTACTGCAGGTCACTGTACGGTCACTCATTTTTTTCACAAATAATTACTTTTTACATTTAAGTAATGTAAGTTATTATTTTTACGCACGCCCTAATTTAAAATACGATTGTGCTTTAAAAAGCGTTTAAAATATTTTAGCAAACACTTTCGAAAAAAGTATTTAAAAAATTGTTCCGAACACCGTGTTCGGAATATTACCCGAGTCTGCAAAAAATGGAAATAATGTGTAAAAAAAAACAGAAATGTTATGGGGATACGAGAGAGAATGGGAATTGTGTATCATAATCGTACGAATTGCAATACTACGGTGTAAAATGTTTAAAAAAATATATTATCAGCGATTGTCCCCCGCCCTCCTCCCCAATCTTCCTATAGCAGACAGTGTTTCTGGTGACATGTCATTCAGGGGTCAACGTGGACCCAATGTCGGGGTGACGTGAAATCCTGGGGAAAAGATAAAAAAAAAAAAACGAGGGAATTTTAAATTTTTTTCACGTGTAACCTTCTCGGCTCGACCGTCGGAACAACGCATTAGTGATTCCTATCCGTCCTTCACAGTTTTCAACTTTCTGGCCGTATGCGAGCACGGACTTAGCGCGCTCATGAATATCAAGGCAAAAATAAAAAAAAACGCCAAAGATTCACAAAAACAGCGGTGGAAGGCGACACGAGATTCGCTCTTTTTCCGTCCATCGTTCCTCGAATTCTCTCGCAACACGGCCGCAAAATTTCGCATTATTTTCTCCGCTTCGTCGCAACAATATTTCATTATACTAACTCGAATAAAACAACGGCGCTACACGAATCTCACAGATCGGGGCGGAAAAAAAAATTGTAGTCCATATTAATATTATTAGGATTTTATTCGTCCAAACTGTTGCCTGAAATAACCGTTTAAACGTATCCCGAACACGTGTCACCACCGCGCACTAAACATTTTTTATAGATTGTATGACACTTTTCCCAGTTCATCGTTCCGTATTTAATTATCCTCCCCCAAAAAAAATATTCATATTTTTCCCGATTAAATTTTTTCCCAAAAATAATACACCCAATCTGATTTTTATTAGACTAAGACTGGAAGAACGGTTGTACAATATTGTTTCCAGGTGTATGATGAATTTGTTTATAATAACAATATGACATAGTTTCATACCTTCTGGCAATTGGTCGTAATTCACATTTATAATAAATTATTTTTTCATATACATAATATATTCACATTTTAATAAGTAATAATATTATATTTTATATTATTTTAAAATTTACATTTATAATATTTTTGGTTTTTTTTTCTTTTTATTTATAACAATATATTTATGAAATAATATGAAAAAAAATCCAACATTTTTTTTTCTTTTTTAACCTAACCTAAGCAATGCACACCTAAGTGATATTTTGGAAAAAAAATGGAATTGGGAAAAAATGTTTTTGATGTGTAAACATCTAATACGGCGGTATGAGGATAAATCTCGGGAAATGGGACGGAAATGTGCAAGATGTTGTCATGACAACTAATAGTAATATTTATTAATATTAATAATATTAATTAATTTACACGCAATATTAATAATATTAATTAATTTACACGCAATTATAAATTGCGTGTAATGTGTAATCTGTTGTCGTGACAACTAATAATAATATTTATTATCGAAATTACTTTGAATAAAGATACCAATATTCACAAATGCCAATCACAGTTCCGTTCCATTTTTACCGCTCACGTGACGTTTACACATCAATGTAGTCTCGAGTACTAGCAGACTCGTTTGATTTTTGGGAAAAGTGTCTACCTATCCTTTTTTTTTTTACATTTCCCCAGCTTCCCCCCATAAGCATTTTGTAAATTTTTTTTCCCTAAATATTTAGTACCTACGTAATTCGTATGAATTTGTGTGACCATTTTCGGAATTTGCATGGCATCGGAACCACGAGAAAAGTCGATTTTAGTGTGGAGGCTGGAGAAACGTTTTTCCAGCCCCTCCCATTGTAAATAACAATAATTCTTGAATTTTTTTTTTTTTTTGCGTATACTTGTATTCGGTACGGCGGTACGCGCACAAGACGTAAAAAAAAAAACAAAAACAAAACAGTCATTTTTAATTGATCCAATTTTAATAATATATAGGAATAAACAGTTAAATTCCAAAAAAAAGAATTAAAATTTTTCCTTTCCTTTAATTTTAAAGCAGGGGTGCGATCGCGTCCTGTCGTCCTGCAAGCCAAACTCGCCACTGCAGCATACTTTATTTAAAGTTTCGATTGACTGTACAAATATATATAGGTAACGATATTGAAATGGCATGAAGCAAAATTAACTCTATAGTTATTATATATAAATTGTCGAATTAAGGAAGAAGGTAAAATTGAAAATTGTACTTGAATAATTATTTTTAATACTTTGTTATTTACCGTCTATCGCATGAGCATTTAAATGTTAACAAGTTAATTATTTTTAAACTTAATTGAGTCGTTAAAAAAATTAATCATTGATTTTAAACTTTTTCTAGTTAGTTTTTCTAAGTTACTGACTAAGAAAAAAAAAATCATTAACTTGCCTAGCATTGAAAAACCGTGCTCGTACTCAGACGCGTGCCTACAATAAACGCAGTCTTGTAAAGTACTTGAAAACTCAAATGGGTATTTAAAATACTTTTTTTGGAGTATCTTTATTTAAAATCATATATTTTTGTTTAAATCTCTTTTTTTTTTTTGTGACATAAACTATGAAATACTATTATCATATTTTCGGGCAAAGAATTGTTTTCATTAGAAAAAAATCGCAGTCTACAGTCTACACAACTGGACATTAGGATTTGACAAAATCCCAAGTATTTTTTTCCAAATATTATATTGTTATCGCGTATAATTCGCATAAAGCGTGTTCAAGGGCCGGCGAAAGCTATGGGCGACCTGGGCGATCGCCCAGGACGCTGATCACAAAGGGGCGCCACACCGACAAGAACAAGACTGATATTTTTTTAAAAATTATTATTGATTTTAAAAACAAAAATGTCAACTTTACACATGCTGCCATTAATTTGAAATACATAATAACATGTAATATATTTTTGTCATTTCGTAGAATAACTAAATTATTTTTTCAATTAAAACTGTTTATTTTCAAAAAGGCAATTTAAGTAATGGTACCCGCATTGTTAATTTGAAACGTAGTGTACAAGCGTCGAAGTTTATATGTAAAAAATATGTACAAAATATTATTTAAAAAAAAAAAAACGGTTAAAAAATAAATTGATAAATAACCAATATTATTTAAATATATGTTAATAAATCATTTTATAATAAAATAATAAAATTTGGATTACTTATTCACTGCGACGATTTTAAATTTTTAGTTACATTGTGTTTTAATAATATTTCTAGTTGTAACACATATGGGATACCTGATTAAAAAGTTTATACAATGAAATTACGATAGAGTGTACAACATTTTTTCATAAATATCTATGTTAAAAAAAATACAATCATTTTTTCAAAAGGGCGCCTAATGGTGATTCCGGTGATTTCGCCCAGGGCGCTATTATGAGAAGCCCCGGCCCTGAGCGTGTTTGTAATTGATTTTTGCTGTATCTGTACACAATATTTCGCGAAGAATATTTAGCACAATTTTTAAAACGGAAATATAAAATCATTTGAACTCGTCGCTTTAAAATCGACGTTTCCCGTTTCCCGTTAAAATGTAATATTAATATTATTTTTATTTTCTCTTATATACATATTCTCACATGTATTTTTAGAGAAATAAACGTAAAAACAATTTTTTAAAGAAACAAACCGAACGTTATCAAGTTTCCAATTATTTTCATGTGAGTGAGTGACTGAAATATAAAAATCAACTTTCTCGATTGAAGTGGTTTCGTGTTTGACGTGTTTCTGGTGTAAAAATTCAAATTAATGAATAGAGAATTTATTATGATTGCGGCGTGTAGAGAAAATAATAATAATAATAATAATAATAATAATAATAATAATAATAATAATAATAATAATAATAATAATAATAAATAATAATAAATAATAATGATAATAAATGATAATAATGATAATAATGATAATAATAATAATAAGTTTTAATTTTTCATAGGTGTTGTATAATATAATTGTTTAGAACAAAAAATTATAAGTTTTGTAAATTATTACGAGGCATTTTTTAAAATATTAATTGTGATTTAATTTATTTTCATTTACCTTAAATTAATTTATTATTTATAAAAAGAAATGTTGTTCCTATGCGTCTAAAATGATAACTTTATTAAAAAAATAATAAATATAAATTTCGTATTGTAACAGCACGCTTGGATCGTTTTTATACAAACGGGGGAAACGTGTTGCAGAGATAAGTGTATATAAATAATTTTAACAAAACACATCGAGTTGTTATTGTAAAAATGAGAAAAAGGGGAGACTCTTCCACGAGAGTTTTACTTTTTTTTATGTATAATATCGTTTTTATTAAAATATGTTTACTGAGTGTTTTTTTTGTTTGCGCTTTTTAATTTTATTAATTTAAATAACTTGTCTCGCGTGCGTTTTCTCTAATGGACGTTGTTTGACGGATTGACGTTTTGGTCGGTAGAGTCTGACCAGCTTTAGAGCGTTGGAATCGACTGTTCTCAATCAAATCGCTAATCGGCTCGTTCATGACGACATTCGGTTAAAAACCATAGTTTTTCGTTTTTGTGTGTTAAACGACAATAAACGTTAAAAAAGGCAAACTACTATAAGTCAGGGTAAAAAAAATTCTATCGACTATAGGGAAAATTTTTGTAAAATTTGTACTCTAACCAATTTATTGTTTTTATTTTATAGAATCGTAATAATGTACCTATGATAGTTGACGAGTATGATGAGCATTGTAAATATTATTTGATTTATGACGCTTTTTATAATTTCTTATTGAACTTTTTTGTTTTAACCGTTGCGTTTTCTCACGATTAGGATTTTTTATTATTCTAAAAAAAAAAAAAATTTAAATAGAAAAAAGTTCTATATGTATATCAATCTAAAGTCAACGATTCGTGCATTTCTATTAAACAAGATTACTTCTTGTAATTCTATATCATTATTATTAATCGTTTATCGCATTGAATACACCCGTTGTTCAGTTAAAAGTATATTATACCTTACTAAACTAAGAATTATCTTGTAAAAAAACAATTTTTCCCAAAAAAAAAAAAAACATACGTCATAGAACTTTTTTATATTGTCAGTCTACGAAATATAATCTATAACTTATTGCGGTGGTGTACTTACAGTTTCGTTAGCATAGAATAACGCTATAGGTATTTACTTCGTCGATATAATACCAATCCTGAAATCTTGTTTATAATATGTTCCATTGATTTTTTTTTTTTTTTGTACACAACATAAGCTCAACGGGTCATTCTTCTATTTTAAAGCCGAGACAAAAATCACATCGAGCCTAAACAGATTTGTTTCCGTAATCGATAAGTCGATTTTATTACATAGCGGGATATTATTTTGGTATCCATGTCGTCGATTGAATATGGACGTCTCTGCGCACCTCGTTTCTGTGTGTCTTATTTTTTTTTATACTATTGTTACTCATACACAATATTCCTTGGATTTATCACAATTATATTTATTAGAACAGTATTTTTTTTAGAAAAAATTCTGAAAGGTGCTTAAAGGACTAATGATATTAACACGTATAAATAAACGAATTTACAATATAGGCTTAAGACAAAGAGGCAAGGAAAACAGAATAAAATACGGTGTACTTAAAACAGCGAAAAGAAACTAAATTTGATAATGAACTTACGGGCGATTAATTAAATATGTAATTTTTATTTTATTTTATCGAATAAATTTTTGTTTTTTTATAACCAGCGGTTGACTTGGGGGGACGCGGGGGGACTGAGTATCACTTCTATTTTTTCAGATAATTGAGCGTACCCTACTATTTTTTTAAAGAGGAACGCGGGGGACGGTCAGTGCTTGATTTGGGGGGACTGTGTACATCAACTAATTTTTTTGGATATTCTAGCGTGCACCTACTTTTTAAAAGGGAACGCACGGGACGGGTTTTTATTTAATTTTATATTTTTATAAAATTGCTCAACTTACATTTTTATATTAAATATATAAAGCTTAAAAAATGTTCTAATATTTACAAAATGTATTGATATCAGATATCTCATATCTCACACGTAATAGCTGATAATAGTAGCCATCAATGATAACCATTCATTATCTATAAATTCAGGAACTATTATATTCCTTATTCTGCTTTGTTATGATACGTGTTTATGGTTTTATATTAATGCTTCTTAGGGGATTGTAAAAGGGGGTGTGGGGGGCGAAGCCCCCCGCGTTAATTCGAGGGATATTAAAATGCTAGGGACGCTACTCTTTAAAAAGTAGCTAGAGTACCTCTACTACTTTTTTCCCAAGTCAAGCACTGTTTATAACTGAAAGATACAAAAAAAAAGCATGAAGCTTATATAGATGAATAAAAAAAAAATTTTTTTTTGTAATTGGAAAATGTTTGGAATTTATACGGTAGACTTCAACGATGAATACAGAAGACAACGATCAAAGAAAAGCCTGTGTTCCTCTGCACTATTATTCAGAATCAAGACATTAGAAACTAAACTCTAATATCGATTATCGTGAAATAATATTACAAAGAAGGCGAGTTTTTTTTTTATTTTCAATTTATTATTCATTACTTAAGACGCGTATTAAAATTGCAGTTTTCAATATCCACGCGGATATTATAATTACGAGTAAAAGCAAATTTTAAAATAGAATTTAAAAAAAGAAAAGAAAAACCAGAAATAAAAAACATTTATGTGTATTATAATAATATAAAATTAAATGCAGTATCCGTATGACCGTATCAGTGGCGTGCGCAGGGGGGATGATGGGGGGATATATCCCCCCAAAGGCCTTTTTTTTATACTTTAAACATGACTTTGAATTCCAGTTCATCAACATATTATGTAGTTTTTACGTACCTGTTGTATACATGTGAAATACGTGCTGTGGTGATAACTGATTTACGATACCTATCACAGACATTAACCACAATTACACGCTAACCGTGGTTGTAGCTCACGCATTTTTTTTGTATTTTGTTATAGTAATAATAAATAATATCATCAATATTCAATAACTATTAGTCAAATTTCTAATAAAATCGTTTAATTTTATGTTTTTAACTTTTAAGTAATAAATTGAGTTACCAAGTTCTTATTATTCATAACACGGTTAAACGTATAGCGGCTCCACATTTCATATTTTTTTCAAATACAAATATGTAATAATTTTGTTAAATTATACCTAATTTTTAATATTATCAGGTTAACAGCAAAAGTAATAATAAATACTGTGAAATTAAGCACAAGATAATGACAACGAATGATTTATTTATTTTTGTTATTGTAATAAAGATTAAAATTTATTTTCGTCCTTCTGGTTTATGACACCCCTCCCCCATCACCATACAAAATTCCTGTGCTCGCCACTGGCTCATATAATGTACATTTTACGTTTATGCGTTTACCTTATTTGTTTCTATATTATTGTAATTGAATAGTGCTGTGCGTTACTTTTGAAAAGATATAGACGATATAGTTCAACAATATTGACTAACAATTGGAATAATAATTTTAAAGTGGTGCGTATTTAATTGACATTACAGTCTTTATAAATTCAATACCCTCTACTTTTGAAGCTTTTATCATTAAATTTACCAACAGACGCTGAATATTATCTAACGAGTCTGATTATAGGTATACAGGTATAAAAACCATAAATCTACACAAGTAGGAAAAGCCATTGAATTATTATAGAGAACTGCATTTTATATAATAATAATAATTCAACAATATGAGCATTCGGTTGAAAATGTATTGTGTAAATAACTCTCAAGTACACCAGAAGTACGTTATTAATTTGATGACGCATGATTTTTATAAAACAGAACACATATAAAAATAGAAAATAATTATCATTTTCATCATCGCTACATTCGCACGAAGCTGTATTTCCATTTCAATCGTCCACTTAAAAAACATTACGTATCTATATAATTTACAAAACGCTGAATTTAATTAAAAATAATAATCAATAGCTATAATATTTAGAACATATTATTTTTGTAAATATTTTAACGAAAATACATATATATTTTTAATACTGATTATTATCGATTTGCGAGCGACGGGCGTGGGACTGTATAGGGTCAGGCACTCAGGCGACTGTATTCTATATAATGTAAACACAGACGACCACTATAATCATTATAGTATAATATTATATTGCTTATATTTACTGCGATTTACTTATATTTACTGCGCGACAGGTCCGTCAAGATAGCACCTCAACATTATATCCAAACCATTCCAAAGTGGCATTAATATTTTTGCTACGCAGTTAAAACTATAATACTGCGCATCGGTCGATTTACATTTTAACACATTCAAACATTTTAACACTTCACTGTCGGCACTCGACAAGCGTATAGTCGACAACAAACACGTTACTTCAATTCTCTGTAATTAAAGAAAACGGTTAGAATGAAGATTTTATCAATGTCGCACTGCAGAAGAGTACATATAGTGAATATCTGCAAGAAATTGGAAAGACTCGCTTACTTGATGAGTAATTTATTACTATGGCAGAGGACTTGTAGCTCTAAAAAAAGCAATAAATATGCAAGCACTTATATGCAGTTAAAAACCCTATAATACGCATTGAAAATATGCAAAATGAATATTTTTTTTCTAAAAATATAAATAATTTTTTAACAAAATTGTTAATAAAATTTAATTTTAAATAATAACTTTTTATTCACCTGATTAGAGAGTAGACATTAATAGGTACGTTATATTGATTGTATCAAATAATAAATAATCCTCAAGCGTTTCTAGGAAAAACGCGCGTCCGCGAACAGTCAGCAACAATATTATATGATAAAAATTGAAAATTAATTTTAATTGATCAATTTTGGTTGTAATATTTAATGAAATAAAAACGTCGATGGAGAAAATGTTGAGAAAATTATTAATCGTATTAAATATTTTTCAAAAAGTATAAAATAAAAGAAATATGCCCTAAAAACCAAAAAAACTCAAAATATATGCATTTATATGCAAAATAAAATCAGAAATCTAGCTTTGTTTTAGCATAAAACGTATTTGTTTCTTACTCTGCTATTTTTTTGATTGAGTAGAACAAATTTGCAAATGCTACAAGTCCTCTGCCCTATTTGATTTATATATTTACTATATTCATATGGATATCTGTTTTATTGCTAATAAAATGTTTTCGTTAGAAATATTGTATAAAATCGTTTATAGTGGTATGTAGTTTATATATGGTACAAATATGGTAAATAAAAAACAAAATATATTAATATAATATCACAATAAAAACTACTATTTGTATAGAGTATTGTAGATATCAAGCGCGAAAAATGTTTTCAAATATTTATTATACTTTGTTAGGTATGTGTTAAACGTGATAATTTTTAGTGAGCCTATACAATTTATTCTCGTTATAATTCATAAAAACCGAAAACTAATAATATTACAAAAAAACAATTTTACTGATCTTTTTTGTTTGTTTGAAACCCTTCCCGAATACTTGAATACATTGGCAATATACATATATTTTCTTTTAATTAAAAATATAATTATCTCATTATACGCATTGACGAGTAAATAAGTTAAAAGTTAAGTCAAAAAGTTTTCTTTTTTACGGATTACTCTTGGTTTAATGTCAACATAATTTTAACTTATTTTCCCGCGCATTAACGTCAATTTAACATTTTTTTCTTTTTTTTTTATTCGGATCAATAAGTTTAAATTTGAATTTTCACTTTCGAAGGATTATTTGTCAATATGTGTTTTATCTAAACGTATTCGAGAAAAACGCGTAAGTAATACCTGGAATGAATAGAGAGGCAAAATACTTCAGACTTCACATGAATTGTTGACAAATACATTTGTATTATTTAACGATTGCTTTTTTCATACAAAAAAAAACCTAACAGACGATAAAAAAAGTATTTTGTTAACTCAGTTGATGTACGCATTTGAATTTGTAATTAACATTAACTTTTAACTTGGTTAAAAAAATTTGGTTAACTCGATTTTAGCAATTAAAAGGAAAAAAAAAATCATCAACTCGCACAGTCTTGTTTTACGTCACCGCCAAATTTAATATTGTGTAAAATAATAACTTTTCTCACCACCACCCGTAAAATTACACAGTTCTCGTCGTATTCACTTGGTGAAATCGATCTTTTCATGAAGTGGACGAATTCGGTTTTATTCATGTAGTGAAATTTTTAATATTTACAACATAAATATGTAAAAAATAAAAACAACCTACGAATATATCTACTAAGGATTGTGTTTTATTATGTACATTTACTTAAACAAGATTGCGAGTTATGTAAACGGCTATTTCACAACATTTTCTTATTTTATTATTATTTATTTCTATTTTTACGGAACTAGCCCTTCAGATGACAATAAAATAGCAAATTAATACACGGAATGAGATACAATAGCTTAAATAAAAAAAAAAGAAAACGCATTAGGCGGGGGATGGGGGAATTGTCAAGAAAATTGGATGAAGATCTAGGACTCTAGGAGTGAAGAATGGGACAGAGTTACGGGTAGTGCGATTAGGGGCTTTGAAATTAATGAGTGATAGACGATAGTAGTACAGGGGAATCAGTTTTAGCGGAAAGAAAGGACAGGCTAGAAATGTATCGGCGGTCCGCAAGACTAGTGAGTTTAAGGGCACGAAGAAAAGGAGAGTAGTCGTGCGGAGGACAGAGAATACGAGATTTATGTGCCATACTGCGGAGGAATTTTCTTTGCACTTTTTTTATCCTGGAATTGGCACAGGCCGTAAGAGCTGGATTCCAGAGAATGCAGCCATATTCCAGGATGGGACGAACAAGTGCGCAGTAGAGAGCTTTGAGCGGAGTGATAAGACGGAATTTTCTGGTTGATCGAAGGATGAACCCCATCATTTTAAGGGCGTTGCAGCATATTTCCTGAATATATTTTATGGATGAGAGGTTGGAAGTGAGGGTAAAGCCCAAGTCACGGGTAGAGGAAACTGTGGAGATGGGAATATTATTGATATTGTAGGTAAAATGGATGAGACTTTGGGAAACTATTCATAAAACAAACACATCGTGTACTTTGGTAAGAATTTTTTAAATTGAAAAAAAACAAGGAGAAAAACCTTGATCACCGGACGTGAGTGTTACTATTTCACGAATGGTTCGTTCATTATTTAATTTATATTCTTCACTTGATAAAAACGGTTGACATTTTTTCACGCAATCTCCACCCTATACTATCGGCCTTTTATCATTCCATATATGGTCCCTAATACTTGTAAAATTTATTTATTTTCATAATTATTATACACTACATAATACAATATTAGGCGAATCTGTCTGTCTACTGTCGACTTACGTACAATCATAACTCAACAGCGCAATCATTAATTGCAAAGTCTGTTACAATTGTCTGAAAAAAAAAATTAACATATTATAAAGTGTTTAAAATTTTAAAACGGATGGTGGAGATTGCATGAAAAAATGACAATCGTTTTTATCAAATGAGAAATGTAAATTAGACAATGAACGGACCATTCGTGAAACAGTTATGAGTATGACACACACACACATCCGGTGGTCAAGGTTTGCGAAACGAAAAACGCTTGCCAAAGTACACGGTGTGCTTGTTTTAAAAAGAAAATGTTGTGTATTATATAACGGTTGTCATAACTCGCGACCTCGTTTAAATTAATGTGCACGATAAAATATTATTCCAAAGTTAAACAATGTTTTTATTATTTACATATTTATGTTTTAAATATAATAATTTCATTATAATATGGATTCGTCCGTTTCACGAAAAGATAGAAAAATTGTCCATACAGTGTACGTAAAAAAAAAAAATCGTCGTTTTCACCACAGTCCACATGGATACATTTCATCCACGCTTTATGAAAACGTCGATTTCACTAAGTGGATGCGACATAATATATAAGACAGCAGTGGCGGATCTAGGATTTTTTTCGGAGGGGTGGGCCCAAATATTTTATTATAATTATAAAATTTAAAGCTCAATTTAAAAAGCTCAGAATAATAAAATTGAAATACTCGTATTATAAAAAAAACTTTAAAAACTAAAAAAAAAAACTATAAAATACAGATAAGATTACAGTCAACATTATCGCAACGACCACTAACGACGACTTACAATCATTAAGAATATATAACTGCCAAGGAATCCGCCACTGTAAGACAGCCCTGATTCGGTCCCAAATTTCATTTGTGTTTCCATTCTACCGACTTGGCAGTCGGACCCATCCGGGCACATTTACGACAATTAGAGTGGAAACGACCACCGATATTAACGCGCTGTTGTGTACTCATATACCTGTATATTATGCGTAATATATTACTATAATTGAGTCGTCCAGTTGCAAAAGGACGTATGCCCAAAAAAAAAAAAATAAAAAATAAAAAACCAAGATTTTGCGTTATCATGATTAATAATTATTAGCTCTTCGTTCTCGTGTAAAAATTTCGGGTTTCAAAATTAAACATATCCTATTTAGTTTATCATGCAAAAATGCAGTTTAGTTTCAAAAGGAGTTGTGTCCATCATCAGTTCTGTAACGAAAGGTGGTACGTCCTTAAGTTTTGAAACACAGTTTCATAATTGTCCCCATGTGTTTGTACGGACGGCGTTAAAACCGTAACAAAAAGTAATACGTCCATATACATATTAATAACTATTTCAGTCTGTTTAAATTAAATTTATTATTAATTGCAATGGTCGTACGGCAACACTGTAGATGTTAATGCAGACGTTTGATAATGACTTGTAATCAAAGAAAATATCTATAATAATCAATTAATTTTCTTTACTAATAAAATAAAATAAAATATTTTTAGTTGCAGTTGCAAAAGGGAATATGTCCAAATTAAAATATCAATTATCTAAAAAAACTATTTGTCCGCGATTTCTGTAGTCAGCGAATAATTATAAATTGTATTCTTTTAAGTATTTATATAAAAAAAAAAAAAAATGGTTGCGATTTATAAAATATTAAAGGAAATATATCAGTTTTTCGTCGTTTGTAAACATTTTGTTTATTTGGACATACGTCCTTTTGCAACCGGACCACTCAATTATTATCAATATCTTGTTGTAGTGTAATTTTTATAATAAAAATATAAATATACATATATTTTTTTTTACGGCTAATTCGGTTTTATGTTGTGTGTGTGTGTGTGTGCAATTTGTTAGTAATTACTTATTTAGGTACATATGCGACGTGTACTTGTACTAATTTATGTAATCGTACCGTCGAATGAAATGTAATTTTGTAAAATGTTTCAAACGAACAAACAAATATTTATTAATTCTACGTGTCCTCTGTTTATATATATATATATATATATATATATATATATATATATTTATATATGTGTATGTATATTTATTCGTATATGTAGATAAAGCGATTCCGGTCCGTAGGCACGCGTCACTCTTAATTATAATATTGTTGGACGTTTTACGGTAGGCACATAATATATTTACAATACCATTATTATTATTATTATTATATATATTTCAGGAACGGACACGTACATTCAGTGCGATTCAGATTCCGTTAATTTCTGACACGGCGTGTATATACAGTGTACACGTCAAGTCATTAATAAGTTATAGGCGAGCTAAAATAGATTTAAAATAATATTAATATATATATAATATACGCACAGTGCCGTCATAACCACCAATAATGTCCTAGAGCCAGGGCCGTAGACACGGGCGGGCAGGGGGGGGGTTTAGGTGGTTCAAACCCCCTCTTGAACATCGGAAAATTAGAAATTTCAATTTTTTTTTTTTTATTATACGCACAACAGCACTGCAGGTGTTACAGTAAAATGTATGTTCATATTTAGATTTTACCAACATCTTGATGTTAAGTAGACTTGTTATTTATGAAAAATAAGTACCTAATAACAATGTGAATAATAACATTATGTATAAACGTTTAATTTGGTCTATGCCGTTATAAACATGATTATAGATTTTTGTGCTGATAAATCATTACGATACACGATTATAATGCACGAATCAAGATAGCACTGAACCCCCCCCCCATATAAAAATCCTATCTACGGCACTGCCTAGGGCAATTATATTTGACGCCCCTCCCCTCCCACAAAAAAAAAAATGTACAACTAACGTAATATCTAATTATATAATTTTATATATTTTAATAGTAAATACATTCATCCTCGATATCATCATATAGATACAAGGAAAATTAATATCTAAAATAAAACAACAAATTTTTTCTTTTTGTCATTCATTTTTTTGACGCCCCTGCATTCATAATACTTTGGACGCCCTAGGGCACTTGCCCCATTTGTCCCCCCTCGGGACGACTATGTATACGCACGAAAAATTGGGAAATATTTGCGAAACGTGTATCGAAATGTACGAAAATTCATTATTAAAAAAATAATATAAATAAACTAATAAAACGAAATAAAATAAACGGTCGTTCGCGATTCGCGACTGAGATAAATCAATATAGACTGATCAAATAGCTTTCGATCTCTGTCTGCGGGGGCGAGTAGGAAGGTTTAAAATAAAACACACACGCAGTGGCGTATTTACAGGGGGGTTCGGATTCGGGAACTCTTCCCTCCCCCCCCTAGGTCCGAAGAAAAAAAGGTTAAAAATTGTATATGAATAGTTGTAACAATGATGCGTTTTCTCTTTTTATGTCTGTACCCGAAAATTCTACCAGAAGGATTACTCCGTTCTTTACGTGTAGCGTCATTTACCGGTTGTAAATTGCATCCAGTTGGTACTTTAAACAGGTCGTTTTTCGATTTTCTCAACAATTTTTTTATAGCGTCAGAAGAAATTACCGAAAAATTACATAAAAACGACGAAAACGCGATTATCGTTTTTTTCTTAGTAATTTTAAAACTGTGGTCATAGAAACTTGAAGTGTTCGCCAGATACGTAACTCTGGACTGTATTGACGAAACAAATTTTTCGAGAAAAAATCTTGAAAATCGTCAAGTCACGATTTCTTTTTATAACCGATTCAAATTTTTCGACAAACGTGTATTTATATTTTTATTTGATTTATTTCAATAATATGGTCGAATTCGAAATAACGAAATTTCAATGTTTTATATGAATCCCCCGAGAGAAATTGAAAGTACGCCACTGCATACACGAGACTTCGTCCCCGCCACAAACGTTTTTGTGTAAAATATTTTTTTTTTTTGGTAATAAATTACTCATCAAGTAATAGAACTAGGTCGTTTACGATACACTTATTAGAATTTATAGAATAAACAGAAAATTATAATGAAAATTCCAAACGTCTATTTCTGTTTGGGAGTTTAATATGAGAAATTCTTAAGGTTTCAATGCGTTTTTACCGCCAATTATGAGCATAACTAATAACTAGGGCCGGAAGTATATGCACTAAAAACCATTGAAATATTTATGTACTTAAAAACACTAATATATGCGCTTAAATTTCTTTCTTAAAATTTATAAATATAATACAATTTTTATGGTAATTAAAAATATTATTTTATCGTACATTTTTTAAAACACAACAGAAACGTGTTACGGTCATAATTCCAATAGCGAAAAATATCCGAACATTTTTAAAACTATATTGTGTATATGTCAATTACATAATATTTGACTATTATGTGCAATTAACTACAAAAAAATTTGAAAATATGCGAATTATATATAAAAAAAAAACCTCGAAATATGCAATTATATGCAAAATAAAATTTTGTATTTGGATTTGTTCGGGTATAATTCAAATTTGTAGCTGATATAGCAATTTTTTTTTAGTCCATTCAGTAAAAACACGCGAATGCATGAACTTCCGGACCTTACCGATAACCGCATCAATACGTAGTCTCGTCTTCCTTGTTAAAAACACTCTGAACAACAAATTTTAAATAAATGTTTTATTCAATAAAAATGAATAAATATTAACGTATCATCAATACCTCCGATGCAGAATTCCTCAAGTAAGTATTTCCAATTTCCTGCTGATCTTCATCGTAACCATTTTCTTTACGTATAGAGAATTGGAGTAATTTATTTGTTGTCGACTACATGTCGTGTGTCGGAAACGTGTACAAAAATACATAAATTTACATAAATTGAACAATGCGCACAATAATATTTTTAATTGACCTTTTGGCCTTGGGAGGGGGTTTCTAAAATTCCCTCCTCGTAAATACGTCACTGATGATAATATACAAAGCGCGATAAAGGAATGATATTTGATGCGGTTTCTGTAATTAAACAACGCATCCACCGCAGTTTACTCGTTCACTTTAATCGTCGAAGAAAATGATTTTTATCCGTGTTGTTTGAAAAAAAAAAGGAATTGGAATAATAAATTTTTAAGTAGTTATTTCACAAAAAAAAAAAATTATATTCACTAAAAATATTTAAAAATTAGGAAATATGCACTTTTTTTTTTTACTAAATCGACAGAACATACAAAAATATGCAATTAAAATTTTCGTTTTCAAAACCCGCCATTGTATGAACATGCGTTTGGTCTGCTACAAATCCGAACAATACGGGAAAACATGAAAATCCTACTACATACTTCGGAGCCCCAGTCATAATAAGTTTTTACAATATTCAGATTTGTGATCCAATCAGTTTTTATCAGAAAAAAAATAATCGTACCTTTTCCACGTGAAAACAGAATATAAATGGTTTTTTAATCGACTACAATATTATAAGGCTCATCGTATAAGTCCCGCCCGTATGAAAAACGAAAAGTTTTTGGTATTTTCGGGCATTTTTTTTTTACACTGGTCCAGTTTGAGTTCACTTATAATATTGTACCTAAAGCCATCTCAAGGTTATGTGAGGCCCAAGGGCCCAAAATATTTGGGGGCCTTTGAATACTTAAATTATGATATATTCACATATATATTTTTTTTAACACATAATGTATATTATATTAGATATTAAAAATTATACTTTATTAATAAAAACTAAAATGCCAATTTTTATTTGAATCTCTGTTACTTTATTGTTTATTATGATAATTTCAAAATGATAATATTTTAAAATCTAAATATTTTTTCATTATTCGAGATTTATTTATTTTTTTAAATATCTAAGTAAAAGAAAAAAAATTAATATGTTATTTTGTAAATAAATTTGTGGCCCTTAGAATTTGGGGGCCCTGGGCCCGGGCCCTCCAGGCCCATGCCTTAAGATGGCACTGATTGTACCTACCAAAATATAAAACACTCTACTATCCACGTGTTATCTGCAGTAAGTGTACAATATGAGATTTCGTCGTGCCGATACCAAAATATTTATAGTGATTTCAAATTCGGATTGAATTAATCACACATATAAGTACCGATTTTAGACATTTCGAAAATATCGAAAACGTAGACTGATATCGTTTATTCTTGGCTTTTCTAGAATATTATTTCACGGCAGTGGACATGAAATAGTTTTCGTGATCGCAACAGACCAAATTAAAAAAAAAAAATTACACGTCTACTTAAGCAAAAAGAAAATAAAAGTTTATATATTTTGCATCAAACTAGTTGGTCCAGTGGCGTACCCGGTATTTTAGTACTATGGGTTTGAATCACTTACGAGAGCTTCATCCAATTATGTATTACTGCAGTCGCCCGCTGCGCTCGCGATTTACCCTTTATTTATATCACATTTTCATACCAACATTCAATATAAGTCATAAATATTTTTTTAAGTAAAATTTAAAACTTATTTACAAACTTTGGGTATTATTGATTAATCGTTATTTTCATTTGTTGCATTAAAATTTATATTAATTTAACAAATTTACCTGAAATATTTAAATAATTAGCGAGTATTTTAGATTTTGAGAAGAGATTATATACATATTTTTATTATTTTATTTTTATACGTATAGACCGTATAGTTGCAATATATTTATTGAATTTTAGTTTTAAACGACTGCTTTCATTTTCACAATAGAAGGCCGTTCTAAATGCTAATCCATTACAAAAATAATAGGTACATATATAAAGTTAATATTTTTATCATAATATGTAAAAATAAAAGTATAAGTATAATTAAGTAAATAAAAGTAAAAGTAAAGAACATTATAATTATTCGAAAATATAGATTTTGATCAAAATATTGAAATTAATTTCAAAATAAATCTTGATTCTGATACTTAGGATAAAAGTATTGCCCGTCTCTAGTAAGTACCTAATAACAATTGAGAAACAGTTTTAGCTCTAAATTCTAATCTTCATACAGCAGGATTAACAATTTAATAAATAAAATATTGAACACATTATTTATTTATTTTGATGTGAATTCAATATATTCTTCTGTAGGTAAGTTTAAGTCATCAAATTATCAAGCTCTATAAAAAAATTCATATTTTATATTAATTTTAGCTAGGTACTCAGAAGATATTTTATTAATGAAAATTTTAGCACAAATATTTAATTGTACTCTAAGCTAAGCGTTGAAAATTATTCGCTTGATATTTATTGTTTAAAACACTAGAACAGAAAATCTATCACAGTCGTAGTGTTATACGCGTTTTTCGATTTAGGTACATTCTTTAAGTTGATACGCGCCGGCCGCACGATTTCGTAAAGAAACATTTTTGAGCATGTGTACATTTTATAAATTATTATTATTTAATATTATTTTATTATTGATTATTGTACATATTTTTTTTTTAAAAATAAAAATTATGTTATGTAGTTCGTTTATTTTGAGGGGCCACATTTTACTAAAAAAAAAAAACTGTGAGTCAGCTGACCTTCCAAACAGTTTCAGACTAAGACTTCAAACAGAAGGTCTCACTCGGTAGGTACGTTATTAGTTGTATATATTATTTTATACTTTATTACACACAACGTGCTTGTTACCGATTATTTTCCAATAAAAACAAAAATCAAATCACGTATAACAAGAAAAGAAATAATATCTTTGAAGTGGTATCGATGCGATATTATTATAATTTATCATATTCATTAGTCATACGCAGTAAAAAAAAAAAAAAATTGTAAATTACGTATTTTAATTCTAAAAACATGCGAAATAACTGTTCAAAATTTTACCACCAAACATATTAAACACGGTTTTCACACGTAGAAATCAGAAATTAATTACATAAACACACTGACATACGCGTATATAATGTTTAAATTTTAAAATATTATTATTATTTTTTTTTAATAAATGTTCCGCGCTGTATTAATGATATGCATATGCAAATTTTCAAAAACGAACGACCGACCGACGGTTGAAACGTGTAGTGGATTTATATTGACTAAAAACTTCTTTCCACATTACACGCGATGTTACTGGATCATATTTGAATAATTTAACCGACACGTCGGCTTTTCCTTCATACGGTAGACTCAATAAATAGAGTATATTCACGTCATACGATGTATAAAACAATAACTACAGACGTTTATTTCATTAGTTTTTTTTTTCTTTTATCTAACGAATTGTCAACAACTCTAAATATCCAATTAAATGCGCTTTGATAAAAATATGCGTAAAAAAAGAAGAATCGTTCAATTCCATCGAGAATGAACGAAACATCGTGGACACAAAAATTAATTCGGACGAAAGGCAACAAAAAAAAAAATTAAAAACATGCGAAAAATCTCAATTATTATTATTATTCGTTAGTCATTATTGTTAATAATTTATAAACGCGATAATTGTCGAACTGAAGTATCGAAATTCGAGGAGTCGGATCAGAATCTCTCATCTGTCTAAAACAATTCGTACTAGGCGATTCGTTTATTGGATTTTAGTTCTGAAATCAAATTTATAATCGTCCAAGTCCCCCGAGATAACTTATTAAAACGATATCAAACTATAATACTGTACAGAACTTATAAAACTGTAATATCTCTGTATAGAACTTATTGTATAATGTCGAAAATCGTTAGCACAATAAGTCTGACGATCGTGTTTATGTATTTTAATTTAATTTCACGTCAAGCGGTGTTCGATATTTCGACATCGAGTCGAGTGTCAGAGGATTTCAGAGGAATATTTATACACGGATTTCATTCCATCACCAGTATTTATTTCTCTTATTTATCGAGCGTAATAAATTCATATTTATTTAATACCGTTTTTTTCAATTGAAAAAAAAAATATAGGTATACGTATACATTTACGAATAAAATCAATTATTATATTTTGTATCCTGTGAAAAAGAATGTATTCTAGTTACACGTTTTGACAGTTGGAAGTAGGATGATTTATTATTGTTATTATTCGGAGCACACATATATTATAGTGTTGAGATAACCAATTCCCAATATACATTTAAACCCGGCAGTTGATAAAATCATTAAAATACCGCTATACGTACAAAATCACAAATTTCTAACACGTAGGCGTAGCAATTTGTTGAGTTTTAATTTCGCGTTTTCTCCAGACGTCGGTGGTTAGAAAGTGGAAATAGAAATATTTTTTTCTACAACACATATTTAAATTATTTTATTTTGTTTACATTATGTTTAGATTGCGAATTCATTTTATTTATTACAATAGTACTTGTACTTACTGTACTTACCTATAGAGTTAATAATAATTTCTATTTAAATTAAATATATTTGATATATATATATATATATTTTTTTTTAATGATTCAGCGCGTACAATTTGTTTTCGTCGTTATAGCATATTGCGGATTTCAGTCATTTACGACGTATATCTACTGAAAATATGAAAGTTGACTTTCTTAGAGAAAATGTTAATATCGTATAATATAGTTAGTTACAATGAAATTTTTGCTGTTGTAAGGCGTTTTTATTTTTGTGAAAAACTGACGTTTTGGACAAGTTTCATTGTTCACTTTCAGATATTTTTGTTTTAAACATTTTCCATTAAACAGTGTATAGTTCATCTTCCGATACAAACATAACTATTTTAAACATAATTTTTAAAAATAATTTATTAGTTAATTAGAAAGTAATAGAAATTTGAATAGAAATTTTTTTCTGCTCTCAGCAAACCAAACTGAACTATTTATATGCCATTCCAATACTGCAGTATAAAATAAAATATATGGTTAAAGTGATAAATATTTAGATTATTTTTAACCGAAGATCTATAACCTAATACTTACGTTTTTGAGTCGAGAAAATGATGTACCTTGTCAGTTCCGTTTAAAAATATTATTATCTCTAATATATTAGGAATTCAATATTTTTTTCTTATTACAAACTTTATTTCAAAGCTAGAAGTAAAAATAGACCTTCTTCTTCTATGAGTTCCTATCCGTTCCGGATGTTGGATATCATATTGGCAATGTTATACCTGTCGAGTGATGCCCGAAATAAATCAATTGATGTTTTATTGTACCAGTCGCGGAGATTCTTCAGCCAAGATATTCGTCTTCTTCCGACACTTCTTTTTCCTTCTATCTTTCCTTGTAAATATAAGCAGTAGTATATTGTGTCGTTGATTATTATTTCTCATAATGTGTCCAATGTATTCAAGCTTCCGAACTTTTATTGTAGTTAATAGTCCCTTCTGTTTACCCATCCTTTCCAGTATCCTTTGGTTAATAATTCGATTTGTCCATGACATTTTTAACATACGCCTATACAATCACATTTCAAAGGCTTCAATTTTTTTACGTGTTAATTCTGTTAATGTCCAGGTTTCAACTCCATATAATAATACAGAGAACACATAACACCTTAACAGTCTGAAAAATAAACCAATACTCTTATAATAATTGTAATTTTCCATTTTGTGATAATAAAATAAATTACATTATTATCATTCAAAAAACGTGATACGGAATGAATTATAAATTCGTAGATTATTATTTATAAAAAAAAAAAAATAAAATAACTTTTGACGAATTCAAAATGTTTACATTTTTTTCATCTCTGATTAATTTTCAAACTAATAAATATACATAAACAATACATTTTTCGCCGCTCTATGTGATTTTTGAGCAAAAAAAAAAACCGACTCTGCTAGTACTCGAGACATTGATGTGTAAACGTCGCGTGAGCGGTAAAAATGGAACGGAATTGTGATTGGGATTTGTGAATATTGGTATCTTTATTCAAAGTAATTTCGATAATAAATATTATTATTAGATGTCATGACAACAGCTTACACATTACAAGCAATTTATAATTGCGTGTAAATTAATTAATATTATTAATACTGTTAAATATTATTATTCGTTGTCATGACAACAGCTTACACATTTCCGTCCCATTTCTCGAGATTTATCCTCATACCGCCGTAATAGATGTTTACACATCAAAAAAAAATGTGTATAAATAAATAAAATGAAACGTTCAAGTATAAAATTAATAAATGCCATATATATATATATATATATATATATATATATATATATATATTGTTTACACAGTTTGAACTTGAGAATTTCATTTTGTACTAATTAGTTTCAAACATTATTACTCATCACTTTTATTTATAAATCGTGTAATATGTTGTTATTATTATTATAATACTTAATATAATTATGTTTGTAGGCATTGATGGACACTTTCCTCATTTGTTTTAAAGCTTTCGTGGAATAAAATATTATTCTTGTCTTTTCCGGGAACAATAATATATTAGGGTATTGAATATGTATTTTGCTAATATTTTATAAAAATAAAAACCAATAAGTGTTCAAAGAAGAACGATAAAGAATTCGCGAGAACTTTATAAGTACTCATTCTTTATTTCTCTCTGAAATATAGAGATATTTCACCGAGAAGCCGGTGACCTGGTTACAAATTATTGTAGCCTGTATTATATAATGTTGGCAATATTATATTTTTATCTGAACATCGTGATATTTATCAGTATTTATAATTTGTCCAAAATTAATATTTGTCCGTTGATTCATGGTTTTCTTAAGCCGAATTCGGCATTTTACGACATACACGCGTGGCATAAAACTGTTGATATACATAATTCGTTGCAAATAGACAAATACTTCCAAAATTTCTGTTAAATATTTAAAAAATTTTAAACAATAAAACAATATCGAATCGTTTATTCATTCACTTCTGGACGGTGGCAGAGTATTCGTACCGAGTACATTTTAGGACATCACAAAATAATACCACATTTACTGTACTCGATTTTCGAAAGAAAACTGATCTTCTCTGATATTTTAGGGCGGTCCTTATTTTTTGAACTTTCGAATTTTCGAAGGACCCGCTCATTTTTTTTTATTGTTATAAGAGAGTAATTTTGGGTAAATTTGTTCACGACTATACTCCAGTGTCCCCGGGGGTTGAAAAATAGCCAAAGAGAGTAGTTTTATTGGTGTTTTTTTCTTTTACTTGACTAAAAAAATATAGCACTTACCGTAAAAATGTACAGAAAACAAGATATTCAGATATTTGACTATATACCTAAACTTATATATATATATATATTTTGGAAATACAAAACGTGTTATATTTTTTATTGAAAATATTATATCGTTTCTTGTAATTCCACTATATACCTACAATATACATACATATATATAAAAGTAGGTATACAGTCAAATATATAAATGTAAAAAATAAAAATAAAATTGTCGTAAAATCAATATGTACGTTTTATTGAGATTAAAATGCTTAACGTTATATATATATATATATATATATGAATCGCGGCTTTTGACATTTTTTTTTTTTCAATACTCGAGATATGGTCGGAATAAACGGCAAAACTACTGAGCTCGTATTGCGGAAGAAAAATGATTATAGCGTATAAAACATGTGTTAGTATCTTCCACGTTTCTCTAAAGTCCTGACGAATATTATTCATAAAATAAAAACTGAATATTTTATGTTCGCGTTTTAAGGCGCCTGAATAATTGACGAACTCAATTATTTTTATTCCTTAGAGGCGCGGCGGACGAGGACCGAGGACGAAAGTCGCACATTTCGTTTGCGGCGTTAAGCGCTACGTTTGTAGGCACTCGCAGAACTGCGAATTGTAATTTTAGAACACACGTCTAAAAGTATAATATTGTAAGCCAGGGGCGGACCGGTAGATCGATGGGCCGGTCAAATATATTTAAATCGGAGGCAGCTTCGAATTTGGGATCTTATATTTATTGACATTATTTAATGCGAAAAAATGTCGTTAGAAAAGAATGGCGACGTGCGTTATACCGGTGTCATAGGATTATATTACCGTCAACAAATTTTACCCCCCCCCCGGTAAAAATTGGACCGTATTAACACTAATAACCCAGTATATTTGTACCCCCCTTTGGATTCGTTTTACCGTATTAACACTAATAACCTAGAATATTTTTACCCCCGCTCGAATAAAATACAGTGTTTTTACTGGGCCGTAAAGTTATCCCAGTATATTTTTACCCCCCCTTTGCATTCGTATTACCGTATTAGCACTAATAACCCAGTATATTTTTACCCCCCTTTGCATTCGTATTACCGTATTAAAAATAATAACCCAGTATATTTTTACCCCCGCTCGAATAAAATGCAATGTTTTTACTGGCCGTAAAGTTATCCCAGTATATTTTTACCCCCCTTTGGATTCGTTTTACCATGTTAACACTAATAACCCAGGATATTTGTACCCCCCGCTTGAGTTAAACGAATTATTTTTACCGGGCGGTAAAGTTATCCTAGTATATTATTACCCCCAAGGAAAATAGTATTAAATTATCGGCAGTAAAAATATCCTAGGTTAATTTTACCCCCGGTAATTATATACTAGGATATTTTTACCGGGGGGGGGTAAAATTATCCGGGGGTAAAAACCGCCTGTTACACCGGTACTGATTGTGGCCTGTCGATAATTTCGTATTTGTATCAAGTTAAAACGAGTATTTTCAATTATATTTCTCGCGTTATTATTTACTTTTATATTGTTGTTTTAAACCGTCGACGGAAACAGTACGGTACGAGACAATTCAGAAGCATTAGTTTTAAAATGGCAACTGAAAAAAAGCATCCTAAACACCTGTATTGATTTTAATACGGTCATAGACCGGCTATACCCAAAAAGCAAGACATCACAATATGAATAACCGATTGTTTTAAATAATTTCTACGTAGAGTGATGATGATTACGGTTAGAAATAAATAAAATACGCCTTTTTCAATTAATACGGTTGTTCAAGAATAGTGGTTTTAGAATATTTTTGTCGTTTTTATACGGATATTGTGGATATGATTAAGCCAAAGGCGGATATTTGGTCACATCCGTGGTGGGGAGGAGGGGCTTAACATTTTCGTCTTGTCCATTAGCGTAAACAGACATTTTTAGACGCTTCAATCTACCAACTAGTGGCTACTCCTAGTTTATTCTGGCTGAGGCACCAAATATATGTAGGTAATAAGAACGTAGAAAAATAAAATATTGAAGAGCTATCAATTTTTTAAAAATTTTAATTGTATAAACTTATAATCCTATATATAACCTAATCGACACTACTGCTGCGGTGGTCTGCAGTTTGCTTATTTATAGTTACGGTAAACAAGTTCTAGAACATTCGCGATTATCGATATGTACCTGCAAAATATGGTTTTCCCCAATAACGATAGTCCGTGAACATTCCTGACCGTTCTCGTATCCCAGTAAAATAAAATAAAATTATAAATATCAAATATTAAAATACACAATTTATTTTGACGTCTGGTGTGGTTTGATTACGTTCTGGGAGGGGGCTTAAGCCTCCCCTCCAACATTTACCTATGGATTAAGCTAAAAAATATTCCGAAATAATGAAAAGTACAATATTGTAAGCCATTGTAATAATTGGACTGTTTCAAGTAAAATCTCTCGGGCCGCTCTAAAGGAGCCAGTTCGTCCTTGAATGCAAACCCTGCACTGTGGATATATTACTATTTTCGTCACAGACTTCATCGAGGCTATAGACATTTTTTAAAGTCTCGTCGTCATAATTAAATCATAATTATGTCGATGATTTTGAATAGTACTCGTTCTTAATATATTACCTTCTGCACGACTGTTTCGGTAGGTACCTACTTGGATTACAAAAAGACTGTTCCATTTATTCCCGTCGACCCTGGTTCGACAAACTGAATTTAATTAGAACATAATATATTAATCGGTTTACTACTAGGCTTCGTCTAGGACACAATCGTCTTCTTTCGCATTCTTTCACGTTAGGTTTGACTAACTCTCCTTTATGCTTCCCGACACGAGAAGGAACAGATTTGCCATCTCTCCCATTTAATTTTCGATTATTTACTACGTATTGGACAATCACAGGGCCTCATTGCCCTCTTGCAGTCACATTCCCTTCGGTTCCCTTTGTCAACTGTAAATATTTTAAGTTCTACCTCCCAACGGGTTGTACCTATATACAATATATAGTTATCCCATTTATTTCGTTGGCTGGTTTTTTACGGTTTAATCTTATCGCTTAATGTACTTGTTTGTTAGTTTTTTTTTATTACGGTTATTGCACGGTAATCTTTGTTGTTAGTGTATTATTTAGTATGTAATAATGGGATGATTGTTGAAATTTGATGTGGCGCCGTAGAATTTCTTTTAAATACATAAAAAAAAAAAAATAAACTAAAACACCTCCATTTTCAATTAATACAGTGCAGGTTTAAGAATGTTTTTGTCGTTTTTATACGGATATTGTGGACAGAACTGAGCTAAAAAATTATCCGAAATAATGAAAAGTACAATATTGTTGTAGTTGGACTGTTTCAAGTAAAATTTCTCGGGGCCCTTATAAAGGAGCCGGTCTGAACGCTGCATGCCCTGTACTGTGGTACGATTATTATTTTCGTCACAGACTTTAATAAGACACAGACTGATAATAAAAAAATCACGTATATGCAGATATTTTTAAACAGCACTCGTTCTACATTACGCCTTCTGTACCACTGTTTCGGTAAACGGAGTTTTTCGATCGATTGAACGTATCATTAATTATTATTTCGTTCAGAACACGGCGGACGCTGGACGTTATTTTTTTGCAAAATCCGTCTGCGAACATTATCGAGTGGCACTGTATAATATATTATCGTGACCCGCAACGATTGAATTATTATTATTTTTTTCTCACTAATCTCACGCCGTGCGTCGTCGGACGAAAAGTTTTCACAATACACGTGTCATACTTTTTTTTTTTTTTTTAACCCGAATTCGTTGATGGCGGATCGGTGGAGACTGCGCGACTGGTTTTGTCAGATAATAATAAACTATTACGCGTAAAATATCATAAAACCGTCCTCGTCCTTTTATCCTTTGTCATCGTACGTACGGCGCACTTGTCCTGGCAAGTCGTGTGTGTGTGTGTGTTTTTTTATCTCGATTTCGCTGTTGTTTTTCCACGACGAGTGTGCAATACGCGTGTATTTGCCTATGGACGGCTTTCGGATCAAAACAAAACGAATTCAATTTTTTAATAATCGGTCACGCGTTATAATACTTTTTTTTTTCTCTCTCCGTTGTGTCCGAATTCATTACCTACGCGAACGAATTTCTGGGCCGGGAGCGATTTGTTTTAAGCCAGCGTTTCCCAACCTTTTTAACATCACGGCACACTAATCCCAAACCGTATTTAGCCGTGGCACGCTTGACACCGACTAATAATTATTTTTATTTTTCCATTAATATTGGGTTTTATCATTAAACACCAAACTGATATTGTATATCGCAGTAATAAAACTAGTGCGAATAACTTAAAACGGTGTGCTGGTTTAGGTTGGGAAAACTCGGGTAAAATCATATTTTAAATTGATTACAAATATTGAATTTTATTGGTACGGAAAAAACAGTTATTATATTACGATTACATTATAAAAATCTAGTGAGAAATTTGGGCCCGTTTCGCTTTTATTACACATAAGTTTCCTCCGGGGTCAAACGGTCGACAAGCATATACTTTCAAGTTTTCTTCCAAGTTCTTCGGTCATAATAATTACACTATTTATTATCAGAATAATATGAGTCGGGTGATTGACAATCTCGTAAAATGTTTATTATTAATAATCTTGACATTTCCCGGTACGCCTATGAATGCCTCATGCCACACCAATATGCCTCGGCGCACCGGTTGGCAAACGCTGTTTGAAGCTGTAGAAACGTTTGCGTATATCGTAGTCGTTTTTAATTGCAGCTTATATACTTTAGATTCGCGGATTTACAACTGGAAAAACACCGCATTTTATATATAAAAGTGTTGCAGGTGGAATCGGTTAGAATCGAAGAGTACCACTTTTTTTTTTTAACGTTTCAGCGTCTTTATTTTGCAAATTTTTCGAAACGGAACACTGCGGTCCACTCGTCTTTACACTCTTCTGTAGTCTTTTCCGGTGCATAAATAAAAACGCTGTTAAAGCGAAAACGATTTATTTATTTATTATAATAGCTGATCTATATAACCCAGTGTTTTCCAACCATGGAGGAAGGGGGGGTGTGAACACATTGTTGGGGAGGCGCAAACAGCCTCCGAATCGTATCTCCGCATATTATAACACGTTCGAACCGTCATCTCAAACTATATTCCCCCCCTCCGTTTTCTCCACAACAGACGTCGCTCATACACTACCCCTTTACGTATTAATTTCTTATTCCGTTCTCTTCTTACACTTAAACAATACGTGTCAAATTTAGCATTCTCATCCCCGCCATTCTCACTCATTCTGTGCACCAGGCACGTACACAAAATAAAATTTCGGGGGGTTTACAAAATATAGCAATACAAATTGTACAGTAACATAATAAAACAATTTCTTCCTCCTTACTCATTATTTTTCAATGTGACAAGAAATTATTTCGGGGGTTGAACCCCAAAAACACCCCCTGTATACGTGCCTGCTGTGCACCGTTTTCCTGTTCACCGCTCCAAAACATTATATGAACAATACGATTTGCCTATACAAAACTTAAAAAATATATGCTCTCCACGCCGTTATATTCCATTCCGCGCCTGCGTGTACGCTATCGATTCGGTTCGTAAAAACATGCGTTAAGGGTGCACTCGAGTTTGTTATACGTATCCTAATAATCCACTTGCAGTCCGCACATATGTAACCAGTATAGGTAAAAAATGTTCTTTGTTCTCTTTTGAATCAGGACTCTACACGGTTCTTTAAAAATCACGTCTGTCAACGTGTCCTCTATTTTTTGGTTTCACAATGCGTATAGTATATAGGTACGCGGACCGCTGCTGTAGTATTACGTGTGCCACCATGGCCGGCGCTAAGTATTTTGCCGCCCTATGCAATGAAAATAAATGCCGCCCTTTTCAATAAATTGTTGCCATATAATTAGTACAACATAGTTATTTATACAAAACAAACAAAATGAATTTCAAACCGGGTTATACTGTAGGAGATTAAACGGTGAAATTAAAAAAAAAAAAACGTAGGGAAAATGGGAAATTTAATTAATTATAAATAGGTTGAATTAAGGCACAACAATACCTTTACCTTTATACCTTTGTAATGAATTTTCGTCCTTGATCATCCGAAGAAAATACAAAATTCGCATCTAATGGAGCAGGTGGGCCCTTTTCGACCGACAATGTTTCAAAGTCGTTATTAATCGTTAAAGGCCATTCAGCAGGATCTGTAGTGATATTAATTAAATAATTAAAGACATTTCGGTTTTCAAAAAAGCTCTGCGAACATTTGATACGACATTTTTTGTTATACTTTTGCAGTTTCAAAAGGTACAGTGGCATCTACAACTGAGGAAGAATCAAAAACCTCACTGGGTTGTACTACAACTACAGCATTTGTAATATCTGATGAAGAGAGAGAACCCGTCAAAAATTGTTTGCTAGAACCAGACTGTTAACTTAAGTTCAGCTTCTTTTTCACGTTTCCTCTTTCTATATTCTGCACCCGAAAGTATACCGTCCGACATAGTGTAGCTTCTTTACTTTTTACTTTATGAATAAAAAACACTCACCAAACGATGAAAATGACGTGTTGATAGAGTAAAACAATATGCACAGCACGCTACGATCGCTGTCATTAACGACTCGTCGACGAATAATTTAAAGAAACAATTTTCAAATTTCACGTACAAATGTACAGTAAAAATGTTCACAGTCAATAGACTACGCATAACTGGAAACCGTAAAGATAATCGCGAATCGCGCCGAGCAACAATGCTCAATATACAAAAATTATAGTTTATTAATAGTTATACTTATTTAATATTACATAACATAATATGACAGTATGACACAGTATACCAGTCAAAAGAATATAATATGCATTATTTTCATTTTAGATTTACAATGAGTAACGGTGAAAAATACATATTTTTATTTATAAACGATGCCGCCCCTAAAATTTAAAAAAAAATTGCCGCCCTGTGCCTTCCGCCGGCCCCGTGTGCCACAATATACTCGCGTAAAACCAATACGGTATAACGATACGCGCGCACGTTGTCTTTTATAACGTTAAAAATACAAAAAAAAAAAAAGGAAAACATATTGTCTTTTATAACGTTAAAACATATTAACAAACCGTATTATAAGGGGACGTTCTACCCGACTCGGTTGTCTTTGTCTGACACACACGTAACGTATAGCAAAATCCGGTTTCGTATTTACTAGTACTGCGAGTAATTGGCTAATTTTTGGACACGACGACCTATGATATTAATTAATAAAAATAACGTAATCTACGACGTGTAATGAATTATTTTTTCGATAAATTGTATTTTTAGTTTTTTACGAGTGCACGAATAACGTGATAATCGAATTATAAATATTTTGTTTAAAATTTAATTGATCGAAAAAGTAATCCAAACGTGTCATAGATTACGCTATTTTTATTAATTAATACCATAGGTCGTCATGTACAAAAATTAGCCAATTACTCGCAATATTGGAAACACGAAACCAGATTTTACTATGTTACGTGTGTGTGTGTGTGTGTGAGACAAAGACAACCGAGTCAGGTAGAACGTGCCCTTAAGGCAGCCATACTCAACTTTTTTTTTTTATTTGGGCCGCATAAAATATTTTAAAATATTACGCGGGCCGCCGGTCGAAATGAACGGAAAAGGGATTAAAAAAAAAAAAAAATACATTTATATATTGTGTAAAACATTTGTCGCAATGACTTTTTGAAAAAAGTTAATTTTTCACGTCTCATCAAAGATCCGGGACTTCTTCTTCCTTAGTTTCGGCCTTTAAGACCATACTGATAACGCTAAACTATGCCACCTATCCCTGTCCTCAGCTGCTTCTCTCCATTTGGTACCTAACCTAACCATCCTTTCAACTTCTCTTTTCACACAATCTTCCCATCTCAGCTTAGGTCTACCTAGCGGTCTCTTTCCTACAGGGTCTTCTTCGATCACTTGTTTGACTAAAGTACCCGGTTTGCGCCACGCATGGCCTGTCCAACTTAGTTTCCGTTTTGCAATCTCTCTGACTATACTCGGCCTCTGAAAAAGTTTTTGGAGTTCCTCATTATGAAGTTTTCTCCATTCATTAGTCTGGCTATCGAGGACCGGGCCGAAAATTTTCCGTAGAACTTTTCTTTCGAATAAAGACTAGTAAGTGGACTACTCTGGGACTACTAAGTACTATCAAATGATTCGTGTTTTGCAGTATAGTGACGAATAATATTATATTTTTTAAGTATACCACTATCTCGACAGATTAAACGAGTAGCTGAACCCTTTTTATTTGGTACGACAAAATATTCTTCTTCCAAATTTTTTTTGAAACATTCTATTTTCTTCAGACATTTTTCGTTTATTTTTCGAAGACACTCCTGCCATAATGTCACAACAAATATTAAAATGCAAAATCACACATGTACGTTTCACGCAACTAACGATTGAAATAAAATAAATAAAATTGCCTGACACCAACAGTGTTACACATTTACAACGTGAATAAAACCCAACCGTTAGTATAATCATAGTGCGTACCTATAGTGCATACGAGCCACGGCCAGTTTAGCGACAAGATAAAATAAATCAAAATCGTTATAAATAGTGTAAATACAAAAAAAAAAAAAAAAGTCATCATCACAATCGTGTAGGACACACTGATTGTTTTGTTATACCTATTTTATATTTATAATATTAGTTTCGAAATTCATATATATTTTTTTTTTGTCAATTCAATAAGTTC
Source organism: Slavum lentiscoides (assembly GCA_032441835.1). NCBI lineage: Eukaryota > Metazoa > Arthropoda > Insecta > Hemiptera > Aphididae > Slavum > Slavum lentiscoides. The sequence goes on along the minus strand of CM063706.1, from coordinate 34,967,684 downwards.
TGTTCGGGCCACATAAAAACTATTGGTGGGCCGCAGGTTGAGTACCGCTGCCTTAAGGGGACTGAAAGCGGGAATTTTTTTCTCTTTGTCTCGCACACATGAAACACAGGTAGCAGAACAGACGTTTCCTACTTCCAACGTACCGATACGGTTTGATAGGAAATTTGAATTCGTCGTCGTGAAGTCTACTCGAGGCCGACTTTCCCACATTTCTAATTTTTTTTCCATAAATTTTTAAAGGTCTTAAGATAAAACGAAAAAAAAAAATGAAAGCCCACGGGACGGGATCCCAGTTATTACGCCCCTGATTCCAAGAAGTTACGTGATTCGTTTCACGTAACACAAATGCATCAAAAGTGAAAGTCTGCATTTTCCTATTTTCGTAGAATGTTTTTTTTTTTTTCTAATATTTTTCGCTTATTTCATCATTAGTTTTTAGGCGGTTTTTAAAAAATAGTTTTTCGCGATACTCGTCAAATCCCGGGGCCCTGACTCGAGTGATCCGTACCGCGGCACGGCAGCGAAACGGGTGATCGAATCGGATTATAAAAATTGTCCTTTTTCTCTCGTTTTGCAGCGTATCGCGCAAAACACGTTTTGAAGAAGAAAAAAAAACTTTTAATTTAAAAATTCGTGTAAATTCAGTTAATACGGTCGTGTCGGTCGTTTTTGTCGAGGGCACGTCTGGTCCGCGGGGAATACAGTAAAAAAAAAAAAACGCCGCTGGCGATGTCGCGCGTCTCTGACCGAATTTGTTCCGTCCGTCCCCCCCTCCCCATCCCCCGAGACACGACATCACCATATCCGACAGCGCCGCAACGACATAAACATTTATGTGTATAAATAAAAAAAAAGAGGGTTTGTTTATTTATTATTATTATTATTATTTACCCGGTTTAGAGTCTGCGAACAACAAGAAATGAAATCACGCCGGACGGAGGAGACGAGACTATTTCCCGACCGGGAAATTATTGCTTGGTTTTTTTTTGTCCAAACCTTTACCGGCCACAAAACGGTAATAATAATCTCGTCGCACGTCGTGCGGTTCTGCCACAGTTTTCGATTTCCACCCCGACACCCAGTTCTTTAGCGTTCTACAATAATACAATTTTTTATAGGGTGGTCGATATTTATACCTATTCCTATCCAGTTACGGAGTAGTCGGCTGGCTATTTCCTACTACACTAACCGGTCTTTTGAACCGGGTCGTTGGAACGATATAAATAAAGTTTTCTAATTTATATTTAACAGGTCGTAGAAACTATGACCTGCGTTTGTCTCCCTACACAGTAGCAAACACGATCTCAACAACGAAATAGTTTATTTAAACAAAATAAATAAATAAACAATATATAAACGCAATCACCCGAGTAGTAGTACGACGTTGAATAGTCTCTTTCCACAGGCGAAGCGGAGCACGAGTCCTAGCGGTTGGTTATATATAAACCGAACAAAATATAACGGTACTACAAGTGTGGTTTTCACTTGTAGTTACACGTTTAAATTAATACGTAAAATATAATTTAATTATTACTGTTAAGAGACTAGACGTTTCTGCTGCTAGCTCTGTCAGACTCAAACCCGAACTCGATACCGATTTAAAAATGTATGTTACACACACGAAGCCGTACGGTCTCGTGCTCGCGCCACTGTGTTTTTGCCTACTAAGGTTAAATGCGACGAGACAGTGACGATTCAGTGTAATTGCATCGTTCCAAGGCCATTTGCTGTCAATCGCTAAATTTTCCCATTCCTCTCTATTGTTATAGGTACGCACGGATTCATTCCGATCCGGTCTCAGCTCCATTATATCCCTTTTGACTGCGGTCCGACCGCCGTTGCTTCGGTCTACCACGTGGTCGTTTTCCGTTTGACTCGTTCACAAGCAGTGGCGTCATTTTCAGTTTTCGAAAGGGAGAGGCAAAATATTTAACCGGCCCATTTAACTATTTATTCCACTTACATTTAGCTCAACACGATTTCTGTTTTATATCGTTTTGATGTTTTCGTTATCACGGGCACGCGCGAATCGCCCGATATTTTTTTATTTTTATTTTTTTTTTTTTTGGGGGGGGGGGGAGAAAATTCATTACTTTGTCAACTATAATAAATGTATTATAAATGACTATATAGTACGTATGAGATTCAAATTTTGAAGTTTCCCTTGTCGTGACATTAAACGTGTTAGAAATCACGTTTTGTGACATGTTCTGGGCACCTCCTCGTTCATCAGTTATTTTCCTCTCTTTCTCGCCGTCTGGGTCACACCAACCTTTAGCTTTTTTCATTTTTAATTTTTTTACGCTTGCCACTCACAAATTATGTATACATAAAACATAAAACGTTCGAAACGTTAAAGAACGGCTAAACAAATTCGTTTGTGCCGTACGCGATACAGTCGTACAGATTTACAGGCACGTCGTCAACCGTCAAACGTACATCGTACATCCTTTATAATTTACGCACTGCCCTTTGGGTAACGATAACCATAAGCGTGCGCACCGGGTAGTCAGGGTAGGCACTTGACTACTCTGCGAACAACTCCCCCGCCCTCAACATAATATTATGTTTGACCATTTCAACATGTCCGTAAACGGTAAAATGTAAGAAATAAGAATATTGGAAAAATTAAAAAACATATATCGTCGTTAGTAACTGCTATGATAAAATAAATTTATCGTAATTTTATTTTATTAATTTATTTTATCATAGTAACCGCTGTCCAAGCACTGAATCCTATCGCAAACCATGTTTATTATATATAAAATAGTGTTGTTAAATTTTTACTTATTAACTAATTTAGGTATATTACATTATATTATTACTTATAAAACAATTTTTTACTATGGTAAATGCAGTTAAATAAAGTTACCCTATCTAAAATTTTTCGTTCATGTTAAATGTGTCAATGTGTCATTTATGACTACCCTGCCAGTAATGTTAGCGCACGCTTATGACGATAACCGTGTTTATTCGAAAAAAATCCAGAACCGTGGTAAGCTATAACCACGAATTAATCGCCTTTAATCGTGGTTATAATATGACCTGCATACTTTTAAATTTTATTGGTAATTTAATTTTAATCCACTGTTTGCCACGCGATTCGTTATTATTACTCATAACTCGATAGTCATTGCTACAGATTTTGGTTAGAATAACTATTGTCCAACATCATCTCGGCCCACAATTAACAACGGGGGGGGGGTGGCAAATGCCCACCCTGCCCCCCACCAAATGACGCCACTGTTTACAAGTACCGTTTCGACAACACTGTTGTTGTCGGCTCTCCAGACGTGTTCTGCCCACTCCGATCTTGCTCCTTTTACAAACCGTGCTACACTTCCTTTCCTTTTCTGCACCTGCTCGTTTGACCCCTTCTCTCCCACACACGGGTTACACGCGGGACCGTAAATTTTTTCCTCAACGCTTTTCTTTCAAATGTATTTAGTCTGTTTTCATCGTACCCGGCTGGTTGCAGCCCAGGCACAACAAGCGTTAACACAACGGGTACAACAACAATAAATATAAATAAATAAAATATTAATAATTTGTAATAATATATTTCACTAAATATTCAAAATTAATAAAATGAACAATAATATTTTTGTTTAATAAAAAATAAAGCAATACACATTAAAAAAAAAGATAGTCGTGTACTTTCGTTGTTGTTATTATTCATTTTTTTTTTTTTTATAAATTTATACGTAACATTTTTCTTTAAATACAGGCAATAACGAACATTCAAAATAATTATCGTACGCGGAGCGAGTCGAAACACGTCAAAACACGGGGAAAAAAAAATATATAGAAATAAATATATATTATCGTAATAATATTATAAACAAACGATAATAAAAAGTCAAAATCACTGTTGTACCGGTCCAAACGTATCGTTTTCCAGACGATCGAAGCTCTTTTTTTATTTTATCAGCACGACGACTCGCTCCGCGGATTAGAACGAAGAAAAAAAGAAAAAGAAACTTATTATAGCTGCGAGTGACGTAGAAAAGTGGTGAGAACTGGGACAATTATACAATAATAATAATAATAATAATACGTCGCGCGACCACTTTATTATTATTATTATTAATTTTTTTTTTTTTTATCACATGGAGCACGTACACATAATATAAATACACATAAATATAATATTATATAAACAAAGGTACGATATATATATATATATATATATATATATATATTATCGTTTAAATAATATATAAAGCGTTCTCTTATATTGTATATTAATATGAATGTTGTATACAATAAATATTTCGTTTAAATGGTAAGAATTACGTCTAAAAAAAAAAAAAAAAAAAAAACCCAACGAACGTATTATATAAGACCAGCGCACGAATAATAAATATATATATAATCGATTTTATATACAATCAGCGCGCTAAAACGAATATATTATTTATTATATATATATTCGTAATTAATGATTTACAATAATAATGATAATAAAAAGATAAATTTTTTAAATTTTTTTTAAGTTTTTTTTTTTTGGTAAGCAGGCATGTGTGGTAATTTATATGACGTGTGAGTGTTTACATATATATAGTATATATATTATAATAATATTGAATTGTATAAACAACGCGAGCGACACACACGGATTTCTTCTCCCCTCATCGTTTTATATTATATATTATACACAACAATTCGATAGTAATAATTGTATTAAAAAAAAAAAAAACCATTTACAATTTTCGATATTTACATTTCAAAAAAAAAATAAAAATAAATCGGTATCTTGTTTCTCGTTCTTGTTGTGCCGGCAGCTGCTGCGCGGTAATAATAATTTTTAATATTAAATAATAATCGTTCCTGAATACGCGCGCGTATCGTTATTATTATTATTATTATTAATTATTGTGAAACGTATCTCTAAACTATAACACAACGCGGACGATCTCGAAATTCTGCACCATCGATTTAAAAAAAAAAAAAAACGAATGTACAAAATAATAATATTATATTTAATAACGTAATACAATTAGAAAGATAGAGAAAAGAAAGAAAAAAAAAGAGACGAGGAGGAGGAGAAAAAAAAAGAAGACTGTCCCCTCCCCTCAACCCCGGGGTAACGATAATAATAATATTTTAAAAATACGATCACAATAAAAGCGGTTTAAAAAACATATTTTTAAAAAAAAAAGCGATCCCTATATAACACCTATATAATAATAATAATAATAATAATAATAATAATAATAATAATAATAATAATAATAATAATAATAATAATAATAATAATAATAATAATAATAATAATAATAATAATAAATAATAATAATATTTATTATTTTATGTACATACATACATACACACACACACACAAGGCGCGCCAGTTCAAATTTCGTTTCGCTAGAGGAATAACACACAACAACAACAGCAACAGCAGCAACAACAACAATAACAACAACAACAACAACAGCAACAACAACAGCGACGGCGCCGCGCGTTCGTTCTTCCTGTTCTTTTCACGAGGTTATCCGTCTAAAACGTTTTCAACGGCTGCCGCCCGACCGACGACGACGACGTCGCGATGATTAAGACGGCGACGATCACCGGCGGCGATTGACTACGACGGTGACCAGTAGGGCGACCAACAGGACCGCTGGGACCGGCACGCCGCAGGACACGGCCGTGCTGCTCGATTCGGAACTGCACACACCTGAACGAGGGAAATAAAAAGGTATGTAAAAAATACGCACACGAAATATGAACGCCAACAGTGATGTAGTCCTAAACGGGTACGCGCGAAATCCTGGAAAAAAAAGTAATAAGGCGGCTTTGTCCCCCCCCTCACGCCCCACCATTATCTTCAACGTATTAATATTAAAAGTGATTGGCATATATTCGACATTTAAAAATAAAATATAGACTAAATTTTTTAAACATAATATTACGATTTTAATTAAAAGAAGTTTTAAATTGTATTTGTCCAGTTATTGAACGAACGCGCAAAAAAATAACTATTATTATCGTATACAAAATAAGTTTATTTCCTCGTGATTCCGATTAAATGCGCCTGGAATTCATAAATGGTCACAGAGTATTTGATTATTTTACACAAGTCATGTATTTTTAACAGGTAAAACTAAAAAAAAGGCCCAAAGAATACAATGGTTTGGGCACGTGATGAGAAGGTCTAACTCAGAGTACCTTAAAGCGGCGGCTGAATGGAAACCCACAGGAAAAAGGCCAAGAGGACGTCCAAAGAAGCGATGGATAGATGGGGTAAAGCAGGATTTAGAGAAACTAGGGATAGTAAATTGGGGAGAAAAAATACAAAATCGAGAGGAGTGGAAGGCGGTGTCGGTGGCGGCAAAAACTCTTGAAGAGTTGTAATGCCAATGAAGAAGAAGAAGAAAACTAAAAAAAATATGGCTTCCTTCACCAGTGGCGTATTACGGTGATGGGGGGGGGGCAACCCCTCCACACACCGAAATATGTGACCCGAAAGTGTATAGAAAAAAAAAAATGAATTTAAAAAAGATTCTGCGAGATATTTTGTAGACATTACGTAGGTAGCATTACGATTTCAAACAATAAATTACATTAATATTAGCTATAACACCAATAATTATATGTTATTATATAATATTTATAGGCAGTGACGTTCCCATCAAATTTGCTGAGGGTACACGCAGAAAACAATTTTAACAATTTCAATGAAAAAGTTTAAGGTGCTCAAAAAAAAAAAAAAGGTTTTTCATATGCCATTTCTAGGTTATTCAGATCACGACCTTGGTATAATGAGGGAAGAGAGTGTTAATAATAATAATAACAGACAAATTTTCATTATTTTTAAATTAATTTAAAAATTAAAGGTATTAAATATATTTATTAATAATTGTTTCTTATCCCTCCCTTTTACTGGTCTGGTTCCTTTATTACGTAATGCGAAGTCTGCCGAACTATGCCCTTCACATATTCGTGGATTGACACGTCTACAGTTGGAGAGTAATTTGTATGGAGATGAAAGTCAATTTGAATTTTTTTTCATTATGATTTGAGAGTATACGCAGTATACCCATGATTTTTAAAAAAAAATCTTGGGAGTATACCCTATGGGAACACCACTGCTTACAGGCATGTACTACTATAAGTATAAAGATACAAAGTGATATTATTTTAGAAAAAATACGGGACAACAAACCCCTTCATCCGCCCCGAAACCTTTTATTACCATGCCGCTTGGCCTCACCCCTTGCCACCGTCAAGCGCACCGACCGTGTTACTCAACACGGGGGTATACGCACATTTTCCAACGCATACCTACCCCCCGCGGTCTTAAATTTTTTTTCTTTGGTATACGCACTTCTTAAAACTCGGGAAGCGGGTAGTACGCGGCGCATACCCTCACTGAACGTACGACACACTCAAAACGCGTTTTTATTAATTGATCGCCTCCCATTGAGGAAACCTAACCGGAAACCGACTACTCGTGTACGCGACCACATAATATCATATTTATACGCGTGTATTCACCACCATCACTTTAAATCACGAGCATCCGGTAAACGCTCGTCTCTCAACGTCCGCGACGACGACACCACACATCGCCCTACAGCGGTTGCTTTTTGGTTTTTTTACGTCCTCCGTTCGACATCTTTTTTTCCCCTTTTATTTTTCGTCCCACGCGCGTCCAATTTATTCACTCGACGACGCCGTCGTTCTCATCGTCGTCGGGTAAAACGCACGATTGCGTACGGAGTTTTAACTGCGTGGTTGCCAATTTTCATACTATAGTATTAACCGCACTGGTCACGTTGGACTTTCGTCACGTTACTTACTAAGAAAAAGACGAAAATGACAATGCAATATCAAGTATGGCCCATTTCAGGGTCGGACTGGCTCGTGGTATTATTGACGTGCGACCGCACGGTGGGCCCCTTAAATATTAATTCAATTGACTGAAAATCATTCTGTTAAAAATCGTTTGGGATCACTTATGATATGCCAAGATCTTCTTGATACTCCTAAACTGCGAAGCCGATATTGTTTCACGAACGGGACTACGACTCTATTATTGGTGATTTTGTTCGTATTAAAATTAATATCTTTTTTATATATAGCTTGGTTTTACTATAACACATTGAAATTTAACTTTTATTATACGTATCAATGTATATTATTAATTATATATTTTTTATTCGAATCGTATTACGCGATATAAAAGTTGTACCTTTAAATGAAAAAGTTTTTTTATTTAAATAAAAATGTAAGATTCATTTGGTTTTTATTTGATAAAATAGGTAATACATAATTTATACGTATACGATTATTAAATTATATTATAGTACATAATGAACGAGCGTAGCGAGTAATTTTTTTTTTTGTTAGGCGGGCCTTTAAAACTAATCTGCACGGTAGGCCTTTTTTAACCAGTCCGACCCCGGCCTATCTTATCTTTTTATCGATTTAGTTCGTCGTTGGTCGTCAAACGTGCGGTTAATATTTTTTTTCATACTACGTAGTATACCGCACTGGTCAGGTTGGACTGTATTTTATAAATTATTTTTTTATTATTATTAAGACATTCTCATTAATTAATTCTTATTTTGACAAAATTATTGTATGGGATATTTATTCCGTTTTTTTTATTCAACAAATTTGACATCGTTACATACAATTTCATACGCAATTGTGTAGATTTTTTTCTACTTTTAATCTGTCGACAAACATACGCAATCGTGTTGCCAAAAAGGACAAACATACGCAATCGTGTTCTATCCCTCACCATCGTCCCCCCCTCGCCGGACACTCCATTCATTCATTCATTCATTCATTTTTTTTTTACCACTTTTTGCTTTGCTGATCATCAACATCAGCGATCCATTCACGCTACGTACGACCTTACGTTTTTCTCGGCAAATTCTCGTCAAATCAGTCGTGTCGTACAACAGTAGTAGTAGTGCCCTGTCCACTGTTTTGCATTTTTTCTATAATTCCGCTTTGTACAAAAGACAGGAGAACGTTTTGGAACCGTATGAAACGCGGCGCTGGAGAGGAGTGGTAAAAATTCACGGAACACAGAAAGTAAGGAACAGGGACACCTGCAAGAACTCCATTCGTTAAACGGAATAACAGGAAAGGACAGTATAATTACAAAGACTCAAAATTATAGCTGCGGACGGAGAAGCACAATCATTTAACCGGGTATTAGAGGATCGGAAAGCGAATTTATATAATATTCCGTTTAGAAAAAATGAAGTGGTACGATATTGTATCTCAGTTGGGTGAAAAATAGAAGTAATCAAACGTGTATTATTTACCTTGGTGCGTTATGTTAAACGCCCAGTGTAGCCGACCCAACGGGTGCGGATGACACGATTCCATGACCGAAGCGATGTGTAACGTCTGCTGGGCCATGCCGTTCACTTGTGACATGATGAAACAGTATCGTCTGGAATTCGGGGCCGACCGTCCCTGCGGCGTGGATATCACGTAGTTGACGCCGGTCACTTCGTTCTTCCAGTGTCCGTAACACGTGTACGCTGCGAGGGGAAGAAAACGATAAGTGGTTGTCTTATATGAAATCTATGTAAATTTTAGAAGTCCGGAGTGTCACGCTATGCGCGCTGCTGCAGGACGTGGGTAGACGGGAAAGACGGTGGCGTATTTATTGTGTGGGGTTTAAACCTCCCCGCCCATGATCTCTAAAAGAAAAAAATTGTAAACGGCCGTTTTTGCCGTTTGTACAATATTACACATCTGACACTGAACTACACTACGCTGGGATAGTTACCGCATTTATTGTTTCAGGCTTAATTTTTTTTATCATATTTTCTTTGGTAATATTATATACAGGGTGACTGGTGATAAAGTGTACAAACTCCGAGGGGGTTGGTTATTGTACACCTCAAATGCAAAAAAAAACCCTTTTGTCCACGTGGTCCCATTATCGAGTGTAAGTTTTTGTGTTTTTTTCTCTCGCGAAAAAACGTGATATTTCTCCTTGAACTGGCCACATATCTTCTGTACTATTGCAGGTCCCACAGTAAATTTGAAAACCCCATTGAAAAGCTCATTAAATTTAAAAAAAATACCAATCAAGGTTCCAATATTATTTTTGCAAGCATTGTGCCAATCCTAAAATTTAAAAATTCGGAAATTTCTAAAGTAAAAAATTTTTTTTGTTCTCACTCAGAGGTGTGTAAATTTCACAAAAATTTCTCTTTTTATTACGCGTTTTAACGGTATAATCATTTTTTGAAAATTTCGCCTCGGGGAAAAGAGGACGGCGAAAGAAGAACACCATAACAAAAGATTCTTTAATAATTTAATTATTTTAATTTACAAAAAAACAAATAATAATTTTTTTTCAAGTTAAGGAGAATAAAAATAAAGACGCAAACGAACAGTCTTTTAATTGAAAAGTTGCTCAAAATGACGACCATTTTCTCACACACATTCGGGCTCTCCGTCTAACGAGGAACTGTTTTTTGTTGCATATGAGGTGTAAAACACCCCCCCCCCCGGAGTTTATATATATATATATGATACGCATACAACAAATATTTTGAATCATAAATCATAATATTCTGGTAGGTCAGTGGACGGCGAGAAACGTAAATAAAGGACTCGTTTCTACACACTATTTAGAATAAGAGTTGGTAGACGAAAACACATCATGACTGGCGAGGAGGTAAAGCCCTGTTCCATGACTCAAATATTAAAAAATTATCTCATACTCCGTATTCCTTTGAAAATCCTTAAAACGCTTCTGAGGGGAGGACGGTGGCGCACGCGTGCGAGAAACACGAAATGGGCAACAATCGAATTTACGTGGTACGATGGTTTGAAACCGTATGGTGTCGTGCTTTTGAAGGTAAAATCACCCGCGTCTTCCGACTTACGAAAAAAAACTTACTCTGTCTAATCGTTACTCGTGTGGATATTGGTTTGTTTTTGATCGGGGAAACACACTGTTTCTATGAAGAGTATTGAACAGGCAATATTCGGAATGTGTGTTGGCTGGCGCACGTAATCGTCATTACGTGAGAAGTAAATAATCATTAGCAAGGGCGTATCGTTAACTATACTACTTACTACCAGTTCACGAACACGATAAGAGAGTTTAATAATAATATTGTATGCCACATTGCCACGCATTTAGGGCACGACGATTTTAGACCTAAAAGCTAGACGAACGTTCGACCAAGCACACTAAAGGTGAACCGAATTCGATTTCGAACGAGAATTTTAGTCTAGACTTTCTATAGGTTATTGATGAAGTGGGTTATTGAATAAATATCGCGTTTTTTTTCTTTTCCAGTAAACGGATGTTTGAAAACGCAACGATTAATATTTTAAATATCAAAAATCGACTACTACGACGACCTAGAAAAGAAGCTATAACGAGTTCCAATAATTTCTTATATAATTGACTCTGTGCGATAGAATTATTTTCGTCTGACTTTTATGTCCAGAACGGTGTAAAAACAGTTTCCGTTCCCCTCCTTACACATTATCGCGTAAGTTGTAATTTTTTTCTCGTGTGAAACTCATGAGTCTCGATAGTATAACGTCTGTTGTTTTTCGCAAAATATTATACGATTACTCGACGAAAACACTGAAAACGCCGAATTCGTCATTTTAACTTTTAAATAAATTTTAAGAATACGTGACTTCTTGTCCGTACCGAACACACTGAATTATGAGTGTTGCCGAAATGTATTGCGTCAACAAGTGTAGGCCGAGTGTAAAAAATATATTTTGTCGAAAAGATAAGGTTCGCGTTAAGAATAAATTCGTAAAAGAGTAATTCGAGGTCAGGTTGGGTCCTCCTCAGCCTCCCAACGGCGTGACTACGATTAAACAGTAGGGGAGAGGGCTATAGAACTGACTCCAAAGTGGGAAAAACAAAAATCGATTTAACGGCACAGCCAATTTTCCGGGAATAATAAGAAAATTGTCTCGATTTTTAAAAGGATTCGGTATAAATTTCAACGAGGTGTAGGAACGTTTTTATTTTTTCTCTCCCATGAAACGTAACGTTAAAAAATTACTGTCTGCTAATAATGTCTTGTAATATCTGAATGGCGGGGGAGAAAGACACGGACGGTTTAAAGTCGGTTTGCGGAGGAGGACGAGGAGGAAAATCGAACGGGTAACCAGCGGAGTTTAACTTACTGGCCACAGTTTTGGTACCGCACTCGGACTGGAATTCCATGGTGTCGGGCGAATTGCATCCGACCGTCAAGTACTGTTTGCCGGGCGGATTGCACGGCGTCGGTTTGTCTTGGTTGTTTTCGGTGCCGGGCCGGCTGGCGGCCAGCGCTTTGCCCACGTCTTCGGCGTTCAGACCGCCGCTGATCTCGTACCGGCCGAGGAACGGACAATCGCGACCTTTCGGCGAAGGAGCTGTGGGAAAAAAAAATAAAACCAAATAAAAAATAACCGTCGGCTCGTAATATTATAAATATTATTGTTTTTCCGTTCTTCTCTTTATCGTTATCTTTATCGTTTTCAAAATGGAGTAAGCAGCAGCAGCAGCAGCAGCAGCAGCAGGTCTTACGCTGGGGAGGAGGTCGCGCGTTAAGCCTGGCGCGCTGCGGCGTGAACGATGATTTTATGGGGACAGAACGTGACGGCGGCGGCGATATGGTTTCGCGTATAGTATTTTCTTATACACCATACTATTTTATGTGTGTGTGTGTACGGGGCAAGGGGTGGTAAAGACAATAACTAGGGGAGGGAATAAACGTATAGTGGCCGGGAATAGGAGGGAGGGAGGGGGCGAGAAACTTTTGCGGCCGAGCGTAATGTCCCGGAATGGCGTAAACTTCGGAACAGACTGCGTGCGTTATTGCACACGCCAAACGAGATATAATCCATTGGGCTGTTTTGCGGCCGACACACTAAGTGGAGATAGATAATAATAATAATAATAATAATATTATTATTGAAAAGTTTTAATGAGACCGTACAGAGTAGAGTTTTTATTGTTTGTGCCGTTTCCCGACGACGACCATCAGTCACCAGCTCCACCACTATCGCCGGTGCGACGCGTGTATACACTCCTCCTCTACCCGACAACGACTTTAGTAAGCGCGCACACACGAATTTATCGAACTCTTATAAATTATTTATACATTTATACGACGTATTAAAAACGAGTAAAATTCACTATCGATTTGGTGGTGGTGGTGGAGGGGAAGAGGAGGAACTCGGTGTGCTCGGTATTTATTACGGGTTTTGATTGTGTGTGTGTGTGTGTATTACATTCGAAATATTATGAAAACGGCCAGTGGCGTGGCGTGGGTTTCAATAATGGGTTAACAATAATATCTCTTAAAATTAATCCCAAATGTCATAAATATTAATTAAGTGCAAAAACAAATTTCGTCCTTTCAATATAGTTTTAATAACGATTAGTTTATTCAGCAGTCGGTGCAAGTGTGCAGTCGTCTGTAGGTGTCTTCTTAAGTCGCCATGTCCGACGGTCACATTTTGTTCCTTCAACAAATCGTCAGCGAAGTCGTCTCTACGTGTAGGAGTCGGTTTTCCAAGGTCTTTGGCTATAATTTAGTCGTTTTAAGTTTGCCAAGTGCACAGTCTTTTAATGCGTGTATTCATCTAGGCGACTCGAGGAAACTATTTCCACGATTCGCCGCAGTCCTCTGAATTACGTGCACAGTCTCCTTAAGTCAGTCGCTTTATGTGTAAGAAGTCTTCTAGGCGTACAGTTCCCTATTAGAATTCTGTCATTTTAGTCTGCACTCTCCGTGTGAATCGTCTAAACGTGCGCAGTCCTTGATCATAAGTCGATCAATTTAAGTCCGCAGTGCCCAGTGTGCGAGTAGTCTAGGTGTGCAGTCCTCTATCAAAATTCAGTCAATATAAGTCTGCAGTGGCCAGTGTGAGTCATTCAGATGTGTAGTTTACGCCGCCATCCCCAATCCAATTTCATTTGAAAAACAAATCTATTCTTGATTTTTTTTTTTTAATGATCTTCGATTACATCGTCATAAGAAAATAATAATAATAATAATAAAAGCACGGGATCACTAAAATTCACTCATTTAGGCGACTTGCGCGATAATTACTTAAAAGGACGATAGACATCAATAATGGTGCTGGTCTGCGTGTAAGCAATATTATAAGTGCTCACAAACGATAATGTAGTAATACGTAAGCGACCTCCTGCTTCATAACAATGCTATATCTATTCTACGACAACGGGTCGCGCATGTAAATGATTTCAAGACACACGGAGATCCGGACAAAGAGATAAAATTTAAATCGCTAAGTTCTCAAAAAGATAATTTTTAAAAATAATTTAACCGTATTCTCGATCAATAAGTTAATTTTTTTCCCTTTGACTTTAAATGTAAGCAGTGCTTACAGTGCACGCTACGCCCCTGAAAACAACAACGACAACGAACGGACCTGAAGAAGAAGAACGCGCGCTGGAGGCGGAGAAGTCATGCGCGTGTGTAAAGTATATGTGAATGTCTTGTAATCCTTTATTCGCGTCTCGTGAATTACCCTGTAAAAGGGAGCGATTATTATGCGTATAATACTGTGCAGGGGTGGCGAGCGACGGCCTTTTCTTGCCCAAAAAATTCAAAGTATTCGTTTTGCAAACGCTATCGCGATGACTTCCGACGACGACGATAAACGAGTTCCCGACGTCCGTTTTGCACAGACTTTATTCCGCGCGATTATGAGACGTTACGACGCGTAGCGTTTTTATACGCTACGATCTGTTTTCATTTTTATATATAATATTTTTTTAAGAGCTATGAAATTAATTTAAATTTGGAATAAAGCGTTTAATTCACATACAAATATTGGACAGGATTGTCGAAACAATTTTCACATTAATACGAAACACTTGGAATGTCGACGATTTATTGTTGTTTTCGTTTTTACAATATTATTTAATAATTTTTAATTCTCTGATCAATTATACATTTTATACTTAATGAGACTGGCCGCCAAAAAAATAAAAACGATATATCCTAGATAATATTCTTCACTATTGACTCCGGAAATTTGGACATAATAATTTAAATATATATTGAATGGTGTATGTTCCCGCAAAGTGTGATTTCGCTATATTGCCCGTAAGACAGACAACAAATGCGAGCGTGGCGTCCTCTTAAAGTGATTTTAATAAGCGATTCAGTAAACATCAAGGAACACTAATAAAAATTTATTTGTAGTGAAAGATTTAAATTAATATAGGTACTAAACCATTGTGACTATTATTAGCTTGCACTTCTTTGATCAGTTGTGGCATTCTTGGAATGACGTTGTTGAAAGTAATCCGCGTACAATATGGAATAACATTTCACTCCCTATACATTTGTTGTTAGTAGTTATTCTTTAATTTTTAAATTGACAATTTTGTTCAAATTAAAAAATTCATGTGAATGGTGGGAAAAACACTGGTACCACGGACTACCTGAGGTAAGTCCATGGACCACCAGTTGGAGATCACTGCTCTATATGGCTATATGTATGCCATAGTCCTCAGTATATTTACGAGACTAAATCGTACTGAGAAATAAATTCTCCAACAATTCTTACAACCAAAAATGGTAACCACCATATGGAGATAAATATATATATATATATATATATATTCCACTCGTAACCGACGAAAGAATCTTAAAAGAGGCCAAGTCTTTATTTGATTGATGTCTTTCGGAAAATCATTATGGCCATTTCAGAAACGAAATTAGACTGATAGTCGGGGGGAGGGGGCGGGGAGGGTCAACTGCAGGAAATTTTCCGTTGCTAAGTGACAGCAATTTTCTCCTCGTAATTGTATCCACTTAAAATGTCTCGAGACACATTTTGTGCACATGTTAAAATTGTTAAAATGTACAAAAAATAGTTGAAATTTTTTGGCAGCTCTCGAGACCACGGTAATAGGAAAATCAATAGTGTATTTTCTACCAATAATAATAATAATAATAATAATAATAATAATAATAATAATAATAATAATAATAATAATAATAATAATAATAATAATAATAATAATCAGTCTCACTCCATCGCACGGATATTTTTCAAACTACCCGTAAATTATTCTAGAACTAAAAAAACATAGGACATCTCGATATTTTCAGTAGTTTTTTGCAAGATGCGCGCGTACAGACACGAAGCGAGTTACGACTTTATTTATACAGATGACTTTTGAATTTCGATTTTGCTTTGAAATACGAGTAATTTGGATACGAGATCGTTTTCAAATTTAAAATAATAATATACGCTTGTATAAGAGATCGTCGCATCTATATCAGTGACCCGCTCGAAGCGACTATATGCACACGTTTTTTTTTCATAAAAAAAAAAAATATATATATATATTAAGCGTTAAAAAAAAAAATAATGGCGATATTAACCGCGTGCAGGTTTATTTGATTTATTGACCGCAGCTTTCGCAAATTACTATTATAAAACACTATCGTCTGTTACTTGTCAGACGTAAAATAATAATAACAATGAGAAGACGTTTTATTAAAAATAAAATAAATTGAAGTCAATTTGTTTGGATCTTTTGTTTAATAATAAAAAAAAACTTTTTAATAATATACGTACACAAACGTAAAAAAAAAAAGAAAGATTGATTATGTCATTTAACACGCCCATAAGACTAAAACATCAGAATCGTTTCGGCGATGCGATATTTTTCACCGAGATATTTAATATTGCGAATCCCTGCGGTTTCTCCAGCGGAATTATATGTAACACGTGCACCCTATTGTTCCGGGATAACATTGTTAAAATAATCACGCGGTATCGAAAATTCGTGGCGCGGAATTAGTGCGTTAAAATAAAACGGAAACCGACTCCCTTTTACCCTGTACAAAAAAAAAAAAAAATGCTAAGAAAATTACATGCCACGAAAATATTTATGTATAATATACGGAGTAATCTATATTTATTAAAACGGTTACGCCGACGCGTATATTAAATTAACCGCGATTTTTAATATTAAAAAAAAAAATACAAAATACAAAAGGGTATCGAGCCGAGGGTGTTGTGGATGTCGCTCGCAAGCGAATTGCTCAGATAAAGTTTTTAGAGTTTTGTTATTATTATAAATTTGAATAAACTACGATAAATCATTGCGTTCAATAAAACGATTATTAATACACGGTGTCGGGAAATTTAAAGTGGCCATAAAAGAAAAATTGTGAAAAGAGGATTGTCAAGATTTGTTGAATATATAATTTGAAGTAACGCAGGCGGCCGTATGTTGTATACAATTTTCGGCGGCTTTTAAAATCAGAAATCTCACCCGTTTCACGACTCGAATAGCTCGAAATCTAATAATTGCTATAAATTTAGGGGAAAATTGAATCTACTTTTTTTTTTTTGAACATTGTTTTACTACGAGTACAAAATTACACAATACATTCGGTGTGAATTTCAAGACTCTCCATTTATTATTTTGATGGTATTTTTTCGTGTCGCGTTTTAATAACTATTTTCTTAATATTCCAATTTTTGGGGACTGTTTTGAATTACGCGTGTGGAAACAACTGAGAAAATCGAAAAACGTTTTTCAAAAGTAGAGTACATACAATTTGCTATTTGTACATAAAGAAAAAAAAAATGGAAAATAAATAAACATCATTGTAAAACCAATAGCTTCCTGGCTTCATCCAGAATCCGATATTGCGTACGATATTATTCGGATGGCCGGCTGTGTTCCGAATTCGCGGTGGTTAGAAAACGATATATAATCGCGCGTTGTTACGCCCCATATTCATGTCGGTATTTGTTATTTTGTCGCCGAATGGGCAACGAAAAATTTACGCTACCCTATCAAGAATATCGACCGTTGTAATTTTATTTTATTTATTGATTTTTACAAAAACGTTACGCGCTTACATACTCGTAGATATACAATATTATTTTACAACTTATTTTCTTTTGTTTCTCGACGGCTTGTGAGTGGCCCCGACCGGCTGATCACCTGCACCCTGACCAGGTGAACTGTTGAGAAGTGTGGAAAACGATTTAAAGGTCGAACAGTTTGAGACACAAGAACGCATCCGTACAAGAGCTACACGAAATTGTTATCATTTGCTTTTCTCTCTAAAAACGTACTCCCATATCTGCTAATGTTTCGAAAGGATCGCTAAAAGATTTACAGCGATAGTGTACATCCGCGATTGCAAACACACGACAATGTTTCCAGTTTGCTCTTATGTACAAAAAAAAAAAAGGAGCACATTAGTAGAATTAGAAAAAAGAGACAAATGACAATCAAAACTCATATGAAAATCGTGAAAAAAATAGCATTTATTTTGTAAAAAAAAAAAAATGCCGTTCTCCCGAACCTGACCCGTATTAAATTGTACAATACGTACTTGCGGTCAATCACTCCGAGTAGTAAGTATGAGTAATCCATTTATATACCTTTCGCCATAATAACAGTTATTATAGTTACTATGATTATAGGCCACGCGGGACGAATTTGTTTCGGTGGCGGTAAACGTCATTTTCAGGCTACACGGTTTCGCGAACAACTTTTATTAGTTGTGCATTTAGCCACCGCCGAGCGAGGCACGAAGACGACGAACGTTCGTTCGGTGCGAATTGAATTTATATTTCACCCATACTACACACTAACGATATCGAATTTACCGGTTGTTTCGACTTCGCGTAGATTACCCCTAGTGTTATATAATAATTATTATTAATAATATAACGTTCTCACTTCTGCCGGTACCATATACGTTTCGTCACATACACCAACACAGCGCTGACCGCCCGTCACGGAAATTACTTGAAAAGCCTAAAACGGTCGTGTTTCAAACCACACAATACCGTCCCCTCACTCTGTAATTTAACGCTGCCGTCGTCATCGGTCGCGCGCGCAAGGCAAGTGAAAATATGATAGTATATACACTCGTAAAGATGCCGCAGACGCCGTCGATTAACATATACCACAAACCGATATTTTATATTTGTCCCGTTGGAAAACGAAATATTCGAGACATTAATTATGTACGAAGAACGTTCGTTTGAATTCAATCACATTTCGTCCGATGTCCTGGTCGTATAGACATTTGGTATGGGGTGTGCCACGAAGAAAATCGTCCGCGTTTCTTTAAATGAGCCTTACAGCCCCTTCCATCCACACAAAAAAAGGGGGAAGAAATTTAATGCGAAATATCAATTCGTAAAAAAATCCATATTGGTTACTCTACTCGTGTTTCACAACATTTTTATTTTTTATATGTTCCGACAAATAGATAATATAATCATTTTTAAAAAAAAACTAGATATATGTTTTTATAATAAAAAGTATAAATTAAAAACATAAAATTAATGCATAAAACGTATTATATGGTAATATTCTTCGGACATACTTTAAACTCTTCAACAACGCTATTGAAATCGACTGATTCCAGTGGCGATTATAAGTGATGTTCAAGGGGAGGGGGGCGATGGAGCCAAACCCCTCTGCTAATGAAATATCCACAGCAACGAGTAATAACCAAGAAAAAAGATCTATTAATGTACCGAGACGAAATGCAGATGTAGAAATGATGTGCATAGAACGTAAACGAAATAACAATAAAACGGGAAAAGAAAGTTGTCGCCAGATAGCGGCATAGCGCTACAACACAACACAGAGGGCGTGGCAGAAAGGCGCATATAAATAGTGGTCAGTCTCGAATACCACACACACGCACGTACGCACACAGCAAAAAGACGCGAACTACGTTGTTCACGCCTGACCGCCGTGACTACACTGAGCAGTCCGAAGGTTTCGGACCGCTATTTATAAGCGCCTTACTGCCACGCCCTCTATGTTGTGTCGTAGCGCTATCTGGTGACTACATTCTTTTCCTGTTTTATTACGGTCCGCTATGCCGGTATATGAGGGTGTTTAGTTTGACGCTGACCGAGTGATCGATCGTACGCACGTATGCAATCTTTATTATTATTATTTTTTTATTATTACATTATTATTTCGCGCATTTCAATGAAACGAAATGAACGGAAGGATTCATCTTTCTTCGTTGTACACTCGTTTACGCGTTTACTCGTTTACACTGTACAGTGTACACGACCGAACGAGTTTGTCGTCAGCTAAGTACTAAACGCTCGATCACGACCGATGATTAGCGCGCACCGTACGCGCTGATCGTCGGTCGAGCACTAATTCTAGTCTTATACATGTTGTTTAAAGGGAGGGGAGGCGAAAATGACGTATAATAACATAATTGGACCAACTTATATGACACAAGTCGGTACAATTAGGTCAAAGATATACTACATTTAAAAATATCAAATCCCATAGGTGGATCGCCCTCCTTATAACCGTCACTGACTGATTCGATCATTTCTTGTTCGACAAATAAAAATAAAAGTGTTTTTAATCGTTCTTGAGACATTGTTTATATATGACAGTGATAAGTAATATCACAGTAAGTGGTCAACGGTTGGTTTTTTTTATTGTGCACCTATATTTTTTTATATCTCATGCGTCGTGTATATTGTAGCTTAAACATTAAACCATTAAACCTAAAAGTCGTATAAAAAAACCACGGGCCGCGGGGCGTACCACGGAATATCTAGCACACCCTGTGCGTACGCCTATGGTCCTGACGTCTAGTGAATTCAAACTTCTACGAAAATTGTGTTTCGGTAAAGGCATGGTGTAAAAAAATGCAAGTACATTTTTTTTTTTTGGAATAAATATATAGATTTTTATAAAATACGATCATAAAAATATGATATAACCACCACGGTGTTATTTCACAGTAGTTGTTAGATACGCCGACAATTCAATTTTACATTAGCGTAATATATTTTCACGATACGCGAATGTAAACAAATCGTTAGAGGTAGTGAATAGAAATACATAAGGGAAAAAGTGATTATGTGTTTATAAATTTTAAGTCAAAACGGAGAACGCCCATCCAAAACACACTGCAGTATATACTTACTATTATAGTTGTGCGTATAATAAATGTTTTAGGGAAAATTGTAAATTTATTGAAAAAAAACGCGGGATACCGACGGAGGAGAGGTGGCTGCAAAGAGCAGACGGTATTTGCCGACGGGCGTGCGTGCGTGTGTGTGCGAAGGGTGGGGGCAATTTCGTCTACAAAAGTAATAAAAAAAAAGGGGAAAAAGTGAAAAATTAGCCGTTGAAAAATAAAAATACGAAACTTTTTCAATCATAAAATGATTGAACGCAATGGAATCTCGCGGCGTAAACTTTTGCGTAAATATGAAGATTAATGGTTCAGGGATTTCTTCGTCTTCTCTCCGGCGGGGGTGTTTTTATTTTTTTTATTTATTATTATTATTATCATTATTATTTGTTCTCCTCGTACCTATACGAATAACTATATACGTATATATATATATATATATATATATATATATATATATATATATATAAATATATATATTATATAAAGTATAAATAATATAAATGATTTTGCGGTGGCAACCAGCGAATGGCCGCCGCCGCTGCCGATGCTGGAAAAGACGGTGTGTTTGACGAGGGACCGAGGACGGGACGACGCGCAGGACGCAGGACGACGAGAACCTAACAACGGTGACGATATTCCGCCGCGTCATTGGGTCTTTCGGGCCATTAGTATCCTGTCTCAGCGTCAACGGGTAACGAGATGTGACGACACGATGTTTAAGCGGTGGCGTAGACGAGTATAATAATATGCGGCGCAGACGGAACGACAGAGAATAAATAATAATAATAATAATAATAATAATAATAATAATAATAATAATAATAATAATAATAATAATAATAATAATAATAATGGCATTGATACTTACGCACTAACGTGCTGTATGTCAACAGTTGCGAGTGGAAGTTGTCTGGTCGACAAGCGTCGTCCGCGTTCTCCACCGGATTTTCTGTGAAAAAAAAATACAAAATTTACATTAACATTCAGCGAGCGTTACAAAAAAAAAAAATCTACATTTATAAATATATACGGAATATAATAGGGAATGAAATGAACGTCAAAATAATAAACACTCTGAAAAACGAATTAGCATCGCGCAGAGTTGGGGACGCGTAATAACGATTTTCGTTTTCGACGTGTCAAATTTTATTGACCGATTAAAATCTGAATCGCTTTGAATGACAGGGATTCGTTGGGAACGGGGAGGGAGGGATTTTTTGGGGTGATTTGAATTTAAAACACATTTCGATTATTTTATAATGTGAAAAAAAAAACAAATACGAATACTGCGCCAAACATTTTAATTTTATATAATAGGTATGTCGAATTAGGGGGATTTTCGTTTTCGAAGTGTTATTCGGACGGGTTTCATTTTAATCGAAAACGATTTCTACCGAAATTATTATGTTTGTAATATCATTCATCAAATATGACTTTTGTATCCGAAAAATAATTATATATACATGTATATTTCCGAGACGTGAAATACATAATAATAAATTGTTAAAATAAAATAAATGTATTTTTAATGTTGTTTAGATGATGTTTAATGATTGATATAGATTAATATATTATATATATTATGCAAGAAATTGTTTCAAGTTGATGTATTATATATTTTTTTTTTTTAAACGATTCCGTCCTTAATAATAACAAATAGTATATGTATATTCAAGACCCATATGGAATTTCGCCTACGGATGTAAAATTTTTTTTCCTACCCTTTGATCATTTCCCGATAGTGTGCACATGGTTAGAAATGTAATACGCAAGATCAATAACGACGACGTTTTCATACAAAATTATCTATTATATCGCTATGCAAATAATAATAATATCATTGCCCATTTATTCGTCATTTTTCTTTGTGTGTTATCTTACTCGCAGATGAATTTCGAATAACGCGTAAAAAATGTAAATAAGAAGAAACATTAGTCTATTTATTTTCAACTGTAACCCCGTGTCGCATTAAAAAACGTCGTTTTTATCAGTAGGGTATAAATCGCGAGGACACGAAATGTACGAGAGATTTCGCTTTTAAACATTCCTCCGTCTAAAAGATAATAATTAATATTAAGCACGTAAAATTATAACAATTAAATTACACTTTTAAAGGAAAATAAATAAAAAGTATACGCGGGTGGTACGCGAGCGTTTATACGTACATAATATATGTATTTTTTTTTTTCAAAGAGCAAACAACATTTCGAAAGGTTCGTCATTAAAAAAAAAAAAAAAAAAGATGGCTTTAATTAAATAATATTGTTTTCTTTCCCCCCTGCACGAAGCACTGTATATTTATTTATTCATATGGCAAATAAAATTGATAACAAATTATTTATAATTATATATTATACAAATACATTTATATAAAAATATAGATTCGTATTTAACCTAATCTGTATGCGTGCATGACAATAATGAGCGCGCGATTAAATAATATTTCGATCAAATGCATATTTTTTAAGTTCCAAATAACAATTGTAATAAAATTTAAAAAAAAAACCATCCAAAACTATTATTAATTATTATTTTCCAAAATGTAACTTTAATTAAGTGAAACGATGGCGATGCAGACACGTAAATATGATAATTTCACACAGCGTCCAGGGTTTTATCTTAATAAAGTCGGTTATATGAAAATGAAATACGACCGTTGCTGCCGCGGCCCGGTTGACTCGTCGTCGTTACGAGCGAGTCGAGAATATTATATTATATTATTCGTAAAGATTAAACGCATCTCGTTCCCCGAAACTACGTCTCCTCATACGACTCACGCACAGGGTAAAAAAACAATGAGAGCGAACTGAAAAGTGTGATGAAATACTGAAATATTTTTATATAATATGTTAAAACCCAAACGTGAAATTGCCCGTTTCATGAACTAGAAGGCAATTGTTAATTTTTAGTAAAAGTAAATAAGAATCCTCGAAAATTAATAAGAATTAAAGAGATCGAACGCTTTCATAGAGGATCAGTCGACCTGGATTCGAACCAGACACGTACTGATATGGGAAATTTAGGTACTTGCACGTCGAGTGGGCATTGCGATTTTATAGGTTTACATCGGTTTTCGAAATATTAGTGTTATATTAAAATATAGTATTAGTAAACGGTAGGTCCCGCCATCCTCAGAGCCAAGGGTCTGTAGAAAAAGTAACGGGACGTTGAAAGATTCATCAATTTGCGAGATAATAAAACAACTAACTGCAGGAGGTGTGTCGGTTTACGTTTTGTTCAATGGTTTAAAAATACTAGGTACCTAACACAAAGCAACAAAAAAACAGACCATACAAAACAATGTTCGGTATTAAACCTAGAATAGGTTTAGCTACAAGCAAGGCAACAGAATTTTGATTAAAATGAAAACGGGAATTTTTGTAGACGAATTATATGATTTGTTGTAAGAAACATGAAGGTGAAGTGGAGTCATAAATTTAATATGACGGAAAAGATCATAGAAACAAAGGGGAATAAAGGAGAAGACAACAGCGCCAGTACCGATGTGGCAGACAAAGAAACTGGAAAAGAAGAAAAACATCTAGACACAGTTGGGTTTTGGGTATGAAGAAGAACCTTGCAGTTCAAGTACGTAAACTGTCCGCAAATAAATACAAGAGGAACGAACTAATTTTTACAGTTTTGAAAGTATTCAAAACAGTTGATTGAAGTCATGAAATGGGTAGAATTCAGCGGCGGCACCAGACATTTTTTCTGGGGGGAGGGGGGAGATCATGGAAAATTATTTTTCGATTGGACAAATATATACTCGTTTATTATTGCCCTTTTATTAAGGTTTTTCATATTGATAATATTTATATTATTGGGGTTGATATTTTGTTACACCTGGTATATCTGCTGAAGGCATTTAGTTAAATAATATAAATTAGACAGAAAGGCGAGTAGAGAAAAATGAAAGTTTTAAATAACAATAATAGAATTTCGTGATGTATGAAATAATTTAAATTCTAGTATTGAAAATCATGTACATAGGATTTTTAACGTTATTTAATAAATTAGTATATTAATTATTATGTACCTATATGATTTTGATTCTTAAAAATTTAAACATTTTCCATGAACCTGAATACTTTTTTTTTTTTACTATTCATCCAAGACACAATAGTGAAATTGACATTTAGTATAAAAATAATTATATAGCAAAACTTCCACTTTTGACTTATTTCCTAGGATAGAAAACTAAATGTCTGAAATAATAAACTTATATTAAGTTATAATGCTTTGTATCTGTATTTCAAAAATGTCGAATAATTGTACCTATAAAATATAGATTAAAAAAAAAATTATTAATATGAAATATTAATATTTATGTATTGTTATTATTATTAATGTTTTAAATAACGCAACAGACGTGCGGCGGGTGTCGTTTGATAATTTAATATTGATACGTACAAAAAAAAATTAATAAGTATTTAAAAATGACACCGTGAATTATGACCGTATCATAACACGAATGTATTATGTGATACCGTTTGCACGGGTGTAGTGTAAATTATTATAATAATATAAATTATACACGGGAAATGCTATATTGTTATAACGTATTCTCGTAATATACAGGGTGTGTCAGGGAAAAGGGAAAATTTAAAGTAGCTCTTACAAACGTTTAAAAAAATTATTTTCAAGTTTTATTATGGAAAACATAGAGAAAATAATATGCCGTTAAAGGTTCAAAAAACTAAAATCTCAAGTCCGGAAAATTGTGTCAGTAAAATGGTGTTTGTTCAGAGTGTACACATTTTTGGAATCGCGCGCGGTTAGGTTTTGCAGGACTTCGTAACATCTCCATGGGAATCAAAGCAATTTCTTCTTGGATTCTTTTCTTCAACTGGAGAAGTGTTGTTGGGTGAGTGCTGTGAATTTTGAAAATTTAGGTAGGACGTTCGTCCTATCCTGCCCCTTTCCCATAACGTCGTCACTGGTAGAATTTTACGCAGCCGAATTCATAAATAAAACGGGCAATTTCACATCTGAAGTGTAAGATACCATACTACGACCGAATCCAAATTATTCGACGTTAAAACAGACGGTTTTCATCCGAATTCCTTGTGGCCGCCATGCACATACACACAATGCAGACGATAGTTGATTTCCTTCCTAGCCTATACATATATAATTACGAAATTACAATGTTTCTAGCGTTAATAATAATAATACGGACTACGGTGAATTCGGTAGCAACTGCGATCGATATAATCGTGTGGCACAACAACAACAACAACAACAACAACAACAACTCGAGGCGTTTTATAATTTTGGGCGGTACAATCTCGCGGCTACGCGACGATTCATCCCGAACCACCCAAGTGGCACGAAAATAACAATAATTATTCGTATTCAGTATTTTTACGAAATTTCTTACAACACACACATAAAGTTGTAAGAGCGTATATAATTAAATATTATTTTTATTCGTGAACGCAACAATAAAAATAAGTAGACGTTCGTATTCGACGCGCGCACACTTTTATATATTATCAGATATCTTATGTACTTATACAAGTAGGTATTAATTATAATATGCGCGGAAGAAACGACGACAGACCCATATTGTGGATGCTCTTAGACAAAGGAAGTTTATTACTACGCGGAGAAGAGACGATGTTCAGAAAGACGCGGCAATACCGCAGATTAGATGGATCATTCCGCCCGAGAATAAAATAATTGCAAATGCGCTCTTCCGATTGGTGGACGCAAATCAATGTAGGCGCACACAACGGTACAAAATTATTGTGCCGATATTATACAATACTATTGTACAACTCCTTTATTATTTTAAATGATATTACCATTATAATGGTAATCACATACCGGTAAAAATGTTATCGAGCCAAGAAACGTCCACAATTTTTTAATATTTAACATAAATTAGTCAAAATCCGTTATCGTTTTTTTAAAGTCTTCTTTTCTATCATACGTATTAGGTATATATTTTTATAATAATTTATTCGATTAACTTCTGTATTTTCACAGGAGTGACGTTTAAATTTTAGGTACATATATTGTCCTATCACGCGGTAACACTGATTTGTAGTTTTTCGAATGATGTCATTTTTTTTTTTTTACATAAAGAGTGATCCATCCGTATTCATCTAATCTGCGGTAATACCGCGGTATGAAGCTGCGGCGATCGGGTTAATGCAATCTAAACACATGCGTACCTACTTACTTGACGGTAATGTGCGCGCGAGACGTTTCTCTGTACCGACACGAATTTCCCCGTTGCAGTTATTGGGGAAACGGTTAAGTGGAAAACTATACCGAGTCAAACCCCGCGAGGTCAGTACAGTTGGTATAGTAAAAGGAAAAAAAAATATATACAACGATGCGGGGCAGAGAATAAAAATAGGGGAACAACAGCAGCAATCCCTCCATTGTCATGATTCGACTAACGGCTATAAGCGTGTGCCGTTAACGCAAAGGAGAAGGATACAAATTTGAAAACATGCACGTTTCAGCCCTTTGCGCATATAGTAGAGTGCTACTAAGCCGTATCGAAATATATATGTATATATGTTTTATGTCCGTCCTGTGAAATCGCTTAGAAAACGTTATGTCAGAAGCTCCGCGTATGAATATATGAGCCGTCTCAGTATTTCCGCCTTGGAGGCGGTTACTTGGCAATGGCGCGCAATATTTTTCCGTTTGGTCCTCTCTCGGGCAAAAACTACTCATAGACATTTGAGTATTCCGTATTAAATCTCACCCCTCTGTCCGTTCCTCAAGAAAAATATATACATATATATATATATATTTTTTTTTTCAGTACATATATTAAAAATAACAACAAAACCTCGACAATATTTCTTAACGTCGACATTAACATGACTGTATATATATATATATATATATATAAAAAAAGCTCATCGTATTTGTCGTCCTTTGTTGATTACGTGTCTTTTTTTCTCTAACGTAATGAAATTTCGATTATAACGAAGACAACGAAGATAAAAATCGATTTTGGTCCGTATAATTCGCGAACATTTAAAAACGATATAATATGTTATACAACAAAACGTTTTATAATATTACGTTTAAAAGATGATATAATACGGAAATGTATACTTTATAATTAAAACTATACGATAGATGCTTTGCGCGTAATATTTTGACGTTCAAGATACTATTCACGAAACACACATTACCGATTGTTCGAAAGACGACGACGAATGGAAAAAGATAATATAATTTTCCTGAACGCACAATACGACGGTGTTTTCAATACTTTTCAAGACTTGTAGATTTATGGATTTTTCGTAGCGCCAAACAGAACCGTCCCTTGTTTTTTCTTCACAGTCGTCTCTCTCAGGAAAACGGGTGAAAATAAGTTTGTATCTCTCGTCTGTTACGATATCAACGCCTAAGTGAAAAGTTCGCGAAACATATATTATATACGACCATTCGTTTCAGAGAACGGTAAACTTTCGTTTCGCAAGCGCCAAGTCAGCGCGTTACAATTTTATTGTGACAAGTTTCACCGGCCAAAATTTGACGTAAAACATTTTAATTACGTTCGCGAGTTTGTCAGCCTATTTTGTCATAATATCGGTCCGACACCTGTCGGTTCTCATTAAAACTACTTTTACGCGTATTATCCGTAAACTTTTTCGCATACATTTATGTGTTATATACAGAATGCGAGTTTTATACGAGACACTTTCAATTCATATATACATATACGTACCACTCTCTTGGACTTCAACGACTTGACTGTCACGGCGATAAAACCCCATGCACGCATATCCGCTTTGACTGTAAAACAAAACGTGACATTAGAATATTATAGACATACGTATATAAACCGCGCTCATTAAAAAATTCGTACAGCGACTCGATTATTTCGATAATAACTCGACGAGTTATTAACACGATGCAACCTCGAAAACCTCGATAAGTCGAAATATTATTTGGGAGTATGCAGCATGCACTTTAAAATTAAAACTAATTCATAGATTTCTAGAAAAGGGACACACACACACACACACAAAATGAAGGAGACTCAATGCACGCTACTATACAGAATGCAAGAAAAGGTAAGGTAATTTATGTACCTGACCAGTGGGTAACATTAATTCAATGCGCCAAAGTGAGAGGTGATCCACATACGATAATTGAAATGTCTAATAATGAATTCTAATATTGAATATTAGATTTCAAACCACGGGTTGAAAATAAAATGCTTAAATGGAAAAGGACAGGAGATGAACAAACATTAGTAAAATTCAGGCGCGGACTGGCCCACCGGGATACCGGGAAAATCCCGGTAGGCCCTACTAAAATCTGGGCCCCTTCAAAATGGGTACCTACCTCTTTTAGTAATTTTATTATTTCTAACAAAAACGATAACGACGTGGATAGAGAGTTGAATTGCATGTGTTAATCAAAAAACATTTTAAAATTAAGAATTATTTTGAATCATGAAAATAGATAGAGTTGCAGGTAGAGTCGACGTAAAGATAAACGGCGTGCGAGCACCTGATATACACAGTTGTAATAAAAATTACATGAATTCAACTTTGATCGAGTCGAGACGATCGAATAGTTGTATATTTAATATATGTTTAATTCAAGATAATTTGAAATCATTATTTTTGATTGAAAGGGAGTTGTTAGGCAAAATCAATCCAGACCAAGTACCTAACTCAATGTATGCAAAAAGTATAGAGTTGTTAAGAATGTTAAAAATTTAACTTATTATATTTTATTAAACTATTTTGAAGTACGAACCATGATCATTTTATACAACCACTAACAATTTAAATAAAGAAATTAGTTTTTCTTCATAAAACAAATTACTTTAATATGATTGTGTATTTATTTATTTTTACTAAAATTGAAATGTTAGATTTAGTTTATCTATTGTCTAAACAGAGAATCACTCATGTATACATAAACAGTATATTGTCTCTACTTTCTACAAATAAAATACTCTATAATAGGTAAACAGTAATAATTAACTTATAGAAAAATGACGATTTTATATTTTTTTTGTCATAGTATTATTGTTGTAGCAAGTGGATAAGTGACTGATGTTATAGTTATAGATGTAGACGGAAAAAATAATTTGGTAATAGTACACGTAGTTAAATAAATTAAAGTTAAAATGACTTTAATTTAGTAATATCAACTAAAAGAATAGTCAAAATTACTAAAATATTTTAGTTAACGACTTATGGTTAAAAAGTAATATAAATGAAAGTAACTATTAACTTATATTTTATATTTTAAACTATTTTTTCTTAAAACATGGGTATTAAAATCGTATTGATGAGATATTTCTCAAAAACAGAAACACCTTCAAATTGAAAGGGAAGTAACTCAACTCAATTCTCTTTTCGTCGGTAAACATTTATTTAAGGAACACGTGACTCAAGTTCCCTTAATTTCCAGCTATTTTTAAACCACTATAAAATTCTCGAAAAATGGAATATAGTTACTGCCGTTATCGTTGGACATAATAATATAGTGAAAAAATCTCTATTGGAATATAGCAGTATCTCAAATTTCAATTTTTGGAGTCACTGCCTTATTCGTTGCGCATAGCGATAAATGCCGTTCCCTTGCGGAAACCTCGATTACTCGAAAAAAAATTATAATAGACACCTCGAACATTCCGTCGTGTACCGAATACAGACGGATTACAATTATTGGTAACGAACAATCTAGTGATGTGCACGATAAAGTGTACTCTGCTCTAAATGTGGTGGAAAATACTACTGGTAATAGCACGTGCAAGAACGAAGCAAGATATCAAATTATTTCTTGTAAAGTTGTAACGACAATACATTTTGAGAACTCATTGAGTCGAATTTTTTTCTCTGCAATCTCGAAAACCTTGGTGAGTCGAGAAAATTTCATTTACCTTAAAATTCGACTTATCGAGATTCCATTGTATTATGTAACGACGTAAATATCGAATGAAAACACGATATTTAGTACGGCGAACAAATATTGCAATACAGTAGTAAAATTTGTCCGTTGTTATTATTTTTCAAACGAATTCTAAATTAAAGCGCGTTCAATTCAAAGTATGAAGAACTATGTGTAAAACGGAATTGGACCAAAACGTTTCCTCCTACGTTTTTTCGAAGAAAAATTGTTTGTATTTTATATTTAAAGTTTATATTACTGTAATAATTCGCGGAAGTTTCGCGAAATTAAAGTTTAACGTACAACAATAAAAACCCCCGTGTATTTCCGCGCGTTTCGAATTACACACTTTTGCCGTTCAATTGTTTTACTCTCAGACAGAATGCAACATCGTACTAAAGAAAGGATAGACGGTGAAAAATTGTTTTCCGGAACGTGCACACAGTTTGAAGATTAGAATCAATACCATAATATAATCGCACGAGGAATATCGAATAACACAGCAGCAGCAGCAGAAAATTTTAATATTAATAAACGTTATAGTAATTAAAAACAACAATTGGACAACGACGTTCGCGGTCATAATGTTTTCCACCATTTATACGCGTATAATAATAATAATAATAATATCGTGGTAACAAAAACGCGAGTATTTCAAAAGTACGATTCGAATATTTCGGTGCTTTTACTTTTATACTGACGCGTATGATGAAATGTCTTGACTGCGAATATACTGATGTCACGACTGACTACCACTACTACTATTACTACTGGCGGCAAACCACCAGTCGTTTGACAGATATTTGCGTGAATATTCGTTCGTTAATAATACTTTGTTGACGAGTACGCCGTTATATAAAATAACAAACATTCTCGCATTCGTGAAACTTAACAACACCACCACCACCACACACACACTCTCGTAGTCATTATTCTTAACTTCAGTTCAGTTTTCTTTAATAATAATAATAATAATAATAATAATAATAATAATAATAATCTCTCTCTCTCTCGTTCTTTCGAGTGAAGTTCTACTCCCGTAGAATACGAGAGAAATAATAAAGAAATAACGTTAATTTTTAATTTTCTCCGAGATCCGAATATCGTTTTCTATAAGCGGCACCCTTTTTTTTTCGCGCGAGCACAATATCTTATACGAATAACACGTATAAATATGAAAAATAATAAAACGTAAAACGAAGACGTTGACTTGTATACTTATACCGTCGAATATACGACTCGTAAGAGAGTTTCCTGTAAGAATGTGTACACGCACTCGGATAAGGACTTGGTGCACGTGCACAGGACGGGAAGAATGTCTGGGTTGTAAAAAAAAAAAATTCGTATGAAATCAAACGTTCGTTACAACGGAATAATTTCGCGGCTCACCCTTCTTTAAATACGACTTAAGACGAAACGACATGTTATATACGCGTCGATCGTGATTAAAAAGATGTATAAACATACGTGTGTGTGTGTCTCCTTCTCCTTACATTCACAACTACACGGGGGGGGCGGCAACCCCAGTCCTAAACCACCTCCGCGTAAAGCACGATCTACCCCACTTCTTGTACACTCTCACACCAGCTATTTTCATATCATTTTCGATTACATCTATTCAATTCTTCTCCGGTCTCCCTCTTTACGTTCCAAAACACTGCTTATAAATATGTGCGCATGTTTAATATATAAAACGCTCAGTACTCACCATCCGATAGTGTAATGCGTAACGATCAGCGCCTTGTTGTCGGTGACGTTGAGTACCCTGTAACACGCGGCGCGGATGTCGTGGTCCGGTCCAGCTCCCGGGACACTCTTCCGTAACGTGCCGTTTCTCGGCGAGAAATGGTAAACGTGACCGTGGCTCAGCGAGTGCCAAGTATGGTGTTCGGTCAACCACGACGGATATCGGCATCCGGAACCGACTCCGTGATGATGGTGATTCTCCACTGGAACAAAGACAAATTGTCGCGTTAGTTAAAAAGTACGCGCTAAATCATTTGAAAAATCTAAAATTATTCACTTTAGGTCGTAACATAAAAATACCATAACTATTTTCAACACGACCTACTTACGCTTTAAAAAAAACGATTAATAGGTTTGGGGATAGGCATTACTGACTACTACTTAGTCGTGTTCTGCTCAAATATCAATAGTACTAATATATTATCTTATATCAGCGGTTCTTATACTTTTGTAGTAAGCGGACCACTTCTGCTAAAGGACTTTTTTTAAACCACAGACCCTTCACCAATTTTCTTTTGAATAATCCTTCTTTTTCTTTACAAAATATCTCACGATATTACGACCTACAATATTTTAATTTATATTATAAATCACATAAGTAAGAACATAAAACATACTACACGGTTAACAATTATTTTTATTTATTTTATGCGAAGAATGGTGTCGTCGCGCACTCCAGACATCCGTTTATTTGAACATCGAGCTCAATACTCGAAAGCATTAACCACAGTTCGGATTCGATGTTTTCCGTATGCAGCTTCGAAATTTGTTTTTAACGCGTAAACAAGAGTTGTGAATGCTTTTTCGCATAAATGAGTTGCGGGCAGTTGAATTAAAAACACTTTCAGAGTTTCACTTGATATTATTCTGGATAATCTTTCTCTAATAGAAATTTTCTAACGAATTCCGATTAAATTGTATTTTTAAAGTACTGTTTGTCGAAATGTCTACAAGTCCGCCTTCTTCCGACACGATGATATTAGCACGTTTATTCGACGAAAATCAATTTCAAAAGGGTGGTGTCTAATTCAGTTTTTAATCGTATCTAGAACAGGAGAGTATATAGTAAGTTTCGATAACTCGAGTATAATATACTTTTAAAATTATACCGAATAATTTGATTATTGTGCACGTCTGTCGTATACCGACAACGTCGCGGATCCCCAATACGATTGTAACCATTCAGGTCTGTGGCCGCTTCAACTATTTCTCTTCATTTTCCTCTATTTAACAATACGATGATGTCCAATGTGGCATTTATTTTTGTCAGCATGCTTGTCACCGAATCGGTTCATCTTTGACGTGATATATCTAATGGCCTCTTATCATTTGGCTTTTCTACTATTCTTAGAAGGCTTTCTTCTGTTCGCCACAAATGCCTTGTTAATTCTAATTTTTCACTACCTAGGAGCATGCGAGTTTAATTCTTGTAAGTTATTATTATTTCTCTTTTCAAAATCTTTCCTAATCCACGTCGTATATATTGGTCTATATATCTTAATATTTTCCTCTTAAAACTTAGTAGTTTTCCTTTATCTCCTTTTATTGTAGACCATACGCGTGTGTTCAAATTAGCTCGCAAATATGTACCACATGATAGCTCTTTTTGTAGGGTCTTTATAAAAGTTTACACTAGAACATCTCTTTAATTGCGAAGTAGCCTCTATTCGCCGCATTTGTGCTAACCTTAATTTCGTTGTGCACGTTGTGATCAATTAATAATTATCGTCGAGGGAATTTCCAATCAATTTACGAGTATAATTAAATTTTGAAAATATACTGAGATGGTAAAATCTCGGAAGAGAGGCGGCCGACTCCCCTGCCTGCACCGTGTAGATGTCTGTGATACGGATGATCAGACAGATTTGCCCAGATGTGATGTTACATTACATATAGACTGATTCTAGGGAATACACGCTGACGTTTTTGATAAAATTAATTTGCTTTAATATATATTCATTTACCACAAGATAGATGAAAATGCTTCATAAATCAGAAACGTTCGTCATATGATATTTCGATAAGTACGGGAGACGGCGGTTGGGGGGTATATTATGAATTCTAAGTATAGTTCATCAGTCACATCTACTTTTTAATTACAGACGGTATATCTAAGAACACTATAATTTATTACGAATTTCAGTATTCATATGAAATTTAATATAACTGTATACATTTGAACAAACAGAGCGTACTAAATATAAAAGAATAAGTTGAAACGACAAAATATTCTCCACATACTTTTAGAGTATATATTATAAACACGGTACTTAAGAGGTCTTGCTTCTATCGTTAAAAATTGTCGTGTGCGAGTAAATTATGTAGACGTGTGTGTTAGTAATGTGATATCGTTTCAATAACTTTCGTACGTGCAGTCACATATCAAAAATCCGTTTTTTTTTGTTGCTACATATTATAAATTCTATAAAAAGTAGCTCAGCATGTCTCAAAATCTTGAAGCCACATATTGTACGCCATTTAGGCAATGAAAAAAGTTTTAGCATTATCATTATCTCCTCGATGATATACCGTATGCATTAAAAAAAAAATACTAATTCCCAATAAATGTTTAGAGCATTTTTTTTATTATTTTGAAATTGCTTTAAAAATAGTTTTAAAACGTATTTAAAAATATTTCTAAATTTGAGAAATGCCGAGCCTATTTTTTTCTTGCACACATATAATTCAACGTTATCGCGAAGCCACTTAAGAATATATTTTGTTAAGACTGCAAAAGCGTATATTGTTGTGCATTCGAGACTACAGCGCACTTATAATAATAGTTTCAACGGTTCTACATTCTGTCGACCATTAATACGCGTTTTTATTTATACAGATTAAAGAGGTAGTTCTACACGGTCGTGTTTGATATATTAAACAATATATGTACACACACTATGTGTGTGTGTGTGTGTGTGAAAGAAGTGCTTATACAGCATAGAAAATCATAAAAAAAAACTATGTCTACACAAGATAACGCAGCGAAAATGGATGTTTGAAGAAGAAAAAAAAAGAAGGGCTTAATCAGTGAATGTGTTTACTGTTATGACGTCGGCAGCCATAACAACGAAAACAGTGTACACTACATTACAGTAGTAGGAGTATTAACGTATATAAAAAATGGGTATTATATAGTGTGTATTTCTCGTGTCTGATAGAAGTATATAATATTATTATCGATGAATATAATAAAATATTGATGGGCACAAATCACGATAACAACGCGTGTAGCGAACAGTTTTACTGGGAGGAGAAGCGGCGTTGTTCATTATAATGTATTGTTTTTTTTTTTTTTTGTTTAGAAAATAATTCGCGAGTTTTCCAGAATTCAAATTATTTAATTTTAATATTTCAAAACCAAAACTATATACGCTGTGCGCAGTTACTGGATGACTGTGATCGGTGGTGACGTGACGTTTTGTTTGTCGTTTATATATGCATGCAATCACGGGATAAATAATAATAAAAAAATACCGGTATATTATAGCTGCTGCGATATACGACGAAAATGCAAATCGTTATGGAAGAATCTAGAGCGGTGTTTTTTTTTTTAATGGTTATATTATAATGTTTAATAAACAAAAACGTGAAAAATCGATAGATTTCTATTAAAAGATATAATGCGTTTTATATCCAACGCACGCGCGCTGCCACAGCCCATTCGTCGTCACACCGACATCACGTTCGACTGGAATAAAAAATAATGCGCGCTTCGATTTTACTTTTTTTAAAATTTTTTTTTATACAATCGATTATTCCACGCGTGTTATTGTCGTCGGGGGAATTGCTTAATCCAAAATTACAATCGTCGTCGGTCAACGACGAAACGAAAAAAAATTTAATTTCTTTACACTCCACTCGCTGGTCGATCTCACTCTCTCTCTCTCTCTCTCTCTCTGCAGTCAAACGCACTGTGTATCGTCTCGTCAATTCAGATATTTTGACAGTGATTTTTTTTTTTAATATTAAGCGCCACGAAACGTTTCTAATGCAAAAAAACAGCTAGTACTTCCTCTACAAGTGACATGAATATGTAGTTGCGCGCGCAGCGTTCATTTATTTATTTATTTTTTGAAAAAACAAAATCTTTATACATGAAAACGGATAAATATTAATTATCCACACAAATTAATTCGGGTAGAGGTAATACAGACTGAATAGAATTGCGTCGATACACGCGTAATTTTATATTTTTCGGCGGGCGGGATCCTATTATTCAGTATTCCAAACTGAAAAAGTGTCTCGCATAAATGTAAGGAATCGTAGTGTACCATATGGCGTTCTTCAACCGACATTCAAATCTCCATCGAGCACGATTTACGCGTAATGATACGCGTTTTTCTGACGAATTTTAAGGACGCGTGCGCAGTAGCGTAATCAGGGTTGTTAGGTAACGGGTGTGGGGGAGGGCGATCAATATTTTTTCATAAGAACAAATATAAAATTGTATTTGAAGTACATTCGTGTTCATTTAAATAAAACAATTAATAAATACAAAAAAAAAAAAAATTATAGTTCATATTTCAGATTTATTATTTTTGACTTCCGAACCATTTCGCGTTGAGTACTTCCTCGCTAGATGGCACATTATTTTTCTTTTTTTTGAAAGCCAGCACAAAGACTTAATAATAGATTTAATTTGCGATTATAATGTGAACGTAACTGCACTGAATTAGGCTCGTCGTCGTCTCCAAAACCGTTCCTCGATCTCGTATTCGCTCGGACTGTTGGCGTACGTCTTTCACGCGGTTTCGTTTCTTTGATCAAATTGTTTACAGTGCTACAAAGGATTTCGATCATCTGATTGTAGAAATTTGATTAGAAACACTAATAGTTTGTTTTAAAATTCCGTCCCATTAATAATAATAATAATAATAATAATAAAAAAAGGTCAAGTGGGGGATTACGACACTGAACGTGTACACAGCAATGACATATAGCCGCGTCGAAATAAGGGCGCGATCGTGTTTTTTTTTTGTGATGTACAAAAAATAACAAATCGAAACGAAGGACCAACCGTCGAAAGTCTTTGCTCGATTACACACACGGTCCCCGGTCGTCGATCGAAGAAAGAGAAAAACACATTGCCCCTCCCTCGCATCCTTTATCGCGACGCATTAATAATGCGCGCATATTATATAAAAGGACGCGGACGGGGCCAACAATAACAACAACAACGCAATAACATTCCTGGTAACGTCCATCGATTGGACTGTCTGTGGTCGGAAGGGTTACGGTGCTGTACAAAGAGTTGTGTGGAAAGGGATATGGTTTTTCTTTATCGCCCTTTCCCTTTTCCTCACACACACACACACTATCGCTATCATCATCATCATCATCACCACCTAACCCGCTACCATCGACCACCACCACCACCACCACCACCACCACCGACCACCGTCACGGCGTAGTGTGTGCTCTCTATTCGCGCGAACGGGCAGGAATGAAAAGATCATTAGTCCGGGGAAACGTTTCCGGCCGCACGTCGTTCGCAATAATTGCGGCCCATTTGTTGTTTGTCCCGGCGGATCCGCGCGGTGGACTCGGCGGCGGCACAAAAGGAGCGGTGGCGTTGTGGGCTTTTACAAAAACAAAGAGAAAATAAAAATAAAAAGGGTTATTAAAAAGTTTTAAACGCTCGGCAATTTGTCGTGACCGCCGCGCGCTGATCGTCGAACCGAGGCCACTGCACGGCTTATGGTTTAACGCGGTACTACGATGGTGGTGTTACGCGCTGCCTTCAGTACTCCCTCGCGCGCGGTTCTCGAAAAATTCTTGGCGGCCGAGTGCTCGTTTCGCGAATAACCGCCGCGCCGTTCACACCAGTGGTTCCCCAACCGGTGGTCCGCGACGCCAAAGTTTAAAAAAAATGTACATCAATTTTTTTTAATTCAAAAAATTTTAACCAAAAAATTAAAAAGTAAACAACGTTGCGTTGTACCTGATAATAAATGTAGGGAGTGAAATTCTACTCCACGTTATATTATGTGCGGTTTGTTTTAATAGCAACAGCACATCATTTCAACAAGTACGCCACAATAACTGGTCAAAAAAGTGTACGAGCTAATCTTACAATAGTCACATTGTTTTATTGACTGAAATTTTTCACCAAGTCAGCAAATGGCAATGCATATCAAGCGTTTAATATTTTTCCTCGATATTTACTGCGATATTTGCTTATTTAATTACCTATTTGCCACAGTTATTAAATATATGTATAAAAATAAAAATAAAATATATATGATGGATGAGTGGGGCGACAAGAGAGGATAGGATAAGAAATAAATATGTGAGAGGAAGCATAGGAGTAGCGTCGATCGTGTAGAAGATTAGAGAGAATAGGCTTGGGTGGTTTGGTCATGTTATGAGAAGAGAAGATTCGGAAGCGGTAAGAACGGTTATGGAAATGAATGTTGAAGGAAGAAGAGGAAGAGAAAGACCGAAGAAGAAGTGGTTGAAAGCGATTGAGTGTGATATGAGGATTGCTGGTGTGTGCGTGGAAGATGTGGGAGATCGCGTCAAGTGGACGTTTAAGACAAAGGTGGCCGTAACCAAATAGTTGAGATAGAGGCGAGGGAGAAGAAGATATGTATATATTAGGAGACCGGATATAATATTGTATAGTGGATCGCAACTCGAGTTGAGGAGTTGGGAACCACTGGTATACACTGATTGACTACAACTAGTAACTACCACCGTCTTCCCGGCTCATCACTTTTCGGTTGCGGTCGGGCTTGAAGCGCACGCGATAAAGAAGTCGAACCGTCGCGGCCAACGCGCGAATAAACGAAATGGACGATTCTCGTCGTTGAATGGGGCGATGAGGGAGAAAGTCATTTATTTTTTGTTCGTTTTTTTTTTTTTTATTAATAATGGCCATTGGATGTAACGGAGCATACATAGTTTATAATATAAAGACTACAGTATAGTTAATAAGGTTAATAACATTTTTTTTACATCGAAATAACATAAACTAAAATTTAACTCTTATTTCGTACGATACGAATAATGTTTAAAAACAAAAAAAAAAAGGTAAAGAGCCGCGGGGTGTTTTGAATATCGCTTAAGTGAATTACTTAGACATAGATTATAGAGTTTATAAGGTAATCACTATAAATTTGAAAGCAATGATGAATCATTGCATTCGATAAAACGATTTTGAGCGGAGCTTCGGTGTTAATAATGGTATGTTTTTGAGTTATATTTTTAGGCGCTTTTGAGAAAATCAAAAAAATGACCTCTCTAGAGCACCAACTAGATACAATTTGCTGCCGGAAACAAACTGTGACCGTAAGGATCGGAGAACTCATTTTGGTAGATTTTTTGGGTACAGACATAAAAAAAAAACGCATCATTGTAAAACCAATAGATTCCTCCTCGCTACGCTCAAAATCTAAAATAACCGGTTAGGATTTAAAATATAGAGAAAAACGGAGTCTGCGTTATCCACACGTTGGAGGAAAACGCCGCCGGCGCAGAGACACACACACGTAGAGGATTTTTTTTTTCGAGACGCGAATTCTTCTTCGAATTCAATTAATTTTCAAAAGTGCGTATAATCTTTAGATTTACCACCGATCGCGAACGGATATTATACGCGCGCGTGGAATGTGTACGTGACACACGAGTACACACTTAAATAACTCGTTACTCGCCTGACGTTCGTGGTATACGGTCTGACGACCGACGGGAATCGATTAATATTGGACTTACAGTGTTCGCAAAAGGCATAAAACGTATTATAAACCGATTACACATAAAGACGGTGGATACGAAATTGTAGAGATAGACAACAACACCGCGAAGGCGGTAGTAAATCCTAAGAAAAAAAAAAGAAGAAAATCAATCTCTGTCGCGTTAGTTTTTTTTTTATAATATAAACGAATATACATATATATATATATTTATAGAGAAGTTTAAAATCACTCTCGCGTAACGTCTCAACAGCCTATAAATGCATATATTTTTTTTTTTTACATTCTGTGGCTGAACGAGGAATGTATATCGGTTTTACAATGATGTCTGTATCCGAAAATTCTATCAGAAGGAGCTGTGCTCCGATCTTTACGGTCATACCCTGTTACCGGTAGCGAATTGCATTTAGTTGCGGCACTTAAGAGAGGTAGTCACTTTTCGATTTTTTTCAAAAGCGCCTACAAATATAACTCAACAACTACCGAAAAATTACGACGATTCCCAAACTATTGTGGTTATAGAAATTTGAAATATTCGCACCAAATGTGTAACTTTATATTATTATATTTTAGGGGGAAAAATTATTATAAATTTTTTTTTGGCTTATTTTATTGAAAATGATAGATTTTGAGGTATTCGATTCATAAAAGAGGTAATTTTACCTTATTTTTACGTTATTTCGACTCATATATATATATATATATTCGAGAAAATTTTGAAAATCGTTAATCACAATAATTACGCGTACTCTACAGTACACACCATATTATCAATAATAATAAATAATAACAGTGGCGTAGCCGAAGGGAGGGGGGGCTGATGGGGCTGCAACCCCCCCCCCGAAATGAATAAATAATCAGTTTTTTTAGTAGATACCATCTACGCATATTAATTATTAACATATATAAATTAATTAATTGACAGCCTCAGCCGCCTGCCCCCGAATAAAAATTTTGGCTACGCCACTGAATAATATTACACCGAAGCACCCTCCGCACAGAATCGTTTTATCCGATGCGATTACCCCTCTCATCGCTATCAAATTTATAGTCATAACAAAACTCAAAAATCTTTATCCGAATAATTCACTTAAACGACATTTCACAACAACACCCCGCGGCTCGCTACCTTTCCCCCTCCCCTCCAAAACAACGATCGCCTTGTAACACGCGCGTGCTGTGTTTTTACACGAAAAAATGCGTAATATTATATTTCCTCGAGTTCCGTTACGAAAACCGACTATTGTGGTAATAAAATAAAATGTGTGTACGTACACGTCGTACATTTTTGAATAAAAACTAATGTTTTACAAGTTGCGTGATTACATATTTTATACAGACTTCGAACACGATATAGTGTGACCACCGCGCGGGCAGCGACGAGGAAATCTACACAGGGATTAAGCGCGTATACGTAATATAATAATTCGGGGGTACATAAAAAAAAATGATTATCCACTAATTAATAATAATTCGAGTATAAGGCGATAAAAAAAAAAAGGTTAACGAACCGCGGGGTATTGTGAATGTCGCTTAAGTGAATTACTTGGATAAAGATCTTAGAGCGTATTGTTATCACTACGTAAATTCGAAAGCGACGATAAATCATTGCATTCGATAAAACTATTCTGAGCGGAGCTGCGACGTAATATTTCAGGTATACAAAAAAAAAAAATTCTTTTACGAATTAAATACCACAAAACCTATAATTGCTATAAATATCCGAAAATTAGAAGAAAGTTTTTGAAAATTTTTTTCCCTCAATGTAATAATACACACATTAGACGAATATTTCAAATTTCTACGCCCATTAGTTTCAAAATCACGACGTAGTCGCGTTTTTACCGTGTAATTTTTTTAGTTATATTTTCGGGCGCTTTTGAAAAAAATCGAAAAATGACCCCGCTAAAGTACCAACTAGACGCAATTCGCTACCGGAAACGAACTGTGACTGTAAAGATCGGAGCATTCCTTCTGGTAGACTTTTTTGATACGGACATGAAAATAAAACACAGCTTTGTAAAACCAATAGATTCGTCGCTCCGCTCAGAATCTAAAAGTTTTTTTGATAACCTTCGAGTAATAATATTCTCGCGAATTGAAATCGCAAACAACGCAGCAACAGCAGAGTCGTTTCGGTATAAAGGGATCTGTTTCGGCGAATTCCAAAATGATAAAACCGAAAATTCTCGATGGTGACCTACTGCTGCTGTTCGGTGGCAATCCGAGTGCAACTAACAAACAATTTTTGTGCTCATCAACGTTGATGGACGCCATTGTGATGTTTAATGAGTGTTTTGCGCGCCGGAGCCACGAAAACGCATTGCGCGCGCACAAACCGACAATAATAATCATTATCCTGTTTCAGCCAGCTACATAAAACACGCGCGCGCGGTAATTATTGTTATGGTCAGAACCAGCATTAGGTTCGATTACCGGACGGTTTCTGCTAATGGCGCGAACCCGAAATAATGGTCCTGCCGGC
The DNA here is from genome assembly GCA_032441835.1 of Slavum lentiscoides. Classification (NCBI taxonomy): domain Eukaryota; kingdom Metazoa; phylum Arthropoda; class Insecta; order Hemiptera; family Aphididae; genus Slavum; species Slavum lentiscoides. The sequence continues at coordinate 34,924,929 of CM063706.1, read as the reverse complement.
GTAACTGCTGCTGGTGCGTGTTCGCCAATATCGAAATATGTGTGTGTGTGTGTGTGCTGCACACACAATAATTCGGAATTTTCAAAATAGTTTTTAGAAAAAAAAAAAACGTTATTTACATAAAAAAAAACGCCCCGCTTTTTATTGTCGTTATACGAATATGCTACACGCACACCGATTTTAAACATCGACTTCGAAAGCAAACGGTTAATTTTTAAAGTACCTACGAATTTCCGTCAGTTTGTCTGCACGATGAGTAGGTAACGATTTTTAATCGTTCAACCTAGTTTGTACGTTACGATTATAACCGTAGTAATATATTATTGAGTTAACGATCGTCTCCCGTGCAGGGAGGCAATCGATGTTTAATTAAACGACCGCGTGGATACGTACAAAAAAAAAAACAATTTGCCCGTTTCTTCCGATTGAATAATCCGATACGTACGCGGTTCAGCATATTCACAACAACACGAAGGAATATATTTGCGCAGTTTATTTTTAAACTCTGATCGCTGAGCAGCAGCAGCAGCAGCAGCAGCAGCAGCGGCGGAGCGGAGAGACCGTAAACGAACAATCACCGCTGCGATATTGTTGAAATGTCCGATTGGAAATTGTGTAAATTGTAGAACGTTATTGGCGCGGCGATAATAATATGTAATTTGAAACGTTTTCCCCCTTTTAAATTTAATAATTTTATTTTGTAAAAGGTTTTAGCCGTTTCGAATAATTATAGGGTTATTTTAAATCTATCGAATTTTATTACCCTTTGAATTTATGTTTATTATTAATTATTACCTGATTTTTCCTTTTATCTTCACTCGGTAAATGTAGTTAAACACTGAATAAAGAAGAAATTAAAACGTTTGGTTTGCACTTACGTCAATGGTTTATTTAAACACAAATTTAAATATTAATACAATGTATATATACGTCACGGTTTTTATAAGAAATTACATATTAATAGCGATTTTAAACGATTACTACGTACGTCTCGGTTGCACCTACGTTGAAACACCGTTAATACGAGTAACAATAAAAATATCGTAGTCGCGGTTGCACCAAGATGGTGAAACACCGCAAACGAAAAGGACTTTTTTTTACTACTTTACCTTCCTTACCTCAAGGCCACGGTTGCACTTTAAGTGAAACACCGTTAAGAGGTAAAGGAAGGAAAATGTAGTAAAAGAAAAAGTCGAATAAAACAATAAATTTGGGCCCTACTTCTGTATAATTTTAACCACTCAATAGTATGAGAGGTTATTAAAAATTTACATATATTTTACACGATTAAATACGATTAATTATAGCATTTGAGATAGACGCTATCTACCGACCGTTTTTTACAATGTATCGCGTCAGCTGACTGCTCTCGCAGTCACCGAAGCGTGATGCGTCAAATTACAAACGTAGGCGGTCCGAGTGCCGGGGCTGCACGTATAGTCAGTGGCGTATTTACGGGGGGTCCAGGGGTACTGGACCCCCCCAGAACAAAAAAAAAAAAAAATTACTAAAGAGTAAAGATACTGAAATATATGCCGAGATAACAGTTATATAAAATACAATATACGTTGACTACGAGTACAAAATTAGTAATTAAATACTGTATAGGAATATTATTGTATATATAACAATATAACCTATATAGGTAAAAACTTAAAAATTTTTTAAAATAAAATATACTTATTCGTTAAAATTATCCAAAAGTAATTTTTTATTAAATACCTTATATCACATATATCCTGTTGGAATTTTCAAAAAAAAAAATTTGGACCCCCTCTCCCAGAAAAAAGTTGAAAATACGCCACTGCGTATAGTGCCGAATAGTGTGCGGTGTTTCTATTCGTTCTCGAGGTCTCCGGGAACGGCGCGTACACTCGTTCGAGTGGCGACTTTTTCGCGTTGTCCACACAAACGCTCTTAACAACAAACGGAGAACAGAAGAGAAGAAGAGAAAACACGATAGAAACGCAACAAATATACTCTTTTTGCGAGAGCGTAACTTTTTTTTTTTTTGCACCGATTCGAAAAACGTACAACTACGAAGAACACTGCGCAGCGACCGCCACTTCCATCGCACCCACCCACCCACACACACACACACACACACACACGTCGGCCACGAGAAGTCGGCGGTGCGCGGTCGATTCGCCCGTAAACTTTTTCACCGCCGAACGCAATAAAAGATTTACGGGGCGACTGTTAAGTTTCGGCGGGCCGTCGTCGTCCCCGATGATGGGCGGGGCGCGTGTCGCTCGGAAACAATTAACTTTCCGGCCGATCGAGCAGCCAAATTACTGTACTAGCGCGGGCAGGTTTAATTGTCGGCCCGACGACGACGTGCCACCCGGCGGTCTCTACCGCCACTACTACTAACCGCACTGACGTCGACGACGTTTCCCCTCGCCGCCGCCGACGGGTCGTCTGTCTCGGCGTCAACGTGCGCGCTGCTGCACGCACAACAGTGCGAGCTTAAAACGCGCACCCGCGGAGAGTTTTATTTTTTTCCCGGTGACGAGGACGGCCGATAAAATGTTTTTCTATCGGTCTGAAAGTCGTTAAAACGTCGACGGTTATTATTATTATCACTATTATCGAACGGCAATGGCGCGGGAATTATTTTTCACTTGGTTGGGGAGGGGGGGAGGGGGACAAACATTTAAGGCTTGTGTATATATATATATTTTTTTTTTCTAGTATGTAATGCATAAAAACTCTCACCAATACGTTTAATGCATAATAGTATAATGATTATTTAAAACGTTTGAAATCGGTTAAACATAAAACGTATTAATGAAAATTATAATATACTTCTTATTTTTCGTTTCTTTATAAGCTCGTATAGGACTTATATACTCGTCACATAATTAACAAACAAAAATTTGTATACTCGATGACTGACACACGTACGAGTCACTAACTAATCTCGATACGTATACCTACGTATACCTTTGGAACAACAACATAATTATTGTTAATATTAATTATACATTTATTTAATCCTTTAAAGCACGCGGGTAATTTTTTTTGTGGCCCGCGGCTACCAATACTAATGGACAAAATAAAAAGTGCGCCAGCCACTCAGAATCTAAAAATAATAATAATAAAAAATATAAAATAATTAATGTCGTGTCACTTACTATATAGTACTATCTTAGATTCTTAGAAAATAGTATATATATATTTGGTATACATTATTTTACTGTCTCACCTTCTGCTAAACTGTAATCGAATAAGTATTATTGATGGTTTTATATACATATATATACATACATAACACACACACACACACACACATATATATGTATATGGTGGGATAAATCATATTTAATTAAAAATATGTATAACGTATAGGAGATTTGTTGTAAGTTGGTCCTTAAAATCCAAAATTTCGTCGTTCGAATAACCAACGACGACGAATTCCAACTCATATCCCCCCCCCCGAAAGCATTTTATACGGCACACACTACTGTACTCGAACGAGTTCAAAGAAAATTTCTTCGTTATAACGGCGCACAAATTCAACATTCCCTGTCCTCCTCACGATTACTCCCCCGCTCTTCGTGCAACCCGAACCTTTCGAGTCTTGCGGACCGCTGCAGATACTCATCATCTAACCTACCTTTTTTGTCCAACGTCTTTTCTGCTAAAATTCGACTCTCCTGCAATCCTTTTTTAAGTCGTGCTAGTTTCTCTCGCTATTCTCCTAATTTTTTGTTAAGAATTCTCCTATCTTTCGCCTTACGCGTATCGCAAATAATGATCCTTCTCTTTTGCATTCGAACCGAGCCATTTATTGTTTTTTTTTCACTAATATATACATTTGAGTAATCACGTACCGTTTCATTAATTCTCGTCTCGTAAAAAAATATTAATAAATAAATTTAATATAGTTAATTCGTGTGGAGAGACTTCGTCCGCACACGTCCAATGTCTTAATCCCCATTCGCGAATGCTTTGTTGGAGGCATTATTGTCCCTCGGTTAGGAACGGATGTGGCAATCATTTCAGGCCCATCGTCGCTAGGGTACAAGTAAGTTACGCGTTGCTTTAAAGAGGCAAATCAAAAAAAAAAAATTGAAAATTTACGGCGCGGCAATACGGAAAAATTAAATACAAACAATAGTTTAATGAAATTAATAGGACAACACGCCGCGGTATTTATACCGCGATTAGGAATTAAACATTTATAACTACCGCTGTGGCGTGTGTTTGATTAAATTGGCATGTGATTAATACCGATTTAGATTTGGCGCACCTTCAACACACACTAGGTGCATTTTTTTAAGCTAATAAACTTGGCGACACAAAAGTTGCCCAGTAAAAATATTTCGTCACCTAGCCGTTCAAAGAAACTTGACGCACTTAGACGATGACTGCTGCATGTATAGTTTAGTATCTCTCGTCCGCCTATGTACACGACGAATTTACCGAATATTTTTATTGACAACGCAGGTTTTCGCGCATTTATTTTGTTACAGTAGTATCGGAAAACTGAATAAAAAATCATTATTGTTTTTCGATTGTGGCATCGGAAAATAATCAGTATTTTATGTTTTAAAATTTGCGTTTTGTAATTTACATAGGACATCATGTTTTGCTGACACTGCCCATGTGCACACCTTCAGTGTTTGAAAAATAATATTTGACATAACTTTATGGAGGGGGGAGACGAACCACGACGGGTCACTCAAAAGGAGGTGCTATAAGGCTCAAGCAACCCGAATGATTTATACACTTGTTTGTTTCAATATCACAGTATTTTTGTACCAATTAATATTTTAAAATTATTAATTGTATTTCTTTAAACCCTCGCCTAAAAAAAAAACCTAGGCGTGCCCTGGGAGCTGAAACGAAATATCTATAATCTATACATAGGCTTTACACCTGACCTAGTATAAGTACATTTTTCTTTTCACAAAATACAAATATAAAAATTTATTTATTTCTCACATTATTTACAAGTATAATTACCAATACTAGTTAACTGTCTCGATTTTTCCAAATTAAAAAAATCTAATGTTCTTTTTTTCATTTTGGCAAATTTTTGTCAATTATTTGATTTTACCACAGAATATATTATATATATTCTGTGACTTTACTACGTTTTTATCATATAAAAGAGATAATCAAAGAAAAAAACCATTTGTTATGTTGTCTTAATAAACAGATAATAAATATCTATAAAAAGAAACAAGTTTATGAAACCGGGCGGGCGATCGGAGTTAAAACATTTTCGCCAGAAAATACCGGAAAATAGCGACGGGTCTGATTATTATGATGTGATCGTTACGGTTTGGAATAGACGGCCATGACCAGTTCGGATTCGGTTATAATTGATATTGACATAACGTTTTCGTTAACAGTACACGACCGTTATACTATAGGTATTAAAATTTCAACGGTTTTTATGCGAACTACAACCTATAATACCATAAATCGGGGGAATCGCTCACGACCGCGTATCTAATTGAACGCGCGGCTCCTATAGAACAGCCAACATTTTACATAATTACACACTATGGTGTAAGCGGCGGCGTATACGATAACATTTCGTTGTATGTTTGGTCACCGGTGGTTGAAATGCGTATTTATATTAAAAAAAACCTATGTCGCGCGATTTATCTAAACGCAATATCGTTTTATTTGTTCGCCACAATTTTTTCAAAAATTAATTATCACCGACGATTTTCACGACCGAAATTCAAGAATTTTTATTCAAGTCAACAACGTCAGAAACACGATATATTTATTTTCGCGTCGTTCTATTTTATTGCTCCGCCGAAAAAAAAAAAATATATTTTCATATATTATGTCATCTCGTTTCAAATGTTTCGAAACACCCTCCCCCCATATAAAATACAGCACGACGACTTGACATTTTTTAAATTTTTTATCTCGAGTTTTATTAGACTCGTCATCACCACCACCACCACCACCACCACTCGACTATACAACCGTTTTATACGACGGCGTGTCAGTATCGCGAACATCTCATTATTGTTAATATTTATCGTTTAGTGACAAAAATAAATGAAACGAACGAATTCCATTCGCGTATACCGGCTACCTACTTTTACACTTATCGAGAAACGTTTCAAATATAATATTATTATTATACTTTCTGTATATATATATATATATATAATATAAAATATATTAACTACACGCGCGCGTGTTATAATACAATTATAATGTTCTTGTGGAAAATTCGTTTATTCCTTTGTACCGTTCGCGCACAGAGAAAATTCTTCGAGTGAAATTTCAATATATATGTACAATAATTAAAAAGCGAGTGACAATATGTGTCGTAATATTCTTCTATATAAATAAAATCGCTTCGCATCACGCGAAAAACCACTGCAGGAAATATGGAGATACAGTTTGTTTTTGCGTTTGTATGATTTACGCAGATCGTTTTTGGGCACAGAGTTTGCAATATGTCCCGCGAGAGTGTGACCGGAACTCAAGAATATTTCGCACGAGAAAATATTATATACGTTATTGATTACATAGCGAACAACACTTCAATGGAGAGAATCGTTGTCACTATTTTGGCAACGGTATAGGATTTCTCGGTCACCAAATCTCGGTCGTAAGAATACTGGTTGTAGAATTTTTTTCGCAGTGACGATTTGGTCGCGTAAAAAAAATACCGCGAGGGCCGTGTCCCGTACATACAGGAATAATAATCTAAAAAAAACATTTTAGACACCAACGAATAACTTAGCAGCTGGTGCTTAGAGGATTATTATTTGTGTACTCTGAGCATTCTTAATCCGCGGAAAACGCTGAACAGCAGCTATATTAATATACTATATATGTAAATTATACCAATGTACACACTGTTCGCGGACAAAGCCGGGTAGAGTAATATTTACGAATATTTCTAACGTATTAAAAAGAACGCGCGTATTTAAGTGCTGCAATGTTTAAACTAAAATTCGCTCTTACTATGGTACTACAACTTTGTGAAACGTCTTTTCCGAGGTGCGCAGCTACGAAAATCGAATATCGAGCACGTTTTGACGATATGCGGTCTTCAACTGACACCGGGACGTTGATATACGAAACTTGATCGCAATTAAGATTCACGTTTCAAGACGCGCGGTTACGTGTATTGTCTTTCAATAATTTTAACTAGTTTTATCGAACTCATTTTGTACATCTACATTATAAATAATATTTTCTCCAGTTCTTTTGTACTACAGTGGTCGCCGCTTATAGCGACGAAGTTCGTCCGAGATCACTACAACTAGACTTGAAAAGCAGATAAAAAAATAACGTAAAACATTTTAAAATCAATTTTAATTAAAACATTTTACTTTTGTACATAAATTGTACATACGCGATTTAAAACTTAACATTTTTTTTCTAAAAAAATCGGTGATATGGGCCTGTTATTTTTTTTTTTTTGGTATTGAGATCGATACTATGTGCTGTAAGTTGTTTAACATTGATTAGGTTCGTGAAACCCTAATCGTCGGGGTTTTCTCCTTCTGTGTATTTGATACGTAATTATATTTCTGCTACGACTATATAATATATTATGTACCTACGTATTTCTGATCACTGTAATTGAGAATCTGAACATAGTAAGCACTAATAACGGATGTTTGTTCCGTTCTTGGAATTTTTGATCACTATAATCGACTGATTTTTATAAACAGTGACCACTATAAGCGGCGACTACTGTATTTCTTTTGTTAATAAATATACCCGTAGTATCGCGTGTAAAACACGTTTCACAGAACACAGGCAGATAAAACTATTTTATATTTCTCGGGGATCCACGAGAAACTATTGTTCGGAAAAAAAAGCCGCTCCGTGGCTGAAAAAGTTTGGGAACCGCTGCAGGTTATATTGTTACTAAACCGACTCTCGTACTGACCGACCGACATAACCCCCCCCCGGGGAAGGGGGGACGGCACGAAGAATGTTTTTTAAAATGTACTTTTTTTTTTTTTAAATTCAATCTCTCTTCTAGGAGTGCCAGTCGTTGAGAACGCGCGTTATCGCACGCCGACAGGTCACACCGCTACCAGAAGTTCGCACTCCATCCGTCCCCCTCCTTACACCGCCGTCGAAAATAACCACTTATATAGCTGTATATATGCGTATACTTATATACGACGACACGTAGCCTGCCGAGGCGTTTACATTATTTCGCGCTTCATTTATTACGATACAATCCACTGGCATGTACTTATCTCGTCCATTCCGATTGCGTAGCTTGACGTATTCCACCCCGCCCCGTCTGCCACAACACACCGACACCGATCTCGCTCCGTGGCCGGGGGCTAGCGATAAAGACCCTTTGGCCGTGGAGAATGTTTAATTTCGTATAATGGGATCCCTCCCGCCCGCCACCCCCTTCCCAACCCAAACTCCCTTCCCGCCGCGCCGCGAAAACTATGTGTGGTCCCTTCCCCGGTCCCGTTCTTCTTCCTATCCATCCCTCTCCACCGCCCCCGTGAATCGTTATTTCCGCCTTAGGGACACACGCCACGCTGCCGCACACACCCCGTCCCTTCGTCGCGTCCCCCGAAGTTTGGCCCACGTCCAACCGTACACTCGCGCCACGTTACCACCCTTCTGTCGTCGCCGAACCCTACCGATCGTGGCCGTTATCCGTCCGTCTTCCCGCCCGTTCCAAAGCTAACAATCATTCTTTCCCTCCCCCCCCCCTCGGAGAAATCGATATCGGAAGGACCATATGCTGACAAACACGGTCGTTTACAAGTCGACGGCGGCGGCGGCGGCGGTAAATTGTTTTGGACTGCCACAAAGCGTACACACGTATACGACAACCTGCAAGTTTATCCGTTGTATATATACGCGCACATAATAGATGCTCGAAAAGAGGGTTGTTTAATTAACTATTAATTACCTGTAATTAAGTTCCGAGGACTTGCTCGCAAATGTCTAGGAGTCTTCGGGTGGGGGGGGGGGGATACGACGACGAAGAACACCTATCGCGTACAACGTCAACTCGATGACGTAGGTATATCGACCGATTAGATATATTTAAGTTAGGAAATTTTCCTCAAAGTGAGCTTTGAAAATAATAATGAATTCCGCGGTATCTATGCACTCGACGTGTTTTTGCGAAACTACCACTAAACAGTCGTCTGGAATTCGCGCGAAATTCAAACGTAAACTCATAAAATCCGTAATCACTGAATTTCCCTAGTATAATATTGACAGTGAACGGCGATTGATTGCGTTGAAATCAATCGGTCGAATCACGCAAACGAAATAAATCGAAAATCTTTACTTTTATAAACGTGGTTGTTTTTTTTTTGGGGGGTGGGAGGGGGGTCAATCTAAAATTATCGTCGTCGTCGTCAATTCCTTAAGAGCAGTCCCGCAACAATTTCTTTCCAAAGACTAAGCGTAATAAAGAGTGATGTATTTGATAATGTATTTTCCAAAGACCAATGTTTCTTATATACTGTTTGTGTTAAAAAAATATATACACACCTACACTGAATTGTCTTCAAATCTAAAAATATATATCCACGATCCGATATTTATTCGGTGCCGCGGAGAAAATACGACGTTTTATTAATTTACGTTTTAAATATTTTACGCGGTTTGGCTAACGAAAATGGCTTTTGTTAAAAAGGCACTCGATGCGACGACCGTTTCTTGGACGGGCCGACAAATAATTCCGTGATGACGCACATTTCGAGATATTTTTACATAAACGGTCCTCGAGAATATGTTAAGTTTTGGAGATTAAGAAAAAAAAAGAAAGTATTATCGTATTTTTTATTGCGACTATATAATCCGCGTTGGAAACGTTGAAGTGGAAAACGAGGAGAACACGCATTCCTATTACGGAGTCGCTGAAAAAAAAGTGCTAAAACTGCTTTTTTTTGCCCCTCCCAAAGAACCCTTAGCGCGTTTGGAAAACGAACAAACGAATTGCGAACCATGTTTATTGAAATTTAAACAGGCGACCCTTCCTTTTCTTGTCCTGCCAAGTGATTGTTGAAAACTCGGGTCGGTCGGAGAAGCCGCCGACAACGGGCCTTTCAACGTTCGCAGCTATCAAGAAAATTAAAAGACGCCAATATACGTCAGATTAATTGAATTTGTCGGCAAAAGGCGATATTGCCTTCTCGGATGAATTTTTTTTTTTTTTAAACATGAATCGTAAAACCCGCGCAACGTCACAACCATAAAAGCCAAATAAAATGTTTTCACGGTTTAAGGCAATATACTTTTTCCCCTCTTCGTATGCCAGAATAATGGTAACATATATATATAGTGGTGCGGGTTAGAAGAATCCGAAGGGGATTTAATGTCGGTTTTACGGTTTGGCTCCAGTTATTAGTTTTTTTTTTTTTTTGACACAATATTAATCGGCCAGTTGTAATTAACAGAGTTTTCTAGTAATAATAAAAAAAAACATAATATACGAATAAAATAAAATGTTAAACTCATAAATGTCCGTTATATTAATTAGTTTAAAAGTTGGCTTTTTATATCTGTTTAGACGTTTTTAATGAGAACTTTCACACACACACACACACACACACACACACACACACACACAGAAAAGGGCTTAGTTAAAGATAATATTATTGTAAAATCGTTCAAAGATAAAATGCAAAACATCTAAAATGTATATAGTATATATAGTATACACGGTATTAAAGTATATGTTACAATATCGACGGTGGGGGAGGAGGAGGTCTTTGATTTTTAATTGAAAATAATATACTTGTTTTTAATTTTGTTTCTTCTTCGTTTGCGTTTATTTTAAAATCGAAATTCGTTCTTGTGTATTAAGCCGAAAAGACAATATTACGATGGTAAATTATGCGTCGCGGGTGATAAAGGAAATTCCAATTAACGATATTAAAAGAGAGTCTGTGTACGTATTTACTATAACTGTACATACAGCAATACTATGTATATAGTAAAAGGTTTTGTTTAAGCTCTTTGACAAATTAATACACGAGATTCGAGTTTAACTTAATGTAAAATGAATTCTACTATTATTAATATAAAACAATAATTATAATAATTAAAACGCATTAGACAGGTTTTCTGGCAATTTAGTTTAAATATCAATTATTATATATATTTAAAACAATATATTATTTATACTTCGAATAAAGAGCATACCAAATAATAATAAATAAATAATAAACTTATACCGGCGAACGAATAACAATAACTCGTGTAATTATTATAATTTTAAAGGGCGAATTGTATTTTAATCGGACGTTTTTATTTTCGGTATTTATATATTAATATTATTATATACTCGGATTAAATTTATTTTTTTTCTAGTATTAATTTACGCGTAAATTTTCGACTGTTCACTGTCGAAACTTTGATCACAAAACATTATATAATCTAAAAAATTTCGGATTTCAGTCACGATAGACGAAGTAAAATTAGGTAGACCAACACGTATAATATAACGCACGTTATTTCTATAAAACTAATTTAGATTAAATCCACGATAGGAGAATACACACATACACACACACACACACACACACCTATAAAGAGAGTATACGTATTGGAAAACGATTAATCGAACACGACCCTTTCTAAACGTTCACTGTTGGAACGCCGCCGTACGTTTCGCAAGGATTACGTGCAAACGGTACGAAAATTTCACGGATCTTTCTTCTCAACCCTCTTCACATTTACATTCAATGGGCCACGTTTAAAATTTTATTATTATTATTATTATTATTTTTTGGTAATAAATTAATGGCGTTAGTTGTAAGTAATTGGCACAAGTAGTGCATAGTGTAATAATAATAGTCGGAGAAAAAATGGTATTTATTTTACTTTTTCGTAATATCACACAGGAGACTGTACATCTGAATATAACGTATACGTATACAAGAACGTGGTTGGGGGAACCGGAGAAAAGAAACGTTTGTTACAGATGTGGACCGCGAGGGTGGGAATGTCGAAAAGATATGGGGGAAGAAAACATGTGGCGTGGAGACCATTGTGCCAGTGTACGTAAGCAATCGAGTGAAAGACAGGTGAAGACGAAATGTTTTATATTTATATAAGACAGACATCCGAATCAAACAGATTCTACAAGACGTATATTATATAATAACAGAGGCGACCGATTAAAGGTTTTATCGGCGAGACGAATATGTTGTTCGGTATAAATTGAATGGCTTTAAAATCAATCAACAATTTCACAATTAAAATCGATACGTTTGGAACTCTTCTCGTTTTACACGCATTATTATTGTGTAAATCATTTTTTTTTTTTTGTTAAAATTTGAATTTGAAATAATCTTTATTAAATTGTCAAAGTGTTTACGAAAAATAAAATTTAAGTCCACATTTGTATCAAATTTTTTTAGACATAAAATTAGAATATCGTTTAAATATTAATTTGAAATTTTAAGCAAAAAAATACAAATCATATGTTGTATAACGAAAATGTGATTTAAACATTATAAAGACGTTTAAATGAAAATCATCCGAGATTAGATTTTAAAATTATTCTTTTAGCAAAATAATTCGAAATAATATATAATAAATGCTAGTTATAAACACGGTCAGGTTTTGGAAAAATTACAATTTTTTTTATTTTATTACGCTAAAAAATAAGTGTTTACATTTAGCCTAATAACGTTGAAAATTTATTGAAATTTTTATTACAATATAATAATATTTATAAACACATATGCGATGAGTAAAAATTTCATGATATTATACGTTTACTATTTTCTAAATTATAATATTTTTTTTTTTTTGGCTTGTGTTTTCATATTGTATTAAATTTATTATATACATAGGTATATGTGTAAGACAAAAGACTATTAGTGATACATTTGGGTTCTGGACGAAAATGACCGTAATTGCGAACTATGTTTATTTTAATTCCTATATAATAAGACTTGAATAAACATAGTTTACAATTCCAGGGGTGTCCAACCCGCGGCTCGCGATAGGTTTTAATGTGTCCTCTATGTAAATTTCAAAACCATTAATTACTTATATATATTATATTTGAGGATTGTCACAACTTCAATAGATCCAGATATTCATTCATTACTTTCGCAAAAACAGCAATTTCAAATTTCACATAATTTTGTTTAGTTTTGGTATGCTCTTCTTTTAATTATAAGTGAATGTTTTTTTCTCTGATAATTACAATAAATATAAATAAATAAATAAATAAATAATAAATTTAAAATATTTCTATCAACTATTCGCTATTTTATAATTATAAATAAAACGTATTATTATAAAAATGTATGTGGACCACGACAACTTCTACTTAGATACTTAATGTGATTCGGTCTTTCCAAAATTTCGGATACCCCTGTCCTATAATGAGGCCTTGAGCAATTTACTTTTTAAAGTGTAAATTTTATCGTTTTTGGAAATAAACGACGAGAGTTGGAGGATGAAATGACCACGGTTTATACCAACACCAGACATCGATTTAAATGTAAAATAAACTCTGCATGTGTAATATACGTGGGTCGTGTGTGTAAAGACACAGTGTCTACCCCGAGCTTTTTGAGCTGTACATACATGTAAATCCTATATCCGTACAATATTACTTGATTTTATGTATATATAATATGCGTGCGGCGATCGTCGATTTTAATAACTCTCTAGCCGAGTCGTGTTGACATTTCCCGGTGGCTATACAATAATATCATCGTCGCAATTGCTATATATGGTAAATACAACGAGGGAGGATTGGAAAACGTTTTCGGTCCGGAAACGGGAAAATTACGATGGACCACACGACGAGATCTATTGGATTCAAACTGATAATATTATAATATTATAACGGGGCGCAAAAACCGTGATATCGGGCAAACTAGAATGTAGCCAACGTCATTTGAATACTTGAAAAAAACGAGTTTTTTAAAATATACACGGAATTTATCATTTACGTAACGGTTCGACACCAGGAAGGTGCCGTCCCGTAACAGTACATACCACGGTTCGCGCAGATAATAATACATTTGTTAAGAACATAGCTGTATAAAACGTTTGAAAAGGTAAAGAGAAAACAAAACTAGGAGAAATGCGCGACTTCATAATATGTAATGCAATATGTTCTGAATAATTTATTTGCCGCATCACAGATCCGATAATGACAAATATTAGATAAAAATACGAAAAAGTAAAACCTCTACTTATAGTGATGATGCAAAAGAATTATTGATCACAAATGATGAAACAGAAAACATGAACGATGATACTAAAGGAGATAAAATTTAGTACGAAAAAACCACGTAAATTATTATTTTAATACTGCAGATTTCTCTCTTTTTAAGCTTTCAGTTAAAACTATTACAAATCAACAATTTATATATATATATATATATATATATATATATATATATATATAGAACATTTAAAAGCGTATGATAAAACAATGAAAAACAAAAATCAATTACTGATACAGAAAAATAATATTTATGAACGATATTGACAGAAATTAAGACCAAACCGAACATAATAGAATATTATAATACAGCTAAGATATAAAATGTCAAGCCCATAATATATAGTAGTTAAATTTTGAAACCGGTTTAATGGACAAAATTTAAGACGAATTTGATGAGGAACAGGTTATTGGAAGACAGAAAATTTGTGTAGGAGAAGTTTACATTAAAAGGAGAAAATAATTGTTTTAAATAAGTTCCTGCTGGGATCATAATGTTTGTCACCGCAGCTGGGAAAGGTACACGAATGATCGTTATCGAGTCTTAACTTAAACGCATGGTTGGTCAGTAATTCAGTCCTTAAGTTTCAACCCGTGATTGCTGGGCCGTATTATCCATAAGGCAAGAAAGGCAGCTGCCTAATGTGACTGTATGGCTGGGGGGGCGGCAAAAATAAATAGTAATTTTAATAAAGTAATAAATAATAGAAAATCAGTTAATGACACTTAAAGAAAGCAGAAAGAAACGAAGAACGGCTCAGTTTGATGAAAGTGTTGGCGATGAGGGGCATTTTTCAGTTGGAGATGAAATGAAAATCGGGACATTTTATGTTGTCGATTCACTAATGACAGATTTAAAACGACTCCTATGCGCTTACCAACGTATCTATGAGCGATTTCACGTGCTCACATATTTTTGGAACTTGGAAAATGAAACAATAAAAATCAAAGAAACGGAAAAGTTGATACAAATTTATGAAAACGATTTATACGCTTCGTTCGTTCAAGAATGCATTCACTTAAAGGCACACTTAAAGAACAACATTAAATCTCCACTGAAAATTTGGAAGTATTTAAGAGAAACCGGATTAAAAGAAACATTATTGCGTCGCGAATTTATTTGGCAATTCCAGTTGCCAGTACGTCGTCTGAAAAGTCATTTTCAAAACTATCAAGAGTTAAAAACAATTTTAGATCAACGATGAAGAGATTACGTACGAATGCTTTATCCGCTTTGTACCTTTGGAATGCAATATAACAACAAGTGTAAATTGTGATAAAGTCATCAATGATTTTGCCGAACAAAAGTCTAGGATTAAAGCTTTTTAAAATATTTTATAATACGGGTTAATACTACAGTCATAAAAGAATCGTTTGTTTCACTTCTTTTCTCGTTATTAAAAATGTTTTCGTTCCCAAAGATTTAAAAAAAAAAAAAATTCCGTTGTCACATAAAATGTAATTTAAAATTATAGAAAAAACAAAATGTGTCTAAGGTACCAACATGCCTTAATACAGTGACCCTCTTGCATGCGGTTGAGCCAGGGTCGCATTTGGGGGAAGGGGCAAGTGTACCTTGTTGCCCGGGGCGACAAATTTTTTAGTTATTAAGGTGGCGGTAAATTTGTATAGACATATGGTGTGTAAAAAAAAAAAAAAATTAAAGCGTAATTTTTTAGCGTAAAAATTGTGATGCCCCGGGGTGTGAAAAACGTAAATACGGCCCTGGATCGGGCAGGATTTGACGGGAAATTAATTTGGAAATAATGGAGGTGTAAGGAACTGGGAGTTTTCCTCACTCTTGACTGAATCGGCGGTAAAGAAGGACGAGCTCCGGGTGAGGACATAGCGAGGGGGCAGCCTGCAGAAACACACGTTGTCGGTGAAGCGTGAAAACGAAGCTATTGGCGGTGAATACGCGTTGATTAATATTTTACACTGAAAGCGAATCGTCAGTTAAACTACTAAACGTTCGTGTAATTTTTACTGAGTCAAAAAAACATTAATTTTTTTAAAAAAAATTTGTCTAGCTCACTCGGGCTAGAACGATACTAGGTGAACGATGCTCACGGGGTTGAACGTGTACGACGACCGAGTGAGTGGGCGAGGGTTACCGCCGGGATCGATATAAATATAATAACACATCGTCGGTCGGACTGCTGCGAGCACGAACGCGACACGCGCGCGACTAATAAAAAAAAAAAAAAAAATAGGCAAAAGCGCCGGCGAAGAAAACACACACCGGTGGAGGGGATAAGGACACACGAATAGGGGGAGTTTCTAATCCGAAATCTACGAGCGGGGCCGACAGATTTTCGCTACGGAAACGTGTTTGAAATAAAAATCGAAAAATCTCCAGGCAATTTGTATTCACTTCCTCGTAAATGTAAAAGTTTTGTGTTGAAGAAAAAAAAACGCGATAACCGAAAAAACACACAACCGCTGTTGTGCAGCAAAACACACAATACGCCCTGTACACCTACACACGCAACAGTAGTCGTCGTACGCGTGTAATAGAATTCGCGGGGTTTTGACGAATACGCGGAGACGGGGCAGGACTCGTAGTAGTAGTCATCATCACCATCAACTCCCTTGTCGTCTCTTCGTCTATACACGCGAAATACACATAGTTCTTCCACGACTGTACACAATACACACAGACAAAATAAACTCGGAACGTTCCGAAATTAAATATAACTTTACGTCGGAAAACACGAGGAGAAAACGCGTTGCAAAAAAAAAAAACAAAAATACGGTCACGATTTGCTGTAAACTTCAGACGAGAAAGAAAAACGCTTATCAGAGAGCGCGTCGTTTTTAGATATTTTTTTTTATACGCGCTCGCGAATTATGTGTATTGATTTTATCACCGTTTATTTCTTTCGTAATAACGATTGAATAATACGCGCCAAAGTTCTGGTATATTTTTACACACACACACACACACACACACACACACACACACACACCTTATATTTTCACTTATCTTTGTATTCAATAATAATTTATTAGGACATTAGGTTATACTATAGATAATAAATATATGGATGGGTCATTATTACAACTTATCTTCCGGTCATTTTATAAAAATTATACGGGGTGGGGCTTATTCTTTCTTCCATTATCAAGTTACTGTTTCTTCCATGCCTTAAATGTCACAATGTGATAATAAATGATAAATATAAACATAAAAATAGCAAAAAAGCGCTTTTGTATGGGCGGAATTGATGTAATTAAGTAATTACATAAGTAGACAACTCAAATCAGGCATTCCAGTCATCAGGAAAAACTTCAGCAATGTTACATATATTAATATTTTTATACGAGTATAATATCAAAATTTGAAAATAACTGTTATCACCGTGTATAATTTTCATACATAATAATTATATGATAATTTCCATAGATAATAAATATAATAATTTCATGACCTTAAAATATACCCCATGCGAGAAAAAGAACCATTCTAAAAGTGATTTCTCTTTTCTTTAAAATAGACCACTACCCCATACCACTTTCAATATAGGAGTAGCCTATACTATATATATATATATATTTTTGAATTACGCATAAGGAAACTACTGAGAAAATCTCGAAAAACGTTGCAAAAGTAAAGAGCCGACTAGATACAATTTACTATCGGAACGTAGCGCATAATTATTTTTTCTAGTCGAAAATTTGTACACAGAAAAAAAAATTTCAAATCATTGTAAAACCAATAGCTTTCTCGGTTTAATCTAAAAAAAATACACGGAAATCATGTAAACATTAAATTTTTTACCAATGCTCGACGATTATATCTTACAACTAGTAAGCGATCAAATGTCGTGCGGCCAAATGACCGCAACGAAATTACTGCGACCAAGTGATGTATACATTTATATAATATACGTATTCACTACGCGATTATTATGTTTTGAGACGATTCGAGTGGAAATCGGTTCGCGATCGGGCAACAAGTGCGTGCGGTGGTAGTCGTTCGAAGTTAATTCGTTTCATTTACTTTTAATCACTTCGGAATCAATTAAAATCAAAACTTTTTCCCTTTAAAATATCCTTTAAACAAGACAAAAGGGTTATAAAATACATTTTTTTCTCTTTCAAATATCATATTTTTTCTGCCACAATGCCCCCCTTCCACCCAACCTCTCTTATTTGGACACTTAATATTATTGTTCTTTGAAAGAATTAATTTGCCAGACATTAGTTACGGTTTAAAAGTTACTTCTGTGAAAACTTTTTAAGAGTCGCGCGACACTCGGTTTTGAGGGTGTCATAAATCACAAAGTTTTTTTTTCCACGACATTAGTAAGAATGACGCACCCTCAAGGTATACACGGAAAAATAACATTACACTTGGGTTCGCCGAAGTTTTAAGACTATTATAAAATACCATTCGATGAGACTTTCATGTCACGACTACACACGGCAGAAGGTATTGTGTCGTGAGACTTTATGATATATTGTATGTACTTAAGTCGAATAATAATAAAAAAAATTGAAAACCCGTATAAATATATATTATATTAATTCGTCACTAAAACGATACGAGTCCTTTTTAAAATCCAGTAGAAATACGTATTTTGGATTTATATACGTATATAGGTACTTCTCAAGTTAAGAAATAAAAGAAGACTAATACAAATTGTACGTCATCACATATCTCATAAACTATATATATATATATATATATATATATATATATTAACAATTTATTTCGCTCAAATACTTTCATATAATCTGTACCAAGTGCGTATAAGAGTGCATTTATTATTGGAGTGTATATAATACGATGTGTAGTTGAAATTTCTTTGTCCGGGAATTTTAGATTTTATAATGAAATTCTATACTCGATAATAAACCATGATAATTTGGGAAATAATAGTTTATTTGTTATTTCATCGATTGGGTCAAAATATGAAATAAAATAAAACAGTTGATGTGTAAACGAATTAAAAATTAAATCGTCAACGGTTTCAGCGAATAATGTATAATGTACACATCACAACACAGTGCTAGGTCATAAAATAAGAATAACAATAGGAATATAAATAAATAAGAAGCTTCGGTGTTATATTGCTTTTGTTAATCTCCGCATGCAAGTTGTATTTTAATTATAAATTTGACCACAATGATAAATCATTTTGTATTGGAAAAACGATTTAACAAATGTCATTTTGTTAAAATGTTTTAAATTCAGATAAGACTGTTTTCAAACAATAATAAATATTAACATTTATATTATTTCATCAAGATATTTTATAATATTAACGTGTAGTATTGAAAACTTATTGAAACGAATAAATATAATGAAGTAAATATTTTTGAATAATTAAACCACTGAGATTTTGTAAACGGCAATGAACTCTATTGAGGATGCGTTTCATTTAAATCGTATTCCACACGAATATTTAAAAGGATTTTGACCGTTTCAGTGTTCTAGTAATTCGGTATTTTATAGAGATTTTATGGCCAATTTACTGGAAACGCGTTATTACAATGTGGAAAAATTTACGTATCTAAAGTACCGTCCATATAATACACTATTTTCAATCGATAGATATATAAACCTCTGGTAACATTTTATTACTTAATCAAAAATATTGTTTTTTGAGTTAAAAAAACATTTCATTACAAAATGTACACATAGATTCCTCACTTCACTCAACAGTCGAACACCATTCTGTTATATTTAATATATATATTTCTCATTTATTAATACACGGTGAGGTACATACGCACCTTAACACTGAGATTATTGTATTTGTTACGTATAATAATTGGTTTATAATATCCGATTGTAATATGAGTGCATATGGTATAGAAAAAAAAAATCATATTTCTTTAGGTTCGTTTTATAATTGGATTAGATATTACATGAGAATGATTCTATTAGATTATAATAATACAATTTAGCTTGTATTCGAGAAGAGAAAGAGGAAATGTTGGCTTTCGACTTACCTCTGGTGAACTTCATTGTTCTAGACCCATCGTTGGGCGACGACATACCATTACACGTCGCATCACCGGACTGGGCCATCTCGAACGAACCGCCGTTCGATTTTCCCACCACAAAACACCGATATTTGTCTTCGTCAGACGAAGTAGGCGTGTGTTCAAGCTTACCGATCATGTACTTCGTTGAGCCATCTTTCCACGAGGCTAAGCACAAAAGTTCTTCGACTGAAAATAAAATAAATAAAACAGTTGGTAAAAAAAGGAATAAATTACAACAACATAAAACAAATATTTTCATAGAGGAATTTTATACCCCGACAGATTATATCGCACGTTTCTGATTGTCAAGAGGTAGTATAATAATAATAATAATAATAATAATAATAATAATAATAATAATAATAATAATAATACAGTGGTTTGAATTATTATTTACTTAAATACGATTTTTTTACGCTCTCAGCGTTATTTAATTATAAATTAAACGAGAAATACGATGAGAACGGTTGCATAGAAGAGGTTAGAGAAATTAAAATAGAACGAGCAGATGGTACTTGTGAATTCATAAAACATATATTTTATCTTCATGCAAGTTTGCAAGTAATCTAGAGAATAACTATTGTCCGTCAAGTACATCGTGTTACGTTAGAGGGAGTAAACACGAAAATTAATAAATGAGAGATAATTTGGAAAAGAGCTACTTTGGCCTTTTGAGTCTCTCATCAACTAACATTTCAGTGCCGTTCCCGCTTCTACTACGACGACGCGTATAAAAATTTAACTTTTCAAACTAAATCGCAGTTAATATAAAATTCTACTCGTAAATACTATAATGACATCGACGTAATGAACGTTCATTAGTCATTACTATTCGAGTTCAATACAAAATAAACAAATAATCCTCTTATAAATTCCTGGAGAGACTTTTTTTTGTACTTTTATATGGGTTGTTATGTACGTTATTTGAGCCACATTTTCCGTGTTCAAATATTAGTGATGCCTGGAGAAATTTGTAATTTTAAGTATGTTTTTAGTTAAGTAGCTCTAAAAAATTACCGGTTTTTATGACATTCCATTCTTATAGAGGGAGAAAAAAAACCTCGTACGCTTTTGATGTGCTCAATGCGTTTTTTCCCCTCTCCAACGAGTGTCCTTCAGAATTTAACAGAACGAAAGTAAATATACGCATTTATAAGTGAGTAGACCAAAACGGGAGCGGAACATAAATTTTTCCGGTAAAAAGAATGGTGCATTCAATGAGAATTTTACGTCCGTATTTAACAAGCGATTATATACGGGAAATGAAAAGTACTCGTACTTAACATCTCCGCGAATTGAAAAACCCTTTTCAACTATTAATGTGGCAAATGTTTTGTCTACGATAAAAACACGTTTTTTTTCGGTAAGTATCTTTTATCGAATTTTCAGTAGATACGTGCACACCATATGTGTAAATATTCATATCATGGCTATAGTCAAAAACGACAACGGCTGGTCATAGGTATTGCAGTTAACTACGGACACTGTTATAATTTCCTACAGAAAAAACAGGTGAAATGATGTTAAAATCAATCCAAATATTTTATTTCATAAAACATTGTTCTTATACGTTTAATCGTATTAAATAATACACGTAGCGCGAATATATTATTAAGATTCGAGAATTTTTACTGTCGCACGTTAGACTTTATATTTGATATTGTGTTGCATATGAGCGCAAGTTCATCTGTATTGGTTTTACACTTTATTTTTTCATCATATAAAACACATAGCGATGCTGATGTGTTATTAGAAGCAGCTGCTTTTCATAGAGTTTATTCTCTCGGTTTTTTATTTTTCGACGATCGCAATAAATTTTATGTTAAAAAGTTATTATAACAACATAATCCGCATCAGTCAGCGAAAATCATACGGTACACAAAGCAGCACGGTGTCTACACACATTAGTAGTCTACGATCAACTCACTTCAAAAGTGATAAAATAAAACCTGCAGGTTGTTTGCCTAGTGCATAAAAGCATAGAAGCATATCATGATTTATATTTTTAAAAATATACAGTTAATGAATAACTCGTGTATATTTGCGATCGCGTATTGATGTAAAATTCGTGAGTTAAAAAATGTATGACATGTTTCTAGTAATTATCGGCGACAATGGCTAGGAGACGCCATAATTTCCTAAACTATCATATTTTCTGGTAACATTTTATTATATTATTCTGTTACGTACAAAGTTCTATTAATTTTGATAGAATTTTTCTAATTTCGTGGAAAATTATACACTTTGCCTGGGCATTGTATACAGAATGACCAGAATATAGTGCACGGCGCGATATTTTTATAAACAAATAACTAAAACAGTTTTTGTTTTCAATTTACAATAGAAATT
The DNA here is from genome assembly GCA_032441835.1 of Slavum lentiscoides. Taxonomy (NCBI): domain Eukaryota; kingdom Metazoa; phylum Arthropoda; class Insecta; order Hemiptera; family Aphididae; genus Slavum; species Slavum lentiscoides. The sequence continues at coordinate 34,902,395 of CM063706.1, read as the reverse complement.
TTTTTTTTCCATTTTAATGAACAAAAATAAATTGTTACAATAGCTGTTAACATATTATATTTAAATTTCAATGAATCTATTGTCATATAATTTACTGTACTAAATTCTTTTTTTTTTCTATTATTACAATGAAAAGAAAAGAGATATACACTGAAATTTTAATTAAACTATTGTCATATAATTATTATAGTACCGAAATATAGACTTGTTATTGTACTTGTTACGTTATTATAGTACTAACTTTATATAATAAACAAGTTTATTACATAAATTTGTTCCGACTTTTTATTAATTTTTGTAGCTAGGTACGCTATCATGACACTTACAGTAATGCATAACTGTCTTTCAATTTACTTTTATCACCAACGTTCACTCGACCTGGGTTTTCGTTTCCAATGAATTTGTGATGCGCGATGACAAGTGTGAATTATTAACTACACTGTATTATTGTAGATATCGAACACGGTTAAAGCAATACAGTCATTACGTCTGTTCGCTATAGATTCCGAGCGAAACGAGGAAGCTATTGATTTTACAATGATGTTAATTTTTTTTATTCTGTGTATGATTTTTCGACTAGTAGAAGTGTTTCCATATCATTACATTCGTACTCAATTTCCAATTTCCGATAGGCAAATTTTGCTGAGGTGATACTTTAGGCAGGTTATTTCTCGATTTTTTTAATAGTTTTTAAACGCGGCTCAAAAACCTATCAAATTTTTTTATAACAAACGGTAAAAATGCGATTTTGTCAAAATTCATTATTGCATTTCTCCGGCGTTTCGGAGATAATGGTATTGCGATTTTGATATTTATTCAGACTACGTAACTTCGTACTATACTAAATTTAAAAAAAAGTCTTTCAATTTTGGGCTATTTATAGCAATTAATAAATCATTAAGCTATCTATATACGCCATAAAAGGGTAATTTTTGGTTTTATGAATTGAAACCTTTATAAAGCATACAGGTATTACGTTACTCCAGTTACATTAAAAAAATCTTGAAATCTTTTTTTTTTATTATCATTTTAAACTGAAAAATGCGGATCAAATTGACACACACAGTCCATAGGTTATTATAGGTTATTTTTCTATGTATTTTTTAGAGCCTTTAATTTTAACTAAATATGTTTTTTATATTATAAGGTGTAAAGATACTACATGTTTTTTTATATTTCCATGTTATTAAGCTAAAAAAATTAATAAAATGTTATCCTACAAAAAAAAAAAAAATCGTATCTTTTTTGTTTTTAAATATCATTAAAACCAGCATAGGCAAAACCTATTGAAAGTGTTTAAACCATATCGTCAAATCACATGAAGGGTCAAATGACCCTACATGGCCCTTGTTAACCTGTTAACGTAATACATTTTTTTTTAAAAATAGTACTCTCAATGTTGAACTTTTTATAGAAGTTATGGAATGAAAATTATCGAAATCTATATTAATCACTGTATAGACGACAGTATAATATATAGTATATACAGTAATATACGACAGTATAGGGACAGAATTGGAAATAACAGTAAAAAGGGTAGCGAGCCACGGGTGTTGTGTATATCGTTTAAATGAATTACTCTCTCCGATAAAGATTTTAAAAGAGTTTTGTTATTATTGTATAAATTTGAAAGCAATGGTAAATCGATGCGTTCAGTAAAACAATTCTTACTTTTTTGTAATATTATTAATTATTAATAATAATATAGGTAAATAGTGAATATATAATTTATGATTAACCTTACACGTAACATTTTCTCGTTCGAAAATCCTAAAATTATAATTTGTAACTATTATGGAATACAAATTATCGAAATTTATAATAGTTATAAATTATAATTTTAGGATTTTCAAACAAGAACATGTTACGTGTAAGGTAATATTATAAAAATGTAAGAATTGTCTTACAGAACGTATCGATTTACCATTGCTTTCAAATTTATACAGTAATAACAAAACTCTTTTAAAATCTTTATTCGAGTAATTCATTTAAACGACATCCACAACACCCGTGGCTCACTACCCTTTTTACTGTTATTTTCGCTTCTGTCCCTATACTGTCGTATACAGTGATTAATATACGTGGTACATATGAAACGCGTCGGTGTTATTGACATTCTCCATAACGGCAGAAGTCCTCTCAATAATAATTACTTATTTATCGCGTAGAAACGCTAAAAATTCGCGTTGTCCACAAGCAATTGAGCACTGTTTACAACGTCGTTCGGGTAACGTAAGCAATTTATAAAACACGATCAGCTTTTCCTGAATTTATAGCGGACTTTGATCGTAACGTAAAATGTATACGATATCTGTGTGATAATTTTATGCGTCGTTTCGAATAATCGCTAGAGGACAACACTTTTATGATTGATTAGCTCAAGTCCGACAATAATTGGCAAACAAATTGAGAGAAATCTAAATAAACACGACACATATACTACGAAATACGAATGCATCAGTCAATGTCGAATTCCCTGGTATTTTCAATAGCGATCGTGCGTTGTAAGAAACAATAACTCAATATTCGAGATATTAATACGGCGTTGTTACACGGAACGACAATATCCTGCATGCGCAAACGCGTCTTCTCGTTGTAATACGTCTGTTTTCTCCGAATTATCGACACAAAAAAAATTCAACTAGAACACATTTTATTGTATACGTAATATATATATATATATATATATATATATATATATATATATGTATAATATATGTGGCTGAAATTGAAAACAGCATTCGATTTATGTTTCGTAATATGTTTTTCGTTCAAATACCCTTCCGGCGGAACGGGGAGGACAGTGTTATTTTTTTTCTGCGCCATGGCAACGTTATTTGTATGGTCTCATAATACGTCTCAAATGGAAATTCGGACGATTTGAACAAATAATTTTTGTAAAAAAAAAAAAGAAGACATGCACAACGGACGGGGGAAAAGAGTATAATTTTCCAATTGACCAAATCGAAAACAATTTCCGTTTTGACTTTTGTGACTAATGTTTGACGTCAATAAGTGCATTTAGATATATATATATATAATTTGATACTATACTGTGTTGTGCACACGTTCGCTGTGTGGATCGATTTTCACGTAGCGTATACGATTTTCTATCGTTGACACCGATTTACTGTATAGGACATAAAGGACATATAGCAGCATGACATAAATCGGAAATTGTTTGAGACTATTAATATTAGTCATAGTAATGATATAAACGTAAATACACGTTTACCGAACGTCCATACGTGATTAGTTGCGATCTATTCGTATAAGGATAAAATTTTCGATTTATTATGTAAATAAAGTAACTCTCCCTCTCTTATTAGTTTCCAGTCCCGAGGTTACGCGTAGTATACTTCCGAAACACTTGACGCACGTTGGAAAATCACTATATAGGTATGATTCGTTGTTATATAGACGGCATTTGAACACAAGGAAGCATTTGCATTCTCTAGGATATTTTTGGAGGTCAATATGATATTTCTGCCTCTCCCTTAAAAACAGATCACAAAATTAAATTCTGAATGAAAAAAAATTAATCCGAATTTTGAAATTTGAATGTTTTCATATCAACATTTAAATAACAATAATCCTGTATGACTTAGTACGTGGTTAAAACCATTGACTACGTTTAACATGTCATTGTTTGTGGTTAGGAAATTATGATATGAAAGGGATTTGATTCACTTGTACGAATGAATGTTATGAAACATAACAAGTGCATCTCCGAATGCACGGACATTGTAATTATCTGCTGTCATGATGGAAATTTTGAAGCAATTGGACAGAAGACCATTTCCATAAAGTGTAGGAAAAAGCCGTTAATATTTCAGAAAACAATGATTTTAGTGAACCCAAGTTATTACGAGTAAATCTGTACCATTAAAATTAGCTGGTGTTGAAAACAAGTGAATATAAACTGTTCAGAATCACTATCGAATAAATACATTTTTCAGCATCATTGATAGTATTACATCGAATATAAATAGGTTCAAAGAAAATAATTGATCTCTATTAAATTCTACGAAGAAAGTATTATTCAGTATAAGCCCTACTAATGAATCAATAAATAAAGTACCGTAAGACTTATGCTTATTAATTGTGGAAGATTTGTCGAATGAGGTCAAAATATTAAACAACTATTCTTAAAATATGAATGCAACTGAATTACGAAACGAATTAGTTACTTAAAATCAAAAGGTAAAGACACACAGACTGCAATTCCAATTTACACACTTATTATGTAGGTCTTTTAAACTACACCAAATACCAATACTGCGACTTATGAACGTTGTTTCTCTGCTCTATGACGATTAAAAACTTATTTATGGGTGACAACTGTATGTCTATATAGTTAAGAACAACTAAGCAGTCTAGCATTCATATACATACATAAATATTGAAAAAAATCTTTGATATTGAGGCTATAATAAGAAGTTAGAGAATAACACTTCAATGATCACACATATTCTAGTAATAAAAAATAAATGTTGAAATGTATAATAGTGTAAGTTTAATAATTGTTTATATCACATGACAGACTTCATGTTCGATAATACATACACTTCGAGATTAAATTTGTTAAACAAATAAAAAATAATAACATAAAATTGGATGAAATCGGGTATTTATCAAATATGATGTGAGAAATGCGATAAATATATATGTATATAATTAATATATACTATGTAGGTCAAACAAAAAGAAATACATATATTATGTTTAAAAAACATTTGTGAAATGTAAAAAAAATAAGATGACAAATCTTTTGTTTTGTGGAACATCTCAACAAATCAGCAAAAACATTAAAAAACGATAAAAAAAACTGTAAATAATTATAAGAAACTAAGCTTTAACGATAGAAATGTTAAAAAACAAAAATAATTTATTAAACTATGATTTAAGTAATCCATTATTAAAATTAATTTAACGTAAACGTTAGCAAAAGCTAGCAGTTAGACGTGGTAATGTCAATGGGTGGTATAAATTGTATGAATAATATGGGTGTATAGTATCCGTAAACCGTAATCAACACAGTTGTTTAAAAACATAGGTATACGTAGTTACAGTGCATTATTTTTGTGACTTGGGTTTGTAATAATTTCTAGTAACAATATTTTAAAATTGATTATTGGTTTAAGAACACGAGTAGAATATTATCAAAATCAATGATAAGTATACTAACGTTGAGTAAACTAGAGTTCCGTGGAGTCTGACACAAATATCATTATTTTCTGATCAAAATATTATATTGTTTTGGATTGATTTAAAAATGGAGATTCAATTACTTAAACATAAGACCGTTTTATAATACATTATAATTTTTGTACAGCACATTACCCGATTTTGCAACAGGCATTTAACTTTTCGCATTGCACAAGATTTAGACGGGGTCTGCAGAAGTCCATCAAATAAGACTTTATTTAACATTGGCATCATATACTCGTAAAATTTTATTGATCTTGATAATAGTGATATTTTACTAGAAGCAGCTGCTTGTCCGATGATATTTAACTTGTCTTTCAACGATTTTTACAATCGTGAAAAACTGTACGTTTTATTCAGTTACTATAACAAAATTAACTCTGTCTTTCTTTTTTTTTTTTTGTAATTTTTTTTCAAGTTTGAGGTTACGCGTGTGCTATCAAACCACTCGATGCACAACGGTATACAACACTGGAAAACCACTAGGTGTGTTCGTCTTTTATATACGCAGGAATAGTATTAAATAATAATTTCAAATTATTTTTAATGCTCGCCGCCTTTACTCTGACAAATAGCATTTTCCTTATGTAATTTATACGTCTCGAGAACAATAGTCAAGCCAATACCAATGCCGCCATCGCCACCCGGCAACTTTATTGTAAAACGCGATTCATAACGTAACGTTTCTCTTCTTCCGGTTTGTATGAAACCCAGACAAATCTAGGGTAATAAATTCTTATAAACTTCACTAGTACTACCATAAAACTAAACTTATTAAATTCCGAAAGAGATGTACGAAACTGCGAATATTATTAAAATCATTTTTATAACAGTGACCTATTTATGATAGTACTACGTACTACCACGAAAACGAGTGAAATCTCATTCGTATATTCAAAGATATTTTTCGCTATTAAAGAGCTTTATATTGTGATGGAATTTAAATGAGAAACTCAAATTTTCCGACCGTATATTAATTAATAATTAATTCATCCAATTTTAACAATTTATCGAAAAAACATCCGAGTAGAGCGGCCTTTATAATAGTTATATACGTTACAAACATCATTAAATTAAATAACTGCGTAGCGTATTATTACAAGAAATAAGTTTACTTATTTACTTAATTATAATTACGTAAATTCAATTCCGGGAAAATTACGGTATATGTAAAATTTAAATTTAAAAAGAAAACCATTTCTTTAAAAATCATTTTCGTTTAAAAGTATTTTCAAAATTAATCATTTAAAGAATATTTTAAGAACAATTCACTTAGAACAACAACGCGCGAGAGAAATCTCTCTATACACATACATACACACACACATATACATATACACCCAATAATAACCAATTTACACCAAAGAATAAATAATATTATAACTTGACGGTCAACATATTCAGGCCAAGTTAATAACATACATATTATATGAATAAAAAACATTTTTTAGACAAAAAGAAACTGACTTCAAAAAAATGCACTAAAAAGTATGAAATAATCAATAACCATTTAGAAATCGGCGTCGAATTTCAAACAACATTAAATTGTAGGAATGCACTTTATTAATCTAATATAGATATCGCTATAAATTAACATATTAATAAAATGAATTTGTGCAACGTCATGTTGTTTGAAATTCAAAAAGGTTATTGATTATTTCATACTTTTTAGTGCATTTTTTGAAGTCTGTTTCTTTTTTTCTAAAATATATTTTTATTTTATTCTTTTTAGTCATAAAGTCATATTCTCATTCCTGTTACTACATTTGACTGGGTGGTTATGTAGGACACTAGAGCAATTCTTATGAAATCGGAAAATATGAAAAAAAAATACAAAAAACTAAATTACTGGCAAAATACTAGGCCAATATTTACAAAATTGGTAAGGGACCACCGGTAGGTGATACTCTTTCATATAAAAAAAAAAAATTCGGTTCATAAATGACGGAGTTATGAGATAACAAACATTAAGAAAAAAAAATACAACCGGCGAGAACCACGTCCTTTTTTTGAAGTCGGTTAAAAATATAAAAATACGAAACCGCGAAAATTTTTTTTCGGTTTGGTTTGTACACTCGTGACTATTGACTAATAATATTCTTATAGAATCGAGTTTTTCGGAAACAGTGTGTTAGAATAATATCTATTTTAATAATAGATGAATCGAATTCTAGCTACAAAAATATAGTGGTTTGATGCGATCAGTTTTTTTTCCAACTGCAGTCTAATTTTTTTATAACAAAAGGACGACCAATTTTAATTCGATAATTTCCGAACGTTCGTACATTATATTATACTCGATACTCGGAAAGCACCCGAGAACTCTGAATGCGAATAAGGCGTATCCTACGGTCGCAATAAATCTAAAATCCATCGGACGGCGAATTCATACTCGTATATTATATACGGATATATCACGGCATGTATTTTATAGGGAACGTCGTATATGTGGAGGCTCGGTGGCGTGTTACACGAGTGCACACGAATTGCCTGTACGGGACGCCGTACGGAGACGAGTCGACGGTATTATTATTATTATTTTTTTTATCGATATTTCGCTAAAGAATTCCGTCAAGATTTTTTTCATACATTTATTTACCGTTGTCTCGGAAAAATGCCGGAGAAATGCGATTAAAAACATGCAAAGCTTATTGAACCTTTTATTTTCGTTTCTTTTTTTTTTTTATATACGAATACATTTTTTTTTTTTTTATTGCTTATTTGACAAAAGCGGAGCCACACGGAACTGTATAGCGTGGCTCTCACGCTAAAAATAAAATTATATATATATATACAAACAAACAAAACAAAAACAAAAAAGCTGAAACGGAATTCTATTAAGCTCTGAAAGCTCGAACAATGGAGGAGGAAAATAATATTTTACTTTTTTTCTCCCAACCCACCAACCCACTTTTTCAGACTGAAAAAAAAACCCATCAACAAAACTCCGTAGTCGCGTGAGGAATCGCCTTTTGGGTTTTTGTTGCAGGAAAATAAAACCCGACCATAAATAAATAAACATTGAGACGCATATATATATATATATATATATATATATTTATATAAATATATATAATACATGGCTTCGGAACAATAAATACTTCACACACGTGTCGGCGGGCGACGGGAAGTAGGAGGATAGGAGAAAGAGGAAATATTCATAACTTTTGATTTGTCGACAATTATTATTGGATATTGCTGCTGACAAACTGTATATATATATATATATATATGTGTGTGTGTGTGTGTGTGTGTGTGTGTGTGTGTGTGTGGGACATACAACAAGTATTTGATATTACACGAATATAAATATCGTGTTTGCACTATTATTGAGGGGGGAAAAAACGAATTATATTTTTTTATTACTCGAATGGAACGTGGAAAATAGTAGTAGATGTTTTATTATAGATAAAAATAATGGCGTGAAATTAGAATTTCGTTCAGACAGACAGAGAGAGAGAGAGAGAGAGAGAGAGAGAGAGAGAGAGAGAGTGCAATTTATTATAATCATCAACGAACGGTTTAGGAGAGATATTTTAGAGAAACGTATTGTTACAGTGATAAACAGACGTCTTTGTTACACAATCGTGTTTTTAAATTTAAAAAAAAGAATTTGGAACGAGTGTGTACCTCTATGTTTTTTTTTCATGCACTGTACGTTTTGAATTATTTACTGAAAATAAAATCACTAATGTTTAAATTTATCGCATGCAAATGTATTTGAGCCATTAGTGAAAGCTTTGAAAAAAAAAGGTATTCTTATCAACTTTTTTTTTTTCGATTAAATGAGTTTACTAATGCCAGTAATTCGAAGAATATATAAGAACGGTGTGAATGACGGTCGGTCAGTTTCGAATATTCGATCGATAAATATAAATATTATATAATATTTCTGAGTATACCGACAGAACATAATAATTTAAACCACGAGGAAAATGTAACATCGAATAAATTTAACATATCGAAATATCCTTAGGCTGTGAGTTATTAAAAAAAAATAAAAATCACAATTACGTTCGTTCGTAGATTACAACTGTTTACCGACGACTTTAATATCAAGATATATCGAGTGAAGCGAAGAAAGTATCGGAAACAACTTTTCTGCAAAGAAAGAGTAGCAGATGATTTAGAAAACTGCATTTACTCGGCATGGTTTATTCGACAAGTTTAACAATTTTCCCAGTAGTTTCCTCAAAGCGCAATTAAAAAAAGAACAATTCGAAAATTGCGAATAACCGGTAAAAACGTCAACATATTCGTTTCGGACATGGGCAACTTCTGTAATTTTGAACGGCTCAAAATGTAACGCGTGCCTTACACATGTATAACACTGATGGCATTCATTTATATTAGGGCTCACTGTAAGAACAGTGCAAATCCAGTTTTAGTCCAATTTACCTAGTATTCGCGGTGAATGTATTGCCCATGCTATATAAATATATATTGTAATCGTATATTTCATTTTGACAACGTGTATCATCGCCAAACGATAATTAAATGCATTTTTGAATTCTTTAATTTTAAAAATTAATTTAAATTATGAAATGCTGAAACAGGTAAATAGTTATTAGAAAACTATTTACAAAAAGTTTCATTTTATCAACGTACATTGTTTTATTCAAGTTTCTATTTCCTAAAATAATATTTTATTCTTCTGAAAAATGTTCAGTAATGGACTTGTTTTTGTTTGCGTTCGAAATTCAACTCTAGTTAACTATAGTGACTGCGGTTGTCGTTCGAGAAAACGAGGTTAAATCCATAACCACTGTTCGATAATGTCGAGTAGTTTGCTACGGGCAAACTCTTATTCCTAAAAAAATGGAAGGTTATTTATTTACTCTGCTGATAATATCGCTTTAAGATAACAGCATCAGTCCAAAAATAACAGTATAAACTGTTTATCTCACATGGTATAGCTTTTGTCTAGAGTACGTATATTAGTCAATGACTTTTCATTGAATCTGTCGTTACATTTTATTCTGTTCCATTACGCTAAAAATGTTAGACTATTATTACTTATTAAAATCGCTATTATTATTTTTGTAATTTAAATTTAATTATCGATATTTATTATTGTTTGTCATTTTTAGAGATAACTGTAACGAAATCAATTACGAATTATCGCATTGTTGTTGCAGTGAGCCTTAAATTACAACAATCCTGCACTACAGTGTCGCTCAGAATCGTTCTTCGAATACTATGATTTATCATACGTATACGCTTTCAAATTCAAAACAATAATACAACTCTAAGATTTCTGTCTAATTAGTAAATAGTAACTCACTTGAACCGATATCCATAGCATTCCCTACCTTATTATTATTATTATTATTCCGACCATAATGTTACAATAAAATTAATAGAAATTATAACAATAAAACTGAGGAACACTCTAGAAGAGCCGAGTAGGAAGTTTATCGTACAAACCAAAAAAAAAAACGTACGTCACACGATTTTCATTATTGCAGTAGCAGAATCTAGAAAACTCGGTATTAATTGCATTTATATTGCTACTTGCTGCGACTCAAATAATACTCGAGGCCAATTGTTGAGTACATTTTGTAGGTATTGTATCAAATCAGAAATATGATTCGTTTCACGTGTATACAGGTTATCCCACGAAGATGTCACAAATGCAATATAGAACTTTGCACTACTGCTTAACGATAACAAGTTATTTCTTGGAAATACGGATTCAATATTAAATGCATGATCATAACGGTAACACTGATAGGCAAGAAAAATATTTAAATTTCAACAAATTTTTAAAAACCAAAATTTTCTAAAATGTATATTTTTCAATTGACTATCATGAATATTATTTTGAAAAATTTAATGTCGTTTATAATTAAAAAACATGTTTATTACAGCGCAAGAATATTACAATTGTTTGAAAAAAAAAAAAGAAAACTTTATAATATTGAATAGACCATAAGAGTCTTTATCAGATTACATCCTGTATACGTTTAGTTATACAGTTACACAATACATCGTCAGGGTCGTTTCTATCGTGCGCTCTTCGATATCGTGTTTATTTCGCGTGTCACATAATAATATTATACAATATTATATTGTAATAATTTATATTATATTATTATTATCAGCCGAGTTGTCGTCCGAATGATCGATATATCATTATCATTTATATATAAATATGAATTAATTAAATACACACATACATGACGGCATACAATATAGCATAGTCCAGCGTTTCCCCCAACCAGTGTGTCGCGGCACATCGGTGTGCCGTGAGGCATCCGTAGCTGTGCCGGGAAATGTCACGATTATTAATAATAAACATTTTGCGGTTCTCTTATCGGCAATCACCTGACTCGTATTATTTTGATGAATAGTGTAATAAAAATTATTATCATAACGAAAGGATTTGAAAAAGAACACACGAGAGTGGTGTGCTCGTCAACCATTCGACCCCGGAGGAAACTTATAATGGCAGGGAAAAGGGCCAAAATTTCTCACTAGATTTTTGATTCTGAGCGTAGCGAGGAGTCAGGTATTGAATGATGTGTTTTTTTATGTATGTATCCAAAAATTCTACCAGAAGGAGTACTCCGATTTTTACAGTCACAATTTTTTTCCGATAGCAAATTGCATCCAGTTGGTAATTTAAAGGGGTCATTTTTCGATTTTCTTAAAAGCCCATAAAAATATAATTCAAAAACTATCAACAAATTACATAAAAAGTGATTTCGTCGGAATCGATTATCGTTATTTCTTCGTAATTTCGAAATTAATGGGTAGAAAAATTTGAAATATTCATCAAATATGTAACGTTATATTCATCATTATCATCATCATCATCATCTGGCAAGTCTACTCTCTAAAAGTTTTTGCCGCCATTACTACACCTCGCCACCTGTCTCTATCTTGAACTATCTCTCTCTAGTCCTCAACTCCTAGGGTTTTTAGGTCCTTCTCAACCATGTCAATCCAACTTTTCCTAGGTCTCTTCTTTGTGGTTTCCACTCCAATGCTACTCTAGCAGTTTCGTTCTCATCTTTTCTCATTACGTGGCCTAGCCATTGAATTCTTTGGCCCTTAATGAAGTTTGTTATTGGTGCGAGATTCAGCATATCGTACAACTCTTTGTTATATCTCCTCCGCCAACTTCCTGTATCTCCATCAAAGATAGGTTCACATATTTTCGTTATAAAACGTTATATTATATTAAGGAAAACAAATTTTCAGAAAACTTTCTTTTAATTTTGGACTATTTATAGTAATTATAAGTTTTGAGGTATTTAATTGATAAAAATGGTTAGGTTTTGTTAAATACCCAAACTATTATACCGAAGCTTCGTTTAGAATCGTGTTATCGAATGCAATGTTGTATCATTGCTTTCAAATTCATAGCGATAAGAATACACTTTAAAATTTCTGTACAAGTAAATCACTTAATAGCGAAATTCACAACACCCCGCTGCTCGCTACCTTTTTTTTTTATATAACGTAATCGTAATGTAACCGTTTTTCAATGAATTTAATATTTGTATAACAAATTAAAACATGACTTTACACGAGTTCTCCTCCTAATCGAAATGTACACACCATTTTTGAGTTATTCACTATAGTAATTTGCTGATATAGAACAATTTGGTATTTAATACGACAAAAGCCCGATATTAATGGAAATAAATAATTAGTCAGCGTCGATAGTGCCACGGCTAAGTGTATAGGTCGGGATTAGTGTGCAGCACGGGAGTTCTCACGGGGGGGATTCATGGGGTTTAAACCCCTCCCTCCCTCCCATTGACCGTATTTTTTTCTTTGCAACCAATTCGTATTATATTTGTAAGGGATATGAATATTCATTGTCTTATGGTATAACTGATATTTACAAATTATAATAAAATAGAATAGTGGAGTCCTAAGTCCAAAACAGATTTTTTTTTTTTGAGGAAAAAATAACGCGTATTATTTTTTCCAAGGCGTTTCCCCGAGTCCGTTTTACCGTCTAAATACCCGGTATGAGTGATGCTTAAAATGCGTTTTTGTTATTATTAGTTGTTTACTCAAGTATAATCGTTACTGAACGTTATTAAAAGTAGGCTCGGCTCAATGGACTCAAAATATTAGCGATTCATGGAGGAGTTCCATTAACAGCTGAGGAAGTGGTAGATGATCTGGTAAAAAAGACAAGAAAATTAGATTTTTTTATTATAAAAAAATAAAAATTGTATTGAATATTGGATTATTTTTTTTGTTTTTATATTGTAATTATTAAAAATAATATTAAATGTCATAATCAAGGGAGTGTGGACTCAGAGCTCCCCCCATATATTTTTTTTGAAATTATCCAAAATTCACCATTCCTTCGAAAATTCTTGAGAACGCCACTGGTGTGCAGTGATGTCCATGAGGTTGGAAAACGTTGTGGCATAGGCGGGCTTGACGACGCGTCGGGGTCGGTCGCGGTCACGGGAATAACGAACTGTCATCGCACGTCGACTTCCCCCACGTCATTGTTTCGACGTCCGCGGCAGAATAATAAAGTGTGCAAAGTGTCGCCGTACCAGTGTGTTCGTCGGTTCTGCGCGAGCGTTACTATACCGGACAGCGAAGTCGCGCGCCGTTCGCGAAATCAGTTAGTCTTGTTAAGTGGCAGCTCGACGGCATCGCTGCTTGCGATGCAAACATCTGCGATAAAACGTTTATCATATTATACGACCCGCTGTGTCCTGCACCCGATTCCACCTCCACGCTCACCTGATCATCACCACCACAACCACCGTCATCATATCCATCTGGACCGTTCTCTTTCCTCTCTCTCGACCCCCTCTCTCTGGCCACGGACTGTTTCGTTGAACTTGTCTGGTGAAATCTACACCACCATACGCCGGTTTTCGTCTGAGAAGCACCTAATGACGAAAGTTTCGGACGGCAATCGTGCAACTTTTCTTTGTACAACAAACTCCGCGATATATTTCATTTCCCCGAGATAAACTTTATCTAATATTTTCTTTCTTTCTTTTCCTCGCGTTATTTATTTAAAAAAAATTTTTTTTTAAACATTTCATTGTTGAACTTATTACTCAGATTGAGCGCAATATTTTCAACGATATTTTCGCGCATTAAAATTTAAAACGTTTTTATTATTCAATTAAACCTACTCTTGGAGGTGAAATGATATTTTCCAAAACCACATTCAAAACTCGTTTACCATTATATAATTAGGAGATTATTGTGACACGGTGTATTGTAAGTATTACGATTTAAATTAAAAACAATAATAATTGCGTGCGTTCTCGGGTGTGTCGTTTTCGTTTCGCGTTACACCTCACTACCTCGGTGCAACTGAATTTCGCGAAATTCATATTAAAATATCGAGTCTACAGTCCAATAAAAAAAAAAAACGTTAAATCGTTTGTATATACTGTTAATATATTGAGTATAACAAAAATTAACGATTTAATACACTAAATACATTCTACAACACACGTCTAACATTAATCCTCATACAGTTTTTATAATATAGTTTTATTTAACAATTAATTACGGTCGTTTGATTTAATTTTTTACCAGGGAATTTTTTATTTTTTAAAATTCGTAGTATAAACAAAACATTAGAAACGACTACAATAATACTATTTAGACGTTCAAATTCAATTTTTCAAATATATTTATACATATAAGTATTTAGAATATGTATAATTTAATTTGTAATTTTTATTAAATTTTTAGTTTGGAAAGTATAAAGTTTTCAAAATTGTAAACACACATAAACATTTTTCCAAATTTTTATTATAAGTTTCGAATTAATAATAAAAACTTTTCTAGAAACTAGAGCGCGAATGTAAATATCACGAGTTTTCAGTTGTCTTGAAAACGACATACAAATTTTGTTTAAAATATGTGTTGATGGTATTGAGAGATTCAGAATAGTGTCTTTATACTTGACAAAGTGATGGAAAAAAAAATCTTATTATAAAAACTAATAGGATTCGTCGGCTTTCCTTTGGAATTACAAATCGATTATTAATTCATAAACGTTTATAAAACTTCCCGTACTACAAAATAAAATGATATCTTTGAAATGTTATAAATCAAATTAAAGGCCGATAAAAAAAATAATGTGAACTTTTATGACAGTAATCGTTTGGAAACCATGTGTTATTATGTAATAGAATTATATTGTATATAGTGTTACGATTTTAGTACTGTTATAGAAATGAAAAAAAAGACATTAATAAATATAATGTTTGGTTTATATATATATATATATAATATCGAAGGAAGTTTAAAAGTGACAGAAATTGAACGCTTCCGTGTGGAACCCTAAATTCTACTGCCGAGTTTACTCGAGTGTAACTTCCTTTCAGTATGAAACATTTCCACCGTGAAACCTTTGCGTTCAAGCCAAAACGATTGTCTTATTACTTATAGTAAAATAAACACTAATGGTTTTATTCCACCTACAAACGGTTATGGTCTACTGTAAAAATTGTTATTGCAATTTAAATTTGAGAGAAGACGAAGAAATTAATCTGTGGTATTTAGTGGCGCGAAGACGAACGTGTAGGTCGTATACCACTGCAATAGACTGTCTCGTCTGTGGAAGAATGTCTTTCTTTGTAATATTATATAAGTACTTATAAAGTATTTAAAAAAGAAATACATTTATAATACGAGAAAATCATGTTAAAAAAATATGTTTTATCAGGGAAAAAATAAAAACGTACAAAGACTGCTGTACTACTAATATATAGTAGTTATACTACTGAGTACTATTCGAAAACGTATATAGTGAAACCAAGTCTAACTCATGGAAAAAGCTCAGTAAATTGTTGATAGTTTTCACCGATTCTTATTGTATATTACAATTTATTGTAAAACGAATTGTGTTTCGCGAAATTATAATAAGAATAACAGTTTATAACCGCATAATCGGTTGTAATTTGTGTAGGTACACAATTTATTCGTATCAACGATAATAATACATTGTTTACGTTAAAATAGTGTATCGTATTTTAAACGTATTGAAATTATAAAATGTAATAATAATAAAAAAAAGAACTAAGAAATATGAAAATAAATTCACAGTAACGGAATAAAATAAAATAATGTATAAATACGATTAAATGATAACGAAACCGATTAAACAGAGGTGCAAATTGTACGTACAGGACAAAAATCGGACAAACAGATTACCGGTTCTGTATATTTGTAACCTATTTGATAAAATCTATTTATTTTCCAGATAATCGATATTACAGTTCTTTAAATGTTCACAACGCGATCCTGCATAAGAGTTAATTTACACAGAATAAATAAGCGAACACGTTTTAAAACGGCAACAAAGACGAAAAATGTTATTGTAATTTATTTTTTTTTAATAACATAATTCTGCTTTCGAAAAGGTAATTTGTGAACGTCTTTTTGATAAATGGTTTAGCAAGTATATTTATAGGTTTTACGAGAAGCAAAAAAAAAAAAAATGAATAAACTATGTAGTTTGTAACATAAAACAGAAATCTCCCCCGCCTCGTGTCCTGCATTTTCCTTAAGAATTACCACTTGTTGCTCAAAGCAAAGGGCTTCCGGTCGTACTTCCGTACTTCAAACGAATCTCCCCTCCCGCCACCATCGTAAAGCTGCGAACAGTCGTGGATCTTTTGAGGAACACTGCAGGCACGCGGCTTTTGTCTTAGATCTCATTCGCCGTTCCGCTACAGAACATAATATAACGTGCCAGGTCTTCCTACCACCACCACCATCATCACCGTGTATTTACACTGTCAAAATTCATTAAACGTCGAAGTTCTTTGCGTTTCCTCCGACGCAAAACATAAATAGTTATTAAGTTTATTAAAGAGGATTAAATACCGTTCGCGCAGCCGCCTCCGTGTATTTGACTCTGACGGGATAACAAAAGAAACGCTCGAGGCCACGTATATATACTCGTCGGACGGAGTAAGAGAAGAAGGAGAGAGACATACACAATCGATGGGCATCATCCCATCGCGGCGTTGGCGGCAGGGACGGTAGACAAGGAAGGGTTAGCCATGTTGTCTGTACACGGTCGGGCGAGGAAAACGTGCGAGGAAATCGTCTACAGTGTTGCAAAAGGATTCTCTCCTTTGTTCGCGGTTAAATAATGGCAGTTATCCGCCGGCGGCAACTTCAGCGGCGTCCGCGGTTTCCAACGTTCCGCGGGCTACCACCACCACCACCACCACTCTCTACTCACCCTTTGTCGACACGCGCTTCTCTGGCAGCACACTGTGCTTTGGACACATCGCCGCCCGTCGTTTCCGTATAACGCAGACTAGTGTAGTTATCGTTTAATTAAGTAAGCGCGTTTCACTTATACTTTCGATGTATAATAATTACTTGTTGTCTTCGGATCTCCAAGTTCGGAGAGGCTGCAGGATATTATATTGTGCTCGGGGGTATTATCTAAGGTAATTTTGGATACACAACTCATGTTCGGTATCAATCGCGGTGAATGTCGTAAATTAAATGTATTTTCCCGATAGTGATTACCTACCCAAGCAGGTAGAATTCATTTCGTCGTAATCGTGAGTCCAATACAGGCCTATTCGTATCTGTTATTGAGTTATGCGTGAATGTCGCCGAATTGCCGTCTTTCGTCAAAAAATGTAACGAGTACAAAATAAAACTAACTTAATAATTAAACGGTCTGGCATCACTTTATTTCTGCCCACAGGTTAAGAAATCACGTAAACTAAACGTTAAAACAACGCATGTTTTTTTTTTTTGCTCTTTGATTCGGGCGATTCCGATTATTTTGTACGGACCTCGGTGCGTCATTACGCGTATGTAGTCGGACACACGAAAATCCGTTATTACAATAATTAACATTTTATACGAATCGAGCGTGTAAAATAATAAAAAGACCCTTTAAAAGCGATTTTGTACATTAACAATATACTCTTGGAAAGATAAAGGAAAGTTAAAAAAAAATCTAATTTCGGGTGGCCCGAAGGGATTTATACGACAATCTCTTTGACAACGCCGTGAAGAAATTAATATGTATATACAAAACTCATTAAAAATAAAAGTTTTTTAAACAATTAAATCGTCGAGTATCTGGCGCGCAAAAATAATTGAAAATATTTTTAGAGGGGGCGAAAAAAAAACAGCTAATTCGAACGCGTTTCAATTCAGAATAATATACACAACAACATAATGGTTTACGAAAATATAATCGCTATATATTATAAATGTCAGAGTATCTAAATAAAACTTTTTTTTAACAAAAAAAAAAAATGTTAAGTATTTAAGAGTTTGAATTTTTCGAATTTGAACTAAAACAAAAGTCGCGATTATAAAATAATTATACGCTCTTAAATTATAAAAACAATTTTGTGATTTAATTGTATCAAGATTTATTATTATTATTTTTTTATCGAGCATCTCTAAAAATTGATTAGATTTATTCTATTTATTATTTATATGATTAGACTAATAAATAAATGTTAGAAGTAATACCACATATAATAAAGTGCGGCAGTGCGTACACTGTGTTTGTTATTGCTTTTAATTTTTGTGTGAAATCCGAGAGTTACGAATGATTACGGTTCAACTCATAATAGAATTATATATTTTTTATTGAGAGGGACGCGCGTTGTGTGAAGAGTGATTTCAATTTAAATGCCATAAAGATAATAAAATAGAACGATAAAAATATATTTTTAAGTGACCGATGTCATTTAAAAATAACAAGAGCCATTACACACACGCGTTGCTCAACATTTAATAATACGAAATGGTCGATCGATAAATTTAAGTGAATTTGCGTAGCACCCGCGCGTATCTAGGTTAAGTCAACATTTGTGCATTTTTATTTTATTTCTCAGCGTATGTCAAAACACTATATTATAGGAGTGTATATAATATTTTGACGAGCCTGGTGCGCGCGACCCTTACAATTTCGCGCCGAGCTAAAGAAAAAAAAAAAAATACAAACAACAGAAACGCGCAAGACAATAGAGGGAAACATTTTAAACTTATGGTTAAGGCTCGTTTTTGCGGTTCTCTTGAATAATATATGAAGTTTGTCGGCGTGGTAGAGGGTTTGACGTGTATTATTGCCGACAATGACTGATGCGCTAAGGTGCCTTATTACCACCTCCTTGTGACACGCGGGCTTGTAGCAATAATAATGAGAGTCGGTACACTATATTTTCCTGTGGAAAACACCTCATTCCATATATCATCCCTTTTTGGCTCGAACGAGATATGCGATGGCAATATTGTATATGAGGCGGCGAAGAACACGAGAGCAGGGTGAACGACGCGGTTAGAACATTATTCGCGCACTGAAATATTGGAATATTAGGAAACCGAATTCTTCTTTACTCGAATATCAACGTAACACGGTCGAGCGGTGTATCATTATTAAAAATAATACACGTATAAATAATTAATAATAAAAGCGGTAGGTACTAATAATTTTTTTTTTTTTTTTTCAACAATTCTTTTTGCTATTTGACGTAAAAACGCAATAAAATATTAATTCTATTCTAATAATAATGTGTAATGAACAAGTACATATATCATCATATTTTTAATAAACCTGTTTGTACTAGATTGTTTATTAAACCTAACGATATATTTTACTAAAATATTTAGTCTTTAGGGAAATTTTTTGTCGGCAAAATCAAAATTTACATAGGGAAGTAAGCAAAAAAAAAAAAAAAAGAAGAGGTCTTCAAAAATGACGGACAATACAATCTACATATACGCCAATGGGCGCTACGAATGAAATAACACGTGCGATTTCACGTGGAATAAATTTTAATTATTTTCGCATGTAATCCTTAATCCTTGTGATTCGGCAAGTAGGTAAAACTAAAGTCAGAAAAACTAAATTGTATTTTCGCGGTACACCTTTATTGATATTGGAATTTGTAATGTACTCGATGCGATAATGATGTCATTTGTATAAACAGTGTAACCAGTGTAATTGCAATCGGCAACACTGCCATGTTATCGTTGGAGTTGTTGCGCACAGGTTACTATAATAAAAAAGTGTCGTTTCTCCAAGTCCTTAAAGGAGTGTTGTTTTTTAATCGTTCTGAATCGGTTCACTAAACGGTCAAAACAATACAGTTTAAATAATTGGAGAAAAGGAACTGAAACGCTTTTGTCCATGCCCCTGGCTGCTAGAACAGCATTCCGAATGGACAAAACTTATAAGAATCACTGCTTATGTTTTTCGATTTGTTCAAAACTTAAAATTTCAAAATCTGATGCTCTTAATCGCATAACAGGATTTTGACTACTGAAGAACTTTTACGTAGCAAGTATCATTGGATTAGAATAGCTCAAAATCAAACCTTTGCCAACGAAATGAATGCACTTAAATCTAACACCAATATTCATCGCAGCAGTTGCTTGAAAACATTAAGCCCCTTTTTAGACGAATACGGTCTTATCCGAGTTGGTGGACGTTTATCATACGCGCCCATATCAAATTCAAAGAAACACCCTATAGTTCTGCCCGCAAAGAGTAAGGTAACAAGTTTAATATTTGCTTATGAACACAAGCGCTTGATGCATATCGGTCCACAAGGTCTTCTCGCACATCTACAAAACATATATTGGCCAATTCGAGGACGTATCATAGCACGACGAATTGTGAATAAATGCATTACCTGTTTTCGAGCTAGACCTACGATGTTAGAACCATTCATGGCTCCTCTTCCACGTGAACGCGTAACCAAGGACAGAACTTTGCAAAAAGTGGTGTGGATTTTTGCGGTCCATTCATGATACGCAGCGGTCTTCGAAGAGTTACCCCAATCAAACATTATGTTGCATTGTTTGTTTGTCTAGTTACTCGAGCCATTCACCTCGAACTGGTGAGAGACCTTTCTTCTGATGCTTTCTTGGCCGCATTTTTCAGGTTTATTTCCAGACGAGGTCAATGCGCCAAACTATTCAGTGACAATGGAACGAACCTTGTAGGAACTAACAACATACTGAAATCATGGTTAAATACGGCCCAAGATGACGCAAGGGTCGCTTCAAAATGTTCAGAGATGGGAATAGACTGGAATTCATCCCACCTGCATCTCCACATTTTGGAGGAATGTGGAGGCAGGCGTTAAATCAGCAAAGCACCACTTGATTAGAGTAGTGAAAGGTGCATTACTTAATTATGAAGAGATGGCCACATTACTGTGTAGAGTTGAAGCAGTCCTCAACTCAAGGCCAATGACACCGTTATCATCAGATCCTGCAGATTATGAAGCACTCACACCCGGACACTTTCTTGTAGGAGGTCCACTCACGCTACCACCCGAACCAGATCACTCTGAGGTACCTCTAAACCGACTACGCCACTTTACGCTAATACAATCGCGACTTCAACTATTTTGGCAGAGATGGGCGACCGAATACTTGCCACAAATGCAACGCCGAGGAAGATGGACATCACCAAGTCGTAATCTGTCCATCGGAGATTTAGTCATTTTACGAGACGATTCACTTCCGCCAATTCAATGGCATTTGGTCAGAGTGACTAAACTACATCCGGGTGCTGATGACGTAATAAGAGTGGTTACAGTGCGCAATTCTTCAGGACAAGAGTTTCGCCGTCCGTCGTGAAGATGGCTTTACTACCAACACAAGAAGATGAAAATTAAGATGCAGGAGTAGTTGAAAACCACAGTTTTCAACGGGGGGGAGGATGTTGAAGCCAATAATATTTAAGTTAGCGACGACGTCATTATCATTATTATTAATAATGATTATGTAAGAGGGCAACGCCCGTGATGTGAAAATGCCGTTGCACCCGTCGTCGTTTAATCGTATTTTTGCGATACGTATAATTATACACGCAAATATTATTGTTGTCGTTGTTGTTCGAAAACCGTCATCGCGCATATATGTAAAATCGTCACAAAATATTATTGTCGTTTAATAATAAA
Organism: Slavum lentiscoides; assembly: GCA_032441835.1. NCBI lineage: Eukaryota > Metazoa > Arthropoda > Insecta > Hemiptera > Aphididae > Slavum > Slavum lentiscoides. The sequence continues at coordinate 34,880,271 of CM063706.1, read as the reverse complement.
AATGTTTAACGCATATTTTTTGTAGTGTTTAGTGTCATTCGCATTTATTATTTTCGTTCGTAGTCGCATCGATACATTGTATAAAAATTGTCGTTCTTGTATCATTGTCGCGTACGGTGAAATTTGTTCGTACACCGTCGTTTCGCAAATTAGAAAATTAGTTTATCAAATCGCATATTGTTTTTTTTTGCTTGTTTACCGACTCGAATAGTCGTGCGCAGTATAAAAAGTGAAAATCATAGAGCTTCAATAGAATTCCTTCGATCACGTGAACATTCTCGTCCTCGGTTACTTCTTTAATAACAGAACAGTATTTGAAAGAGCAACACGATGCAAGTTTAGTATATAAAATAATGATGAGCTCCATTCCGTTATTCACCACGCTGTGGCCAAGTTATTCGTGGGGGCACGCGGGATTCTGGAAACTTGATTTATTTACTTCGAGAACGTTCACTTGAAATTCCTGTCTTGAAAATATCGCTCGAAAATCGAAATAATTGGCTCGGTGGTGATATTCAGAATGAATTAATTGAAATTAGAGCAATTTTTGTTTTACGCAAATTAAAAGATTCCGTTTTTGTAAAAGTTTATTTGTATCTATAACGGCTGATGGAACTACACATGTGTCTGGTCTAGAACAGTTTAGTATTTCTTTTCGCTCGGCAGAAACGACGAAATGTACACACATCGATCGAAAACGCGGCAAATGAGCAAAAAAAGGTCTTCAACAAAATGACGGAAAATTATCGTCGGGGCGATTGCTCCCATTGCTCCCGTTGTTCCGGCGCCGTTGCGTTGAACTTATAAATGTAATATACGTTTAAAATTATATATGTAAGTGATTGAAGGGGAGTGTAAAAAAAAAAATAATGCGAGTAAACGTATAAAACGGTTTTGAGAATGACCGCAATGTATTATATCATCGATCTGATTCTCGCAACTGATTAGAAATCGACGAGCTGACCAGCTGCGATAATTTTTACAAACAGCACCACCAGGCGTACTCTGAACACGATGCAAAACGGTTCGATTGCGTTACGCGCAGCAGCCACAAAAACGACAACAAACGCAGGCGCTATCGATCAACACGAGCGGTACTACGGCGGGCCCTGCACCGAACACGGAGGGATTTGGCGTGCGGCGACACCAAGATGAAACGATATATAATCACGGAGCGAACATAAAAATAACAAATCTCTCGTTTTATGTGCAATTCTACGAAGGAAATCATTACGACACAGGACGGTAAAAATAATAACAAATAACGCGCGTATACTCACACAAGAAATAACGAGTAGTGGCGGAGGGGAGTGGCAGGGAGTAGGGAAGGAAGAGAAAATAGGGCTTAAAAACGTGAGACCGGGATGGGCGAAAGGGGAGCTAAGTAATAAAAGTTTTTCCCTTAAACGGATTACCGACGATGATGGATTACACGAGTAGGGTTCGTATGACTGGATTCAAACAAAAAAAAACAAATAAAACTTGATAAATTTTACACGTTCTATCCCCGGACACATTGGCCGAAAATCTGTCTAGCCCGATTGAACACGTCCAGAATATTTCATTGAAACTTTTTTTTTTTTTTTTTTTTTATGTAACGGCGGCGATTGTTGGTCGGTAAATTACGACGACGACGGGAAGCGAGGTGGTACCACAGAATAAATGAAATGGTGGTACCTAAATCTATTGTTAACGTAAGTCTGACGAAACAACAAACACAACGGGTTTGGCGTCGTAAATACACATCAACTCGGATGAAAACTATAACGATAAAACAACAACAATATTTTAACAAATAGAACGTATAAAAAAAACAAAAAAACAAATATATTTAAATTACGGTTGAAATATTATACAAATCACAGAGATTTGTTGTGTTATTTAGACGTTATACAATTTTTTTTTCTCGGGCAATTATATTACCATTATTTCAAATGAAAAAAATTTAGCGCCAGAAGACTTCGTAATTAATTGATAACAAGTAAAAAACACTTTCCCTATCAATGATATTAATTTTACAACAATAAACAGAAGATTTTTTTTTTTGGGGGAGTATATTCGTTTGATCTATGAAATCATATGGTTCAGTGGTTTGTGAGAAATAGTTGAAAAAGTTTAATACGATGAGGCTCACTTGGATGATTTTATAGAACATTTATGGGAAATTACGATCAAAAAGCTTTCGTATATTATATAGTAAACGTAAGTAAGCGTTAATAATGTAAAACGCCGTAATTATTATACGTACATAGTACATTGTAATATATAGCGATCATAAATATAATAATATAATGCGGTTACATTTTCGTCGCTTTACCGTTTTTTTTTAAAAAATTAATAATTGATAATTTATAAGACGTTTATTGTACGTTAACTGCAATATTGTTCATTTAACATTTTTATTTTTTATCTACCCTTCTCACTGTTTTCTTGAATTTCGTTTTTCACCGGACTCGAACGCATCGAGAAAATTTATATATTTTTTTCATTTCACGTTTAAATATCGTACGTTCAAATTTAATATTTAACAAGTAGAACGATTTTTTTTTTAATTTCATATATTAATACGCGTAAAATCATAACGATTCGCGTATTACGGGAATAACGTAACACGAAGACGTACATTACAAAACACTACTATAATAGCGTTTATAAAACGCGTGAGATTATAATTTATTTTTTGGAACAAACGATATTATTATATTACACGCACTGGTATTGTAGTTCAACGAATATATGACGTAGGTACTGCAGTACATAACGAGAATACCGACATTATTGTAAAATGTATAGTAACGTCAATTATTGTACAATTGTGGAATTTTTGTCACGCACACACAGGGAGTAAAACGTTTTTTTATAATTTTTACACCGTACCCGGACGGGCGGCTTACGCGTAACGCTATCCCCAGACAATAATAAATATTTGTGTCGATACGACGCACGGTTCTCCACCTCTATACATTTTATTCATTATTCCTCAGAAGAAGAAGAAGCGCGCGCGTTTTAAAATTTTTTAATTTACTACACGGCCGAACAACAATACACACTCGGGCGAAAGAAAAAAAACTAAATATATTGTAACACGCCGACCTTATCGAATCGTTACGAAAGCCATAACGCGCTTCTCTTCGGGCCATTGTTAACTGTCACGGATGTCAATCAAAAAAAAAAAAAAAAAACGATGACGGCGGGCGCGCGGGACTTTTATGTTTGACACGTCACATGTTATATTATACACTCGACGAGCGCGGTTTACTGGCTGACGGTTTGTTTCAATAAATCTGTCACGCGGTACTCCCCGCCCCCCCCACCGTTCTCCGACCCTCACCACGGACAGGCATCGATTCAAAGGAACCGCTGTTGTGTACCGCCGCGAGGGTCACGTGTGGTGCGACGGTGATACTGGTGAAGCGAACGGTCGGTCGAGAAGTCGTAGAGGAGAAGTGTCGGGAGGTGAGAGGCAGACAATACGAGATGGACAATACTGGGCGGAACGCTGTTGGCTGAAAGTCCGTTTCTTACCTGTGCTCTCCGTGTTATGGACGTCCGGACAAGCTTGAAACTTTAGCATCAACCTCGAGTCGGAGGTACACGAATCGGCTTTTGAAACCGGTGACCTGAAAACAAAAGCGTGTTGTGTCAGCCACTTACTTACTATAGTAGTGCCTAGTAGTACGGTCAATTGGGAAAATAAAAGAAAGGGGACTCCATAAGACTTTAAAAAGTCCTTTACAATGATTAAACTCAACTACCAGACCCCCAACCATTCATCTCCATCGGATTATTACAATAACATACACCAACAATGAATATATATTTTTTTAAACTTGTCATTTATTGACGCATAAAAGTTAATAATTACATTTTTACTCTAGCTAGTTTGGCATCTAATTAATTTCATATGATATTCCCCACAACTGTTTGTGGCTGTGATTCACTTCCGTATTCTTCCTTTTAGGACAATATTCTTCTTCAGCAGATCTATTTCTTTCGCGTATCCAAGACCAGTGGCGCACAGAGGTTTTACAACAGCACGTGCAGTTAGGTAAAATTATACCCACCCACCAAATTTTACTACCGAATTAGTACCTAATACCTAAATACGCATAATGTTTATTGCATTGTATTTTATTGTACACACTATTTCCTACAATACTTTTATAGACACTAGATGACAGTATAACAATATATGATAGGTATGACATACTATCCCCCACGGCCACACCCACCCACTACTGAGTGGACACGCAGTTGCATTACATGGTTAGCTCAATGGGCGCCACTGTCCAAGACAATACATACGAGTCGGGTTTAAAGGTTTCTACTGGAGGTCCAACACGATTACATATTCTTGTTATGAATTATTAAAAAATAATCTTTAAAATATTTTTATATTAGTTTGTTCAACGCATCTTCACAAAATAAAAATGTCGATATTATTTTAACAAAATAACACGTTCCGTCCCCCCGTTTTAATGAAAATAATTTGAAGGGGTAATATGAAAAAATTGAAGAGGACCTTCTCGTACCCCTACCCCAAATTCGAGCATTGGTAGTGTTCAGAACGTTCACTTAAAAATTTAATTCGTTCACGTTCACGTTCAAAGCGTGAAAAAGGAACTCGTTTACGTTTATATTTTTTTTAAAAGAACACTTTCACATTCACGTTTTTTTTTTTTTAATATACATATATATGAATCGCTTATAAAATTACAAAATTAGTTATTTTGAAACAGGTTCATTGGAAATCCGAGTATTATATTTTTATAATTTATACATATAATCAAATAAATATAATAGGAATAATTTTAGAAAATGTCATTATATAATAATTAATATGTATATATTTATTATATTAAATAGGTAGGTACTTAAATAAATTTGAACGGCCTGAAAATCGTTCAAATTCATTAAAACTATTAACGTCGTTCACGTTCACGTTCTATTTGGAAAAAAAAGAAGTGACGTTCACAAAATATGAACGTGAACGCGTGTACGTGCGTTCACGAACGTCGTTTTTTCCAAACGTTGGAAGTAGTGTGTAAATGAAAAACAATTATTTTTTTAAATGATTACAGGAACGTTTATTTCGGAATTATAATGTTGTGGATATATCGCGTCTTATTCGTTGTAAAAACAGTTTTATTAGGTATGACCACAAACGAATTCATCCGATATCCGATCCGAATGAACAATTCCGTAGTACTCACTTGCATTCGGTGAAACCGCCACGGCTGTACGAAAAGTGAAATGGCGCTTGTAACCCGTTGAACGGACAAGGGATTGGGGTAGCGTCCACCCTAAACATGGAATAGAGAGGAGCGTCACTGGTGATCTCTCCGCACAGCTCGTCCAGGCTACGTTTTTCACATATTGCGTCTGAAACATTATCGAAAATATTTATTATTATTAAAAAAAAAATAAAAAAACAGAATACCAAGAGAAATTATCTATATTTTTACGATTTCCGGGTTAAAAACATATCCCCAATCGGATAATATGTTATCGTATGTAATTTTATTTATACATTGTGCCTAATGTATTATGTTTACATGTTTTATAACATTTTACTATTAACATACATGTTTTCATAATGATTTTTATAAAAAAAACATCGTAACATACAATTAAATAGGAAGTTCTAAAAACGTTTTTAAGGGCCGCCAATACGGTTGCGAACGAAACAACGATATGAAAACATTTAATACACGCGTAATTTTAATGTATTATATTCGTTTTGATGTTTTCAAAAGAATTTAAAAATATTTTATGGTCTAAGTTTATTGTACTCGGTCGGTATATGAAGTACGTTGAATAAGACTCGTTCAAAATCACTAAATAATTAGGCGCTCAGAACAATTTCTTTTTATTTATGTAGTACACAAGCTATTCATATACAAAGCGACAAAAACGTATTTACACAGATGGTAACTATAATTAATAGATTCCGTTTGAATACGCGATTGTTCGGGCTACATAAAAGTTAATAAAACATTTGGTACCTAATTAAACGATAGTGAATATTGATTTTTTTTAAAAAAAAAACATAATACAGTGAAAAAAAAATCATTATTTCAAAAGCATCACTCCACCGGGTTTTTAGTAGTTTTATTTAATTGCTCTGCATATTCGTTATATTGACAACTTGACTGCCACGCAGTTTTTTTATAAACTTGCCACGAGACCCGATTTGGGATCTCATTGAACTTCAATTGACTGTCACGAGATTCATTTCTGGATCTCAGATGATGTTACATTTTATTTGATTATTCCGTACTGGGTGTCATTTTTCAAAACACTGATATCGGAATCGTATTCTAACAATGTAGCCACTATCTGTCGGTATCAATAGCACGCGTAGAACATTTTTTTCCGCCCGAGTTTTTTATTACATTTTTTATTTACGTCTACATTCATAATACAATATAATACGCTTATCATAGTTTTTATTTGCACTGTACAACATTAAGATAAGTTCCTAACAGATGCTAACTTTATTCGTTTTTAATTTAAAAACATTATTAAGTTTTTGTTGTTGTTATTACTATAAATTATTAAAATATTGGAGATTATATTTTGGGTCTCAAAATATAGGCACTTATGAAAATGTGTGAAAAATGTCGTTCTCCGGTGTCAATTGTGGTTCTCGTTACTAAATAATGAAATAATCTAAAACATATTTTAATTACTTATTACTATTTAGTCTAGGACTATGATTTATACGCAATAAAAAATCGTAAAATATACAAAAAAAAATTTTTACACGAATATCAGGAACTAATTAATAAATGATACTTAAAAGTTATTTACTATAATTTATAGATACAAGATATTAATTTATTATTACATTAAATATTAATTGGAATAACATGTAATGATGCGTTGCTTCAAATTTTTAAATACAGACGAACGGCGATTGGAACGAAGAATGGATTTATATATCGACAAAACTTCTCTCAACATCATACGGCGTTATTGGATCATATTTAAATGACGCGATTTGGTAGCTTTTTGGTATTAATATATTTTCGACGAATGAAGATGTAATAAAGACATTTATTGAATTTCAAATACCATTTGAAATCTGTGAAATGCTCAAAAACTCGAATAAATACGCAATTATATGGATTGTGTTCAAAATATGCAAAAAAAAATAAAATGTTCTATTCTATCGAGAATAAGCCAAATTGTGGACGTACTTGACAATCAATCTATTTGAACTAAAGGAAAAAGAACATGCAAATGCATGTAAATTCTAGCCCTTAATATTATTACGTAAGACTCGTGCAATGATTTAAACATTTTTAATGCAATTTTACTACCTTAGCGATTTCGTGAAGTTCAGAGAAAATATCATCTAGGGAAGTCTTCTGAGGTCCAAATTCAGTCAAGTTGTTAAATAATATGTACAAATTTGAAATTCGTATAAGTGGTCCGTACGTTATTTACTACACTGGACGACGAACAACGCTGCTAAAGTTACCTCTTGGCGCCATTACACGCAATAATTTTAATAATTCTGTTGTTGCAAAAACGCTTGTTTTCGTATTCACTCATCAATGATTAGTCGTTGTTACGAACGATTATTGCAATACTAGTCGTATATCGATCTCGCGCACTCGACTTTCTATTTATAATTTAACGAAAAAAAGCAATTGGAGTAGTAGAATAGGTAGTTTTTTTTAACGGATGGCGGCTGGGGACAGTTTTAAGAATATGTTTTACGCGGTGCGTTTGCAAAGGAAACCTTTTTAATATTATATCGATCGTAACGCGCAACATTGCGGATGGTCGGACTGGACTGAAAGCATTTCCCCGTTAAACTACGTCTCGGGAACATGGCGGCGTTTTTGGGAAACGGTCCGTTTCATTTCCTCTCGTGACGGCGTGTACACATGATAGGTACGAGAGTAGTAGTCGTACCAAATTAAATTATTAATAAGGTTTTTGTGCGGCCGCAGCCTCCTCAGACCTCCAGGGACGGAGAGCTCTCCTCTACTATCTGCGCACCCAGACTATTTTTTTTACCAGAACGGCGGGGAGGCCACATTATACTGAAGTAAATTTCTTCGTAGAACGCTTATTTTTTTTTCTATTAACAGAACTCCTTTAATTTTCCCAATTCGAGCACTTATTTCTTCTCGCGGACCAAGCAACGGTGGTCGAAAAGAAACAGTCGGGGGGGAGGGGGGGCGTAAAAAGCCGATTTTTTTCTTCTTCTTCGACAATCGAGTTTGATAGAACGGACGCGCGCAGTTTTCTTGGACGGGTCACTTGTACACTGTCGCGAGTACTTTTCCATGCCGGTCACGACGAACGGAAAAGCAAAAAAAAAAGAAACCGCGGAAAGCGCCTCAGTTGATTATTGTTATTGTGCACATAGTGCAGCCCGTGAACTCCTATGGCGTTGTCCGGAGCGCGAGTGGGTACTAATAGGGGGCCGGTAGTTTTTCTGCGCCTTTTCGAAAATGAAATTTGGCGCACACACACGACGCGAATTGACAACCACCACAGCCGGACCACCCACCACCATCGCCCGATGGGCCGCGGGCAGGACGAGAGAAAAACTTTTCGACCGCTTCGCATAACCAAACAGACGTAAAAATTGGACGAAGACGACGAGAGAGAGAAAAGGACACACTTTAAGATAACTTTGCCCGCGGACCGTGCGCGTTACATTAAACATCACTCGAGTAATGCGACTGGAGGGGGAGGAAGTTCAGTGACCTCGTAATAATTGTAATTCGTTCTAAACGAAAACGAATTCTCCGAGAATTCTCTTAAGCTCATATGTAATATTTTTAACGTTTTTAAGGTGTTTTTCTATTTAAGAGAATTTTATAAACACGTATATTCGGCCGGAGGTACGAAACATTTCGAAATACGTTAAATATATTTTGTAAATAAATTTTAATCCGTGTAATCACACAACGGGTAACCTTAAATAGAATAAGGACAGAACAAGGTTAGTGGTGTCGCGAACTTGAAACCTTATAAAGAAGCAAACAATGCAATAATGACCCTATCAATTTTAGTTTTACAATGATGTTTTTTTTCCTGTAGACAATTTTTTGGGCAGAAATAGTACTCCAATTTTTACAGGTATATCATTAATTAAATATACATAGATAGCCCACGTTAATGTACTATATGGAAACACTAAATTTAATAGCACAATCTAACAGATGGCGTATAGTGTAACGGTTGAATAATAGTTATTGAAAATTGAAATTATTGTTTGTCGTCGGACGGTCTTTCTCTCGTGAAATACGTGTTTAAACATTGTTTTGAATAAAAATAATTTGGGATAAAGAAAATATAAAATTCTGTATTTCGTAATAATAAAAATTATTGTGTTGCAATTGTATTTTTCTTATCAGTTATATTATCAAAGCCTTGATCAAGAAACGTGGTTGCAAAGCAAATTTAGTGTAAACAAATTAAAATTAAAACGCACCCTGGTGTCATAAATCCTAAACTATAATATCTCAGATCCAAATCCACTCTATAATCGTTGCCGAAAAATTATACAGCGTAGGCTATCTATGTATATTTAATCAATGAGTATACCTACCCATTTTCCGGTAGTAAATGTTCCGCAGACACTACTTTTTTGAGGGGACCAAAACAACAATTTTTTTTGTTCTACTGTAATTTCATTGTTTTTACAGAATACAATAAATGAGTTAATATTGAATTTCAGTTTCACGTGCACAATCAACTAAATGAAATTTTAAAATTTTTAAACCTCTTGCCCCCGAGGGGGGTACCGATGCCATTGCAAAAGTTTCAGGATTCACTAAAATCCAGAAGCAACCGTTTCTTAAAAATATGGTTAGCTACGCTTCTGCGTGTGGCAACACCCTATTCAAATGAGACACGACTCTTTGAGTGTGAGTTGAAAAGCAAACCATTCGGCATACAGCGTTCAGTTGCTCTAGGACAAAATTTGAGGGAAACTTAAAAGCAGACGCAACAAAAATTCGACTAAAATAATTGAAAATCCTCCTTTAACGTTCATCACCGTGTTATCGGTCATTTTTCGTTAATTTCTTTGTTAAACATTTATTTTCGTGTTCGATTCTTATTCCTATATTCACATTTATATTATAATTTTTATTCAGTTTTTTTTTTTAAATTTAGCCCGTACACGGTGTCATATGCAAATAACAACACACGCGTGTACAAAATATAAAATACCGAGAAGAAAAATGCAATGGCTTCGCGTTATCCCTTAACATCATACCGTTTGGAATGTTCTCGTTCGTTTATTGACAGACACTGCGTATGATTTTCTTTTTTATAATCTTTAACAGCCGTAGTATTTATAAGATATTGATATCCGTACGTAAATTACGCTGTCACATAACTCTTACACGAGGAAATTCATGCGTATTTATTACAAGTAAAAACACACGTGTAAGTTTCCATGTAATACCGTCGGTGTCGAGCGTGTATAAATATAAGAGTAGAATTTTTTTTCAATATACACATATTATAGGTGAAATGTATTACTAATACGCACACATTTTAATATACACGTCAAACGTTGTGTAAAGAATATCGCATTTATGTTTTGACGTTTATATAAAGTGAAAAACACACGATGTAGATATCGTAAATTAGTTTAAAACGAGAGATATTATTATTCACATTTGAACGAGTGTACGGATAGAATATATGTGTATGTATCGAATGTTTCCAACGATTAAATGTGAAAACTAAACTAAATCGATATTATATATAATTTTATAGTTTCACGCGGGATAAGAAAAAAAAAGAAAAGTGAAATATGTCTGCTACACAAATGGAGTCTAAAAGAATATAAACGAAATGCGAATAACGTTTGTCGTTATTTAATATAATAATTTACACGTAGTAACAGCGACGAATACGTAATTCGAAATTGATTAAACGTAATCTTAATTTATTTCGAGCGTTGGAATTCGTGGTATACTAAACGTTTTTGTAACATAACATATATATATACAAAACCCCTCCATTTCATTAATTGATATAGAACAAAAACACACAAGAGTCGGTTTTAGTTAAAACATTGGATTATACACGGTCGTACTTCGCCAACAACGTTTATTAGAGGATTTTTAAGGTTTTAAGATTTTATTTTTGAAATTATTCAACGTGTTTTTTTTCTCTGCTCCCCTGTATGTATTTATAATGTACTCGAATACAATTCGAATCGACATTACATAATATACCGGTTCGACCCGTTCGAGAAGATCCGACGGATTCATCATTTTGTGCAGTACGTTTCGCTCTTAGATTCCATTCATTATAATCAGTTTATAGAGTTTACAGTTGTTAATAACACGACACGTTCGCAACAACGGTATCACTAATAATAATTAATATGATTAATATTGACGTGCAATAGTGTGGCTTTTAAATATTATATAGTACTACATTGTGATATCAATTCGTTGCAGCCAGAACAGTAGTAACGCGGACGTCAGATTTCACGACACCTTATTTTACAATCGTGGAACAGACACACACGCACACCGTTGAAGTCAGAAAATAAATTAAAAAATAACCATACAAAAATATTGTATAGCGTTATTACGTATTATTTGTGCCGATGCGAATGCAATTGCTCGTTTTCAAAGGACGTATTTTAAAAGAGAATTAATTTTCGAAGAAGTATTTACGGATTTAACTATCGTTAATAAATAGGTAGCCGATGAAACCGCAGTAAAGTAATTATTTTATACATATTCATCGTAAATATAATATGATAAAAACGCGTTTTACGTATTAAATATTATACTAACTTGGAAATGCCCTGAAGGTTTTTCTGGGAATACATTGTTGAACATATTACGTTACGCGAAATAAAAATATATAGTGTGCAAAAAAAAAAAACGGAGGTGGACATACGCATTACCGCGAGTAATAAAAACGGGTAGGGGAAAAAAACGTTAGAAAGAAAGTAAAAAACAGACGAAAAGAAGGATTTCTGTATATAAATAATTCACAAGTGGACGCTATTTTCTCCCCTTTATGGCTATTATACGGTAATTACTATTCCTTATGCTTGGGCGGATTTTCCATTAACGACCGGAAAGCCGAGAGGAAGTTTTTTCTTTTTTGATGAAAACGTCTCCCGAGACGTGAATACACCGGAGAAGGAACCGTACAGAATTCTTAACTGAAAATAATAAAATTAAAAATTAACGCGTTTGGTTCATGCGGCAGGAGAAAGAGAGCGAGTCATAGATGTTTTGATAATTTCCTTTCGGCACACACAGGTCGGCCGCGTTAAACACACCGATACGTTTATATATATATATAAATATATAAAATAAGTGTAACCAGAGTAGAGGAGAATATTTGTGTTTTGAAAGCTTTTCTTATTACGAAAACGAAATTATAAATTCGATTGAAATGGAGTACACCGCGGGCCCCAGTAAAATTTATTGTCTCCGTTAATTCGGTTTTATTACGTTCTTATACGGGGACGAAGAAATCGGTAATTCTATTAGAATTCAATACATTAAAACGACGTGATTTTAATGAAAATATACTCGAACGGTCTGAAGCGCACGACGGTTTTTACAATTAATACAAATTAGGGGGGTTTTTTTTAGGCTGTTGCCACCGTTCTTTATAACGTGTGTGTGTGTGTGTCTGTGCAGAGACTGGACGAGGATATACAACGCATAAAATTATTCCGACGACACTGCAGTGTTCGAGTACACAGTAGATGAGAGACTCTATACGCGACTAATAATATATATTATCAGTGCCGTTCTTAGGAATTTTCAAAAAAGTGGGGAGTTTTGGATAATTTCTAGAAAAGCATAGGGGGGCTCTGGGCCCACAAACCCCTGATTTTGACATTTAATATTATTTTTAATAATTTCAATTAAAAAAAAAAATACAATATTCAATACAATTTTTATTATATATAATACCAAATCTAATTTTCTTAGCTTTTTTGCCAGATCATCTACCACATCCTCAGCTGTTAATGGAACTCCTCCGTGAATCGCTAACAGTGTATGTCCATTAAGCCGAGTCTACTTTTAATAACGTTCAGTAACAAGTAACAACTAATAATAACGAAAACGCATTTTAAGCATCACTCGTACCGGGTATTTAGATGGTAAAACGGACTCGGAGAAACGCCCTGGAAGAAATATTACGCGTTATTTTTTCCTCCCAGAAAAATAATTTTGTTTTGGACTTCGGACTCCACTATTCTATTATAATATTATATAATAAGATTGCAATTGTAAATATAAATTATACGATAAGACAATAATATTCATATCCCTTACAAATATAATACGAATTGATTGCAAAAAAAAAAATAAATAAAAAAAGACGGCCAATGGGAGGGGGGGGGTTTAAACCCCATGACCCCCCCATGAGTACGCCCATGTATATTATGGACAATACTGAAAATTAATCTAACAAATGCAGTCACGATTGCGGGGTGTCATCGTCATTTCTCGCACGTCGCGGTCGGATAATGGTATACAGGCGTATATTACAACATATACGCCGACTCATTGCCGTCGTCGACTGCAACACTACTAAACTAATCATTGAAGAGCAGTGTGTTCAGTGTAAAATTGTGTACTATCATCGTTCACGAACGAACATTGGAACAGAAATCGCGTGGTGCTCGACGATAATATTATGCCTATGCGATGATATTAGGGCGTGAAAAGTCTCGAACGAAATGTATTTTCGCTTATTTTTTTCCCTTCTGGTATATAATATATGTTTGATCGCGCAATAAATTTGATAAAACGCACGATTTTAGTGGTGTACGAGCAATGCGAACGGACAATGACAATTAATAACGAAATAACAATATTACAGTTATAAAATAACTAACGCGGTATAAATTCTGCCGGGTTTTTTTTTTTATTTTATTTTTTTATATACGCATGATTTATTCAATTATTTTGTATTTAATATTGTATTCAATTTTCAACTCTTTTTCTACACACACACACACACACACACACACACACACACACACATACATATATATTAAAATCGACAAATCGAAAATAAATCACTGAAAAATATTGTCATGAAATCGACGACGATATGGCATTGCATAGCAGCGCATTTCACGCGGACTGACGGACGGCGTGGCAGATGAATGTACAATACAATAACATAATATTTCGTATAATACTAATTGATAATTATAATTATTGTTGTTTTATTTGATATATACTTTGTAAAATTAATTTAAATATTAAAAACAAACAAAAAAATAAATAAATAACAAAAAATTTGTGAATAAAGTAGAAATAAAAATAATAATACTTTAAAATAATAAATCATAGCCCAAAGAATATTATGAAAAGAAAATAAATAAATAAGAGTTGAAATTGTGTTAAATTTGTTTGCTTACTAATACGGTTTCGACAAAAAGTCATCATCAGGTATTAAGAGGAAATGAAAAATACAACAGAACAAAATATAAAAAAGAACGAAATTACTTAGAAAACATTATGAATATTACAGCAAAAATAAATAGTGTTAAAAAATAAAGAATTAAAGAAAACCAGAGAAATTGTGTACATATTGAATAAAATAGTTAATAAACAACTATGTTATGTAATCACTATTCAATATTATTAAATATATATATATATATATGTTAATTATTCCAAAACTGTATTTATATAAATATTATGCTGTTTATTCAAAATTTCTAAAAATAATAAATTTGATGTATGTTCACGCGTATTGAGATATTATTTGAAAACAATGTTAATTTATTATTATCGTATGGCATTTTTATATAATATCGTCGCTTATGAATGCATGCCACCGTCTAATCTATCTTATTTTTGAGCAAATAGAACTGCTCACACGGTTTTATTCATAGTTTCACGTGGAATCGATTGGCACGCTTAATATTGTTATACAATAATCAGAGATTGTGAGCTATTCGAATAATTAATATTAAAAAACGTATCTGAAATTCTAAGAAGTATCATTAGAAAGAAGGTCATACAAATAACACGTCATTTCATCGGAATTCAATTATTTATCTTATCGGGTAACCATTTATAAAAAATAATTTTATTATAAATTTTTCAGTTTAATGATATTCAGTTATTTATTATTTGATTCGAGATTTATTTAATAGTTTAAGGGAATAGACTGATACGTCGAGGATTCTTAGTTTGTGTTAAGTACTATAGGCCGTGTTATTTTTTTGAACTATAAAATGAGGTTATTTCCGTTGCAATAATTTATTTAATTTGGACTGTTTTATTTCTTTTGTAACACCCGCTAATAACCAACTAATTCATACGAAAAACACCGTCTATCTCGAGTGTTTTTGGTAGTTAATTTTTTTTTTATCTGTTTTAAGGATGTTTAATGAACGTAAAAATAATTTTAAAAAATAACCAATAGGATGCACTATCAATTGCAAGGAATCTACTTTTACTGTTCTGCTGAGATAAATCTGAGATAGGCGATTCGCCCGTTAAGCGACGGTATACACGCATATATAGGTAGCATGAAATTCGAAACATTTTCAAGTTTTTACGAATTTGTTTGTTACAGTCTGCAGGCGTTGGTAAAAGACAGTTTTGTTTCATTACTTATTTAAGCGTTTAAGAAGTGAAATTTTTCGACGTACAAATATATACGCAGTCGTTTTGACTCGGAATTCTGGCAGGTACTTATGTCGTACGGTTATCAACTTTAAGGCAGATAACTTTTGGATTTGAAAATGTTAAAAGTTTTATCATTGCAGGGCTTTATTTACGGTTTTAAATATTTATGATGTTTAATAATGTCTTCGCGTAAGTGAATAATGTTTTAAATTTAAAAAAAAAAACGTATTTTAGAAAAAACATAAACAAAAATTCTTTCAATTCAAAAACAACACTGTCGACAGTAAATAATTATTATAGAGAATAGATGGTTATTAGGATGTATTATATAATTGTTCATTTTAATCGTACACACGTGGAAAAAAATGATCTCATTCGTTTATTGTGTTAAAATATGGATTGTGCATATTTCTTTTATTAAATAATAATAATAATAATAATCAAAAAAAAAGATGCGAAACAACTTCAATAGCGTTGCTCCCGTCGTACGGATAAATAATTATTAGCTCGTTGTCGCGCCGTCATGTTGCCACGGGCAACTGCGACAGTGGTCTAGTGGGATAGGCTATTAGTTAATGGAGTCCCGAGGATCTTTGTGTGTGTGGCATGCTATTAAGACGGTGGCGGGGATAGACTTGGCACCGTCGAGACGAGGCGGAGAGATGTTTAAGTAAGGCCCTGGGGGGCCCTAAGCCGATTTAACCGCCAAACTCGGCAATTTCTACACGTTTGCTGAAAGGTGCGCCACGTATGTTCTCGAAAGCGAACGTGGTGTGTGTCTAATATTATTATTATAAAATCGCCATTGGATTTTTTTTTTTCAAATACGTCAAAATTCGATATTACGACTGCATTGGTATATTACTGATTTTCGGACATATTTTCAAGGATCGTTTAAAAAAAAAAAAAACGAAAACTATTTCATAATAAACATTGTATTACTATACTATTGCCGGACTATTATTATTATTACTATGCTGCCCGACCATAAAACAATAATTTAAAAATAACGGTTCGAGTAGAGAAAAAAGAGTGGTAAAAAACAAGTCGGTACGAGATATGCAATATGCATGAACCAAAAACAAAATAATGTGTTTATATAATAATATACGCGTTTTAGTCAATATCCTTTCGTTCCACACGAGTATCATATCACACACACACACACACACACATATATATATATATATACGGCGTTGTCCAGGCTTTACGAAATACGTCGATTTTTTTTTACGAGGTACTTCGGAGAATTTAGGGTTTTAAGAGATTTTCTGGTTTCCCGCGAATTTTCAGATATCCGTAATAATGTGTTACGAAATACCGATCACGTTTTATTCAGATACACAAAAAAAAATATATATTATATATCTTTGCGAGGTGACAGTATTAAACTTTATGTGCTTTTAGTCGCATCCACTATACACTCGTGAAAACCATACTCGTCGTAGACAAAAATTTACATTTATTTTCAGTCAATTAATACAATATTTTAAGATGTCGAAATAATTTTTTGTCGTAGTCGCGTTGGCATATACGAATTTAAGCGAAAATAATATTTTCATAATATAATATTATGTTACAACGAGAAATACACCCGTTTTTCATTAAAATAACTACTATATATATATATATATATATATACGACTGAAAAACTTTTTCTTTTTAATAACTGAATAAAACATATTACGTTATTTTTTTTTTTTTTTGGGGGTTGGTCTGTTCGTTATTTATATGTTATTAAATATTAAATAAAACAATAACTTCATTTGTAGACGATGCGACGTAGAAAAAGCGTAACTCTTATATTTTACAAAACGAAAATGAAACGACAATATTAAAACAAATTATAATAGAATAATATGTTATATATTAAAAAAAAAATTCGGAAACTATAAACTGGCCGAGTAGTAAATCAATCAATCTTCTATCAACGGGAAATCGATCAAAATAATTTTGAGCACACAATATTATGTGTACAACCGAAAAAAAGAGCGCTGCGATGGGGAAAAAAGCGTTTAGGGAAGGACGAAAATGTTAATTAAAAAGTTAAACTGAAAACTAATTGTTTGCCGGTTAAACGAATCGGAGTTGTTTTTTTTTTTTGTTTCCAGTTCGCTCCGCCCGACCCGATCTCATTTGACTTGAAAATTCAGTAAGAGAGGAAATCGATTTCGGGACGAATTAATTATAAATTTAAAAGAAAAAAAATGTTTTACGCATAACTCACTTTCTTTGTACTGTATCACGTTCTGATGTTTTTCCGTGATCACCAAGCATCTTCTGCAGTCTTCGTTCCTGCAAAAAAACCCAAATACAAATCAATATACACACACACACACAATATTATAATATATAAATTCGTATAACTTATTCCCAGGGGCGGATCTAGGGGAGGGGAGATTGGAGCGATCGCCCCTTCGTTTTCTCAACAAAAAAAAAAATCATATGAAGTCCTATACTTTAGTTTTTGACGTAATTACTTCAAGAGTTGGAACATTTTAAATTACCAAACCATAAGCCGATAATGTGTTAATACTTTTATTTATTATTTTGGCGATAAACCACCCTATCATGATGTAAACATTCGTAACCACAGATATAAAATACTTTAAATAAAATACTATAAATATTTTATATCTGTGTTCGTAACCATGGTTTGTTTTTATGCGACCGTGACTGGTGTTCCCGAAACGTGATAACGCGACATAAATATTTTAAAAAGGACTATATCAAAATTAATATTTTCAATTTTATCCACATCATGTGTGCCCTTTTAAAATCGCTCCTCCCCCCTCCTCCCCGTTGTCTTGGTCTGGATTCGCCCCTGCAGTTACTCCACCCTTGTCCCGCGGAAGTAATTAAAAATTCCGTCGATAAAAAGAACGGGGAGGGCGATAATTCTCGATATAAGTAAACGTCTTTGACATCGAAATTGAATTCCCCGACACCACATTCTCGGGGACAGGGCCGGGGGGAGGCGTTGGTAATACTGAACAAATTCGGTTCGTCCACGCCACCCCGTTCGTCACACGCCATATTATTACGCGACTACTACTACTACTACTATTACTATACTGCCACACTCTTTTCGTCCGTTTCGTGGGGGTACTTAATTAAGAATTATTAATGAACGGCCGCGGGATCCGTTGCTCGTAAGACGCGTCCGTTTCCGGTGATGGGGGAGGGGGATAGACGTTTTTCCAAGGGCGTAGAATGGAATAGGGCGTAGCGGAATGACTCGCTTGGGGCCCATAAAACATCCTATCCCCCGTTTCTCCGGGTTTCCGTTGTCCGCGTGTTTGTGTGCGTGTGTGTATACATACACACACACACACACACACACACACACACACACACACACACACACACCTGTCGATGTCGCCAAAATGTACTCTATACACGCCGCAAGACCATCTCCTTTTTAATGAAAACCCGTATAATATAACGCGTGAGAGTGCAGAGGGGTGGTGGGCTTTTAACACATGGGACACGCTGTGGGATAATACGGGATCTCGCCGTGACGATTTACGGAACTATTTAAATTCAATTTTGGATACGATCGCATTTATAAGCGACCGTTAATGTTTTTTTTTCTTCTTTATACGACGCGACAACTGAGAGTTTATTATAGATAAAAAAAAAACTGTTATTCCAAGTATATTATATATTGACCGCATGCAGGACCCTTCTGTTTAGATTCTGAGCGGAGCGAGTAATATATTTGGTTTTACACCGATGTGTCTGTACCCGGAAATTCTACCAGAAAGTGTGCTCCGATCTTTTAGTGTAGCACCTTTTATGATTGCAAATTGCACCTGGTTTGCACATTAGAGATGTCGTTTTTCGATTTTCTCGACACTTTTTCCGAAAGTCAGGAAAAACTACCGAAAACTACATAAAAACGCTAAAAATGCAATTTCGTCTCAATCGATCGTCGTTTATTTATTACACCGACGCCCCGTTCAGAATCCTTTTATCGAATGCAACGATTTATCATTGCTTTTAAATTTATAATAAAAACTAAACTCTAAAATCTTTATCCAAGTAATTCACTTATGCGATATCCACAACACCCCGCGGCTCGCTATTTTTAATTTTATTTAATTTTTTTTTTTTACAATTATCGCGTATTTCTACAAACAAAGTTCGTATTCGATAAATTATTATTAAAAACAATTATTTAAAATTAATTATTTTTCCTACGATAGTAATTATTAAATATTGTAAAACTCGTACGGTTTTCTCATAATTTCGCGCTGCAAGTCGGCCGTCACTATCACGGGAGCGAGGAGACGCGTAAATAGGATTTTTTTTTTTTTGGGGAGTGTTTTAATGTTATATTTAAATATAAATTGTGGAGGGATTCACACACCCTTAATCGTATTAATAAATCATATAATACGTGTTTAAAATATTTTATTTATAACAAAAAAAAAAAAAAAGTCTCACTCTATATATAGTAAATAAAAATGTTAGATTTGATAAAATCTTGATAAATATTAATACGCGTATATCGATATTAAATAAATCCCAAATAAATAACAACGAACAGAACACTTCACGAAACGTTTACGAGCGTACACACACAACTTTCGGAAACGTAACAAACGTTATTATTTATTGACACAAAAACGGTGTCACTTATGAAATTCTAAAAAATATCGAGACGGTTTCCGCCATAACGACGTCGTTTATCGACAACAAATAGTTTACCGCGGCGAACCATAAAAATAATTGTCGAACAATATATTGACAGTGTAAATACAGGATAACAAACTGTCATACCAAGTAGTCGATACAGTGATGATCGGAGATATCCAACATCGATCTTACCAATAAGAACAAATATTCAAATATGTAATAGAACCGTGTGACAACACATTCTTGTTGATATCTTAAGAATATATTCATATTTTTCATATTTTTGGCATGATTACGACCGCGGAGTGGGGGTTAACATCCAAAACACCGGCCTTGTTATGTCACCGATGATGGCCCGTCAATTTTTATTTTATAACAATTTAAAAATGTATTTAGGTAATAAATGTTGTCAAACCGTTATAATATAATCTAAGTCATTATATTATCGCCCGGAAATTATGATGCATTTGCATATTTTTTCTTTTTGCCTAATCATTTTATATATAAGTGTGATTTATGTCACACGAGATTAAATGACACGAATTTTAATTTGCTCTTTTTTTCGGTAATTTATTGAATAAACGGTTATTTTGTTATCAATTTTAAATTATTGTGAAGACGTTCATAACAATATTAAGATATCTATAAACTTCCAAAAACAATGTTTTTATTATTATTAATTATTGAACAAAAAAAAAGGTAGGGGTAATAAATAATCACACACACACACACACACACACATATATATATATATATATATACTGCTGTGTACAGCAATACCGACGCATTCAATTTAACGGCTGGTATAATAAATAATGGAATCCATTTATTATTAACAGTAGTATGTGGACAGCGATATACCAAACACTTTTATTAATAATTTGTGCGCAACGTGTAAAACGTGTAGTATTGCGAACAATATAATATATGCGACTTTTTAATATATCAAATTTTGACTTTTATACGAATGTTTTTGGTGATTTAAAACAAAGAATTTACGAAAAACACACACCAAATGCAGGTTATCTCAGCTACTACTGCGTAGGGTATGTAATTTGTTCACACAGAATTAGATGAGAATCACTGTAGGAACTATATACAAGGTAAATTTAAAAAAAAAGAGCGAGACTTTGAATTATTATAAGCCTATATTAAATTTTGTAAATATATATATATATATTATCGGACACATTAATAAATAATAATTAATTTATATATGTGTAATATAAACGTCGTATACAAAAGTATACTAAAAATATGAATTTCGAAATAGCCATTCTTTAAACTACAATATATATATTTACTGTAAATCGGACGTTTTCAAGACCACGTATAAGACGTGTGTTTCGGAACACATGTAATATTATGTAAAAACACAAATTCAGTAAATGCGAATACCGTGTAAAGTTATTTTATGCACATTTCTACACTCGATCCGTTTAGCGTTTATGCGGATTAAATTTCTCACATCATAGCATTATTCGGGTACGTGCGCCGAATTTCATTAAACATTTTAATGGGACTCGGTGATGCGTGTGTAGAGACGTGTACACAAAAAAATGTAACCACACCTTGAAGAACGGGTGGTGATTCGCTATCAGCGTGTTGTGTTCAAATTCGTTTCGTATTTCGCGAAAAGGACTCGCTACTAATGTACAATATTATTAACTCGCAAAACAACAAGAGGGAATTTAAAATAATATTAAACAACAATTTATCCGGTCTGACACATTTATATGAAATTGATATTTTTTTTAACAAAAATATACGTATTTATTACGTAGTCATTATTTTTTATTTTATTTTTTTTTTCACTCGGTTTCAAATATAAAATGTATAAGCCTACTGTTGCTTTAAACTATGTATACAGGGTTGTATTGTATATATATATATATATATATATATGTGTATATAGAGGTGACATGATTAATTATATACAATAGATAAACGATGCAAAAGAGGAAATTAAAAATGAAAATAAACCCTATATAAATAACGTGAGATCTGCTGCTTTTATAAAATTAATTATGTTTGTTTCTTGTCCGGGTCTTCTTTTAGCGAATGCTGGATTGTTGTTCGATGTTGTACGACCGGAGTGGAATGTGGAACACTCGAGGGATATGTGTTCGACTGACAGATTGCAGAGACATTTTTCGCATATGGTTCTTTACTCATTAAGTTCGAACGGTTTGTTTTGTATGGCTATACGTATTCTGCGGGTGATCATAACTTCCTAGTGTCTATTGAGTTCCGTAGGTGGTTCGGGCCGTTATTTTATATGAAGATTTTTGTTTCATGCAGTTTATTATTTGTTTTTTGAGTCATTATTATACGGATGGTAATAGACGCGAAATTCCAAAATTGTGACGAGTTGTCAATTTTCATTCAATATGACGTTTTTGTTAGATATCGGAAAAACGTGTAGTGTTATTTTCTAAATATTTTTTGAAATTTAATTTTGCAGTTTTTCTTTAAATTTTAAATGTTTACGATAACTGTTTTGTAAATTATTTTATACGCGGAGTTTTCAATGTTTCAAATACACGGACGTATTTTTTTTTTTTTTTTTAATAAAGAAATGAAAATCAAACTATTATCGAAAAACGGTCTTCTTTGCCAAGGAACTTGGCAATGGAATACAAAAAGGTTACTTCCATTTCTTCCCGTCATCCTTGGTTTGACAATATTAATTTTACTAGAGCATATATTACTCGGTTCACTAAGCTTCGTCTAGGTCACAATCGTCTTCCTTCGCATTCTTTCAAGTTAGGTTTGAACAACTCTCCTTTATGTCCCCGACACGAGGAAGAACAGATTTTCAGTCTCTCCCATTTAATTTTCGATTGCCCTGCCTTGGACAATATTAGGGCCCCATTGCTCGTGCAGTTAAATTTCCTTGGGGTCCTTTTGTCAACTGTAAATATTTTAAGTTCTACTTCCCCACAGGTTGTATATATACTCGTAATTATTCGATTTATTTCGTTAGCTGGTTTTTTAAAATTTAATCTTATAGCTTAAGGGCTTAATAAATTTATTTGTTAGTGCAGTTATTAGTTTTTTGTTTTTCTTCTTTTTTATTAAGACTATTGCACTGTATCGTTGTTTTTAGCATTATTTAGTTTGTAGATTGAGATAACGGTCGAAATATAATGTGATATCACAAAATTTCTTTTAATAAAAAAAGAAAAATTATTTTTGTGTTGTAAACGTTTAAAAAAAAAAGAACTGCGGTTAGAGACGTTATAATATAGCAGGTTATACTATTGCGAGTTTTAATAATTTATGAAATGTCATTTTTAGAACTGCACTATTGTAGCTCAGCTAATACTTATGTATATATGTTAACGACACGTACATGCGACGCGGCAATTTATTTAAATATTCCGTACAGCGTGTGTATACAATAAATTTCTTTTGTTACTTTTCTTCTTTTCCTTTTGGACTAGTTAAATGTAAATAGTAAAACGAATATTACATTCGTTACAATGAAAACAAACATTTGAACATTAGCCACGCTGACTGTTATTTTTTAGTCATTTTGCATACATATATAAACAGGCAAATACAGTTTTCTCCTGTTCGAAATGGTAATTATTCGTATGACATTGGCGGATTCTCGACATGTCGTGAGATCGTTAAAAAAAAAATATAGCGAGCCGCGAGGTGTTGCAGTGGATGTCGCTTAAGTAAATTACTCGGATAAAGGTTTTAGAGTTTTGTTATTAGTTATTACTATAAAATATATAAAAGTAATTATAAATCATTGCATTCGATAAAACGATACTGAGCGGAGCTTCAATATAATAAATATTATTAATAATATAATATATATTTATAGAATACATTATTTACGATTAACCTCACAGTACATCATTTTTCAATATAATTTCTTATAATTAACCTAGGTAACTAACAATTTTCCAAAATTGTTTTCATTAATATATACGCAGTAGAAAGTTACATATTTGGTAAAAATTTCAAAACTCTTAGGACCATTAAGTATCGAACAAATGTAATTTTCCACAAAAAACAAAATACGCAATTTATCGAAAAATTTGTAATTGTGACAGACGATTTTCAAGATTTTTTTCGATACCTACAGTGGCTACAGTTGACGTAACGTATACGTCTGACATCGTAATACATTTTTAAGCGTTAAAATCAAAAATTATCCTCCTTCTTTTTGCGAATTAAATACAGTAAAAATCTATTATTGTTACGAATAGCCTAAAATTGAAAGAAATTTGTTTTTCCCTAATATGTAATATTAAGTTACATATTTGGTGCGAATATTTTAAGTTTCAAAAGTTTCAAAATTACGAAAAATTAACAAAATCGCGTTTTAACCGTTTTTACATCATATTCGGTAGTTTTTGGGGGATTAATTTTTTTTTAGGAGCTTTTGAGAAAATCGAAAAACGACCTCTTAAAAAAAAAAACAGCAACTAAATACAAACTGCTACCGGAAACCGCGGGCATGACTGTAAAAGTCGGAGCACTCCTTCTGGTAGAATTTACAAAAAAAAAAAACACATCATTGTAAAACACCAACACACGCTCCGCTCAGAATCTAAAAATGAAAATTCCGACGACGAATTTTTTCATTTAAATATTTAACGTTAAAGTATGACCACAGATTAGATGAATACAGATGGATCACTCGAGATGTAAACAAAAAAAAATGACGTTATTCGAATCCCCTCCATATCAGTGTAACCGCATGACAGAACAATATATTTAACTAAAAATTTAAACATTACTCCCGTGAGGTAATCTATTTGTGTTGTTAACATAGTGAAATCTGGTTTGGCGATCGTGTCATATAACGTCTCGTGTCAAATGCACTCGTTTTATACAAACAGTTGAAAAGTAATCGATGCTTAATCTGCATTAAATTTTTACGTAGGAAGCCCGTTGTCCGACAGATTGGTGGGGGCAGAAATTGATAAGAAAAAAAATTCACATTTCTGTTACCAACTATAGGAACCTAAAATATGAAAAATATAATAATAATGAATTTGACCAGAATATGACTAAATACTTACTAACCGCTTATCAATACTAACTCTTATCAATAATTAATTTACTTTTATTTATTTCACATACATTTAAAAATAATATTTAATTAATATTTAAAGTATTTCAAAGTATTTAAAAGTATTTTTATAATATAATAACTAATTCTAACTACATCGAACTAAACTCAGAGACAAATCATAAAACACGGAAATCTTTCATAATAATTTTAGATAAAATGTAAGTTGGTATCAGTGATAAGTCGGACTGATAAATCCTATTCACCTTCCAATTCGTCGGACAACAGGTATCCTCCCAAATTTTTACCGGTATGTGATAACCATTATTACGATAATATTATTTGAGATAATAATGAAGTTGTAATAATATTGTATGACATCTGCACAATAATTTATATCGTCGTGTGCGCCTACATTGATTTGAGGACGACGGACCAATCAGAAGTGCGTATTTGCAATTATTTTGTTCTCGATCCAGAGCGATCCATCTGTATTCATCTAATCTGTGGTATGACTGCAGAGCACGATTAAAGATAGACAGGTTGAACAACGAGATTTAATAAAGTGATTTACAAATCTTCCTTCTCAAACAGCTGTGAAAATTCTACTACTACCGCCCCAACGGACAATATCATAATAATATCAATATTATAATACGTATTGTGGCGACCGATAGTGGACTCTACGGCGTTGTGATACGTTATGATAATTGTTATCTGATAATGTTATGTCTTCCTTTAATCGTGGTGGTGGTTAACATCTCAGACCGCCAAGAGCGCTAGTAGTAGTATCCACAGCTGATTCAGAGAGACGGTTTGTTAGTCAATGTAAATTGTGCAGTATACAGCTCGTTGTTCAACCTGTCTATCTTTAATCGTGCTGCAGAGCGAGTTGAGAGGCACACGCTCTCCCCTCTGTCCACCGAATAACCGCGCGGTATTATGAAATTTTCGCGCACAGGTTTAAATAAATCCGTCCGGCCGCAGGACACCGCGGACAACACTTTATTTACGAAGCCGACAATAATTTTATTATTCCCACGGGACATCGCCGAGCACGAGCCCCGTTCAACGTTTTCACGGGTCTCGTCCCTCTCGCGCGCGCAGCAAGCGACCGATCAATGTACTAAAAATATATAAAAAAACTGGTATTTTACCATTTACCGCCCAGCGCCGGAGGGGGGGGGGAATTATTATTATTTCAGCCTTTTAACCCCCACCTCCCTCATCCTTTGACCGTTTCGCGAAAAATAAAAGTCCATTTAATTCGGTATTTTTTTTATTCAATCGGCAATATCGTAAATCAGTAAGGTGGTCGGTATATAAAACAAAAACCGGTATATATACACCTGCACTATATAATATGCCGGGAGGACACGACAACAAACCAGTGTGTCGTTTTTATCCGCGAGTCACATTTAATCGGACGTGTACATATATTTATATCCACGCTGCACACCAACCCCCGGGAGGGGGGAGAGGGGTGGTGGGACGGAGACGTAAAGCGTCGGTTGGACAGTTTCCAACGGCGACCGATGGCCTGCGCAATGGCGCGCGGGTAAGGTTAATTTATCACCATTTAAGCGTGAACGCGTATACACACACACACACGAGTCGCACTGCCCCGATCGATCGGAAAAAGCTTTCGGAGAGCTGACGAAAGCTTTCTCTGTGTTCCGCGTACACTGGTGAAATATCTATGGCGATTACGAGGACGACGACGATACCCGCGCAGCCGGCCACACGAGTACACACACACACACACACACACACACACACACACACACACACACACACACACACACACACACACAGCTCTGAGCACCGGGACACGGGCGGCGGCTGACAAAAGCGGACCGTCGACTATATTTCTGTTTGACGTTGCGCGCGCGCGCGCGCTCGCCTCCGGACCGGCGCGCCGGCCGTTGATGGACGGACGAGATCGTGCCCGGCCGAGACGTGGAGGTGAAGTCCACAGCGGTTTTTATCTGAGATCTCAATCTCGCTATGTACACACACACACACACACACACACACACACACACACACACACAAATGACAGACAGTTACAGCAGTACACGGACACGTCGTTTCGTTTTCTCCCGGAGTCCCGAAGCCGCGCCGAATCGAACGTGTATAATGTATAGGCAGTGTCGAAGAGGGGAAAAAAACACACGCGCACGAAAAAAAAACAAAAGAGAAATACGTTGTTTTTCTTTGGGTCACACGTATTCCGACTAACTACTATTACTCCGTCGTCGGCAGTGGCGGATCCAGAGGTCACGTAAAGGGGGGGGGAGGCCGAATTTTTATTAAGTATAATTATAAGTACATTAGAAGAGTAACAGTATTAATATTTTTACGTATATTTCTTCATTTATCAAGACTATATAAAATGTATACTTATAGCTATCATTTGAATTGTAACACACGTGGAGCCGAACGCTATGTTTTTTAGCTGGCTCAATTTAAAGGTGAGTGGGGTCAGCGGTTCGTATCATTCGCAATTTAAACAAAACACCTTTTTTTTTTTTTTTGCTTATTTGTTGTTTTCAAAATGAATTTCTCTAGATTTCTGAGGAACACCATACGTGTAAAAACGGTCATCGAATGAACGGACAATATGCGGACTGCGGTCATTCAAGAAAAACATTCCTTGACGTTCTATTGCATTAATATTACCATTTTTATCTAACAAATTTTGTTATTTATGTATTTTTCCAAATTTTTGTCGAAATTTCGTAAACGTAAAAATACAAGAAAAGCATGACCAAAGGGGGGGCGGAGGCGATCGCCCTATCGCTCCCTTCTCAAATCCGCCACTGGTCGTCGGTGGAAGGAACTCGGAAATCAGCGTTATTCCGACGCGTTTTATTATATATTATAATACGAGTACCTACTTTCAAATCTGTAAAATCTATCGAGCGTTGTTTAGATACTATTTAAACACTCTACACACAATATGTAAGTAAATCGTTGAGACACGCGAATATCAACGGAAACGTATTCACAGCGTTACACACATTATTTCAATTTTAACTAAAATGTGTAATGTTTATCAAATTCACAGTCAAAATAAAAACATTCTGGTATCTGAGTTTTATTTTATTATAACAGCAGAATGAGAAAGCTATTTATTTCAGAATTGTTTAAGAAAAAAAAAACAGTAAAAGTTCTTTGAAATGTTTATGTATCAATAAGATACGTATTTAATAGGTTCATTCAGACACTCGACATTGAATTTTATACGAATGATACTTCAGAAACTTATAATAATTGTTCAGTATGAAATATGGGAAGACTGAAAAAAAAACTGGAAAATATTTTTACATTTCCATTTGAACATAATGTATATTGAGTCCACGATTTTGCAGGGTACACCGAAATAATGATGGATTAGGTATTATCGATTTTAAAACAAATCGATCTGATAATACTGGTAAATATCCACATTTTATTTGTTATTTTCTTTAGAAATATATATATACATATAGTATTTGAAAACGCACTATTCAGGTTTTTGAAGAAACATACGACTACTCGTACGTTTAAAGAATATTATTCATTAGGTAATTCATATTTCATATAATATGTTGAAAATTATGCTCCACGCGTTTTGTACAAGTGAATCGAAATAAATATTTCAGTTAGACGTTTGCTTATTAATTTATAGTCTCAGTTATAACCTTTATAATGTCTTAAGTCGAGACTCCCGGGAAATCAAGCTACTCGTACAACATTCAAAGTATACAAGCAGTTACAATATGGAGTTTTATTATGTGTTATACAGTTTTTAGAGATTTAAGACAAAAAAATGAATATTATTGAACTACGGGCGTTGTTCATTACAGAGCTTTGATCGGAACGAATACACACACTTACAAAAATCAATATCATACACATTTACATGCCAATATTACAACATTGTACGCGTGTGTGTATGTATGTATGTAGAAGTTCTGTACTTTCGAATAAAACAAATTGTTTATATTATTACAGGTTTATAACTAAACCATTAAATTATTTAGTGTTGTACGAAAACATTTTAGTACCGATATATTATTCGAACTTAAACCATCTTTAAAGAAATATTACGCAAATATTTAAACATACGTTTACAAATAATGATCTCGAAAAAAAAAAAATATAATCTGTCACAAATAATATACATACATATATATATATGATTACAATAGGTATCCTATACAATATACCAGAAATTAAACCGTTTGTTTTTTCACACTGCACACACACACACACACAAACGCACCAAGTATGAGGCTATCCGCATTTTGCGATTAAATTTGTTATAAATAACACTTTTTAATTTAATTATTTAAGAACACAAGTAAAACGACAATAATTTAAACGCAGTATTCAAAAAACCGTATTCATAGACTTTACGTAGGTATCTAATAAATGAAACGTAGGAAAAATTAAAAACTTATTTTTGACTGGAATAGCAATCGTCTTCATTTTACTCGGCATCAGAAAAAACACCTCGGAACCATCTCTGCTCAGTGGCTTTTGGATGCAGTTTATCTCTCTTTTTTTTACTGAGCCATAATTTTTGTAGCTGCGAACAAAGTCGGCATGTTAACTTTTATGTAAAGAGCATCTTTAACGGTATCTGTTCTCAAACTAGATGATATTTTCGGTCCCGTTTTTAATAAGACGTAGGTGCAATTTTTATTTTTCGTATGATATATGAGTGCATACAAAAATATAGCCACTGCGATACACATATTATATTACGTTAGTTAATATACGCTTTTTACTATCAACTATTTTCCTTCAATAATTATAACAAATATATGCATACATACGGCAACGTAATTAATTAAATGGACGTTTCCCCCATTTAAACTCCTCCCATTTCATCCCTGTAAATTATTATTGTAGTGTATAATATGTACTTATTATACTACTATACCGTTTCGTTATAATATATATATGTGTATAAAACACTAGGGACAAACACAATATAATGGTATTGCGTGGCAGTACAAACACTAAACATAGAAGGGCTGGGGGTAAAAATGCGTCCTTTTTGATATTAATATTGTCGACCCTGACACAAGCACCGGAGTGCAGTGGTGGTTCTTCTACTTTATTTTTTCTCCAACTACTTTTTTTTTCCACTGTTGTACTTTATCGTTTCGTGCCAAACAACATTTTCCAGCGAATTGGTCGGGGAAAAAACCTACACGGGTAATCATTATCAAATTCAGGACAACATCACGCGAGAAGAGACAAATGGAGTGATACTCCCGGGACCATTCCCACGTTTAATCACTGGGAATAATAATGAACACGCGAACACTACTGGTATGGGCGCGCACGAAATGACCATGATTTATGACGACCTAACCGCTTTCGTTTAAACTCACAGAAAATTGTAACGTGGTTAGAAACCGCGAGATCGAGTTCGGTACGATTACTAAAATGAATACCATCCAGAAAACAAACACTTACCCAGTAGAGTATTACTTAGGTTTACGTATTATTTATTTGGATATCAACGTCTCGATGGCATACGGCAAAGAAAAAAAAATTTTAAAAAGAAAGAAAAAAGTTTATTATTTAATTCAATTTTTGGATAACAGATAATGACAACGTATCTCGTGAAATGTACCAACGTTTGGCCTATTATTAAGAAGACACGACAGCGTAGGGGTTGCATAGTTAGTAGCACGAAATTTAGTTTTTAAATATAAGGCATCTTGAGTTGTAAAAAGGGACCCATAGGCGATAATGATATTTTAGATAATAAAAATGGAGCATCAATAGAAAATGAAAGTAACGTCAAATTTTTTTTAGAGATTTAAAATGAGTAGGATTAACACTGACAAACGAAAGAAGCAATTTTTAAAAATGTACTTTGTACCTTAATTGAACAATTAATAGATGAATTTTGGTGAGGTGACCGATAATCAGACATGTGTTTTCAAAAATCGATATGACCAATGACATATATGAAGTATATATTGCGTAGGCCGTAGATATTAGTGAAACAAAAGTATTACGGTTTAGAAAACCGAGTATTTCCACGGTTTTTTTTTTTACAAATAAAATCTATATTGCCATTAAACGATAAATCTGTCGAGAATATTACTTCAAAGTCTTTAATATTAGCACAGAAACAATAGGAGTAAAATTATTAGAGTAGGTACTGAAAGTTTAGGTACATCGAGTCATTATTTTTACATTACTAGTGAAAATTTTCTAAAATTTTTCGGAGATCAGAGTAATCTTGTAAGTCTTTTAAAATATTAAAAACATTTCAGTTCATCGGCTAACAATAATATTAAAGAGCGACAGAGACGGCGGGCTGTGAGGCATCCAAGATGATAGTTATGGGAAACGAAAAATAATTATAGATTATAAGTTTGTTAATAAAATTACAAATAAAAATAAGTAAATCTTATACATTTTCTGATTATTTAAAAATACATTTTCGTTTATTAATTTTGTATCATTTTTTATACACGTCGCTTTATTCGATTATTTTATGGTAAACACAATTTAAAGAGTAAACGAGTTGTTGGTAGGTATGTATGAAATACGCACATTTTTATTTTCTGAAAAGTTTACTTTAATAAAATAAACCGTATAACATAGAAGAAGAAAAAAATGTCAAGTATTATATTACTATATAGTCTGTTGTGCATTATGAATTTGAATTATTGCGAAAGCGACATCATTGTATAATTTATATTACAGGGAAATCTGATGCAAAGCTATTCATTTTCCTGACTTTTTATCAGATACTTTTTGTAACCAAACATTTATATAAAGTACACGCACATACATGCACACTTATATATATATATATATATTATACACAGAGTTATGCTTATGACTGGTGTATAATACAGTAAAGTAGAATTAACCGTGCACCGGGCTTTGGCCGCTCGTAAATCTTAGCGACACCTCTGCCCCGGACCCTTCGGACAAATTATTAGACTTACTTTTCTGGAGATAGGGATAAATCCTTACCTTTAATTTGCATTCGGACACCGTCGTGGCTATACGGTATCGTATTTCTCCCTAATTCGGATTATCACGTTCCCTAGTAGTGAGATTTATGACCACGCGTTCAAAATGCAATGAAAGAAAAACCGGCTTATAAATGTTTTATTTTTAAAATGATGATAATATTACAATATGACATATTTAGAAAATATGAATTTCATTTTTATACATACATAAACAATGTTTATTAAACATATATATATATAAATAAATATTGTACAATGACCGACACGACATTATATTATTTTTTACATTCTAGTGTAAACATTTCATTATACGCATCATTTAATTATTTAAGTATATAAACATACATACACACACACACACACACACACATATATATATATATACACATACATATATAATTGAACGCTTTTAAGTATGTGTATAATCTGATATTGTCCATTAAAAGTTAGTAAAAGTTTTTTCGAGTAAAAAAATGTTCAATGCAATTCAATACTAAACGTTTTAACGTACAAATAAAATATATATTTTGGTCGGATACAAAATGGAAAAATGATGTCCATAAAACGCTTTAAATCAACTTGTATCGAAATAAGTTAATTTTATAATTATGGCGCGCGTAAGACGTATTATGTCAAAGGTTATAATGGCGGTGCGGCGTCTTCTTTTTATTTCATTCAAATCGTCTTAGTTCGACTCTAAATGTTATCGTAAACAAAATTTCGAGGGTTTGGCCTGCACAACTACTTACCGAAGAATCGATTGCGGGCTGCACGGGGTCACGTATAGTACCCTGCAGTGTCGCGTGTTTATTGACCCGGTAGTTTGGGAAAGCACCAAAAAGCCGAAGTCCCGGTATCTTTACTTATTCACAATATCCTATAGGGACACAAGATAAATATTTCAGAGTTCCGTTTTGTCAATCCCAGCAGTTCACCGCCTCCTACCGCCACGTCCGTACCGCGCAGGGAGTCCAAATGCATATTCCTTAACCTTAATATAACTTTTACAAGATTAAACGTTAGGGTTGTGGTGACAAATCGCGTACGTCTTTAACATTTGGTGCCATAAACTTTCAAACCGGTAATGATCCGGCATCAATTCAAAACGCACACGTATAAGGACACGGGTTATGGGTACGTATATGTGATTAGAAAGGGGATCTTGAGATTAATTGGGGCCCGATTACTGCCCAATCCGTCAGCAGTGCTTCGTACGGGGTAACATCTGATGATGATGATTTATTTTGCAAAACAGCACATGTCGCTTGTTCTCTGATATTTGAGTACGACGTAAATCATAATCTACACAGCCCCACTCGCTTATTACATTGTTAATTAATTGGCCTAAAATATCAATTTTTTTTGTTTTATGTATATAATAATTTTATCTCGATACAATAATAGTGATAATGATAAAGTTTCAATTGGGTATAAAATTATATTATATAAAATAACGCGAGAGAAATTTCAGAAACCAAATCGAATAGATTAGGCAGTTTAAAACGGAACGCGTTGTAGAAAATAAAAAGATTCTGAGCGGAGACGCTATGAGAGAACACGACAGTACCACAAACGTTTTAGTTCGACCCCACCCCCTTCTCTCCACGACCATCTCCCCGCGGGCGCTGTGTGTCTGTCGGCCTCACGTGTTATCGTTTGACTTTACCGCGTAATTCCGTTTGTGAACTCTAAGCGCGAGCACACCGAGAAACCCGATAAGCTCCTTTTGTAGCTTATCGAGTGCTAACGATTTGCCGCCACCCCGTCGAACACGGAGCGGAGGTTACTACGTCGCTTTGCGTATCTGTAAAGCGCCAGATTACTGTTCAAGCGGATGCGAATTGTGGAAATCACAAACACTGGAGGTGGAGAACAAATAATATATTCGTGATTTTAAGTAATCCTTCCCTCGCCCTCGGCTGCTTCATAATATATATATATATATATATATATATATATATATATATATATATATATATATATATATATATATATATATATATGGGCGTAACGCGTTTAAAACGGATAGCACTATTATACATTCAGTATATCGGATAATTAACATTGATTTGGGGATTACAACCGAATTTCGCGTGTAATAAGTGTAATATTCAATCGAATGGCGTTTGTGTGTGTGTGTGTATTCCGCAGAAACTCGCTTATTTCTCATTACAAATAAACAGCGTACGATATTCGTTAATTTCGGCTATCATTTATTAATAAACGTATTTATTTAGTTCGTCAACAGTATATATTACATTATTTATTAAAGCTTTGACGGAACCGTCAGCCGCGATCGTCTGATGTTATAATATTTAACGAAATCCTTGGCCGGTCGTTTCCGCAGGCGCATACGCGACTGTATGCGGAGAAAGCGCCTTCGATTAGAAATTATTAATTTACACGCGCGAACGGTAAGTGCGTTCCTATATCCGTTGAAAGGAACAACGGGTTCCTTTGTTCTCGCTGGGAACGGGATAACAAAACCGTTTCGGTATAGCTTCGAGTGCGGGAAGTAATTGTGGTGGAATAGATTTCCCCGGAGGGGACGTGGAACGAAGAAGAAGAGGAGAAAGATGAGGTATATAGTTTAAACAAAAGACAACAGAAAGGCACGATGATGAGTTCGCCCATGGGATCCCGTGTCTTTTTAACGGTACTCGCAGTTACTAGAGCAACTCTGGTTCCTGTTCAATGACTACGGTATATATGTGTACATATACCGGCTTATACCATGCGGCTACTCAAGAGTGGCGTATTATTAGTTTTGTGGAAAATAAATCAGAAATGTACTGGAAAATATGCACGATTCGTCTAAAGGCAAAAACGACAAGTTCGGATACATTTTTTAAACGTATATACGTATACATAAAAAAAAAAAACAAAAACAAAGAAATAAAAACAAAACGAAATCATTGAAGTTTTTCGTTTGAGAATTTAGTTTTAAAAAAAATAAACCGGTAAAATTTTGAGGCACTAACAATAGAATTTTATTGCGGTCTCTTCAAACGCATTTCCTTCGGTCGGTATTGTTACCGTATAACTGTACCGAAGAAGAGCCGTAGAAAGTTTTCCACCCTCTCATACGACTCCAGCCATAAAAGAAAACGATTTCAGAATTTCGATACAACCGGGCAGTAGGCGGAAACCCACCCACCTTCGGAATGTTTATAATTCTTTTGTATAAGCCGAGTAATAATAATAATAATTTATGCTCATAAACATGCACACCACAAAAGAAAAGTCGAAAATTCTTGAACTCTCTTTCCCTTTTCATATATACATATATTTCATGAACATTCAGTTGCCTTTTTCAGTTGACGAGACAAAAAAAAACCTGAATACAGCTTTTGAACGTTTAACCGGGACCGTATGAAATATATATGTGCGTATATTAAAAAATCGTTTTCGAGAAAAACCGCGCTGAAAAAGTAGCAATTTAGTGAAGTTCTCTCAACGTCCGCGGTCGTCGACATGAGGTGGTGGGGGCAACGTCATAAGAGCGTTGGACAATGAGCGAGCGATGCTGAAAGTACAGGCAATACTACACATACGCACGAATATTATATTGTATTAAATTTGTATATTATATATATGAGTTGTTGTATTGAAAAATAGTCGTTTTTCGACGAAAAGTCATCGCCAGGTATTAAACGAAAAATATAAATACGACATGATAAAAAATTAAAATAAACAAAATACGTAGAGAAAATATATGAATATGACAGAAAAAAAAGACGTAGAGTTGAAAAAAAAAACGGCAAAGAAACACTGTGCACACGAATTTATTAAAACTTTCATGGATCGAACTATTAATTTTATTTTGTACACGGAGAATTAAATTTAAAAAAAATACAACTAGGTATAGCGTGTTATTAATAATATTTTTAAATTCATTATGTTTAATTTCTTTACGAGTACATTGCATTGCGTTATATTATAATTACATTATACTGTACGTACGACAGGGGAAAGCTGAAGGCAAAACAGTACAAAACGTACGTAAGGTGACGTTAAAAGACCATTTCGCATGTGCGCCGGACAGCGGCGAGGGAAAAAGCGTCTGCAGAGCCCCGGGTCTCTTTCTCTCACTCGTTTCCCTCGGGAAAACAGGTATACAAAAAATTTATTTCTATATGAGAAATCGTTAAAACCCTTCCCGTGGCCAATATCGGTTCCACATATTTTACACAAACTGCAACAACAACGCGTAGAATACAGAACTGTGACGCGATTATAACTTTACCGGATAATCACGACACATAATTCCTGTATAGGTATGCCGATTTTACATACGAAAAAAAAGAAAAACTTAAAATGTTTATATTCACATATAGCGGTACCAGAAAAACAACTATAATTCATTAACTCCGAAATTATTTTCATCGTTTTCAGGTTATACTCTGAAGATACGATCGAAAATGGAGACGCTCTTAAGAAAACGAAGCTTTCAAATCATCATTAAAAAAAAATTTTCAAAGTCCATTCGCTTTTTGAGTAACTTCTTCCGACGAATGTTGACCTAAACGAGTTAGAAAATCATATTTTCCAAATATATGTATTTATGTGAACGTCACATCTTTTTTCTATTTAATTTTTAGTCCGATCTAATACGGCGAAATACGTTTCTATTTAGAAACTATCTCTCCCGCTCATATGAACTTCGTTTTCTAGTTCCTTCCAGCTTGAAGTTTAATTTTTACTCCACCTAACTCGTATTACTTTCACTTTTGATGTTTTTTTTTGTTTTGCTAAATTTACAATTCCCGTAAAATACTCGTCATTTAAAATAGACGTTATGAAATTAATTAATATAAAGTTCTACTATATTTTTCCCTTAAGTCAACATATTCACACTTTTTGAAGCTCTTTAGACGCGTGTCGTAAAAACGCTCCAAACTACTGTCATAAAAACTGTAAACTCTAAAAATACATATATAAATATATAATACATACATATATATATATTTTTGCATCGTATACCTACATATAAATATTAGAAATTTGCCACCCCTAAAAAATTGCCGCTGTAAGAACGTGCTTATAGTTTACTGGGAAATACGGTACTGACATATAGTTACGGTATGGTAACTATTTTTTATTCGCGTTTTATTGAAATACAAAATAATATTACTTTTTGTAAAAATGCAATTTAAGTACACACTTTGGTATTCGAAAATGTGGTATTGATATTTTGTTTTCAAGAACCTAACCACACCCGCAGTGTTTGTCGTATCCACGTACATACCAAACACAGACAAATCACGTTACACCAGTTCTCAAGAATCGCGATTGGGTTCGGATTGAATTTAGAGTAGGAACACATAATATTTTACTATAAAAATTTGAAGAGAAAAATTGTTTCGCATTGCCTTTTCGTAAAATGCGACGCCCGACAAAAAAAATGTTACAACGTTCTGAGGATTAAAAAAAAAAAAAATACGAAAAGCTGTAACTATAGCCTTTGTTGGGCGTTATAATATAAGCTAAAAGGCTTCTCTTCAAATTTCGTAACGAGCGTTTATAAACTTTAAATTCAATCCAAACACCACAATTCTTGAATCGGCGTAGCTCGACGTTATTAGATAGTAGACGGAAGACGACAATAAATACAGGCGGTATTGCGGCGTCCTCTTAAAAGGATCGACCCTAATCGTATAAATACGGATTCGAGTTAATGGAACTTTTAACAGATTATCGTAGTAATAATAAACGAATATTTTCTAATGTATGTGGTTACGCCGCACGGGAAGAAACACCCGATACAAATTCGTATGCATCCAATAATAATCGCTCATTATAAGTTTATATATATTATATAGGTATATGGCTGAAATCAGATTATGTAACATAAATATTATTATAATAATTGTCTGAAAAACGAATATAAAATCGATGTAGGAAGTATAATTTATTGAATTAACATTTGAGTTAAAAAAAAAAAAAAAATTTGAAACTATCCGATTAAAATAATAAAGGGATAATATTTTAGAGTAAGCGTTTGCATGTACGATGACCACCGCCGAAGGTTTTTTACAAAATCTCGATATTGATTTTCATTGAGTCACGAGCTTCATATTCAGAATTGTTTTACGAACGCGCCGATGATATACGATTGCTTTCAAATTTAAAATAATAATACTACTGTTTTGTAATAACTTGTTCGTATCTTTTAAAGTTTAAACACACGATTTACTTTATTACTGCCGTGTGGTGCGTATTTAATAATTTATGGGGTGGCTCCTGAGTCGAGCAATAAAGATGCTCGTAGAAAAGTCGTACTCAATTCAAAGTCGAGCAGCGCGTGGATTCAGTTTGCCACGCGTGTGAGTCAATGTCGCAGCAGATCGGTACGCCGTACGCGTATTATTATTATTATTATTATCTTTAACGAACGCACGTTATAACGATTGAATACATTCATTAAAATTATAATTTATCGATATTTAAAAGGACTCCTATGATTTTTATCAAAATAACTGCTTCACGCAGGTATAGAACTCTGAAGGCTTCACAGTCATAATTCTGACATTAAATTTGTACACAAAAAAATTAATTATACAATAATATTTTGTTTAAATATCTTTAATTCTTAACAAATTATAAGTGTTTTTAAAAAATAGAATTTTTACTATTTTTTTTAAATCCCGTAACTCTTTAAGAATTAAAGATATTTAAAAAAAACAGTTCTGTTATTGCGTATAAATAATATTGTAATTTATTTTTTGTGCAAACATTTCCCGTCTTAAATACACAACTGTTTAGGGTTCTTCCCCTTCCCCGTAAAACGGTTTTATAGTAAATATTTTAATTTTAGGAACATTTTCTGTATTTTTGCGGTCCTCTTTAAAAGAGGGTTTTTTTTAAAATCCCTAGCACAAGGGATAACACTAGTATACACTGTACGCCGAACGATCTACCGACTTGTGGACGGTATATATGAATGTAAAACTAAATATGATATTTCTCGAGAAAAAAAGATTCAATAAAAACATATCGAACAATAGTCTTATTGTAGTACAGTCTAATTATATTGCGGAAACGCTAAATCGAAGTTTCATTCGTACGATTATATGACTGTTCTCGTCAACGCAAACACGCGATCGTTTCTTACACTGTCAAGTGCGTACGTATAAGGCTACACATATCAATAGTAATCCTAATATATACTGTTATAATGGCTCATGTTTGGTTAATAGTTTGGCTATAAATCGTAGGTCTCTAAGTACAATGACAGATTTATGGCATTCGAGTTTCATATACATATACGGTTCTTACTCCAGAGAGTTATTGTTGGACA
This sequence comes from Slavum lentiscoides, assembly GCA_032441835.1. Lineage (NCBI taxonomy): Eukaryota > Metazoa > Arthropoda > Insecta > Hemiptera > Aphididae > Slavum > Slavum lentiscoides. Next base: position 34,840,671 of record CM063706.1, on the reverse strand, counting down.
CTATGGCTGTTTCATATGCTTCCCATCTCTCCCGTGGGTAGTGATGGTGGCTCGAGACCTGTCGTTTCTCGAATACCGCTAATACCTAGACACACTCGTTATTACCGAAAACCATTTGGCGAATTTCGCAACGACGCCGCCGCAGTGATGATGATGAGCTCATGAAAAAAATTTTCCCAGTCATTCCCGTTGTACAAACACTTGAAAAACGGCGTACTAACGAGAATATTAGGCCTTTCAAAACGGATTTGCTTTTTAGAGCCGCCGAGAATAATGTCTAACGTAATAACTACTGGACCGTAAGAGCACGTTTCTACGTTGGACACATATTATTAGTCTAGTGGTATAAATTGTCGGAAGTCGCCGTCCGGTATAATAAATAGCGACGTATTAATTAAAAATAACGGGAGAAGCTGAAATCGGAATGGTGGCGAAACCGTTGCGAAATAAGAACGTTTAATCAGCTTAATGCAACCGACACTTTTCAAACAGACATAAACTCATTATTGTACTCCCGCACAACAGTAAGCTATTTTCATTATTATTTTTCATGTAGAAGTCCTATATATATATATGTGTGTGTGTGCGCATAATGCTCTACGACGATTTTGAATACATCTGATTGCATATGCAATTCTGTAATGCAATAAGTACATTACATTATTTACTCTATATACAAGTGAAAATCGGTAGAAAACCGAGTAATGTTTATAAATTTAAGTAGACCGAAAATTGATTTTCTCGAGTATTGTCGAAATAAAACGTTTCCAGTATTATACGTTTTACTGGCGTGAAATCACTTGTCTCGTGGAAGGACAGTTGTTGAAATGTATACGCTATTTGTGGAAATATTTCAACGAATAAATACACGAACTTTAATTCGCTCATGCCACGTGACGTAAAATTCGATGGTTGGTAATAATAATATAATTTCTTTCAGACCGTATGAATCAAAAGCATTTTTTGCTTATATATATATATATTTTTTTTTATCGGACGTTTTATATTTGTCTAAAAAATGCTTGCGGGGATCCGCTCGCTTGTCCTGTCCGACGTCTGCGCAAGCGGAATAATCTAAAATGTCGATTAACCACCATTAAACTTCCTTACTAGCCAACCTGCATAATACCCATGGGAAAATTTCGCGCAAAAAAGTAATAAAAAGAAACAAAATGCATGCGGGGAGAGAGTGGGAGAAGAGACCAGGAAAGTAATACAGAGAGAAAAATATTACGTAGAAATTGAAAATCGAAAATATTTGAGAAAGAATTTTTATATTTCAGGCAAATATAACACAGGCACATAAATCGCAGGAAAATATATTACGTGGGAATACATACGATTTTTCTTATATTATTATTATTTACGATTTTATTTTTTATAATAACACGTATTATGATACATTTCCGTGCAATATTTTCCTGTACATTACCCGTAATAATTTCCAACGTTTTACTTTTCAGCGTTAATACTTTCCCCGCATATTACGTTCTGTGCGTTACGTTTTCCTAAATTTTAAATTTCAACTAGATATTGTCCTCGATTTTCATCCGTTACTACATATTATTTACTTATAATAGGTGTACAAATGAATAATCCAAATTAGTTTAAGCAGTTACGAATGAATAATGGATACTCTATGACAGTCATGGGTAAATCGCGGCGAACCATCCCGCATCAATTGAAAAACCCAATCAAAAGGTTCTCCTCTGCTTTTAGTGGAGGGTTATTAAGGGTGTGTTTTATTACGAGTCGCTGGAACAGGACGAAATAGTTATTGCGGACTGCTACCAATGTCAGTTAATCTGCTTGGGCCGAGAATTAGAAAGAAAACGCCAGTATACAGTTAGTTGGCAAACGAGAACGTCCAGTAAAATTGTTGCATGACAACGCCAGCAACCACACATTGCTTCCGATACAAATAACATCATAATGAATGTTTGCTAAGACGTCTTGCAACACCTGGCGTATTCATCAGACGTTGCTTTATCCGATCACCACTTATTCCGGTTCAATGCAACGCGCCTCATTCGATATGCACTTCCAATCAGTAGATGAGACCCGAAAGTGGCTTGACGATTTCATCATCTGCCTGAAAGATGGCTTAAAGTTATAGAAAGTAACGGCGAATATACTTTGGTCGAACAATTTAATTTACTTTCTTTTAAAATATATCTTGAATGTAGCTAAAAAAAAAATTGGATTATTCATTTGTACATCTAACGTTTTTTCGCCCTCATCCCACGAAAATTGTTTCATTTAACTTTTAATTCGTTTTAACGCATTAACTGATCGTTTTAAATAATATAAATAAATAAATTGATATGGGACAACACAGATACATTCTCAATGCAATATTTACATAAGGGTCATAATGCCTTTAAATCCTTCAATTTTAAGTTTCATACAAATCTCTACGATTGATTTTGGTAATTGTTCTCTGGTTAATAAAGCAAGTAAATGGCTACGAAAGCGTATACATTTGTTTGGAAACGATAAATCCAGAACCGCAGAATAATGTTTTCTTCTTAACCGTTTAGATTTTCTCCGACTTCACTGACGCTCAATTCAATGTATATTATAGAAAAACAAAAAAATTTTCATTTACTTGGTCATTCGTGATTTTTCTTTTTCTCAATTCGGTCATTATAGTAAGCCCACGATTACAATATAAGTGTTAAATTTAAACGATTCTTTAGAATTAAAATCGACTTCTCCGATTTAGAGCTTTTTCCAAGCTCTATAGTAGTAAAATCACCGTGTTCGAGGGGATTAACTTTCAGAGACGCTGAAGATAAATTTGGATTTTTACACGATTGTAATTTTATTTACTGAGTCATTGCTGAGTTTGAAATCCCTTTTTAGCCAAATACATTTCAGACTACGCTAATATAGGGATAAAAAAAATGTTTCACGGCTAATACCTGTCATTTGATACTTCTTTTTTTTTCATTTGTTACGTAGCACGGTGCCAGGTATCACGGTATTAGAATATTATTGATAAAAAAAAAAAAAAAATTAAACAATTTACATTATTAACGCAGAAGATTGGCTATGTAAAATAATGCCCTGCCCGGAGCGATCGACCCCCCTTAGCCCCCACCCCTAAATACGCATCTAATATATATATGCATTTCTTTTTTGAACACGCTTTTATTAGGGTGACCCGTATGTATGTATGTGATGGGACCTTTCAGCGTAATTTTCATCAATTTCAAGAAGTCTGATTAACTTGAAAATTTGCAAACGTGTCAAGGGCAGGTGACAATACAATTATTTCATAAATTTGTTCTTACGTCCTAACTAGGATCATCAGGATGAAACGAAAACGATTTTATCAAAGTTAACAGGGAAAGTTCAATGTAATGGTGATGCATTAGATGAAATGTTAAGGTAAGGTGAACATGAATAAAATAAATTTAGATTTATTGTCACACATAAGATATAATACAAATCGAGGTTCTTGGTTGTTAATTACTTTTGAGACTAAAAATTAAGAAAATAAATTATAGTTGAAAAACAAAAAAAAAAAACACGCTTTAATAGCAAACCGAAATAAAAAGTAAAAAATAATTTTGAAGTACAAAGAATTTGTGTTACAGCAATACAGAGAGTCCAACAATCAATTATGATTATTTAATTTGGAACGAGATTAAAAATTAAATTATTAATTGCATTTATAGTAAAAAAAAAAGCGTGGGATGCATTTACTATAATAATATATTTTCATAATAACTCTACTTTTTATAAATACAGCTACCAATGAAATAATTTTAACATTTGATATCAAGCACCGCGCGCTTTTTTTTTTACTATATAAATCGAATTATTTTGCGAATAAATTAATTTTCATATTTTTTTTCTCTCATTCCGAATTAAATAATCACAATATAATTGGCGGTTGGACTTTCTATTGTTGCAGTAACACAAACTCTTGGCAAAATTATTTTTTTACTTCGGTTTGCTATTAAAGCGTGTTATTCACGGCCTCTCGATATCCGCCGCGTGCGTGTACACATTTTTAACGTTTGCGTGGGGGAGAAAAAAATTCATCCACGTCCGCGTATTTACAACTGCACACGTTGTTCGACACGCACACGCACACACACGCGCCACAGGCTCTCCTCACTTTATTCGCTAAACAATATAATAATCGTGCGAACGCTCACCGGACCAGAAGAAACGCACGCGCGCGCTCGCGTTTCACACCGCGTCGGAACGCTAGCCGTGTGTTTACTCGCCGAATTAGCCGCAGACCGACTGGCACACAACACCCGCCGCCGCCCAGTCAGTCGGCACGGGCACCGCCGACGCCGCCGCCCAGTCAGCGATGTTCATTTGATATTCCCAGCACGGCGTCCTCCTGCCGACGAATATCGGCGGCGGCACCTTTCGGACGTCCGCGGATTAATTAGCCGACGACGTGCCACGTGCCACGAATACAACGATTTCACGCGGAGAACAGCACTACTACTATACATACGGCACACGTCGCGTACCCGCAGACGCCGTGCGCGGCAGGAATTATTGTTATTATATACACAAACACACGCACGTGTAAGAAGAAGACGGCGGCACACGGACTACGACGGCAAGAGGGTACGGCCGCAGGAGACGGTGGCCGCGGCGGCGGCGGCGTCTGGCCGCGTGATCGTCTTTCTCATTACAAACACACAATCGTATTACGCGGGGTATATCATACCGTCGTCGCGTTTCTATATAATATTATAATAACGATACCCCGGATACCGCGATGAATATTAAATCCGTCGACATTGATATCACTACTATCGAAGAAACCGGTGACGGATCTGGAGCTTAATAATCTAGTGGTGATAATGGGGGGGAGGGGGTTTAAAAATTGTAATAGCGAGAAGGCTTTACTCCCTTTGTCCTTCCCAAAAAAAAAAAATAAATAAAATAAAATCGAGTCATTTTCTTTTTTCTTCCGACGTGTAAACATCTATTACGACGGTACGAGGATAAATCTCGGGAAATGTGTAAACTGTTGTCACGACAACTGATAATAATATTTATTAATATTAATAATTATTGCACGCAACATTTTTTGTAGTATGCGCTAAAAATATTTAAAAATTCGCCACGTGTTGAACGAAACAAGAGCTTCTTCGATAATTTATAATAAAAGAAAACGATTACCTTATATCTAATATTGAATTTTTGTACGAAAAGAAAAACTCGTTTCATATTGACGCGTATTAGGAGCACGAGGACGTAACACAATATAGTTATACATACGTCATCGAAGCTATTATAATAATTGACGAAAAATTATAAGAATAAAACACACACGAAATTTAAAAAAATGTGAAAACTGAATTCGTTGTTACATAATTCAAACGTTGTGTTATATTGTTATAAAAAGCCACGTTTTACAATAAACCGAAAAAAAAAATGAACTTCGCCGTAGTAATTCCTAAGCCCTTTTATAGTTAACGAGACTTTTTTCTCGGTATTATATAGCGTAGAAAGAAAAAAATTATTAACATTTACATTTGCATAAACATGTAATTCGTCTATTACATACATATATATATATATATATATAAATTCATATTATATTACTAAAAAAAAAAAAATCGAATACATTTTTCGAGTACGACTTTACTGTTAACAAGATCAGAAATGTCCCTTTCTATAATGTGGATAATCATTAAATTAGTAAATCGAACTCGCGTCACGGACGTCCTGAACCAAGTTGTATTATTAATGCGTCTAATACGGGAAAATTATCATTTTCACAAGTTATGGAACACATTGGAATGGCCAAAGCTACGCAGCTTCTAATAATTTGTAGACATATGTATCATATTTTTTTTATCATTTTATTGATACTGGTTCAAAGTTGCTTTTATAATTTTTAATGCAGGTTTTAGCAACGAACATTTCCGTTTTTAAATCGGCAACATTTATATGTTTAAATGTCAGATAGATTCAACCCGTTTGTAAGACTCGGCTGCACGAGTAACAGAGGTTATTGTTAGAAGTTTGGACGTTGTAAGCACTTTGATCTATTCGTCTGATATATGAAACTATAAATTCAATTCATACTACGCACGATCAGCACACAATATATTAATTTTGCTTTATTGTATCGTTTTGCGATCATTAAATTGCTTGTTTTTGGAAGGATTTGATCACTTAACGACCACACAATGTGTAACGGGTCAGGTCGATTTTATCTCGTGTAATTTGTGATTGATTGCTTTAGTTTATCGATCCGAAAACATAAAATTATATGTGTTATAATACACATTCTAAGTCATTTTAATTCCGTCGTTTTCCGTCAACCTTTTCGTCATAGTGTCACGAGTATATTTTTCATTTACGAGCTACCGTCGTGCCATCAAATTCTAAATTATATTATTAATTTATTTTATACATATGTTGTAAAGTTTTTTTCATAATATTTGTCATATATTCTTTTATTTAAATTTCTCAATATAAAACCACAAATATGAAAAAAATTGAACTAACCTTTAATAATCATATAGTAACTATTTATATAATATATAACATTGCAGTTTAAGTGTCCTACACATTTTATCCGAGAACCTATGAAGAGCTTAAAGTAACTCTATTATACATATATTAATCTAAATTTATTGTTATTATTATTAAAATTTATTTTAAAGACAAATTATAATCGTATGTAAAATTAAATCAATATTGTACTGCTACAATAAAAACGATAAATATTTATCAGATTAGCTCAAAATTATCATAGTTTTTCTTAATATTTATGTACTTATTTATGGTTAAGTTTGTTTACAATTACCATGTCATTAAACTTAAATTGTACATTCAAGAATGCTATTTGAATATACGAGTATATATATATATATATATATATATATATATATATATAATATATATTAGTGATGTAAATTGTTCGATTTTCGGAACGAATCGAACCGAACTAAGGGAGTTGCGTTCTGTTTGAAAATCGAAACCATAATTGGAAATATTCGAATCGAAATAAACACAAAATAGTTCAGCTCAAATATCGAACCTCAGAAAATGAAATTCAAAAGGAATTTTTCGAAAACAAAATTCAATTAAGGTTCAAATAAATAAAATGAAGTTTGTTCTATTTTTTGGATAGAAAGTAATTTTTTCCTCAGACTGTAGTTAAACGAGTTGAAAAATTCAAATAAACACATTATTGGTATACCAATATTCGAGGCATATTAGGATCCAAAAATAAATTGTTTTCGTGGTTTCGTTATTTTTCAATACCCAGTGGTAAATAAGTTACAAAATTTGTAACATTGTAACGTATAATATATAAATCAATAAAGTATGATTTAGTGTTCTGTTGTTTATAGTACATAGTAATTTATTTTATGAATTATAATAATTAATTATCAACTAATTCAATTTAATTTTAAACCCATTGAGTATTTATTTGTTTTAAATATTATAAAAATTAATTTAAAAGTTTAATCCTTTAAACTTTTTTTGAAGTTCGGTTTGGGTTCGATTCGACCTCAAAAACCTGGGTTCGTAACATCACTAATATAGTAATATATACTAGTATACCAAAATACACATTTAAACATCAACATTTATAATCTTTAGCTTAAAAACGGTTCAAATGTTTAAGTAATATATCACGCTATCCAATATTTTACTATAGGTACTAAAATGATTGATGGGTGAACATTTAAAGTCTCTAGGATAATTATTATTTTGTAAACTACAGTAAAATAACGAATATTGTGTAGAAACGTTGGCACGCTATACAATTTTTCCGTTTTACGCAATTTATCAATATACAGTTTCTTAACGATATATTTCCTTACATTTCAGAAAATTACTGGGAAAAACTATTCTAAAGAACCATCTGTGAACAATTTTTGGCCTTTTAAATGTTACATACGTAACGTTTGAAGCTCTTTCTTCTACATAAAAAAGACACATCAATGTAAAATCAATCAGTTCATCATTTTATTCAGAATATAAAATGTATAGATATAAATGGAATAAATTTAGTGCATATTGTATTATATATATAGGTATATTATAATAGGAAGTTTTCAAAAATAATTATATGGACAAAGAGAATTAAAAATAATTATCAAGGAAAGTATACTAACTGAGTATCACACAATATCATATTTTTAACGAATATTCATTTATTTTTACATTACTTTTATTACTAAAAAAATAACATTATTACGGTTATCATTCAGCTTTTTTCATTACTTATTCTCATCGGGTAAAACGTATTATTTGATTGTGTATTCACTAGCCTATGAACGGTCAGTGAAATTTAATCATTTTATTTTTTTTTACCGAGGCCAGTTCATAAACTAATATGTGGTTTTATCAGACCAATTTTTTTTTCATTTTTTTATAAAATTGATCCATTTCCTGAGCTGCATAAAACTCAACCTAGCGTTCCGGAATAATTGAAGGAAAAAAACGTTCAGCGTTATTACACATTTTGGTTGTACAGGTTTTTTCCCTCCACTAATTGTTCTTTGAATAAAAAAATAGATTTTGTGATTTTACGCACAGTGGAAATTGCCAAGTAAATTACCGGAAATAATGTGAATTTGTTAATAAAATGTAATAAAAAAAAGAACATTTATGGGGTATTAAAGGAATTTAATTTTATAAATGTGACCATTAAACCAGAATTAAACAAGTGTTTTTTTTTTGTATTTTATATAAATTACATTATGTTTTAATTTTATTACTTATTTTTATAATATTTGATTTAGATACTTTTAAATTTGCCTTTACCAACATCATTATTTTTAAATTATAAATAAATACATCACGTGGCTAGACTTTCAGAGAGGGGGCCAAAATTGTTTTCCAAGGTACGGCAAAAATAAATTGTATACGCATGGTTACGGAAATAAATGAGTTTTTATCTCCTTTTCTAAATTAATATATTATAATTATTATTGCTATATATAAAAGATTTTAAATTATATTTATAATTATTAAGTTTAAATAATTTAATATAACATATGTACACGTATAACTAAATGATTTATTATTACTTACACCAACGTCAATCAACAAGTGTATTTTTGTTTTTTGTAACAGCTTTTTGTTTTTGTTTTTTGACAACTATTGCTATATGGTACTTATACATTTTTAAATTAAACAGAAAACGAGAAGAATTGTTTTTACTTATTTTGTCAGTATGATTACTGTATATTGATGATATTGTATACTACTTTTCACTTTCTATCCTAACTTCTTTCAAATTTAAAAAAAATAAATAAAATATACAATTTTTTTTTTGATAAAATACACAGGTTTTAGTTTTTTTTTATTATTTTGAATTCTGTTTAAAAAGTAAAAAGTACAAAAGTGACCGCTCGGACAGGAGGAGGCGATGGCCTATCTCTGCCACACTTCGTATACGCCCATATACTTGTATATATATTTTAGTTAATATGGTCGTTATTTAAACACAAATCATCATATATTAATTACACAATTATACGTATAGTATATTTATATTATAAATAACCGAAGTAAGTTAGGAGTTAATTGTTTTCATTAAATGAAGTACAGTACATTTTATGAAAAAAAAAATGAATATTATGCATAGAAATTCACATAATTTTACCCAAACGTATAAAATGCACACATCAAACACTTTTTTACAAGGGATGAAATGGATAATATGATTAACATTATATATGTATAATATACACGTATAATGCATATAGCTTATATAACACGCGTTATGATTATTGAGTACATAACAATAACGTCTTGGCTACATGCATGCGGTTTATCATAAAGGTAGTCATGGTAACGATAGTGATTCAGTAAATTTGTAATGAGCAACCTTATACTGATTATAAATTTACGGGGACTCCAGATTAAAGGAACTACTCCTTCCTCCCCTCAAAAGCCTTCAAAGATAGTGTAAAAATGCCAAAGGTTGAAAAGGAGTTTAACCATAAGGGTGGGGAATGTTTCTTGTGATATACAAGTCAGACTACCTCGAATATTAAATTCCTATGCAAGGGATAAGGAATTCTTGGATGAACGAAGGGTAGTGTAAGAAGATGGTAAGTTGTGCAAACCCTTTTGACAAAAGATGGCTTAAACGTTAGTTCATTCGCCCTACACTCACCCTATCGACCGGTGCATGACGGAATTCATTTTCCTTCTGTTATGAAACCTGGGATTTACCTGAATGTGTTTTCGAAACTAAAACTTTTTTTATGTATTATTTAAAACAAACTATTTTTAAATACATATATTTATTAACTACATTATATATATATATATATATATATATATATATATATATAAGTAGTAAATAAAAACAAATGTATACCGTAAATGCAAAGTATTTTTTTTGAGTTAAAAAAAATATTCGTTTACCATAATAAATAATATAAATATCAGGATCACTAAAGACAAAAGAATATTTACCTTAAAATGGAGTTACTAGAACGCGTAACAATGAGAAAATAAAACAATATAATATCTAAGAAAGTTATTGAATCGAATGGATATTTTATAAAACATGCGGTAAAAAATTACATCGAACTTTAAGTAGCAACAAACCAGGCATATATATATATATATATATATATATTTAAAACAGTACTTACACTATATACAGAGCAGAAGAGGATATTATAATTTTTTTTTTTTTTGTTAATATAATTCACATTATGAAACCTTTCTTACGGGTATTAATCAGCAAAACTTAAATACCCTTTGGTTAATCGAAACTTCGTCTCGTTTGGAAAAGTATTTAGGGTTCATCTGTATCACAACAAGCTATAATCTTTTAAAAATCAAACAGAGTGTAAACATTGAGAATGATAAATTGTTGAATCGTAAAAGTCATATCCGACTTATTATAAGATATTGGTTTATTATTAAATATTAACGAAATATAATTAATTACTCGAATGTTTCGATTATTTTAATTTTAATTAAACGATGAACAATTAGTTTTTATTAAACTATAGAAATAACTACTTTTTAGTGTGACGTTTGGTTTAACAATATTTTAAAATTAATCTTACATATATAATTTCAAATTAAATAGTTAGTTACTCGGAATCTGTTAATTTAAAGAAAAAAAATGAATGTAAAAATCAGACTTTATATCTATACATATATATATAATTATTTTTTGTTTATTCCAACTGATCGGTTTTAATGCGCTTAAAAATGTTTATCAATCTCTTAAAGCTAATTAAAAATGTTCAATGAAGTAGTTATGATTATTTTGAAGAACTTTAATAATAAAACTTGACAGCTTTTTTAGTAAATCTTTAGCAATATTGCGATGTCTTAACGTCATCGACTTATTAACTCCATATAAGTTTAAAACATAAACGTTATATTACTATAATATATACTCAAGAAGAAACCAGAATCGTGTGTAGGAAGCGAGTCATATATGAAAAATCGAATACGTATTTCAATTTTCAGACGGCAAAGGAATCTCTTTTTTCCAACTAGCTCCTTTTTTCACCCCAACAAAGCTATAACATTATAGGCCACCGGGAACAAATGAACTTAACGCAGAAACCTTTGAAGTTTTTTTTTCACCTCAGAAATGACCTTCCATTAATGGCATTTCCGTGGGCGGGCATAAGCTTTACCGTGTTTTTCGGCCGAGGGGTGTATTTCACGAGTGGTGGTGCAGAGAGGGTTTAATAACCTTCCGAATACATTCGGCTACTGACAGTCCGTTTCACGTGCAGAACCCAAAGAAATAGCGTTTGTGTGTGTGTGTGTTTTTTTTTAAGGTTTTTGACTTCATACAACGACGACCCGTCGACATAGCTTACTCCCCAGACAATAGTTACCAATTTTTCTTGTTAGAACTGCGAGTAAAGGGTAGAGGTACTCTTTTTACTAGTCATGTTTTTCGGATTTAAGTTATTTGAAAATAAAATATGGAATATAACGATAACTATCAATTCATGTAGGTAATTTATTTTAAAAATATGTGAACAAATATAAGAATACATATAATATTTGAAATTATAATACAAAGTCTAATGTTCGTGTAAACCGTTTGATTAAGAAATGAGATTTCATTGTTTTTTTTCTACGACATAATATGTAACATATAACCTAACCTAAGGGGTGTGGAGTGTTCATCTTTTCCGTTATGGTTTTTGTTAAATTAATTTGCACGTAATCATCAAGAAAAATAAATAAAAGTACTTTTAAAACATTATATTGGACAAATTTAAATAATTATATTTCGCTTATGTAGAATATAGGTAACTACAACTATTAGGTACTTGCAATTATTGTTATTCTTTTAAATGGATTAATAACTACAATATTGCAGTTTTATAAAGAAAAGGTAAATATAATATAACCGCTTGAAAAATGATTTTTGAATAAAATGTAATTTTTTAAATAATACTACGGTAAATATAAATTAATTTACATCTAATATATTTAAAATTGATTATGTTATAAATATATATTTAGATATTTTACATTTATAATATAATGGTATTTTTATATATATATATATATATATATATATATATATACAAATGTATTATATAATATTATTATATTTTAAAGGGGAATCTGAAGTGATTTTTTTTTATTACATACACTTTAGATGGAACCTATTTGTTTGCGATGAATAACAAAAGAAAGGAATGACCCAAGTTCACAATAGCGATTCTAATTCAATAATATAGTAACGATTGTTAAAATCACTGTATTGTTAGCGTCTAACGAAATGAAATAGACGGGAGCAGCTGGTCTAAAGTGTGAAACATGTAGTCAATTTGACACACGTTTTACTTTACTACTGCATACTGTATGTGCCAAAGTAGTATCCAGATAAACACGGTTAATATAAATAGAATCAATGAAGATTTCCTCAGAGAAAAAAATAAATGTAGCGATAAGCATTATACGTTTCCTAGACTTGAAATATTTTCATATTTTGATAAAAGTATGAACAAAATGCGTATATATATATATATATATATATATATATATGTATTTCAAAGAAGTGCACTCAAATATTCTAAAAGACTAAAGTATCACGAATAATGACCGCTGAACTCGTGAAAATTAAGTCATCTTTTGATGAGAAAGAGACAATGATTATAAAAATAGGTCAGAAGTTATACTGTGTTTAAAAATAAATGAGAAAATTCTTGAATAATCATAAAAAAAAAAAATGATTTGAAATGAAACTTTATGGTGTATTATAATATAATGGAATGGTTTTCACTTGTTACTGACGTAATTAATAATGTGTTACATGAGTGAGATAGGTACTCAGATTGAATTACAATTCTGTGTACATAGTCTGCACAGTGCACACGTAGGTAGTTACCGGTTAAATTTCAATCGATTAATTTGTTTATTTTGTTAAGTATATATGATACACGTATGAAAAATATTGAGTGATCATAAAATTGTACACATAACTCGGTTTAATGGTTTATTTATTATATTTGTATTATCAAAGATTAAAATTTTATTATCATATTGTGGATATTATATCCATAAACCAATATGTTTTTCATCCCTTTTTGAATTGTAAAATATTCTCCAAATTGAATAAAGGTCAGTAATTTAAGTAAGAAAAAATATAAAATTATTTTTATTCTGTAAATGTATATATATATATTTTTTTTTTCAATCGACTTTTGTACTAATTCATTTTAATATTGTTATAAAATGTTAAACTTACCATTATAAATTAAATATTGATAAATAAATTATTTATTTATTATTCGACCGATATGAATCTAAAATATGTAAATTTAATACGTTAAATGTTTCAAAAAATAGTGTACACTATTAATAGTGTACAAATATACGTATATACTGATGCAATAATTTTATGACTGGACAATATTTCCATAATATATGGTCAACTATTTTTGTTTTTTTATCAGAATTACGATGGGTAACTAATCCACTTTTTTTGTACACATTTTCTCCTAGCATTCTTATTCTTTTATTTTTATGTTTCACAACAGGCTCGTGCAATTTTAAATATACATATATAAAATATAGCTGTGCACGGATAGGAAGATTTTTTTACTGATGTATATACCGTGTTTAGACGCAAATGTCAGATTGAAATAGTCTCCGACATGGCATCCATTCTCATGATCCTTTTAGTTTTTTTTTTATTTCTTTCATAAATTTAATCAACTAATTTGTGCTATACATTTTTCTCGTTCATATATTCAGTTTCGCTTCGTTCGACTCTTTTTATTTCTCTCTCATTCTCTCTTTTCTACCAATAGTCATACGTTGTATGTAAGTTTTCTTTTCATTTATATATTTGTATTTTTTTTGTCATTGTACATACACGGAAAAGTTCAAATTAAATGCAATGATATTTATATGCATTTTTTTTTTACATAATAAGAATTTGAGTGATTTTTCAAACATTTTATTATTTATTTTTTCGAGTATAATTTGGTACCTCTCACGATTTAATAATACAATTTCGCAGCGTTTATTTTTAACTACGTCGGCTAAAATGAAATATCAATTTATTTATAATAGCTTGTAACAAATTTAAAAATACTATAAAGTTTTAATCACACAGGACGGAAGACGAAATTTTATGTAAAGAAAAAAATATGTGCCTACGAAAAATATTTTATAGGTTAGAAAGTCTATAAAAGTTAGTACAGCCAAAAAAAAAAAATATATATATATATAATAACCCATAAAATAAGTTTGTGTACGTACATTATTAAGGGGATTTTTATTTACTTTTTAATAACGATATAAACATTAAAAAGTTTTGATTTCTACGCCTGTTGGTTGCAATTTTTCAACACAGTATAACGGACATATAAACGCATTAACAAACTCGCGATTATATCGACACTCGAATAATAATAATAATAATAATAATAATAATAATAATAATAATAATAATAATAATAATAATAATAATGATGATGTTCTTGCCGTAATGAATACGAATATTTATAATTCTAAAAATGATATAATTGTTTTGGCGGTTAATTTGTGAGTTGGAAATGTGAGGTTATTCATGTATGTGGGGGTACACAATACTTATTTATTACTGAAATAATCTTGAAATCAGAATTTTTTTAGTTATGTCACTTTTCTCACCGGAGTTCGATAATAATAATAATAATAATAATTAATACGCGCACACGCATTTGCGGTACAAAATTTACACATAAAATAAATAGCGTAGGTATATTAATATGTTAATTTCGATATATTATGTGAAAATACGGTGTTATACGTATACGTAACGCGGAAACCGAAAACATCACAAATATGATTTATAATAAATTAACCGAAACGAGGTAGATATACCTATATATATATATTATATACGCGTGCGCTGTGAGAATACCGTTTACACTGCAACAGACGTGTAATAATAATAGTGGAGTAAATAACGTTACACGCACAATGACGTATTTCCGTTTTTTTTAAATAATTATAAATTTAAAACTCTATTTCAAAATTATTCTTCCTAGTGTGTCCCCCAAAACGAATTGTACGCTAGACTCGCGCGTTTGTAGCCGAAAAAAAAGAAGAAGGAAAAAAAAAAGTACCGAGCCACCTTTGTCGTTTACGTGTGTGCAACGGAGAGAGAGAGAGAGAGAGAGAGACTTCCGCCTACTGAGAGGCCCTCTCCTCCCTCTCCCGCGCATACGAGTCGTAGTGCAAATGCCTGTGAAGAAAATAGGGTGGGGGGTACGGATGAAATTACCCCACGTTTTCACGCCATTGTCGTCGCGAGTATTCCCACAAGTCGCGCCGCGGTATCAACCGGCACAAAAGAGTGTTTCGTCCGACCCTCGCCCGTTCACCGCGTTAAACGACGTTGACGAGACGGGACGTCACCGGCCGCGGTGACGACCGAGACACGCCGGATGCGAGGAGAACACGCGAATGGGGGGGGGACGATCGGGGTACGCGCATATAACACCAATAATTAACCGGTCGCCCGGCCACGAAACAACGACAATTCCACCTTCACCCACCTCCCCATAAAAACCAGGGCAATACGCGATAAATATGACGTGTGCAGTGGGGTTTCGCCACCGAAAATTCCGCATATATTATTGTAATGTCCTAAAACAAAAAGGCGCGGGGAGCATTATTATTATTATTATTATTATTATTGTACGAACATCGGGGGTATTTATATTATATTATTATTATTTTTTAAAATATTAAAAGTGGAAATTACGGTCTGGAAACAATAGTTTTGCCGTCCACTTTTATATTATTATATTCGACCCGTCACGTGCACTGCCCTATTTTTCCCACCTACCCTCACACTCGTCACGACGACGGTTCACTTTTGTTCCCGTCACTCGTTTTTTCCTCGCCGCGTCCTCCTCCTCCTCCTCCTCCTGCCGCCGACCGCCGGTGGTAATTTATTCCGATTGTGCCAGTCGTTTTTTTCCCCCGCCCGCCGCGGCCACGTACGCGCCGAATAATATAAAACCACATGCGGCGGACGATACGATGATTAATAGCCCCCCCCCCCCTCGGCCGGTTAACCGTATAATATACCGAGGAATTATATACCTATTCATAATAGAACGCGCGGTACATACCACCACCGTACGAGGAGCATTTTAATACGGATAAACGGATGTGTACCAAATTAATTAGGGCTTAGGATTTGCATCGTTTCTTTTTTTTTTTTCTGAAATGCTCGAAGCGATGATTTTCAAGACCCATAAATGTGTGTGTGTTTTTTTTTTATAATTATACACGGCATGTATTCCAAAAGCGAACTTTTTTTTTTTTGGGCATTTTGAAAATATTTTCCTAGCCGTGACGCAACGAAATTTAATTCACCGAAAATCGATTTACAAATAACGCGTATAATTTCGTACTATAACGGCGAGAGGTATATGATGGGTTATAGGAACAGCAAATGCCGTTTCTCAGCAGAGGAATATGCTTGCCCAGTCTGGAGCAGATCAGCACATGCAAAGAAGGTAGACATACCGCTGAATGAAGCGATTCGTTTAATAACGGGATGCCTGAGACCCACCCCAGTATCAAAATTATACATAAGGAGTGGAATCGCTCCACCTCATATCAGGAGAGAAGTGCACACCAGAAAGGAAAGAACGAAGCAGATAATGAATGAACGACATCCAATGTATGGACAAGTAGCACCCCATAAACGGCTCAAATCAAGAGAAAGCTTCCTTGGAGCATGTGAACCCTTAACAAAAAGACCGGCAGACGAACGCCTAGAAAAGTGGAAAGAAGAATCAATCAACCATGATGTGATTAAAGAAGCATTACCCCCTGGATACCAACTACCTTATCGAGACTGGAAAACGTTAAATCGCATATGGACAGGGACAGCCCACACTCGGGTAAATCTCTTAAAATGGGGCATCGAGAAAAACCCAAGATGCGACTGCGGAGAACTACAGGACGACGAACATCTGCTGAAGTGCACATATGCACCATATAACGTCCAAGATAAAAATGATTTACTTAATAAACTGACTAATCGAGAAATCGATTTTGTAAAATATTGGTCCGAGATAGGTATGTATATGAGTTTTGTTGACTACACGAGAAGAAGAAGACAGCAACTGCAGTATATTGATTTATGAAAATAAATCGAACTGTGGTGGATGACCGATTATACGCGTACAATGCTTTCATCAATTTGTTTGCATATCGTATGATATACATTGTTTCGGTGGTGCGCTTTGACAATTGTCGAAATAAAAAAAAAAAATTAAAGCGAATTTTTTTTTTTATATATATATTTTTAGCGCATTAAAAACCCGATGCCTATTAATAATATTTATACATTTGTTAGTGAAAATCCGGTCGATTAATCGACAGACGTAGCGCGTACATTGGGGCGGTGTACACCGCGAGATGAATTTCGGAGACGTGATGTGTAGGAAATCGGATACGTTCGGCCCGAGGTCGCCCTTCGTACACGCGTATATTTATTCCATAAAACTCGGGTAAACGCGTTATGGGTTTTATTTGTACTGGCGGCGCCGCGGACATAAGATAAACACTGCACGGTTCCAAAACGAATAAAGACACAGTTATTATTTTGAACGCATTTCAGTGATCGAGAAATACTCAAAATATTTTGAACACGTACATAATCGTACGAAATCACCACGAAAGATTTATTAACATTTCCCTCCCTCCTCCGCCACCGTTTCAAACGCTTCAAACGTGCAAATAACCGTTTGTATAATATTATGTTATTCGCGGGACGCATATTTTTACATTTGTAAATTTCTGTACATTACATCTGTATTTCCTGTTGTGCAGTATCGATTGATTAGTTAAAAAAAAAAAAAAAAACGCGGGATGACAATATATTCGTAAATTCGTTCGGATACCATCCACAGCGGCATAAAATATTCGTATTTTATTGTTTTATATATAGTTCTTATACTTTCCCTCCAACGCCCCCTCCCCCGGTAGTCGATTTCAATCGATTAAATCGGTCGAAACCGGCGGTGTCGACTTTAACACGCGTGTATGTGTGTGGCGGATATAGAAATTTTTTTTTGGGGAGGGAGGCTAAAATTGTTCATAACAATTTTATGAGCACAATGTTTAGGATTTGATGTTAGGCCTTCGAAAGAAGTATTACTCAAATTTTTCTAACGTGAAAAATATTGGGAAGTATATTTAATTTAAAAAAAAACGTTTGGAACAATTTGAAATATAGTAAATAAAAAAAAATTCGAAGAAAAAAGAAAAAAATACATTAAAACATATTAAATTAATTAATATATTTTTGTAAAGAATTAACTGTTAACGCCAAGGTTGTTGTTTGCAAAAGCGATCTAGAACATTTTCTGGTATTACATTATGTTGGTATTATTTTTTTATATGAATATTAAGTAACGCTAATCCATTTAAACGTTTGTGTGACATTATTACGTTTAAAATATTAAATAGTGACTACTAACGAAAGACACCACGATGGCACACTATACAAATTATAATATTCAAATATTATATTATAGTAAAAACTAAAAGTTATTGAACATTGAACATATAATATAAAATAAAGATAATATTACAATGAATAATATAGTAATAGTAATCACGGTGATTGGCCGTTATTCGCACTGGCGTATACCGGCTGTCGAAAACCACGGACAACCGCTAACGACGACTTATAATTATCATTATTACAACTTCAGTGGGGTATTTAGGGGAGATGGCAATCGCCCCGGAGCTCCAAATTTTGAGTCCCATTAAAGATCACCGATGTTGGATGTAAACATTTTGAAATACCAGTAGAATTTATTAATTTTACGCACAAAATTCATGAACATAAATTATGTAAATATTTTAATCTTTTATATGCATATATATATATATATATAATATACACATATTTGTATAAATTAATCTCGATTGTATGTTATTAAAACTAAAAGCCAAAATTAGCACTAAATTTCGTTCATTTTTTGTTTATGTGTAAAATATAATGTATAAATAAGTAAATAAATATAAAACATACATACTTATTGAGAGTATTCGTTTTGTAATACTATTAATTATATTTACAAAATATGTATTACCATCGAATATACATATAAATAATCAGTGTTAATACGTACAATCAAATGAGTTTTACTATCCGTATATCAATTATTATATACTATTTAATATAGGTAGGTGCATTTATATACTGTTGGAAATATTTATACGTAAGGTTAGCCGTTGTATGATTTCCAAATGAAAGAAGGTAAAAATGCATGAGTTAAAAATTGGAGGGGGTAATCAAAATAAGTGTTATGAAAAGAGATTTGTTTTGGTGAGCCGTGAATATTTAATAAGTTTTTAGAGAGTTATGTATGGTATTGGGGGGATAAGTTTCAAGCCTTCACTATTTCGCCAAAGATGTGGCTCCAATTAATTGTGTACCTAGGGCGTCAAAATCATAAATACCCCAATAAATGTAGAAAAAATAAAATAGCCGTATCTAAAACCGCGTGTGTAAGTTTCTTTTAAACGTCGACGTTGTCTTTATTATTACTGTATTGATGAAAATCGGGCGATAAATCGTAAAACAGAAAAAGGGATACACGAATATGTATGTCAATCGAAAAGTAATCGAAACGCGTTTTAATATACGAAATATTTATATATACCTGTCTTCGATCAGGAACTTGTCACTGACGTTTTGCACGCACTCTCCTTTGGTCATAATGCTGGTCGTATTTATGGTGATGTGATGGTTGACACCGGACTGGAACCATCGGCCGGACCATTGAGCAGGGAACTCACATTCGCCTGTGAAAAATAAAAATTGCAAAACGTCAACGTTAAAAATTACGTACATTATTATCGGTAACGTTAAATGCGAACGCGCGGTGGCGATATGCAATCGGTTTCCAGTTAATCACACTATACATTATATATTAAATTTGTCAACGTTATTATTTTTTAAATTTTATTCCACCATTATTAGAGAACTGCTTACTGCATTAATAAGAACGTTTATCGTCACGTATTATATTGTAAAAAATATCTGTCACGTTTAAATAATAATATTTTTTTACCAGTTTTTAGGATTAACACGGCGTTTCTCCGTCACTCTACATAGGCGTAACCTAAGCGTAAACTACAAACCGAGTGGCCGATTCGAAAACGAGAACACTCGCGTGAAACTTTTGCACTCGAGATTCATTAAATTACGACACTTTCCAACGCCGGCTCGAGTGAGAAGACTTTCGAGTGAGAAAACTGCTGCTGCGCGTATAATTAAAACGGTTCTACACGATAATATACGAAACAATTTTATTTTTGGATAAACGAGTCCTGTATAGTTATTATAATTTTTTTTTTTAATTCGTAGTATAGTACAGCAAATGTAGTATGCGCGTAAATCGACAAAGCTAATTCTAAAATGCGGGGTTGAGCCTCAAAGTAGGCTGTAGCCCACCCAACCCGGTATATTATATAATATTATTATACGCGTAATTATAACTTTACAGTACAAGCAAATTGAAAATTACAAACCGCTGTGTCCGCGTACTTTGACAACTAATTAAAGAAGTTATATATACGCCCGCGTATGACTTCACGCGCACGATATTCATATTAACTATTTAGCCGAACGTTTTCAATCATACGCGAGTGAGTCAAAGCTTTTCGGCCACGTTTCTCTCTACTTTTTTTCCCCTTTCCCACCCGTCCATTCCAAATTATATTTTCCTCTTCACCGTTCCATACACTCTCGCCATACGAGCTTATATTATATACCTCCTGTAAATATACTGTAGAAACTCACATAAACGCACAACACTCGACACACGTACATACACACGTACGTATGAAATAATCCCGAGGATTAAAAACTCATACGCGGCGCGGTAAAACTTAAACACACACGCGAGCGTTCGAAAATAGCGAAGAAAAAAAAATGCCCTCGGACCATATATACACACAAACAACACTCACTACCGCGGAGGACGAGTACTGCAGCAGTGTTAATAAACATGGCGGACGAGAGATCTGCCCCACGGCGGTCTGGAAGAGCAGGAGGAAGGACGCGACGGGCATATGTGCGCGCATACACACACACCACACTACTCGCAGTTTTAATACTCGCGCATTCCGCTATTAAACTTTAAGCTTTCCAGGTCTAACTTTGTGCATGCGTTCGTGTGTATAATACACAAAAGTACAAAACACTAAGGCGTGTTTATAAACACACATAAGCTGCTGAATGAGGAAGAGGAGGACCAGGAGGAGGAGGACGAGGAGGAACCCGGAACACGGTGTGAGTTCGCCGCGAGTGAGGCGGAACGGGATATCGTTTCGCGGCAGCAGGACGGGGCGAGGGTTCGGAGCCGACCAAAGACTGAAAGCGCGCGTAAATGAGTGTGTATGTGTCGAAGTGAGGGTCGCAAACGCGTTGTAGTGGCGAGTAGGGAATGGGGGACACACCGCCGATATTAATTTCTATGCGCCGGAGGAGGCTGCTGCCGCCGCCGACTGGGCTGTCAAGAGGAGTGATGGAGATCAATATTGCCGAGTTATAAATAATACCCACCAGACGAAACTTAACCCTCCCCTCCCCCTGCAGCTACAGTCAACCAACCCGTCCGAAAACCGCGCTATCGTCGCGTTCTCACATTATAATACACATAAATATACGACAGTTATCCTGCGGGCAAACCTCCTCTTCCTTCTCCTACACACTCCTACTATATAGCACCACGCGTATATAATATCGTTGCGACACGGGCACCACCACTTTCTCAATACATCCCATATACAGCGCAGGTGATGCGAATGTCGTATTTCTCGCCCCCCGCCCCAATATAATGTCAGTGTTATTGTTTGTTGTGTTTTTTTGCAATAAAATGAGTAATACATTGTAATATTTTTTTACGCACGCTTGATATGATATTTAGAGTGGTGTTGGGACCATCGCCGCGGGGTGGTAAAAAACGATTCATTACACACAAATACGGCTCAAAACGCTCGTGCAGATTTTGAATTTTTTAATTCTCGTTCGCCTTACACTACCAACTACTATACACGAAGTCGGCCACATCCATAAAGCACGATCTTGTACACTCTGCTTCACATTACCCACAATTCCGTCTATCCACTTCTTCTTCGGTCTTCCTCTTTTCTCGTCTGTACACGTTAATTTTCATAAAATCAGCTCTCGCTGCAGCCTCTGAATCGTTTCTCCGCAAACGTCCGAAATTGCGTCTCATCTCTCTTCTCGTTTTTCCCAACAACAAATGTCATTTCTTATTCTATCCTTCTTACTTACTACCCACACATCCATCTTAAGATTCTCTAATTTCCGCCACACTCATTCTCATGTTCCGTTTCCTTGTCCCACTGTCAAATATTCCTCTAATCGCACAACGAATTTATTTATTTTTTTAATTATAATAATTCATACGCGATTAAGCGTGCAGATTATTCGAGTCTTCTAAGAACGTAAAAAACCATAAAATAACGTTATTGAAATTCTATAAGCATATATTGCAGATGGTCTCGGAGGTAGGACCAAAAACCGAAAAATTACAATCACTCGTATACATATTACATTACATAATTGCCGAGTATTGAAACGCGACGAGCAGAGGTCATTCGCGTGTGGTGACCACCATCACCCGTTACATCTCACCTCTCTGAGATCTCGTGGAGAGCCGAGTATATATTATTAAATTATGAATATCGATTAATATTTATTACATTATTCATAAAGCGTTTTCCGACGTCGCGGGTCATACGCATAGCGTATAACATATGTATGAGCGTGTGTGTGTATATATATATATATATATAAGTTGACGATTAAAAACGTTTTGACATTTCAATAGAGTTTAAAAACTAACGGTTTTTTTTTATATAATATGTAAGTACATGGGTATATTATAAACTGATGATTAATCGAATACAGAATAGGTGGTACAATGAATCATTCTGTATAGATATTTTAAAAAGGTGATGTCTTAATGCCATTACATCAATTATAATATATTAGATTAAACGTTTTTTTTCTATTCTATAGGTGTGCAGATAACATTTTTCGTCCGTCAACAAGAGCAATATCAAATATTTAATAATACGAGTAATAATAGTAGTTAAAATTATTATTTTAAAAAAATATTAAAATCGTTTACACTTATAAAATCATCGGACAAGAAGGGATTTATATTATTATTCGATGAAAACAGCAGCATTATATACGTATCGGTCACCTTCTGTCGAAAACGTATCACACACACACACACACACACACACACACGTATTATATTATACAGTCATCTGTCCCGTTTCCCACGGACGCAAATATTTGCTCACCGATTTCCAAAAAGGGATCGCGAACCTCGACGTTCGCCCCATCGGTAATACGCACGTTTCGCCCCGTCAGCCAACAGTGCCTGTATAACCCCTGCATTACCATCCACCGAGGAACACCGGGTCGAAGGTTTAAGACAAACAATCGGCAAAACACGAGACTTTAATATATGTATTGTATATACTTGTCCTGTAGTTGTCCATGATTTTATACGGATATACTGCGCACGAGAGATGGATATCGTGGAACAGAGAGTTCTTAAAAAAAAAAACAACGCGCTAATTGTGAAACGGCTATATAAACATACAAGACTACATAAGTAACGTGTCCAAATTTTTTTAAAAGAAATTTTATTCGAAAAATGTTTTACATGTGTAATGTGTATACCTAATATATAAGTATTATACTTTAACATAATACCCATATTCACTTTTCAAGACGTATTTGAACAGTTTTGTTTTTCTTTTATTCTGCTCATAAACTCGTCATCAGCTTGTTTTCCAGGTACTCGTGCGGCAACTTCTTTTTTTCACTTCATGATTAATTCAAAAGGCATACCTATCAAATTATAGCCGCGGATATACGCATTTTTTTGATATCAAATAAAATAAACGAGTTTCCACCCAATAAAACGCTATTAATAAATACACAATAAATAAGATTAATAAAACCCTATTGTCGACATTTATCTAATAATCATGTTTTATTAATGCGATTCGCAATGCGTTTAAAAAACACGAAACCGGTCTATTAATACGCTCATTTAAAAAACGCGTGTTAGATTTGATTGAACGGTGTGTATACGTATATAATATAACGACGACGAAGCGAACACAATTCGTTTTTATTTTTATTTGAATTTCCTTCACGAAAAATATACGATTACATTGTTTCATTGTGCACCTCAAAACAATTATTATATCGTTACATTATTAAATTGAACAGACCGATTAACCAGTTAAAAAACTATAGAAGATATATGTCGTAATGTAATAAAAAACGTAATTATATCTTGTTGATATAACTGAATAACGTTATATTGTAGGATTATGGTTGTTTAGTGAAAATCGATCAAAGTGTATACTAAGGTACTGTTACACACGAGTAAGGAACGAATAGGCGGTACTGGATAAAATGAATTTATGAGTTTTTTTTTTTAGATCAAACAAACATGGGTCACAGACTTTTAAGTATAAAGTGTAACTGTTCAATTACTAACTCAAAGTTCAAAACACTAAATATCTTACATTTTCTCATGTTTCTGAATGCACATAGACGTTAAAAAAATTATAGAATGCAATTCAAAGTATGCAACTGTTATGAAATCACTACTCCTATAAATATAGTTTGTAACACGTAATATAAATAGTTTAAACAAATACATTTCAATAAACATAAAAGAGACAAAAACGAATATTAATGTAACATAAATAAACTTAAGAAATTGTTTAGGCGAGTTCAAATCATTTAATATATACATAATTTTTTTGATAAAAGATCAACAGTAATCGTCTTGTGTAATGTCTTGTTCCCGATTTCAAGGTTCGGCCGTTAGAACGTCATAATGGCCATGATTTTTCTAGTGATAAATTATCACAACGTCCTCATTATCGACACATTTATTAGGAAACTTAAATACCAAAAAAACACCAATCGACAATGTTGTTCGATCTGGGAAAAAAGCAAATAGCTAATGAAAACCACACAGGGACACGTTACGAACATTAACACAGGAAATTTAATGGCATTTACATGAATTTAAATATGCGGTGTTCTTAAAACCAATACCTTTAATACATTTTATCAGCACTCATTTCTTAGCAAACATATAATATTATGTAGTACAAATGTGGTGTTCAAAATAAAGCTGTAGCAGAGAGATCAGTTCAAATGTTTAAGTGAGTAATAATAATGTAATCTATTTTGTACAGAACTATTATTTTATGAAAATTAATATGACGCCATTTCGTAATTGTATTATTAGATTTATGTACAAACAAATATGGATTACGTTTCATCTGTTCTGAATGATAACGAAAAACATGTTTATTCAATTGGTGTTTGGTGATTTATTTGATTTAACTATTATTTTTTCGTTTTATAAAAAACACTGTTTAAACAGCATATATGTATTATGAACAATAAATTTAAATGCATATTATTTACTTATAAGAACATTTTTGTATTTTTTTACACGTACAATGTTGTCATTAATACTACGTTAATAACACATGCATATTATAATTAATTGTATAAAACAAAAAATAATGATTTTAAACTGTTTTAAGTTGAATATATTATACTATATGAATTCAATCACGCTGAACAATTCACGCGTCACTGCAGTCATTTTACTCGTGATTTTTATTTGATTATATTCTATAATTAGCGACGAGAACAACCACGGACGACAGAAAATATTACGACGATGAAGGTGGTCAGGTAAGACTGGATTGCAGTACTTGAATTCTTTTAAGTAGTCTGAGGTACTTTCGTTGAAAATACCAACTGACTTTCGGAAGATCGTATTTAGATGAGGTGGATGAGGTTAGAGATCATACTGTATCAACTTAAAAATATATAATATATATAATTTCATGTTTACAATTAAATTTCATTTATTACTCGATAATAATATAGGCAAGTTGTTTAACCTAACAAGTGTTTTAAGCATAGCTCGGGGGCTAATTAGTATTTAATCATTCCAAAACAGTTCAAATGTTAAGGTGAGTAATAATAATCAAATTGCGTCAACACTGTTAAAAACAATATGTACAAAAAGAGGTAACGAGCCGCGGGGTGTGGTGTATATCACGTAAGTGAATAACTTGGATAAAGATTTTATAGTATTGTTTTTATTTTAAATTTGAAAGCAATGATAAGTCATTGCAATCAAAATAAACGATTCTGAGCGGAGCTTACATTTCTCGTAAATATAGTCTAAAGTTACATATATGGTGGAAATTTCAGGTTTCTATGACTATTATTTTCAAAATGATGAAGAAATAAATAACAATCGATTAAGTCGAAATTGCATTTTTGGCGTTTTTGAGTTATATTTTTAGGTGCTTTTAAGAAAATCGAAAAATAATCCCTCTAAAGTACCAACTAGATGCGAATTTCTGCCGGAAACAAATTTTGACCGAAGAGATCGGAGCACTCCTTCTGGTCGAATATCTGTACACAGAGTAGTAGTTTGTTTCCGGCAGCAATTGGCATCTAATTGATACTTTAGAGAGGTCATTTTTCGATTTTCTTAATAGTTTTTTAACGCGACGCGTTGAACTACCGAAAAATTACGAAAAACCGCTAAAAATGAGATTTCGTCAATATCCACGTATATAGTTTTTTTTGTTATAATTTCTTCAGCAAAATCGTATCTTTGTACAATACGACTTTAGAAAATTTTCCCAAAAGTTTTTTTTAAATTTTAGGCTGTTTATATAGCTGTTTTTAGATTTTGAGGTTTTTAATTTCATAAAACAGTTAATTTTGAGTTTTTTGACTTGAAATTTGGCCACAACGTCAGACATATATTACTTTAATTTTGTACAAAAAATAGACAAAGTATATAACACCGAAAGTCCGCTCAGAATTGTTTTATAGAATACACTGATTTATCATTGCTTTCAAATTTATAAAAAAAACAAAACTCTAAAATCTTTATTCAAGTAATTCACTTGAACGATATCCACAACACCCCGCGGCTCGTTACCTTTTTTAAATTTATTATTATTACATTTCACAAAAGAAAATCTTAAGTTATTATAATTATAATGATTTTTTATATAATATTACACAATAATTATTATGATGAAATTTAAAAAATGTTATTCGTAATTTTTAAACAAAAACTAATAACAGTTATTAGTTATTATATTTTATTAATACATAATAAATTATAATAATTTCCTAACACACGATTGGCAATTATGAAAATGTATGTATTTGTTATAATTCCGTATAAAATAATAATTTATATTTACATTATGTGAATAAAAAGTTGTTGATTTAATTAGTTATTGATTGAATATGGACATATTTTATATTTTGATTGAATATTAATTCACGTAATGATTTCATTATATATTTATTTTGATTTGTAAAAAGTTAATATAAAATGTAATTTTGTTGTTCAAACAATAAATAAAAAAATAATAATAATAATAATAATAATAATAATAATAATAATAATAATAATAATAATAATAATAATAATAATAATAATAATAATGATAATGATTATGATAATAATAAAAATAAAAAAAATAATTTGTTAATTCAATTGGTGTTAAGTATTATTAATGAATGTACTATTACAGTAATTAGTATTAATTTGCGTTTGGTTGAACACGGGTGCAAGTACTAGTGAATTCATTCGCATATAAATATGCAGTAAATTATAGGAAATTTAAGAAAAGAACTTTAAAAAGCAACAGTGACTACAATCTATCACACACAGTTATGAAAAAAAATCATCCATTTTGAATTTTGAGTAGATGTTAAGATCATTTAATCATTGGCGCCTTGAAATAAAATAAATCGACTGAATACATTGTATTGCATACGTTATATATTTTATTTAAATCGTTGAACAATGCACCTTTCGTTCAGGTTCTCTAAGAAAAGTCTCGTCTTTATGGTGGTGATTTGTTTCAACGTCATCGCAATATTAGTGTACTTCTTATTCGATGTCAAATATTTATCGAATACCGTGAAAAATCCGTTGCCACAGACTATCAACACTACAACCAAGTACGATAAAAGCCAATTTGAGAACAGTAGCGCTAAAACTGTGACGAAAACTGACGACGACGGTGCGTGCATCCGGATCAAACCACTCGATCCTTCCGAGGTGCTCATAAATAAATCACTGTTCTTCATTGAAAGCACCAAACGAGCATCCATCAATATGAAAGCCAGACAAGCGTGCTCTGTGGAATCGGCTGCCAGGTGATACACACAATGCATATCATATATTAAAATCATATAGGTTTGTAGGTAACTTTATGTACCTAATTAATTAGCTCCGCGTTGTCCGTGTTTATAGATATCTCAAGAATTTCGTTATTAAACCCCGAGAATAATGATTCTAAAAATAAATAAATAGTATCACGGCATCACGTTATTCAGTGTGAAATTTTCATCTGAAAACATTGTCATATTTTGTGATTTTCGGACAATCAGTCGATACGAATCGAAATGGACAGACCAGCATTTATTTGATACCCTTTTTTTCAGGTGAGCATTTAAAATGCCGAATTACAATAGATACTACTTTAAACATTTTGAATTCATTTTTCTGAGGAAGTTAAATGTCAAAGTATATTCAACTTTAGAGATAAAAAATCGGACAAAATAAAATTTATGTGTAGGTATCTCTAGAACACATTTGCCTATTAATACATAACTTCCGTCTCCAACACCCTGTACTCTACAGTTCCGACTCAATGAACTGTGCAGTCTGCCAACAATTAATCGAATTAAAATATAACATAATATTATAAATTCTACATATAATACAATCATAATAAATTCAAATAATTGTTAATTAAAATACATTTGTTTTCGCGTTTAAATTTTATAATATTAGTTATACAGTACTACTAGTTCTTAAATTTAATATTCACGGTGAGATATTTTTTTATGACAAGATCTCTTTGTAAATATGACTCTATGCTAGGATATACGTTTTATTATTTAGTAATAAGCAATTTTAAACTAATAATTTATTGGTGTGTGCGTGTAGTTTTTTCTGTAAAATATCGGATAGCAAGTGCATCGTGTTAATTACAATAGACTAACCAAAATATTTCTGTACTTAAGATATAGTGACAAGAAAAAAAAATGGGCATATGAAATGTATATAATCATTTTATTTTATTTTCTAAAAACCGTATGTTTCATAAACTTAAAATATTGTAGCACATATACTTAATATATTACCGAGTTCAAAAGATATATACCATTCATCGAATACAGCGTGATCCAACGAGCTATAGATTCCGATTACCGAGGCCTCGAGGAATTTATTTTAAAGTATTTTAAAGAATAAATTCTTTTTAATTATGACTTGTGCGTTTGATGAATACGCAGACATTTTTTTATCAAAATCATGTGATCATTAAAAAAAAGAAATTAGTTTGTTAAATATTGTAGCGTGCATCAATAATTGAACTTTATAATATAAAATTATCTCAGATAGTTTAATATTTCTAGGCATGCCTATGCAGACAATATGATAAAAAAATAGTACCGCTGATAACAGTTAGATTATGTTGTGTACAGTAGCAAATATATATTTTTGTATTTAATTATATTTAATTATTATTATTATTATTATCATGTATTAATATATTTTTGATTTTTTTTTTTTTTGATATAGAGCAAATTCTGACTGTATAATATATGTACTGTTCCTGAGCCCAAAGTTTCAATGTCATGGTGATTTGTCAGCCATGTTTGCATTGGTGACTAATTTTAATAATATTCGTATTCGACATATCGATTTGTTTACGTACGTAAATGGCACGCCATTAGAGGCGTTTGTTCGATCCGGAATCATGGATAAAGAAGGCATATGGCCAGTGGAACAACACAGTGACATGTTGCGTTTAATAACACTGTGGAAATTTGGCGGTATATACATCGATTTGGATATGGTCATTCTAAAACCACTACCGTTAATCGATTTTATTGGTGCCGAGTACCCGGGAAACTCAATCGGAAGTAATATCATTGGCATACAAAATAAGAACATTTTAGAGAAGGCTATGTCGATGTTCGTGTAAGTAGTCATTTTAAAGAGTAAAGTTGTTACTAAATCAGGTTTCACTAGATCGTTGGACAGGCGCGGATCCAGGGGGGGTCACAGGGGTCATGACCCCCCAACAAACATCAAGATTAGGTCCTTTATGTTTACTTAAAAATTGATATACGCATAAATTGCATTTTAAATTTTTTTCACAGAAATTTTTTTTGCACTAAAAATATTAAAAACAATATTTACGTGTTTAAATAGTTAATATTTTGTTTTATACAACGCATATAAAACGTGTACCCTTAAACTACATCGTCACCTGTTCATAAACTCATAATTCTCATCTAATTTCTAAGAATATTATATAGCGATTTAATATAAACTGACGATAATATTGTTGGCGAGTCGCGAGTAAATATATACATATATAATAATAAATCGATTTATCGGCGGAAATGTTTGAATGTTCCACGAAAAGATACGATTATTTTCAACCCATATTATACAATATACGTCTATACAGTATACATGACACGCCGACGGTTGTATTCGTAATGATATTATTTGGGTTTATTATTATGACTATTAATTGATTATATGTTTAAGTACCTATCATATTATTATTTTTCAATTTATTTTGATTTGAACATTTTGAACGTCTGAACAGTGGACACTGGACACATCGGTCGCCACTCGCCTTTTGTATAATAAAAGAAATCATGGTGAATATATTATTACAATTATTGTATTGTTATTGTATGTTGAAAGTAGAACACGTTAAAAATGGTTAAGACGCCCGGTGCTAATGACATTTTGCCCTCAAAAATGTATTATATGGCTGTACGGAAATAATGATCCTGACCAGTAGAATGAACCAAATTTCATGATTTTTATTAGATTCTGAACGGAGCGAGGAATATATTGGTTTTACAATATCTATACCCAAAAATTCCACAAGAAGTGCTCCCATCTTCACGTGTAGTACTATTTTCCGTTAGCAAATTTCATCTAGTTTGCACTTTAGAGACGTCATTTTTCGATTTTTCCAATACTTTTTTATGCGTCAGAAAAAACTACCAAAAAATTACGCAAAAACGCAATTTCGTCAAAATCGATTACTCTTATTTCTTCATAATTTTGAAACTAATGGTCATAAAAACTTGAAATTTTTACCTTAGGACTACATTAACGAGACAAATTTTTCAAAAAATTTCTTTTAATTTTGGGCTATTTATAGCAATTGAGGCGTTCCCCGGACAAAGGGTCTATATGCAAAATGGTGGTTTTGAGAAAAAAGAAAATTAGAGTTAGACTGTATATGTCACTATGACACTATATAATAAGTTATTACACTTTAAATAAAAATTTTAAAAATTAAATTTTTTCGAATTAATTAATAAAATATTAACGTCCAACGAAAGCAAAACTAAAACACGTGTAATAATAACAACGTATAATGGTAATAATCATAAATAATAATATTATTAATAAAATATTGACGTACAACGAAAACACGTATAATAATAACAAAAGGATAATAATCTTTATTATACCATAACTTTGGTTAGGATCGTCACAACAAAACGAAAATTTCACCATAGATACGTTACCACATGGAGGCTTATTTAAGACGATCTCTGGAAAAAAGGCCTATCCATCGATAAGCCCTTTGTCCGGAGAACGCCTCAATTATATTTTTTGCGGTATTTAATTCATAAAAGAGGTAATTTTTAGTTCTAAGGCTTAAAAATTCAATATAATGTCAGACGTACGTTACTTCAACTATATTAAAAAAATCAGGAAAATCGTTAGTCACAATTTCATTTTGTAACAGTTTCAAGTTTTTCGAAAAAGTGTATTTAATTTTTTGTGGAAAATTACGTTATTTCAACACGCACAGTCCAAGATTTTTGAAATTTTTACCAAATATGTAAATTTGCACTATATTAACGAAAACAATTTTTGAAAATTTTAATTAAATAATATTACACTGATGCTTCGCTCAGATTCGTTTTATCGAATGCAATGATTAATCATTGCTTTCAAATTTATAGTAATAATAATCATTTAGAGACATTATTTCAAAATTTGCAAAAACAAAACAAAGAAGATTAAATTTCGTCATTTAATTTAAAAAAATGTATAATAATTAATAAATTACTTAAAATTTTTTTTTATTGTGTATTATCTTTTTGTTCTTTTGAAAAAATGACCCCTCCCCAAATTTTAGTTCTGGATCCGCGCCTGTCGTTGGACCTACTATACGTTGGAAGTGGGAATTAACGTCTATTTTACTATGTTTCGTGTGTGTTAAACAATGACAAATATCGTCTTTCAATCCCCCTTAAAATGTTTAATACATTTGTCGAAATGCTTTTCGATTATTGTGAATATAGTATCTCCAAGGAATAGTTTTCGTTTATTTCTCTTCATCTTTATTATCTGTATACAACGTTACACAGAGACTTTTTTTCCTTCAAGGTTACTCCAATATCTCGACATAAATAACAAAAACACTTCACTCATTAATTACGAGTATAACTAATTATAAAACAAAATTGCTGTAAATCAAGTAACAGTATACGCGCGTGTGAACCGCGAGACGTGTTCGAATTCGACTATATTATACTGTCATTGTAATGGTATCATATTTTGATAACGTTCTTTCAGATCCACAAGTCTAATTAACAAAGTAGGGCATATATAATTTCCTCCAGAATGTTGTCGTTTATTAGCAAAATGATAAAAACTACGATGATTTACGCTCAAAAATCAACGATATTACCGTGCCTTATTTATACCTGGCATATTAAACAGTGCGTAGTCACGTCTGTAACTATCGTTCGTAGGCCTATTGTTTATCTACTCCATCGTTGGCGAAAACCGAAAAAGTATGATAGACGTATTGAATTTCACATTTCACACTGCACATATTCATGAAGTAGACTTAACGCATGATTTACCAACCATATAAGTGAGATGGAAACACGCAGTTTAATAGATTTAAAATTATTCTGGCAATAATTTTATACACGACCTCTACAGTATATATTACGCGAGCCGTCACGTCGTGTTGTCTGTACTCGTGTTTATTTATTTTTTTACAATAATCACATTAATTAATATCAACAGCCGGTTAATTGTGAAAATTTATTATTCACAGAAATGGTTGGGATGGCCGAAATTGGGCAAAAAACGGACCAATTATATTTACAAATTTGATGAAAGAGCTATGCGAAGTCGACAATGTGGCGTTTATGCATTCCGGCAAAGCGAACTGTAAAAATTTCACAGTTTATCCGCCAAATGTGTTCGGTCCGATTGACTGGGATAAAACGAATATATTTTTCAACGCAGAAAAAAGTGAATACGTGAAAGAGAAAATTAATAACAGTATGGCTGTACACTTTGTGAGTCACATTTCTAACAAGCTATCAATTATTCCATCAAGTAGTCAACCATATGCAAATATCGCTAAAGAGTATTGTCCAAAAGTATTAAGTACAGTTACTGGTTATTTTTAGTCAATAAGTTATATCATTAATTAATAAGAATTATAAGTTAAGTGTACGTACTTTATTGTGAATTATTTTTATATTTTGTTATATTAATTTAAAGATATCACTATTTAATTTTATTTAGTGTGTTAAAAGCAATTTAGGTAAATCGGTTTTTAGTATATATATATATATATATATATATATATATATATATATACTATATGTAATCAATAATATAATTAATTGATAATATTTATTGTAAATCACACAAATGTTAAACCATTAAATTCCTGTTTTTTTAAACTAATTTCTTAAAGCAGGTTCTAAGTAGGTTCCTAGTTTTTTGTGTGTGTTCATTGTTGAACAGTGAATAAAATTAACAATAAAAATTATATAACGAGTAGTTTTAAAGAAATTTTAAACTAATATCATAAAACCAATTAATCATAATACATATTATGTTTCCAACATTATAACTTATATAACAATCGAATTACCTAGACAATATAATTTTTTAGTGAACGATCAAAATGTTATTGACGAATCATTAATTCCGTCAACACTTAAACATTTGACGCCTTTAACTGATAATTTAGGTTCCTCTAATTCTATAATTTTAACTCTTCCAGTTTCTAATAAAGATACTGAAATAATAATTAAATTATATGACGTTGGCTTATATATGTATAAAACAAAGTATACATACCCAGATCATACCCGAAATACTTTATTCTAAAATCAATGGGTTGCACCAAAGAGTTATGTGTATGATGTATTCATTTGTTTTTAAACAAATTTTCTTAAAAATTAATAGTTTAAAAAAATTAAAAATAGGTGATGACCTTTTATTTTAGCTTATTAGTTATCACTAATATATTCGCCCCTCCCCCTCCCCGTACAGGAATTCTGTATGCGCCTATGACTATAGGCGGGTTGTTGATGATTTTTATTTGATTATGTTCTTTAATCAGTCGACGAGAACAGATGACAGACCCTACGAAGACAATAACGGTGGTCAGGTAAGTCTGGATTGAAGTGCTTGAACGCTCCTAAGTAATCGGAAGTACTTTCGTTGAAAATACCGAATGACGGACGAAAGATCGTATTAAGGTGAAGTGAGAGATCATATTGTCTTACCTTCGGTACTGAACACATATTTCGGATTAATTTTTAGAGCAAACGATCGATAACTTTACTTATAAACTAAACTACACTGTTAACTAAACGTGTTTAACTCGAATTTAATTATTATAATATTTCCTACGCTAAAAGATTATTTTCCTTCTAAAACAGTACTAACAACAAAATTATTGTATTTAAAATAGATTACGTAATCAATTTTTATATAAATACTATATGCATAAGTATATGTATATGTGCATATGCGCACATACATATGTGCGAATTATCAAGAACTCAATTAACAGACGCCATTAGTAGGTATAACGTACAAATAGGCCTTCTGGAAAACAAATCCTGTACAAAACAGAAATAAGTGTGACAAGTGTATCCAATAAATACATAATTTCGTATTTATAACTTAATTGCATTTATTAATCGATAATAATATATGAAAGTTGCTCAATCTACCTAGAGTTTTGAGAATAGCCCGCGGGCTCCAGGATACAATAATTATTATATTTATTCCAGAGTTCTTTAAAAACCTCGAAATTCTCGGAATATTTTAAATACTGCAAATTTTCTCTCTAATGTTCAACAAAAGTGTAGAATAACATTAGATACATTTTAGTATATAAAGACAATTCTTATTACAGATGCTGAGAGTACTGCCAAACATTTCTGTTCTATTATACTGCACAGTGCTCATGCATATGTCTGAAGTCTCACGCCGATAATTATTATATAGACACCATTTGTTTACAAATTAAATGTTTGAAAAATAATTGTTAGACAATTTAAAAAATATACTAAAATTCATATGATACTATTTAGCTGCATATTCATATATATTATATTATGTATATATTGCAGTCAGTTAAATATATTATATTAGTAAATTATATTTACAAAATAGAACTACATTTGAATAGAATACAAAACAGATCGGTTATTATTTCAACGTATTGCATGTGCAGTGTTAGAAATCAATACAATTTTACCTAATTGGTGACGTATTATCTTTTCCTCTAGAAACCTGCCCAGCACGTATAGTACAAATTCGTTTGAATAAAAATCTGCAGGGCACAGTTGATATGTTCTATCGGCTAACCAAAATTCGGAATCGCTTAAATAAATAAATTTCGAACTCTCATCATAACAATTATTTTATTACTGTCGATATGTTTTATTGTAAATAAATGACCAGACTATGTACAGTGATTGTTATTCAAGTGGAAATAAAAAAATCTAAATTATCGGGCTCCATTTATTTTTTATTTACTTTTCTTTTCCTCATCACTATAATTGTTTCGATACACTATTTGTCAATGTGACGAAATACTGTAGTTTTATATATTCTGATATATTTCACTAAGCGAGTTATTTATTTCAATTGCTATCATAATATACACGATAAGACATCGACAGTTGTAAGATAATCATGTGCATGTTATTATAAACAGCCACATTTACACGCGTTAAATCCATTTCGAACTGAAATGGTCGAACTAACTAATGTTTTCACTCCCGCAACAAGTTAATGCAAAATTAAAACACTTACAATAATAAAAAAAAAAATTATAATAATAATATGCGATCTCTGCGTATATGTTTTATTCTATTTCCGAGTTCAAATTTTGAATTTGAAACTGCAACTATCTGTTTCCTGGTGGGCAAATAATATATAACAACATAACCAATCGAGGTATTTGTTCGATCACAAAAAAGGTAAATACGGTCTGTGGGATAACACGTTGCGACATGTTTTGTTTTTCGTGGTATAAAAAATACGTATACGAGAATCCAAGTATGTCAAGTATGTGACATAGTATGTGATAATTTTTATGTAACTTTTTCTGATTTTCTCTGTTCTTCAATGTTTTTTACGGAATTTTATGTTTTTAATATTAAGAACATTGATTACTGAAAATACCGATAAATTATAATTAATACTAAAAATAAACTTGAGTGAGAAAATAATTTTATTACTCAGACATACCTAATTTGTTTTTAATGTTTTTAGATTTTGTTAAATATGACAAAATGACCGCCTTCCACATTTTGTATGTCTTGTTTTTAACATTATTTTTAATTTAATTTGTGCATATTTTGGGACTATTTAGTTTGATGCTGCAACCGATTTTAATTACTTTTTTTTTACAATAACAACATTCGAGCCCTAATTGTAATATTTTCGTTATATACGACACTGAAATATTTAACACTGACCAACTAACACCTTTATCATCATACACATATATTTTTATTTACAAGTGTGGTTGGGTAGGAAAAAATTGATTAAAAAAAGAAAAAAAGAAGAATTAACCACTTACAAAGAAGAAATTTTGGTAAACAGGTAATCAATGAAAACGTATAGCGTATAATGTACATTTCGGTAAAATAGGCCATATTTTTTTGGAGTCGTTCAGTTGTTAGATAATACGATATTACTTTTAAATTAACGATATTATAAAATAATTATAACGAGTGAATTTTTTTATTTTTTATAAACATAAAAGTAATCATTAAATATAAATTATAATAATTATATGTAATACCAATGAGTTAAACTTAAAACAATTTTTATTAGAATTATTATTGTAAAGGTATAGTATATATTCGTAGTACTAATAACTAGTCATTGTCATATATATATATATATATATATATACACACATATATTTTCGCTAAAATATGTGTTATGTTTTAACACCATGTTACATTTCAATTTCAATATAATATATAATAAACTATATTTCCTGAAATTGTTTCTGTCAGCTGTCACTTTATGATATATAATAAACCGTATTTATTAACTGAAAAGTTTATATTTTATACTTATAAATATTGATAATGTATTATCAACATGTATATTTTAATAAAATGTGAAAACATAAATAATACAAATTGTATTAATAACTATGGATGACAAAAAATATATAATTCCATAATAATAAGAATTAAACAATTATAGAAATTAATTTTCAAAGACTAAATGGTAAGCAAATGTAGATTTACATTATTATTTAAATAATTATCAATAGACATTAAAATGCCTATTGGATACCATAGCATATAATTTTGTTCAAACCGAGGTTTAAAAAGCTGGTAACATGGCGATGATGATAATTCAGGAAATTACTACTTTCCCTAGGCAAAGACGAAAATTTCTATAGTTATTACCGAATATCCAAAACATTGCTGAAGTTTATCAATTAATATTAGTATTTGCTAGAATTTTAAACATTGCCTATAGGAATTACATATGTAAATAGGGTAAGCTATCGATGGTTTTATGAATATAATAATTAGGAAACGGACTTTATTGTTATGAAAAAAAAATCAAAATATGTAACTATTTTCATCAAAATATGCAAAAAAAAAAATTGAAATATTTAAAAACATTCTTCAATTACTCGTATTTTTAATTAATTCATATAAAAAATGTTAACTATATGTATATATGCAAAAAAATAAAAATAAAAATAAAATTATAATGTAAAAAACTAAATAATATGCAAAATAAAATTATAAAGAACTTTCCCATCGCTTTTTAATGTTCCATTTAGAAATTATTTTTCGTAGACATCTGCCTTAGTATTAAATGAATTTTTAATTTTGGGTATTCTAACAAATTTTCAACAGTTGGTATTTGTGGCGACACACTCGCTTATTACACGAATTTAAAAATTAGTAGATAAGTAGACGACGGTATAGACAATAAGCTGTAAATGTTTAGGTACTACGCGCAGAATACGATTCTCGACTATAACGTGGTTCCGTGGTGGATAGGCACCTGAAATCGACGACGCGTGTAAAAATAATCGATACTCAACAACAGTGAAAAACGAAAAGCGCAAATCAAAAATAATTTATTGAAAAAATCAAATATTCCCGAAATATTTACAAAAATGTATTAAAATTTAAAAAATATGTAAAAAATGTATTTATACCCAAATATGTTAAAATATGTAATAATAAATTAGTTCTAATTTAATGTAAAAAAAAATGCATGAAATGGATTTATATCTTACCCAAAATTCGATTATTAATATTACATAAAAAGTTGTAATTCATAAAAAAGTCCGTTCCTTAATAATAATTAATGCTTTTTAATTTTTGTACACGCGTACCTAATTGTAAACTTCAAAATCTAACGCGTGGTTTTTGTAAGTATTTTTTTTATAGAAATCTATGAGAAGCAATGAGTTTGACAAAAAATGTAAAAAATGCGATGACAAAATGAGATGTAAAATGAATAAGTGTGTGTGTGTGTGTGTCATTGCAACAAAGTATGTGTGTGCAATTAAAAATTCCACGGTAGTTTTCATTGTGAAAATTAATTTGAATTTCGATTAACAATAATTATAACATAATATAATCGATCATATAACGCGTGTTTTCTTCATAATTCCAAGTCAATATTCGTATGTTTAAAAATGCGTAACTTACACTGATTGTGCGATTTTTTTTTTAATGCTATAACAATGTATCATCGTTTTGTCATAAATAATTTGTCTATATGAATATAATTAATCACATTGAAACACCATGCATTTCATAATATATCTGAAGTATCGATTATAAAATCTAATAATATAACAAATATTGCATCGTTTGAACAATTTTTCGAAATAAAAATATACTTATTGGCATCGATTTTTTTTTTCACTCGGATCAAAATCAAAGTGGTATATTGCAGCCGACTAACAGTATTTTCTTGTAAGCCGCACCATTGAATACCGCAGCTGACTATAACACGCGACGGCGTGTCTCGTTTGGAATAACTGTGCGCATACCTATATGGGATACGTCATCATTTTGTAACTGGATGAAATTCCCAAAAGGACATTTTCTAATTTCGGTATTTTTCCTTATTTCCAACCCCTCCCCCCGTCACCGTCCCTACGTCCACAGTAAAACTTCTACCGTAGCACTCGGCGCAAATTATATCGGAAGACGACGACGACGACGACGACTACGGTCGATACCTCTTCCTCCTCCAGCCTACATACCGACCGACAACCGAAGCGTATATTTCCCCCGAGGGCGTCACCGTTCCTCAGCCTCGGCGACTCTAATTACGTTAGATATCCGAACTCCTGTCACCCAGTAATATATATACACCTACCCCTTCCGCGATCTCGAATATAATTCATTAATCACAAACCGGCCAAGTGGGTAACACGTGTTCGCAGCCCGTCCCTTTCCCCCATCATCACCAAGTATGAAACACTACAACTACTACTACTGCTGCTGCTGCTGCTGCTGCTGCTGCTACTACTACTACTACGAAACTAACTATATGCGAGTAGCTTTTCATTATACACGTTATGTAAAGTGACGGGTCTGAGACACACCACCATCATATATACGCACCCAAATCGGCAACCCGAAGTTCCATTGACCGATCTCGTATATGATTCATCACGAAGTTATTGCCTGATTGACCCTTTATACGGTAACTGTGTAACTCTTTTTGTCGGGCTATCGATAATTCCGGAACTTGGAATACAAAAATATGCCGGACGAGTAAAGAGGATGGTCTCACGTGGGTAATATTAGAAAAAAAACTTCATATAGTTCCACGAATACTGCACCATAGTACTTACTGCATTCAACTTTGAAACACAATTTAAAAGACGTACAGAAAGACGAGAAGTTCTACAAATGTTTGGCGGAAGAAGATTTTTATAAATGTTGTAGAATATTTTAGATTAAAAAAATAAATAAATAAATACAACTTATTCAATTTTAGTAAACGCACGATTATTTGGGCGTTGATTTCAATAACCTATTAATTGAAACATCGAACTACTTTGGTAACAGGCTACATCCTCGTTGGATATTTCCTCATCGAGTTCTCTTTCCCGTAAGACGTTTCTCCGTCCGAAGTCACATGATGATTAAACCTAGAGACATTAATGAGTTTTTCAAAGATTATTGCCGCTGTTAAATACGTATTTATTATTTTAGAATTACGGTCAATCAAAGATCATTCAGTATTTTCGTACCTGTCGTAGTGCACATTTTCAACGTTTATGAATTAACATAATAATATATTTTTTTACTTAGATATTATCTTGTTTAACGGCTTTAGAGGTACATAAAAAGTTTATATTAGTATACAACGGATGTTTTTGAAAAAATTATACTCGTATAAAAGAAAATAAAACTTATTGGAAATGTATAAAATATCATACTATTAAAGGTCATGGACGAGCACATAATAAAAATAATAAAGTTCTCCATAAAGATATTCATAATCAGTAATCACATACTAAATGCAACAGAAACTGGCGCTAAAATTATTATAAACGAATTAAAAGAAATTGCATCTAATCAAATAGTTGCACAAATTTCTACTTTATCTCAAACAATATTTTTGCTTTACTTTCGGTGACTGCTATGAAAAAATGGTCCAAAGACTTAAATGTCGTGAAATTAGCCTCCGTCAAATTCTTCAACGTTAGCAAAATTAATTATTACTGAGCCTATATGCTTATACTAATAATAGGTAATCAACTATTCATTCCTCCTCTATTACAGTAGTCCCGATGATAATAATCCAATATTTTTATTTTCAACCGAATAAAATTTAAATATATTAGCGTCAGACCACTGGTATTTATTGATGGTATATTCAAATCATCCAAACACCTTGTTTACTCAACTACTTATAATACATGCTATAAAATTCAACGAAGTAATACCGTTGGTATTTGCACTTATTTCTAATAAAACACGTGATAGTTATTCTCGAATTGCACGATAACTTCTAAATTTGGAAAAATACTACGCGTAGCAAATAGTATGGTAGATTTTGAACAAGTACTGTTAATTAGGTGCGTTCGCTGACGTTTATATGAACATTCAAATAAGGGTCTACTTCTTTCATCTTACGCAGCGTATATGGAAAAAAACATAAAATCTCCCAGAAATACGTGAAAAATATATTTTAGATGCAGACTTTGCTTTTAAAATAAAATAGTTGATGAGTCTAGTTTTTATTCCAATACACGACAATGAAGACAAATTTGATGAATAAATGTTACAAATTTTATTTTTTTTTATATACAAAATGAAGACATTTTGCTTCCGTTGAAAGGAACGCGGAACGGAAGACCAATTAAACAAATAATTCGAAGTTCACCTATAGTTAGTATAGTATTCTGGAATCAATACAACATAACATTTGCAGGATTGTGAAAAACTAATAACTCTGACGAAGGTTGACACAAAGCGTTTTCGTCATTATTGTTGACTGCATCTCATCCAATTATACAGCGATTAATAGACATTCTTAAAAAAAGAACAAGGTTTAACTGAATTAAAATTTAACCAATTAACAGCAGGTTAGAGGACCACAAGCTAAAAGAAAAATATATACTATATAGAGAAGTAGCTTCATGCATAACAAATATCATAAATACTTACAAAGAACGTAGTCGTCAAGAATATTTAATTGGAATCGTTCACAATTCAGAAATGTAAGTCGTTAATTTTTTTCTTTATGAAATTTAAGGTTCACTTTTAGTATTTTTAGCTTATATCATAATAATATTTATATATATATATATATATATATATATATATATATATATTAATCTATAATAATATTTTAATATTTAATGTGATTAATGCTAGTTTTTTTTATTTGAAATAATTGAAATATTCAAGAACAAGTGAGTTAAATTAAATAACAAGTACTATATACATATATAACTTATAGATACATTGGACGGGAAAGATAACTCGACAGGGAAATTTTTGACGGAGAAATGGTGAAGGGGAAATGTCCAAAGGGGATATGTTTATGAATCCAAAATTTAGTTTCCGTCAAACATTCGTGCAACTTCTCTAGTTTCTAAATTTTTTTAAATCATGTTTCTGAGTTGCGTACAGCAGACGCAGTAATTAGAACTACAAAGACAATATATACTTAGTTTTAATAATTTTCTCTATTGTATGATGTAAGAATGATACGTCACCCCTGATATTAGTTATCAACATGCGTCGTCAGTTGAGATAATAACGATTTATTAAATTGGTGGGTGAAAAAGTACGCCATTTTTTTAGCGCTGTATATGCCCACATGTTTGCGTAAGACGTCATTTTAATGATTTTTTTAAAACTCAAGTTAGTTCAAAAAAACAGAAAATGTTAAAATGTTAATTTTTTAATGATACACTTAAGATAACAGTTAAGTTTTAAAACCCGATTTAATTAATGTTAATTTTTCTTTTTATTAGTCAAAACAGCACAATTATGATACATAATAGAATTAGCTTTACGGAGATATTAATATAATAATTATGTAATGGCTTTTTGTCAATGACGGATGCACCAATGGTACAATTATTAATATACCTATTATTAATTATTATGGCTGAAAAACTTCGTTATTGATAGTCGATACTTGTCAACTATGTTTTAATTTCGTAATTTTTTTTGTTTTACGAAAAAATTATATACAGTGGAAATGCGGAAGAAATAATATTATATAAATTGTAGATATATTAAACAAGTGTTAATTGATGTGTTTTTTTTTCATACGAATTCAATAATTATTAAAAACGACAGGTCATTTTTATTCAATCATTTTGATTAAATATATATATATATATATATATATATATATGACAATATGAAATACAAATGCATTAATTATTTTAAAATTACTTTAGTTTTATTCAAAGTAATAAGTTGTTTATTATGTTAATATTTCCAAAAATAAGTTCAGAAAAATCAAATGTAAAAAGTTGAAATTAATTTTAAATACTTATAAACTTATTTTCAATATTGTTAATGCCCAGTATTGGACGAAAAGTATAATATATGTGCGCTACACAGTGTCGGACGAGAATAAGATCGAAATTCGTTACGCGCGGTACAGTAACGTGAATGTTTTAATAGCTTTAGTTGAAAATTGTATTGTACCGGACAAATGTTATTAAACATTCAAATCCGAGTGGTTTGTTGTTGAAATAATTTGACGTGTTATAAGGGAACCGACTCTTTGGGATAAATTTTTCACGAAATAAATGTATGTATGTCAGTATCACGATTTATGTATAGAGAGATATTCGAAAAACTTTACGTTTTGCTGCGTAAAAACAAATATTACGATTTATCAGTTTAAAAACTTATATACATGTTCAAGATTTATAGAAATCTCGGTTGTCCGTTTTAAAACATGAAAGTAAACTTTGGCGGGAAAATATGCGTTGCGAATTCGGGATTTTTCGATTAACCTACTTCACTCGAAACGTGACGCCGGAATTCCAATTGAATATATAAAGCAAATATAAAATAAGCATATTACGTATTATCTACAACAATATTATGTGCCTACGGTAAATGCTATTAATTAAAAACAATTTCGTGTCAATTTAACAATACCAAAATGGAATAGTCAAATTTCTATACCGAAATAATGAGCGGCAGCAATCAACGTTAAACATTAAATACAATGGTTTGTACGATCAAAAGCCGATCGTTTATGATCGTATAGAAAATAATATTTCGAGTCGTAGGTATATTTATTGGC
This sequence comes from Slavum lentiscoides, assembly GCA_032441835.1. Classification (NCBI taxonomy): domain Eukaryota; kingdom Metazoa; phylum Arthropoda; class Insecta; order Hemiptera; family Aphididae; genus Slavum; species Slavum lentiscoides. The sequence goes on along the minus strand of CM063706.1, from coordinate 34,795,912 downwards.
TACAATGGTATAGTATTTATTTAATGTTCGTTACGGTTATTTTTTATAAAATTCTGTTATGTTATACCAAAAAAAAAACCTTTTAAATTAAATTTTAAAAACGTTTATTAGGCGCGGATAAGTAAGAATTTTGAGTAAAAAAAAAAAATTAATTTAATAATGTTTTCCTTAAAATACGAGAAAAATACAGTGGGTAATAAAGACTCGTGTTATGTGAAAAAAAAAAACTAAAATGAAAATCAACTGTTTGCCCTCTTTTTCCTTCTTTTCAATGGCACCCAGAAAGCGCGATGACAATAAATAGTGGAATCGCTCAATATCGGTAATAGAAGTATTTTCGTGTATCAACAACTGATACGTATCGCGAAACGAACACCATTCGTTAAAAAAAAAACACTATAATAGAAAGGCATTTTATTTATAATTTGTACACGCGTTTCTACAAAACCTAATATATTATATAGTTTTATTTTTCTTCGCATTAACGCATGATTTTTATTAAAACAAATTAAAATAGAACGATACGACATGTCGTCAAATGATATACTTAAAACACGTGTAAATCATTTTTTTTTTTTTTTTTAGAATAGCGCGCGTTTAAATAATAATTGGACAATATATATATATCGCGCGTTATGAATCGGAATTTTATTTTTATTTTTTTAAATTAAATCCCCTCCCGCCACCCCCCCCCCGTTTGGAAACAGCGTGTATTCGGAATTAATTAATTGCTCCGAGACGAGAATAGCACGGAACATATAATATACAATATACAAGACGCTAAAAAAAAAAAAATAAATAATAATAATAATAATCACGTTGTACAAGCGTATATATATATATATGAGAGTGACAATCGTAAACGGTGCGTGGAAACAAGGTCGGACCCGGGAGACGTCTCCATTATTGGCTTTCGTGTAATTTCGAAAAAAAAATAAAATAAAATATATGCGAACGACGACGACACTGACGAGTTTCGCTGTCGTCGGCAAACGTTCTTCTCGCCCTCCAGTTAATTAAATAGTGAAATATAGCGCATACACCACGACGGCGCAACGGGTACAGGGGACGCGTTTGTTTTGACATAAATTTTTCACTTAATTAACAGGCACGCTCGCGGGGTTTATTTTAGTTCGCATCTCCTCCTCACACGGCGGCGGCCACACATGCGCGTGCCCGTGTTCCTGAAAGGATATTTTATACTCGTACGGTGGGCGGCGGCTATACAAAAACAATAACTGTTTTATAACTTTGTGTTCGTCTCCTCTTGCCGCAGCGGCATACACGCCGGTTAGCGTAGCGTTCCGGCACAGGCCTCTTGTACGGGTGTGTGTGTGTGCGTGTGTGTTTGGAACAGAAATGGGAAAAAGAAATTTATATAAACGACTACAAGCCGGTAGAACCGTGGCAAGGGCTAATGAGTGATAACCACAGAGGGTTAAGGACGTGTTTATGATTTTGCATACATTTCATTTCGCATATATTTGCGCGTACACATATGTATATATATATGTATATAGGTGCGTAATTACGGCTTTCTGTTTTCAAGCATTTATTTCACGGTTTTTAAAGTACAAAACAGCAAAAAAATTAAAAACAGTTACTAATATATTCAACAATTTGCCTGGCACCAAATAATGAATATTTCACACAAAACAATCACGAACCCCTACTGCTACGACTAAGATATTTCGTAATAATAATTAATTAATACGCCGAGCGTGAATTGTAATTATTATTACTACTTTTAAACGCCTACTTGAATTTTCATTAAATAACTATATAAAAATTGTAACGTATATTAAGCATTTTTTTTTTTTTTTTGCTGCATATAAACACCTTAACCAAACTTGGAACTTTTGACAATCGTCCTTCCTAACCGGGACCAATAATAATAATATTATTATTATCATTTATTAAAATTACGTATTGGCACATCACGGTATTTTATCGTTCAACATTCTTTATATTAATTTTTACTTATTTTTTTTTTACAAAACACAGTTAAGTTCAAATATGAACCAATCGATTATTTCACGCACAATACACAACTTATATAACATACGATAGACTTACAGACGCGACAAATTTGCCAAAATATGAAAAAAAACCTAAATTTTGTTTAATAGTAATAATAAAAATAATAATAATAATAATAATAATAATAATAATAATAATAATAATAATAATAATAATAATAATAATAATAATAATAATAATAATAATAATATAATAATATAATTTAACAAAATAAAAAAACACTATAAATTAATACGCTCGTAATTAATAAAAAATTCACTTTATACCCGATGACGACTTTTAGTCGAAACACTTAGTATAAATAATAATAAACAATTTTATTTCTTTTTTTTTTTTACAACTAATAGGTACACATATTTTTTTATATAACGTGACATTTCGTATATTTTTATTTAATTAATATTATATTTGATAAATCATTACACTGGTATATCCGTATACAGTTTTAACTCCACAGGAAAATTGGTGAAATGCAAATACGCTGTGTCGCTGTTAATGTAAGCAGCAAATGTAGTTTCGCCCTCTCTCGTCCAGTATTGATGACAAACACGCCACTCGATAGAGGCATGACGGTTTTGTATAAACGATAAATTCTGAGAGAAAAGAATGAGAGATTTGTGGGTGTGTGTGTGTGTGTGTGTGTGTGTGTGTGTGTGTGTGTGTGTGTGTGTGTGTGTGTGTGTGTGTGTGTGTGTGCGCGCGCGTGGCAACAACGACGACGGCGGAGCATGTTTTTTTTCCTCTCCACATCCCTCGGGGACCGAGAAGCACGCGCGCTAGCCCGTATTCCGGACGCAATTTAATTGGGATTAGAGGACCGCCACCGCTGTTGTTTGTTGCCTACGCTTTTGCGGCGGTAGAATTTAATTCGCAATACAATCCTGCGTAAGCTTCCCAGTGTTTGCGATACGGAATATATATGTATATATATATACATATTATATATATATATATATATATATATATATATATAGACGTATACGCACTTAAATATTGTTAGCAGTAAAAATATGACAAATAAAATAAATGTGAAACTTATTCTAAAAACGTTACGATTTACCTCACAATATAGATAATCGACTGGGTCGAATAATGGCCAACACAACAACGACATTTCATAAAATATTTATAAAAAAAAAATACATTTAGGATCATATACGACAATGACACAACACACGTATACATGGAATAACAAAACAATAATTATACAAATGTGGTGCAAACAACATAAAATATGAAAATGATAAACGTATTAACATACACTTCGTTCGGTATGTATATTTAAAAAAAAGTAGTTTTAATTGTAGATATTATGTAATATGTATATATATATGCAATTCTACGTAATAAATTGGAGATTTAAAAATATATTTTATAGTAAACCATGTCAGGGAATCCTCTTCATTAAAACAAAAAAATACGTGAGTTATATTTCAAAGTGTAAAAAAACCGGATTATTTTTATTTTTTTTTTAATTTTAAATCTTTAGCCATCATCACCACATGTTATGTAACGTATATACTATATAACGACCAGCAGACAGCAAATGACAAGTGTGGTTAAAAAAAAACACATTTACTCACGTAAAAAAAAATTCTAGGTAATTCTTTAGTAATTTATGGATGTAAGGAGAGAGGAAAATCTATTTTTATTTAAATATACTTTATGTGCACTTGTGTGTGTGTGTGTGTGTGTGTGTGTGTGTGTGTGTATATATATATATATATATGTATTTAAAATTGTACGATTTATTATACTATCGTGTTCCTATAAATTATAAATATAACAGCTAAGAAACTAATATATATTTTATATATTATATACATTTCCAAGGTAATAATTAATCTTATATTTTTGAATATAAGAATATATATATAATATAATTATATACATACAAGTATATATATTTTATAATTTATAAAATAATTAAAACATGCTTTGCAAGAATTAGCATAATATTTTTAATATATAATATAATTTATTGAAATTCTTAAAAAATGGTAAACGTTTTTATTTATATCTAAGAACTCACTATTTGTATGAAATGTGTATGTTTTATTTTAACTGAGAACTAAACAGATAGGTATGAAAATGAAAATAATATCCAATAATAACTATTGTTTTATATGCAAAAATTAATACATTTAATGAAACTTAATTTTTTTAAATTATAAATTAACAAATACCTACAATCAATAATAATAACAATAAAATTTTTATATATTATTATTATTATTATTATTATTATTAGGATTTATTTATATTTCTTTTTGCCACAAAAGTATTTGAATATATTATTATAGTTATGTATTTTGATAATCGAATAATTTACTACAAAATCTAACATTCAAGTGCATATAAGATAAAATTAATATTAAAATGTATAATCTGCAACCAGTTTTAAACTAAATCCAATAACTACGTAGTAGTAGCAGTATATACTATTCTACAATATTGTCATAATATAATATTAATATATTCAATAGCAATATATTTAGTATAATAAAACTGTAAAATTAAAATTAATTTAATAATGATTTGAAATACATTAACACAAATTTTGTCACAACGAAATAATAATATAGAGTACAATATAGTTTATCTAGCAATAGATTATAGTTATGTTATAACTAAAACATAATATCATATTTAAAAAAAATAACTAGAACACTAGTATATAATATATTAATATGAACGATATTCAACGATTGTGATATTAAATTATACATCAATAATTAGTTATTCGTTGATAATCTAAAATTATATATTAGGTATACGCGATATTGATATACATAACTATAAGCCTTGTACATGGAGCTGTAATAGCTGTATGCACGTACTATTAATATAATATAAATTTAAATTATTATATCGTTTTTAGTGATATGACCAGATAAATTTAATTAAATTCTATTCACTTTTATGTTTTGTGTTTAGAAAATAACATCTTTTTTTTTACAATATTATAACCGTTTCAGTTTTTCTCAAACACATTATATACGTTTATTAAGCGTAAACTGTGTTAAATCTTCAACACATACACACACACACACACACATTCATTGAATAAATCATCAGCAATTCAACCTCAGTTCAGTAACACAAAGAAGTCAAAAAGTCTGGTTTTGTCTGAGACCCCAATTTCAACTTTCAGTCGCATTCTACCAGGAAAACTTTGTCTTTTATCGGGCCCCGATCTTTTCAAAAAACGGTTTTCCTAAACTCACCGCAACATCGTGACGATAAATCACTATCCAATTCCATTTATTAGTTATTTAAATTCCGAGTTTCGAGATAGAATGAAAAAAAGAAAACGGTCTGCTCAAACTCGTTCAAACCAAAAGAAGAAAAGTATTTAATGGGGGGCGGAGAAAAAAATTGAATGAGCGGAATTGAATTTACGTTTAGCAATATTATTTCAACGGTTCAGATTTATATTCCAGTAAACGTACACACACATGCCTCGCGCGAAATAAAATACAAATATTTATAATAAATCTGGTAAAAAAAAAAAAATTTTTTCCATCTATTCGTAACGTACTCGACGCGAGATATTTCAATATTCATCGTATTTTTACTAAACAGAAGGTAAAATATTATAATAATATATAATAAGTGCTCATATGTACATGAACGATTGTCAGCCGGTGTTGATGCTAATATACATATAGGAAGCAGATTTATTTTAAGGAGATTACTATAATATATTTATTTATCGACAATAAAGCTGTCCGTACGGAAAGCGATTAAACGCGTTCGCGAAAATGCGTATATTGTACTCGTACATATATAGGTACACAAACACACACACGCACACACACAAACACACACACTACCTACCTACCTACGAATGTGTTTATATAGACGCTTTTGTGCAACTGCAGTATAATACGCGCCATACACAAGAGATTAAAGCTAGAGTGAGCAAAGCAGGAGGTTTATAAAGATTTCTACAAAAATATTATACATAAATAATACACTCGTAACGGATAATAATAATAAAATATATATATATATATAAACACGTTCTTTTGTAAAGGGTATTAAATATTTATTTTCTCGCAGTAACTTTATCCCGTTTATCCGAATGCTTGTTTGGAGGGAACGACGTGAAGCAAATATAATGCCAATATGATATAACGTTCACGCCGCGGATGACTGAATGGGCCGACCACACAATATAGTGCATCGGTTTTAATAATATTTGGGAAACATGACGACAAATACGCAACGACATTAAACTCGCGTTGATTATAATCGCAATGGAAATTAAAATTGGCTATTAATTTTGAAGCTTATATTTGATTAATTATCAAAAGAGGAAAATAGTAGTTATTTGATATTATTTTCCAATAAAATATAAAATCGGTTATTTATACAATATTACGAACAATGCGTGTAGAAACAACAGAGGTTAGAAATTAAATATCAATAATATTTAAACGTATAATAATGTTTTACAATGTTTCAATAGTGCGTTCGGTTTATACATTTTTCTTTTTAAATGTATATAAAACCAAAGGTTATCGTAACTTATCATTTTAGTAATCATTATTTTAAATATATTCGTAAAGTTATATATATATATATATATATATATATATATATAAGAGTATATAGTTATACGCGTCATTGTAACGGGCTATGCTGTCAAAACAAAAGACGCTCCCATTATTTTCGCATAATACAAATGCTAATTCTGAACGTTAACTCGGGAAATAAATAAATTAAACTCTCAGTTTGATGGCGGTAACAGCGGTGTCAATATAAATAAAATATAAGGGGACAGTGGAGGACGCGGTGTACGAAACATGGGAAAAAAGGGTTGAAACAAGAGTATACTTTTTTTTTTTACAAACAATTTATTTTGCTTTTGTAAAAATATGGAGCGTGGATTTTTTTTCTGTTTGTTTGGTAAAATAATGTAATAGACAGACAGACAGACATACCCTGAAATTATGCGTACACGCATACATATGTATATGTATACACATTTATATTTTATGTGCGTTAACATTGAAAGCGAAACATAAAAAGGTTTTTGAATTTTTAATAACGATCGAGAATATCAAAATACATGCTTGTCGACGAAAGGCGCGTGTACCTGTATGATATATTTTTCATTAAAACGAAAAAATATGTCAACGAATGCGGTATTTTCAGAGAATACAAAATACTTTTATTTTTTCAGGAAAAGACTAGCAATTTAAAATTGTTAATCGTTAACTATTCTTAAATAATCATAAAATAATTGATCAGAAATAATTATATAAAAAAATTGTATTTTAAAACTATCTGCGAATAAAAAAAACGTAATTTTATATTGGTTTATTAAATAATTAATATTAGACGTATTATCTTGGTATCAAATTAACAATAGTTAACAAATAATTCAATATATCTTTATTTTATTAACTATCACCGAAAAATCTTCGCACTAATTTACATACACACACACTTCACAAAAAGAGAATTTTTGTTGACACTATATACAGTAATTTTAAACAACTATGACCAATGATCACTTTGACCGTATCTTGAATTTTATCGTCACATCAATATTTTATGCATATATATATATATATATATATATATATATATATATATATATATATACATTTATTTAATTCGTATAATTAATAAATATTATTGTGAAAATACGAATTATTTGTTTTAATACAAATTCAATTATTAATATATTAAAATAAAATTTTTTTATGATTTTGTACTTTAAATTATTTTTGTAACAAATGTGTATATAACTGACTCAAAAAAAAAATAATAATAATCAAATGTAAGAAATAGTAAAATAAATTAATAAAATCTTAATTGCTTTGTATCTGAAAAGTCAATAAAACTCGATGCGTAAAATAAAATTATTTTCATTTTATTTTCTGTTGAAATATTTTGATGAAATCTATTTTACTGTTTATAGGCTATAAACATAAACTTTAATATAACAAATACTTTATAAATAGAAGGAAAGAAATATATTATTATTACAAAAATACTATATAGCTAGTATGTCAAAACTATTTCCAACGGAAATTATAATAATTAAAAACGTGTTCAAAGGACAATTATGTTGTATAATATTTACTTTAGAAGTCAATTTTATTTATATATATATATATATATATATATTTTTTTTATTATGTATGGCATGATGTTTTCGAATCTTTTCATCACATCCGAATTCTCATCGATAAAAAATAAAAATAATAAATGTTCGAGTATGACTAGTTAATAGTTATTAGTTATTATTGGTTGAAATAACTTAAAGAGGTGTACAATTAAAAAAAAAAAAAAAAATGAAAATGAAAATTTCTTCGCGATGTCTGTTTTACATTTGAATGTCGGTCGATTAAACGTGACACGAGAATTAAATAGAGCTGACTGTACCAGAACCAAAAATGCAAATCGAGTTATTTCCTGCATAGTTATCACGGTGTTTTGGTGCTTGAGAATATATAGGACAGGGCGATTTTGGAGTGGAAAAGCGCGAGGGGTGAATTTGTAATTGTGTTGGGACTAGGGTTCTGTCTCCGCCGCTGACGGAAGGAGAGATGAAAAAAGTCTCGGGCATCATTGAACGATGGCGACGATGATGACCCAGCAATGAAAAATGATCACAATGGCTGTGTGTGCGCATAGGTGGGGAAAAACACCGCGATGGAAGGGAGATGTCTGACAGGTGGACCTTTTTCAGGACTTTTGGGTAATAATTGCTTAATTTAAAAATGTCAGTCAACGCGATGAAAAATAACTCGACAACAAACAAGACACCGCGCGCGACTGTTGTACTGTTAGCGGGCAGACATTCTTTAAAACATTCGGCATGTACAACAGTCCACCGTACGCTGTTTTTTTTTTGCTTCCAAACGCGATTGGTAGGAAAACATAATTTATAAATTTAAAAAAAAATACATCTGCTATTATATATATATATATATATAATAATAATAATTGGATAAAAAATAAGGTTTAATTGCGAATCAAATGTTTAATATTTATATAATCTACACAGACACGATTTAATTAATTTTCAGACATATTAAGTCACATTATAACGAACGTATATATATATATATATATATATATATATATATATATATATATATATATATATATACAATGGCACGTTTGAATATAAATTATGGCGATCACCTTGAAGTTAGCGAACTAAAAAATACGATACACGTCTAAAAAAAAAAACAATTATAACACGCGAGAGAAAAAAATTTGAAATTAAAATTTTATTAAAAACTTATAAATAAATTTAATTTAAAAAAAACCGCTGTAGTTTCAGAATATAACGAGAATGAAAAAAATATACACTGTATCGGATTGAAGCGCACGTATACACGTGTATATTTACTATATTTAATTTAAAATACGCCGCATACGTATTAATACTATACGAATCTTAATTTAAAATTCATAACGAAAATAGTTAATTCATTGGCATATACCTATATATTTATACTGTAACATCGTCTACAGATATAATATATATTATATATATCTTGTTTTTTATATTGAATTCGTTGTTCGCAGCCATTATTTAAAGTAAGTATATAAATTCAATTTAGCTAGACGTATAAAAACACGTTTTCCCGAACACGAAATTATATAGGAAAGCCAGAAAAAAAAAATGATTAAACAAAATTGGTATATTCTGATATCATCTCTGCGGCGAAGGTTTGCGAATGAACGTTGTGTACGCGTTTTTTTTTTTAATATTCGTCGTCGCATGGACACAGCGGACCGTTGCAGCGGTTGTTGGCGCGTCTTAATGGAAATCTGACGGATATAATATCAAACGGGTTTTGCGCGGGTCGTCCGCAAAGAGCAAAGACAGAGAAGGATAGCGAATGCGTAAGAGAGAAACAGTGAGTGAGTGAGATGAGTAGGAGGAGTGAAATGCTTTTGGTCCAAGCCAATTATTGACCAGCTCGGATATAATATTACACCATATAATATACGCCGAACCAGCAGAAGCATCAACAACTCCGCGTAACCAACAAAACTGTATATAGCGGCGGTATACGTAATATATATTACTACTACTACTACTACTATTACTATATACCTCCAATAATGCGCTGCAACAGGAATGTCCGGCGTGTAAGTCGTGCGCACATAATTTCCGCTTCATTATTGACGAGCTATTGAACCACTCTTCGTTATTATTATTATTATTATTATTATTATTATTATTATTATTATTATTATTATTATTATTATTATTATTATTATTATTATTATTGGTATAATATACACTTGACGTTGGATGGGTTTTTAATTAAAAAAATAACGATAAAAATAACAAAAATAAATTGCAACCACTGGGAATAATAATAATGAGAGACGTTGCAGCAGCAGCAGAGTCACCTCGAGAACGACAGGAATTCCGACCAGCGTATGATATTGTTGCAGAAGAATGCCGGTGAAATGTCAAAGCATATACGAGAAGGGTTGGAGTTACCGTGCAATATTTCGGGCACGGGGAACTTGAATGAAAAAATTCCTACCTATAGATAGGCGCATATATTTACCGATGCGAATAACGGTGCCGGTTCGAAGAAGGAAAGGGAAAACGGTTTGCTTTTAAGAAGTTTTTCTTTTTCTCTTTATTTCGCATATATATATATATATATATATATATATATATATATATATATATATTGTGCGCGTACGGTATTCGTAATATCATATTCTCTATTATAATATTGCGCACCGTCTTAGCGGTGTTCGCACGTCTCTTATGTATACATAAAATATGCGAAAATCGGGTTTGATAACACAGCCCAGCACCACACACTTTGGTGTCGGAAATTGTTTTTTGATCCGATTTTATGTGCAGTACTTTGAGAAACTGAAATTAAAGAAATGACTTTTTAGTCCGTCGTCTCTTGTTTTTTGACATACGACAGGAGCATTATTTACGTTGACTTATTGAATTAGAGGGGCATAAGGTGTGTAAATAGATTTTACTAATTTTTTTTTTCTTCATACCTTTAATTGAGTCAAAAACAAAAAGACACAAAGCAACACTCTCGTACAATTACAATTAAAATGTATAGTACATCACCATAAAATCGTGGTATCAGATTGAAGAGCGATTAAAGACCGCAATACCATATCTATCTGTAGACGTTTATTTGACGTATATATTTACCCCGCACTAGCTGTAATGTATTTATTAAGGTTACAAAATACGGCTAAACTGACCGGTGAAAAATAACCTTATATAACTGTTTGATACGTTTAAATAAATAATAATTTAATAAGACAATAAATATGAAGTATACAATATACGTATACATATATATATATATATATATATATATATATATATATATATATATATATATAAAACAGTAACAAGTGTTATATAGCAATTATTTAAGTTAGTACTTTAAAAAATTAGTAAATAAAAGTAAAAGGCGTGTGTGAATAAAATTATCCTTTTAACACGCAGACAATATTAATTAAAAATATATTATATTATTAAAATGCTGACAACAACTATTTTTCAGAATTAATGCTAGAGGAAAATAACGTGTCTTTATAGTGTGATTATAGGAAATAAGAAAAATATTTAAGAACTACAAAAACAGTCTATACATTTTAGTTATTAATATTATTTTTATTTTTTACTTTTACATATCGACCATAAAATTGAATGAATTATTACAAATAACCGGACTATTCTTTACTTGACTTTTAAATCCCAATCTCCCTATGGTACTTGATAAAATATATTCTGACCTTAAAAAGTTTGCCATTTTAGTCCCTTTGGGTCAGACACTTTTTTATTATTATTATTATTATTATTAACACCATAAAAATTCAAGCATATGTTAAAACAGTTTTTATAAACTATATAATGATAAGCGATTAATATGCAAATGTAATAAACCGTTGATTAAAAGTTTAGTTATTTAGTTTATATAAATGACTAATAAATACGTTTCGCAATACATGTTATATGTGAAACACGTACAACATATTATAAATATCACAAAAAAAAAGTTTAGATTATATTCATAAATTATAACAAATATAACGATGAATATGCTTTATTAATGATGTCTAGTCAGCATCAGTTAACTGATAACATACATACCATTATTAAACAAATTTAAAAATGTATACATATTTCTTTTGTAGATAATATAATACGTTGTGTTATTATGCTATTAATACTTTGATTAAATTTAATAATATTAGCATAATAATAACACGATGAAAAAATTTTTTTACATTTCATAATAAAATATAAAACAATTTTTTTTCAATATACCTTATATTACAACAGCAGTACGTGTGTTTTTAATCGAAACGTTTTAAATGCGAATAATTTTGAAAAATAAATCATTATTCGTGTAATATGATGATTATAAAATAATTGTATATTATCGCGGGGTTTTATATTTCAATCCACTCATTGTATACATATTAAAATGTCACCAGATCATATTAAAATCGTATTATTTGATAAAACTATGATATCGTGTTTAGAAACAAGCCTTTTATTTTTATTTCAATACTGAATTCCAAATATTATAATTTCATTATTATTTTATAACGTATTCTATATTTCATTTAATATTTATCGGTTTGGCCTCTTTATTTAACTAATTTAACTAAATAAAAACAAATACGGAGGATATTTTTTAAGTAGATTCCTAACGTACTTTACTAATTAGTAACTTAACTATATGATGCATTATTTTTTACACGTGGATGTACTGTTAATCAATTGCGTAAAAATGTCATAAATATTCATGTAGTTTACCTGTATAAAAATTTTACAAACATTGTGTATTGTATTGTATACAGTATGTAGAAGTATAATGTACGCAAGACGATAGCATAAAAATTATTCTCAGATAATTAATACTATAACAATGTACGAGTCATTATAATGATTTTATTATCGTTATTATTTTCCAGTAGTGAATTTTATCTAGTTGCAGGTAATTTATTTCACTCGCTTTTACATGTTCAGAGATTTCAAAGTTTTTCATAATGAAAATTTACGGAAAATTGTGGTGACATTGTAAAAAAAAAAAATTCGGAAAAACTGTCAACACATCCATGTGTTAGATGTATTTAAGGTGCGAAAACAAACGTATTGCGAGGTTAGACAGTATACTCAAGAAATCGTTTGTCATAACATTTTTTTCAAGTGTACGAAACTCTAATTTCAATATAAACTACCAAAAATAATATTAATGATGATGATAGAATTTCGCTCAGAATCGTTTTTCTAATATACAATGATTTTTTTGTCGCTTTTAAATTAAAAATAATGATACAACTCTCACAACACCCGGTCAATAATAACAACGCGATACGTTTGAATCGATCACCATACACATATACACACCGCAAACCACTATTTGTTTTTTTTTTTTACTTTTAAATTGTTAAATTATTTTACTCTTTACAGACACCCGAAATGTGAAAATCAGTTTATAGTTTTATATACGTATTTGCTTCCGATTGACAAAAATTATACCTCTGGGCAAGTGCAGAACACGCATTTCCAAAATTACCTTCAAAGTACAACAATGTGCCAAAATTCGTTTGTCCAATTTACCTGTCTATATTTTCTCAACAGAAATCGGCACGTCGGACATGGCAAAAAAAACCAATAATAACGCGATATTAAGAATTAAATTAATTAAAAAATCGATAAAAACTTATCGTTTTATCGAGAACATTCTTCGATCGTTTCACGAGTACGTGTATTTAAAAAAAAACTAAACCTCCCCCTCCCCATTAATAATGTGAATATAACGAAAATAAACAATTTTAGTGGGGAGGCCCACCCCGTTCCCCATACTGAATACATTCGCACCGAGCACAAATATTTAATACTCCGGTGGCTAACAACAACATACGAGTTTGTTAAAATCAAAAATGAATCGATCGGCAACGTGCAGGCCCGGTGGCTGCGCCTGGTTACTTTTTCAGGGCGGGCCAAAAGGAGGCCAATATATATTAGGGCAAGCAAAGACGTCGTCACACAGTAGAGTCACAACTGGGGGGAGGGGAGTGAGCCACAATGGCACCCACGGTCTGTGACCCCCAACCATGGTTTCACCATATATAAATAATATTTTTAATACAATTTTTTTTACATAACCCGGTATTCAATTAAAAAATAAAAATAAAGTTTAATTAAGTATTTAAGTGTAATAAATAAAATAGTAACAAAATACGTTTTCTTAATTTAAGTATGTAATATAATGCTATAAATTTAACGTATATTTATTTTAAAATATATTAATACTTTAGAAAATCGTAATTAGGTATGAGGAATTCGAATTTATACATTTGAGTTCAACCGAAATTCCAAGGTGGGCCGTGGCCCTGTCGGGCCCGCCTTTGGCGCCGCCACTGTACGGGCCCCGCTATTATTGCTATTACAGATTATTATCGTCGCGTCTTTTATACAATATATACAATTAATAATAAACGGGTGTTATTGTTTTTTTCGATTCGCGTAGCAGCGGATGATTATTATATTAATAATAATAATAATAATAATAATAATAATAATAATAATAATAATAATAATAATAATAATAATAATAATAATATAATATTATCGGAGATTTCGAAAACGAGACCGGGCGAATAGGGAAAACAACAAAACAAAACCAAAGGCGCGGCGTTTGTTTTTACCTCAAACGGGTGGACGGGTGTTTACTGATGTATAACCCATTTGAGTGTAACACACACACACACACACACACATCAAGCACGTGTTATTGGAACGGTTGCACCACATTCCGTTCTGCGAACGTATTATACGGTGATCGCAGCACGCGCGCAAAAGCAAAAAAAAAAATAAATAAATAAATAAATGGAAAAAAATAAAAATCGTGGACCGCAACGACGGCGTGTGTGTGTGTGTGTGTGTGTGTGTGTGTGGCGTGTGTGTGTGTTTCGCGCGACCGCCGCCGCCGCCGCCGTGCGCCGAGTTCGTGACGATGCGACTGCTAAACGAATTAACAAGTATAACACTATCGGACAAGTTTGCCGCGCGCACCGCTCTTCACGGGTCCGACAACACCGATGGCGCGCGGCGGCGGTTGACCCGTCCACCGACACCCGCCGCCGCCCCGCATACACCGACACTGCACGCATAACCCACCCGCCCGCACGAGTGTACACGGGTTACCATGGTGACCGAATACTGTTGTACACATCAATATTCTTTCCTGCCGCCGCCACACGGCGCTTCACCGGAGGGCCACGTATACGACGACGTCGACGCCGCGGCGTTTCGTTGCTGCCGCCGCCGCCAACGCCGCCAACGATGACGACGACGCCACTGCAGCAGCACCAGCAGCAGCGGTTAGTGAGAGAGAGAGAGAGAGAGAGAGAGAGAGAGAGAGAGAGTCACTATCCAATCCGACCGCCACCGACCAACCAACTCCGACGACCCTTCAACGGACTCGTTCCGAAATAATACATAAATTATTATTAGTGGCGGCGGCCCAAACTCGCGCGTAATTGTTATTGTAATTGCGCGCACCACCACCACCGTTTGTTATCACTCGAATTTTTTCATAATATCGCGATTCCGTTTTATTATTATTATTATTATTATTATTATTCGTGCGTTCAATCGGACAAACGACAATATTCTCTTGTCGGACACCACACGGGGAGGGCACGACGTAAAGTATTCGATTTTATACATTTTTAAAACTTTCGCGCATAAAAACAGTAGAAAAAAAAAATTATACGCGCGGCGTATTCACTATATTTACGCGACTATTATTGGCTAGAGACGGGTTCCGAAAGGGTGGTCGATAATTACACCTATTCCCGTCCAGTTATGGAATAGTCGGCTGTCTATTTCCTACTACACTAACCGGTCTTTTGAACCGGGTCGAAAATAAATAAAATTTTCCGATTTATATTCAACGGGTCCTAGAAACTATAACCTGCGTTTGTCTCCCTGCACAGTGGCAAACACGATCTTAACAACGAATTATGCTCATTTAAACAAATGAAATAAATATTTACTGTCACCTAAACGGACCGACGTTCCACTTTCCACGGATGAAACGCAACACGAGTCCTAGCGGTTTATTATATAATAATAAATTGACACATACACAACGGTACTGTAAGTGGGGGGTGTTTTCACTTAAAGTTACACGTTTTAAGTTAATACGTAAAAATATAAATTAATTATTATTGTTAAGAGACTAGGCGTTTCTGCTAGCTCTGTCAGACTCGAACTCTTTGACCGATAAAAATACATATTACACGAAGGAGTACGGTCTCGTGCTCGAGCCACTGTGTTTTTGCCTACTTGGGTAAAATACGACGAGACAGTTCCAATACTGGACGAGCTTTCACGACGATTCATTTTCCTATCGACTATGCATGTACAATTCAGTTTTGGAGCATAAACAAAAAGCGTATATTCAAGACCAGAGAATGTTTTGTGCAATACGGTATGTTTTAGATTTAATTTGAATATATCACAAAAAAAAGTAATGATTTATAGAAAAAAAAAAATGCGAAAACAATTGCGACCTCCGTCAGTTTTTACTTCCTCCCCTCTCCAGAAGCCCGTCACGATTAGATCGGATGAAGTTTACCGTCCAACTTGAACGCCACATAATATTTAATAAATTAATTTTTTTTTCCGAACGTGTTATTATTATTTTTAGCTCACATAATACTGAATATTACTTTCAATGCATAATATATTATGCATTTATGTAGTTTATTATTTCTACTTTGTTTTCGAGTACACTTGATACAGTGAAATATACTTAAACAATATACATCACTACCGAGTATATAATTATTAAGTATGGCTGTTTAAGTTTTTTTTTTTTTAATTACTATTAACTTCACTCTCTTGTCATTTTTATGAATAGTTACTTTTATTTGTTTTTTTCAATATATTTCAATACATTTTTATGAAACGTCGTGTATTTTCAAAAAAAAAAAAAGAATATTTATGCGTATAAAAGTATATTTTGATGAAATATAAACATCTTATTTTTAGGATTTTAAACGCATTATAAATCCGGTCTCTAATTATTGCTACGTTATAATACAATATAATATACATTATCATTCGCAAAAAAGGTAACGTGCCTCAGGGTGTTGTGGATATCGCTTAAATGAATTAATTGGATAAAGATTTTAGAGTTTTGTTTATATTTTAAATTTGAAAGCAATGATAATTCATTGCATTCGATAAAACGATTCTGAGCGGAGCTTACTTTTCTCGTAAATATAGTCTAAAGTTACATATTTGGTGAAAATTTCAGGTTTCTATGACTATTAGTTTCAAAATTACGAAGAAATAAACAACGATCGATTAAGACGAAATTGCATTTTTAGTGTTTTTGAGTTATATTTTTAGGTGCTTTTGAGAAAATCGAAAAATGACCCCTCTAAAGTACCAACTAGATGCGAATTGCTGCCGGAAACAAACTGAAACTGAAGAGATCGGAGCACTCCTTCTGGTCGAAAATCTGTACATAGGACGGGAAAAAAAATAAAAAATAAACAACATTGTAAAAACAATAAATTCATCGCTCCGCTCAGAATCTAAAATAAATAAAAATCATTGTAAAAAAAATAGATTCATTGCTCCGCTCAGAATCTAAAATATATGTTACAACGATTATAATATTACGCGTACATATATATATATATATACATATATAAATGGACCAAAGTTTCCGAATAATTATTATAAGTTCTAATTTAATTTCGAGTCGACGGCGAGCAAGAAATAACGTCATAATATTATGTAATATGTATTAATAACGCTTACATATGAGGCAATTGTATTAAATATATTATTGCATCCTCCTTGTGCGGAGTCATTGTCGATGTTAATTAATTCAACTATATGCACCACACTATATACAAATACTAAGGATGAATATCGTAATGATCTGAAAATACTGCAACCGAATGGCATACTGCGGCACAGTTTCTGAAATCGTTGTAGAGATCAATTAAGTGAATTTGATGTCTTGGCTAATTTACACGTACCAAATGCTATTTGCTGTCACATTTACCTATGACATAGTTGACATTAGACCAAGATTGTAATCTAAACTTAGAAAAAAAACCGAGAATTTTTGCTTAAATATAGTGAGTTACATTTTTACAAAATACTATGTACAATTTGACAAAAAGCCTTTGGCGTGTATCACAGGAATCTATACCAAGAAGTGTGTTCGTAGGACACTAAAATAGTAATAAAATAAACGTTAAAACAATTACGCCTCTTAAAGTAAAAAAAAAAAAATACACCTTTTGAGTTTCACAACAAAAAGAGAATAAAAACTATACTGTACCTACTTTTAAGTAAAAGACACCTAGTTATTATTTAAAATAAATTACAAGTGTCAATGATTACTCGAATCAATAAGTTTATTTTGAACAAATAATAAAATCCGTGAAATAAATTTTAATTGACCTATTACTTATAATAGTTATAATTATAAAATATAAATATAATAACTTCGAGCTTCAAATATTTTATATTGTATTAAAAGAACTAATAATAATACTAAACCATAGACAATATTTTTAAACATACGCTAATAAAAATGAAAATTATTTGAAATAGTGAGGATAATGAGTTAATTTTAAAATTAGCGAGGAATAGAGGTGAACGATTTACAATTTAGTGAAGAATAGTAAAAATGTGAGTCGCTAGAAAGCCTGACGTAAGTATAAAACGTCTAGTATAATAATTAAATAATTGTATGCCTTTTATACGTAATAGTACCATTATTATGCTATAAAATCATTAATTAATGTTATGTATATGTTAATAAAAGTCAATAAGTATTATAAAGGAACAAAAAAGTATAAGAGTTGTATTAAATTTGTTAATTTACTAACGGTTTCGACTAAAAGTCATTGTCGGGTATAAAACGAAAAATTAAATATAATAACCAAAGTAAAAATAAAAATAACCTGTAAGCATAATAAATAAATATATTTTAAAATAAATGAATCACATTTTGTATTACTTTTTAAGTCTTCGCGTATAAATAATTAAATTACAACTGTGAATTACTGTTTTGAAAAGAAAAAAGACTATCGTGTACGTTCTGTGATATTATTAAAACTAAATAACAATAATAAAATTAAATAAATCTAAAAATATGATATTAATTTATTAAATTGCTATAACTTATACATTTATATTTTAAACCTACCAAAATATTTTGAAAAATTTATATTTTATGTTATAATAATGTTATCTAATAATATTTAATATAAATTATAATTCACTCTTAGTTAATCCAAGTACTTTGTTTTCAATTCGTGCATTTTATAAATATGCACTATTTTCTACTAAATAGAAAGAATAAAATACAACCGAAAATTTCAAATACATAAATTGATATAAATATGTTATTCCTATACCTATTGTATATAAAAAAAGACTATAAAGTTGTATTGTTAAGTTTATTGTTCTAAAGCTATCTTTTTTTTATTCAGTATCTGTATTTATTATATTAATAAATTATAATTTACGCTAGAATGGCGATCTAAATGTATATATTACATGTATATTTGACCGTATTACCTACTCATCTATAATCCATTTTAACAATTTTATTTAAATAAATAAAAGTAAATATTTTAACGTAGATATACACATTTAAATCAATAACCTAATCCTTCAAAACAAATTTTCAAAAATGTTTTTTCTGCAAGCCAAGTAAACTTTATTTTCTTATTAGTTGATGAATTTATAACATTGTATACAAAGGGGCGAACCCATTCAAGATTGTCAATTTACCTAATTGTCACTTGCGATTGCCCGTGTATTTTGATGAGCGTCAATCATTATTCAAACATGTTTGGTTTTCTTACAGTCAATCAAAATGATTGGCAATCGTAAGTGACCATGTGTTATCAACAGTCAAACCTTTATCACGTACTAAACAAAACTTTAAACTTGATGAGAAAATGTTGTTAATTTTTAGAAAGAAAAACAATCTTTTGACCACATTCGATATTTATACTCCTTTCATTAATTTTTTTCATTTAAATTATCTGTTGCCAGAGTTACAATAGTTGCAATACAAGCTTCTTCTATTTTACAGTTTTAACATATAAACATCACGCAATAATAACATAAAAATATATGTAGTTTAATGTACGTATGTCTTTGGCGATATTTGGGTTTGAACTAAAGAATCAATTTATTAATTTTTTTTGTTTGTTATTTATGATTGATCATGTATGTCAAACTTGCCATACACAACACTGTCAATCACAAAAACCTGACAATCTTGAATGATCGTGTATGGGTGCCTCTTAACATTAATAATATAAATTTTTATTAATGTGCAATCGCTTAACTAAGTAAGCACATAAAATAACAAGCGGGTTACAAAATTATTAGTCACAAGTTAAAACTAACAAAAAGTAATACGGGTTATGTATCTAAAGTAAAAAAAAAAGAATATTTATAATTAACTCGCTGATAACTTTAATAACAGAAAATCACACGAAATTTCAAGTTGAATACATAAGATAGAAAGGATCATAGGATTACAAAAGGTGCTATTTCAGCTAAACGTTTGAATAAAAATCTTCACTTTTTCTTGAATTTAATCTTCACTTTTAAAAAAATAAAATAGTATGCACTTTATGATTTTATTTAAAATGTTACTAAAAATGAATTTCAATGGCATAAATTAAAATCGATTATTACGTAATTTAATCTAACAATCATATTTTTTATATAGAAATTGAATAGTAATAACGACACCAAATTAATAATTGCTCCATAATCAGTATGTATACTGCGTACTCATAAATTCTATATCATAAACAAATACCAAGAATTAAATTAACGAAAAATTAAGCTTCGATGCACTATTAATTAAAAGGCCATATAAAAGCTTCTTTCAATCATGGTCTGAGACTCAATGAGGTATTCCGAACAGTCCAGAGACGTCCAGACCAATACATTTTTTTGGATACCAATACAACACTAAATACTATTTCAAGTGTAAGTTATATCAAAGTTATCAAAGTTATCAAATTTCAAATATGAAAACTATTTTAAAAAATAATCAACGAAATATTTCTTTTCTTCGTTTATATAATATTATGATTCTTGAATTCAAGAGCGGTAAACCCTTTATATGTATAAGAGGAATAATGAAGATGTATTATATTAATAATAAAGTGTATTCAAATTAAAAAATTAACATATATAAATTAAAACTACTTAACATTTCAAGTAAAAAAACTATAAAACTTAAATCATCGTTGAATTTAAATTACTACAACAAATAACAAAAAAAAATAAAAATTGAATTACTTTAAAACTATACAAATATGATTATTAAAATAGATAAAATGCACACATGTCTACATTCTACAAACTGTTTTAAACATTTCACCACATTTCCTATAATAAAGTCTTTCGAAAAAAAACCACGTAAGTACATAACAATGAATGATCAAAAGTAAATTATACCGCCGTAAGCTAATAAAAAAATTTAATATCATCTTTAATGCGCATAGATATTAAATTGACGAAACATAAATAATAAAATAAATGCTACGATAAAAACCAATTATATCATTATTAAATATGTTATTAATATTATATAATATGAATATAATATAGTCGCTATTTAATTTTTTTTAAACTTTATAATAATAATATATATAAAATATAGAACAGTGACCAAATTAGACTACCTATGGTAAGTCTCTCTGTAACCCTGGCAACAGATTAACAATCTTTGAAAACTTTTACTGGCGCGAAGAAACAAATTAATGAAAGTGCAAACTCGTGTTTTCACAAAAAGCGCATTTGCCTTTTATTCGTATAAATTTTAATTTTTCAAGATATTTTAATGTAATATTTATAATACGTATTGTACTTACTGGAGTATACACACTATAATTTATACTATACATTTGATTAAAATTATTTTAAAAATTATTATAATTTATCTGTAAAATCTCTTAGAAATATATTTGAATTTCAACGAGTTAACCACAAGAATACCTGTAAATAAAGTTAAAATAGAAACACAGCTACATATCACTTTTCACACATATACATCATGCGCTTTTTGGCAATCTGTTGCGTTGTATAGTTATATTCGCAACTGGGATTCAAATAAACGGACGCATAATCGTCTCAAACCAAATACTTTCGCACAGAACATGATGGCTCGGGCAATTGCCCTGTTGGCACTATTACAGTAAATCGTCGTAACGATCTACATACACATACTACAGGTATGTGGTAACCATCGAATTACAAATTTAACTAACATAAACAAAAAAATGGTATGACATGCAGTTTCATCATATAATGTGTATTTTTTATATAATAAAGAAATAATAAAAACTCTAAACATTATTTTGCTGGAATTAAAACAATATATATATATATATGTGTGTGTGTGTGTGTGTGTGTGTGTGTGTGTGTGTGTACACATACACAAATATATACGTAGATAATAAGAATAAGGGATTATATTTTTAATTACTGAAGTTTACCTTCTAAAAACAAAACCCTGAGATAATACTAACTTTTTATTTTACCTCGGAATTTTTAGATGTTTATCATTTCCCTATCTTGGGTTTAAAAATTAAGTCTAAAAGCACTCTCAAGGTGTTTAAACTGTATAATTAAAAAGATATTTTTAAATATATCATTCGTGTATTGTAATGTCAAGAGTAATATAAACGACTTTATTAAATATCATTCATAGTGTACATAACTTTTAGGGTTTACATTTAAGCTTACAAATATAAACGTGCCGTCTCAAATTTCGTTTTATAATATATCGAATCTATAAAAATAAACATTAAACCCTTATTTTAATTCAATCAGATATTTGGATATTGTATGTACAATAAAAAAATGCGGGAAGTCTCTTGCGTTTTATATTATTCAGTAGTATTGAGTTACGTTAGTCCCATATTTTTTGGTCACAAAAATAATATTATTAAAATTACTGATATTGTTGTTATTTAAAAATCATTGACCAAATAATTATAATTCAAAAGCAAAACAAAATATAACATGCAAGATTAAAAATATAATTCTGCATAAAAAGAGAGAAACGGATGAGTTGATGAAGCAAGAAATTACTATCGTACTATCTACATAGAGTTTGAAAACGCGTCAATGTTTTTTTTCACAAAATTAATTATAATTACTAAAAAAAACACCGATTAAACCGGAGGAAACGCGTATAACTGATATACAGCAGATAAGCATTAATAAACCTTTGGAAACTCGAATAAAAGCAAGACATGTTCAACGAACCAATCAATAAATAAATACGTTATTTGTACAAAACGGAGTTGAGAAATAAAAAGTATTACAGTCGTTAGAAATTACCGAATAATTAAGTGCTCGAAGTTTTTCTTTCTCATTTAGCCGAGGCTAATGATTCCACTTTTTGTGGTCGATTCAAAAGATAGATTAATGATATGCGCGGTGCAGGCGGCGTCAGGGAAAAAAATTGGACAAATTACTCGAAAAGGTTTGGAATGGTAAAAAAAGGGGAAAAGAATAACTCACGAGGGCAAAGAAAAAAGATATACCTCACTCTATCACTAAGTTCGATTGTATTATATATTTGAGAAGAAGGCGAATAAATCAACGTCTCGCGAATGGTGCTGAATAAGTTCTATTTTAAGGAGGCCAACGAAAGATGTAAAGGGAAACTCATCTTTTTCTTTCCGAAACGTTGCAAGAAATAAATTTCACTTTAAAAAGAGAGAAAAAAACGCGAGAGACCATACGATTCCGAAGGGATCGGCACCGAGGGAATTAACGAGATGCGTAGGAATATCTACACGAAACGTTTATATAATAAAACCAATTTTTACACGACAACATCACTAAAAACTGCAGGTATTAAATTGCTTCAAAACTCAAAACGCCGTATAGACACACTAACTATTTCCGTAGTTAAGTTTTCATATTTTTCCCGGTGAAAAAAATAAAAAGGATACTTATAAGGTTTTTTTTCTTTTTTTTTTTACCAATATGGCTATTTGTTTGTAATAAACGACCACCAAACAATAGCGTAATGGTTCATACATATTTATCGCCTCTGCAGAACGCGTATAGAGATATCCCCTGGTGTGTGTATGTTGTATGTATATACCTTTCGCTATAATACTACTGATTCTTACATAACTTTAAACACAATCGCATTATTGCGGTTTCCACCCCGCGGTGTCCCTACATCATGATCGTGTCGTTTGCATAACGAGTTTCTCGATACCCTCGTAAGTTAACCATTTTTCCTCTTTTACCCCCGTGCGCGCGTTATTATATTATAATATATGCGCGTACGTATACGTGCGTATAACGTGACCAAGAAGTAAAAACGTTTATATTTAATATTTCCATACGTACATGTTATATAACAATATATTATACATACATGCACGTGCGCGCCTAATCTTTTCGGATTTAAATTTCTCGTTTTTCTTTTAAGTACAATTTTATAATATTTCAGCGTTTTAAAATAAGCTGATTTACATTTTGACATAAAATACGCTAGACGCGAAATCAATCGCGGTATAGTGTACCTAATTTCTTACATTAAATTTACGTACGCGCTGTAACATTTCTGTAGTAACAACAAATGATAAATTCAGTTTATTGATACCCCCCTCCTCACCGCAATTGAATACGCAACAAGCATATACACATCAAAATATTTTACGCGATATATTATAACATATATGAAAGCAGTTAACGTTTTCTTAAAATAATAATATAATAATATTGACGATAACATACAATTATTATCGATATAATAATAAACTCGTATATAGCTAGGTATTTTAAATTAAATTTATAAAACATTTTCGGCATGAATTCACGCAGAGTTATATTGAATTCGAACTTTCAACAGGTTATAAAAGGTTATGTGTTCATTAATTTGAAAAACGAATGCTGTTAGATTAATAGGATTGTTGACTGGGATGACACGGATTCTAGTTTTTTCCCTCAAGTAAAACAACATAAAGGCCACCGCGTAATTCAATTGAAATGGAACTCGCGTAAATGAATTAGCACCAATTTATACTACAAATGTTACACACACACACACACACATATACACACACACACACACACACACACACACACACATACTGCACGTACAACACACACGCAATTTATTAAAACATTTACAAATATATAATTTCTTATCACGTTCATTATGGTTTTCGGTATTTAAATTATGACTACAGTTTACAAGGCGTACACATTTTAATATCATAGGGGAACACAATAAAAAACATAAAATAAAAAAAACACTCGAGAATTCTAAAATATACATTTAAATATTTATTTATTTTTTTGAAAAGTAATTTTAATAATTCATTGTGCACTCTGTCTCTCTCTCTCTCTCTAGAAGCCGGAAGGGCCATACCCATTTTTAAAGGAACTGTAATTTGTTACGACCGAGACTTTTCTCTCTCTAATTCCACATTAACATAATTGTAATACGTTTTTAAAGCAAGTTCTCTCTCTCTCTCTCTCTCTCTCTCTCTCTCTCTCTCTCTCACACACACACACACACACTTCTCCCTCTCCGGGTGAATTTGCGTTTAAACTTTATTAGCCGGAATTTCGAAAATGTTTACTTGAAAGTCCTCCGAAAGGAACAATTTAAATAAAAGCACTTGTAAAATGTAAATGGTTAACAATAGTATAAAGTTAACATTTATCTGTAGTTTTAAATATTTTTCTCTCATCTAAAAGATAAGGTACACACGGCCTATATAAATATCTTTTATTTAAATGATTTTATTTCGTTAAATATAAAAATGCGGATGATTATAGATAAATAAATCTATAAAAAACACTGATTATTATGCGTAACATTAAATTTTCATTAATATTTATTGCTAAGAATTTAACGTATTTAAATTAACAAATAAAATTTACCTAATTAAAAATACGTAATTTAACAAAAATAATATATATATATATATATATATATATTAATTAATAAATAATATTATTAATAATAATATATATATTATATTAATTTATTTATAATAATTAATATATATAATGCGTACTATTACAGTGTTTTATAAAATCCAATTCTTTTAATTTAATGAGTTATAAGATAAAATACCATAAAACCACAGAATACATTTACAAATATCGCAATTGTAAAAAAAAACTGATTTATACTAAGTGTCGTATTTTAAAATATTTTTTTGAAATGAATAGCGTAATAATTGTAATTAGTTATTTTTAAAATCACATAAACCAATGATCCTTATTAATTTATTGCTTTAAATATGTCAAATATAAAAGACAATGAAAATAAGTATAGTGTAAAAAATTAATAAAGACGTCTCAAAATAATTTATAACAAAAAGTAAAAAAACGACTATAATACGCTATCGGTCGCAAAAATAGTAAATGTACAGATTTTACTCGAGATCAACCGTTCTGTATTAATATTTATCGTCGACGTATACATATATTATATTACACACGTATATTAAATATATATGTAAAATGTTTATGATTATTAAATATTTTATGTACAAAATGTTTATATAAATTTGAAAATATAAATTTCGCCGATGACTGAGTTACAGAGAAATGCACTTATGAACACACATACGCACGCATAACGTTTAACACATGTGATAACGATAGTCGTCCCTTTGCAGTGGGAAGATTAATTTTTCGCTTGAACGTATTATTGAACCATCTTTCATAAAAGAGAGAAAGATCAATCCGCCGGCTCGTCGGTACTTCATTAGTAGTGTGTGGTATTTCAGATTCTGAGGAGTGAAGTAAGGAATGTATTGGTTTGACAATGATATTACTGTACCCAAAAATTCTACCAGATATAGTAATTCGATCTTTACAGTCATGATTTGTTTCCGGCAGCAAATTGCATCTAGTTGGTAATTTTATATTTAGAGAGGTCATTTTTCGATTTTCTCAAAAGCGCCTAAAAAACACCATCAAAAACTACCGAAAAATTACATAAAAACATGATTTCGTCGAAAATTGATTATCGTTATTTTGAAACTAATGGTTATAGAAACTTGAAATAACCATCAAATATGTAACTTTCTATTATATTAGGGAAGAAAAGTTTTGAAAAAATGTCTTTCAATTTTGTGTTGTTTATAGCAATTATAGATTTTGAGGCTTAAGAATTTAATACAATGTCAGACGTACGTTACTTTAACTATATTCAACAAATCTTGAAAATCGTTTGTCACAATTTTTTTTTTTTTTTATATAATCGTTTCATAATTATTTTATTTTTTGCGGAAAATTACTTTTGTTCAAGACTAATGGTCCTAGAGTCTTGGCATTTTTACCAAATATGTAACTTTGCACTGTATTAACGAAACAATTTTTGAACATTTTTAATTACTTAGATTTAATCATAAATTATGTACTTTATACATACTACATAGTATATTACATTATTAATAATAAATAATATTACACCGAAGCTCTGCTTAGAATCCTTTATCGAATGCAATGATTTACTAAACTGCTTTCAGATTTATAGTAATTATTCAAGTAATTCACATAAGCGACATTCACAACATCCCCTGGCTCACTTTTTTTATTTTATTATTTTTTTTTAGTGGGTGATTAATAAACACGTAATACAGTGGACAGTGGCTTGGCGATCAGCATTTTGTGCCGAAATAGGTTTTACTAAAGAGGACAATACAATTTCTACACACGCGCACACGATTTATCATACATAATATTATATGTATACGCCCAGGCAAAACGTACAGTCGAATCCAAACATTATTAAAATATGATATGGTGTATAAAGAAGAAAATGTGGAGGAGTGAGCAACGTAAAAGTACCACCCGACGGCCCGTTATGTACGTTTAATTTGGCGAGTGAACGCTCCCTGGTTTTGCGCCAGGGTCCCCGAAGGCAAACGCAGTTTAATTAGGTTCCGGGGACGATAGAGACCAATTGAAAGGGCGAGCAAGCGAGTACGTTAGAGAGTGAGAGTGCGAAATGGAAAGGAGAAACCAACCCTAACCCAGCATCCCTGAAACGTCGTCTCCGCGGACGGTCGTGTTTACATTTCATTTCGTCTACTGAGCTACATATAACACATAAATATATAGGTATATATATATATATATATATATGTGTACACTGTATAGTGTATATTTATAGTATGTACCAGGTACCTGTATAAACAAGTATATTTTTCTAAAAAGTTTAGGATACGGTAAAATGAGAAAATGTATGTCACAAAATATATTTAGTAAATAAAATTGAAAAAAAAACTGTGTACATATACGAGATAGATCGGGTTGAATCGGGCTTGTCACTGATTCAGCGAATAAATATATCACAGCTGAGACGAGGGTCAGTAAGCAATAATAATAGTCATAGCAAACAGAAAAATGATTCAAAACACAGTTTGATTTACTAGATCAATGTTTTCGAAATGTACTGTTAAAGTACACAGTTATTTGAGATATCTGCAATATAGTATCTTTATACACAAATATCACCATAAACTAAAGAAAAACTTCTATTTTATTTTAAATTCGGGTTATTATACTCGTTAGGGTCTAGTTAAAAGATATATAAGGTGTTTAGATAAAAAAAAAATGCGTGTTAGTATCTAAGCGCTAGGACTAGTATGCCGTACATTTTTTCTGTTTTCCCGAATATTTAATTACATTATACATTGATAAATTACTAGTATACTCTAACATTTGTGTAAAATTCCTGATCTGTAAATAGAGCTACATGAAAGTTTTGCGACACTATATTTACACCCCTAACAAAAAAAAAAGAATAAATGCATAAATAAAAACATCCGTCATTGTAAAACTAATATTATAAAATTACATTCTTTCCTGCCGTCAAAACACTTGTCAAAACTTTTGTGACAAAACTTGTCACTATATTATCATACCAAATTCTATTACGATATTGAGATTCCACTTGGTTTTAATTTGCAATTAAAAGTATTACAAGTCGTAACAATAAAATAATCTTAAAATCCAGTTACAAAATAATAAATATACCACTTAGTTATTACACACGAATTACAAAAAATGTAATTTAAAATACAACAAACAGTTCAATTCTACATGAATATGGGACAGATATATATTCGGAACATTGTAGATATTGAAATAATTCTACTAATCATAGGAAAAACAAGTATAAAACATTGTAAATAAGGTAAAACGAAGTAAAATATCTATTATCATTTAATTATTTTTTTTCTTATGTTTCGACCGATTTTTTTTCTAGTATAGTTTAAATAATACAAATAGTAAATAAAAAATAAATAAATGCCCACACTATATTATAATATATTTTATGAAAAATATCAAAACGTAATAAAACAACAAAAAATAATAATAATAATAATAATAATAATAATAATAATAATTTTATTTTACAGTAAATACCTATATAACAAAAAATTGGATACCTACACGACGCTTTACATATTTTTATAAAATAAACCTTGTCGTAAGCAGACATATATCATTTATATCCTATATCGATATATATATATATATATATATAGGTATATCGTATAATTTTAACTTATTTTCGGAAATAACTGAACTGGGAATATGGTCGGTGGATTGCAGGCTTTGGACCCGTTCCGAATAAATTATTTAGAAAGCCGTGACATTGCAGTCGTGTGTATTAAAGCCGTGCACGCTCTGGACGATCAACGAGAAAGAAAGAAAAAAAATGGGTTCGAACGAACATATTACATATTAACGTTTATCGTCCGTTTTGCATGTATATCGGATCGAGTGCGTGCGGAAAAAGAGAGAAGGGACGACACTCTGCTGCGCAGGACAGTAAACGATCGCGGTGGATAACGTGATCCATAAAAACTTCAATAATGCACGTGGAAAATTATAACGTTTGCATGTATACAAAGGCGAGGTGAACAAAATGAAAAACCACAATGCATTAAAAAATAAAATAATAAAGTAAGCCCTCTATATAGATTAGTCGAGCAATTAGTAACGACACTTTACAACAATAATAATAATAATAAAAATGAACGTTCGTGACTTTTGGCACTTTGGCAACATATACCTGGCCCAAAACTAACGTTCACCGCGATATTGCGCGGCGTGCGGCGACTATGCTAGTAAATCGCGTGGCTGAAGATCGTGTTATGGTTTTGTTCATAGGCTTGCCCTACACTATCTTTAGATCAATATTTTTTATTAAAAATATAAGATATATTTTAATATGAAGCGTAGTAATATACACAAGTATTGTCTGTGAATTTAAACGTCTAATAAAGATTGCCAAAGAAAAACGGCCGGGTGTTTTTATTTATTTATTATTTATTATTATCATTTTTTTTTCTTAACTTAAAAACAAGCTCATTCAGACATTTTGATAAATGAGGTTTGTTTTACTTCTCGTCAGCCGTCGTCATAACTCTAGAAATTGTCTCCCCCGGAGGCTCACTTTTTTTTCACCCCCGCGTGTATCCCGTTAATAATGAAATTTCCACTCTCATCTCTACCGTCACTGCAACAGAAAAAAAAGGAACGGCAGCAATTTGCATAATCCTCGACACATTTAACCCGAGTCACAGTGAAAAATAAACAAACAAAAAATAGGAGAAGAAAAACGGAAAGCTTTTAATTTATACTAGTGAAACGTTTAAATTGAACCTATAATATACTCGTGTATAAATATATATATATATATATATTAAGACGCTTCATCTATATTATGACTGATAAAGTTTTTAAAATATGTACTATATGTACCTACATATTAATACATTATTAAAAGTATTAGTAATATAGACATAAAATATAGATATATTACAACACAAAAATAAATAAAAATGGGACACTTAATGTGTAGGTAATTAAAACATCTCCTACACGTCTATTCAAATAAAAGTAACCGTTTATTTTCGCTGTATATACGTTTAAGTATGCTGCAGTTATACCTATCAACATCCACTTTAATATAAGAACACTGCAGTGACCAATAAATGAAACGCAATAGGCGGGAAATCGAGATGAAAAAGAACTTATTATTTTTAGTTTCGGTTTTTTTTTAATACCTTCATTTACGGTCAGATTTCTTTAGAGCCTCGTAAATCGCTAAGGTTTATATTGCACGTTCGGAGAACACATCAAAATGGATAAGAATCTGGAGATATAATATATTTATTATGGGTTGTTTCATCATCGTCAACTAATAAATAACTAAATAAAAACTAATGGAAAATAGTTTTTATTTCCTGAATAATGCTAAAAAAATCAACCAACTTAATACTAAAACACTTGCATTAAAACCAACATCACATAGAATAAACAAAAATTGCGTATGATTTAATGAAAATTATGACTCACCGTATATGCGTTGGACTGCAACAGTTATGAGTATTCCAAATACCGGTAACACGACCATTGTGATTCAATTATCTGCTCACTGTGAATAAAAAGTAAATTATATTATAATTTTTTATCAAATACGAATCTAAAAAATATTTAAAATAAAAATAAAATCATATGCAGAACATTTAAGTTATTTAGCATATATATTTATATTTAATTATAGAAAACTGGGAACTATAAATTAATCCCGTGCTTTTTTATATTTCTTCCAGTATTATTGTTTGTTTTTTTTTTAATTTTCTTAAAACATTAGTAGACCCTAATACATTATAATCGAAGGAAACTATTCAGTGTTGCGATACGGTACATTATAATGTTATACTGTAATTTGTGTGGGTAAGTAGTGACCGACGAGTTGGTTTAATACGAAAATGATGACTAAAAAATTGAGGCCAGCTGTGATAAAAATATACGGTAGTTTAGAAGTCTTGAATATAAGTACCTAGTCAAATTAATAATAATTAGACTGGTCGGTATCTATAACTGCTGAATATAATAATGTAATATAAATTACCCATAATAATTTAATGCATTCGGAAAATATTCTAAATTGTCATTACTTCTTTGGACTGTAGTTGTGCAAAATGATAATAATAATAGAAAAAAACAGAGTTTTTTGATTTTAATATATTATTAATAATCATTACGATTGTTGACTGGTTATTATGAATAAATAATACATATTTACAATTATATAATCGAAATGCTGTTAATTCTCTTAAAGTATACAAACCGTTGAAATAGCAATAACATGTATATCTAATTTAAAATCTAGAAATATATAAAACCTATTAAAACTTAATAAAACTCCGACAAATGTAATCATCAAACATTTGTTGCCCATGGCTGCTACTCCACCAGCACAATTTACTTTCAGTACATATTTTTTTTAGTTTACCTGTTACAAACTTCCCCTACGCATTTACTTCCTCCGGCATTAATATGGTTTCCATCAAATTTAGCCAACAGCATTTCATTTAACCGAAAAATACATTATATTGCATTGTACTATACCTCTTTATAAATCTATTTTTATGTAGACTCATTTAATGGACCTTTTACGCAGACCTAATGTACATATATATATATATATATATATATATATATATATATATATACAAGCATAAAAAGAACCAACATATTTTAAAGGAAAAAAGAAAAAACTCCAGTCTCTTAGAAAACTAGCAATTATTTAAAGTATGTACTATATACAATACACAATAGGGATGGAAAATAAAAAATAATTCAAATTTTATACGATTTCACTACCACGCATATTTAATTTTAATTCACGTTTAAATTTCCACGTATGTAGCTAATATAGTTAAACTTAAATAGATTTTAAATAAAATAAAAATTGTTGTTATTAACAAAACGTTAAATATAGGTATTATCGTGTTTCGGAACTTGTACTGTCTGATCTGATGAAAATCGCATGAGACTAAAGTCATTTACTTAAAGTTCCATTATCATATACTCTTAATCAAACGATATTTGACCCTAATTCCTTTCTTGACATAACCCTTTAAAAAACCAACTTTATATGTGTTGAGTGATAGAAATTGATTTATACAGTTATGTTATTTATGCATTTGACGTCGTTGTCCTAGTTGGCCTATCGATTATAGAGATATAATATTTTTAATTGTACTCGTATATACCTACCTAGCAACAATAATAATTAATTTGGCACTAAAACTGTTTGTTGTTATACATGTTTTAATTCAAATTTTTGTGACGAAAAATGTCAATTATCAACGTAAATAATTATTTAATACTTAGTATTGAAATTGATGATTTTTATTTTTATTTTTTTAATATATATAAGAGTAGCCACTGCTTGGAAATATAACGAAATAGTTATGTTTTTAAAATTTTAAATAGTAAACATCAACAGGCTTTATTAAAATGTAAACTTAATTGTGTTAGATAAGTAAAGAAAACACGTGGCCAAGAAATACAACAGACCATCCAGTCTAATAATTGGCTTTTGTTGTTGGCACGCGCTATACCTAGTTAGCGGCTCTTCACCTAATAGATCACGAAGGACAAAAAAGAAAGGGAGAAAAATGAGTCTAATTGAAAACACTCAGTTTGTTTGTGTATAACATGGACGAGACTAACCACCCTCTCATACCCCATCATCAATGTTGCACAGGCACACTCGGTGTTAATATTGAAGAGTACTTACAATTCTGTCGTATATTTTTTTATACGTACCCTGCACACACACAAACACAGATGTATGTATGTATATTTTATAAAAAAACGGAAAATACGACAATAAGCTAAAAGTTATTAAAAAATAAGAAATACGAAATAATTTGACGCCGACTTGATGTACTTTTTGTGTGTGAGTGACGCCCCGTCGGGAGGAAACCATCACACAAAATCTATAAACACAGGCACACAGTCTTATGACAAAGGTAAAAAATAAATATACACATTCTTTTTTACATTTCAGAATTTAGTTTATTTATAAAACGTTGAGTGTTATGACTCTTATAAAAAGTTTAAAAAATCTAGCCACCAATATCTAACCTAAAATCTTAATTATATAAATTCTTGACAAACACCTACAATCATTTTCATTTTAAGCACTTGAAATTCAAAAACAATGCAATAAATAATAATAAGTGGATATCTACCCGACTTCTTATGTCATAAAGATAACTTACGCAACTTTTTAATACCTAATCATTTTTACTGGTTACATATATTTACCCGAAAACAATATGAACAAGTTATGATTCATTTTAAAACAATACAAATAGTTTACTGTATAAACAAATTCATAAATTATTAATATATGTATTAAACATATAAGTAAGTATTGCTTCAATAATGTATTGTATATAAAATTATACAATGAAGTTATTAACGATAATTAATAAAATCGCGTTAACTTATTATTAGTTATTTTATGTAACTGTACTGTCAAAACTAATATTTAATTGTACAATTCGGAGTTATAACTCGCTATATTAGCCTTATTATACTTATAATAAATATTAATTACGTTAAATTTGTACAGAAGTAATTTCATTCAGATTTATTTACTACATAGAAAAAACGATATTTACGAAGTCATCAGTTTTAAAGAACCCTTCAAAGCCTCGTATAACAATTATGCATTTTCCTAATTTAACTTTTAATTTTGTTTAATTGGCTCTCAAAAATACATTTTTAAAACTCATCGAGTTTTAATCTTTATTAATTTTATTCTCATCAGAAATGACATTAGGCACAATAAATATGATTTATTTAAATTAATACGTTTTCATTTAATAATAATAATAAATTCTAGAATAAACCCGATATAAGGCTTATATAACAGGCTTATTACTGTGTGTGTAAATATATTCGTATATATCAATATACACACGTAGGTCGTAGGAAGGCTGAAAAGTAATGCAAGCATTATTATAGAACGCGATCGAAATAACCTATAGAAACGCACTTGCTAGCAATCGGGTGCTAACATATATCCCTCCTCTATACGCATACCCAGACTGAAGGAGTTTCATTCACCAATTCGATTTGAATAATGAAAATATGGAGACGTGTTCTTGTGCAATGTCAACGAGAGTTAAACAGCTCGCAGTTGTCAAATTTTTGACTGCTGAAAATGTGATTCCTACTAAGGTATATAGCCGTTTAAAGGCTATTTATGGTAAAGATGCTGTTGATATGACTACTATATATCGATGGATAAAAGTCAGAGCATTGAATATCGACATCCGGAATCTCCTCGACCGAAAAAGTTCAATACACAACCTCAGGGCAAGGGCGTATTTAGAAATTTTTTTGGGGAGAGGGCTGAGGCATTAAGTAAATATCATTGTTGAATATATTTCTAAATTTTAATCCAAAACTAAGTCTTAAAATTAGTACGAATTACCAAATTCTCAACATTTTAAAAACAACTACATATTAGGAATTTATTCAAAATATTACATCCTATGGCCATAGGAATACATAAAGAAAGTTCCTGAAATTTCGGGGGGTGGAGGCCCATTGCCCCCCCATAAACACGCCCCTGCCTCAGGGATTCATTACATTTCGAGCAATAAGATGGTAGCAACTATGACGTCCCGGATTCGAGAAAAGTCGAAAGAATATTTTAATGACGGGACAAAACTTGCCAAGTTGGAAGAAATATGGTAGACTTAACGGCGAAGACTATGTTAAAAAATAAATAAATTATTTTGAAACTAAAGAATTGGACTTTTATTTACTTTCCACCCCACCTAGCTATTGCTTTTCGTTCGCGTTCTACAAGCATGTGTGCATTACTTTTCAGTCCACCCAAGTATATAGGTATGCTGTAAGAGCCGAGCAAGATACAAGAATATTTATACGCATATTTCATAGGTTTTCAGAATTCGAATGGTCATAATGAATATATTATAAATTGGTTTGATAAATAGGCTCGAAAACAGCTAATTACAACTTTAAAATCTTTTAATTAAAACGTGTTTCTTGAATAACACACACAAACTATAAATAATTGATTTTATACGCGTTTCATTCTGTGCAAGACTTTGAAAAGTTCGATTTCCATACGTACAATTTTACTAAATTCTACACAGCACGCATACCTACCACATATTGGCAGAGAAAACATAATTAATTGATAATAATATAATAAAATAATAAAAATGAAAAGAAAAAGAATTAAATAAATATTTAATTTAATATATTTAAATCTATTTAATTTATATATATATATATATATATATATATAGTTTGGATTTTGAAAATTATTTTCTGTATATTATATATTTTTTCTGTGGTGCTATAGTCTTTGAAATCCTGTCAACCGGCATCATTTCTTATTAGTTTCCGTGTACGCGTAGATAGGCACGCCGCTACTTGCCAACGCAGTCATGTACTATGCTCTCTCTCTCTCTCAAAAAAAAAAAATATATATATAGGGATTCCCATTGTTAAAAAATAAAAATAATTGTATCTTGTTAGTTGACTTATTATGGCCGCCATCGAGTCCCATTTATGTACCTAATGTATTAAATTCAGATTGGTTTTTAATATCCATACCGCATACCGCTATTGACTTTGTAATAATATCAGCTATTCTCACGGAGGAACAGCAGGCTGCCCGGTGACCAGGCGAAACCAGTTTAATTGTCCTTGGCCTCTAGTATCCCATGCGCGTATAATATATTATATAAAGTATCGAGTATAGGATACTGCAACAGCGTATATAATATTGTAAGAATGAAGTTATTTCGTATTCAATGCATGCACCTTCGGTTCCACATGTAACGCAAGCGAGCGCGCGCACACGACCACCAGTCCAATACACACGCAGCATTAATGAGGACATAATTTTTGGATAAAAAATATACAAAAAAACACACACCGGCGGTAAGCCGAAGGGGTTTCCATTACTGCATGGGTGGTCCTATCAGATAAATTGTCATCAAACCCTCTCGGAATGTAGTTTACAACATGCTCCACACACTAATGATCTCATGGATCCACTAATTCCCCCGGTTATATTCGTAGCAAATAGAGTGGTTTCTACGACCATATCCCTCTCCCCACAGTCGTCGGTATACTGTCAGCAAATTTGATTTTATCTTTGTATACAGTTAAGTACGTGATTACGTGTTAAGGTAGGAAGACAGAAATCTTATCTGATGAAACAAAACGTATTTCGGTCGTTGAAAGTCAAAAATAATAGGTAATAAAAAAATAATAAAAAATAAATGAAAGAAACGGGGGGGAGGGGGTGAGAGAGAATGATATTTTACAAAGAACAAACATGTCAATAAATTTTAAACAGTTTATAATAAAATTAGATCATCATCATTATATCTAACATATCTATCAAGCTTAACACACACATAACTATTTTTGGTCAAATTTATTTTATGCTACAGTATCTGTTAATCAATCAAAATGTAATCGAGAGTAAATTATTCTAAAATCGATATATTATCCATATAGGTACAGTTATATATAAATTAGTTCGCATTTTTAGAAACCATAGAAAATAACCGCAAAATCAATAGAAAAATTATTAAAGTGATGGTCAATGAAAATTGGCAAATATATGCACGAGTATTATAACGGGCAGTAGTTGGTTTTCTTGCAAGTTTTTCACTAACTAAATAATGAACGCGAAATTTCGATACACATCCTTTAATTTTTTTTTAATGATATCCAACAATGACTAAAAGCTTTTTTATCGTGATAAAATAAAATAAATTCATCCTACTGTAAAATAATATCTATATTTATCACAAAGTAATAAAGAATTAATAAAATTGCAATACCCCATATTAATTTGTATTTATTTTCCTAAAAACCAGTAAACAAAACGAGTCGATGAAGCTACTGTGATCATGAAGTTTCAAACACTACAATAATATGGTTATTATGGCACACTTAAGCTATACGTATTATTACTATAATAACCCTTAGGCTTGATGCTATTTTAAAGATATATCTTTGCATGAAGGTGTATAATTTAATGTAGTAATGACCGACCAAGTATAGGTACCTAGTACCTATACTGATCTTAGATTGGTAGATATACATATATATATATATATATAAAATTAAGGTGGATACCTACGAGTATATGTTCATCCAACTACTATCATTAAAAATATGTCAAAATTTGAAAAAAATTATGTTTTACAACGAAAACAATGGGCAATAATAATTAATCCAAATACAATGGAAGTCTACTAATATGAAACATTTTTATTTTATATAATAAAATATGTATTAAAATGACAATTTCAATGCATACATTAAAAATAAATATCTTTTATCAACATAAAGTAAATACATACAAGATCTGCCTACATGTAAGGAAAATTATAAGAAAAATGTGAATTGTATATGGAGACTAATTAATTTACTTACATGATCAAAATGAATACTAATTGAAAAAAATCACGAACACAGTTTTTGTCAATTTGTGTATAAATTTAAAGCTTGAAGTGGAATGTATTTATTAGAATGTTCCATATATCTCTTGTTTGTTAAGTATGTGTCCAAAGTTTTGGAGTGCTTATGTACTAAGTATTTCAACGTTTTATGTAATTTTAGGATTTATCTAGATATGACATTTGATCAAATTTATCCTTTAGAAAATTCATTAATCAATTAAGTTTTTTTTCATAACTATTATATTTTTGACCTAGGTAGGTACTTGGGTTTTTGTAGTTTAGAAATTAATATTCTTTTATCCATTTTTTGGCTGTGTATCCAACCGGGTAGGTACCAAAACATTTATAAACACATTGATATATATTTTTTAAATTTATGTATTACACAGTCTTAAAATAGATATTTACTTCAGGTCGTCAAGAACCTATAATTTGTAGAATATTACCCAGTAATATACTATTTTTTAACAGTTTTAAAAATATTCAAATAACCACTTAAGTACTAACTACTAGAATTACCTAAATATTATAAGAATATCTATAGTATTCTTAGCCAAAAACTCGATATTAACCGGGATATTAACAGAACACATCTCTAGAAAAAATCTATGTCCATCAAAAACAATATATAATATATATAGATCTTTTTTTTTTTAATGAAACTTCTTTACAATTGAATTATTCTGATCAAGTAGCACTTGATACGAAAATTTGTAAAAAAATCAAACTGTGGTCTGTCTATAGGTGATATTTTATTTTAAATCCACGAAAAATAATTATTGTTACAAAGTTTCACTTTTATTGTATGCTCTTATTTAAAGAAAAACTTTTGTGTTTCAATAAATTCCTACAGAATTCCTGAAACTTAATGCATATTTCTTGGACTTTCTACAAACTATTCCCCACACTTTGTAAACTGGCCTACACCTATTCTAAATTGCAATTATCAATTGATCAAGAGAAAATAACTTATTTTCAAATGGGTATAAATATACCTAAACCATTATTGAATGATACTAACTGGTCAACTAATATTTAAACAATTTTTTTTTGATGTATAATTTTGGATAAAAAATATATAATAACATAAACGTAACTAGATATTATGTAGGTACCTACTTTTAACGTTAAATACAACTAGAAATATTGATCACTTAGGTAGGCACAGTTATATTGTTTTAACTGTGGTTAAGCATAACATTATAACACGAATAATCCAATAGGTATTTTACCATACGCACGGCTAGATTATATTATGTAGGCATTGCATTTGTCCACCTACTTAAAACTGTGTAATAAGCCGTTACAGCTGAACGTGCCTAATCAAAAATTAATTTATAAACAATCATTTTGAGTAATTAGCTATATACTTATTGCTAATATCACTAGGTATAATTTTGAAAAATATAATAATACACTTGTAATGTTGTATCAATTACTTTCCACAATACTGTGTCTTATTGAATCAATACAGGTAGGTAGGTATACCTAGCTAATAAACACGCTATTATCGAGGACATAATAACATAGGAGTCTGTACAAATAGAAAATGTAGGCATACGTTTGGATAGGTACAAATGGTAGTAACTCGACAATGCGCAATCTATTCGCATTCAAAAAAATATATATGCTTAATTTTAAGTAGGTTAATCTGTTTAAACATTTATGACGATCGAAAAATATATCATTATAGCCGAGCAAAACATGTACGACAATAACAGAACATACGATGTTTAGTTAAGTAACTGTCGTACTTTTTTCGTAAGGTCAATAATGATGTACCGAATCGTCAACATTAATTTTAAGTATTGTATTTACAATTAAACGATAAAACACTCGGTAATTCGTTAGCAGGCGAAACAAGAATTGTTATCACTCTAAATCCGAAACTACACAACATGCATTATATTGAATAGGAATAAAACATAAAGAGGACGGCCGAGGGTACGTAAAACAAGAAACTCGGTTTCTTACAGTGAACGTAAGCAAAACACGAGGATAAACTGGTGAAATTTTAGTGCCCAAGGAGTTATACACAGATAGGTCTTATCAACAATCGTCTACTGATATGATTCGGTAAACGACTGAACACGGGATTTATGTATACAATATTATATGACAAAAAACAAGGAGAACCTGTAGTGCGTTCGTATATTACAACATCACACTGTTACCGCCATATAACCCACAGAGGCTTAAAACAAGGATAGATGGGGTGTACGCGAAACGATTTTGTTGTCTTTCCAACTGTTTTATACAGGAGAAGTACCACCACGGCAATGAAGTCTACAAACAACTGTACCCTTCCCGTACTGGCTGAACCGCGACCGATATATTATACGGTTTTCGTGATATCGAATGAACGAACTTACTTTGACGGTCGTCCGGCACGATAAACGTCAGGACGCGTAACAAAATATAAACCACCGGAAAAAAAATACGAAACGAAACACGCTTTAAAACGCACCGGTTATAAGGTACCTATTATTATTATTGTTATACCAACAGCAAAGTACACACCGACAACGAGTATCGACAATGCCAAGTATAATTACATATTATAATATCACGGCTGTTAGTCGAGAGAAAAAAAAAAAAAACGAAACGCACTGCCACCGCGCCGGGGTGGTTCGGTTAGGTGTTTTTTTTTTCTTTCTTCTTCTTCTCCGCTGGATAATTTAATAAAAAACGAACGGCGTACACGAACCCAGCCCGGTCTACAAGCCAATACGATTATTTAACCGACGACATTATCGCGTTCAGTGTGGACGGGGCAAAGAAATGTCGAGTACAGAAAAAGGTGAATTCAAACGCGGATTTTACAAGAGAAAACCGATACGCCGAAGCCAGAACGTCACCGGATACGAACGATCGCGACCGAACAACGAGACGGCATTGTCCGCCACAGACTACGCGACAACACGGCCGTGGTAAACAAACTGGCGGTCGCGCCGCCGCCGCCGCCGCCGTCTCCATGGAGGCGCGCGCACCGGACGGTCGCGCTCGCGTATTATATGGTCGTCGACGTCGTAGCCGGCACCTGCAGCAGCAGCAGCAGCAGCTGGCGGCCGGCCCATGCGTAGTAGTAGTACAACGGCACGGCAATTTCGCGTCATGGAAGAGAAAAATTATTTCCAGACCCTCCGCCGCCGCCGCCGTCGTACCGTGCGCGTGCACCGGGCCACGGCACGCACGGCCAGACCGACGGACCCTCCGTCGCAACGATATATCCCGTCCCTCCGCGCCGCACGGCGTGCCGAGGCATCTCCCCACCCCGGCCGACGTCCTTTCGCGTTCTTTTCGTCGCCGTAGTCTTTTTTTTTTTTTGTTCTTCTCGTTATCCGCTAACGGACTACAGACCCCGGCGCTATCACGACGGTGCACCGGTCATCATCAGTGCGTATCATTCCCCAAAGTGCGTAGGTAACCTCATGTAGGCGAAGGATATTCGATTAAATTTTACGGCGCAGTGGCGTATTTACGGGGGGGGGGATATGGGGGTCATATCCCCCGGAGTTTATTTAAAATAATATTTTGATAATTGTATGAACGAAAACGAATGATATTAAATTCAATTTTGAAAAAATAAATTAAATTTTGTGCACAAATGACAAATGTTTGTTTACATACAACATGTATATAATAATGTCAATATATGTCTATAATGAATACAATAAAAATATCTGTTAAAATTTGCATATCCCCTCCCGTGGAAAAATCCTAGATACGCTACTGGCGTGGGTGAGAGGACTAAAATTTTCTTTCGCAAAGTCACTCGCGGGGTATTACATGCGCAGGCTGCAGCAATACTTCTGAGAGTACGATTTATATACCTTCTCCGACGATTTCCATCGAAATAATTGATTCTCTGAACGCTACGGTCATAATAATATATAAATACTACTATTTAGACCAGCGGTTCCCAAACTTTTTTTGGTTCACGCGTCTTCAAAAATTTTTAAAAAATTAATCGCGCCTCCCACGAATAAGTGAAATAAAATTGTCTATTATTTAAATAATCAAACATTTTTATTATTACGACAAAATAACGACAACTATATTATTTTATTTAAAGTGTTGCGATGTGCTTGTTGTTTTCCGCGCATTAATTAAGAATCGACGTTGTAATCGTTACACGCGTTTCTAGTTAATATATTGATGTGTACTAAAAAAAAAAAAAATTAATAAACATTAAATAAAAGAAAAAATGTATTTTTACAAACATTCGAAAAATAAATACAAGGTAATAATACAGGTCGAACACACTAATGATGCAGTCAATGTACGCCACGAAATATTGAAATAATATAAAATAATTGTTTGTACAGTAGCGATTGTAATGCAAACCATATTATAATGATGCGTGTGAATAGATGAAATTAAATGTATACAATATTAACATTTACCCCGAGTCAAGTACTTGCGCCTTCCAAGGGAGGCGCGTCACACAGTTTGGAAACCGCTGCTTTAGACACCAAATTTTTACACAAAATAAATTGTACAGTATTACCAGCTATGCACAATAACATTGGCATTTTGTTATCTTTAATTCTTAAGAAGTCATGAGCATTGTAAAAATATAAAAATGTTACCATTTTTTATTTTTTTTTTTTTTAGTCTCATAACTAAAGAATTAAAGACATTTAAAAAAACAGCTCCGTTATTTCTTATAGATAATATCGCGATTTATTTCGTGTAAATTATTTTAGTGTTTTAAAGTACAACGTTGTGACCATCAGAGTTCTTTGCTCCCCCCTCGTGGTCAAACGATTTAATCGTAAACATTTAAATTTTTGAACATTTTCTGTATTTTTTGAGCGGTATCTGACCTTACAGCGCGATTTCTCGGGCGTTGCATCGCGGTTTCGTTTGCACTGCAGTGTAGCGTCATCTCAATAATAATTTTATTACATTCATTCGTAATATTCGTACACAGTATATTTATATTTTCTACGTCTTTATATTTTCCGAATTTACACTTTTTTTTACGTAATAAAAAAACGTGACGTGACATATAACAGCTGAAGTTCTACCGAACCGATTTGTACTTCACTCCCTACCCACTCACCAATCAAACGACAGTGTTTGATGAAAAGATGTGCCAAAAATGGCGAAAATTTAATTACGATTTTAATATATATAATTTTCAACGATATAGATGACGACGTTCATAGTTCGTCGTATATAAACCTGCACATAGAAAAAGACGATGGAAATCTTTTTTTTTCTTTTCGTTCCGTGTCGTGCGGATAGATATTACATATTTGGCACGCGAAAAGAACATTGGGATATTCGACCAAGAGCCGTAGTTAACTCGGTTATTAGCGTTTGGGAAACG
Organism: Slavum lentiscoides; assembly: GCA_032441835.1. NCBI lineage: Eukaryota > Metazoa > Arthropoda > Insecta > Hemiptera > Aphididae > Slavum > Slavum lentiscoides. The sequence continues at coordinate 34,752,126 of CM063706.1, read as the reverse complement.
TATAGACGGCAATTTATTTTTTGTATTCTTTCTTCTTATTGATTACCCGTTCATAATTCTAATGATTAGTGATTACGAGTATACGTAATGAGCACTGCAGATGGCGGAATATGTGCTGGTCACGTTGACGAACTCGAGTACATTATAGTAGTAGTAGGCAGACTTTATCCAGATGACCTGCAGATACTTCGTGCGTATGGATCTCAACAACGATCTTATAGAGTTTGTAGATTATGGTTTGGATGCTAGAATGTGCAGTTTGCATTTTCGTGTGTATAGAATCTATAAAATATATATTATCTATAACTGGTGAAGGAAATGGCCAGCGCATTTTATTGCCTATAGAACTGATTTGACTCAGCCGTACTCCACACTCTCATTTTTATTTACTATACTTCAATTTGAACAGCGTATTTCAAATGAAAATATACAAAGCTCAGAGCCCAATTTTAGATAAACCAGGATTGTATTATAATCTGCTATCAGTCATCTGTATTGGCAGATCTGAGGACAAGGTCCTAAGCCCCAATCTTTACAAGGGGTACAAAAAATTAAAGTAATTATTTTATTGGAAATTTATTTTTGTCAAAAACATTGTACATACCTGTATATTTCTGACGTAAAAATGCATATAAATAATTTTATACCTACTCAATTTCGTCTTAATATTTTTATACGTCTAATTTACTCGTATATAGTTTTTTTTTACGGAGCCTAGGGGTCTCTATTGAATAAAGGCCTAGGCGGCAATTGTTCATTTGCATCCTCTTTCCCCCGTTAGATTCACCTTTGACAGTTACAGTTTAACGTCACGAGTAAGGTCATTATTGGAAAATTAAAAATACAAACAATAATAATAACATTACTTAAATAAAAATAACCAATAACAATTTTATTTTCCATCTATCTGTTAACATTATTGTACAAATTATTACACTCAAGGGTTACACCTGACAATAGATGAATATTATTAAATATTTTTTTTTGGTAACATACATGCATGTGTGTAGCCGCATGTATTTACTTTGCGCATAGCTTTAAAGCTCTTTTTACAAGTCAATGATTTAATTGGCCAAAGACAACCCACTGACTACTTGTATCGGTTTATACAAGTTAGAAAACACATACTATTAATGAATTCAAAATGCTTCGAAATACAAGTACTACATAAGAACGAGTTCCACGCGTGCACAGTGTAAATGACCATAATATTATGTCATTCAAATAACTAAAATACACAGATGTATCAAATATTTGTGCATAAATATAAGTATTCTCACTGAACCATCGATGACGCAATGTTACCGAGTGCACTCACCTGACACGCAGCATGGTAAAATAAATCAAGTTCAATTTTAATTTTAATTGAATTATATGACTGAATATTATTTAAAATTTGGAAAAACGAGATAAAACAAATTATTTCATGGCGTTCTAAAATGTTTTGCAATTGGTGTGAAATAAGTATTTTATACTTCAAAAATTATTCAATAACTCTAAGGATATACTTTGAATATTTTTAGAGGTTTAAGACCCTCGAGCACCTCCAATCTTCGCCTTTATTTATAAGTCATTTGTAATTTTAGATAAGGTTGAAGATAGCAAAGGACATAATGGTCTTACAGCGATTCGTATTTTCCCTTTTATCCATAAACACTTTTTCAAATAGCAAAAGTTCTCTGATTTTTATATGCGTATAGGTATATACCTACCGATTTTCTGATAGAAAATCATGAACAGTTTATATTTAACTCTTTTTCAGGTTTTTTCTATAGTTTTCCTAAGTGTACGAAAAAACTACCTACCGACAAATTGTAACATAAGTACTAGTAAAACTATTAACACATGATCATTTTCGAAAAAGCGATTTTCGTCTTTTTTTTATTTCAAAAAATTAAATAATAAACGAAACACTTGAAATTTGAAGAATTAAAACTTGAAAATTGAATACAATATCTACCAAACAATAGTCTGACAATACTTATAAAATTTCAAAAATCATATTGAAATACTTTTTTTGTAAATTATATTAAAAGTTTGAATATTGAGTAAAATAGATGGAGATTTTTACTTTTTCTTAAAATCTATAAAATATTTAATTTTCCTATTTAAAACCTAAACGTTTAACCGAAGAAAACTATTATTGTGTTCTGTTTACATTTATTTTAAGTATTAATAATCCTTTATTTCACGCATTTTTTAAAACATATTCATTTTGAATGAATTCATGATGAATTGCGATTTTTAAACATAGAATACCTAAAGAAAACTGTAAGAAAACCTAGCTCGTCCTGTCCTCTTTTTTCACCTACAGCAAATGACACCAGATAATTTTTTTAATAGGTGATCTATTGCAAAAAATTTCCGTTCCTTATATGACAACTACAACCGTTAATGTATTTTTTTCTATATATATGTATATATCCGCATTATACCGACAATCACATGAAACATTTTATAAAAGTAAATCCGTCTACAGTAGCTAATGCACACGTGTTTGTTATAAGTCTAAAAGATTGTAATAGAGGAGACGAACTATTCGAAACATGTATGATAAAAATGTATTTATATAATATCAGAAATATAAAATAACATACGTATAATTTCCAAGTATATATAATATGTAATAAGTTTATATAAACAGTAATTAGGGATGAGAAATTATAAAAATTGCATATTTTGTTTATTCCTTTTATTTATGTTTAGGTGAGCTAGAAATGTATTCGATAACATAGGTACTGTGTTTATATTTGCGGTTTTTATTTGCATATTTTGATAATTTTTTAAAAATTGCATATTAATGTTTTTTTTTTGTATATAAATGCTTTTTTAGTAAAATTGTATTTATTTAAAGTGTGTTCCGTAAAACAATACTTGAAAACAAAACCTGCAGTTTCAATAATATTATAATAGCTGCTTTCATATCTAAAATGTAAAACGTTTAATTTTATTATATTATACGTAGTATTATTCCTTTATTATCGAATAATATTTAAATAGAAATATAGAATGGAAATGGAATAGAATAGAAAATATATTGGAATAATACTTATCAAGATACGGGTGAATTTTATCGTATCTGATTGTTAAGAATGGATTATCGTATCTGAGTATAACACGATTATTTTTCTCTTCGCGAAACCGTCAAAAATAAATTTCAGTTCAGTATTTTACAAAATATATCAAATACTTTAACTGGAGAAACTACATCTACGGATGGATTACCTGCAGAGGATTTGACCAGTGAAGACTTGGTTTACTTCAAGGAATACAGGCGTCCTTTTACTTCAACCGACGTAGAAAGAAGTTACAAAAATATTTTTGCAGACAATCGCCGTCGATTAGATGTCAAAAATATTTTTTAAAAAAAGCTTTAGAATTCAATGCAACAAATTTACAGGTATGAAAAAAAAATTCCGTTTTATCCGAATGGTTGTTGAAAATATTCAGATGTGCAGATGTTTTTTTTTATGTATTAATTACGAACCCACTACTTCAACGAATTTCAGTGACCTCAAATCGTCCATAGTTCGATTCAATATTAATTGTTGACTACAATTAATTAAAATTCGGTTGTAATCTTCACAGAACCCGAAAACATGTTTTAACGGAATACATCCGCTGAAAGAACCGTCTTTTATGAAATCTTTATTGTTATTCACATCATCCCAAGCTGCGTTTTGCAAAACGTTCACATCTCCCGGTGAATACGAACAGTATCCTTTCATTATACTACTAACCCCAGGTTTTTTCACTCTCTGTATTTCTATAGAGTTTATTTCGTATTTCATCTCGTGAAAAAAACTTGCTAACCCATTATGTGCGATATATACTTCGGTTCTCATATCGTCAGGTTTTATTATTTTCCTCTATATATATATAACTCTCGCTTGGAAGCGTGTATGAATCTCTGTTCTGTATGGAGATCCGTATCTCATCACCGTTGTTTAGAGCGGTGGTGGAAAACGGAAGGTAAGAGTGTATAAACATCTCTTGAATGGGCGACTCGTTTACATAGGGCGCGTTTACGTCTAAAAATGACTTGTCCATATTTTACTAATTACCACTAACTACACCACCAGCAACTATTAGACGTAGAAATTCTCGATTTTCTCTGCTCAGCGTATTTTTAATATTCTGTTTTTTTCTCGCGGTTAGCTCGTGTTACAGGTGTACGTTTCACGCTACCCACGTCTTTGATGGGAGCGATATCGGCACTGACTACATATTTATTTATATTAAATTTAAGCCCCATTTTTAACTAACAGACGGACGTTTACTGTTTCACCACGAAAATTAACTAATTTATCGTTTTGATCTTTCAACGACACTCGTATGTAATCTATTGTGTTCGTTTTGAGTTTGTATAAAATACAAAATTCTGGTATTTCGATAATCTTGAAGCCAGGCGGAACCACCGGATAAAATTCGTGTATCGAGTGTGACTGCTCACCGTTATTGAATGATCCTAATACTAAATTACATTCAACTTTTATACAATTTACGTTCATAATTTTCACCGTGGTATCGGATTCATGTTTATAATTGGCTTCCAGAGTACGAGGAATCGTAAAACCGGGGGTAAAACCTAATAACAGCGCGATACTGTTCTCAACATTCAACGCAATTGTGTTACTACAATGCAATATACATTTCAACGAACTATTAGACGAAATTAAATAGAAAATGGTACACCACCGATTTCTTGCAATATTTCTTGTATTTTTGCTTCTAACGTAATTATTTCATAACACCCCGTAGGAATTTTAACTAAAATAGTATCACCATCGTCGTTGATAAAACCTAAAGTGTTACAACCCGGTTCTATATTAGGTATACAGTTATAAGTTTGTAAGCTTAAGAGGCCAATCTCCGATTTATCACCTACTTCTAAGGGGGGGAAAAAATTACATTCTAACTCAGACGAGTTACCGCTTAATGAGAGAGTTTGAAACGACATATTATTCGGATAAAAATTTCAAACATAATTGTCCGCAATTAAAAGTGCCAAACGACTGTTGTCGTTCGTAATTATATTCGATATCGCAACCGGCTAAATATTTTTGCAGTTGTAACGGAGGCGGAAGGTTTCCGAAACTATCGTAATAATAAACTAACTTTCCGATTTTTTTAAAACAAACCCAATGCGTACCAGAACTTTTTTCAAAGTCCAGATTAACTACCGCTGCTTCTTCGAACTTAGGTGCAACAGGCAACCTATCTATACAAAACACTCCTCTAAAGTGAGGTATTTTCATCAGTTTTGCATATTTTCTAATTTCAAAGTCGAACAGAGCACGATCGGGTAATATTAGTTTTTTGATTTCATTTTCTTGTTTTTTTTATTCTTCATGCGTAATCCCATTTCTTTTGAATTCATGATTTTATACGAACCACCTCCCTTGTAAGGATGTAAAACAACCCATTTCCTAAGTGGATTGACGTTCCATTATTCGATTTAATATCTTTAATTGTTTTCACCACGTTAGCAACTCCACCGACTAGTGTACCTAAAGCGGAGAGCCCGGCGAATATCGGGATTAGCGGTAAAGCACCGCCAGTCTTGGGAACTCGGATCACCCTAGGTTTATTATTAATCTTGTTTTCTCGAACGTATTTTCTAACAGCGTTAATAGCCGTTTTAATTAATTTGTTCATGTTCGACGTTTCGAACGGGCGACACGCATTCATCGATTTTTTTATCGCCTTTTTAGCCACACCGACAATATTTTTAAATCCGCACCCACCACCGATTTTACGTTTGACCTTCATACCCGTAGTGACTAACCACGCAGCAGCTTTTTCCTTCAGATTTGCGTTTTCGCAACTACTCTCTCCCACGCACGGTTTTCTAATTCGTAGTCCGCTTTACTACGATCTGATAAAGAATCACTCTTATCGTAAACGATGTCGTGTCTTCTACAAGCAGAATCTAATCCATTTATTCCTCTCTGTCCTTGAGCTAATCTTTTTTTCAAATTTGTCCCAGGTCCGCAGAACTGATAACCGGGTAGATGAAGTTCAACCGGTAATCTATTTATTAGTGTGTTCAATAAACCGGTACCACTATTACACCTCCTCTTCCGACGTGATGACATTATATGATCAACTTACCAAATTAACACGTGTATATAAATATAAATAATGCGATTTATCGGTCAAGTGAAAAAACTTAAGGTTGAAAATACTGACCCCCCTTCTTCATTTGGAAAAGAGTCAAGACATGGAATACTTTTTCCGAACACGATACGCGCGTTGATCATCGGACCGTCTGGTTGTGGAAAAACAAATCTGATTTTCACGTTGTTAACGCATGAAAACGGAATTAAATTTCATAATGTATATATATACTGAAAACTTTAGATCAAGAAAAATATGTTATGCTTGAGAATATTTTAAACGAGGTGCATGATATAAATTTATTTAAATTCCACGACAATGAAACTGTGATAGCTCCGGAAAAAGCGTTACCGAACTCGGTTTTTATATTTGACGATATTATATGTGAGAATCAGAACATAGTGCGTTCGTATTTTCACGCGGAAGACATAATTGTATAGATGTATGTTACTTGGCTCAATCCTATTCACGTGTACCAAAACAGTTAATTCGAGACAATGCTAATTTAATTGTTTTATTCAAACAAGATGAGTTGAATTTAAAGCATGTTTACGATGAACACTGTTCCAGTGATATAAAGTATTCTGAATTTAAAGAATTTTGCACTACATGTTGGCGGAGAGGGAGATTTGAATTCGTTGTGATTAGCAGAGAAGATGAACGCGACAACGGTCGTTACAGATTTGGGTTCGATACATACGTCGTTATATAATATAAATATTACTGTGGGAATATATATATATATATATATATATATATATGTCATTTATCTGTAATCATGAGTGAGGGTAAGAAGTCGTTACTTGTGAATATTATTCAAGCGAGAGAAAATATAATGCTCTGAAACAAGGGAATTTCGAGACTGAAACGTTTATAAACAATACGTTTAGTTCTATTATAGATCCACTTAACAAAATACAGCAACAACAACAATTGAACTCGTCCACGCCATCAGAAATTAAGTCGGTGAACTATACCACGTCTGTGAATTCAGAAAATGGCAGTAATTTTAATTCAATTAACGTATATAATGCGTTTAAATCACAAACATCTAGCGGACTGGATAAAACGTACGGTCCGAAAAACTTTGTAATGGAAATATTGTTTTAGGTGGAAAAAAAATTAAATTTACCGAGAACGAGTTACATATCGAGGGTGATGAAGATGGGTCTGTGTCTTATCCGTTAACCTCAGGTCTCGTTAGTTTATTATTCGCCAAAGTTCCAAATAAGTATACGGAAAATGATTTGATTACGTACAAAGAAATATTAAATAAAACATTGGCACATAAAACGAAATTTGGTAGACAGATAAAAATGAGTAGAGGAAAGAAATACGAACTAATATCGAAACTGTTTTCTCCTGTTGTCTGCGGCGGCGGCGTTGTTGAGGGAAAAGGTATTAATATGCGATTACAGAAAACACACGGTCTAGTCTATTGGAATGATGCTAATGAGTTGGTCGATAGATTACGTTTATTGTATTCGTCTCTCGTGGCGGGGAATACGGGTGTACGTAATGAAATAATTACGATTTGCGAAGAATTGGTCGAAGCTAAACTCTTACGAAGAATTCCAAATGTCTAAACACGATATAGCTCTCGAACTTCACAAACCGTCTAGGAAAAATTACGCAAGACGACGGGTGAATGTTAATTATAAAAACGATTTATTTCAAGCAGATCTTATCGATATGTCATCGTATTCTAGAGAAAACAAGAAATATAGATTTATATTATGTATTATCGATTGTTTTACTAAATTCGCATGGGTTATACCGTTAAAATCTAAAAAAGGTGAAGAAGTCACTCTGGGTGCCGGTAAAATATTTACTGATAGACGACCGAATCTACTGCATGTAGACCGTGGAAAAGAATTTTATAATAAACATTTCAAGAATTTAATTAAAAAGTGTGATATCAAAATTTATTCCACGTACAGTACAACGAAAGCATGTGTTGTCGAACGATTTAACCGTACTTTAAAAGAGAAAATGTTTAGACAATTTACTGCTAGAGGGTCACATGAGTGGGTATCAATTTTACCTGAGTTGATAAATAATTACAACAATTCTAAACACAGAACAATCGGTATGTCACCGATGCAAGCCGATGCGAACCCGTCGTCAGTAAAAATAAAACGTCGTGAGATAAAACCGGTTAAAATCAAATTTAGTGTCGGTGATAAAGTTCGTATCAGTACACATAAAGGTGTTTTCACTAAAGGATATCTGCCTAATTGGTCTACTGAGATTTTACTATTATAAAATAAATAAAACGTTGCCGACGACATTTGTTTTACAAGATTATACTGGGGCGTATTGCCGGTGGATTTTATGCTGAGGAAATATGCAAAACAAATCATTCTGATGATTATCTAGTTGAGAAAGTTATCCGCACCAGAGGAAGTCGTGTATTTGTTAAATGGCTCGGATTTGACAGTTCGCATAATAGTTGGATAAATAAGACAGATCTTAAAATATAAAAATCAGTTGATGTTTATCCATGGACGTGTTCGGTAGTTCTTCAGCTAGTAAACTAAATAAATTAGTTTCGGACGGAATAAAGTGTTTGAAAATAATTTGAAAGTACACAGTAAATTGATCGATGAAAATCGAAAAAATATTGAGAATCTCGTAATAAAAACCGAATCATTTGATAATCACGCACGTGAAATCGAGAATAAAATCAATACATCACTATCAACCCTTAATGATACTGTAATTAAATTACAAAGTCGTTTACATCACACGGAGAGAGAAGTACTACGAGCAAATTCACATGTCAACTCTGTGGAAGTTTTCGTAAAGGATAATAAAAACTTTTCTAGTGCTTAACAATAACGTGTAAAATTTCTATTTTTATATCTTTGTAGTTATCTACATAAACACATCAATTGAACGTATAAAGTTGGTGTTTCCAAATTTTATATCACGTGTTTAACATGATATCTGGAATTATAGATGTTGAATGTGTTCTCGCGTTTAACAATAAATATTTAATAAAAGAATTGTCCGTAATCGATACAGACAGTTGGGCAGTACAGCATTGGATCTTTAAACACTCGAGCAATACTCAAAACGCGAAAAGTCGTAGTGTGAACAAATGGTTGGAGAGACACTACCACCATCTATCGCTTGATTATGGAGACGTAGAATTCGATGAGATCGGAAGGGTCTTGAATTCTCTGAAATTTGAACGGATTTATGTAAAGGGAAAACAAAAGCAGACATTGATCGAGGAGTTTATTCCACAAGTTAATATCATAGATCTAGAAGAGTTTGATTGCCCACGAATAGATCAACTGTGTACTACGATAGAAGATGCCTTTCCATGCTGTATATTCCATAAAACTTAAACCCAAAACATTGTACACTGCATAAAGTATTCGCGTTAAAAAATGGTATAATAATAATTTCTAACTCGTTAAATATTATAAATAACATGTACAGTATAGTATATTTCAAAATTATGTAATAACAATATTTGCTATGTATTCATTTGTTACTATATAATTAATATGCAATTATTATTATTTATGTTATGAACTCGACATATATCTATATTTATATAATGTACGTATCTTATTAGTTATTACTAATTACCACTAATATTACAACCGGTCGTAAAAGGAGAAGAAACCACTAACACAATGTATAATATATATATGTATATGTAATAATAGTATATTCTATTAATGTGTTGTTATTTAGTTAAATTCAAATAAACTAAATTTAAAAAATTTTTTTATTCTTTGCCCGTATACTTAAAGTATATAAGGTTTTTTTATACATGTCTCAACCGCAGTAATCAAGACGTTTATTGACTTTGATAAATAAACTGTATATGGTGTATTCGTTTCACTCTCAACAAGCAAGTGTAACCACCAATAACGAAATCGTACATTTTTTTAGTGGTATACGCTGAAGCTTGAGGGATTTTATAAGATTTAAATGAGTACTGCGAATATGTTAGTAGACCATGAATAATAATTGAAGTATTAAGTATACACAGGTACAGTTTAGTTATAGCCTTTAACGAAAAATTGAGAAATGGGTATACACTGTATATCCTCCACTACATCCTTGGTAACCACCTTGTATTAAGTAGCTGTCTTGTTAAATTTGGGAAATTTATATCTCACACCGATTCTCAAAGACATTGAACATACCGTTTTACTATTAAACAAAATATTATAATGTTACGTTTGTATATTATTATGACAGATATGTAATATATATATATATATTAAACTCGGTTAATCATCGTCATAATAGTCATCGTTTTGGGTTGTTCCGGGTTTGTAATAGGTACGTAACAAAATAATGTAATAAACAATACTGTTATTAAATTAAACATAGTAGATAAAATGTGATATTTAACGCATTACGAGTTCAGATGGGGTATTGTATTGTTTTCAGTTATATCTAATACCATTTTAATGAACGTATTTTTAATGTACCACATATTTATATTTTCATATCCCGGACCTCGGTGGGTATATAAGCTGATCGATTTAACGTATACAATTATAGTGTTTCCAGAGTTTATCTTCCGTTTGTTTTACTCTATAAATTCTTATTTCTTTTCTGTTATGGCGTTTACTTGTATCGTTTGCAATAAAGTTTTTACTTTTAAGAACGCTATGCTTAGACATGTTCAAACTCACAATGGAAGACAATACTCATGTAAAACTTGTGATCAATCCTTTACGCGAAGAGATAGTCTCGCTAAACATGTTCAGATAAAACACGGTAAATATATTTTTAATTAATACAAATAATAATATTATTTATCGTTAAGTAATATTTAATAGATTCCGTTAAGTAATATTTAATAGGTTTCGTTAAGTATGGAAGTGAATATAATTTAGCTATAGGTATTAAGACTATGAGCGCGAGAGGTAAATATTATATTTTATTTTATTTTAAAATATTAATAACGATATTTCGCGCATTAGGTTCAATCACTCCACTACCGCCACAACCACCACCACCACCACCATCAAGACATATCGCATCAACCTCATCGTTAAACAATAGTTATGATAATCGTTCATCCACTGCGATAGAATCCAGAGGAAAACGGGATAATACTGGATCGTGTAATGTGAAACGTAAAAAGAGTCGTATGGAGATGTCGAATAACTCAGGTTTTTTAGAGATCGATTCATCGTTAAACCGCGCAGTAATATGGCTTTATAGGAAGAACGTCGAAAATTTAACGAGTTATCACGCTTCCGACTCTGTTGATCAACAATGTGTAATAACAGCTCTTATCAAATATGTGATGAATGATAAGGGGTAATAGACCATATCACGGTGTGTGAGCGGGAGCGCACACGCGCCACGATGAAAAAACGGCTCTTATCAAAGTGTCATAACGTTATTTTTAACAGAATGTAAATTTTTTCAAATTATTTATAAAATATAATTCTATTTTTTTTTATATTTAGTATTTTCTTTATGCATACTTTTGATTTTCTTATGTTCTCATATTTTTTGCATATTTTCGATTTTTTTTTTGTGCATATCTTGCTTTACATCCTATATAACTTCTCATCCCTATATAGTTATAATAATAAATAATTAATAATAATAATATTCAGTAGATTTATTGGAAGTTTAGTGAAAACAACCAAACAATTACAAATTTTATCATTTTTGTAGATATTTTTTTACATGGGGTAGATCGCATATTGAAAGAAAGCCTGACATCGACCCCTCCCCTTTTCGAGTATACGGTATTTTTAACGTGTACTATACATCTCACGCGGTCCTTGTACTGCCGTTGAGTTCTTTAGTGGACACAATTTCGAAATTTTTGTAAGTACACAATATAGGTACTTATATTTAAGCACAACGTATGGAGAGGGTTATATACGAGTATATATTTCAAAGTGCTATTGTTACGAGAAACAAATGCTATGACTCGTATAATAATATAGCCAATTGGTAAGCGCGTATATATATATATATATATATATATATATATATGTATGGGAGTAAGGGACTACTAACGGTTTCCGTCTAATCCACCAAAACTGTTGAACTATAATATTATAACGATTTTATTACTTGGAACTTATATATTATTATTTATTGTATAATATTATGTATTACAAACTTCGTTATACCCACAACCGTTTGACGTTCCAATCGACTGAAAACTATTTTCGTAGATATAATATATACTATATATATATATATTTTTTATAAATAGGTATATACACATTATACAATAATCAGTATTAGTATATTTTTTACCTTATTGTAAACATAAGTACTTTTATAGTTGTGTAGTAGGTATAATATATATTCGATTTACGAACAGCGATTAATTTCATTTTTTCTGCGTAGCTATATTTTTTTCGCCGTATATTATTTATATAGGTGCACACTATATTACATTGGAAAACAATCGAAGAAGCATACAAAACTTCTGAAATGCAAAGAAACCAATAGGTAACGTTCCGTTGGATATACTTTGAAGTGCCCATTTATGTTTAGACATTTATTGTTTTACTTTTATATTTTAAAAACCGTATTGTTGTTGACGTAATAACTATCATCCCGATTCGCAAACAAAAATCTACATTTTATTATCGAATACTTTTAATAAATGTTTTACAAAAAAACACGGTATAAATACTCTCTGTAAGGTGCTTAATTTACATGGCATTTTAATTTATTGTGCTGAAAATGTATTTATTTTTAGTTTCGAATAAATGTAAACTCAATAATGTTATTGAAAATCTGTGAATTTATAAATATATTATACTTATAATAACATTATGGTGTATTGATTACTATTTAATATACATATTTTAAAATAAAAAAAATATATATATACAATATATAATGTAAACATTTGTGATTTGTACGTAACATTCGACGAGAAGTGAGATTCAAATTCTATTACGATTATATTCATAATAAACATTTCAACTTTTATATTATAGATATATTCTTATAGCCTATTAATTTAAATTAAATAGTTCTTTTCGTTAACATATTGAAAAATTTACATTTATGCGCGTACAATCGACTCCGTGTAAAATAATGAACGATTAAATATGTGAATACATTTCCATTTATCTTCCCAAAAAGATATAAACTATGTCATAAATTTAAAAAAATGCAATTTAATGCTTTTGTGGCATATGTTATATATATATATATATATATATATTTATTTATCATATAGTATATATTAATAAATATATGTATAATAAATTAAGCCAGCGTTGTTTTTTATCAACTTTTTTGAAATATATAATAAATGAATAATCCAGTGTAGATTTATCTATTCTGTTGTTACCTTTAATGAACGTGGAAATCAACATCACACCCGTGGAATACGTATTATACTTATTTTTTTCAATAAATGATCAGATGAATAAAACTTCTATCGAAAATTCGAAAAATATTTTAAAACATGTTTTGATTAAGATGCATTACAATTTTTGATTAAGATGCATTACAATTAATTATTTTACATCGTTTGCGCGAATATCCGTAGTAAAATTATTAACGCACAGTATTTAAAGTCTAAATTATTTGTATCACTCTAAAAATGTAATTACTGTAAATTATTTTTGTTTAAGATTATTGTGCACAAAATGTGATAAGTAGAGGAAATGTCTTAAATTTTTATGTACAAATATGATAAATCGTATTATATACCGACTTATAATCTTGTGAATTCAATATAATATTGTCTTGAATATATTTGCAACGAATATTTGGATAATGATAATTTACATGTAGGTATTTTACCATTTACATAATAATATTTGAAATAGAATAGTTGCGTTATTATTTTTTCGAAATATTATATTATTTATTTACAATATTAATTCGTTGTCATCAACAGAAGAGTAAATACATAATTTAATGATGAAAAAATATTGACAAACCAGTACTTAAATAATTTTTGACTTTGTTAGTAGCTCGTAAGTATTCGTAAAATATCGTTTTGTGATTTTATTTGTTCTCTGTTGAAAATGTTTTCTTCGAACATTGAACGTCGAATCTGCTATTTCTATAATGAAAAAAAGATGTCTTTCAGAACACCGGTCTTAAGACAATTATTCAATGAAGTTTTACCAGTATCTTACTTAAAAATAAAGTAATATATATTATGGTATTAACGCCCTAAAGTTTTAAACTAATGTTATACTGTCAAATCAATAATGAATATTTCGGCTACAATTTTACTTCAAATACTTTCAGCGTTTTAAAATAATATAATTTTAAAAATAGAAATATTTAAACCTTTGATTAAATATGGTATACTATGTTTTTTGAGAAAATAAACAGGGGGAAAAAGTTTATTAATCAATCAACCTTATAAGTTATAACTTTCTCTCTAAACTCTTGTTTATCAAATACCTGTCACAATTGTGTTAATAATAATAATACCTTTAATAAGAAAAGCGATTCTGTGCGAAATGAAAAATAACATAGTCTATTAAATAATTATGGATTATTAAAGGCAACTATAAAATGTCATAAGAAATAAAATAATAAAGTGTATTATAATGTATACATCCATTGATAACGTAATAATTATTATATATGTATTTTCTTATTGGTTCCGCGGATTTACAATATACGCAATATTTTTATTAAATTTAATCTAAAATTGTATATGCTAAAATTTAAAGTGAAATTATTTAAAAAGGAAATAATTTTAATTACGTTGTATAATTATAGTAAATTAAATAACCTGTAATTTGAACCAGACAATATACTCAATCACAATTTCAAAACATATTTAAATTTTAGAGCGATCGTTTTCTATAAGCATGATGCGTAATTCTAACTATAAAAGTTCTCGTTATTTAGTACTTTAGTACTCTGTTCTATACGTAATTTATACAATGCAAGTATGACAAAACGGCTGACTGATTATAGTTGGAATAAGAAATTGTCACATTTGAATTCTTGACTCATAGTACATACCTAGATTATTTGCTATTACAAAATTATATTCATACAAATATTGAATCAAAAACATCAAAATACTATTTCATTTTGAGTTTTCTTAAGATGATTTTTTTGTGTTTTCAGACGTTATTTAAGCTAACCATCCTCTACTTTTTTCTGTTTTCAATAAAAATTGTAAACGAATACATAATTATATAATCTTATTTAACATACGTGTATATATATATATATATATATATAATAAATTAAACATAATTACTTTAAAATATTTTAAATATACACACTGATTTAAAAATAATATTTGTATCAATATATACGTATAAAATAATATTGATAAAAAGTCATAGTTGTTTTTTTTAACAATTTAATTCACTATGTACACAATTTATTCGCTGAGTTTTCTTTTTTCTTTAATTAATTTTTCCATTTTTGACTCTGTGTTTTATTATATTATTCATAATTTTCTCTACGTAATTTATTCACTTGTATTTTTTATGTATTTTTATTTGTCTCTTAATACCTGATGTTGATTCTTTGTCAAGACCTGTAGTAAATAAATAAATTTAATACAACGACTTCTATATGTACATTTCTATATTTTTCATAACGCTCTTTTGCTTGATTGTACATTCACAAATTCATATATATATATATATATATATATATATATACAAATTTGAATATATATTTTATTATAAAATTAAATATAATGGAAAAAGTATAATACGATAAACTTATACATTATGTCAACGACTAAAATTCAATAAATATAATAAATGTTTCAATATTTGTCTATAAGTATACACCAGCATAAATAAAATAATCTAGTGTATTGAAATTTAGTTTTTCATATTTTAAATTCGTATACGATAACTATATGTACAAAATTATAATCGTTTCTAGTATTTTTCGAGTATATACGTTATACAATTATTCGATCGGATCAATTTAGCGTGGTTACTGCGTTTTACGTGTAGGTACTGCGAAAATGGAAACGCCGTTGTCCAAACACGCATTTTAAATAAAATAATATTTTTTTAAAAGATATTTATAGAGTTAATTTTTATCGGCATTATGTGACATGCTGCGAAGTAATGAGTTCTTTAAAACACAGTGATACGCGGATATAGGTATATCCTGCATGTGCCTATATAAAGTTTGAAATCTGACGGTTTTCCGCGGCGATAAACTGCCCTCCCCCTGCAGTGAATAGGATTTCATTTGTTCTCTCTTGCGCACATATACGGGGAGCCGTTACGAACGGAAAAACGGCCATCCGGACGGATTTACGGGTTAACTGGGGACGGGGCGGAGGCGAGGGTTTATCGTCGCGATTTTTAAAACGCATATATAATATACGAGCAACATCATAATGGTGGACTACATCATAAGCTCAATTTAAAAATGGTTAGTGGGAGGGACTTGGTCGGTACGTATATAAAATGATTTATTTCTGAAAACGTTTTATTATATATTATTTATTAAACAATTTTCGCCGAGTATAATATTATGAACTGGCGCCTATACACGGATATATAATATCCTGCACTATATAATATTTTAGTCAATAATTTATGTAACACATTTTTTTTTAGATTCTGAGCGGAGCGATGAACCTATTGTTTTTACAATGATGTTTTTTTCTTTTCTATCTTGTGTACAGATTTTCGACCAGAAGGAGTGCTCCGATCTCTTCGGTCACAGTTTGTTTCCGGCAGCAATTCGCATCTAGTTGGTACTTTAGAGAGGTCATTTTTCGATTTTCTCAAAAGCACCTAAACATATAACTCAAAAACGCTATTACACGCAATTTCGTCTTAATCGATTGTATTGTTTATTTCTTCGTAATTTTGAAACTAATACTCATAGAAACCGGAAATTTTCACCAAATACGTAACTTTAAACTACATTTACGAGAAAAATAAGCTCCGCTCAGAATCGTTTTATCGAATGCAATGACTATTATCATTGCTTTCAAATTTAAAATAAAAACAACACTCTAAAATCTTTATCCACGTAATTCACTTAAACGATATCCACAACACCCCGCGGCTCGTTACCTATTTTTTTCTTTTTTGTTACATATAATATTTGTTTATTGCTTTTATAGTTTAACGACCGGTGTATTTATTTCGTGTAGAATTTAAGTGGACAAAAACAATGAAAAAGTTTTTGAATATTAAAAACGCCCGGGAGTTTTTAAAATAACCCCGTTAATGTCTGTGAGATACGTGTAAGAGCGCGGCGCTTTGAGCGTGTGATCGACAAAAAGAAAAAATCGGCCCCAAGTCGAAGCGAATGACTCCGTTTGTGCACTATACGACACCGCGCGTCATACTGTGTCGTTGTAACGCGTAGCTTAAGCGAACGGATTTCGCGATAAAACGCGTATGCTTACACGAACGTGTAATATCGTTTTGGACTAAAAACAAAATGAAATTTCGGTGTTTCGATAAACGGTATGACGCGGTGGTGGTGGTGGTGGTGGTGGTGGTGGCACGGTTTCAATCTCCGTCGCGCTGCAGCAACAATAATAATATACGTGACAAACAAACGAAAAATATATAGGTATACTACAAACGACAAATCTCGCGTACGAAGCATATTATTAAATATCGATCGTTCTATATAAATAAATAAAAATAAAAATCGATTTCAATACCTTTTATTCCATTACCATAAATTATATTTTTATTACGAATATTTTAACGCGATTCAACAATCCGTACTCGGTATCGTCGTATATAATATATATATATATATATATTTTTTTTATTTATATTATACAAGTATGGCGTAACGTGTTTCTTGATTGTGTACGCCTAATACGGATATATAATATGTGTGATATAATAATAATTTTATGAATTCGCGTTTAATCGGGAATTTTTTTGTATATTGTTTACGCGATTCTGTATGATTCATATTATGTGCGCGTGTAGTGTGACGCGTATTGTATAAAATAAGGAGGGGGGGGGGAAACACCGGTAGATAGTATTATAATATCTACGCGTTTCGCTGTTTGAAAAATGTGTTTTTTTTTTTTATGTCTATAAAGTCGAAAAGATTCCATATACAATATAATCCGTCCACTTATTCTGTTCAGTCGATCGGAACGTCGTCACGAGTGATAAGGGAACGCGGGAGGGAATCGAGTGCTCGTACGTCTGGGAGTAGGGAGAAAATAAGGCGGTGTGTCGAGAATTGTGCATTATTGTGTATACGAGTATACGAGCGGGATATAATTTTTTTTTTTTTAATATATTTATACGGTCATAATATTATATTATTTCTTTTCCAATTTTTTTTTTTTAAGGTCATCAATCTCTCGATTGGTTGGCCGCAGCTCTCCAAGCTTCTCTGTCAAGACTCAGCTCCTTTAAATTTCGGTAACTTTCCATTTCCATGTCCTTCATAATTTGTGAAATGTATTCCATCCTTGGTCTCCCTCTTCTTGTTTTACCATCCACATATCCTTCTACAATCGTCTTTAATAATCTTTCCGACTTTATATTATAATATATTATAATCTTATCGCCCCGCGCATTAGCCATTTTTAATACTCGCCCAGTTATTTGTCCTAAACAATATTATACGGTGCCGAATATTAACTACACACAGACATTACAATAAATAATTATATAAAAATGTGTTTTTTTTTTGTAAATGAAGTCAATAATATGATTAAAAAAAAGAACGTTTGCGTTCCCTTTCCCCTCGACAGCGTTTGTTAAAATTTAATATTGCATTCGTACTCGTGTATATGTATATATAATATTGCGAACAATTTTTACGGTTTTTATTTTACAATCGATTTATTATTCTCGGAATGTTCTACGCGCGTTTAAGTTTTTTTCGTAAAACGAAATATTGTTTACGACGAGGTTTAATTTTACTCTATACAAAGTGGTACATAAAAACCATAAACGCGCGTAATTATTTCAACGCGTATGTATTATATAAAGACGACTTTTGTTTAGCACGAGTATATTTTTGTTAAAAAATATTATTGTCGAAAAACAAAAAAAGAAAAACTAGTTTTATTCCATATTTTGTAATACGAGTTAGAAAGTTGTGCGGAACAATCGTTCTGCAGGTTATATTTTCAACAGGTATTATGTAAACAGTATTTTAGACGACGCGCGTCATACGCTTATACTGTATAATAGTTGTCAAAGTTTTAACACAAAAAAAAAAATGCTATTCCCAATGCGCGTAATATAATATACGCATCGAATTCTCAAAAGTTTAGAGTGATCCACACAAGAGTCCTTCCGAATATAACCGTAACGTTTAAATTATTATTTCAACGACAGTACATTAAACGCGGACATACTCTTTCAAGAGGGTATTAAAAAAAAAAAAAAAAAACGTTAACGGTGAATAACTCGTTTTATTAAATTTTATCAATTGTCATATAATACAGTGTACATAACTCTAATAATATTAATATAATATGTTATTAGTACGGTATATTATGTATTTCTCAATTAACCGTACAAATAATGTATACGTATATATTATAAGAAATTTGCAAACGTTTTCATAGCACCGCCGTGGTGTGCAGAAGACAGTAGCGGTGAAAACTATTGAATCGACAATTTTATTTTAAAATTCGTTAGGTCGTAGCTGGTATTATTATACATTCGCGTATAACAAATACGATAACAGATGGAGAAAAATTACTACAAAGAAAACAATTATTTCGCTTTGTTTGCAGTATAATGTTGATATAATTTTTTTTTTTTAATGCTACATGCTTTAAATGCAACACTACGTTTAATTTAAAAAAAAAAAAAAAAACGACATAGCTTGCGTTGATTTGGATTATTTGTCGAGTTTGCGAATTAAATAATAAATATTTATATTTATTATATTTAAGATCAACTTTAATAATAATTAATAAACGCGAGACATGCGTATAATATATTTTATAATTATTGAAAAAAAACAGTATAAACAAAAGATTAATATTGTATCGGTATAATAAGCTATATTGAATGATATAAAACAAGCGTGGGGTATAAATTAGTGATTGTCATACGATACACAACGTATCTAATGTCTAATACGTAATATCGCGACGTATCTTATATACTAATATACGAGTATATATCTTAGTATATTATATTTCGTATTATTATTATTATTATTTCCAACACGATAACAATATTTTACGTTATGTATTTTTTTTTAACTAATATTACGATACTTATCATATTTTATAATTAAATCATATCAAAAATTTACGTATATTTCCGCAGAGAATAGAGTTCTGTATATATGATGCAACTTCGTATTTAACTTGACTACGACGTTTACAGTCTTATGAGTTATAAATAAAAAAAAATACCTGATGACGACTTTTTGTCAGTACTTGTACTTGTAGTAAATAAATACATTTTATACAGCATTTTCTATATATTTCTTAATTTTTCATAATACTTTTTGTCTCGATATATAATATTTACATAGGTATATACATATAATATTTACGAGTATTAATTTACAATTTTATTTATTTCTCTTTCTTTTACATATCATTTTATTCTTTTATTTATTTAATTTCTTGTTTTTAATATTTTATTACAATGAAATAACAATTCAATTTACCATATTTTAGTAACGTTTATAAATAAATAACGATGAAAATGTGTTATGCAATATGCTTGTTGTTTATTTTATGCAACATAATATAATAAAAATATCAATTGTAATATAATATTATATTGAAAACACACATTATCGATCAAAACTCAATAATACACTTTATATTACATCTGCATAATATGATACAATGTATACATAATTAGTTTAATCACTAATATATTATATTATTTATCATTATAATAAAATATACGCACATTATATATATATATATATATATATATATATATATATATATATATATATTATCTTACTTAATATATTACTCTTTTTACAATAGGAATTGTTGTGTTGAATAAAACTTTATGTATTATTATTATTATTATTATTATTACTAATAAAAATTGAGAGTTGGGGAATTGGGACTGGCGTTTGTAAATTAGTTTTGTTATTTACGTAGAATACAAAATATAAATAACTGTCGGTGCGGAATATATAATATAGCGAAGTATAGTTATTAAACATACTGTGATTGACATAATAATTGTGCAAATTTTAAGGTAAGAATTGATAATTAATTTGACGGAATTCACTTAAAAGATTACCGTTTATTTGTTTTGATTGGAATTATGTTCAATGTTATAATAATATAAAGTGACATATTTAATCATAAGCACGTCTAATAAACTCGACGTCAATGTTATAATAATTAGTCACTTCGCTCTATTATTATGACATCTAGCTAAACTCCCAATGTTTTTATCTTGACGGCGTTCCACAGTGCTGACACCACCTATTTTTGCTATTTTTAATACAAAATATTCGTGATATAAACAACGATCGGTAGCTTAGCGAAAAGCACTTACTGCGTGCTTCCTATCCAATGCCACAGTTACGGTAAGTAAACATTCATTATGCGGGTCAGACCCTTTTAGGGCTGCTGCGATACTGATATACACCGGATTCTAACCCCGGTGTAGAATAAGGGACCAAAACTTTGTATTATGCGTTTTAAAAACTTTTTAAATTAAATAACCACAAATTAGCAACCGATTATTACTATTATTATTATTATTACTATACATTAATATTGTTTGTACTCGATTATAATGAATCGATATCGTACACTTCGTTACACTAATTGTTAGTTATATTAATATCAGTAAAAGGAGAATGATCGGTGTAAATATTTATTGGACGATTTAAAATGCACTTTATTGTCTTCAATAATAATTTAGAATTAGATTGTTACGCGTAACACACGTAGTCATACACACTTTCGATGTATTTATTATTAAGTTGCTAGGAGTGTATATGGATTTTTTCGGTAAACTGTATTCTCATTTATATTAATATTTAAAGAATATTATCAGTGCATCAAACACGAGCACAGCGTTAACGGCGTAACAAACGACACATAATGAAATCCTTAATATATTTCACCAGCTCTGTTTTGAGAATTCACGCCCTTTAAGTTTGTCGACAATTCACAGTGTAGGATAAAAATGGTCAAATTCGAATTCAATGTCGGAAGTGGACGGTTTTTTTTTTGTGGGGGGAAATCCTTCAAAAGAATCATTTTGATTCGCTTGGACACCGCTATTCGAAAAATCTAAAAGCCATACCTTTTAAGAACTTTCAAAAAGACGACTTGTCACATTTTTCATGTTTTTTTTTTAACATATTGTACAAAGGTTTCATCGCCATCATTTTCGCATATATATATATATATTTGTGTGTGTGTGTGTGTGTGTGTGTGTGTGTATATTCTTACTACAAAGTAACGTTGAATTTTGATGTTTTATTTTGTAAAGATTTTTTCGTATTGCTATATATATATATATTTTGGGAAACATTGTTTGAAAAATTATTTATTTTAATAGAAATACAATAATTAAGTATTACATTGTAACCGCGTATAATATACTGTTATTAACAATAATATATGTTTAATAAACGAATATTCTATACTCGTGTGTCTCGTTTTGACTTTAAACAGGAAGTCTGAATTAAGTATGTGTAACAGAGCATAAAGAAAAAAGGAAAAACACAGAAAGAATTGGTTTTTTTTTTAGTTTTTATTATTTTAAGACGTTTATAAGGCTTTGATGTATTTAATTCTTAAATATTTTAAATTATAATACGAATAATTATAAACATATTATACTTTTATACATTCTATATCTCGAATTAATGTACCAAAACTTCGTTATTTATTTATCCTTATAGCTCATCATTTGATTTTTTACTTTGGTATATTATACAACTACGGATAATGGAATAAATTATTATTTTATTAGGATCGTTCTTGTGTGTAGATACTTACATGTACATTGTACTTATATACTTATACTTATATGTCTTATTATTATTATTACTTTTTTTGAATATAAAATTTTAACGAGTTAGTTATAATTATACTAATTTAGCGTTTTAAATAAAAATGTATTTTATTATTCAAATTATTTCGGTTTAACATTTAAAATAATTATTTACGTTACTTGTACTACATATATATATATATATATATATATATATATATATATATGCAGTAAACGCGCTTATATACACATTTGAATCGAGTTATTATCAATTTAATAACAAAATAGTATTTATAATATTGTTAAAAATATTGTAATTTTTTAGTTTTGATTAAATGTTTTTCGTTTAATCTTTGTAGGTATATTAATTTTAAAAAAAAAATACGCGTACCGTTAATTTTTTTTCTTTTTTGTAATAACAAGTATTTATTTTATTTGTACAAAAACACCTCCGTTGTAATTTAAAAAATTATAATATTCAGTGTATCGCGATGACAGAATTACAAAAATGTACAATTCAATATACATATTATTATGTACGAGATTGGTATGTGCAGTATTTCTAACTTACTATATACAGCCTGCGCGTAGAAAAAATTATACGTTTTATTGTTCAAACGTAATAGTAAAAATCCGTCCATTTTAACAGTGAACATAATCGGGCGATACGATTTAGATTCATTCGAATGTCATTTAAACAATTATTTATAAAAAAATAATAATAATGTCGCAACGTTTAAAACCCGATAATAATACAACGTGCGTTTTAAATAGCGATTTTATAATAAACCGGACGTGGTTTTTCATCAATTATTTCACGTTTTTGTTGGTGACTATTCGTGTACGATTAAAAACGACGTACCGAAACGTCGTGCTGTAGGTCGACTCAAAAACCTAACCCAAAATCGTTTTTTTTTTATGTCAAATGTTCTATATCGCTACATTTTGCGGCCCGTGGGACTTACTACACTTGACCGCTATTAATTTTCGTTTTCTCGTATAATATTAATAATATTATACGGAATGCAGACTCGCAGGACCGTCGAGTCCTGCAAAGACAAACACACCGCGATGTCATTAGACATGCTTACCGCCCCGAAGGGACGCCTATTATTTTTCCCGGCAACCAACACCCAATTTGTAATACAATTTTCTGTGAAAGGTAACGATAATGCGCTCGTTTACCGCCGCCACTATTGTTCTTCAGATATGGACAACAATAAAGCAGCGTGCGCGCATTGTATTATATTATAACGTTTCACATGTGCGAGCGCGTACACAGGTACGTCCAAATGAAAAACATATTATTATAATATAAACGATTACTGTAAATTATAATTATAACAATAATATTGTGTTATATGTATGTATATATATATATATACGTATTTCCGCCTCCTCCGGTCTAATTAATAGCTCTGACAAAGGAATTCGGTGCGTCGAAAAAAATACGCGTAACGCGATGAATATATTGAAAACGTTTGTGCGGAGACTGCAGGTGGTAAAAATGTCATTTTATTGACGTTTTTTTTTTTTTTGCGTTGTCTCAATAACGTTTCCGATTAGTGCCCGGATTTTTTATTTATTATTTTTATAGCGAAATGAACGCGAATTATAAATAAAAATATGCGTTTATTACAGTCGCTGCGGCGCGATCCTCACTCCCCCCCCCCTTAACCGGTAAAACAGACGTGTCGTCGTTATTTTGTCGAAATAAATTTCTCTTGAAATTATTTTGATAAAATAAAAAATACGATATTTTTAAAGAATTTTTTTCGTTCGTATAATACGCGCTCTATTAAAACGATTGAATAACACGGACATATCACAGGTCCGGGGTTCGGATCCGGGTTAAAATTTCAGCTCGTTCAATGATAATTCAATCCATTCGAACGTATTATTATTTATTATTTTTAAAACGTGTGTATTATTGTTACGAAGAAAAAAAAATGTTTAAAACACCGAGCCGGCGGAATGTTGTGGATGTCGTTCAAGTGATAACGATACTATCAGACAATGATTTTACAGTTTTGTTATTATTATAAATTTGAAATCAATGCGATAAATCCGTTGCATTCGATAAAACTATATATTCCGAGCGGAGCTCCGTAACATTACCTATATATTATCGTTAATATAGTGTGTAAATAATACATAATAAACGGCTATCATTTTAATATAATTTCTTTCGGTTAACCTACAGTAGTAGATAAAAATGTTCAAAAATTGTTTTCGTTATTGTATATACAGTAGGTACAAATTCGCGTATATTTGGTAAAAACGTCGGGACTCCAGAACCGTTAGTTTTGTATACAAACGTAATTTTCCACAAAATAATAATACTATAAATACGTAGGCATTTTGTCGAAAAATTTGGGAATTGCGACAAATGGATTTTCAAGATTTTTTTCCCGGTAGGTAGGTACATTACCGAAGTAATACGTATACGCCGGACACTGTATCTTTAAATTTTAAAACGATAAAAATCACCTAATTTAACCTGTAAATCTATATAATTGCTCGTTACCTGCAGATAGAATAATTCAATATAAATTTACGTATTCGGTGCGAATATTTCACGTTTCTATAATCATAATTAGTTTCGAAATCACGAAGAAATAAATCGATTTCGATGGAATTTTTCGATAGTTTTTTTGGGGGGGGGGAGGAGGTTTTAGGCGCTTTTGAAAAAAATCGAAAAATTACCTCTACCGACTAATTTGCTACCGGAAAGACTCTTACTGATAGAATTTCCGGGTACTGACATTAAAAAAAAAAAAAACGCATCGTTATAAAACACCAATATGCACATTTCTCGCTCAGCTCAGAATCTAAAAAAAAATATGTGTCCAAAAAAAAAAAAATGTCGTTTACCTTTCACTTTCCCACTGCTTACGCTGTTCGGCAATTTATCGCTCCCGGGGCAAATATCGCAGTTTTATTTCCCGTCGGTCACAATAACGAGGCGAATATTTTTTAATAATAACCGAATTATTATGACGAAAACGCACTTCTCCACACTGCAAACGTCCACGTGACAGCGGGCGCTTACGGTTCGGGTAGAAACGCACAGAATGTCTCGCGGCGGAAAAAATGTCGCGCGCGCGGTCACTGCGACGCGAACGGCCTACGCGATTGTCGTTTTCGCGCGATAATAATCGACAAAAATATTTATATATTTATAACGAATAGAAAAGAAAGCAACAAAACAACGTTTTTGGCGTATTTGGAAACGTGTTTGCCGCCGACGACGGGCGCTAAAATCCACGAGCGCGCGCGCCGCGTTCCTCTCGCGTTCTACTCGCAGTCGACGGGCGTACGGATCGAGCCGAACTGCGCAGTAGACGCCGGCCGGCGAATACGAGTACCCAACGAGTGACGCAGTCGTCGGATCACGCGGTACGCGGTGTGTGTGTGTGGCACAGCGCCGGCGTCGGAACTCTCGCGGACACGCAGACACAGGCGGCACTTGGGGGAATCATGAGGGGGCAGTTGCCCCATCACCAAATTTTTTTGGGGGGGGGCAAAAGTATACATTTGCCCCACCCCCTCAAAAAAAAAGTTAACGAAAAAACCTGTTATTAACAATTTTTTTATTAATGAACGCCGAAAAGTTGAATTTAATTTAAAATAATTAATGGTATTCCCTCTGTAATTTTAATTTCTGATGTAAAACAAGAAAATAGTTTTTGAAACTCCAAATTCAATTTGAAGCTGATTGAAGAGAATATTAGAATTATACTCGTGTTTATTGAATAATCGAATATTGATAAAATGATAATAATTGTTATCAAAATTAATTCATCTATAGAAAACATGGTTATATTATGGCTATATATATTTTTTTTTTTTAATAGTAATTACTTTACTAGCACTATATACAACGCCAGTCACTGATTAGAGGATATCGGTTAAGTAGTAAGTACAGATAAATAAACGCGGTGGTGGTCACTGGTCACAGTGGTCAACAAAAGTTTTTATCTACATCAGAATTTTATCAACTAATTCAATTTCAAAATATGTAAAATATTCAAATATTCATCACCCAAAATACAATAGTTATTAATTTGAAATATCTCCTAATATTTTAGGTTATATATTTTAAAATTATTATACTTTATTTTAGTAAATTAAGTCAAAAAACTTTTTTACTGAAGTCAAAATTGGTAAAAATGCACTCCAAAAAAAAAATTAAATCAAGGTTGAAATTTTATTTTGGGAGAATTGGGTTTTGAAAGTCAATTAATTGTTTGCCCGCCCTGGAATCATCCCCAAGTGCCGCCTATGCACGCAGACACGCCGAACAGTGCACACTGCACACCTACACGGTCAATGGCGTATTTTCAACTTTTTTCTGGGGGGTCCAAATTTTTATTTTTTTTTTTTGAAAATTCCAACAGTATATATTGATATAAGTTAGTTAATAAAAAATACCTTTAGATAATTTTAACAAATAAGTACATTTTATTTAAAAAAAATTTTTTAAAATTTTAAAATACAAAATCTAATTGTCTATTTTTGGTTCTGGGGGGGATCCAGTACCCCTGGACCCCTCCCCCCGTAAATACGCCACTGTATACGGTACTCTGTCCGCCCGACGACGGCCCGCTCCGTACCGGACTTCGGCGTTTTGCCCCCAAAAACGTCATAAGAACAACGCGAAACGTATGTGTTATTTCAGTACTCGTCGCGTAGACGCTAGAAAATAATAAATGTATTGTATATCAAATGTGCATTTTAGATTCTGAGCGGAGCGAGGGATCTAGTGGTTTTACAATGATGTTTATTTTTTTTTCCATCCCGTGTACAGATTTTCGACCAGAAGGAGTGTTTCGACCTCTTCGGTCACAGTCTGTTTCCGGCAGCAATTCGCGTCTAGTTGGTATTTTAGAGAGATCATTTTTCGATTTTTCCAATAGTTTTTGTATCGCGACGCGATAAACTACCGAAAAATGACGAAAAACCGCTAAAAATGAGATTTCGTCAATATCCACGTATATAGTTTTTTCGCTATAATTTCTTCAACAAAATCGTATCTTTGTACAATACGACTTTAAAAAAATTTCCCAAAAGTTTTATTTTTTATTTTAGGCTGTTTATAGCTGTTTTTAGATTTTGAGGTTTTTAATTTCATAAAACAGTCAATTTTGACTTGAAATTTGGACACAACGTCTGACATATATTACTTTAATTTTGTACGAAAAATAGACAAAGCGTATTACACCGAAGCTCCGATCAGAATCGTTTTATCGAATGCAATGATTTATCATTGCTTTCAAATTTATAATAAAAACAAAACTCTAAAATCTTTGTCCAAGTAATTCACTTAAGTGATATCCACAACACCCCGCGGCTCGCTATTTTCTTTTTTTTTCTTTTTAAATATTAATTTTAATTACAAATTTTGTGTCACGACTAGAGTTTTTTTTTTTTTTTGCAGGTCTAGGACGAATGAATTATGAGGCAGATGTTCGCAAACTGTGGGTCGCACTGTCGATTTTACGGTGGGGGGAGGATAGGTGGATCCAGTGGTCTGCGCAACTACAACTCGTGGTGCCCTAGTAACAAACATTTATTATAAGATGCTTTAAAATAAATTAAAATAAACTACTTTATGCGTGCAAACGCATCAGACGGTACCCCCCAAAATGTCACGTGTATTCTGGTGCCCCGGTGTAAGTACCATCCAACACTCCCGCTTGTTGCGCCACTGGGTGGATCGCCCTTCACCCTCAGGCTTTTTTTAAACATATTTATCCAAGACCATAGGTGCGTTTTCGCGGAGGTACCAACAGCAAACAGTTTACTTAGGTAATAGATTTATCTGTGTATGTACAATATTGTTATCACGTTATCTTCCTCGTACTTTAGATCATACACTATACAGTACACTATGATCTAAGGTGCAGACGTTATCAATTCTGTGATATTAACGCGGTTCCTACAGTGGCGTCATTTCAGTCTTCGAAAGGGGAAGGCAAAAGATTTAACTATTTCCCATTTACATTTAGCTCAATACAATTTCTATTTTACATCATTTTGATATTATCGTTATCATAGGCACGAATCGTCCAATATATATGTATATATA
This sequence comes from Slavum lentiscoides, assembly GCA_032441835.1. Classification (NCBI taxonomy): domain Eukaryota; kingdom Metazoa; phylum Arthropoda; class Insecta; order Hemiptera; family Aphididae; genus Slavum; species Slavum lentiscoides. The sequence goes on along the minus strand of CM063706.1, from coordinate 34,723,038 downwards.
TATATTTTTTTTGTGGGAGGAAATTTATTACTTTGTCAGCTATAATAAATGTATCATAAATAGTACGTACTATGTAGTAGGTAAATATTACCTGTGATCCAAGTTTTGAAGTTTCTCTTGTGATAATATTAAACATGTTAGAAATGACGTCTTGTGACCAGTTCTGAGCAGCTTGTTCTACATTTTTTCTCTCTTTCTCGCCGTCTTGGCCACACCACATTTAGCTTTTTTCATTTTTATTTGTTACACTTGGCACTCACAAAAAAAAAAAATATATATATATATATATATATAAAACACACGTTTGAAACGTTAAACAACGGCTAAACAGATTTTTTTATACCGTACGCGATAGAGGTTCGTCAATCTTCAAACGTACACCGTATTCTTCCAATTAGGGCGGGTAACGTCAATAATTTACGCACTGCCTTTAACGATAACCATGTTTATCGACAAAAACCCAGAACCGCGGTAAGTTGTAACCACGAATTAATAACCTTTAATCGTGGTTATAACCTGCATACTTCTTTTATTTTAATATTAATTTAATATTTTAATCCACTGTTTGCCACGCGATTTGTTATTACTCATTACAATGGATTTGGTTAGAATAATTTATATTTACATCATAGGTATCAGCACGAATCATTTCGGCCCACTGTCAACAAGGGGAGGGGGGGTAAATGCCCACCCTGCCATCCACTAAATGACGCCACTGGGTTCTTACCGTCACCTTAGTCGCGCACACTCACGTGAAGTCTTAATTTTATCATGATTGATCGCAGAAACGGCAATTACGAACGTGTTCCTATATTGGTATAATTGAAACGCGAGTTGAAAAATGATTAGTAATATCTGTTCACAAAACATCAGGATTTACTAAACTATACGTACACTAATAATACGGACATGTACAATTTGTTTTATGCACCGAATAAATTAAAAATTGTACTTATGTGTTTTGTATATTATTACTTCCAGAAATATCTACGTATACTAATTACACAACACAACACACAACACTGGTATAGTGGTTTGGTAGTTTAAGAGAAAAAGTTGAAAAGTGCAGGCACGAATTTTGTTGTGGAATACTATAAAGCAGCGCGTACATTGGAGAGCGTTGAGCGTCGAGCGTCGAGTGGCAGGCGTTGCTCGGTCGAGCGTCAAGGTGCGCACATTGCAGAGCGTTATTTTTGAGCGGTATGGTTTATTTATTGAAGAAATTTAAGAATCTAAAAGAAATAAGATGTAAAAATACCCATGATGATGGAAAAACCATATAATCAGTATATTTCATGAGCGTCGAGCGTCAAAATTCGAACACGTTTGATTTGTGACGCGCCGCGACGCTGACGCTCGCCGCTCGTAGTCAATATACAACGTCAGAAGTGTTTGCGCCTATAAAAAGTTTTGGAAACTCTGTTATAAGGATCTCCTCCCGATCCGTGAATATTCAATCGAGACCTTATCTACATTTCTTTTCGGACCCCGTAATATATTTTATAACTGTTCAGTCTTTATTATACTGAATTTATATTTTAACATTTGTTTATTAAAAAAGTACACAAAATCATTTATATTTAACGACTTGATTGCCACGAGATCCGAATTTGGACCTCAGAAGACTTCCCTAGAACGCCATGATATTTTCTCTGAATTTCACGAAATCTCCGAGGTAGTAAAATTTCAAAAAAAAAAAATGTCTAAAACATTGCACGGTTCTTACGTAATTAGTAATTAAAAAATATTTTGGATTATCCCGTTATTTATCGACGAAACCCGAAATTGGAACTAATTATTATTAATTTTTCTTTTTTCTTTCTGTTGTTGTATTTTGCAAAAAGTAATTTATACCTGATGATGACTTTTAGTCGAAACCGGTCGTAATAAACTTCTTTATACAACAACTTTATATTTTTTTATTTCATTTTTTACGTAATACTCATTGGCAGTATAGTATATTTAAGTATACATTTATTTATATGTATGTATATTTATTGTTTATATATATACAGATTTTTTTATTATTCACGAGTATTAATTTTAATTTTAATTTTTTTTTTTTTTACATATCCTTTTTATTTTTATTTTTTTATTAATTTATTTTTATTTATTTTATTTTTTATTTTTAATTTTGTCTATATTTTATTATTAATTATTATTATTAATATTAGAAAATAATGTAATTATTATGGTCTATGAGAGGTGATTTGAAATTTTGCTTATTACTGATTTATTGTATTGCTAAATTAAATAAATTACGAGACGATCACTTTACATTGTCACTTCCCTTCAGTTCTGCTAAATGGCTAATGTCAATGTTGAGGACTGATATATTGATATTGCGATATTTTAAACACACCCATTTTACCGTCATATGATATGTCATTTTATGTAAACATATAGTAAAATAAATACAGTCATTATATTGAGTACTTTCGTGTGTTATTTTTTAAATATCAACTTTAGATTATTAATTAATTAAATAATATTTTTAACAAATTATGAAAATAACTTAATCCATTATTCGAGAAACACATTATCGCAAAACAACAACAACTATAACAATAATAATAATGATAATAATAATAATACCTATATATATATATATATATATATTTTTTTTTGATGAATTTTAAAAAAACAAACGAAAAATTCGTATTAACTATTTGACGAATCGTATCTATATATTGTATTATAATTATAAATATAATATTTATATGCAAGCCAAAAGTGGCGCATACAGCTATCAAGATTTCGCAAGGATCACATCGAAAACATCAAATATTTAATATTCATTTCACTAATAATATGTACAGAATCGTTAATTTAATTATGTATTGCATATTTATTTCCTATTTCTTCACATATTTTAACTAAATACTTCATAGATAAAAACACTTACACTTTATAGTGAACTTGTCTAATTTTTCGATATATACCTAAATTTGTTATATTTACATTTTAAGGACATCGTACGGAATAAATTACTTACAAATATAAATTAAAAATACAACTAAAATATAAATAAATATTACTATATAAACATATATATATAAATATATATACACACACTTTTAGGTTTTGAGTGGAGCGAAGAATGTATTGGTTTTACAATGATGTGTTTTCTTTTATGTCTGTACTCAAAAATTCTACCAGAAGGAGTGCTCCGATCTTTTTGATAGAAAAACGCGATTTTGTCAAAATCGATTACCGTTGTTTCTTCGTAATTTTGAAACTAATGGTCAAGGCAACCAGCAATTTTAACCAAATATGTAACTTTGAGCTGTATTAACGAGGCAGATTTCTCAAAAAATTTCATTTAAATTTGGATTATTTATAGCAATTGTAGATTTTGAGTTATTTAATTAATAAAAAAGGTTATTTTTGGTTTTAAAGCTTAAATATTTAAAACAATGGCAGACATTTGCAAAATATACAAAAAATCTTGAAAATCGTTAAGTAATTTCTTTTTATGACCATTTCAAATTTTTCGATAAAGTGTATTACAACGGAACTTCGCTCAGAGTCGTTTTATCGGAGGCAATGTTTTATCATTGTTTTTAAATTTATAGTTATAACAATACTCTAAAATTTTTATCTAAGCAATTCACTTGAGCATCATCCACAACATCCCGCGAGGCTTGTTATTTAGTTTAGTATGTAAAAATTATTTTTAGACTCAAATAGTATCCATTTCATCTTTTATATATATATACACACATATATATATATATATATTTATAATATATTTACTACTTGCATGGTTGCACATAGCGCATATATTTAGGGTAATAAAATAGTTCGAAAGAAAGATGATATATCCTGGTCAGAAAAAGTTAGAAAGAATGTCTGCTTATAATATTTTTACAAGTCACAAAACAAACAAAATCTAATTGTTTAGGAAGTCTCAAAACAGATTACATTTGGGAATGCACGCTGATGGAAAACCATACCAGATTACCACGAATTACACGCGTAGCAAGGAGTATTTTTTCAACGAAAGTACAATATACATATTACGCATTTATATTACTAAATTACTTTATGAAAAAACCATGTCTATGGAATGCATTCATTTTTAGGATTGTGTCTGTGTTGTGTGTATGCATACATATATAAAATATATTAATATTTGTATACCTATCCTGCCCTATTAGAAATTAATCATTTGAGAATATAAATGACCAAAGATAAAATTTACAATTTTACAATTTTTATAATTTACAAAAATACTATTTTTAAAAATGCGATTTTCATTTGATTTTTTTTACCTGTAGTAACTAAGTTTCTGATGACTATGTATTTAATATTTAAATTATATATTACCGATTATAAATTATAATATTTACTATGGATTTTAATAAATGATTATACGTGCAGTAAAATGAAAACTATATTATTAGAGAAATGAAAAATATTTAATAATCAGTGATATTTCGATCATTTTATTGCCGATAGCTATTGCTGTGCAATTAAATCTTTATTTAGTGTAACGATTAATTTATTTATTGTTATCGGTTTACAGTCAACCACATATTATAATTTTAAATAAAACGAGATCCGAATATACGATTTAATGACGTACAGACCACGTATTATTAATTATAGTATTTTCGATAAATTCGCATGTTAGCCTATTATTTTTATTCATATATATTTTTTAGAAATCTATTTTCTAATTTATTTCTTTATTGCTCACTCTATTGATTAAGATAATCTAAAATAATCCTATTTATGTTAATTTTGTTTTAGAAAAATATATTAATTGTGTTATAATAAATATACTTTTAAAGAATTTATTTAGTCGTTCTAGACGATACAAATGTCAATATTAATACAATTAATATGAGTGACTATAGTATTTAATAATAATAAAAATAATTGAAACTAATTCACAAGAAGATAAATATATTTTTATTTTATTTTTATTTTTTTGTTATTCCAGAAGTGAAGTCGTGAAAAAAAATCAAATGACGAAATCTAGGATCACTGAAAAACGAAAATATATTGATGTCGTGCTCTGGATAGCGTTCGATGGGTTTTGTTACCTGTCCTGTTTTGCTGACATCCAAAAACCATTGTACAGCACTCGTAATTGTAAATGGATAAAATGTGTGACACGAGACGTTTTTCTCAGATAAAAGTAATTTACGTTTAGCAGACACATGGATCTTTCATGGATCATTCGCAGAGTTTTTGATTAAAATAAAATTAGAAAAGATATATCTGGTTCCTAAAGTGTAATATGTCGATATTAAATATAAAATGCATTTTATGTATTGCGGTGTACCTATATTTACTGAATGATATTGTCCTCTTACACCGTGTTCTTATTAATACTTAAAGTTATATAATATAGGCTGTAAAATAATAATTAAATAAAATTATTATATATATATATATATATAAAGTATAACGCCATTTTCAGTGGTTTCTTAAGAGGATTTTAAGATAGTATTTATTCTTTTGGACTACTATTTTGGTATAATAGACGTTTTCTACTTCGAACGTACTGATCGATCATGTAGTGACGTGACAAGGGTTCTGAAAACATATTTTAATTAGTCGTGAATTTATTATAAATCAATTTTACCACATTTTGTACTTTTTTTTGACTTAAGGTCTTCGAAAATCGAGTAATTTAAAATTGTTTTAGTATAAACTTGTTCGATTAATTTAGGAGGGATTTATGTTATAAAATAAAAATACAATAAATGCGGAAATATCGAACTTCAGTAGACATCACTATGAATTCAAATCTGTTTTCAAATTTTTCAATGCACAATATTAAATCGATCAGTACGTTGGAAGTAGGAAATAGGAAATAAGAACCTATTTTATTATGTTTCATGTGTGCAAGACGAAGAAAGAAAATATACTCTTCCAATCCTTTTAACTACATTTATTTTTAAGTAAGTTTAAACTTACTTATAATACTACTACTACTTAATAAGTTTATTGTAATATATATATATATATATTACAATAAAACCTTTTATTGAAATTATATTAATAGGATTTAATGACGTAATAAAATCAGGATTTGGATCAAATAGCACTAAAAAATTTACTTATTAGCGCTTTCATATACACTTATAAAAATTGTAATATGCTCTGTAATGAACACTAAAACTGAACAATATTCGTAAAATAAATTTTTTAAGTATAATATATTCACGTTATTTAGATTCGGAGTTCAGTGAAATTTTTATTGGTTTTAAACTGATGCGTTTTTTTTTATCTGTGAACACAATTTTTTGTAAAATATACGTTTTTATTTTCGACCATTGACAAATAATATACAATTAAAAAAAATTTTCAGCATTTAGTTTTTTTAAGTTTATGTATATAAATGATCTAGAAATTCCACAGTATAGGTTAAATTCTAACAAAAATATTCAATTTTAACAAAATTACTCTTTTATGTCATTCTAAAAAGAATAAAGTGAAACACTTGACATTTTTAACAATTTTTATGGCATGCTATAATACTATTACGATGCACGGTTATATTAAAATTTATTTTTAGATATTCATTAATTTTTGATTTATTACGAAAATAATACTTAAATAAATCGATTATTTCTATTAAATTAGGCAAACATTTATATATATATATATATATATATATATATATATATACATTATACACGATATTGTATATAAATTCTAAATTAGCATTATATGGTGTTGAAAGTCATAAATATGCAAAAAAGTGAAAAAGTTTGTTCCTGACTACATATAAGAATAAAAAAAAATTGGATCTTACTTGGATTGTTTTAAGGTTATTCAAAAAATTATGTAAATGTTACAAGTTTGGAGCCATGAAAATAATATTAAATTTTTAAATATCTACTCTTTTCATTGGAATTTAACTATTAACTTTTTTTATTTTATCTATTAGTCACTCTGAGTTAAGTGGGTACTATTATTTTTTTTCTTACTACTCGTAATACACTCGACTGACTAACAATTTTTGTACTGAATATATAGTATATTTAATTTTGATTTGTTAGAATAATGATGTTTGTAAGCACTTACTTTTTATTATTATAAGTAAATAACGATTGAATTACAATAAATATAATAATTTCGATATCATTTAGAAAAATACGAAAAGAATCAAAGAACAGTTGGACGCTTTATTACAGATATTATATGACGTGTGAATTTATTTGTGAATAATATCTTTCTCGTTGTTTATAACCGGAAATTATTACGTGTTTTTAAGTTGTCGCATATAACTGATATTAAACATATTATTGTGGCACAAATTTAATGCCTGACATGTAATGTAAGAAACATAGTTATAAATTACTTGATACAATTAAATAGTTATATTAAAATACAAAAAATTCAATAGTGTCTGTTCATTCGGAATTATTTCTATAAACGAATGGCTTTTGTTCTCAAATTTCTTATGCACGCACGTGTCTATCAAAACCACCTAAATGGTTTACTTGACCCGAGGCGTATTTTCAGATTGAAAATAAAAATCAATACACATTTTGCATATTATTCTACGTCTAAAAATGTTAAAAGTTTCTTTTTTACTTTGAATTCAATAAAATGTTTAAAAAGAAATTATTTTTTACCATTTTTATTGAATAATATATTTCCAAAAATACTATGTTTTCTTTTAAATTTCAGTACTTGTTCAATTTAGCTTACCGTATACGTTTTATATTCCGTTTTAATAAAAGTGGTTGGAGAATAAATTTGTTTTGAGGTAACTATATATCGAAACGGTTATGTGCACAGAGAAGTTAAAAAAATATTCAAAGAAACTTTTTCAAAGTACCTAACTACAAATTTATATTGTTCAAAATTTCAGTATTAATTTATTATTTTTTAAGCTCTTATTAATACGCCGTTTCCAAATTTAAATTATAAAATCTTTCTCAATAAATTGATTTTTATTCTGTTCGGTTTTTTCCCCTAACATGGTATTTATAATAAACATTATTCGTCATGTCATTTTTTTGCATCACAAAATTTAATTATTTCAATAACATAATTTCTTTCCTCTAGTGCACTTGCATATTGCTGGTTAAATAATAAAGAGTTGTATATTTTTGTAATTTTTATGTCAAATCTGAATTTTTGACTCTAATAATATGGCTATATTTTAGTTAGCCAAAGGCAACATTTTTGTTCAGTATTATAGGGATTTATATAATGTTCAATTTTGTTCGCGCTAAAAACATGTATTGAAATGTTTATAGTATATAATATAGTATGGTTAATCTATTATTTATTTATAATTATATATTTTTTAATATTACGACTTGCAGTGTGACATTATTATAATAATGTAATAACAACGAAAAATGAAAATATTATAAAGATATATTTAATTATTGAATGAAACAATTCGAAAATATGTTATCCATAAGAATACTATGTAGATAATAATTTGTCTTTCTTTTCAAAATTTGTTGTTCGTTAATATATTAGTGTTATTTTATATATTTTGGTTACAAGTAAATTAATTAGAGATATGGTTTTTCATTTAATCGTACAATTTATTTTTTATTTTTGTTAAATTACATTTAGACGATTCGCGGTTTATTTTCATACAAACGAAATTAATTAACTTACACCGCATCAGCTAATATACGTTTTTATTACAAATTGAAAACTTCAAAGGTTCGATATTCTTATACGGGTACTTGTAATTTTCGTAATTTAATTATTTGTAATTTTTTGTATAAAATGTTTTATTTTCTTCTTGGCTACTAATAGAAATATAAAGATTTTTATACGCATCGTTGGTATTCGACATAAGTAAGGTAATACTTATTGGTTTTATATCGTACATCATATTATGATTCTGTTTAAACAAAATTTACCAAATGATCAAACCACGCCCTAATGCTGTTTCGTTTTCGTTGATCTCATATGTCATTTGCGTAGACTTATTTTTTTACAGTTCGTACTGGTAACTCGTTTACAAGACACCTTGTCGATACGCTCTCGATATATTGTGTATATATATATATATATATATATATATATATATATATATATATATATATATGGAACATAACGCCAATAAGGGTACGTAACAGTCAAAGAATGAAAATAAAGAAAAAAACATGGCGTATATTATTCAAGGTGGTGTGATGAATATATAGAAAACACGAGTACGTGTGAATAAGGTAAAGAAAAAAATAAATAAATAAAATAAAGCGCACGTATTCAATTTTCACGAAAGCTTTTGATGTTTGTCGCCATAAAATGAGGACAGGATGTGTGTGTGTGTGTGTGTGTGGGGAAAAGTAGAGAAAACACATAAGAAATTTCGTCCTTGGCAATTTGCAAACCGGGTGTGTGTATTTTACGTTTTTTATTTTTTTCGTTATTTTTCGATGCGTTTCCATCGCGGGTAAATAATTGCAAATATAAATGTGTATATTATAGAAAAAAAAATTGATTTTCTTTAAATATCATCTAAACTATACGTGTAATGCGGAATGATAATAATTTATCTATACCGCGGTTCTATTAATTTAATTCAATAAATTATATTAAATTAAATTAAATATTTACGTAAATGTTTTATTTGAGCTGTTATCGTCGCCGGCTTATTATATATAATTTACTTTCACATTTTAGGCGATTATTTTTGTCACCAATTCACAGTGCAGCAATACATTTAAAATTTTTATTTTTATTAGTTCCCTACCATATTTTTAATTTTTCAATTTTAAATACCTCACGCTTATTGAGAGTGGTTCAAATATAATTTATCGTATCGGTACCGAATTAATACATTAAATCTTATTTTCCTCAGTTAAAAAAAAATAACTATTTAAATTAGTAAATAAAAAAAAAATGTACTTAACCGTGTATTTATAGAGGCATTATCAGATTTGTAAAACCGCATAAGCTGTTATGAAAGTATTGAAATTGTCATACATTGAACATGTTTATTAATATTATTTTGAGTTCTAGGTATTAATATATAGTTCCTATAAATTTTACCATTATACGTAGTATAACGGAGACATGATTATATATTATTTGAAGTGTGATTTTCAGGGAATATGTAGTCATGTACGTTATATATGTAATATTATCCAGCGGCGTATTTAGATTTTTTTCAGGGGGGAGGGGGGCTGAGACACTGAGTAATATCACTGTTGAGTAATTTCTAAATTCTAATCTAAGAGTAAATATTAAAATAAGAAAAAATACCCAAATTCTCAATTTATTAAAAACAATTATCAGAAATGTAGTATAAATATCGGCGGTATTTCCTATACGTTGTCGTGTAAAGGTAAACGATAAAAACGTTGCTGTAATAATTTTTATAGCACAAATATAACATCTTATGGAGCATAGGAATACGTAAAAAAATATTCTGAAATTTCATGATGGGGCAGGAGCCCCATCACCCACCCTGATTTTACCTTGGGCGTTATACGAGTATTATTATTTTATATTGTACTAGCTGTTTCACCTAGCTTCGGTCGAGTTCTGGGTTTTCAGATTATTTTTCAAAATATTTGATGAAAAAAAAATTAGAAACGTCAATAAATTCAACGGTAGTTGTCAAAAAATTTTATTGCACGTTCACAATATTGAAAAATTTCTTTAAAATTTCAGTTTTATTTATCTGGAGATATCTTAGAGGAAAAAAATCGAAAATTAAAAATTATATTAGACTAGGTACGTAATATGTATATGTAATAAACTTTATATATTTTATGATTATGCTAGACACTAATGTTTTTGGTAGACTCTGTTATTTGTTATTTAGTTAGGATCAAAGTGGCCTTCGGTTGTTTCAAAGTAGTAGATTTATATTCTAAAAGACATAATTAGAGTTAAATTTCTATGCTAGAATAGTTAAAGAATTGCTAGTTCAAATCATATACTTTACTTCTAATTTAACGAAATATACATTTTGTTACAAATAAAATTTAAATCATAAATTAAATCAAATCTAAATATGTAACATATCGAATCCATTAAAATCTTTTGGGAAGTTACTCATAGAGTTAAATCATGTAAATGTGTTATATTTATTTTCATTGCAAGTCTGTCGTTAATAGTGATGTGTAACAATAGATGTAATATTGAGGAATTATAATAATATGTAATATAATTAAGGTATATAACATTGTACATATTCTGTTACAGGTTACAACAATATTGATGTTGGAAAGTATAAATATCGAGCGAATAATATAATATATTTTTTTCGATGGTAATTATGTATGCTGTCTTAGCGACTTAGTCCCCTCAATAATAATTTAACGCGATTTCCGCTAATGGTTAGGCAAAATCATTTGATGAGCTAGTTTGATAGCATGATAAATATAATTATAAAAAAAAAAATTATTAAATAAAATGTAGACTTAATTTAATGTTAAGAATTTTAGCCCCGTCTCCTGAAACTTCCGCCTATTCCTTCGAGATATAATAGCCGTATTTTGATTTTAATAATTTAATGTGGATGAAAATACTTTGTAAAGATTGAAGTTTCTCAACCAATTGAAATTGTTGCTAATAATGACTGCGCACACACGCTGTCGCGCATTATAGCTATTCAGTTAGTATTATTATATTATAACACTGCTCCGGTTTTCTGCGATTGTTTTTTTTTTCTTTAAACTTCGTGTTTAATAAAATTCCCACAAATTATGCATAGTGAACCTTCTAAATTTTAATTTTTTGACGATTTTTTTTCGTAATATTTTGCATAATTTTCCTGTGTTTAGGTTCTAGAGTCATATTATAGGAGAACCGAATTTGGACAAACAATAATTTAAATTCTAATTTGTGATCGGTCATAAGTTACTGTTAAATACCTAGAATCCTAACTCTTCCTGTATTAGGTGCCACAAATTGCGAGCATAAACCTTCTTCGTGAAACACTGTCCATTAGTGAAAACCGGAATGAAATCCGTTCAGTAGTTACTGAAAAAATCGTACACAGAAGAGATAAAGGACTTCTTTTTATATCGATAGATATAAATATATTACTGAAAATGTGCACGGTGCATTGAATGCTGAGTCATCGGTGTTTATTCATTTTACTGTATATATGGGCACGTGCCTTTATACAGTATACAAAATTTTAGTAAACGTTTTACAGTCTACTAATAGACAGTGGTGTCATTTCATTTTTTTTTTCAGATGCGCGAAGTTTCAAGCAGGTTATTTTGAAATTTCACCAGACCATATAAAAATATGTATAGATTTACTCATGTACAATATTCTGCTTTTCATTTTTTTTCATAGATCATGAATCGCAATCAACATAAATAGGTGTAATAATAATAGCAATTTAAAAACTAAAAACATAATAAATGATAATTGATTGCCCTACACTTCGAAATCAATAAGTAATGCATAATAAGCTTGAAGATGACAAATGCAGCAAAGGAAAAAAAGAATAAAACGCACATCATATTTTTATTTTTATTTTATATTTAAAACTTTTGTACAAGCGTAAAGCTCAAAAAAAAGAAAATTTGATTTTATTCTAATTAAGCGGATATCGGCGATTTCCAAATTTAGCAAATACATCTACAGCATTTTCTATAGATCGATATTGTTAAATTCTTCTTTTTCAACATTAAGTACCATTAGATCGTTTAGTCTTTCATCAGCGTTGAGAGTGTATACACGCCTATTTAAAATTATAAAAAAATATAAATAAGACATTTATGTATTTTAAAATTAGGTGTCATTCCTTTTTTTAAATTTTGTGTTATGAAAAAATCGAACGTAATGAACTTAAATACAGCCAAAGATAAGGATTAGAGGTCCTTAATTTTTCTTTTCCTGGGATCCAAAAACTCTAGATGTAACACAGATCGATTATAGTATATCCGTTTATTATTTTTCAATTAGGAAGCTTTCCTCCACGAATAATTGTTTGATTTTCTACAATCACATATTATTAATTAATATGACTTTTTTTTTTATACTCTTTACACTGATTTTTGGCGTGAAAATCATTTTTTTACTACGTTTCTTCCGTAATTTTAATCTCGTGGAAAAAAAAGACGAACCGATCGTTATTAAACTTCATCAAAAATCGTTTTATTACTTTTGTTTCAAGTCAGGGAAATGTTGTCAATCCGACAAATTGGGTATTGGATGTGTCAAAAATACAATATGGTGTTATATGGCGTTAACTATATGTGTATATGTAGGTATGTTTAAAAGGGTGCATCGAGGCGTGATAAATGTGCGATATTGGCGTCAAGGCGACACCGGGATAACGATTTTGTTTCTATTCACGTCACGTTATTTTAAATTTAATTATATATATTTTTTTTATTTTGATCGAGGAAGAAAATAAAAAAATACTAAACAGAAATTAAACTCTACGAGCGTATCTTTATATTCATCATACAAAATTTAGTTTTATTTAGTTTTTGCGTTCTATCCATTGTAATATAGCAGTGTATATAACGCGTGCCGTTCGTTCGAAAGTGATTCGATTTGTACAAAGTATTGCGTCGTACATATTGCTGAAAAATTCAAATGCATTTTTTTTTTTTTTTTTTTATCGCGTTCCGTAACATTATTGCTATTATCAATAATAGAAAAATATGCGAACACTCCATCCTATAAAACTCCCGTTCTGGTTAATTATAATAATAATTAATGATCACACGCTTTGCACTATGTGTGTGTGTGTGTGACGTTCCATGAAAAAAATCGTCAACAAAAACCGCAATATGATAACCGTTGTTATAGCCAGTGCTCGTTTACACGAACACAGATTACACCGACGATTATTACCACCATCCATTATTATCGAGTTTTTATTAATATTATTATTATTATTATTCGACCGAAAACCCTATATTTGAGTAGTGCTGGCAGCCCTTGGTTATGCAACGAACGCAACGACCGAATGATTCACCCCGGGTTCACACAGCATCAACAGTAGCTCGGGGAATCTCTCTCTCTGTACGGTTTTTATTTATCCGTGACCCTCCGAAGCAACAAGAGCAATAAGACCGATTATTGTTTGAACAATGACGGCGGCCGCCCTTGGGTTTTTGGGGAGCGACATATTCAGTGCTGTGTCGTAGTAGTATCAGAGACAGCCGACGCGGACGCAGGGGGTAGGATGACGTAAATGCTGTTGTCAAATAAACCATTAATCAATTAACCCCGCGAGGGATGATGCCGGAGGTCAGGATACGGATAAAAGTAATACTCGAGCGTTTTGGGAAGCACGTGACTTCAGTTTTTAGTGATTTATTTTTTTTCGCCTCGGGCGAAAAACGGGATGCGTTTGGTTAGAGGGACACATTAAAATCATTAAATATAGATAAGTGCACGGTTACCATTTTGGAAGAATGATAATAACAATAATAATAATAAATAATAATAATAATAAATAATAAATAATAATAATAATAATAATAATAATAATAATAATAATAATAATAATAATAATAATAATAATAATAATAATAATAATAATAATAATAATAATAATAATAATAATAATAATAATAATAATAATAATAATAATAATAATAATAATAATAATAATAATAATAATAATAATAATAATAATAATAATAATAATAATAATAATAATAATAATAATAATAATAATAATAATAATAATAATAATAATAATAATAATAATAATAATAATAATAATAATAATAATAATAATAATAATAATAATAATAATAATAATAATAATAATAATAAAACGTGTTTATTTATTAGGCATAAAATAATAGTTTGATAGCAATTTACATATAAAATTATAGAGTATTTAGAAATAGAAAAATATAGTTAATACAATAACAGTCAACTAGGTAATATTTTAATTTTGCATTCATATAAATATGTTTGCTAAATTGTACTTATGGTATAAAATGTATCGAATATGGAATTTTAAATTATTTTCAATATTTCATTAGATTATTTAAATAATTTACATAATTCTCTTTGGCTTGATTTTATATAAATATATACATATGTACAAATGATTAAAAACGTACCTTCAATAAGTATTATTATTTAAAATTTAAATTTAGTAGTATAAACTATATCATTGAATAAACAACTACATGTCAATGTGACAATGTCTATATCTTAAATTGATTAGTTAAATTATTGTTATTTATTGCTCTAGATTCTATAATTTATTATTATATACGTCTACATGTCAATCAATTGAAATTTAATTAATGAATAATACTGATTAAAATTACGTATTATAGTTCGGTTATAGTTTATAATTAATAATTTGATTTTAGTTCCCGTAACGCTTAACTGTCACTGAAAGTTATTCTCAGTTAAGTTTATATTCCGTTTAAATATATATATATTTTTTCTTTGTACGCATTGAATTCATTGAAAAATAAATATTTTTTAAATACCTTTTTAGTACGAATACATTTATAATTGAATATTGATTATTATTGTTAAATAGGTTTAATAATTTCCATATTTTTTAAAATATTGTTTTAATCATTTTAAAATTACATGGTTTGTAGATAAATTTTATATTTTAGTACTTATTTTTAACGGGGGCATAGGAGTAATTACGGGGGAGAGGATTATTATATAGGAGGAGATCTCACTAGAGATTTTTTTGTATACGTTTCAGTTAAAGTAATTATATAAATTAATAGTTAATTATATAAATACTAGACAGTCAATAATAATGTTTTAGAATATACTCTTGTCTGTCTATAAAAAAAAAAGAGTAGAAGTATACAATTTATAAAATACACACATTTTTTTAAATAAGTAGCCGAGTTCCGGCAGTGGTTTTTTGTAGATTTAAATAATAATAATAATAATAATAAAAAAATAACTTTGTACCACTCAAAGTATAGATGTAAAAGGTTCAAAAATATGATACATTGATGAGTGATTACTGTGAAATATATCCATACGTTTTATTACTTCAGAAGTTCAGAATGAAAGATATATCTGCTACTGATGGTCTGTATGCTTCTTAATAATGTTGAACACTCAGAACACTCCTGAATTTCTAGTTTCACTATTTGCTACAATATGATATAATAAATGTATAAATAAGAATACATTTTTATATTTGTTGCTTGTCAGTTTGCAAGAAGTTGCAAAAAAAAATATATATATATATAAAATAAAAAATAAATTTAAAATAAAAGTTACAGATATGATTAAAAATGTAATTAACATTTTAACAGGTATATGAGAAGTTTCCGAAAAAGAAAATAAAAAAGTAGTATTTATTTTGTATGATAATATAAGATACATTACTTGTAGAAATCAACAGGTTTATTTGGCATTAATAGAAAACGCATAGCTTCGGGCCAAACAAATCGAGATTATAATCGAGAGACAATGTATTTACCTTATGTAGGCCATTTTATATGTCAACTTAACGAGAGTTTTGTAAATCTTAAAAAATATTATCATAATTTAATATTAAAATATATCACCAAACTTCAACTCATTTAAAAATTATTGTAATTTCATACTTGTTAATACATAACTATAAATATTATTAACTATATTGTACTCGTATATCATTTTCACTATATACATTTTATTTTTTTCTTGTAAATTACTATTATATTATTACGAACGATTGTCACTATTATATATTGTATGTGATTGGGCTTGGCCCGTTTAAAACTTAAATAAATAAATAAATAAATAAATAAAAATAAATAAATATTTTAAAAGACATGTAGTAAAATAAAAACATCAAATTGTGATTAATAATATTTATAATTTAATTTCATTTAATAATATCCTACTGAAATCCTTAACTTTTCAATTCATGTTTCATTCAGAGTTTACTGATGAGGATCGAATACAATTTCAGCAGTTGATTGACCTATATTTTCCGTTATTGGCATGTACAACGTTTTAGCTGAACATTAAATTGGCCCGTGGAAAATTAAATAAGCTTCAAGTTGTGTTTATTTAATAAGAAATGGCTTAGAAGTCTTACAAAACTGCAGTAAATATATGTATCTAGGTGTCCGTTTTTTGTTTTAAATAATAGTTTTTTGCCTGTTGCCTACAACAACATCAGTTTTTCAACATTAAAACGGATGATATCACATTGCAGAAATTCAACGAATGAGGTTTATCTTACATTATTTATTAATTATCAATCCAGAATTTTAGTGTTTTTATTGTATTTAGGAACGTCTCAGCGGATTATCTCTATTGTCGGTTTATCGAATAATAAACATAAATACTGATGAAGTAATTGATAAATTGGTCACTAAATCAAATTAACTTAATTTTGTATTACCGTTTGATAATAATAGTTTTGAATTCATTAAATTAATTTATTTAATGTTAAATTTCAATAAACATTGAAGCTGCTTTTATTTTTGTATCGAATTTAATTATTATTATTACTTTTTTATTTTTTAAAGCGATAAAGGAAAAGTACATTATTAATATTGAATTGATTTTAAGAAATACTTTTTGAAAGTAAATGTAAAATTGAAATTTATTTTTAATTAAAAAAATAAGATTAAGAATTAAAAATTCACAACTAAAAGTTCTGTAATCAATACGGGTTTGAGGTAATTTGTTGAAAAGTATAAAGGCAGGAAGTCACAGGTGTCATGGATGTCGTAGTATTAGTTAAATTTTTTTCCGTCAAATATACAACGGAATTTTGAAAAAATATGGCAACATAAATTAATTGACAATTAATTTTGTGTAATTTTAATACATAAAATAATTTAATATTCATTGTACAGTGATGAAAACAATTCAGTGATATTATTATCCTTAAAAAAATAATTTTTTTAATTGCTACTATAATTAATTTAAATAAATGTATTTTACGAGTACTGATATAGGTTTATACGTATATATTCATTTCTATATGAAATAGACATATTAGGTATAAATATTAAGTTAAATCCTAAATACGGTCAGTGACATCTTAAATTTATAAATATAGGTAGGTATGCACTGTATTTCCATGTACCAATAAAAGTAGAGTTCGATAAATTTCTAAAAATAGTCTAATTTATAGGTTAGGTTAGGTTATAGGTTAGGTTATAATTAAATTATACTTTATACTCTAAATATATCTTATGACATGTAAGTAACTAATAATACGTACCTTATAATGTGAAGAGTTAAATATTAGCTCTTGAGAAATTTTGATGACAAATACTTTGAGCTGTTTTTTATGATTGTATAAGCCGATGGAGTTAATTAAAATATCTGATAAAATATTTTATTGCTATTATTATTATTATTATTATTATTATTATTACTAATATTTGTGAAAAGAAATGAGAAAGTTGGTTGATAAAATTGTTTTATTATAAACTCAAAATTGAGAACAATTATTTAATATATTATTTTTAGAATTTTATTGTAATTATTGTCATGAAAAAAACATAAACAAAACTGTTGTTTTAATATCCACATCGCATGGATATTCCGTAGATTCGCCGTAAAAAACTTTTCACATTGATTATTACTTTTTTAAAACCAAAATAAGGGTTCAAACACTTTCACCGCCTGTTTTTATTTCCAAAATATTTTGGGCTTAAAAAAAAAAAATTGTATGTTTGTAGTTTTTAATTTATAGTCCTTGCAAATCGTATTTTGTACAATCCTGTTTAATTTTAAAGCCATAGTTTAAAAATCGAGAAAACTAAAAACAAAATATTGTTTAATACAAGTATTAAAAATGTATTACGAATAAAAGATGTTTCATTTTCTCTCAATAAAATATTATGAGATTTAAATGCGTGAAAAATATTATTTTATCATTAGTTAATGGAAACATAAATTTTTTTTTCTTGTGAATGTACGTGATTTCATTTATATTTAATTGTTTATAAATAAATATAAATATCCGAGCAATGCGATTTGATTTAAAATTATAGGTAAATAAAAGTGTATTACATTTTTATTTCTTGTATAATATTTACAAGTAAATTGTTATATTTCAGTGGTGGAACTAAGAGGAAGGGTGCCTTGAGTTGAATTTTATACAGGGGGCACAATAACAGAAAATATTGGTATTAGTGAGATCAAATTGTGTTACGAAAATTTTCTCAGCGCTGAACTTCGATATTTTTGAGAACCTCCCGGGTTGTGGAGCCCAGGGAAAGTCACCCTGCCACCATCAGGTCGGCCAATGTTACATTTGACAATTCTATGATGTACTGTTTAAATTTAATGCATTTCGTAAATAGATTATTAATATTATTTTATTCTACAAGATTGAATCGATTTTAGTGGTTGATTAATTTGATTAATAAAACATCAAAATCTGTTATGCAACAACGTTGCACGCGCTTATTTGTATAAATTAAAACTCGGAGTTATGTCAGAAAACCCACTTAACAAAATGTGAACTTGAGAGTATTAAATATGTAAGTTAAAGTTTCGGAAACCGTAATAAATTATTGATAAGTGACCTAAAATTCGTTGAAATAACTTTTATTTATAAAACCTATAGGCACTATAATGAGACGCTTGAAATAATGTTAATAATAAAGAGTGTATATTTTCTATAATATTATATGCACGACGGCGGGTTAAGTGTGTTGCCCTAATATTGACTTTACTGTCAACGGTAGACCTTACCGTTCGTAAAACAAACAATAATATGTTCTAAAAATGGCTTCATTATTTTGTTTTAGTTTTATATTCCACGTGACAATTATTAAAACTGACAAAGAAGAACTTTTTTTTTTTAAAAAACATTTGTTAATAATTAATACGCTTGTACGGTAAACAAATTTTTAACTATTTTAAAAATATTCGTTTTTGACACTCTATGACGAGACACAACACTTCCAAGTTTATCAATATTTTATTATTAAACTCTGTTACAACAAAATACCTGTGTGAACAATTGCAAGTAATGGCGCTTCGTACATTTCTATATTCGGTTTCGTTTCCCCTTCCTACGTCTATTTTCCTAATTACAAACAATAGATTCTAACGCTTCATTGATTTTTGTGTTATACGGCTCGTGTCACATTTATTTCACAAAAACGTCAGTCACGTATTTGCTAAAATAGAATGTGTGGTTTTGTTCATTCGTGAATACTAAAAATACTTGTACACGTGTGCAAAAGACGGGAAAAAAAATAATTATTTCAGTTGAATTCACGTACAAATTTTTAGAAACACATTTTTTTTCCCCGAAACACAAGTCGTTGTATAGTTATCAATAACCAGTACTCCAATAACATTTCAATATATCATATGTTTAATATCATTCAAAGACGAACTCCGGTGAAAGAAATTCGCAAGATTTCTCATCCATTTGAATAAATTGCCATTCATTTTTGCCAGTGATATTGTCACTATATATTTCGTTTAGTAACTAAACTATAGTTTAACGAAATACTCATTATCTGGCCCTTCTATTTGCCGTAAACGATTCTCCGTACAGTCGATTTCCATGTGTTAAAAAGAAGAAAACCAATAAAGTAAAAATAATATTTCAAGGACCATATTATGACGTATACCAGTTTTTACTAACACAATATTAATAATATTTTTACATAATCTGAAAATAAATCTATTTTAATCTCACTCAATTTTTGATCCATATAAATATACTTCGTACATTTTTTTAATACAATTTTTTGTGTCCGTGAAAAACTCGAATGTGTGGGTCGGCGTTTTATTGGTTTTCAATGAATTAAAATATAAAGACATCGTGTGCTCTCGCGATTAAGTTTTAATTTACTGAGTGCACGACGTCGTAGTGTGTGAGCGGGCTTGGAACATCTATAATGAAATATTTTCAACTCATTTCTGTTGCGTAATGACTAGTTATGGTTTTCTCAAATATTAAATTAATTTTTTTTGATACGTGTTTTTGAATATTTATAGTGAAGTGAGTCATTCGAGAAATGAATTACGTGATTACGAAATCAATATATATTTTACCTTGAAACATGTATTCAGTGAATTAGAAAGAAAAAAAATGAATAACATAACGTTTATATAACGAAACAAAAGATCATAATTTGTTTTCGAGATTTTAAATTTTAAATGCACTCGGATATTTGTAAAATCATTCTTCGCTTTATGATATTTACAATAATATGTTCATTATTTTCTATAAAAATTACAATTATTAATCTATTATGAATTTTTTTTCTTGTGAGGGGGGTTTCAGGTTATCAACACCTTGAAAGATTTTTTAAATTTAACAAATAAATAAGCTCATAAAGAAATTAACATAAGTCAAGAAGCTTTTACATTTAATTAAGAGATTAGAATGTGTTTACCTAAATATATATATATACATATATGATAAGAAAAAAAAGACTATAAATCAATACTCCGAATTAATAACACCCTTTTTATGTATAAATATATATATATATATCGTATATATATCAATTAAAGTTAATTAAGATTTTATAAATAATTATAATTTAGACTTCTTTGATTTCCCAAAATACTACATTGCACGGCCTAAAATAGTGTGCAGTACGACACTGTTAGTGCAGTAGGAAATCGGAATAGTGCAGTACAAAATGAAGAAGTGTGTTATTTTGTGTCTTTTTTATTGAGGGAGAACTCATATTAAATTAAGTGAAATTATAAAATAGTGTAGTACGAAGATTCATTTATTTTAGGCCCTGCTACACTGTAATTACAATTTTACATTTAAATGTTCAATTTATTACAGAAGTTAATGAAGATATTAAAATAAAATTATTAATATAGTAAAATGTTAAGGTTAACAAAATTTTTTCTTTTGAACGTAGATTACCCATTTGGTTATGAATTCAAATTAATTCACTAGACATGACGTAATAAAAATGATTACATTAGTCAAGAGGCAAGCACAAAAAGTGGATGGCGAGGTAAAAAAATGTTTACTATAGATTCTCAAAGAGGGAGTAAGTTTTAATAAAATATTAACAATTCTGAATCAATATTTTTCATTGTGATATTGGTACCAATAAAATTTATATTATTTCACTGAAATGTTTGATCTTATAAAATAATTAATATACTTTAAAAGTGAATAATATACTTTGTTGGAAAATATTTTTCTAACCTAACGATTTCGGAATAAATACGTTTAAAAAAAAAAAAAATTATGATAATAAATAAAATTTTCTAACGTTACATTTGCCGATAATATGCAATTTTAACAAAATATCTAATCGCCGCAATATTTTTCAACATATTTACAATATCTAGTACATATATACTGACATTTCATTCGTTCCTGTAAAAACAACACAGACAAAAATAAAATTCGTTTTGCGAACTATACCAAATATTATAGTATAAATTGTTAACTATATCAATAATCAAAATATTTAGTCTATGATTATGACGGAGGTAATCAATAATATTACAGCACATATTGGCTGCTGATAATTTAAAAGCGATCGATAACAATTAATGATACGGAAATAAAAAAATGTTCAAACTTAACTCGTATATAATAATGGGAAAATAATTTTTTTTTATCTTTTATCAATAAAACCGTATCCAGCATTCAGCATACGGTGAATCATATATTTAATCGACCTATTTGGTTGATAAAAGTTAAAACCTCTTGATTCCCCCACCATTCTATTTTGAGAACGCCTCTTCTTAAGTCGTTACATGTTTTCACTATTTTTATAATATTATTAAGAAATAATAATAATTTAATATGACTTAAATAATATTATGAATTTTTTTTATTAATGAACTAAAGAAATTCAGCCAATTTTATTTTTAGTAAAATAATTTATATTTAATCTACCAAACAGCAAATAAAAAAATAAAAGAAATATTTGTATATATAAAATTGTTATTACACAATTCAAACGAGTGCATCC
Organism: Slavum lentiscoides; assembly: GCA_032441835.1. Taxonomy (NCBI): domain Eukaryota; kingdom Metazoa; phylum Arthropoda; class Insecta; order Hemiptera; family Aphididae; genus Slavum; species Slavum lentiscoides. The sequence continues at coordinate 34,700,236 of CM063706.1, read as the reverse complement.
ACGTTTCGTATTGTTGAATCTCGATTGAATTCGAAGTTCTCAATATAATAATTATCGTTTTATTTTTATAATATATAATATATATAATATATTTATAATATATACAAATTTACAAAATGTCAACCATCTGTATGCGATTAAGCGCGCATATTTACACAGTTCATCGCGAGAGCACCGCCGGATTCGTGTGAAAAAAGAAAAATGTTAATACTAGAGTCCGGGAGAGACGTACAATTTTACACGGTAAATTGTCAATTTTCCCGTGCGTTGATTGTCGTTTGTAGTCGTATGATTACCGTAATAAACGTGAAGTTAATGTCAGTTTGGGCTTTGAGAACAGCTTATTTGTGTCGACTGAAACGCCCCACTTTACAATGCACACCAAACATCGATTTTGTACTATCTAATCATTTATAGTAATTACAAAATCTGTTTATTACCGGAATAATGCGTAAATAAGGACCATTAAAATTTTTAAATTTGTATATACAATTGAAAAATATATTGAATTTTTAAACTGTCATCTGCAGCGTTAGGATCTGAACTGGATGAAATTACACGATGATTTACTGTAACTAATCCTGCTATAAGTTTATGACAAAATTGATTAACTAGGCGTGTAGTCAAGTTAAAATGATTTAAAATATACATTTTTCAATTCTACGTAATTACGTAATATGTTTAAAGAAAAAAAATATAACGTATACAATAATTGTCGTTTTTGTGTTAATATTAGCACTTAAATGATTATACGATTTTATTTGCATATCAGTTTCGAGTAAATGGCTCGCTCAGAATTTTCATCGCAAGTTTTCGTTTTGGGCATTTGTATTCCGAACGTCTACACAGTAATGTAACGCGTGAAATGTGATTAAGGGGAAGGGGGATTAAACTTTATTGTATTTTAGTGCGTTACGTATAGTATATTTAATAGTTGCATAGGTAGCTTTTAGTGTCCACCGCGTATCTTTAGAGTTGCCGCAATAGCGAAATTAACAATAAAATATAATATCTATAAGATCCATTATTGTTAGATTATTATTATTATTATTATTATTATTAAAGAGATGATGTTTAACGCATTTTAATGAAATCGTATTATTGTTATAAACGATATATTGTCGCTTCGTTTATATATTGGACTCGGCATTTTGATAAGCGTCGATATTTTCATTTTTTAGATTCTGAGCAGAGCGAGGAATCTGTTGGTTTTATAAAGCTGTGTGTTTTTTTTTTATGTCTGTACCCAAAAATTCTACCAGTAGAAGTGCTTCGATCTTTACAGTCACAATTTGTTTCCGGTAGCAAATGCATCTAGTTGGTACTTTAGATCAATTACTTTTTCTCAATTGCTCCTAAAAATAGAACTCGGTAAAAACGCGATTTCTTCAAAATCGATTATGGTTATTTCTTCGTGTTTTTGAAGCTAATGGGTATATAAATTTGAAATATTCATCAAATACGTAACTGCTTATTATATTAAAGAAAAATTTTTTTCAAAAACTTTCTTTTAATTTTGCACTATTTATAGCAATTATAGGTTTTGAGGTATTTAATTCATAAAAATAGTTAGTTTTTGTTATATACCTAAAATATTACATCGAACCACTAACAGCTCAGAATGGTTTTATCGAATAAAATGATTTATCATTGCTTTCAAATTTATAGTGAGAACAATACACTCTAAAATCTTTATCCAAGTAATTCACTTAAGCGAAATCCACAACACCCCACGGCTCGTTACCTTTTTAAATGTAAAAAATGTCTACGTAGATAATAGATGTGGATTTGGCATTGCAACCGATTATCTTTACCGACACTATTATTTAGTAGCAGATATATTAGGATGGGGTTAGATCACTACGTTAGCGTATGTTAAGTAACGTAAGCGTTCTCTACAGATCGACGCATGCCGCGTGATACGTGTTGAGATTAGTGGCGGGCGTACTTAAGATTTTCTTGATTTGTGGGAGATATATGGGAATACATTTTAATAGAAACCAATATTTTCATTAAAAAATGCTTTACACTTTGTAGGCATATTAGGTACCTATCATATCATATACTATATTGTACACGTACACTTCATAATAAGTATAAAGTGTATAACTTATATTAAGAATAGCATTTAAAGTTTAACATAATAATATATTTAATAAAATAATAGATTTAATAATACAAAAAAAAAAACAAATTACTTACAAAAAAATGAATGATGTCGTGTACATATTATGGCCTCCTATATACAATATTATTAGATAATAGTTTTTTTATGATGCGCACAACGGATATAGATTTATGTGTTTCGTTAGAAAAATCATTTTGACAATATTTTGACGATTATTGCTGAAACGTTATTCGCGCTTACTGTAAAATCTTAAGCTATCACTTCAGTTTGAAAACACAGTTTACTTGTATTATAATATTATTATTTAAGTTAACGTATAGCGTGTCGCTTGTGGGCTGTGATAGACCTTACACATCATTTGGCGGAGAAAAACTACAATAAAAAAACACGTGAACGTAAAAAAAGAAATTATAATAATAGGTAGATCACTGAACTCAATACATGGAACGCGCATTCTGTATAATTCTCGTATATGAAAAATGGAACACTATAGTGAGACGCCATATGCATTCCGTTTCTAGTTTCCTGTTTTTGTTACCAACTTCGTTATGTTAAAGTAATCGATATTGGTGCTAACGTTGATATTGCGTAAGCACGTCGTTTATTGTCCTGTTATCTCAAAGTAAATAATAAAATATGATAAATATCATGGAAAAAAACCTATATTTCATCGTATTCTCCATGAATTTTATACCTTATAGAATGCATATGGCGTTCTCCTATCTGGGGTCATATTTTGATTAATATACACCTTTCATGTATTGAGTTCAGTGAGGTAGATAGGTAAATATAAGAACGGATTTTGAAAAACATATTATGGAAAAAAAGGTAGAACGCAGCGGGGTGTTGTGAATGTCGTTTAAGTAATAAGCCTGAGATATTAAATGGATAAACGTAAATTCAAGTCTCTTTATCAGTTGTGCTTAACAGGTGTTCCGCGGTAACACAGGTGTTCCGTGAACTTTAGAAAGTGTTCCGCAAAAGTTTGAAAATTGGTGAAAAATTAAATTGTTTATTAAAATGTTAAAAAAAAAAAAAAATGAAAACGAAAACGCAAAAGTTATTATTTTTAGTTGTATTGTCTTTACTTGTACTTTAATCGATATCTATATAATTTTTGAAAGAAAATCATCATCGAATGCTCGTATAGCGATATCTTATGGAGTATTCAGCTGATATCTTTTATTATTTAAATAACATGAACACTACAGGTAAGAATAAAAAAAAAATCTAACATACACTGATAAACTGTCAGAATTTGAAAAAAAAATTTTCATCGGAGAAAAGTTAAATTGAGAAATATTTTCCAGCATTGAGTAACGAAAATTATGATTAGAGACGAAATCTATTTTCTGCAGTTAACACATCAATTTAGGAGTTTTCGTCGTAAGAAGAAGATGAATTCATAACGTTGTCGACGAATTTATTTTCTCAAAATGGAATTCTTCGAAGAAACAGTAGAAGAATTCAGATTTATGTTTAAACCGCTTTAAAACTATTCTTGAAAAAGTGGTTCCAATTTATTTCAATTTTCCACATCGTACTTATACGAGTTTGGGTTTCAGAATTAACGAATATTAAGATAATGGAATATAGAGGAGGAAACGAGAAGAGCTATTTCACAAATAATACTATATTTTGTAAAATTCGTCAGGACTAAATATCCCAATAAAAAATTGTAGCAATTTTTATTTATTTTTTAATAGAATGTATCGATTATTATTTTTTATTGATTGATATGTAAACTGCTATATATGTGATTTTAATATATTATGAGATATAAAAAATATATTATATAAATAACAAAATAAGTATATATGTGTAAGTACCTGCAGTTAGTAATTTATAATATTTATTCCCATATTACTTGTAATTAAAGTTAAAGTATTTTTGCCATATTTACGAGTATTTATCGTCTATTTTCGTTTTATTTTCTGAAGTAATGCGTCTTCAACTTAACAAAAATATAAAGTTTCTTAGTACATATTTTACTTTTCGTATTTTTTTTTTTTGTAGAAAATATTTTCTTTTATTTAAATTAAAAATGTCCATAATTAGCAGGTACATACTAAACGAATCGTACAATTTCATGGCTCAACAAACAGGTTTATTATTTTAAGATTGAAAAATTTTGGTATTTGCAATTATTGAATTCTTTATTGAAAAAAAAGTGAATGATGGCCGATTGCCGGGTACCTTCAATAACAAACGTTCTTAAAACGACATAAAAATAGATTAAATATTACTAGTCAAATTAGTTGTATCCTTAAGGGGTTTCCGTAATGAATATTAGTGGATTTAAATAATTGGTCTTACGAGGAATCCTGTATTCATGAGTCTATTTTCGATGCTATGTTATACCGAGAAACCTAAAAAAAATTTAAATATGTTCAATCCCCTTGAAGTAATTATACGTATTTGAAGATTAAACGTCTGAAATATAAAGAATACAATAGACGGTAATATGGGTTTATCTACTGTGACTAATATTGGTTTAAACGAAATTGTGTCTATAATGGTTATAACGATAATACACAAACCAAATCTCTTATATTTTAAACTGCGGTTGTAACGAAGCCTTACGTTACAGTATAGAGTGTGTAGTCAAATTAGATAAACACATGACTGGCACGAAGAATATATCCGACCAAAAAATACAATTTTGTTTTGGATTGAGTTATGATTGTTATTGAAACGTAAAAATGTAAAATTATAATTTATTATTAAACGTGTTATATTTATGTGGAAACAAATCATAAAATTATAATTTAATGTGGGATAGCAATTTGAATTAAACATTCGTCATAACTCATAAATAAATATTAACAGCTAGAACCATTTCGTAGTCTATTATTTACACAATGAAAGTAGGTAATTAATTAATTAGTTACGACACGATCACTGGGCGTTGAACAGTCGTTTCGGTTTGGATACCTCGTGATAAATCAAGGTTTAATTTGAATTTAAAAAAATATTTCACATTACAAAAATGATCAAATAGGAATCGGTATAAATACAAACACGTATATTAAAATGTCATGTACTTAATTCCAATGATAATAAAAAAAAATAGCCGAGATTTTCTATATATTTAAAGAATTGTATAAAAAACAAAATAATATGTTTTCTTAAATTATTTATGAAAATAAATTTGAAAACACTTTTGTAATTAATTCCTATTATATAACATTTTCAATAGTGTTTAACAAGAAAACACGTCGTGACGAATTCTTTACTTTAATAATTAATTTATACACCGAATAAGTGATCACAATAATAGGTAATTACTAATTAGTTAATTAATATTAAAGGAAGCATATTTTTTAATCAATAAACTTAATAGTAAAACTCTATGAAAATGCGAGCATGAATAACTTTTTAATTTTACATGAATAATAATTTTATACGTAATAAAATTTAAGTACAATATATTATAATTTATAATATATTTTATTTAGAGTAAACTAAATTTATTATAAACTTAATTTTAAAATAAAATGGCAAATATTTTAATATAAATGCCAGGGAAAGCACAAGAAATTTTAAATATTTTATATACTATGTTACCCATATGAAGTCATTACTCCTTACCAAAGTTAGTTTTTGAAAGTACAACAAAACATTCAAAATCAATTTTGTTAATAGCAAATGTGCAGTTTACTTTTACATAATATATTCGCATGTTTCAGATACGATTTTCCTTATACATTTCCAAACTAATGAAAACATTGTAAATAACCATTTTGACGTAAAATTCCTGGTAATTCATTAACTATAAACTACGTAACAATTTTGGAGTGTTTATTTCCACTTCTAACTACTTCAGTAGATACATATTTACACAAAATAGGTACACAAAAATTAACTCGTCTTGTTTAATAAATAATATAAATCTAATTAAATAAATAAATATATTTATATATAATATATATATACATACATAATAAATTATTTTAATTAATTTTAAATTTTTAAATTAAATTATTTTAAATGTTTAAGTTTATAATGATATTTTTTATAAATTTTCCTTATTTTCGTGTCATTCATGTTCGCCTTATACAATAAATTCGATCAAACCATATTACCAGAAAATATAATTTGAAAATCTTGATTAACAATTTTTTTTTATTACATTTGATAATACCCACTATATAGTAATATACCTACAAAATCAGAATTTTTTTTCAGTTTCGTTGAATTATAATTGCATCAAAACAACAATACAACACTAACTTAATTACACAAATGTAAGTAAAGGAAGACTAGTGTTTATCTCGGAATCACCGTACGTTTTATTAAAGAAAATAAATGTTCAAAAACGTAAAACAATTCACTTATTATAAAACGAATTTTTTTTAGTATTGTTAAATTTAAAAAAAAAATATATATATATATATATATCTTTTCTCATACCATTATGTTATTTTGCCAAAATTACGTAATAAAATTTGTTGTTTACCATAAATTTAATATTGTACGTGTATTTTTATTTTTTGAATGTTGGCACAGCATGATTTAAATATTATAATTATTTTATTATTTATATTATAGTAATTATTGGTGTTTTGTATAAATAAAATTAAGCTTTAAAAATTAAAAATGCTAGGTAGGTAGTGAATTGTAATACATTATTAACATCGGAAATGTTTTTTACGGTATCTTTAGGCTTGTTGCCTATAGGTAACCTGAATAATACATACTATATAATATATATATTTATAACAATAATGAATATTGTATATTTGTATGTTTTAATATTAGAATAATAATAATAATAATAATAATAATAATAATAATAATAATAATAATAATAATAATAATAATAATAATAATAATTAATGAATAAATAACATTTCCAGCGTGTAACTTATTTGCATGAATTGCGATATCTGCGAATTTTTATATCAGCGTCATGTCGACATTATATCAAATTACTGTGTCCATCTATCCTTACGCTCAATATACCTAAGAATACAGTATAAGAACTACAGCATTATGCTGTATTTCTTATATTGTGGTGTTTGGGTTGAATTTATTGTTTAAAAGCCTATTATAAATTGTAATTAAGAGAGAATTATCTATGATATCTGGTATTTTTAAATGTAGGTATGTAACTCGTAATAAAATTATAATTTTGAGCAAATTACGAGATAGCAATGATAATATTTATCAAATATAAAATATAATTCTAAGTGAAAAAATAATATACTTGTTATGAATAATTTTAGTATCTTTTCATTTCTTGTATGTTTGGAGATTGGTAGAAATATAAAAATAAAAGTATATTTCTTCTAAAAATTTTGATTTAAATTTCCATAATGTAATTTTCTTCATAATAAATAATATTTATTCCATGCACATTTTTTAAAACTGTAATAAATTATTATTGTGATTTAAAAATATTAAAAATAACCTTATATTTTTCAAGTAACTCTTTAGATTGTCCTTATACGGTTTTAAATCAAGCTTGTATCTCATATTACAGGCAGAATTTCAAGTCGTGTCAGTTTATTCCAACAATTGAGGCGCATATTATTATTGTGTTATAGAAAATTTGGAGTGGCATTGTTTAAACTCATATACTTCAATAATACAGGTCCATTGTGTACATTTCCGTATGCAGACGTGAAAATCTTTCAGATAAATTGCACTTTTACTTTTCAATATGAATTAATGAAATATTTTCTTTTTAATAATAAAATAAACAAGAACATCTTTCAATCATTTCGATAAATTAGAAATATAAAAAAAAAAGTACACCCACAAGTGCATATGAATATACTATATACATATAATATAGTATGCAAATTAAAATAATGCTATGCTTCACCTCTCCAGATTATGTTTAAAATATAGTTACGAGTATGTATGTATATTTTATATATTTAAAATTAAATTTAAATTATGTAAAGTACAAATATGAAAAGAAAATAACTAACGGCAGGGGCAAGGAGTTATCCAAAGCCAACATCTGGTGCAAATTGACTGCGATTTGAATTTTCAAAATAACAGAAAAAATAATTATTAAAATAGAAATATATCTTTCTTAATAAAAAATACATTTTTGATTATATTAAATGGAATTATACGATAAAATAAAATTAAGAAAAATAATATAATACGCACGTAAAATGTACATTTATTGGAAAATTAATAATTGACAATATAATTTAAAGTTACTATGTATATTTGTTAGATATAACATGACAGATATTAATAATTAAATAAAATAAAAAAATTGTTATATAGTTAATGTAACAAGGAATCACGTAATTTCTCAACAAATTACACGTTTTGATAAAAACGATCTGAAAAGAATGATAACATCAAATTATATTTTTATTCGTATATTAGTGAGAAGACACAGTTAGCAAGGAATAAAATATTTTTGAAATACTAAGTTTATAATTATAATTACATTATGTAAGCAGTAAGGATGCTGGACGAGGAGATGACACGATGACTAGAGTATTAATGCGGTGATTTTTATTTTGCTTAAATATACATAAAATATAATTTTTCAAATATACTTAAAAACATTAAAATACTCTGTTAATATTCTCAAAAGAATTCATAAAACATTTTTCTAAAATAATTGATTGCATCTTAAATTTATATTTTATAAACATTTTAACTATAATTATTCATATAAATTATTTTAACGCATTATTTTTTACTTCAGAGTGCGTGTTGAAAAATATTTTTGGCTAAGGGAAAAAAATGTTTACTCCCAATCAATGAAATCTCTCATGTTTTAATAATTATTTACAGCGAAATATGAAAAAAAAAATGTTTAATTTAGGTTGATATTATAATAATATTGTTATTAAGACAATATCTGAAAATCGCCTGGACTAGATAGACTGTCACACGGCACTCAGGATAGGTTACTTCCTTGTACAGCCATGCGGTGTGGGTATACAGATTTGCAGACCATTCGGTGTTAAAAAACAATATAACAACAGACCGTATTATTATAATTACTAATCGTGTCGAGAATAAAAATTATTTTTAGGTGAATAAATAATATATATATATATATATATATATATATCAGTAAAAGTATTCAAAATAGTATTCTAATAGAATGAATATTTAATAACTATTATTCGAATATCTATGACAAACAATTTTTTTTTCAATCCTAACCTGTAATATTAACTGTGAAAAGAAAAAAAAAGTAGAGATTAAAAGTGTTATAATTTATTGGACACCGTCTGCAAATAAGTCTGGTCACGCATAACGCTTATAGATATGAAACGCGTTTTATAATTTGTATTATTTAAGTCTGAATTCTGTTTGAAAAATGTTACTTTTTGTTGAACTAAAAGTTTCTTTCTGTAAAATTAAAGGGAATACTTCCGTGTATTATTATTTATTAGTTATATACATTAATGCATTTTGACAAAAACGCGTTTTTGCCGTTTTTAATACAATTTTTGATAATTGTTTGTGATGTATTAAAAAAAACTATTGAGAAAATAGTTTCTCTTCCAATTTCTGGGTCGTTTTGAATTACGTTTAAGGAAATTACTAAGAATATCGAGGAACGTTTCAAATAATGTTTAAATAATACAGCAAGGACAGTGTATATTTACATTTTTTTTTTTTTTGGCAATTTCATGACTCCAGGATAATTGTTTTTAGAATCACGGAGAAATATTTCAAAGAAATTGCATTTTTATCATTTTCGTGTAATTTTTCAGTTGTTTTTGATTTTTTTTAAGGTTCTTTTGAGAAAATCGAAAAATGACATCTATAAAATAGCAACTAGACAAAATTTATTGCCGGAAAATGATTGAGTACGTAAAGATCGGAGCAATCATTCTGGTAGAGTTTTTGATTACAAAAATTAAAAAAAAAAACACATCATTGTGAAACCAATACGTTCCTCACTCTTCTCAGAATCTAAAATATATAATTTTCCAAAACAAACATTGAAATTTTGTTCGCATATAATCAATTTCTGAGGAATTTCGTGTTATGGAATGCTGCAGTGGTGTATTATATAATTCAGAGAATTTATTTTTGTATAATATACTTTTTATTTTGGCATGGATATACTCTATTTTCTAAAAAATTAAATTTTTTATACATCAATACAAGAATGTGGAAAAGGTATTTTAGATAATGTTGTTATTATTATGACATAATAAAAATTCCAAGTCCAATACAAAAATAGAATATTTAAAAAAATACATTTTGAATTTAAATTTGCACGTTTATTAAGCAGACAAATTACACGTTTACGTTTATCACACGTTTCATTATGTAATGCACTGAAGTTGGAAAAGGCGAGTGCACTCACATTTGATTGTATATTATCATAGGCGGATATCGGTGGGGATTTGGGGGGGCTTAAGCCCCCCCACAGAACGCAATCAGACCACGCTAGACGTCAAAATAAAAAATTGTGTGTTTCAATATTTGATATTTATAATTTTTATTTTATTTTGTTGGGATACGGGAATGGTCTGGAATATTCACGGCTTATCGTTGTTGGGGAAACCATATTTTGTAGGTATATTGATAATCGCGAATATTTTAGAACTTGTTTGCGATACCTGTAAAGTTATAAATACGCATAAAAATTAGTACTTAGCTATTCAATATTTTATTTTTTTATGTTCTTATTACCTATATATACTTGGTACCTCAACTAGAATAAAGTAAAAGTAGCCACTAGAGTTAGTAGGTGAAAGCGACTAAAAATGTCTGTTTCCACTAATGGCTAATGGATAAGAAAAAAATGTTAAGCCCCCCACGGATGTGACCAAATATCCGCCTATGTATATTATACTATATTGTTCTCGTTGCAGCATACATGGATTTTAACGTAAGCGAATAAATTACAATTTTCGGAAATAAGTTTTATTACATTAAACAACCTTCGAATGCATCCACAAACACACACATTGAAACAAAGCAGTGATCCGTGTTTTTCATCTGTAATAATATTATGTTGGTTACATAAGGTATGTTTAAGTTTTAGGTGCTAATATTAATTTTCGACGAATTATTTTCTTATTAAGTATTGCCGCCGTATTTGTTCATCGCCAAAATATATTGTTGTGTTCGTGATTTGTTAGAGAGGGACTTTTAAAAAGAATTCAAATGGGTTTTCAGGGTGATTAATGATTTGGAAATTTATTTATTTATTCGGCTATTATGTACGCATATCGTAAATATTTTTCGATTATCCGGCCATTGTCTTAATACACTAATGTTTACGAACATGAATGGTTGAAGTACTGAAGACTTTGAATTTTCAATTGCATTTTTCTACAACTCTTTACAGACGTGTTGATAACATACTGCAGTATATAACGACTGTAATTGAATATACTAAAATTAACTTAATTAAAGAAAAATTACAATTTTTCTCGTTAATTCTTTCAAATTCTATAGAAACAAATCACGTTCAAATTTTATTATTTATTTAAAAGACGCATCGCTCTAAACGGTGTCGTTAGCATTAGAAAATAACATTATAGTGTTTAATTTGTTGACTTTCAATTCAAATAAATTTTCATATTATTTTTAATCAATATGAAACGATGACAGTTTAAATTTATTAATTGATGACTTTTAAAGAATATGAAATTTAGACATATACAAAGCATTTCTTTGTACATTGAGTAATCATTTATTAAATTATTTTATAATATTGTAGATAATTAGTTATTTATAAATTTATAAGAAAAATTGCCCTGATTTTATAAAATGAGAAACGACTAGTCGCAGTGTTAAATGTATTATAATGTAATAAATTGAAGAATAAACGAGTGAATAAGTTAAAAATTTAAAATTAATTTAACTTTTGGAATTAACGGACTACCATTTGTGGAATATTAACTTAATTTTAATTTAACTTATTTTCATAGACAATAACGTCAATTTAACGTATTTTTATTTTAATTGGGCTAAAACGTTAATTTTAAATTTTCATTGCCAAATTAATTATTTGCCCACAAATTAAAATTATCTTTAAATGCACTCGAGACGAACATAAGTAGACATATACAACTTTAATTTTCGTATAAATTGTCGAAAAATATATCTGTATATAATTGAATGATTAATAGTTCATAATATAAGCAAAACGGATGATTAAAAACTGAATTATCTTAAGTTAAGTTAATTTAATTTTTTTGCCTTCTTTAAAAAAATTTGTTAAAATTGATCTTAAACTCAAATTAAAGAAAATCATTTTCTTGGCCCAACCTTGGAAACAACTAACAAGTAATAGAAACAGAAAACCGTTTAATATAAATTATTATATTTTGTGTTGTTTGAATAATTTGTATATGTTCTTTAAATTTAATTTTTGTAGTTATTATTATTTTGATAAAAATTATATATTACAATTTATCGAAATCTCTAAAATAATCATTTTAACTTAAATAATTATATAAATAGTAGAAATAATTATGAAAAAAAATATAATTTAAAAATAAAACTTCATTAAAGATCCGTCTTTAGTTTGATTGAAAATCGATTAACTCTATTACATATATTAGTTCCGTTTACGTTATATCGTTTCGAAATGATATTCAACTTCGTTATATACACATCATTTAAATTAATCGGCTATTGTTGCTTTACAGTATGAGCCTATAAAATATATTATTTATTTGTATTATAATATTACAATATATAATATATACACAATATTTATAAGTAATTATAAAATAGACTATCGTTTGATGGTTGAATGTAACTTATAAGGATTACCATGTTATTTTGTTATTTAAAATAATAATTTTAGTTTTTCAATTACTACAAAATGATTTTATGATTTCACTGTATTAAGTACCTATACGTATACGATTATGGCCGAATTTACTCATAGGCTCGTGTGGCATAAGCTACAGAAAATAGTGTCTAATAATGTATATACTCTAAAAAAAAAATATGGAATATATTTTATTATGTAACTATGTTTTTATGGAATTTTTTTCTATTTAACATTTTACAGTTTTACAATTTGCACATACAATGGTGCAATAACAATAACTATTTGATTATGTACATTAAATTATTATATAAAAAAAAAAAATAGTGAATCGATTTAAGCTGTGTTAAAATTAAATCATTAAATGCGACGAAAATCGCATTCATTGAAGATTCATTTAACAAGTAATGTCTTCTTTAGATTATATTTTAGGAAAAAAAGAATGTCCAAGAACTTTGTAAGATGTTGTAAAAAATAATTTAACAGACATATGTTTATCAAAATGTTACAATAGTTTTACGTATATTTCTTGCCTTTTTGCAATGAACTGTTGAACAGAGCGTTCGTTTTCAGTATTCAAAAGAATAAAATCATATCTTCATTCAACCATGGAATCAGATAAATTAAATACGACATCAATATTACATAATATATAGTCTGAGATATTTCGTGTTATAAATAATTTATATCACGAAACATCTCAGATTATTATATAATTTATATAATTATTATAATCAACGATTTTGTATTAAGAAAAGCTCGACGCAAAATTTGATAAACTAATACATTACATACTATGTATTTCCCGTACATTTTACTATGCTATTTTTATACATTTTCTATATTTTATTTTTACGAATAAAGTAATATTAACTCAATAAATTTGTTTAAATTAAATTGCAAGTTTAATGAATAATTTATACATATCTATTTTTTGGGAGGTGGCAGGATTTTTTCAAGTGCCTAATCCAGCCTTGTTTACAACATTGTAACTTATAAGATAAATCTTATTACCTATAAACTATTTAATATTCTTAATTATTTCATACTTCAGAATCTAATCTCAGACATGTTATTATTAATATCGGTTTAATTAGAGGCAGAGGAAAGTTATACTGGAGATTATTGATAGACGTGAATGTTAGTGTGCGAATTTCAGATGACTTGTCAAGCATGACGTAAGCAAACTTGATGAATCAAACTTGAACACAACGAAACCAAGGTAACCGTCACGAAGTCGTGAAGTATATATATATATATATACCGTAAAATATGTTTGTACTCAAGGGATCATAACCGTAGCAACTGTCTATTCATTCGTCGCCACCAAAACAGCACCCACGTACATAAATATATCAGGGCAAAATATTGGTTATATATAATAAATTTATTTTTCGTAATATTATTATAGAAACTAATTCATATTTGCCTCTAATTATGCGTAAACGTTTTATGAAAAAAAAGAAAATTGAATAAATTGCATAATTATAACTATGAGATCGAGTCTATCGGACAAACGACCAAACGAACAAAATTTAAAATAGCGAAATTGTACAATACAAAGTGTGTAACAATTAATAAATAATTAATTAATTAATAATTAATTTGATGACAATTTGTTATTATAAATTAAAATATTGATGTTATTATTTCAATCTTTTAGGTGTTTAGACTTAAATCACGAAATATTATTATGAGTTTTGAAAAAAATTATTTTTTAATATGTTTTAATAATTAATGTCTACGGTTTTTGATGTGATTCTGAACTTCGACAATGGACGTATAACTTATAAGGCAGAGGCGTATTTATGGAGGGCTGATCAGATTTAACCCCCCATGATGTAAAAAAAAATTAACTGCTGTTTTTTCCGTTTTAACCAGATATATAGGAGCAATAATTATTGTTTCAAGCTTAATTTTCAATCATATGTTCTAGTTGTAAATATTCAATTTGAATTGTAACGAAAAATGTTTACTATCGTAGATAATATTTATATATTTATATAAATTTATTTATGATTATATTTTCACTCACAATTGTTTATACGATTTATATTATGTTGTTTCATTCTAATATTAAAATAATTAAATTGTTTAATAATTTCATTAATACATCACTAAAAATGAAATAATGTTATAAGTATCTATTTGATATTCATGCAGAATATTTGTAAAATGTAATTTGTTCATGAAAGAAAATTGCGAAAAAAGACAATATTATGGGTCGGACACGGTCGGAGAAAAGAAAGGGGTCTCTTAATTAGAGATGGTACCATTTTAAGAAAATCCATTTGGACTACGACTTATAGGCGAGCCGCACTTAATACGAATAAAATGCATAAAAGAGATGTTAATGTAGTGGAACCAGACGCATAACACAGAAGGAGATGGCAGAGAATAGAAAATGATGGCGACAAATTCGTTTAAATTAATTAATTAATATTAATATTTTATTATATACAAATATATCTATTATAATTACAACAGTTAATTTAGGCTGATGAAAAGTAAGCTGTATGTAGTAATCTTTCGCTCAGTGTTGAAATTTTATAAAAACGTTTTGAAAAACAAATTGTCTATAAACCGTATTGATTTATTTATTTTTTCTAATTGGTATTTATTTGAAATTAAATATATGTATTTTATCATTCAGTAGTTTTTTTTATATAATAAACGAAAATTAAAAAATTATTTTTAACACGAAAGTAGTCTGTGTAACAATAATAAAAAGTCATCATTAATTAGGACACGACCTAATAACGTTCTCGCGTCAGAGTGTGCGCATGACGATTTTAGATTCTGAGCGGAGCGATGAATCTATTGTTTTTACAATGATGTTTATTATTTTTTTTTCTATCCCGTGTACAGATTTTTGACCAGAAGGAGTGCTCCGATCTCTTCGGTCACATTTTGTTTCCGACAGCAATTCGCATCTAGTTGGTATTTTAGAGAGGCCATTTTTCGATTTTCTCAAAAGCACTTAAAAATATAACTCAAAAATGCAATTTCGTCTTGATCGATTGTTGTTTATTTCTTTGTAATTTTGAAACTAATAGTCATAGAAACTTGAAATGTTCACCAAATATGTAATTTTAGACTAGTTTTACGAAAAAAGTAAGCTCCGCTCAGAATCGTTTTATCGAATGCAACGACTTATCATTGCTTTTAAATTTTAAATATAAACAAAACTCTAAAATCTTTATCCAAGTAATTCACTTAAGCGATATCCACAACACCCCGCGGCTCGTTACCTTTTTTTTCATTTTGAAGTCTCATCATAATAGGCGTGTTATACGTTAAAATAGATTCTTATAATGATTTCTTTTTATTTATTACATTTTTGAGCAAATAGTTTTGTTGGACTTTCACTAAGACAGTGGTTCCCAACCGAGGAGGAATTCTCTCCCAGGGGTGAATTTAGATACTGCGAGGGGGGGGGATATAGTGATGATGAAATAACGAATTGTATAATATATAGTTATTTTGTAAAATGTATTTTTACGGCTCACTAAAAAAAAAAAAATAAGTCTTCTAAATTCTAATTTAAAGGAGGGGGGGCGTGAGTTTTTTAAAATTTACAAGGGGCGTAGAATAAAAAAGGTTGGGAACCACTGTACTAAGAGGTGAAATAATTTCAATTAATCTGTACAATTTGTGTACATATCAATATTGTATATTATTAAATTTGTATTTTTACAACTCGGATTAAAAACAAAATTTCAACGATTACGAAACTAAAAAGTAACAAAATATTGTATATATTATAAATGCGAGTAAATGTGTTTTAATAAAAGAACCGAACAAAAAGCTTTGATGGTTTTCAAAGTTTCAAGACACCACGGATTATAATCCTGCATAGACAGCAGCGTCAAATTGTTGCCGTCACGCAGAAGTTTCGTGTTACGTTAAGACGCTAAATGAAAACGAGCAATCGTTATGGCAAGAGCAAGTTCGTTTAATTTGGACGACGTCGATCGGTGCAAAGAAGTTGATAAATGAGTTAACGGCATCGAAACACGCCCGAAAACAACACCACTGCAATAAAACCGCCGTCTATTAAAATTGTACTGTATTTATTTTGTAATTCAGCCGATTGAAGTACCCCATACGTATGTAGTCAATACGAAAATAAAACAACGATGAGAGAGAGAAAGAGAGAGAGTGTACATCCTTTTTACATCGTTTGTAAAGTGATGAAAACCGACAATTGCGTATTGAGTGCACGCTATTTTAAACTCGTTGGTTAATCCAGTTCCGTTATCTTTATATTATTCGTTCATTACAACCTTTTGATAATTTTGATGTATTTGTATTATATTAATATGTCAATAACATAGCGTCGAATTCAATTCAGTCGGAAAATTGTTCCGAAAAACGTGGACTTCAATATTTCGAGTAAGTAAAAAATAAGCACTTTAAAAATATAATGTAATTTGTATACAAGTTTATTCAATGTATTATAAGGATTGATGTCATTTGAAAAAAATTATATTTCATACATTATTCAATAAGTTATGGAAGTTATAATTTTTATGATATCGCTATAGGTAATAGTCACTTATATACTCGTATGTGCACATATGTTTTATACATTATCACTGATGTTGACATTGAAAACGTAACGAGTTTAAGAATATATTCACAGGAACATAAGTAACACATAAATGTAACATTGTCACAATTATTAATTTATGACTGTTGACATATATTATAACTAAGATCACTTAGTTTCACACACCCGGGAATATATAGAAAGGAGATATGCCCATGAAAATAACAAATCTATTGGACGAACAATGTGTGTGAAATACTCGTATAATGTTTGGCCTATGTATCGATTTTTTCGTTGACTTCGGTAAAAAATTAATTTGTTTATAATTATTTAATTTTTAATATTTATAAGGATTAGTGTTATTTTCATATTATAATATTATAAAATATTAAAATAGAACAATTGTTTTTGAAGATATTATTTTATTTGTTAAAATGTATAACTGCTTCAATGAGAATTATCTATTATATATATATATATATATATATATATAAATTATATATAATTGCAAAATTGGTAGTTTATGTTCCCAGTGTTACCATAATAAGGTTACGGGACTGATCTCAAAATCTGGGTGAAAAAAAAACTTATAAAAAATAATTTTTAGGATACACTAGATAAGCTTTTAATAAAATCAACTTTAAAATTTACAGAAAAAAAATTCCAGACTTATCTGGTTAATAATTGAGTATAGGTACCTAAAATACATAAAATGTCAAATTTGTTAATATGTTACGAAAGCATAAAATTATTACCCTAACTAAATATTATTTATAAAATATATATATATTTTTTTTATAATGAACTTTTGCAAACGACATAATTGCAACAAAATATTTGCTTTTGAAATATAGTAGGTAGACGTATTTAGCGCGGACGACAATATAATTCGGAATATATATTTTACATAAATCGTTTCGTATTATAATTATATTCGATTATATGATTCCATAATTATCTTTAATATACTAATCTTTTACGTATAATTTAATGATAAGACCGTTAAATTATTACTTATGTAAATGTACATGACCTGCTTTTGTATGGAGAAGAGGCATATTTTTACGCAATTCGCTTTCCGACGAATCTAAACAACTCCTTGTTGTACAAGTTTGATCGTGATTTATGTCTGTTTTTGCATAAAGTTAGAAAAATATAATAAAAAAAAAAAGAAAATCTACTAGGATTATTTTTTAATTTTATAAGCATTTACATTTGAATTGAATTTGAATTGTTTAGTTAAAAATATTATGTTATGCGCACGTATTATTATTTCTAATCGCCAAATTAAGCATCAATCGTTCTTTTTTTAATAGAGTAATTTTAATTATACAAAAAAAATAAAAATAAAAATAATTATATTAAATCACTGTTTCCAAAACTACGGGGTCGGTTGCCAAATTTCAAAAATTATATCAAGTAATCGATTTAAGTAATATTAATGACATAAATAAAAGTCAATATCGTAACGGGTTTTATAATAGTATAAAGTAACGTGTTTATTAAACTTTTTTTTTACTCATTTATTAATTGTAATAAACTATACTAGCGTCACTTAGAATCGTTTTTTGAATTCAATAATTTATAATTATTTTAAATTCGACATATCAATAAAACTCTGAAACAACTGTCTGTGTGTAACTCACATGATTCGATGTCCACATCGCCCGCAACTTTTTTTTTTTTTGTTGTTGTTGATGGGTGAATGCAAAAATTAGTTTAAATTTAGGTTATCATGTCATATATAGGTTGGGAGACGCTGAAATAAATGAATATATCTAAATTCGTAATTATCGTAAACAATTTAATTATTATTCTATATTAAATTATAACTTTTTTTTTATTTCGATCAATATTTAAAGCACTCAAACAAACGTTTCTTGGAATGTTCTGAATATCCCTTTGAGGTACTGAAGCTGATTGAATAAATGCCATAAGATTTTCTAGGAAAATAAGTATGTATAATGTAAAATCATAATAAAGTTCGAACATCAATGAATAATAATATTTGCACGAAATATATTATTTCCTAATAAATTCATGAACGACCGAACTGAGAAGCATAAACTTTTTAATATCACCGTGCAGTATTTTTTCAAAGCTTTGTCAAGTTCCCTTTAAATACACCTTGTTAAAATGAAATTATATGTTTCAATATGTGAAATCATTATACTGTACACACATATCGGCAAAATTGAATATTTCGTTATTAATGGTTTCGCTTATATTTTATTAACGAGGTGGTAATTAATTTTGTTTATTTGACTCGGTTTTTTATGCATTTAAATTTCAATGAGAACGAATGTTAGCAACTGTTTGTTATTTTAACTCATCGAATACGTATTGAACGCTTTCAAATTGAAATAATTATACAACAGTCTGCATGGCGATGATATTATATGTAAATATTATGATTACATCATTAGTGTTATCTTCGTTGGATGCAGTGGCGCCCATTGAGCTAACCATGTAATGCAACTGCATGTCCACTCAGTAGTGGGTGGGTGTGGCCGTGGGGGATAGTATGTCATACCTATCATATATTGTTATACTGTCATCTAGTGTCTATAAAAGTATTGTAGGAAATAGTATGTACAATAAAATACAATGCAATAAACATTATGCATATTTAGGTATTAGGTACTAATTAGGTAGTAAAATTTGGTGGGTGGGTATAATTTTACCTAACTGCATGTGCTGTTGTAAAACCTCTGTGCGCCACTAGTTGGATGTAGTGTTACATCTTTGTCGTATTATTTATAGCTCAGTTTCATCGTACGGGTCCAGTATACATTTTTAAATACGCTTATTAAATGAAAATTGTTTAAAAATTATCGCTTTAAATACTAAAAATATGTTTGATTTAATCTCAGATTTGTATAGAAAATGATTATAGATAATTGTGGGGTACAAAGGCACTAATTGTAGATGACTTACTTTAAAATTTTGTACAGAGTTTAATACATTGTACTTTAAATAGAATATTCCACATAATAAATATCTAACACAATATATTACTTTATTTAGTATACATAAAAGTATTTCATACGGTTATGAAATACTTTACAATTACTTGAATTAGCCAATTGAATACATACTCGTATATTCTATATACCTAGTATTATTTTGCTTAAATTGAAGTATTATATGTTTAATGATTTGTTAACTAAAACGATTCTGTTTAGATGTTCAGTGTTTGGGGATCGTTTATTATGTTAATTGTTGAATATAGTTTTTGAAATATTTGATCTTAAACCTTCAAAATATATAACTAGTAACTACCTCATATTAGAGCCCAATCTAAAGTTCAAGCCCGTCACTAAGCCCAATAATAACGCTTAACGTAACTCTAAGCTCGCTCACAAATCCAAACGCAACTCTTCTTACACAATATATATAAAATATTACATTAGTTAATAAACTGTTTAATATAAAGAGTATCAACGTATTGCACAGATGAAGCACGTAAAATATTTATGTAAATATTTTCCAACAGCTTTTTTACTTATCGTTGTGTATAGACTGCGTAATTATAATAATTAATATCATAATGAAATAATTAAAATAGTCATAACAAGACAGTTTATTTTTTTCTCCCGCTAAGTCATAATAAATTATAATATTTTTATGCCACATAAACGCTATTATAGTGTATTTATTTGTCATAAAATTGCGTTATTTTAAATTTTAATGTACTTAAATTATTACTTTAATACATTATTTTTCCTTATTTAATATTGTTTTGTTTCTTTGTTTTTTGTCGTGTTAAATATACTGTACTATATCTATGTGTCTCACACACTTAAACTCAGTGCACATGCTTGCTTGACTCGCATTATTTGGTGGCAATCGTTTTTTTATTGCAATGTGGTCGTTTATTTTTTGGTCTACCTTCTACAAAAAAACACCACCATGATAATATTATTAAAATATTCAGCAATAAACATAAATCGGATTTGACTGATATCCGAGTCGTATTGTACCGCGCTATCCAGAGATCGGCATTTAACGTTTTTTAACTAATTGACAATTAACATTAATTTGTCGAATGATTTGGAAATACGAAACGCACGACTTACATAATTCCGGTGTTCTTTTTTTTATAATATTGTATTGAACGTTTTATTATTTTGTGCATGCTCTGTTTGATATCGATTCCGCGATTGCAATAGTTTCCCCTTACTTCGTTATCTTGTACACGATTTTTCGCGTAACGTCCACTACGTACTATGAACTTCATTCAACGTCTTTATAGTGTAACGGCGTACGTGCTTTTTACATGTCACTAGGCCCGCAGAGAGTTTACAAGTGCATCATCAAGTTCTTCTTTACTTTGTCGATAAAATATGATCTCCAGGTTCAATATTTGACATTAAAGTCCCACGTTATGAGGACATCTCCTGGTTACTTAGAAAATTTTCATTCCAGTCTTCCTGTGTGGTCCATAAATTCGTGGTACCTATGAAATATTCAAAAAGAAATAGCACGAAAAAACCAGATGCCATTCATCGTCACTTATCTGGATCCGTGATCTTTCTTATATATTTCATACTTTTATCTAGGTTCTTCTGATTATTATCGCTGTTCACATAAAAATGTATTAACCTAATCTGGCTATTTTACACTTACCCAATGGCTTTTTTACATTTCATATATTGAACAGAAACTAGAAAAACTATAGTCTTTTCTTATTGTGTTTTTGGATCATGATATCGTGGGCCATTTTAAAGTGGTTCAAATCAATTGACATAAATCTTACAAGCGCACCGATCTCCACGCAGGGACTTAGATAGCACTTCGCGTTTCTTTCGGTTATTCTTGGAACTTCTCACTTTGCACACCTCGTTTTTGTGTTCCTTTGTTTTATACTCGTGTAACAGTTTCCAACACTATCCGGTTCTTCGCACACTGATTATTAATGCTCTTCCAAACTCGTTAAATGTGATTTAATTAAAAAAGTTATATTATGCACTTCACTGTTGAAACATTTTTAATAAATCCACATGAACTCAAATTGCTATACTTATGTAGGTACAAATACATTCATTGCTCAGCATTCCTTTGCTGAAAGTATTATATACCAGTATTTACTCCACATTTGCCAATTATACCTCGTGAAATATAAATTTAATCAGAAATTAATGAATTATTATCCTAAAATTTATCGTAATAATTTATTAAATTACTAATATTTATTTATTTATCAATTTTTAAATGTAATTTGTGAAGAATTTAAAAGTCAAAATAAAAAACGATGATTATTTCCGAACTCTTCATGTTTACTACAATAATATTATTAGTAAATTTAATTGTTATATTTTTTTTTTTTTTTGGAAGACGCCATTGTAATAATTCTTAATAAATGGATAATTTTAATTAAATTTTTTAAACAATCATCATTTACTATTAAATACACTCTTTCTATATGCATTTTATGTCACGTTTTGAATAAGGCAGTAATGCCACTATACCTATAATAAACCAGTAATAATAATAATAATAATAATAATAATAATAATAATAATAATAATAATAATAATAATAATAATAATAATAATAATAATAATAATAATAATAATAATAATAATAATAATAATAATAATAATAATAATAATAATAATAATAATAATAATAATAATAATAATAATAATAATAAACAAATCACAATTTCTAAAATAAAAAACAAACTATTTTATTGGTAGTACATTAGACTACGTGTAGCTTTTATTTAAATGCAAATAATAATAAATAAATTATTTTTAGGTTTAACGATAGGCAAAATAAAATCGAATGACTAAATTATTATGACGCGATGTCATAAACAATATAAGGTTCGTTGCTGTATTTAGTGATATATACACGGTCGGTTGTTTGTATATATATATATATATATATATATATATATGTAATGAAAACCACAGTGATATTATGTACATATGTGTGTGAAATAAACAAATATGAACGAATGGAATGAATACTTGGTCCAGAGACGTTGTAAACATTTTTTATGATTAAAGTTCTTCGCTGCATCAGTGCGATGTTTTTAGACGCACTAACACTTAAAAGTTATTAACAAAATTTAATTTAGATAAGTGACTTAAAAAAACATCATTTTTAAATAAACAATAAATACGTTGTACGAATACACATCATTTAGAAATTAATTTTTTATTACCTAACTGAAATTATGATCCATATTTTTAAAATTAATTAAAATATAATTAAACTTTAATATTTCATTGGTGCTTATTGTATTATAATTTACTTGGATTTTATAAGTAAAAAAGACATTATATATATATATATATATATATATATATATATACATATATAATGTTCAAGGATTAAAAAGTTTCCGAAATTTTTCAGTCAATTTTCTGCTAAATAAATCAATATAATATTGAAAATAAAACAAAAAGCCAGTTGTTTTATGCTTAATTGTTAATTAAATTTTAAGACAAAATACCAACAATTTAATATAAGCTGTATATTTTGATGTTCTGACAAAATTTTTAATTCTCTAATTTCACATTTTTTTTTTTAAATTTTTTTTTTAAATTGAAATAAGAATTTTGGATGAAATGTGTTTTTGTATAAAACAACAATTTTTTTTTTTTTAAAAAGACTCATATGAGCAATTTTGATTTGTTACAGGTAAACATTTAATGCAAGATTAAAGATATATTTTCAAAAATAATTATAGAAAACGATTCCGTCAAATATGTTTTTAAAACTGTTTAAAAATAAATGTACAGAAATATACGGTAATTGCTTACCTAATGTAAAATCGATAACATATGATTATGTTTCTTTACAAACAATTCTTTTTTTAAATTGTATAAATAAAATTGTTATTACAATTCATTTTGTAATCGTATTGTATACAAATCTACATATATTCTGGTTGATACTTATTCTCGCATACGAATTTCATAAAAAAATTCCAGTCACGACACTCTATAATGTTAAATATTATTCTCTTCATATATACATACTATATAAAAAAAAACTTATGTCTATACGAGCATAATCTCTCAAAATCGATTCTCGAGTAAAACGATTTACGAATTCGCATACAAATTCGAAACACCGATACGCAGTACTTTCAAATCTCTGTTTAAGCACGGCTCTTGGAACCGACATATTATACAGCTCCGGAGGCCGGCCACCCAAATTTTCTTAATGTTATATTGAATATATCGTTGTTTTTTTATTAACAAAAAAATTGCAACAACTACAGTGACGATAACTATAATATATTTATTATTACTAATATTATTATTAATATATTTTTACGATTTATTTCATTCAAATTTAATATCCATAGACCTCCCCCCCCATAGTTCATACGATTATGTTTTAAATTTCCTCAGTCTTACTCCACTCAATGACCGTCGCTTAATTCTGCTCATAAAATTTGTGCACAAATTATTATCTGGTATTATTGACTGTCCAGAAATGTTGTCCTTAATTCGTTTTAAAATAAATAACCTTAATACTCGATACCTCTTACCATTTTATCCTATTTCCTCTAACAAAAATTATATTTTAAATTCCCTCGCTAATCTTTTAACGAACGCCGGTAATATTTACAATTTTGATTATATTTAATATTGTTTTACAATCACTTTATATTTACGCATAGTTGATCCTTTTGTTATATTTGAGTTAACAACAATGTAATTTTTATATTATTGTAATCTACATATTTGTGTCACAACAACATATTACGTGTAATAGGATATTAGTCAGTATATATTTGTAAATAAATAAATAAATAAATAATTAGTTTAGTTTATTTGATGCGAACGCATTGAGGTATACGTACTATTTTAATTTCGTCAATAAAAACGTGCACAAAAAATTATTATACGAGTAACGACGACATTATGATGATATAGCGAAATAAATTATTGATAGCCATAATAAATTTATTTGAATGTCAATAAACGTTAATAGTTCGTTTTCCTGACGTTTCGGAATAAGTGCTAAATATTCATGAGATAATAATAATATACGAAAAACGTCTTATAATAAATATTCCGAAATGTAAATCATCATTTTACTACGAGAATAAAATACAACTTTTGGATATTTGAATATACGAAAATCTGTCAATTGTACCGAAATATTGTCGTCGAGTTAAAACGCGTTTCGGAAATACTTTTTGGTAAATAATTTCACGGCTCCCGAGAGAGTCGTTCCGGTTCGCGTTACTACGGTGTTACGAAAACGACTCGTGTAAAAATGAAATTCCGTCGAATTAAAAGTTCTGCGAAATTAACGCGTTGATCGAGTTAAGTCTGCAGGCTATTCCGCCGCCGAGGTGTTTAGTCCATTATAGTCGTTCTTTTTTACAAACAGTATTTTACAAAAAACAGTAATTTGTCAAATGAATAACGAAACCGAAATGAAACAAATTGTAGTGCAGACGCTCTCGACGTTTAATTCCTGTAGCACAAAGTTCGTACTTTTTTTTTTATAACGGATAGTAATTTTACAATACCATTGTATTAATTTAATTTTGAAAATTTCACTTTTTCTCCAGCTGTCCGTTGTCGACAGTGAAAATGTAAAGAAATGGCGACAGTGTCCTGACACATTATTGTCGGACTCGAAAATAATATAGAATTGTTTTATACATTTTACCACGTAACACGTACGTGGTGCATCTAAAATTCACATCAGAACCGGACCAAATATTTTCTTTTTTTTAAATAGACTGCCGTAAATAAATGTTTGTTGACTTTAGCAATCGGACCGCTAAAAATTACTTGTATAAAATACCGAACAATAACACCGGACCTATACGCTAGTGCTCTGCACGGTCAGCGGTCCGCTTATCAGTCCGGTCCCAGCCGATATGTTCCGATTTGGTCCGGTCCGAAAGGAATCAAAAGCTTGGTGTTGTCCAAAATTCATTTCGAAAAAAAATTCCGTCCTATCCCAGTACAAATTTGTACTAATTCCGGTTTTGCAAAAAAAAACCACTATTTTACTTCTGTCCGACGGTTTTGGCCATACTATTTCAGTCGGACCGGTCCGATCCTATTTTTAATAATCATTTTGAACGAGCTTATAATTAGAAATGAAAATTTAGATTATTACGTAGGACGGCCGCGACGATGTCAAAGTAATTTACACGCACGTTTTCCATACATGTATGACATGTTTAATTAATTTTGGCCTTTGGGTCATATATGACAAATAATAATAATAGGTTTCATAGTGACAATAAATTCGCATTTTCACAGAACAGACGGCGACGTCCAGTCGATCTTTTCGGAGAGAATAGGAATTTCGCCACTCATGATGGACAACAATGAAAATCAAATGTAATCAATGCAATCACGAATCGCCAATAGTAAAAATAAAACGGTATGGTTGGTAAAAATTTGACTACAACTCGATTTCGCACACATATTTTACCCATAACTCGTTTGCGCACACAGATTTTACGTACTTTACCACCTATCTTTGGGTACTTCGATTTATATACAATGTATATAACAATTTTATTAGAATATAATTTTTAATTTTATATCCATACGACATTTTAGTTTAAACCTATGTACCACTGATTAAGTACCTTGTACCTATTAAAATCGCATCGTCACTTTTCAAAAATTCGGAATTCACTAAATTTATAGTTGTTGATGTTAAATCATCGTTTTCTTCTTCGCGTTTCAAAAATATTATAAATATCCACGTCCATGGTGATATAATATGTGTTCGTATTGTTTACTGGCCAACGACTAACGATCCAATACAGTTACCAGCGTGTGAAGCTCATCAAAGGAAATCCAAAATGATTTTATCCAATCTAATTTCATCTAAGGTAAACATTTGAAATGCGCGCAATCGAGTCGTCCGTTTTCAGTTAAGCAATTTTGAATGTGCGCATACGAGTTGCACCGAAAAATTTGGTCCGCGGTGCGATCTGATTTTTATTACAAATAATATATTGGTCCGGTTCGGTCTGAAAGAAAAATATTGGTTACAGTCTGATGATGTGCGGTCTTTATTACATAAAATGAGACGAGTACGATTCCGTACGTTTTACCTTTTTGGGAATACGATTCCGTATGGCCATTGTTCCCATGAAATACGACATGATTCCGCATGAATTCGGGTGCAACGTTGTCAAATTTATGTCGCTGTGTAGTGAATATAAGGATTATAAAAAAACCAAAGGAGTATCTACACTGCATGCAGATACGTCCATCGGTACGTGTATATGTCTTGTATATATCTCATTTATTTTTTACACGTGACAAAAAGTTACCTATAGCCTAGTCCACGTCTCCTCGTACCTATAGACATATCTATATCTATAGATCTCTCTCTCTCTCTCTCTCTATATATATATATATATATATATATATATATATAGATCGCGCTGCCATCGCCGTTCCAATGTAACTGGCAACGACGGTATAGAAGTGTGGGGACCTGGCCGGGTGGTGAGTAGAGCCGGGTTCATGACGTTATGGTAACGCTCTCGGTGGCGCACAAATTCGTAGAATGACCCCAGCCCAGGGTCGGACTGGCCCATCGGGATACCGGGAAAATTCCCGGTGGGCCGGTATCCTTGAGGGCTGCTATGGCCGCAAACAATTTTTAATTTTGCTATAAATTATCATGAATTTTTAAATTTTAAATTATATTGATACAGAAGGAATCATTGATGAGTTAAAAAATAAAAGTGTGTATTACTCAATAAAGAACACTCATATTAAATTGTTTTGCTATATTATTTATGTGCAAATTTTATTTTAATAAATATAAAAGTCAGTAGGTAGACAAAATTGTATACGGGGGAGGCGGGATGAACCGCAGATTGCCTTAAAAAAAACACGAGTAATATTTGCTTTTATGTATAATATTAGATATTATAATATAGAGGACTGGTCTAAATAATTTTCTCGGGCCGAACAATTCTGCCAATCCGTCCCTGACCCCAGCCATAAGACATAATATACACGTCAAAATTATTAATATTTTAAAAATAACTTTAAAATTTTCCGTACAAACCCCTTAAAAATCGTGCATTTGACGTTCTCTTACAAGTGATTCAACACTATTCGTTTTTATACGTATACTACGCGATATATGATACACGTCCTTGCGATGAATCGTGGCAACGTTGCATTAAAACACTATACGGAATCGTGTCCAAAGAAAAGGTCAAAAAGAGTTATTTTCGAACAATAAGCGTACGGAATCGTGTTTTACCCGCATAAAATTTTATCATTCCGGTTCAGTCTAATAGAAAATTCGGTCCGGTCCGGTTCGATAAAACCACAATCTAAAAAAATCTAAAAAAACACAATCTAAAAAAAAACGGGAAAACCAAAAAAAAAAAAAAAATAGTGGTAGTGAATCAACGGAAAACGTCCAAAAAAAAAAAAAAAATTTTTGAAACAGCAGTTGGTCCGGTTCGGTTCAACATAATCAGTTCGACAACGCAACCGATCTGGTAATTTCGGTTTTGGGCCGTGTCTTGCCGGTCCGTTAAATAATTAAGCACTAATAATGGCAATAACCTAATAATTTACGTGTACCTATATGCGTGTATTTCAATCATAGGCGTGCGCAGGAATTTTGTATGGGGTGTGCCGTGAAGAAAATTGGGCCTAAGCAAATCTAACCTAACTCTCAACCTAAAAAAAGGATAAATTTAATGCAAAATATCAATTCATAAAAACGTATTGATCAAATGTTGTGCTTCACAACATTTAGATATATTTTTACAATATAGTATATACCTATATACCTATAGTGGTCAGTAACCTACATTAGAATATTAAAAAATTTTGCTAGAGCGCCTAATTTATTTTCTCTAATTTTTATTATTTATAGCTTAAAATTCAAACAAAGTCGCCGAATGAATGAAAGTCGTACAAAAAGCCACGGGCCACGGGGTGTGCCACGACACACCCGGCACACCCTGCGCGCACGCCTATGATTTCAATACTGTTTAAGACACACCGATTAGCTTTCTCGGACGCACGACACTTTCAATATATTATATAGTATTCGTTTGTAGTCCGTCGCGTTTCGTCGTCCCGACGATCTTTTCTCCCCACGGGTATTTTCTTTTTTCTTTTTTTTTTTTTTTACGAGATTTATTTATAACATAAGGTGCACCTCGCGCACGACTTGGTCATTTACATAGTAGGGTTTATTGCCATTTTTAACCATTCCACGTACGAACGTTTCGCACGAGCGCGTTCCGCGACCGGTCGGCGGCACACGTTTAAAAATGCATGAAAAGTGCGATCACGCGACTTTCGGAGTAGTGCTTCCACTCCCTCTATAGCAACGTACATCTGTACATAGCAGTACCAACACCGCTGCTTATTCATTTACCAGATAATTTACCCGGTCAATTCGAACGGCTATAATAATATCATCACCCGCGTCCGTCCGTCCCCGCAGTATGTGTCCCTTCGTGGCCTGTTGCACGTAAGCCTTTTTGTAATCGGCGCCGCCGAATTTCAAACGACATTACGTACCTACGTCGCAGAAACGCATTTCATTAATCTAATACAGACAGTGCGATAAATTAATATACATATTATTGATAAAACGCGTTTTTCCGGCGTAATGTCGTTTGAAATTCGGCGTCGATTTCAAAAAAATGTTATTTCATAATTTTAAGCGCATTTATTTTTGTTTTTTTGAAGACGGTTTCTTTTTTTTTCCCCTAAAAAATAGTTTCATTTCATCCATTTTAGTCATAGTAGTTATGTTATACGACTACTATAACTATGTGTTTATAGTATCTGTAGATATTCAATTTTTTTGATTTAAACTATATATATACACATTTTTAGAACTCATATACTTATGCGATTTTGTTTTAAATAAAAGACGAATTTTCATTTTTAGATTTTTTTTCAACGTATACAAATAAAAATATGAAATATAATACCTTTATAATATCATCTGAATAATATTATATTAATACATATTTGTTTGTGTTTCTTATCGAATTTTGTTATTGTGTGTTGTTATGGGAAATAGTTTGGGTGAATTTTTGGGAAATGTAAAAAAAATTTATTTTTAAAATTTTTAATGTATTTTTCCTGTACCAAATTTTATTGATATTTGTATGTGAATTCGAACATCCGTACACTGCACACAGCATTTTAAAATTATTATTTTTAATCAAAACGAATACCGAAAAAAACGCGCGCGGTTGGTAAATTCTCAACTACTGCCCATACACAACACGCTAAACAGAAAAATAAATTGTATTTTGAAGTAAATATTATTCTAATATTTATTAACAGTTCTTCTGAACTGATAATATTTATGGTATTATTATATTTATATAATCCGGTAGGAAACCCAAACAAATAGGTATGTATTATAATAGATTTAGATAATATTAATTATTATAGAGGTATTATTTCATTATTCTGTGTACGTTGAAAAAAATCTAAAAATTTAAATTCACCTTTTATTTAAAACATAATTATATAGGTATATTTTTTGTATATTGGTACTAAATTAAAGATAAATTTATGAGCTTTAAAAATGTTTATATAGTTTAAATCAAAAAATTGAATATTACAGGTACTATATGCACATAAACGTTGCGAGTCGTTATATTTACGTGTTATGGTATAGGGAATACGCCGCGGCGGTTAGGTTACGCGTATATTTAAATTGCGTGTAGACGGCTAAATAATTGTCGTAGAATTTTTTTTTGAGATATCAATATTTTTGTTTAATTTAGGAGCATAATTTCATGTAATAAAAAAACACGAATTTTGAGTTGTATGATCCTTGAATTATATTGAAATTATGTCCGTTGCGGTGGCTATCGATAAGTGAATGATATTTATTTTATTATCCGTAATAGGGGATTCCACCCCCTAAACCACAAACAAATTGTTCTAACAATTTAAAATGATGAAACTGTATTTCGTTTATTGTGAAAGTAATAGCGGATTTCAGTGCATATTATAATAAAGTTTCTATAATATTATATAAAGTATAACATCTTGAGCATTACAATGATATGTGTAAGTGAAGGTATACACGACACAAAAAATTGATAGAAAAAAATATTGATTTTTGTTTTTGCTTGATTGCGGAAAACGCGACAAAATATTCTATACGAGCAAATTTCATAGTTTCTTGAACCGAGTTAAGTATCTTGAAAAATCTATTCTTCATAAAAACCGTATATACAATAACGATTAATGCGGAAGAAGTTTTATACTTGTACTATACAACAATCAGCGAATTGATTTTGTTCTGGAATTATGGGATTCTTTCATTAAAAATTAATAAACAATAATATTTTTATTTTGAAAGTTTCTTGGAACCCCCCAAGAAAAAAATCATATCTACGCCACTATAATAAAGATATTTTATATTTAGTTTAGTAAATACTATTGACATGTTTGTACAATAAATAAGTGAGTCTTATCATACCTACATATGATTTAAAATATTATACTAGTATACACATATACTATAACAATTTAGATTTCTTTAGACACAATATAATTTTATAATATAAAATTATATTGTGTCTAAAAATCTAAATTATCTTTAAATATTATTTAAAAGACATAAAAGATAGTTTATTCAATAGTTTGATTATGACTTATGAGTTATGAGTAAATATGGTATTCCTTATCAATTTTTTGTCTGAGTCCAGGCGCGTATTATTTTATTTAAAATTATATAGTACTAATAATGTATTATTATGAAATTAATAATATTCTTACTGCGAACTTAAGATTCGTGTTAAATTTATAATCTTAGGACTGATGTATGTTTTCGATTATAAACAACAAGTTTCAATTGAATACATTCAATAGTATATTTTTTTTCATTTCTCAAAAACTACTTTTTACTTAAAACTGTTATTCATTATCGACCCTATTTATAATTAATTTTATTAATTTTGTTACTTTTAATAAAATCAATTATCTGGTTGTGTCATACATTATATTAGATTATTGAGCCATCAGTATTTTATTCGAAAATTTTAATGTTGTATTTGTAAATAACTGAATACACTGACAACATACACGTGTTTTTTGTGTGACTCAATTGAATTTGTTTAAATTTCAATGTGAACTGTAACTATTTTCGTTATTCGTTTTCAAAGCAAACGGGAAGAGTTCAAATAATTTTCCGAAATTCTTAAAAATGCTAATGATATACGGAATAATATTAATAACATGAAAAACTTCTTTTAAAATCTTTTAATCAACACAATTCAGATATATCATAAACTTGTATTAAACGTAACACGGCATATACATAAAAATCAATTTATCTGTTTTTAGTTAATTTTTATGAGGTACCTACTTATTTAAAGTGTATTTAATATTACATCACAGTATTCGTGTAGCATCACGTATTTGAAATCTAATCGTTTTATATTGCGCTCTAAATGGTTAATTTTATTATTCAGTTTTGTATTTATTTACAACATAATACTTTATACTCATAAATTAGAATTCAAGTACTTTATCGAATGACCGTTATTTATAAATAGCTAGGGCGACGAAATAAAAACGGCAAGTCCTTCACTTCATCGAATGACGCATCGAAATTACGACTTGAAGAGAAAAAAAGTGTGATAATGTTAGCGTTATTTTAAATTTTACCACTTGTGGTATCTGCTGAAAAGAAATCTCATACAAACTGGTATTTAGTAAAAACGAATTTTTACCCAATTTGTTATGTTCAAAAACAAACAAATAGTTTTTTTGTGACCTGCAATGTGACATACCTACTCAACGGCTGATGGAAAATGTGTGAATTATCCCTCCGTTCGTAATTTAGGCTAAAATGTATTATTGTTTTAAGACATCCTCTTTATTGGAAGAGTAATTTGTAAAAGTCGAGCCTCTAAATTTTAACACGATGTTAGCTAATGATGGTAATATTTACGAATTTAGTTCTATAATAACTAACGTACCTTGATGTAAAGTTTAATTATGCTCATTAAATAATATTATATTAAACAATGTAGCCGGTGGGTATTAAGGAAAACTTTTACAGTTTTACATACCATGTACCACATTATCACGTTATTAATTTTTGAAACAATATTTTGTAATAATAATATGAAAATTTTCTCTATGTATTTCTGTATTAATATTTTTCTCCGTTAATTTTTATTAACTGATGCTATTATGAAAATATCGCTCATTTTTTTACACACTGGAATTATTTATTTCTGGATAAAAAAATACTGCCTACTCAAACCGGTGTTGTAGAACACCATTTAAGATCCTCAAGTCATAATATAATTGTGGACAATCTTTATCAAGGATCATAAAGGCCGAATTGTTATTCATATAATATACCTTTATACAATAGTTCAATTTTCTATTTCACAAAATAACTAATCATCAATATATAAACACTTTCGAAATGGAAATTTATTTCCCGTCTGATACACGAGAATTGAGAAAAAGAAGAAATTTAAATCGAAAATATTAACCGATAACATATTTTGTTTATTACACATGTATTTTATTTTAATTTTTTTTGTACAATTTATTGTCATAGATACCGCAACACATAACCGCCAAACAATTTATTTTATCCGTTGATGATAAGATAGCCGAATGAGGCGTAGCCCGAAATGTCCTTTCGTGTATTATAATGGAATCAACAATGAAGGTTTAATAAAAATCGGTCGAGGAATTTCATTGAGTTTTGACGTCATTGTGTCACACCCACAATCGTTTTCTCTGTATACTTTAGTCATTTTTTTTTTTTATAGTAATGTAAGAATGTGTAAAACATATTACGTGATATTTTGACATTTTAAACATTTCTAACAAGACAACAAGTTGAAGTTTTTAAATAAAATATTTCATTGATGACACAATAAATCATAATTAGTAATAAATTATAAAATCATAGTTATATGACTGCATTTTAAATGTATAATATTTTAAACATATAGGTATTTTCACGGAAAATGTAACATTATTGATTTTTTATTTAACAATTACAAATTGTTAATAAAGTTGAAGTTCTTATTTTAAATATTATTAAATAGAATTTTAAAATTATACCTTAATTTAATTATTTCGGAATAAATTGAAAATCATATTAAATAATTAAACATTAATTTCAATTAAGACATTTTTGATTAGTTTTTTTTAGAAATATATCATTAGAGAAATGTATTATTTTATGAAATACTATAGTGTTAATAAATTAAAATATTTAATTACATTTTATGTATAAATATAGTATTATTTTAAAACACTTTCATTAAATATTTATTTATATGAATTTTAAAGTTATAAGTTCGGAGGTAGATTTTTCATGGAATTTCTAGTATTTAAAAAAAATATCTAATTTATAAAACGCGTTCAGGGATGGAAACCAAATTAAATAACTCTTCGGGTAATACCTGCTGACGTTTGGAATTTATACCAAGAAGTGATTCAAATATTTTATTTTACATTTTCTGCAAAAATGTAATATAGCATAATAAAAATGTGTTTTCAGCTTAAAATGCGAAATGTGTATATTTCACGAAGGATACAGAACTGTAAAATATGTTTATACCTTTATAGTAAAAGTTACTATATTATTTATTATTAATTATCAACATAATTCTTTAATGTATAAAATAGGCCATTAATTGGGAGCTAAAAGCTAATGTTAATTGGTATGGATTAATATTTAATTCTGTTTGAAAATGTACTCTAAATTTTAAAATGTTGATAATAATTATACCAAATATGCAGCGAATAAATTATAGACAAATTAAATATGTTCGAATAATGCAAATCCCTTTTTGATGCGTTTGTTTTAAGCCTAAACTAATTAACACTTGAAATGTATTCACGCGTACGTCTATTGCTGAAAATTCGTTATTTTCATCAGATAATTTGTATCAAATGTTGTTATGAGGAGAAACATATTCAACTATTTACTACCTATGTAATGGTTTATTTTTAAATTAAAAATTTTTATATAAATAATATACATTTTTAATAAATAAATCTTACATATCGTACACCACAAACCCCTTTACGATTTTCGTCTACTATATTACCGTCCAAAATTAAACCATTATTTATTTAACCATTATTCATAATTTGTTTTAAAAATAAAGTAAAAAATATTGCTAGAATATTTTTTTAAATAAAACGTTATCTCATTCAATAATGTTATTTTAACGTGAAAGTCTTTTAAATATGTTTAACATTAAATTCTCGCTGTACATATTTATTGTTTACGTTTCAAATGACAAATTATTTCGTGGTTTTTTTTATGAGAGATGGAAAAAATATCATTTGCCTCATATTATTTATTATAGATAAGTAACCATGCAAATGGCACCTATAACTTTTTGTTATACGTTGTGAACGGTAAAATGATATTACACTACAGTTTATGTTTAAAAGCTTAAAATATATATTTTTTTATACGTAATAGGTATAAGCGGAGTACTAACTGATAAATGTAGTACATTTCGTTCTAGTCAATATTTTAGATTCTACTACATATGTATAGAGTTAAATAATGTCTACACATCTGTACTACAATTAGAGCATCGTAATTTTTTTTGTTCAATTTAAGTTATAAATTAATTTTTTAGAATTTAAAATAGCCTTTTTATTAAGTTGAATAAAAAAAAAAATTGTATGGTAAAATATTTTCTTTATATTTGGTTATTTATTTTCAATAATGCAAATATAAAATCCTCGATCGAATCAAGTCGGAAATAAACTTACAAGCAATTTGCATAAACGAAAAACTAAGTTTCAATTCGATAATTCGCGTACGAGCACGATCAACTTTACGATTACCCGATTGTTGTCGTCGTTTAATCCATTGTGTTATGTTTAAAACGTCCACGGTGGAAGCGAATTTCGCTGAAGATGAAACTTGCAACGTTCATATTATATAAAACATTTATGACGCGTATAACAAATTATTTCGAGTAAAGAATTTAACCTTTTTTAATAACACGTATCCATAATGGTTCTTAGGAATTCGCTGGGCGAATTTTAAAAAGTGACCCGTATAAATTTATTTTATTTTAAGCTTTTCGGTGTAATTGTTCAAACGCGTGCGTATTAAATGAAGGCGAAATGATTTGTTACGGTGAATATTATATATTTTTTTCTGTGGCATTTTTGAAATTTTTGTTATTTGCAGATGATCAACGAAATCCGTTCGTACCGTTACGTTTCTGTGTTTTACGAAGTTTTTGCACATTTCAGTGGGGCGGTAAGTCGTGAGCTCCAGCGGTTCCGCCAAACCCGGCGTTAAACCTTTTTTTTTAATACGAATGTCAGTATTATTGATAATAATCGAGTTTATTTTTCACGATGTAAATAACATCGGACCTAAACACCGGTGGTTGAATAAGTATTAAAATAATTAAATTATGTAAACTAATACGATTAAAACCGACAAACAATTTGTCATATTGTAATTTATTTAATTAATTTGCGTAATGCGCACACGTCATACGCATTTTTACGTTTCGCCGTAAACGAATTCAGTTTAGAAACGTAAATCTCACGTAAGTATTTTTGAAATAATAATATTGGCCATTAATTAACGTCTTATTGTATCTAGTCGATAATTCGATCGCATTTCCATAATCAGATTAATTTAATTTTAACTCACCTCAATAAGACGTGTTTACGTAAACAGTAAAATGATTTAGTGAAATTAATTTACGGAAAATAAACGAGATTAAGCACTTATGAATATTTAATCAAAATTTTTCTGGTTTCTTTAATTTTTAAATTTCAAAAATATTGCGTTCGCGCAAAGAGTAAATAATTTGAAAAATCACAGTTGATTTATAGAAATTATTTACAGAATTTATAGAAAACAAAAAATGGTTTTTTGTGTAAGACAAAAGTTTAAAAATGATTTATTTTGAAATAAAGACTTAGAATATTAACAAAATAATAAAAAAAATCGGAGACATTCATTTTACGTAGTTACATAATATGATTACCATAATCAAGAAATCGTCGATAAGTAAAAATATATTCCAAATATTTAAATTTTCTTAAGCATACATAACATCGTTCTTGGTAGTTTAATGTAAACAAAAACACAGAAACATCACAAGAAATGTTTAAATATATATGAATATATAGGTCAACCGCCTTTAAAATAAAAACGAAAGAATAGCAAACTCATTTTGATTAAAAATGTATTAACTCATTTTTAAACGATGTTTTACGAGTATAATAATTTAATTTAATAAAATATTTATTTCCAGGATAAAACTTAATGTAAATTAAAAACGACAGCAGGAAATAAGTTGAAGTGTCATAATTCTATATTTATTTAGCTTTTAAAAAGCGAAAACTAAAGAACAAAAATGTTTTTAATCTATATCTATATTTCTGTTATACGACACTATTTATGTGTAAGTAATGTACAAAATTCAAAAGATTAAAATAATGCATATATGTAGAACATTATGTATACATGTATACATTATGTAAAATAATACATAAATGATTTCGAACAATATCGAAAGTTGTTTATTTAAAATAATACTATACGAGTATATTTTCAATAAATCATTTTTAAGAAAATAGGTTCTTACATTAATGACTAAAATTTTAAAGCAAATGATTTATTTTATTTTTTTTAAATATAAAGGAAATATTAGTTTCATTCACTTACAGTGACTCGTTTTATGCATTTTTCAAAATCAACTAATGCTTAAAAATGCGTGTTTATTACTGATTTTAAAATATTTTCTTTGAATTAACTTATAACGGCTAGTTCTATAGTCAAATATCTCCTATTTACTTTTACCTCGATAACCGCGCACTGGCCTACTAATTCATAAATTTTAGACCAAAAATAAAATGGTTTTCACGCCACAATCACCTTCTATTGACCCTTGTTACATTTTTGTGTCTCAAACATAGACATTATACTACTAATAGACGGAGCATTTGGGCGGGGTGCGGGTGGGTACTGCGGTTTTGTGTAACTAGTTGTGCAGTGATGCCGATTCTCTTGTACAAAATATTGTTCCAATAAAAATTAGAAGAAAATTATGTGAAAATCATTATGTTACTGTAATATAATATATTATATAATACTAATTGTATAATATAATATATTATATTATATAATAATATTAATATAACAAAATTAAAAAAACGAGTACATTCATTATCATTTATCAAAATTCAATGTTTATATTGTATTATTGTATAGGAATATTGCACAACTTGTTTTGTCCTCTGCACATGCGCAGAAGCGTAGAACAACATGTACAGCGCATCTCCGTGGACCGCAGGAACTACTACAATGCTTCGTCTATCAGTATAAGGTCTATGGTCTCAAAGTACAAAGTGGATATTGATCAGTAGCGGTTATACATGACGTTCAAGGGTGGGGGGGGGGGTGAAATGGAGCCAAACTCCACTGCCAATGAAATATCCACATCGACGAGTAATAACCAAGAAGAAAGATCTCTTAATGTACCGACACAAAATGCAGTTGTAAAAAAAGGAAGAACAACGTGCATGGAACGTAAACGAAACAACAATAAAACGGGAAAAGAAAGTAGTCACCAGATAGCGCTACGACACAACATAGAGGACGTGGCAGAAAGGCGTATAAAATTAGCGGTCAGTTTCAAACACAAACACATACAGCAGTCAGACGCGAACATGGTTGTTCATATAAAAATAAAATTTGTGTGGTGACATACGAAGCTCAGGGCCAAAATTTGGCTAAAGTAGTGTTGTATCTGCGTCAAACTTTTTTCAGTCATGGTTAATTCTATGTTGCAATATCACGAAGGTAAGGTCATCTGAAAAATTAATAGAAAAATTTTTCAGAAAAAAAGAATCCGACTTCAAAATATTCACTGAGAAGTATAAAATAATCAATAACCTTTTTGAAATCAGCACCGAATTTCAAACAACATAACATTGTAGAAACGCATTTTATTAATCTAATTTAGATATTAAAACAAATTAATATATTTAAAACATGCGTTTTCGCAATGTAATGTTGTTTGAAATTCGGCACCGATTCAAAAAGTTTATTGATTATTTCATACTTTTTAGTGCATTTTTTGAAGTCTGTTAATTTTTTTCTAAAACATTTTTTTATTTCATCCTTCATAGTCATAGCAGTTTTAGTAGTCATTCCTGTTCTTACATTTGACTTGGTGGTTAGGTAGGATATCCTTAATTAGGATTCTAGGCCAATCCTTATGAAATCGGAAAATATGAAAAAAAAACTGAATTATTGGCCGAATACTAGGCAAATGTTTACAAAATTTGTATGGAACCAACCTGAAAGTATATTATACATTGAAATAAAAAAAATTTTTCCAAATCGGTTTATAATGACGGAGTTATGATGTAACACACATTACAAAAAAAAAACAAATTTAACCGAATTGAAAACCTTCTCCTTTTTTAATTTGCTTAAAAATGCACATAATGCTTTGAATAAAATAAGATACAATATACATTATACATAATATAGCATGTAAGAAAATTTTATAATTTAATTAAATAAAAATGATAATATCAATTTTACTGTTTATTTATTTGTTAATATATTATTATTATTATTTATTACTATTCATGCGGGTTAATAAAATATTTGTATAAACTTTTCAAAAGAAAACTGAATAAAATTATTATTTATTGAAGTGTAATATTGTTAATAAATTATTAATTATCTATAAAACAATGAAATGAGAAGATACGTTAATATATTTGTATATCTGATTACAACTATTTTTAGTTGTTTAGGTTTTTCTATAACAATTACATAATGGTATTGAAGAAAAAATTCCCTTAAACATATTTCTGTTAAGTTCGATTATAGCTTTAATTTTTGTCGAATTTATATACGTTCAATAATAATCGTAAATTCTATTATAGAATGCCACACAATATGAAGAATATTATCATACTAGTCGCAAATCATTTCTGTGTCATCTTTATCTTAATATGTTAGGTATCATCGGTTATAAAATAATCGATCACTAGTTAATTATTGGCTTTTACTAAGGTGTAATTGCACCAGCTAAATTCCTTTTTTTCGGATTTTTATTAAAGACCTAGTTGTTTATAGAGCGAATAAATTGTCTTAACAAATTTGAACGAATCCGCATCATAAAACGTATTGCACGCTTATGTAAAACAATTACGTTTGATCCCTAAGTGGTGGACAACGTCATTTACAGTCTATTAAACTAAACGTTATTGAATTATTTGACTTTGATGTGTTTCCCATTTCTTGTCATCAAATACGTTCTACGCATTATGTTTATATTTTAATATTATTATTAATAATATTCCAAATACCTCATTAAGTTTTCGACAAGCCGAAGGATGAATTTAGTTGTATGTTGCTCAAAGGTCTTTAAAATGTATTTTTTTGTTATGGGATATACAAAACAATTTGATTAAAAACTACTCGTACAATTATACCTAAAATTTTTGTAAAATAAAAACCATTCTAAAATCGAAAAATGTCAATTATTTAGTGATAAATCCATATGCAGTTTTAATCATCTATAAGAGTTCTTATGAAGTTTATATATCTCCGAGTATCGCAAATCATTTGAAAATGTGTAGATATTTTCAGAATACATAATGTTACAGGATTTTTGTGAAATATAAATTAATTAATCTTATTCCTATAAGGCTATAATGTGTTGATAACTGTTTAAAATCAGTCTAAATTTCAAAAAAAACTTTTTTGAATAATGACACTATTTAAAGTTTTCTGATTTTCCACTCAATAGAAAACTTGCAATCACTATTTCTAAGCATTATTATTTTTATGTCCGGTATTGTGGTCGTTCGCGTTTGTAAATCTAGTAATAAAGTATCTAGAGAAAAAGTTGATTCAAAATTATTGACATCATCGATTTTCAAAAGAATATATCACAGAATATCGTTCAGAAAAAAAATAATCGTAATAATTGACAAACATTCACATACATGTTTCGAATAAAATTACAAATTTATCAACCAAAATAATTTATAACTAAAACCTTCTATGCAATATTCTAGAGATTACTTTAGACATTAAAAAAAGATGACTTTACGTGTATAATTTATACGTTTTAACTATAGGTAGTATTTTAAAATTTAAGTTTCTTTGTGATCCCTAGTTTTTCATTAGATATAATAATATTGTCTGGATTTGGTTCAAATATTACTGGAGATATTATGCGTGTAAAATCGTATTACGAATTTTTAGTGATTTGAAATGATATCATGTATAACGAAATTTTAATTTTTCATTAAAGATACATATTACATTATATGTTTTTATTATATTTATATATAAACGAAATGATGATTTTTATTTAATAACGTATTCGATTTCTGTTGTAAATTCATTCAGATTTTATTTAATTACATAATTTGTATATTTTATGTGATTTGTTTGAGTGTGACAGCAAATTCTAGCAATACTACTATAATTCAGTAATCCAATACTCGGTATAGTGATTACCACTAAATATTAATATTTTTTTGACCGTGTTTGGATTAAGAATACACTTAAGTATGTGGTCTAGATTATCGATTTTTTTTTTATCTGCGAAATTTTGCGTTATATATCATTTATAAAAATTCCGTTTCGCTTTTTATTTGTTTTTATAATAATAGAATGCGTTAAATATTTAGAGGGTGAAAAAATATATTTAATGAGATAAACCGTAAGAATTACTGGTTAATATATTTTTAAATGTAGTTATTATTGCATTATTTAAGCAAGCGCAATGTAAGCACAATACGGTACTGAAAGGAAACGTATTTATTATTTAATTCAAAATTAATCATCTATTGTGTAATTAAAATGTGAAATGGTAAGACAAACAAAGCATCAAATATTTCTTTACTTTATTCCTTTATTTATTAAGTTTGTAATACTATACATTTACATCATTTAATATTTTATTAAACGATTTATTAAATGTTGCTTGAATATTTAGTATCGACTTCTCATAATTATTTAATTAATATTAATTTATTGAACTATATTTATTTCTATAGTAACTTTTATAATATTACTGAACATATTGTATAATATTAAAATTTCAAGGTAATAACTGATGTATCGTGTAGCTATGTAATTTCATTTTTTAAATTTGTGTGAGCACGTGGTACGCATCACAAACCAGAGTGGTTATTTTTTTGTAAATTATGATATTGTATTATAAACCATGTACACAGTTTTTATCATCGAAATCATGTCATGATGTGTGTAAGAAATATTATTTAATTTTTTATGATACATAGAATGAATGGATTTTATCGTAAATACAAATAATTCACCCGATCAATTTGTATACATTTTACAATGAATTGAGGAAATATTTATTCAATTTTGTAATAAATATTTGAATTTTGTACAAGAATGAAATTACCGAGTATAGTCGAATAAAATAATTATTATTACTTATTCGTAGAACTAATAAAATATAAAACTACCTTTGTAGTCAAAATGCAAGTTTGTAACACTAAAAAAAAAAAATTATAAATTATTATTAAAATTCTTTTAAATACCTATCGGTAGAGCATGATAACGTTATTTGTATTAATTTCTAAGGTTTAATTTATGAATTTTACTAATCCAAAATGTACTTATTTATGCATTGTATATAATTGTTGAGATATATAACTTAAAGTTAAAATTTCAATAAACTTAAAAAAAAACAAAATTTAACCTAAAAATATTTGTTAAAAATCACGAAATTTTCATAATTTTCAGGAATTTGTGTTTAGTCAAAAATAACGTGCATTTTTATATATTTTCTCCGGAAACTCCCCCTTTGAATTTCGTAACCCAACCTCGAGCTATCGAATATTCCACGTTTGTTCTTGTTTGTTCCAGGAATCTCGTCATTTATTTCTTCCCTGCTCTTAACCTACAATCCGCTTATTATGTGGTTGTACAAAGGCGGGCAAGTTAATATTTTTTCAAACTTTATTTAAATTACACACGTTAAAATTAATTTTTTTATTATTAACTAATATAATTACTATTGCCGATGATGGTCGTGCGTCTTCTGTTATATAAAACAATTACGTTATTTGCGTTCCGGTGGTGTAAAACAGCTACATTATTCCTTGCATTATATCTAAAGCATATTGTTTTTCTTCCCATATTATTCAAACTCAGACTAAAGATTTCCAATAGCGGCTAACTTCCGAAATTATTTTACATGCATTATTTATAGAATTATTAATTCGTAAAATTGATAAACAAATGTAGTGCTAATTTCGAAATCTAAATTAATTGGCGTTAAAAATTATTATTAAAAACTATATAAAATCATTTAAACAATTATAAATTTATAGCATTCAATAATGTTATCTGGAAAAGTTAATTAAAACTTAGAATAAAGAGAAATAATTTTGCGTGAATACTTTCTTGGAAGGGAAATTGCGATTTAATACAAATTAATAAGAATGGGTTCTCGGAACAAACAGGAACCAAATAAACTTATTA
The DNA here is from genome assembly GCA_032441835.1 of Slavum lentiscoides. Taxonomy (NCBI): domain Eukaryota; kingdom Metazoa; phylum Arthropoda; class Insecta; order Hemiptera; family Aphididae; genus Slavum; species Slavum lentiscoides. The sequence continues at coordinate 34,656,325 of CM063706.1, read as the reverse complement.
GAATCGATCATTTACGCAATTCGCTATGACGCTACTAAACCAAGATAAATTAAATATTTTATATTTGAAATTTTAACAATTTTAAGTTCATAATAAAACAGTAATGTCAAACATAGATTACCAACCTTTTTAGTGGTCAATATATAATTAATTTGGTTTTTTAAACAAATTTACTTCTGAAATTCAAATTTAGGATTGCAACTCCCAAAGTGTCAAAATCAAAAGTGTAAAATCAATACATTTTTTACATTCCCGCCGGGAATATAAAATATTTGCTTATTTTTATTTTATGTTTATTTTAACAACTCATGCTTATAACGATGAAATTGTGGTAGAATAAACTGTAACAAAAAAAAAACTCCTGAACGGTTCCCCGTATAATATTACATTCAAGCACTATATACACAATACACCACCGCCACTGTTGCCGTGTGTGTATCTTGTATTTCATCATTTTTTAATAAACGTAAAATTTTACTACACTACTTACACAAGTCGTTTTAATTAGTTGAAAACTGTGGGTCAGGTTAGAAACTCAGTCGAGACTTTATTTACTTTTTTTTTTATAATGTTCTTAAAGTGTATATACCTACTCGCTGTGCTTAATGTTATTCCCAAATTCAAATACAAAGTTTTACTGCACAAAAACAGGTTAATGGATTTGAAAAGAGTTTATCGGCGTTCATTACGTATTAAAAAGGTTTTCTCAAAAAAAGGGTAGTAAAAATCGTATACGAAAGTGGTCTGAAATTTAAGAACCACTCGTCGTGACGGTTTCCAAGTGAAACTCATAAAAATTAACTGGGACATTAGCATCTTCTTATTTCTTTTTTTTCTTTTATAAAGACGTCAAACAGTTTTGCCGGAGTTCGACGAAAATTTCAAAAGAAAAATAAAACCCTTTTAATAAACTTAAAAATTAACTCTGCCCACGCCCCACTGTTGATGAGTATCTGGCCCTGTGATGTGCGATGGTAATAAAAACAAAACCAATAACATAATAAACAGTACCTGCTCTGCTAAAACGCATATTATACGTGTATCTGTGCAACACACTGATAATATAATATGTTTAATGCCATTATACAGACTATAAACACCAGCTGTTATTGTTCGTACATTATCGTACATTATACTAAGGGAATATGAATTTAATACCGTTACGCGTTAAAATAGTGTTCATATTTAATTTAAACCCCAGACAAATTACATTAGTGAAATATGTTATATGCGAATCATAGACCGAACACACTTTTAGTGTAAATGTCAGTACCTATGTATTTGTATATAGAACCAGGGCTGGATCAAGACATTCGTGGGATCTAGGCACCGATTGAAAAATAGTGCCTTCCATTAGATTTCCGTTTTTTTTTTTTTTTTGAAGACTTCTTTTTTATCAATTATAAATTTCAGCGACGAACTTCATATAATTTATTTAGCCTACTTTACCAACAGGTCCAGGACGGGTTGAAGTTAATTTATAATAATTTCTTTAATTAGAAAAACTATTCCTTACGGCTTTCAACTATTTATCTGCTAGTGCATATACGTAACTTGTAAAGTTTTTATTTTGTGTTTTAACTGTGCATACCTACAAATTACTGATTATTTGTAAATACTAATTTATAAATACGATATATATATATATATATATATATCTTTATAATTTATTAAAACATTACTATTTAAATAATAATTGATTAAAGACAAATTTAAAGTTACGCAATAAGTTTATATTATATACATAATGCATATATTTTAAAACTTATGGTTAAACATAAAATATTTAAATTAATATATTGAAAACACTTTTCAAAACACATAGGTCAATCCATTATTTTTTATCATTAAATTCATCGATTATATTTCAATCAATCAATTGTTTGAAATTTAAAGATCAAATATTTAATTTATGTACATAATAATAGTAAATTACTGAATACCAAAATATTTTACATTTTTAAAATTAAATTCATCAACAAAATTGTCTTTTCAAATTCTTCTTAACAGTTATGACTTTATAGATAATCGAGCAGGAGAGAATGCAAATTCGCTAGACCTACCCTACGAACGAAAATGATCGTTCAACTCTGCAAGAAGATCCAAATATTTCTGAATAATTTCTTTTTGTAGACCCTAGACACACTAACTATAATGTTTATTAGGTAATTCGGCTGTGTATAAAACGTGTGCAAATATAGACGCCAATGATATCATATAATTTACCATTGATTATTTGTACCCTAAAAAACAATTTATTACACGTAAAATTAACTAAACGTCTAAACATTTTCTGAAATATTTATTCAAATTTAATTGTGTGCAGCGATTACATATTTTAAAAAGTAAAGTGTTTTTTACAGCGTTATATTTTTTATTTTTTTTATAAAAAATGATGCATATTATACTTACACATAAAGGTTAGATCGAGCTTTTATTTTTAGCGTCATCACTTATAGTCTTTGTTAAAGGAGCATTTTCACGAATTCATAAATCAAAGTGAAATACTAATGTGCGTTTTCATGTTTTTGACATCGAGTTATTTAAATCTTAATAATATATCTGGTATATAATATCCAAACATTACTTCCGTGATCCATTCATTTTACACATACAATATATAACGTTTGTTTTTATGAAAATCTCGAGCCAATTATTTTTTATTTTTCGTTTAAAATTATAGTAAGTAACACCACGATTGACATAACTATAATTTCACGAACAGTGTAAAAGTATTTTTGTTCAAAAAAAATATCGAGTAATGTAAGACTGTGAAGTTTATACATTGAATCCATTATTATAATAAATATTTTCTATAATATTTTTAAATAGTACATGATTTTGACAAAAAAAAAAATTGTTGTACCTTGTAATTTGTTTAAATTTCACTTTATAAAACTAAACACAATAATCACAATAATCATTTCAAGATTATATTTAATAAAATTGAAAAATTTTAAATTTAATTCCAAAATTTTCAAAATAATATTTAAGTATGTATATTTTTATTAATAATTTATTTTTAGATAATGTTAACATGTATAACGGATATATTTTATTGGGATCATCCTGTGTCATCGTCGCAACGCTAATCTAAGTAAACATATATCTGGTATACAATTTTAAATTATGGAAAGAAATTTTCTTCAAAAATCTTTTATTTCATCAAAAATTGAAATTTTAAACGTCCAAAGAAAAAAATCGTGCTACTAAGATTTTTAAAATTGTTGTTATTTCAAATGGTTGATGTTGTATTACATTTTCAAGCTTTCGGCCCTAAGACATATAATTTGTTCCGTTTTTGAACCCGAAAAAACTGTCAATTTTTATATTTTCAAAATGTTATAAATATACGAAATTGATCAAATTATTTGGAAAAACAACAATACAAGACACATATAACATAACTAAATTCAATAATAATTATAGACTTAAAATTGGTTGCATAATTATTTTTGGAATAATAAAAAAAATTGTTTTATTTAAATTGGTTTTTATACGTTGAAAATGGTGTGATTCCCATCGCGAATCAACGAATAAACCTTCTCGTTTGGAATCGGCCATCAAGTATCCAGCGTGAAAGTTTTGCAAAGTTCTCTCCCAATTATATTGCGCTTTTCGTTGTTTCAATTGCTTTCAATATACTCCATTAATCGGTGACTTCTACTTCGGTCTTCGCGAATGGATATATATGTACTGCAAAGTGTAAATTATTACGTGGTGCGATCGATTGATATAAATATTGAAACTTAATGGTGTATATTTTATATGCAATGCTTCGGTCGTTATTAATTTCCAATAAATTTAGTTTGCATTTTACGTATTTTACTATAAACTATATATTTAAGAATTTAATTATTATTATTATTATTATTATTATTATTATTATTATTATATAATATAAATTTAATTATTTAAGAAAAATATCAATGGCATTCAAATCGGTAGTATTGAATTTCTATAAATCTTGACAAGACGAATCGCGCGAGTCGAAATAATATTCGCGCGTTATCCAAAGAGTCAAAAGCTACATCCAGCATATCCACCCTTACAGTTAAAGACTATTTATTTTGTTTATTAGTTTGATTTATAAATCAGTTGTGTTATTTGTCGAACTGTATTATTATATTAAAGTATTTTATTATTCAATAAGGTAGAAAGCAATTTAAATATTGTAATAAGAATATTAAAATATATCTTATTTTTTTATTATTACTAAAATTTCAATCGGATATTCACTTGTAGCAAATTATTCATTTATAATTTATTAATTATTTGCAATAGTATAACACGTTATTATCGTACAGTACAGACTGTAAGTGTGATAGACGATCGCGTGTTTTGATATTATTGTGTCGAACCAGTGGCGTGGCGAAAGACTCAATTTCAGGCAAGTGTCTGAAATATATGGGTGACGATGGCTTCGGGAATGTTATTTCCTATAAACTGAATGCACGTAAATAGTGAGCAGATCATTAGATTCATACAAATCATAAGTATTAAATATTGTTTATACCCAATTTTAATTCTTTAAATGTATAGATTATAGAATGATGACAAAGATAAAGATGAAAAAGATACAATTCAAAATGTACAAACTAATAAAACAAAAATCGTCCGTTATTTCACGAGGCGGCGTGTACATCACGATCAATGTAACGTGTCTTACATTCTTCTTTTTCTTCTTTGGTTTCAGCCAATTAAGATCGCACCGCTAAACATACTGCCATCCATCTATCTGTCTTCTGCCAATCCCGACTAATTGTTTCCACCAGCTTTACATCTGCTTTTACGCAGTGTACGCCAAACGAGCTCTTTATATACAGTTGACCCGAATGACTATAAAATGTGGTTCGTGAACGACTCGGTGAATTGTTTACAAAAAAAAAAAAAAACAACATTGAAAAATACTGTAATAATAATGAATAAATGAAAAATATAAATTTATGTTAGGTGCGTAATTTAATGTACTTAATATATTTATGTATAATGATAACAAACAACATGTCATAACGATTTATATAGGCGGATAACAATTAATAACACGATGGCATTGAACATAACAGAAAAGACACTGTCCGGTGTTTTCCTTTGTTCGGTTAATATATTTTTCGTTGAACTCGAAATCAGCTGACCGTCTTATCACCACGAAGTATCTATAATATTTTCCAATCGTGAATAAAATAATATATGAATAGTCTCAAAATCAGAGTTTTTTTGAATAAGCAACGGAATTGTTGAAACATTGGAAGAACCAATATTTAATATATTGTTTTATTTTTCATTTATTCAAATATATTTTAACATAAAATGTCATTCAAATGTAGCAATTAGCTTGGAAGGGATCATTACGTTTGTGCTACAACACTTTGCGACATTTTGTTCTATGATCCGCTTATCGTTTCCTAGCGGAATAAACGTTACTGACTTCTAGGGTCTCGCGGGTTCGTTGCCAACTCCACGGCCAATGTTATTTTATAGAATTGATTGAATTTATTTATTTTGAGTCATTACCTTACTCCTGTTTACGGAAGGAGCGTTCCGGGGTCGTGAGTAAGAGAACTGTTAGGAACTTCAATAAAATAGAAAATAGCGAGGAAATAAGCAATGAAGTAGGTGAATACAAAAATTCTTACCTTCGTCGTCGTGCTTCACACTTCAAGTGGACTCGACGCTGGTTCAGTTGAAATTGAAATAAAATAAATGTGATAAAAAAAAAAAAAAATTCAGAAAAATATTACGGAGAAAAATATGGAAAAAGTAAAAGTGAACAAAACGGTTGGGACGCCGCCTTCGTGCAAACCGAAGTCGTCGACAGTGAAAAGGCGCAGAATGACTCGAACACAGAATTCAGCTCGTAGATAAGTGAAGTGCCCGTGTGTACCGGAGACCTGTGCTGGAGAAGTCCTTCGCCTGAGGAGTGTGGCCACACTCTGTCGTAAGACGAGCGTGAGCAAAGGCCTGAGACCCAAGAAATAAGGGTCGTCAAAATTGATTGGACAGAAATTATTATCAAACGAGCCGCCGTCTGGTCGGCGATGCACAAAAACGCGCCGACGACAATATTGTCATCGGCGGGTCCCGTTATAAGAGTCGGCCCGGCTTTCTCTACGGACAATCACGACCATTATTCTAAGGTTTTTTCGTTAACTTTCTAAATTTCATGATTTATATCTGATGTCTTCCTATTATTTTTGTCGGACGTGTTTTGATCCGGTCGGCGGCGGATTAAGGAACGCCGACCACAGTCGATGTCGGCGAGCCTTTGGACCCATCGGTCCGGTGTCGCCAATGAAAATTGTTAACGGATCGTGTCAGTTGTTTTATTTGAAAGTATCCGTTAGTTTTATAATATTTTTATGGTCTGAATCGGTGTTTTTTGAATTCTTCTGAAAAAAGATGTGTTTTATATTTTGGTGATATTTGAAGGTACGCCGATTTCATTGGATTTTTCGGCCTGTTTTTAATGTTACGGACTCGGCGCGCCGTCCCTGGGTCATGTCTATTATTTGAGGGGTGTTTGCCATCTAGGCGTCTTAGCCCATAATACGAAAGATGATTGTATTTATTTCTTTATTTATTCGGGTAGGTACGTGTCTTCTTGTTGATGATTTTATTATTTCTTTTTTTATGGTCCATATGTGTATACCTATAGTGTATTGCAGGTATTGTGGCACGCACGAGCACTTCAATAATTTATTTCGTAAAAATATATTATAAAATATTGTGTACAAATCATATGAAACGTAATTAAATAATTATTTAAATGAATGATATGAGTGCATATCATTACAGCATCGTCACGGACCAGCGTCCAACAGCTGGGCGACGATCGAACGTCCGGACGACCGAAGGCGAACGACGACGTCACTACAACCAGGGGGTGGACACTTCTGGGCGGCGGGCCGATAACAGAGAATCAGTCGCCATTTTATTTCAGGTAGTTTTTATCAAATTTACTTTGTGATAAGGTACATATATATCGTTTCATTCTGATTCCTGACTTCTGTGATATTTACCGTGCACTGTACTGCTGTATAAAATACCTAGTTTAATCAATAACATATTTAATTTTTACAAGGTGGGTCACACTGCGTTACCTGAAATAAAATGGCCGACTGATTTTTGCCGCCGTCCTATACCACTCGTGTTATTTCTTATCAGTGTCCATTCTGATTGTTTTATTCTGTGCTACAACCATTGATTATAGAATATATTCTAAAATCAATGCTACAACGGCTCGTGTAAATCAGAACCGCGCGTTTACTGGGCGATAAAGCGCACGAAAACGCACTCGCTGCTCGAGTAATAAAACGGAAGCGTCGCTACGGCGAATAAAACGGACGCGATTAAAATGTTCGCGCCGAAGCGGGACGGTTTTTTTATTGTAGCACGTGAGCGCGTAAAAGTCGGTGCTCGACAGCGCGGACAAACGAGAGCCACACGTCAGTCGTGTACGAAACGGCGAATTACTATTAATGGAAAATACTGCAGTAAAACGGCATAGTTCAATAATCAGTGGCGTCATTTCAGTTTTCGAAAGGGGGAGGCAAAAGATTTAACCGGTCCCATTTAACTATTTCCCATATTTACATTTAGATCAATACAATTTCTATTTTACATAATTTTGATATTTTCTTTATCATATTCATGAATCGCCCGATATACATATATAACATATATATATATATATATTTTTTTTTTTTGGGAGGAAATTCATTACTTTGTCGGCTATAATAAATGTATCATAAATAACTATATAGTACGTAAATATTACCTGTGATTCAAGTTCTTGTCATAATATTAAACGCGTTATGAATGACGTTTTGTGATCAGCTCTAAGCGGCTTGTTCAATATTTTTTCTCCCTTTTTCGCCATCTTGGCCAGAACCACCTTTAGCTTTTTTCATTCTTATTTTTTACACTTACCACTCACAAATTTATATATACATATATTTATAAAACATACGTTTGAAGCGTTGAACAACGGTCAAACAAATTCGTTTGTACCGTATGCGATATAGATTCGTCAACTGACAAATGACAACTGTCAAACGTACATCATATTCTTCGAATTTAGGGGTAACGTCAATAACTTAAGCACTGCCTTCAACAATAACCATGTTTATCGAAAAAACCCCAGAACCGCGGTAAGTTGTAACCACTATTTAATCACTTTAATCGCGGCTATAACCTGCATACTTTTTTATTTTATTATTCATTTAATTGTAATCCACTGTTTGCACGCGATTTGTTATTACTCATTACTATAGGTTTGGTTAGAATTATTTATATTTACATCATAGGTATCGGCATGAATCATGCCGGCCCACTGTTAACAAGGGGTGGGGGCAAATGCCAAAAATGACGCCACTGGTTCAATATACTGTTAAACGGCGTATTATTAAGCGAATTATTGTGCGGACCGAAACAATTATTGTCCGCGTCGAAAAGTCATAACACGCGGTCATAGGTGCAATTTGGGGGGGGAGGCTTGGGTGTGCTTAGCAACCTCAGTCTTGAAATTAGCACCCCCAAATTTTTTTTTCGTATTTATTTAAGTTTTAGTAGTTATTACACGTACACTGCAGTACATACATAACAACAGTTTTGTTTCTATGATATTATTCAAATGAATAATCTTGCGATTACTTACTGAAAACATGTTGTCTTACGGACTGGTCAAAAAAAATCAAAGAAAACAATTTAAATTCAGATGATTTTATAAATTTATAATATAATAATATTATGCTATTGACGAAATATGTCAATTTGATTAGTGTGGCGACTGGCGATAAAATCGTTCCGACTGTGGGAGGACACACGTTGTCCGACAAAATGGAAGAGGAATAGGATTTATCAGTCCGACTTATCATTGATACCAACACACATTTTATCTAAAACTATTAAAAAGAATTTTTGTGTTCTATAATACGTGTCTCTGAATTTTGTTCGATGTAGTTAGAATTAGTTATACACTTCGTTAACGACTTAACGTTGTATTCATTAACTTTTTGTGGTTTAGTTGTTTGTGCACGTGTTTAAATTGTAGCAGTAAATTGATAAGCAGTAGTTAAGTATCCAGTTATATTTTCGTCAAATTCATTGTTATATTTTTGGATTTTAGGTTTCTATAGTTGGTGACAATAATTTTCTTATCAATTTCTGCCCCCACCAATCCGTCGGACAACGGGTTTCCTGTGTCCGACTGTTCGACGTCCGCAGTGTGACAACGTTCAAAGTACTATTTTAGTTGTATCACAGTTTTATCGTCGTTATTGAAAAAGACCTTACCAATCAAATTGATATAAAGTACCTATAAACGAAGTAATAAATATTTTTGCTCAAAGTGAACGGAGGATGTTGTTATTATAATAAGTAATAAAGTGTAAATTCAAAATTAAAGTTGATTATGGTTTAATAACTCATACGTTATACGTTTATCAATGAACGTGTAATTACTGTAATTAAATAATAATATACTTTACAAAGCATCATAGCCATTACTTAAATACGCAATTGTTTGATGGTCATTGAAGGGTTGCAGATATCGATAACTCTATAAAATAACATGAAAAATCGAGGGTTTCAAGCACCCCCAGTTTTTTCAGTGAAATTGCGCGTGACGCTGTATAAAAAAACGTCGGCCGAGACCAGTCGAAATCACGCTGGTCAAAGGCAGCGGCAAGTACCTAACTGATCTCAAAGCGGCTGAAAAAAGATTTGCCGTCTTTTTCGTTACGCGGTTTCCCTCACTCACCCATCCAGGGCATCGAAGTACGTCCCATACGTTTTCGTGAATATATTTTCCTCTCTAACGCTTTTTATTTTTCCGTTTTTTCTCCGGGGCCATGTTTCAGCTACTTGCATAAAAAAAAAAAAACGGTTTAATTAAGGTTAAATACGTTTTAACACTTTAAGCTCTTAGAGATCGCCGTCGATCTAAGGATTGTTACCAGTCCAAAAAAACATTTATATTTACCGATAGCAGTGTTCCGTTTTTACGTTATTCTCGGCCCTAGACATTCGAACCGATCCAGTCATTTTAGACCCGTATTCTTCCTCCGTTTCAATGACTTCTCGTACACAGCCGATTCCCATTCGTCCGGTCGATCGTCACGTACGCAATCTTTTCATCGTACGTACATTTCCCCAGCTCCCCCTCACCACTTACTTGGATTTTATACATTTTTTTCCCTAAATATTTAGTAGGTACGTAATTTGTACGACCAGTCCCGGAATTCTTATGGCATCGGAACCACGAGAAACGTTTAATCCCCTCTTTAAAATCTACTTTTCTCACGGTTCCGACGCCATACAAATTCCGGGAACGGCCGTACAAATTACTTACTATATATTTGCAAAAAAAAAAAAATGTACAAAATCCAAATGGTGGGTAGGGGGGAAACGTACGTTTTCTTCGTTTAATACCCTCCAGCACTAATCTCTCTCGGCCGGCTTTTCCCCTCTAAAATTCCCGTTTTCATCTCTCCAGTCCTTCCCGAAACATAATCATCCGCACACGTCAGGCTGCTAGCTAATCGCGTCGTATAACCGAACACATGAATTATCGTGGCGCATCATCTCAGGCTGGTATATGTGTACGGAAAGAAAAAAAAAAGCGGCGAAATAACGCGGAATTGTTTTTGCAGTTACGAATTCGAACGGACCAGCCGTGTGATATTATCGGCCTAAAAACGTCGCGTGGACAGGGTCGGTTTAACGTTCAAAATTTTCTTCAGTATGATGTTGTTCACTCTCGCCGTCTCCCTGTCCTTGGCCATCCGGTTGACGTACGAAGACGCGGTGTGACCGCCGGCTTTCGGCGGCCGCGCGGCCGCTCCCTTCGGCCCACCCGCGGTGTACGCGTCCACCACCATCCGTCTCTTTTGGTCTCTCCGCTCTTCCGGCTTGTCGGCGGATCCGTACGCCCGCGAACACGCGGCGTCGCCGCCGCGTTTCGGCCCACGCCGTTCGTAGCGCCGCTCCTCGAAGACGCCACGCGACGACGGTACCGCCGGACCGAAATCCGAGTCGTCCCTGCTGTCCCGACGTACGACGCGATCGCGGGCCCTGCGCGGGCCGCACGCGACCGTCGTCGGTTCCGCGGCGCCGCGACCGTCACGTTGTGCCGACGTCGTCGTCGTCGTCGTCGCAGACGGGACGGGCGGCCGTGACGCGCCGAACGACCGCAGCGTGCGGCCTTTCACCACCGCGGACGACCGCGACGGCGTCGCCTCGGACGCCGAACCGTTGTCCGGTTTTCGTTGGCGCATTTTCTTCTTCTTCTTCTCCTCCTCCTCCTCGTCCAACGCGCGCGAACCGAACTCTTTGCACGGTTTCTCGCGTGCGACCGACTGCACGCAGTCGTACGACGACACTCGGCTCGCCGAACCGGGTTTCGAGTCACTGCGCGGGCCGCGCGCCGCCACTGAACGTTCCGTCGTACGCCACGCGGCCAGTGGAATTCGCGACGTTTTCGATCGGTACGCAGCGGCGGCCGTCACGCCACGTTTCCCGTCCGCAGCGTCGCCCCTGTCGTGCGTACGATTTGAGCTTTCGTACGCGCCGCGAGCTTTGGCGGCCGCGGCCGTTTCCGCGTGACCAGACATGGACGGTTGCCGACCACAACGGGTCACGGACATTTTATACAGTTGCAGTCGTGTACAACGAAACTCAGCAACGAATCTCTCTCGATATTCCAGTACGGTTTTACGGAATAAACTAGTGAAATACTCCGAACGCACCCGATAAAGTGTTTAACGGTTAGGTCTGCGCAGGATACGTACAAAATGCGGTAACTAACGGAAACGGTATCGCGCTATGGAAATAAACAAGCGTTTGTTGTTTTCAACGTTGTTTGTTCGCGACCAGTATATAAAATTAAATTAATTTCTTTTTTTTTTTTTTTTACAAGACCAGCGACGCAAAATGAATTAGTGACGCGTTTGTAAATAAAATATAACGAAAAAACGAGACGCGGGGTGTTGTTAATAATTGTTAATGCTCAATTGAATTGCTCGGGTAACGATTTTGGAGTTTTGTTATTATTGTAAATTTGAAAGCAATGACGAATCGCTGGTTTGGACAAAACGATTCTGTGCGGAGCTACGGTGCGCAATACACTTTGTCGAACAATTTGGAATTAATGATTATAAAAAGAAATTGCGACTTAACGATTTTCAAGATTTTTTTTAATACAGTCGAAGTAAAAAAGTCTGGCCTTTTTAAAAAAAATTTTTAAACAAAAATCACTTCTTTTTATGAATTAAATCTACAATTCCTACATAAAAAGCCTAAAATTAAAAGAAATATTTTGAAAAATTTGTCTCGTTAATATAGTCAAAAGTTACGTATTTGGTGAAAATTTCAAGTTGCAATGACCCTTAGTTTCGAAAAAACGACAATCGATTTTGAAGAAATTACGTTTTTACCGTATTTATGTAAATTTTCGGTAGTTTTTTCCTGACGCTTAAAGGAAGTATTGAAAAAATCGGTAAATGACCTATTCAAAGTGCTGACTAGACGCAATTTTCTATCGGAAAATAGTGCTACACGTAAAGATCGGAGCATTCCTTCTGATGGTGGAATTTTTGGTTACAGACATAAAAAACCCCACATCATTATCATTTTAAAACCGATACATTCCTCGCTCATATATGCAGCTAGGGGGGGGGCTATAACCTTATGTTATATACTTTCATTAAATACAAAGTTAATTTTTATATCTTTCAAGTTTTTTTTATAATTTACCCGGGAAATGTGGGACTCCATTATACGCATATATTATTTACCTGTAAATGTATATTGTACTGTATGTAATATGTCAAAGTTTCACGTTCATTATGTAGTATAAAGTTATACTACACATATAATATAATATGAAAAATACACAATGTTAAAATATCGTGTGGAAAATACTTTATTTGCGTACCTTTTGATGTCGTATAGGTATGCAATAATGGAAGTACGAGTGAAAACGTTTATACACAGTGAAAACGAAAATAATAATATCAGATAAATTTTCACGCATTTAAAACGTACGAAAATAATTTAACATTACAATAGTCTTGTATATTGTTCGAAATTATAACAAACATAACACATACATTCCTCAATTCTTGATTCCACATTTTAATTGAATGAAAATTTCGTACAAATGTGTCAAAATACTGTACGTCTGCAACAATAATTACGTAAAAATATCACAATAGCCATGAAGGAAATGAATTATTTTGCGATTAAATTAAACACATACCGAATACATTCATAAATGTGTTATAGAAAGAAAGCGAGACAAACTTTTGTATATTTTATATATATCACTTTACTCATGACCGACAAAAAAAAAGTCTAATATTGTACTTGTTTATTTTCGAGAACGTTTCGGAGATAAAAGTAACTGCCACATCATTTGACTGAAAATTTTGTTTTTTTTTTTTTTAGATTAAAAGGTAAATTTAGATTTTCAAAATACCCATCTTTTACGAGTTATATTCATGAAAACGGTTCTATTCTTTTTCATTATGATTAACTATACCTACATACGATTGAACGATAAACTTAGCAACAATTATTTTTGAGAAACACATAATATATATATATATATATACACGTAGCACGTAGTACATCTATTATCGTATCTATACGTGCTATTTTCATAACCAAAGTCACTTTAAAAAAGAAGTTTTTTTTTTTATAATTAAATGCGTTTCTTAAAATGTTGAAGAAAACACAAGGAACTTTTATTGGAATATTTTTAAAAATATTTTATGGAATATTTCCATTCCTTATATTAATATGTATATTATTCGTAGGCACGTTTATTTATAATACAAAACACGCAATATTATAATAGGACGACGATTATAATAATAGTGTTGTTCCGATAAAAAATAAAATTATGCCACTGACACTTCAGTGGCGGTGGTAAACGGACTTTTGTTGTAGTTTTATATATGGTAATTAGATGAAATGGAAAATTACCATAGTACATTTTACTTCCACTTGGAGAAACATATAATACATAATGTTATGTTAATACAAACATATTTCATACGGATAAGTCTCGAAATTTAAAAAAAATATGTATATTTTAATCGAAATGTGATCTACACATGTATTATAGTAATAGAATATTAGATATCAGGACCCAGATTTGCCCAGAATTAAGATACTAAAATTACATTTGTACATTTTATTCAAGTACAATTTAGTTAACCGTACCTATACATTTTTATTTCATAAATGTCTGAAAACACATCTGGTTTCTCAGATTAACTCGCATTGAGATACACTATAAATTCAATGCTATTCTTTATAGGATTTACTAAAGATATTGCCATTAAAAGCTAGAAGATAATAATTAATAACAACTGAATTCTAGAACAGGAACAAAATTTTGCCGGTTTTAAATGTCTCCATATTATGTAGTTAAAGGAATTTCCACTGTAAAGACATTTTATTTAACATTATATTACGTTAAGACAATTGCTTTAGGTATTACGTAACCTCGTATATAGGACATAGGTATATGCATATATATTTTCACTCGTGTTCCATTACGAACTTTAGGTAGGTTCATATTTCACAGAAAAATAACAAGACTTCTGACTTTAAGTTAATTTCGTCTTGACACATGTATTTTTCGATCGAAATTTTGCTACCAATATAATTTTTATTAAAATAACCTTCTCTGTTCTTTTACTTTCCAAGCAACAAGAAAATTAATTTCCTAGCTTGGTCGCGAACAATCATTGTGATTAAATTATATTCGTGTTTTACATGTTCTACTGTATCAAATAGGGAAAATAATGAAACTATACATAATGTAATGAACATGGCTCCAACGTTTCTCGAATAGAATTCCTTAATAGTTGTGTCACTGTGTTCTCAGAAAAAGTGTTTACACTTTACATATGTTGAAAAAGATTACCGATTCTTAATCCAAAATGTTTCAAAACCTTTAATAAAATATACACCATTACTGTAAGATAACATTTAAAAAAAAAAAAAATCAATTTAGTTGTTTGGGTAATTGCTCAGGACAATAAAAAAAAACAGTTTTACGGTCATATATCGTCGATTAAGAAGCAACACTACCTAAATTTATTTTATTTTCCATAGTTTTTCAGCAAAACAAAAAAAAACAGTTTTCTTATAATTGATAGTGGCATCTTATTAGTGATTTTTATCACTTTTAAGGTTTACGTTAATTAAGCTTATTCAATACGTAAAAATGTTAGCGAGCCGCGGGATGTTTTAAATGTCGTCTAAGTGAATATTGAGATAAAGATTTTAGAGTGTATTTTTATCACTATGAATTTAAAAGTAATGATAAATCATTGCATTAATGCATTCGAAAAAAACGATTCTGAGCAGAACTTTGGTGTAATATTTTGGGTAGATGAAATCAAAATATCGTAAGGGAGACTATCTCATATGAAACAAAATTGCAACAGGTTATTTCAAGGAAAACTACCACAAAAAACAACAATTATCTGATATAGATTCCCTCAATGGAATAATAATTACAAAAAAAAAAAAAAAGGAAATTATAATAAAAGCCTTTTTAAACTATTAAATAAATCTAAAGTCGAATTAATGTGTAACTATAATTAAAATTTTATAAAAACTTACTCGCAAAGGATAAATTGATGAAATTATGCGTTATTGTATGAAGAGGTAGGTGGTGTAATCTCAACAATTGTATATGTTTTGTGTTCTCGATTATTTGATTAGCTCATTCTTTCATAAATTTATCAACATTTTTAACCACGCCATATATGGTAATAGCTCGTGAAATTACGAATAAAACCGTTTGACCAGTTCAATTTAATATTAAAAATCGACGATATTATTAACCTTTTTTTTTTTTT
The DNA here is from genome assembly GCA_032441835.1 of Slavum lentiscoides. Classification (NCBI taxonomy): domain Eukaryota; kingdom Metazoa; phylum Arthropoda; class Insecta; order Hemiptera; family Aphididae; genus Slavum; species Slavum lentiscoides. Next base: position 34,640,447 of record CM063706.1, on the reverse strand, counting down.
TATTAGACTACACAGTATACTTTACAATGACACGTCTCATAATATTGTCGTAATTTCGATAGTATACGATTAAAGTTTAAAGTGTATAGATAATGGGCGATGATTGGCAGATGTCAGATGTAGTTTTGTGTTGGACAGTTGCGTTGAATGGTCGACGAACGTTTCGCTTCCGCTTGGTGGCGAAACTTTCGCTATTCGCAGCATGACGCGTCCGATCAGCCAGTAAAGTTTCTTTTATTACTTATTGGTCTCCATATCCATGATGTATGCCAAGTACAAACGTTTTCGGTGATTTTCATCAGTGACGATAACCGCGACCGCGGGCTAATACTAATACTTATACTAAGAGTGAATGGCTCCTGTCGAATTCTGTTTGAACTCGATCAATAAGATTAAAAGTAAAAAAAAATTATAATAATATGTAGATAATTATATATTCATAAAAATCCGTCAACCGTCCCTTTGGCCTTCCCGATGTATTTGTGTTCGATTTCGATTTACAAACGGGTTTCAAACGCACACATTCGAAAATATTATGTGTGTATATAATATACGTCCACTACATTTTGCACTGAAAGGAAAAATTAATTGAAAATCAAACCAGTGGCGTGTAACAAGGGGATTGAAGTGTTGAAGCGGTGATTGGCCGTTGGGCGTTTATACGAAAACTATAGTGAACTCTAATCACTCGATCCTTTAGTTAAATACGTAATAAAACTTTTTTTTTTATATATATATACCATTTTGTTTTGATTATTTTATGAGTGATATTATGTATTTGTTACAAATTTCAATTAAATTTATTAAATATTATTAGTCAATTGACAATTGTAAATTTACCTATCTACTAAATTTAAAATTTTAATTAATTGTTTTAAAATGTTGTATTATCTATTTATTTTGTATATCGCTTAATTACCTGATGCGGAAATAAAAAATGAATTAGTGGATCTTATATAGAAATAAATTGTTCACTATATTATGAATTTTAATTATACAATATTTGAGGTAGTACTGATTAAAAAATATACAGATTAGCCTTCCTGTACTACTATTGGCTATTGCGTGAGTCACAGCTCTTTGTTGAATGCATTGCCTTTTCGGTACATAGACTATGGGCTAATCTTTCAGTATACTGAACGTAGCCGTAAACAAATTTTGTTACCTAAATATTAGATGTCATTTTATTTACTCGAGCTACAATAATATTTTTAAGGTAACACACCACTAAATCAAACTAATGTAATTGCGTTTGCTTTTACATATCGATAGACACTGTGTTTTACGAATTATTCAACGAATTTTATTCCATTTTATTATTATTATTGAAACGTCAAAATAATATAACAACACTTATTGTTTTATTGTTCTATTATTCGATAACGACAACGAAATATTATAAATCAATGCGACTGTCTTCGAAACTACTGATGTGTCCGTTGCATAGCGGTTTTGTTTTAGCAGTCCTATTTTTAAAAATAACGGTTATTAACAATAACAAATTATCAAGGAATAAACGTCAAATTAATTTTTTTTTTTAATAAAAAAATTAATAAATTAATAAAAATTTTTACGACTATATGTAGATTAATCCGATTAATTATTCAACTGATATGCTTTTTTATATTATAAATAACACTTCAAACGGAAATCAAAACTCGTATAAATATGTAATGTAATATTTGAGTATATATATACAAATATTTACTTTTTGTATCGAAATGTTAATATTAGTTATTTTATTATTATTATTATTATTATTATTTGTGTTTATTCGACTCGTTCGAGTTTAAACTTCCATTCGTTGATTTCGAATGAATTATTTATTTTGTCACGCATGAGTGCTTAATTACGAATATGATTTTATTTAAATATACAACGATAGATACAATGCTTTGCATATTCCTCAACGTATGAATAATTAAACAAATAAAATACATCGGTAATAAGTTTTAATAAATATCATTATTAAAACGATTGTAATTTATGTATTTGTGATAAAATCGTTTGAAAAATATTCACTTCATAATGTATTTAAAAAAACTCCTGGGTGTAATGATTAATATTTAATATATTTTATGACAAATGGAATATTTAAATACGGTAATAAAATGTTTAGCTGTTTTTCTATATATAAAAAAAAAAAAAAAATACTTTATTATTAATTGAATTCCGCGTCAACGAAGTTTTTTTTGTATAGAAATTATTTTTGTTTACGAAACGGTCGGACAAATATAACATTTAATTATTTTGACTATACGAGTTGTATGGTTACATACTTTATAAACATTTTAAAAGATTTTTTTTTTGTATAGTTCTTATGTGTACACGTTTTTATCACTATAAATAAATACGTGAATAAGTGGGACGTAAAATTCCCATTTAATACGACGGACGCGCATGAAATCGTAAATGCGAGCGTTTTTGTAAGACACAAAAAAAAAACAACCCTAATGTTTTGGAAATAAATTTTTTTTTTTTAACACTTCATCGTAAAGCTTATGAAAATTCAACAGTTTGATGGGAAATCAATAGTTGCAGAATTACATTCACCGGGTTAGACGCGATATTACGGTACCTAAATATAACATCAAACGTTTATACGTTTACGGAACGTCAATATCGTTATGCTAATTTATTATTAATTATGTGTACGAACAGGAAGCCAAAAAAAAAAAAAAAAATTTGACCTAATTTTTACAGATCAGATCGAACTGTAAAAGAGTAATAAAGATAAATCAGTTCAAAATTATTCGTTTTCCGTAAGATTACCAACGAATTCTTGTACAGTATCTGAATAAAAACTGATAAAAAAACATTTAATTTATATATATATAAGTGTAAGTAGGACTTGAATATAAAAATCATAATACGTATACGAGTAATAATTACAATATAAAATGCCCGCGAAATTTCCGGATTTTATTTTTAAAAAATCTTCTATTACATCGTACCTATTTGTTTGATAAAAATTTTAATTTTAATCCAAAAAAATTAATTTCCATTTTTTTTTAATTATCCGTAACTGTAAAATAATTACAAAAGTGTGGGTGCCCCTGGGCTGCAATCCACTCGGCCCTCTCCTAAATCCGGCCCTGGCGTAAACTATTGTTTATTTTACATAACATAATAATATATACGCGGACTGTATAAACGAATACGTCTGTATAGTGGTATAATCCAATGGATTGTATTCGATGTTTAATACACACAATAAAAATAAAAAAATTTTTTCGTAATAAGTGAATTTTGTCGTTTTTGTAAATACGAAACGATCTGCAAGTCGGCCGCCCGCCGCAGTAATCGTCATCGTTTATGACGACGAAGTACGCGACTATCTACTCGCGCATCAGCTAGTGGGAATTTTTTTTTTCTACACATTCAACGACACCCGTCCGCGTTAAATAATTCAAAACGCTTTTAACCCTAGCGGACTCGTAAAACCCCGTGTCGATAAAAAAACTCGTACCCGCTCACTTCCTATATTATTATATGCGTCTCGTATACGCATACAAGAGATGGATAAACACCGTGCATATACATATATATTATTATTATTATTATTATTATTGTTGTTTTTACGTAGTTTTCCGTCCCGTCGTCTACTGTTTTCGCATTTTTATTATTCGTGAACACATATTATAATATGCGCGCACACCGGGGATCTGGCCGGGCCGCGGCGGGACGACCGGCGTATAAGGACCGTAAAAAAATATTATTTCCCGTCTCCTGTCCGCCTTTTTTCGTTCCCCTCCCGTCACACTATAATATGTAGGTACCTATGTACGTTTGTACGACTACCGTGCCATTTCGTAACACCGCAGCCCGTTACAAAGACGACGGCGTTTGTAAAAAAGGAAAAGTAAAAAACGAAGCGAACGCTATATTATATATACTATCGTGTTACGCGTGCGACTGTTTCAAATAGAAAAACGACTGTAAAGTATTTGAGTAAAAGTATTTAAATAAAAGTATTCAAATACTTTTATGCATGAGCGGCACCAGACATTTTTTTTCTGGGGGTGGGGAGGGGGCAGGATCATGGCAAATTTTTTTTCGATGGGGCAAATATATATATATATACTTGTATATTATTGCTCTTTTATTTGGATTTTTCATAATGATAATACTTATATTATTAGCATTAATATTAAGTGTACTCGTATCTGCTTGAAAGCCTTTAGTTAAACCATATAAATTACACAGATAAGCAAAAATTGAAGTTACGTCGCTATGATACTTCATGGCGAACAAATTCATACGTCGCACGTGTAAATAATGCGTACAGGTACTCCAAAAACGTTATAATATTACATAATTTTTAATAAATGTTTCCACAGTTACCGCTATACACTATACGTTTAATTACTATACGAAATCCGACTTTAAAATTTATTGCGTTTTTATTTATTTTGGGTAAAACCATTGATTGATTATTATTATGAATAATAGTATCAATAGTAAAACCCAAAACAAAAATAATAGGTACCTACTCATATTATAGATTAGATGAATTATATTCTATTTTCTATATATTATTATTATATAAGCACATAACGTACGCGTGACACAAGTATTTTAAGTAATTAATACACAACAAAACTTAGGAGAAATGAAAAGCTTCAATCATAGACATTTATAAATAGCATGTCATTAATATCTACATTAAATTACCAACGAGACTGACGCATAACACTCGAATATCGAAAACAATATTTTTTGTTAAAAACCAATAAGATAAAGGTAAGGTCATTAAAATAGGTTAATATCGCATTGAATAGGAAATAAAATGAAAAGTCAAATATTTTTATTTCAACATTCATTTATTGAGTAAGGAAATTATGCCATTCTAAAAGCGTGTCGAATTCCAGGTTTTGATAGTTAAATTTTTAAAATTATATTCAATATATTTTTTAGTGTATTTATTTTAGTAAATATTTAATGTTTTTAAGAAACATTTACCACATTAAATGTTTACTAAAACAAATGCACTAAAAAAAAAAAAAAAAATAGGGAGTTAAAAGAATTATATCAAAGCCCGAATATTGTAGAAGACATTAACAAAAGACGACTTATCTGGGCAGGACACGCATGGCGTAAGAAAGGATCGTTGCTAAGGACAGTGCTAGAAAATGCTCCGCAAGGAAAAAGACCACTGGGACGCCCAACATTAAGGTGGGAAGATAGGGTGAAAAAGGACGTGGAGAAAGTAAAGCCAGGAGAGGATTGGAAGCAATTACCAATAGAAAGGGAAAACTGCAGGAGGCGAATATGTTGGACGGTATGGTCCTAATGGCCGAAAACCAAGAGAGAATAAGAAAGAAGAAACATTTACCACTTGTTTAAGAGCTAATAGAGCACGAATGTGACTGTGAATTAATTTTTATATTTTGTCTGAACGAAGCAAAGCAAGTATTGTTTTTACAGTTATTTTTTTTTAATGTTTGCTTGTTTTTTCTATGAACACCTTTTCGTGTAGAAAAGTGCTCAGATGATCTTGACGTTTCGTTATCAAATTCTATTATCTAGTTTTGGTACTTTATTTGACACGTTTTTTTTTTTAAATTTTTCAGTAATTTATTGAAGCATGATTCAACACAATTAAAAAATTGTGAAATAAAAACAGGGAATATTGTTGATATATTCGTTTTAATCACGGACAAATTTCGAATGTTTAAAAACTCAAAAGTCGAAATGTTACACAAGCTTAAACACCTATAATATTTAAAAAACATTTATTTAATAGATTACTGTGGCGTTTATCAAATACAGTGATAAAAATAATATATAAAATAATAAAGCTCTTTCATCTCCGTCTAAGTAACTCATATAAGTCGACATCGCATCCGCAGTTCACTAATTTTTTTTTTTTAAACAAATTTTTACCATGTCCGTGAACGCATTTACCTAAAAAAGGTCTCAGAAAAACGATACAAGTAGAATTTCTCCTGATAACATCGAATTGAATTGGAAATAAAATAACGTCACTCTAGAAAAAGGCAAACGTTTTTATTTCAGCATTACACTAGTAAGGAAATTGTGTCATTATGAAATTGTTATTCATATAGGTATAATGTATAAATGGATTTATTTATGTTGTATTATTAAATTTAATTCAAACTAGTATAAAATCGTTTTAATAATCTAATTCTATAATCCGTTTTGAGGTGGATTGGTCACGATTTGTTAATATGTATAAATGTATTCCCTAAATCATTCCAAATTATATTTGTGCTCTACTTATTATCACATAATATGTATAAAAACTTCTACGTAGTGATTTCAAAATTTTTCAACAGAACGTTATTAAACATGATTAGTGATCACATAATTACTTATAATGTTTTATTCCCTATAATTTTAAATTATTTGGAAATAGATCTTTAAAAAATACAATTTTATTCTCTACTTGTTAAATATTTAATATTTTTTCGCTAGTAATTTTTACATAAAAATAAATGCTCATCGATGTCGAATACACGTTTAGAAATAAAAGTTCGTTTTTTAACTTTATTTTTTATTCAAACCAATTTGTTATTTTTATTTTATAGAATCTTAAATCGTAAATATACGATAGTCGACGACTGTGATAATTGTTATTTATTGTAAATACCACCGGATTCATATCGCTTTTAATTTCTTATTAAACTTCTTCTTTTTTTATTTAAAAAAAATAAATACAAATAGAATTTATATACAACGATTAGTGAATAATTTCTCTTTAATAATATTATTTTTCTTTCTGCAATTCATTTTAACCGTTTTTTTATTATTAAAAGACGCTCGTTATAGGGCGAAAAAAAGTGATTTTAGATAAAATGATATTGAACTTTTTTTTATTCTCTTTTACACTGCGATATTATATTTGATCGATATATAAAGAGAATGACTTAATTTCAAGTATATATATATATTTATTTAAATAAGGCCAATAATAAAAAGAGAAAGGAAAAAAAATGTATCTGTATCGGTCATTATTATTTTTAACGAGTGAACATAATAATGAATAATTGTATACAAGGTACTCTATATTGTATCGTATAATACATATTGAAATACGAGCCGAGAACCGTTTTTCGGAGCCGTTTTATGGGTACAATTTCCACGAAAGTCTATAACGTATAATGTGGTCACGTTCAAATTGGAAAACTCCAGGATCACCGATCCTGACAAATCCGTTAGGTCCACAATGCAAAACGAATTTCGGTGTTTCGGTGGTCATATTTCGAGATTATTTATTTTCTCCAATACTGCGGTACGTACCCGACGTTTTTGAATTATTATTCTAGAATTTCTCGTTCATTATTTTATTATTATTATTATTATTATTATTTTGAATGCACTCTGGGTTTTATTGAGAGTGTTGTGAAATTATTTAAAAGTCTTTACGTGGGGGAGACGCTTCATACAGACGGGGACGAGGGTCCATTTCAAAAAATATAATGGCACGAATTTTTTTAAGTGTCTATAAAAATCGCTTCAATAATTCATAGTCCTAAAACACAGTTGTTTCATTTTTTTTTATGCAGTCATTCCCAAACACGAAAGACCTCCTTAAATAGAGTTTAATAATAATATTAGTAACAATAAGAAGCCACGATTTTCGCAAATATTTTTATTAATAAAGTGTTATATAATATGTGTGTATCTGAATTACTCGGCTTCGCTCGAAACATTTATGATTTTTTTTTTCAAACTTTCATTCCTAGTAAATATATATATTTTTTTACTAGAAAAAAATTTTAAAAAATGTAAACTATAAATAAATATTCTTAATTTAACATATTTTTATATACAAATAAATATTTGTATGTATATATATATATATATATATATATATGTGTGTGTGTGTGTGTGTATATATTATGTAATTGTATATACACGTATATATTAAATAAAGACAATGAGTACTACAAAATCTAAAAATATAGAGTTGTATAAAATTTGATTATTATATCCCGGTTTCAACTGAACGTCATCGCCTGGTATAAAGTGTAAAAATATAAAACACAACAACAAAAGGTTAAAATGAACAAGAATACATAGAGAAAACTTTGATTTTACAATAAATAGAGAAAAAAATTAATTAAATAAATAAAATCAAAGAAATTGTGTATAACGTATTTTTTTTTTTTAAATTAATACCCATTTAAATTTTGTTCAATATATTTCGAAAAATAATCATACTATTACTTTTATTTTCAATAATGAGATAAATATTTTAACCATACAGAATAATATTGATATAAATTCGGTTTTGGAAAAATAAAATATTTATAAAGAATTTAAAAATAATAAAATTTTAAATATAAAAAGATTTATAAAATAATGCTTTATATCAACATATACTCGTATTAAATAATATATCATAATATTGTCCACTTAAAATTTTATTGACGTTATTATCAATTTCTTCTCTTTTATATATTTATTTCTTGATTCTATGTACCTTTTTTATTGTAATAATTGAAATTATCTCTATGTAATATATGTAATTTTTAATTTTGTTGTTTTATTTCATTTTCAGTATCTGATTTTTAATATATGATTATCAATTTTAGTCGAAACTAGAAATAAATAAACAAATGTTGTACGACTCTTATATGTTTTGATTTTATATTAGCCATTGGCATGATTTAATATATTTATTTATTTTTATATCTAATTCAATAATTTAAAACTAATTGTCGAAACTAATTGCTTTAGTGAACAAAGTTTCAATAAAAATAAATAAAAATTTAATATATATTTATATTTATAAACAAAATACATCTTTATATATACAAAAAATTGTATTATTGAATTAATAAAAACAAGTTGTATTTACAGGTTTTTAAAATAATATCTTAACACCACCATTTCTACTAGGTACATTAAACGTTTTTTCGATTACGGAGCACATTATATATTATAAATTATCTGGTTTATAACAAAAGTATTTATTTACCAATACACTACGTATAATTCTTCGTTTAGAATTACGTTCCAAATTGTATACCATAATGCATTTAATCTTTGATCATGTTCTTTGTTTATCGTCATTGTAAAAAAAAATTTATTGGAAACCGAACACTGGGAATTGTACTTGAAAATCATTGGTCAAACTGGGGGAGGGAAATAATGATTACTAATTTTTTGTTCCGTAACACAATGTAGACATATTTCGTTAAAATTTCAGTCCCTATTAAATTTTTGATTTATGAAATGACATAAGCCGACTGTTTTATTGGGCCACCTGTGCGAATTCAAATTCATTAAGAAATTATGGTTATCCTAATTTTTAAAGTGATTTTATGAGAAACGAAACTACCAGAAGATTTTTAGAATTTCTTACATTTGAATTACATTGAATTTCTAGTGCTTCAAACGAATTTTTTGGTTTAAAACATTGATTTATAACGTACGTTAATACATATCCTGTTATTCTTTTTTTCTCATTCCAAATACATTATTTCCTGAACATATTTTATGTTTTTGAAAATTACTTCGATTGTGGCAATAAAGCCAGTAGAAGAAAAATATTTATAAAATTATACATAAAGCGTGTAGTGTTTTAATGAAAATCGATTACCGCTTGACTTCGTACAATTTGCAGGATCTGACTGTCTGAGGAACTTTCACGTGTAAGTCATGGGCTTAAATCACTGGGATGTCTGCATGGTGTAACATGAACACGCGCAGTACACAGTCAGAATAAAAATTGTTCCTAATTTGTATTTCTACAAAACCTTAGCGCATTTAATGTAGGTAATAGTTTATTTCGAGAACGTGAACGAAAGCGACAACGACATCATTATAATATATTGATACACATGACAAAGACGACTTATTTTCTTTAAACGAATCGGACACCAACAGCGAAAACGCTATCGACAACGTCGTAAACGTCCGCATCTGCTATAATGCAATTAACTGATACACGATGTTCCATTGAATACACTGTAAATACTTGTTGTAAGAAATTAGACGAGTATCTCGTAAATCTACACAGACACGGACGTTTAAGAATTTTCCAGACGATTTTCTACAATTTAATGATTAAGGCGCTGTACTAATTGTCTATATTTAATTATTATTATTAGATGTTCTCGTGCGTGCGAAAATGTATTAGTCGGCAAAGACTATGATAATGTGCTTTGTGCCCGTGAAATACTAACGTACAGTTACGATATTTGTTGTACGAGTAATAACACATTTACTGTAATGAATCGATGTCACTTTCTACGCGGTGTTCTATTAAAATCATTTTAATTTATGCGTATTCATAGATGTATATATAGCGAGAATTAATTATTATTATTATTATTTGGTAGTTATTTTAACTGGTTTTGAATCACGTGGATTAAGAATTAAAACGTTCATTGTCTACTTACGTAAAAAAGATTTTCTACTATCATTTATTTGAATCTATATATTATGATTGGGAGTCTAGGAATTTTTGTTTTTCGTACTGCACACACCACACACTTTAAGTTTGACTGTTTTCCGATGAAATTTGTTAAAAAAATAAAAACATTTAAAACTGTATTTATTTAAGAACACGATTAAAATTATTATAGAAATAATCGATAAAATAAACTCCGAGTAAACAATATACGTACGTAGTATAGAATACACAAATATCATTATTATTCTTACCAGTTCATCGTTTTGGATTATTCAAAAGTAGAAATTCAATTAATATTAAACTAATGACATTGTGCATTTTGTACAACACATTTACTAATTTCGTACACGTATAATGTGTGTCATAGTGCATACATTTCAAGTCGTTTTGCAATGAAATCAAAATTCGTACATCCATTAGCTAATTTAGAAAATACCAAATGTGAAATGGTTCTTTCATCATGAACGTAATAAAAATCATTAATAATTATTGATTTGTGATCGATAAAACTAAATTTTCATTTTACACAAAAAAATGTCTAAAATAAACGTGCTCATTCATTTATTTGATTCATTCTTTAAAATGCCATTTTACATTCATAATAAGAAAGTTATAATAATTCATTTAATTGGAAACACATAATTTTTTATTATAATCACATGTATAATATTATATTACATGTATCTACGCGAAGTATCAGTGAAGAATCTAATTTATGTCAATAAAATATTTATTTGTTCTTATTTGTATTGTACAAATTGTACATAATATATTCTGTTTGCGACGTCATGAAATTACATATTTATTTGTGACGATATTACCACCGATAAAATATACATGAGCACATTACTCAGTGTTACGGCCTGAATTTTTACGTATTAAATTGAAAGAATATGATATATTATTGCGAAATTCAGTATAGTTTGAATAAAATAAACATACTGTTAAACAATATTCTAAAATATCACACATTAGATAATATTTTCATTTAGTAGTAGGAAATCATTGTAGATGATATATATGTATATATGTATGTATCAAAGAAAAATGTTCGTTCTGTATATTGATTCAATTGTATCATTCCTTATTAACGTTTTCTGGGAGGGAATGAAGTATCATTACCTTAATTTCAATTATCACCAAAATATATGGAAAAACTTGATGAAAATCAGTATAAATGTATTACTGAACAATTTCAGGGAATTATGGATGTTTTCTAGACAATTTTTCGATTAAATTAATGGTTTAGTATGGTTATTATAAACATTAAATTAATACAAACTTAGGAATTCAAAATACAGATAATTTTTAAAAATACATTTAAAGATAACAGAATCATTCAATATCTCAGAAATTTTTATAAGTCATACCAGCTTGTCACTATAATTGTATTTTTGAACGTTCTTTCACCAAAGATACAGAGGATAAAACATGACTGCGCTCAACCATGACGTGCGCCCAAATCATGTATTAGATGCATGTACACAAAAATCATTACAAACAAATTAAAAGGTGATAATTTTTATGGTGGCTTCATTGATTGCTTTGGAAGATATTTCACGACGTTTACAATTTCTTTTTCAAAAACTTTTAATAATATTGGTATACATTGGTATAAGGGAAGTTTACGCGATATATGTATATATATATATATATATATATATATATGTACGAGTATATATATTTTTATTTCTTTAATTAATTATATTTAATTAAAGAATTAAAAAAATATTTAATATAAAATACATCACGTCTTGGTAATTTTTCTTTAGCATGTTATTATTTTAATTAGTATTTATTTTTTTAATTACATTCTACCTTATTGTATATTTTAATATTGTCTGTCTCCCCCTTCTAGAAGAATTTCTGCAGGCACCTATAGGCATATGTGTATTTTTACAGATATTTGTTATAAATAGGAGTATTATTACATAGATCAAAATGTAATTAGTATTTTGTTTGGATTAAGCCAAGTGCCTACACCTATAAATATCAACTTTTTGTCGTTGCTATTTACATTCTAATATCGAAAATTTGATAAAATCGCAGAATGATAAATAATGAATTTATTAATTTATTAATTTGTTATATATAAAAAATTGTGAAAAAGGAAACACAGAAAATAATGAATACGAAAAAAAAACTATGGGAAAAATTTAAAGAATCCGACATATTAGGTGTCTTAAAAAGACTGAGATTTAACTGAGAAGGATATGTGTGGATAGCAGAGGACAGGATAGTTTAAAAGGTCATTTTGGGGAAACCAGGGATAAAGATGAAGAGGACGACCAAAACAACGGTTAATTATTATAGATCTTAAGCTTCTAGAAATCGAGGATGGAAAAATGGATTGAAATACATAGTTGGACATAGTGGAAAAGGCGATTGAGTCTAAATGACTTCAAATAGGCCAAAAAAAACTATAAGCATACCATTATATTAATTTTTTAAATTTTTTATATCGATTTTTTTTTTAATAACTAACATAATATGTCTAAATTCATATATTATTATTATTTATCATATATCATATATTTTGTATAATATATATATATATATATATATATATATATATATATATATATTTTTATATATATATATTATATTATTTTTTCAAAAGAGTATTAAAATTTTTTTAAATTATAAATTTATTTATATTATGCGTCTTTGAAAACCGCTAAATATTCTACATATTCATAGTTCATTTAATTTTTACAGTCTGTTAATTATTGCAAGATAATGGATAACAATATTTGATGGAGGTATTAGTATGTAAAACAAGTCTTTAAACTATTAATATTATAGTGTTATCATTTAATATTTAAAAGTTTAGATTAATATTTCAGCGACATTTAATATCTACTCTCACGAGTAGTTCAGGAGTGAACAGAGTTATTATTAAATAAACATTATTATAGGTACGTATTACGGGAACTAAAGTATATCCACAGAGAAATAAAATATTTTACTATATCAATACTATAGTTATATCGTTTTAAAAGAACTATAAGTATGCAATCTTTTTTCTTTTTAATGTATTTTTTTATGTATTAGAATAAGAATACCTATGTTTATACAAATTTTAAAAATGTTTTTCCCTTTACTGCCCGAACTACTCGCAGAATTAGGTGACCTATATCTGCATATTATAACTTTGACAAAAATAATTTTTTTAGTTTTAGAACCTTATATAGGTATGGTATGTCAATTATTGATCACGTGGAAAAAAATCATCGATTAAAAAAAAAAAATTTCAGTAACGAAAGTCGGATTAAAAATATTTCCTAATAATATTAGTATGCCACGTGGTTGGAACAGTTTTTTAAAACTATTATGATCATGTTTTTTCTTTTGTGATAATTAAATTTTATTCGTTGAATAATTTTCATTTTGTTCTTGACTACTAAAATATAACACAATTAACAATATTATTATTGCACCAAAATATACCATTGCATTTTATTTTGATGGTCACTATATATACTGTATATTTTTTCAATTACATTAACCTATTCTTTTTAATTATTTTAAAGATCTTGTGTAATTTGATAATAATTTAATTATACACCACTTTCTAAGAAGTCCATTTAAAAATATTACGTAATATTTATTAATAAGTTATAATATTTTCAATTTCTTCAATTTATTACAGGAACCAATATTTATAATTTAGACCATCCAAGATGTTTCTTTTAGAAAATTATTTTTTTGCAAATATGTAATGTTATATTTTATTTTTTCACAGATTTAAAGGTTTTTTTTGGCAACATAATAGAGTTTTTGCAGTAAATCCATTTAATGTTTAGTTTTTACTTATTTTCAGTTTGTTTTTAAGGGATGTCTTAGGATTATTGAATTGTGTATCCCCATTTATACTCTTCAGTTTTTTGAGCACCTACTTTTTGATCAATATTTGATTACTACGGCTTGCAGAGGCTATAATATACTTCTTAAGAAATCTCTTTTATGTATTAACGTATACACACACACACACACACACACATATATATATATATAAATGTATTTTGACTCGAAGAATCTCTCTCTCTCTCTTCAAATATATCCTAAAACTTAAACACTTTTCAACGAGTTGCAGTGCATTATTATTATTATTATTTTTATAATTATCATTAATTGTTATTTAAATATATTTTGCTATCAAATATAATACACGAGTACATTATATATAAGGTATACGAGAATATAAATTCTGTTCGTATATTGTTTGTAGAAAACTCAAAGCGCTCAACCAGTATTGATGATAATAATAATAATAATAATAATAATAATAATAATAATAATAATAATAATAATATTATTATTATTATTATTATTATTATTATTAATTGGTGGTCTATGTGCAGGTTATAAATTGTATTTTAAATAATTTTCTACTCTTTAAATACTTATGCCAAACATTTTCTTTTTGGTGATGACACAAAATTAACGTTTAGAGTCAATATATTTATATGAATGAAGTTAAAAATCCCGTAAAACACAAATAGATATAAAGTAACTTAACACATTCCTAATCTTTGTAGAAAATATTAAACGGGTAAAACAATAAAATATAAATTATACAATAAAATTGTTTAATGCTAACTATAGTTTTAAATAAGTTTTTAAAGAACAATCTCTATTTGCAATTTTAAAATCAAAATATGTATTACCTGACTTTTTTGGGAAATTTCATATAGTTTGACATAAAAATACTAAATGTAGTATGAAGAACGTCTTTTAGATTTTCGCGTGTTTCTTAATGATCTTTCCAATATAATAACTTAGTTTTAAATTTAAACTCATTTTTCAAAAATAATATTTAATTATAGATTTTAATAATGAGTTGAACAGCTTTTTTCTAAAACAAATATTCAAATTGATTATTTTTATGATGAATAAATGTTCCACGAATTTTCTTTTAATTACTAATGTCAAACGATATAATATATTAGGTATTTTATTTATAAAATATTTGATTATTACTTTATGTATATACTACGCCCTATTGCAAAAAGTTGTATTGATGATCGTGAAATACGTTTTAACCGTCGTTGCATCAATATTTACTGTTTTATGATATGTGTTAATATCTCATCAAAAATGGTAATATTTGTCGCTTAAAACCAAAATTATTTTCATTTTATTACTATCATGTATGAAATATGTTTAATGCGTAGGTATTTATTAAAAATATATATTATTTGTCGCATAAATGTATATATATTCAGAGTATGTGCGTTTGTATTTTGATTATACGAATATATGTATTACGTTTAATAGGAAATATCGTAACACGTAAATCCTAGCTATTTATGGTTTGGAGATTGAATATTTTATGTGTTGTTGATATTGTGATGGCATGCATTAATAATTATGAGCATATACCACACCACTGGAGCGAAATGCCAACATATTTGTGATGTAGCTGGAAACATATATTATGTACCTCGATTCTGTGCGGTTTTTGATGTACTGACAACACCGTGTAGGTAATATAAAATTTTTTTTTAAGCCAAAATCATTTCGTTTATATTCACATTTAATATTTATGTATTACACATACTTATTGCTTCACCTATCGAAAATCCTTTTCAACAATTATACCTAAATTTCTATTGGAGTAAAAAAAAAAAAATCGAGTATAATACGTAATATACTATGATCGTTGAGCGTCCAAATAATACTATGTAGGTATTTGCTTATATTTGTATAATACAATTACGTACGATAAATTTTTGTTTTTTATCTATAGTTTTTTTTCTCTGTATTATTTATATTTCAGTCCACTGTATTAAATCAATTTGAAATTGTTTATCATTTTAAATATTTCCAATATTACATAACTAAATAAAAAAAATGGTGAATGTTGAATGAAAAATTTACCAATAAATACCCTAGTCGTTTTATTACAAGTGTGGAAACAGTATTATATTTATATTTATTTCGATCTTTAAGTTATAGTTTTTAATACTCACTAAATTGGTATGTAATGACTAATGACCAAAAATCATTTTACTTACTATAAGAACGCCGAGTTCAGTATTGAGAACTAGAGAGCAAAGTAATTTTAAAATTATTAAATTTATATTTTTCCTTTTAAAAAAATTCTATACAATTATTTTAGTATATGTAGTTAAAATATTCGAAGTAAACTGTTGAATACATTAAAATTGGGTTAAATTGGATCATAAAATTGTTCTACAAAAAGGAAATCGACAATTTTAATATTTATTTTCATAATTAAATTTATTTGCTCCTTATACATTTTTAAAATTTGAATTTTGCATATATTTGCAAAGTTTATGTTTCTGTGATACGATATGATTTGTTGTTTGATAATGTTCTTTTAATCAATAATTAATCAGAGACTTTTGTGTAGTGCAATTATTATTTTTCTTTAAAAATGTCAAACGTATAAACAGTTCTAAGCAATACATTTTACTATTCTATAATATTAAATTGTAGTGATCTTCCTGTGAACGGAATTAATAATATTAATAAATAATAATAATAATAATAATAATAATAATAATAATAATAATAATAATAATAATAATAATTTAATAATAATAATAATAATAATAATAATAATAATAATTTGTTGTAAAACACGACGATGTGGGCCGTCAATTAAATGGAAAAGTCAAATATGCATATTTTAAAACCAATTATATATTTACTGTAATTGAACCAGAGAAAATGATCCACATTTCATATTCTTATTAAATATTCAAACATAATTATTTATAGTGGTTTCAAACATAAAATGAAACTTTCGAAATATAAATATAATTTAACATACATTGCTAAATTAGCGTCTGTTTGAGATATATTAATGTAATAATATTCCATTTGACTTAGTAAATAGTGTAAATTATT
The DNA here is from genome assembly GCA_032441835.1 of Slavum lentiscoides. NCBI lineage: Eukaryota > Metazoa > Arthropoda > Insecta > Hemiptera > Aphididae > Slavum > Slavum lentiscoides. Next base: position 34,623,181 of record CM063706.1, on the reverse strand, counting down.
CAAAAAATAATATTGTTTTATAATTTTTAAAAATGAGATGTAAGTAATGTTTTTTTAAATTTGTACTTGTATATAAGATTGACAGAGAAATACATTTAATTATATATTTTATTTTTATATATTATTATAATAGCGTATGTATAATTATTAAATTAATTAAATAATAATAAATTATCAAAACACGTGAGTCAATATCGTTAATATTCGTGTTTATTTGCAAAATTGTATTAAATTACAATGAAACTTAATTCTTCTTCTTCTTCTTTTCTGGTTAAAAGGCCTTTCAAGACCATCCCATCTCACACCCATTCCTCCATTCTTCTCTATCCATTGCTCTTTCTTTCCAATTCGTTCCTCCTCCTAGCGATTGCACATCCTTTTTAACTAAGTCTTCCCAGCGATCTTTTTCCTCGCGGGTTTTGTTCTAACACTGCTCTAATTAGTTCATTTTGGCTCCTCCAAGCGTGGCCTGCCCATTGGAGTCTTCGCCTTTTTATCACTTTTGTTATTGTTGTGTTTTGGAATAATATTTCTAGCTCTGTATTCTTTCTCCTTCTCCATTCACCGCTGATGTTATCCTTAACTGGTCCATAGATTTTCCTCAATATCTTTCTTTTCATTATCAAAAATTTATTTTCGTCAGATTTTCTTAGCGGCCACGTTTCCGCTCCATATAGGATTACTGGGCGGATCAGTGTAATGTACAATTGCTTTTTTAGTTCTATAGATAATACTCCGGATCCTAATATCTTTGCAAGCCCATAGTAACATTTGTTGCCTGTCTGTATTCTAGCTGCTACTTCCTTCACTATATCATTATGTTCTGTTACCATAGTTCCAAGATATTTAAATTGTTGCACTTTGTTGAAGTTATACCTTCCAATGTTCAATATGTTAGTAGGAAACTTAATTAGTGTAGGAAAATAAATATTATAAAAAAGAAAAATATATGATTTATATTTATAAATTTGTAATATTTCCCATTTCTACGTAGGTAGTCAGTAAATATTAAATTTAATCACGAAAAATGACAAGAAAAACCTTTTTAAAATATTATCGACGCAGTGTTTATAACATTCTAAATAAATCCAATATTATATAATGCGTATTATGCACATACGAAAATATGCGTTTGACGTTCTAATTTGTTTGTAACGAAAATTTAATTTACTTTTATTGATTTAATATACTTTGTGGATGTTTCGAGAAGAAACATTTAAACGGGGGTTTAAACGTCAATCAAATTTCCGGGTAAATTTTTTGTCGTAATGCGTTTTAATTAGTTTTAATCGCATTACACGATAGAGTTTTGTCCAATATCTCGGTGTCGACCTCAAAGTTTAAATTGACGGTTATTAAAAGCAGAGTATTTTTTTTATAATGACATAATTTATCGATTAAAAGTTCTAATGTTTATAATTAAATATCGTGCTCAATAAACCGTCGGGGATATAAGACCGAGTCAATTACAACATGTTTCAAAAATCCACCGAAACGTCGTTTTACGGGTATAATAATTTAAATAATGATTTATCGTCAGCCCCCTCGGTTTATTTCGTTATTTATAACGGTCTGTTATTAAGCCACGTTCTCCAGGATCACACCTGCAGAACATGATGTAAACTAACCGTGTAATGTTGAACACAATCAAAATATTTACAAGTATAGGTTTTGGTTCAGAAATATCACCGGCGTACATTTACATAACTCGATACTCTGCCGACGGATTGCCATTTAAGTAAATAATTTTAGAACGTATTATGGCGTTTATCGCGCATTTATTAAATAATATTGTATAGTTTCTCGTTTTACATCAATAAATTGTAGAATAATTCACCGAACACAGTTATTTTTATTTAAGTATTGCGGTCTCTTAAACAAGTCCGTAACAATGGTGATACACAAAATAATATGAAAATAACATCTAATGTAATATATTTTTACGTTTATAAAAACAATAACGTAATACGTATATAATATTATACATTTTATTAATTGTAGGCCGTGTCTGAAAGTTATTTTTCCTTTCCAAGCGGTACCCATGCTCTTAGTTCTCGAGAAAGTGTTATACAACGACAAATGTTGTTTAGTAAAGAACAGTATACCAGTGTAGAGAATTTCAGGTCAGTAATTTTTAACAGTGTTATAAACGTTTATATAAACATTTTTTTATTACTCTCCAGAATTTATATTGGCACTTGGAATATCAACGAACAACCGACAGTGTCATCGCTTAACGATTGGTCGACTCCCGATTCTGAACCTCCTGATATTTATGCCATCGGGTTTCAAGAACTTGATCTGAGCAAAGAAGCATATCTTTTACACGATTCTCCTCGAGAAGAAGAATGGCTGTAAGTAACTCTGTTCGGAATTGGCGGGGCAAAAGATAATTTCGCTATCGCGAAGAACCGGTCTGCCGGCAATCGTGGACTTTTCTATAAAAGTCCACCGCCTCGCCGCCGACTCCTCGACGCCTTTCCGTCACCGACCGTGGTCGAATTCGGTCGTTTCTGTGTAACCCTCCGGTTACTGACGCCGAGCTATTTACTGGGTCGCCAACCTAAACCCGGATAGCAATCGTTTATGCCGGAGGTTTAGGATTTTAAAATTTGTTTTTTTTTTTTTAAATGAAAAATTACACCACGATTGTTTTCTTTTCCTTTTTTTAAAAAATGTATCGTATAATTAAAAAAAACGACAACGATTGAATAATACGATTGAACAATATCAAAATTTAATACAAAAAAATTAACAAAAACCGGCCAAGTTACAAAATAATGTAAAAAAAAAAATAGCATACCCGATTATGACCGCTCTTGTCCGTTTTACACATCGCTGGGAGAGATCCCTGAGGATCTACTCCATATTTTTATAATACATTTAAACGATTAAAAAAAATATATATATATATATAACAAAAAATATATTCGACGTCGCCACAACCGGTACGCGTCGGACCAAACGAAAAAGTAACTTAATTAATATGGCCCGGCCGGCATGAGTATCTTTGTCGCAACGCTTTTTAGGTGGTGGCTATCGGGCTTTCTGCTTTGTATGGTTTCCTTACGCCGCCGGTACCGCGTGTGTATGTGCGTCAGCGCGCGACAATATAGACACTCTCGTTACGTTACATCTGTACCGTGTCCGAACTTACATTGATCTTGGCCGTACGCGCCTTTTTTAACACGTCACGTTTTGTGTGCGCTTTCCGGACGTCGCGTTGACGATCAGTGTTGTATATTATCTAGATAGATTTATCTAGATAATTTTTTTTTTATCTTTTATCTTCTATAGATGAATTCAAAATGAGCTATCTGAGTCATTATCTTAGATTAATATGTAAGTCATCTAGATAAATTTATCTAGATAAAATAAATTTAATAAGCGCTTATATTTTATCCAATACCCACAAAAATTTGAGTTTCTCGGTTACATTTTTTTTTCAATTTTCTATCCTAAATAAATTCAACTACAGAAATCCTAAATAATCTTTTTTTCTGCGTCACAATGTTGGATTTATCAAACGAACGGGCGACGCAATATTCCATGGGAGCAAGCGAGTGTCCGAGCTACCCGTGGACTACGATCGGAAACGCGAATGTTTTCAATAATAGTCTACAGTGTACAATAGAGAGCCTTGATATACTCAAAGGTTTGAACAAAGGCTCTCTAGTCTACACTATACACATTGATTAAATATATGTATATTTATGCAATGCTATACAGAAAATAGTTCTACGTAATTATCGTCGCCCGCGTCAGAAACAAACGAATTTGTTCCTACGCGGCGACAATTCTATTATCGCCCGCCCATCTGATTACCGTTCAAATAGGACTTTCCATTAATAAAACCTATTTTTAATTTTATGGCGTTATGCTCTTTTGGTAGTTTCTGTTAGACCTTCGTTTAAAATAGCATATGCAGGGAGGGCTGCGAGCAGGCTACCATCATCCTCCCCTTAAATCAACATTTATTTTTATATTTGTTGCATTGATGTTGTGTGTTTAATGTTTGTAAAAGCTAATGGCCGTACGATAAATAAATAATTAATTAGAAATTTTATAATACTTATGTAGTAAAAAAAATTTATCTTTTTTTTTTATCTAAATAAATTGTAATTAATTATTTATCTTTATCTAGATAATTACAATTTTAATTATCTTTTATCTTAATCTAGATAATTTTATTGTCTAACATCTTTTATCTTTATCTAGATGATAAATTAATATTTATCTTTATACAACACTGTTGACGATATTGGCCAAACGGACTGGTTTGTGCCTACGACGTTTGCTGTGCGTCGTAGTATTTCGTCGTGTCTTTTCGTTCTCAACGTTAACGTGTTTTGTTCTTCGCGCGCGTTCGTTGCCGTGCAGCGACAATTATTTATTCGTCGCTCACATTCGTGCGTTTCGATCTGTTTCAACAGTGCGTGCGGTGCGCCATCGTCGTTATCACGGCCCATAGTCGTAACGTATAAACGTTGCATATTATTTGTCGCGTCACAATTGTGAATTGTTGTTACGATTTTATTTATTGGTTTTTTTTTTTTTATACTTGGGCGCCCATTATCCGTTATTTTGTACTCGACTTTTACGTCATCCAGTGGCGTACATTCAAATTTGTTCTGGGGGTTTAAAAAATAACCAACACTAAAACCATCCCTTTAAACGGCGCATGAAGGAATTTATGAGTAGGAGCCGATAGTGCACAATACCTGTGCACCGTTGTAGAGTGTAAAAATTAAAACATGTTATAACGCGCAACGGGCCTTATAATAATATCACAATTTTTTTTTTTTTTTTTTGGTCCTGGGGGGGGGTTTGAACCCGAAAACCCCCCCCGTATGTACGCCACTGACGTCATCGATATTTGTTAATATTATATTTATACGGTCGTTAGTTCGCCGTACTTACCCCTAATTAATTACGGTGTTTCTTATTTCATTGAGTTACCTATTCCTATATACACCACGAGTCTAAGCCGACAACCGCCAAATATTGTAGGATCGGTTTAGGCGAAAACAAACTTAAATGCCATTCGATTTACAATTATAATTTTGCTTTAGAACTTAAAAACACCAGACTTTATTGGAAGTCTGTATTTTAATATAATTATTTTTGAAAAGTTAAGACGCCTAAATATTTCCATTAGAATATAATTTCACACTTATTCCATTAAATACCAATGTACGTGTCATTAATGGCAATTATAGCATTGAAATGTATTCTATACAATTTTACGTCAAAAATAAAATGAGTAATAAATAAGTTTATTTACATTTTTTTTTTTTTTTTTACTGTCAGTTGACGGTATTTTAGTCGTTTGAGATAATTGTTATTTGTCTAAAAATGTTTACAAATAATAGTAAATTTGCGTTTGGCAAATACTGACATTGTTTATTGTTTAAATAATAATCATCAATAGAGTACAAGACAGATTTTGAACTAATTATTTGTGTTTTGATTTTATTATTAATTAGATATGCTGTAACAAAAAGTGTAAATTCCTATGGGAATTATAGAAAAGTGTCATTAGTTCGGTTGGTGGGTATGATGCTCATAGTATTTGTAAAAAACAAACACATGGAACGTGTAAAAAATGTTACTACTGACACTGTTGGTACTGGAATTATGGGAAAATTAGTAAGTTTTAAAAAAAATATTTTGTATTAATATTATAATCATTAAAAGTCATTTTAGGGAAATAAAGGTGGAGTTGCCGTTCGCATGGATTTTCATAACACATCCTTGTGCTTTGTTAATTCACATTTAGCTGCTCACGTTGAAGAATATGAAAGACGCAATCAAGACTATCACAATATAGAATCACGAATGGTGTTTTCAAATTTCAAACCTCCAAAAACTATTAAGGCTCATAAGTAAGTCTCATCAAAAATATAAAGTAAAACGTATGTTAAATTATTGAGTCTGAATGTAATTGCCATAATACAAGAAACTATATTTTTTAAATCAAATGAAAAAATTTGCTAAATTTAAATTTATGCATTGCATATTTATTTTAGTCAAGTGTATTGGTTTGGTGATCTCAACTATAGAATAACTGAATTAGACGCCACTTCTGTTAAACATTTGGTAAGCAAAAATCAGTTTAAAAATGTACTAGAAGCAGATCAACTAAAACAGCAACATCGGGCTGGAAATGTCTTTAACGGTTATATAAGGAGGGTCCAATCAATTTTGCCCCAACTTATAAGTACGATCCAGGTACCAACGACTGGGATAGCAGGTGTGTTTATTAAATATTGTATCTTAAAATAATAATTTTTCTCAATTTTATTATTATTGGTTTTTAATTAGTAAGAAGAACCGTGCTCCTGCGTGGTGTGACCGAATATTGTGGCGAGGCAATTCGATTAAACAACTCGCTTATAGAAGTCATCCTAAATTATTGATAAGTGATCATAAACCGGTCAGCGCGTTATTCGAATCTGAAGTGTCAGTTAAAATTGATGTTTAACATTATGAACACAGTGAGTACATTATGAAGTTACAATTAAATTTTATCAGATAAAAGTTGTTGACATGACCAAGTACAGAAAAATCTATGAACATATAATGAAAAAATTAGACAAAGCGGAAAATGAATATTTACCTCAAGTGATGGTCGATAATACTGAAATTATTTTCAATATGGTGCAGTTTATGGCACCTCAAGTAAAAGAATTAACAGTTGCCAATACTGGTCAAGTTCCTGTTCAGTTTGAATTTATAAAAAAATTAGACGATTCAACATACTGTAAAGAATGGCTGCGAATTGAGCCTTTCATGAGTTCTATTGATCCTGGTAAATTATTTAATCATATATGTGCAGTGGATTACAAACAGAAAATAATTAAACACTTAATTAGGTGAAAAATGTGATATTACCTTAGAAGTTTTGGTAGACAAAAGATCTGCGTATAAAATGAGCAGTGGCCAAGACAAATTATACGATATTTTATTATTACATTTAGATGGTGGAAAGGATATTTTTATAACTGTTACAGGTAAATAATTATAATAGCAATTTGTTTTTGTTTTATAATTTATAATTTATGTTTAGGTACATACGAACATAGTTGTTTTGGCTGTTCATTAGATACACTCTGTTATGTAAAAGTTCCCATTAGAGATATACCGTTTGGAAAACTTATGGATCTCGTAAGTATTATTAATATTTTGCATTACATGTGATCAGTGTTATAAATTATTTTTTAGAGGGTCCCACACATTTCCTTTTTCAAAAACAAAATTGTAACGAATAAAAATATGTACTGTGTGATGCAATTACGCTTAATCAAAATCCTAATTATCGTCATAAAATTGTTTGCATGGTAAAATATTGAAATTGTCATCGAATTTAAATTGTAACAATTATAGGTATTGGATCAATTTTCACACTTAATTGATGACAATTTCATTTGTACCCAGCAGTTTTACTTTTTCAACAATGCAAATACTAGCAAAATAATATCAGATGAAAAAAAAATTAATAGCATTTTCAATGTTAAAAAGATCTATATTGAGTTGAATTTTATTTTTATTTACTTATAACTGTAGTTTTAACACATTTTTCTGTGTGGAATGGCCTGTTATTATTTTTGGAAAAAATAATTGGTGTGTGGTATCATTTTGGTATTAAAAATTAAATTATTTAAAATTTCATAATATTATTTATATATTACTTTAAGGGAAACAATAAAAATAACATGAATTCAAAACCTTACAAAGTACCAAAAGAAGTGTGGTACCTTGTTGATCATCTGTATAGACACGGTCTTAAACAAGAACACTTATTTGAACAATCTGGTCTCAGATCTGAATTTATTCAGATACGAAATTGGTTGGATAGTGGAGCGCCAGATGCATTACGTATGCCTCTTATTTGATTATTTGTTGGAAAAAACAAGCAGTTTGTAATTTTTTTTTCATTTGTTTTTCAGCTGTTAGTGTGCATTCTGTAGCCGAAGCTCTTTTGATACTATTAGACAGTACATCGGAACCAATAATACCATATAATTTGCACGCGGCCTGTTTATCCGCAGTCTCTAATTACAGTCACTGTAAACAAGTGTGTATTATTTTATAATCACAACATAATATATTTTTTCAAACTTTCATTTTATGTTATTTTTTAGATTATTTCTCAACTGCCAGAGCAAAGTAGAAATGTATTTTTATACCTTTGTGTTTTCCTTCGAGAGCTATTAAATCATTTCATCGATAATGATTTATATGTAAAAACTATCGGTTCGTTCCTATTTCGTATTTATATTTATATTATAGCAAACATTTTTCTAATGGATACTTTATTATTGAATTTAGCGTCTGTTTTCGGTGAAATATTTATTCGAGATCCTCCAAGGTCACGTACAGATGAATCTAGCCATAATAGAACTTCAATGTCCAGAAAAAAGACCAATTTTGTATACCATTTTCTAGTCAACGACCAAAGTGATATTATACGTACAATCATATAATTGGTTGATAATAATCATGTCGTATTCTGTTATTTTTAAGGAAACATTTTAATTTGTCCAGTTTTAATTTTATAAATTGCTCTTTTCCAAACAATTTTTTTAATAAATCAGAGTTTTTAAATTGAAGCCTATCGTACCATTTTGAAACAATTATTCGATGTATAAAAATATGTACTATAAATTATTTACTTAAGCAATAGGATAAATTATCTAGAAAATTATGAAACATTAGAATACTAAATTATAATTTTATTTTTATTATTGTTATTTATTTACTATGGTCACAGAATAAAACAATGGTGTTGTGTTATGGTGTTTATATGTGTGTGAGTAGGTCAGTTTGTTTATTTGGTTAAAATCATAAATTCTTCGACACCTAAGCTATTTTCGTACTAAAAACATATTTTTCTCAATATTTTTATAATTTTTGAAAACACAGATTACAAAATATATCGCATTTAAATTATATTATTTTAACAATATAATGTTCCAATTTCAGAATAATCTGTCGTATTATTTACAATCTTAAACCCCTTTGTATATTCATTAATTATTTTATATCAACAGATTGTTCATACCAAACTCGAGATAAATTTCATTGGTTTGTTTAAAAAAAAATTTTAAAAAGAGCCAATAACTCATTTTTTTTTTTTTTTCCCACTTAATTTTCGATTGCCCTGCCTTGATTAATCTTAGGGGTTCATTGCTCGTGCAATTGCTTTCCCTTGGGGTTCCTTTGTCAACCGTTAGTATTTTAAGTTCCACCTCCCCGCTGGTTGTACATATAATTATTCGGTTTATTACTTTAGCTGGTTTTTTAGTTTAATATTGTAGCTTAAGGTCTCAATATATTTTACTTATATAATTTATTTGTTAATTTAGTTATCTGTTTTGTTTTGTTTCTGTAAATATTATTTTGTTTTAGATTTAGATAATTGTCGAGATTCAATGTGTTATCACAAAATCTCTTTAAATAATAAAAAAAAAAAAAATGGTTAGAGGTATTAATGAGATAAATGATAATATAATAATGACATTTTGTATAGGTGTTAGGATAAATTTTGTAAAAGATGTTATAACTTGGGTAAGAACTAAAGTTGGGATTCCAGATCAGATATAGCTGGAGAGAATGGCAAAGAGTAAAATTATTAATACAGTAATAATAAATAGTAATAATAGTAGTAGTAATAAATAGATTTATATATTATGGTTTAGTATTATGGAAAATAATATTAAGTTATGTATTTAAATAATATAGGTATTTTAAAAATCATAAATATATTTCTAAAATATTCTGGTACAATATTTCTAATATATATGTAATCTGAAGATTTAAAAATATTGCCAAATAGTTTTAAAATCTTTTTTAAAAACATTTTAGAAATATCAAACTACCGGCCAAAAAATGATTACAAAATGTTTTTAAAATATAAAAGTATGTTCTGATGATCATATAAAATTATTTAAAAAATATCCTCATATTTAAAAAGCTGTTTTAAAAATATTTTTTAAATATATATTTGCTATGTGGGTTATGTCCGAATCACGTTCTGACTGGAAGCTCCGTGTTATTATTGGAATAAATGACTAATATGTGTTTGTTGTTGCACAGTGTTATTACATTAGATTATCAAACGTGCATGACTTCGGATTAAGTATTTTACGCGTTAACTTCCAAGTATGATGCGTTTTAGATTTTACAATGTTGTCTTTAAGACAATATATGTGTGTGTGTGTGTATTAGTTTATACTACGATCACAACTACAAATTTATTAAGCGATAATAGTGTTTATTTCAAATATTCTACCTATGCTTTTTATTCGAATAATGGAAAGAATTAACGTTTTCATCGATATTATTTCTAACGTTTTATAATATATAACAAGTTATGTTATTACTTATATAATTTTACATGCAGTTAATGAAACGGAAATATACATAAATTTAAATAAAACAATTTTATTAGGATTGTACGAACGAAGTAAATTTACCGAGTGTAATATTATCCTGTTACATCTAATTTACTGAGTGTAGTACGTTCTTCCTCTGAACACTAAAATACATTCAAAAGTAATTGTTAGTATCATTAAACAATAGATTATATTTCATTAAAATACATTTTTGGTATAATAAAAATAATGTTTAAAACATTTTTACTACTCCATTTGTTCACGTTAATCGACGCAAAAAATATGTAACCAATACGGATGTCAAAAGAAGTTTTAAAAAATAGCTATACAAAGGCTTTATCAAAAGTTATAACTATTAAACTTGTTTCTACCAATAAGGTATTGTTAATCATATTCATTTGAAGCAAAAAAAGCTTTTTACATTAAAAATTTAATTTAATAAAAAGTTATTGCACATTCCAGGATGTAAAGGTATTTTTTTTTTATCACGGTAGAGTGAGTTCAGATGTGTCCACGTCAATGTACATCGAGACAAAAAAATGACATTTTACAATTTCTATTTATACTCGGATGGCGGTTTTGAATTTTGAGCAAAAGAATAAGTAAACATTTAAAAAAATATATTTATATATACTATCTTATTTTAATATTATATGCAATTTTATAATTTGTATTTTATTCAGCACCCAGTTGTAATAAACATAAACTATTAAATGCAGTACACGTTCAATTTGTAATTGTAATAACCTGTTGCGTAAAAAATATATTATTTGTTAATAAATTGAATTTTTCCATACATTTTGATTTGAACATTGTTTCAAGAAAATGATTTGTTAAAATCAGATTCCTCAAATTCAGAGTTTATTTTTAAATAATATTTTTCAGATAAATCAAGTCGGATTACATTTTAACTCTAAATGTATTGTATAATATGGTAGTAGAATATAGTTAACATTTGAGTACTCGTAGTAAAACATTAAAAAATGTATATTTAGGAACCTAAACGCGTAGTTTATTTTATATATTTATGCTTGATTTTTTATCAGCACAGTATAAATAATTAATTTTATATAAATACAAATAAATGATCATTTTAAATGGCAATTATAAAAAATAAAATATTTAGTTAATAACTTTTGAATATTGTACAGTAAGAGAATTCTTTTCAATATCAACGTATATATATATATATATATATATATATATATATATGTAACATTAGCTATATGTTTTTTGTTCTTAATTTATTCGGCATAATCACACGTATCTAATAAAATATTTTGTTTTATTTTAACTTGTTGTAGAAAAACGGATATGAAACTTGTATCTTTAATAAGATTAATTTTTTTAACTTAGTATTAATTCGTATTTACGAACATTTTTCTTGCGAATTCAAGTGACCGAAATTTTCATTATTCATAAATAACATGTTTCAGACTTCTGGAAATAAAATCAGTTGTGTCAAAGAAAAAAATTACCTTCAAGTCATATTTGCTTAGTTTTACTTTATGTCATGACATTTATAATATATTCAGCGAATTCGTATTTAAGTGTAAATAGAACTTTAATTTCGTTAAAATCGGCATCGCGTATATTTGCATAAGCAATGTTCGTAATTTACTTTTGAATACCGCGTAATTTTATATTTAAAATGAATTTCATTTTATAAAAGTTTTCGTGTATATTTTGTGCAATATATTATTTGGTTTAACTATACGAAACGCCAATGTTAAACTTAAATTTTGTATAAAATAACAATAATTGTCGTAAATAATAAACGTATGGAATTTAGTAGGCATATTAGTACTATAAAATCGTTGAAAAATTGCAATACTTTTGTCATTTAATTAAATTGTTTTAATATAGTGTTCGTAAACGTGCATTTAAACACAAATGCACGTAAGCGTTATTTCAAGGTTTTGTTTAGTAATCATGTCAACTCATAAACTTCGGCGATTATTTTACAATTCATTTTAATATGGCTCCATATTAAACGTCTCACTGCGTATAACAATTTAAGTATTTTATTTGCCCAATTTATACATATTCCTAGTATTATAATATATTATAGAAATTTAGTATGGTAATAAAACTATATACCACACAATAGGCTATTTTTATTCGATCGTTTTATTCATTCCACCTCCGTGACTCACATACGCATACGTACATCTAAATGGCTTTTTGCATAGTAAATTATTTTACGATACGCACCGATATATCAAATAATAAAAACAAGAATAAAAAACAAATAAATAAACGAATAATAATAATAATAATAATAATAATAATAATAATAATAATAATAATAATAATAATAATAATAATAATAATAATAATAATAATAATTATAATAACAAATATTGCCGAGTAGGATATTGAAGGATTTGTAAGAAATAGATGAAACGATCCAAGTGAAAGGTTCAAAGGATAGAGAGCAGTAGAGAGTAGCGTGTGGCAGGCACCGTTGACTCTCGAAGGGCCGTAAACTGTGAAAGATGACGAAGAATAAGTGTAGTCATAACGTCGGACATTAACTAGTTAAAAGTTTAAAATTGAGTTTACTTTAATTATTTAAATTAACTTTTAATCTAATAAGTTCTTTTTTTTCTAATTTGTGTATTAACTTCAACGTAATCATTTGTACAAAATTGTTTAAATTAAGTAAAAATGCTACTGTACAGTTATTATACACTGTTTACAGTGTATTATAGCATAATTATAAATTATAATACTGTTGAAGGTTATACGACGCTGAAAAATTGTTATCTAGTATTTTACTGTTTTTTTTTCAAATCCTATTAGGATATTTAATTAAATTAATTACACCAATTTCATAAAGTTAACTTTTAACTTTTGAAGTTAAAAAAAAATGTTAAAAAAATAAATAAGTCTCACACTATTATATAATGAAGAAAATAAAGTACGGATAGGATACAGAAGTATTTGTCACACACTATAACATATTATGTACATTGGATTCAATATAAAATCTAAGACGTTACCAATTACCATTGATTAATATTAATTCACTTGCCTAGTATTCATATTACTTATATTTTTTCGTTTTATCGTTAGAAGAAATAATATATTTTTTTATATTTGTAATATTATCTCTATTGATATTTTTATATCCTAGAAGAAGAAAAAGTATAGTGTTTTTTTTAATCGTCTCGGTTTGCACAATTCTTTGCTGTAACGCTTTCCGTTGCTTTGATACAAAACGATTACTTATGTGATACCTAAGCTCGGCGGCTATAGACAAATTAAATTGAACGTAGTAAGAAAGCGCAAGACACAATTATTCGTGGGACCTCTTCCAAGTAATAAAAATTTATAATTTATGTTTTAAAGAATTTATTAAAAAATACTATTAAGTTGAAATTTGTATTTATAAATGTTCTATTTACATGCAACACGAGCGCGTTTTTGTTGCGCGAGAAAAAAACAGATTATTGTCAAATAAATATATTGCATTCCTCAGAATGAAAAACAAGTTTTCTTATAAAGCTCTATTGAATTCACGTCGCGTTTTTCCTACTTTTATTTTTTCCCGGGCGAATTCCGTTCTAAAAATCGTCGTCGTAAAAACAAAAGATCGCTCGCATTACGCGTCATTCTCTACACTGAGTTCATATCGTGATTTTGAAATATTTTCATTTAAATGGACATTTTCTCTCTCTCTCTCTCTCTCTCTCTCTCTCTCTCTCGAAAACGCTGGAACATTTTCTTTTGTTCGTCGTATAAAAGGTCTTTTTTTTGTGCAATGTTTAACTTCGTTGTTTCGTAAAGGACGGTAATACACCGCGACGAAACATTTACTCATTTCCTGGTCCTCCCCGATATTTTATCACAGGACACAGGCTTGGTGTATAGGGCCAGCGCATAGGGATATGTTACACCCCCACTTCATAATTTGTTCAACAAAGTGATTTTTAATCGTCAAATTCGATTGTAATGGACAATACTTATCAAATCGGTGATAAGGAAAAAGAATTAAAAGATATCCGTATCGCGTATGGTATTTTAGCTGTTCTGTTATAACAAAATTGAAAGTTGATAAGAAAAACAAACGGTGGTCAATGGTTTATAGTATTCCATGCGCGTGGCTGAATAATATTTGATTACGCGATAAAAAGGATATGTTTTCACACGCCGTTTGGACGGTACGATTATATATAAGAACAGTTATTTTATTTTTATTTTTTTTCTTACTGTTGTTTTTGCTTCTATCGTTATTATTCGACAGATGTATTCATCTGTTTTCGATTTATTGACAAATTTCATCAACGTAGAGATATTATAATTATCAAATTTTTTTATCGTCTGCAGTGACCTGCTTTCTGGTAAGTTTTTCTTATTGCCCGTTATACGACATGACGAATAAAAGGTTTTAATTAAAATTCATAAGTGTCAAAGTTTTGCGCAAAATATTTTTTATGTGTTATTTTATATATATAAACTGTTTTCTTTGTACCAATAAGTAAATTTGTCGAAAAAAGTTATGTACGCACTGGAGTGGGAACTGCAAAAAAATACATATACTCGTATATATATTAAATACGCTGTAAACGTGTTAATAATTCAGTACTATATATTTTACTAAAACAGTACAGATCCTGTTGATACTCGTTTTTAATAAAATATATAAGAATAATATAAAAATGTTACTATGTTCGTATTTTAGATTTTGAGCGAAAAAACATACAATGGTGTGTTTTTTATTTATGTCTTTACCAAATAAGTTCTGCCAAATGTAGTTATCCCATATTTACAGTCATACGCGATTTCCGATCGTGAATTTCATCTAGTTGGTTGCATCTAGAGAAGTCATTTTTCGATTTTCTCTATACATTTTACAAGCGTCAGGAAAACTATCGAAAAATTACATAAAAAAAAAACGGTAAACAAACGCCATTTCGTATATATATATATATATATTATTATATTTATAATATATATATTATATATGGAAAAAGTTGTTTTCAATTTTGGATTTTTTATTGCAGTTCTAGATGTTGAGATATTTAATTCATAAAGGGGATAATTTTTTCTTTGATTTTAATGGTTGACAATTTTATAACAACATAGATCTTACGTTACTTCAACTATTTTCAAAAAAAATCTTGGCGATTCTAAGTCAAATTTTTTTTTTAATATCACTTTAAATTTGCCGACGAAGTGCAGTATATTTCACCGAAGCTCAGAATAGTTTTATTGAATGCGCAATGATTAATTGTTATTGCTTTCAAATGTATAGTTATACAAAACTCTAAAAAATCTTTATCTAAGTAACATTCGCACTTAAGCGACATCCACAATACCCAGCGGTGGCTCACTACTATTTCTTTTAACCAAAGTCGGCAGTTTCATTTATTTCTTACACCCCCTCACTCGGAATTATTTCGCGTCAGCCCTGGTGATGCAGAATATACTCGGGTATAGTTAGCGCGTTGGGTAACTCCTGCGGCAGTGGTGCCGAGTATGTACTTTATGTGGTTCATTTGAACTGCTTAAATTTCATGGTAGGCAGGTGGTACGTCTTCGCCGGTACAATTTTATTATGTAAAAGAACAATCAAAAAATATATGATAATTTAGTGAGAAATATGTGGGAATTTAAATGATTGTTTTTGTAGGGAGAATGAACAAGTATTAATAGAAGAACCACAAATTATATGTTTGCATATTGTGTATTGTAAGATAACATATTAATTACCATTTCTGTAAATACCTGTAGATGTAGATATCCTAAATAGGCTAAGAATGTCTTATTTTATGATTAATAAAAAAAAAAAATGAATATATATATATATATATATATACCTATAGGTTAATAACTATTGATGTAAGTCGGCCCTCTGTTGTACGGTGACCGATTTTAAACGTTTTTGTACGTTCTCGGTCATTTGTAATAAAAGTAAATAATGTTTGTATATTCACTTGCATTATATATATATATATATTATATTTTTATTAAATATTATAATGTATACATTAATATATTTATATAATATTTATTTATTAAATTTAAATGTCCTATCTAAACATACATATTAAAAACAATTGCCAAACAAACAGACTAATAATAGAGCCTTAAAGTAGCTTTTATATAAAACTTCAAATTAATCTACGGGTATATGCCCTAATTACTTACTACCCTAAGCATTCTTCCTAACCTATATAATATGGTTTTTTAATGTGCACGTACAATACCAGTTTCTAGCACTACTCCACAGCGAACTTTTTCAAAATTAAAAATTGTGAAAAAAATCGCTAAGGAACAACGATCTCTCAGGAACACTCGGAACAATATTAATGATTATTTTCTGCGAGTCTGATATTAATATTGATCATAATCAGGTTATTGATACATTTGCCAGTACTTGATTAGTTCCGGCAAAACATCTAACCAAAGTTTCGGTCAACTTTTTTTGATTTCTTTACAGAAACTTTATTCTATTTCTGTTACATATTTGAAATAATTTATGAAAAATATAAATAAATTTTACGTATATATTTTGTAATTTAAAAGAAAAACAGTTTTTATTCGTGAATAAATTATTTAAAAAAAAAGTTTATGCATTTAACTTTTTTCATTCCTGCTATTAATTTTATAATGAACATCATATGCATATTGCATGTAACTATGTATTAAATATTATTTAAAAGAAATATAAATAAATCTTAGAAAAATATCCACGATGTAGAGTTTTGTTACGGTAGGTGGGTCGGTCTTGATTAGAATTGAACCACCTCTATTTACTGAACTCGGTGTCACTGTCTCGCGGATAATGTGAAAACGTTTTTACATATTTCCCCGCCGCCGCCATCAGATTCTCCGCGGGAAGTCTACTTTAATTATCCACGAGACATCTGTCCAAATGCAGACAAGCCGGCACCGTACACCACACTCGCGTGTCTCCGAAGTTCACTTGGTATAAGAGGAGTTTATGTTTTATATCGACTACCACCCGAACGCGTGTGCCGCAGAGTAGTTGACGCGTGTCTGGTTGGCAGGCATACGCACGCAGGAAGTGCTTTCGGCGCAAACTTTAAACGAGTAACTGTGAAAGAATGACAGTCAGTCAGTATTTGCTAGCGTTTTGACCGCAAACAAAAGTGTCATCATCGGGGACGACGACGGCATGTTGTACTTCGATGACGTGCCACGTGCGCCTCACGGTCAATTGTTATGATCCGACGGACCGGGGACGTGCTTCGGACGGACATGGTTTTAAGAACAACCGCGAATATGGACGCGTCAGAGTGATCGGGGTAGGATCGTTGACGTTATCAGCTATTGCACTTTAATGTACGACGAATGAACGGTTGACAACTCGTCTAAAGTGTGGGTCGAATGTTTGGCACTGCAACAGGGAGATCTAAACGTTCAGATTTCATCGGTTTCATACGGAACATCGACTGTCACGAAGGCCGATGTCCATAATAGTTGTTTATAATAGTATATCATATCGTAACGGTTGGACAAATATGGACAATAAATACAATTGTAAATGAAAAATGCGGATCTTAATATTTCGATCAAAAATGTGTGATAATAGTTACCTACGTGTAGTGAAATATTTGGTTTTTTTTTACTTTGGGCTATATTAGATGGTATTTAATTAATATGTATACCTACTGGCTACTATAAATTGGAAGCATTGGCTTAATAAACAGTTTTATATGTGTAAAGTAACTATAAGAACATTCTGGTTGTGTGTAAAACAAAAAACGAGTTTAACGAGTATATATATATATATATATATTATGCCTATAATACTGTTTTGAATCACTTTTATTAGGTATTATCAATTAATACTAACAACAATTTAAATTTTAAATAATTTTAATGGACATTTATTAGATTCTGAGCGGAGCGATGAATGTATTGGTTTTACAATGATGTGTTTTTTTTTTAATATTTGTACCCAAAAATTCTACTGCAAGGAGTGTTACGATCTAAACAGTCGTGGTATATTTTCGGAAGTAAATGCATCTAGTTGGTACTTTAAATAGATCATTTTTCGATTTTCTCAAATGCACTTAAAAAAAATTCAAAAATTACGTAAAAACAATCAAAAACGCGATTTTGTCGAAATCGAGAATTTTAATTTCTTCGTAATTTTGAAACTAATGGTTATAGAAACTTGAAATATTCAAAAAAATATGTAACTTTTTATTAAATAAGGGAAAAATAATTTTCAAACATTTTCTTTCAATTTTGAACTATTTATAGAAATACGAGATTTTGATTTACTTAATTGAAAAAGAGATAATTTTTGGTTTTAAAGCTTTAAAAATTAATAAAATGTAAAACGTACGTTACTTTAACTGCATTCAAAAAATCTTAAGAATCACAAGTCATAATTTCCTTTTATAAACATTTCAAATTTTTTGACAAAGTATATTTTATTCTTTGTAGAAAATTACGTTATTTCAAAACTAGTGGTTCTGGAGTTTTGAAATTTTTAAATTTTAAAATGATTTTTCATTGCTTTCAAATGTAAAGTAATTACAAAACTCGAAAATCTTTAACAAAGTAATTCACTTAAGCGACATCCACAACACCCCGTGGACCGCTAACTTTTTATAATTAATTATTATTTAAAAAATTATGGTAAACTTCTTAATATGTTATGAGTATTTTGTATATAGATGCATAGGCGTAAGTAGAGGAAGAGTACAAGGGTTCATATACTGCCGAAATAGCATTCATATATTGTCCCCAATTTCATATCATTATATATGAATGTTATAAATTGGAGTACTGCATATGAAAACAGGAAAATGACAGTATCGATTGGAGAAAAGTATACAAGGAAAAGTTCTCTCCACCCTTGTCACTTGAAAATTGACAATAACCGCCACCGGTTGACCGTAAACGTAATGTTATGTTATCATCGAAAAACTTTAAAACTTTACCATTTTAATGTACGACAATTGGTATACATAAAATATTATCTTAAGTCCGCGACAGTATATTAAAGAAAGTAATTTTTAAATCCATACTATAGTATTATAATGTAAATACTTACCGGAATATCGGATTATGAAAAAAAAAAACAGATAATCATTGGCCCAGACCCGAGTGTCAGGTTATTAAATATACCGCGTTTATTCAAACTTGTATTACACGATGAACGTTGTATAGAAATTCTGGATTCAATATCATTTGAGACAATGCTGTGTAACGATAGACCAGCAGTGTCTCAGTTTATTACTACTACAGTCCTAGTCAACACGTTGAAATGAGTTCTCATAAAATTTTGGAATATGGACACAATATTGCACTGCAATCAAAATCAAATCGGTGGTTACGATTTCACGGCAATGGTGACTGTCGATTTTGTCATTATTATAGTACCTAAAGGCTAAAAGTAATATCAGTTTTAATATAAATAACGCGGTTTACGATCGTTATTGTAGTAAAATATCAGTCCACAGAGTATTATAACTTAGACGGAGCAAAACTTGTCGTAAACGCATTATTAAAAACTTACTTTAGAGCGAAAACGGTCGTTTTGCCCATAGGTTCATATAATATTGAATAATATATATAATGTAATAATGATTAATACTATTATTATTATTATCGTTATTATTGCGGTCCGCGATATTATAATATTATTCGCGTCGTAAAATATATAAAAATATTAAATAAAAATGTCTGTCCATAGTCGTAGGTACGATATAATAATAATAATAATAATATACGCGATGTTCAGTATTTTATGACTCAATAAAGTTTTCATTTTAAAACTCCGTACCCTGTACTAGGAGCGCAGCCTGGCGGATGAATCTTTCACGCGCGTATTGCTAGCACATTAAAACAAATATTGACGTTTTGACTTGTAAATAAAATATTATGACACACGTTTTCGCCGCTTTCGAGTGAAAAAGTCTTTATTACCTATACCGAAAACCTTAAAACAACGGGCGTTACTCGCAATATAACGCCGTGGCCTTAGGTACGTATTATAATAGTAATTATGACGGTAAACCCCATCGTTGTTTGATGTTTATGCTGCGCGAAACTTTAAAACATTATTAATTCAAAGAAGCTGAAATTCAGACACACCGTATGAGAAACAGAAACTCAGCTGAAGTCGCTTAGCGAAACGTGGGAAGATTGTTGCGGAAAATATCAGCGGTCCGGAACTTTTTTTTTTGGTAGAAAATCCAAAAATAAAAGTTCCCGTTTATGAGCTACCAAAAGAACTCTGGTGAACATTGAATAGAGTGAGAACTGAGCACGGTAAATGTGGTTACAACCTACATATATAGATGGGATATGTCAGTGTAAATTTGCCTATTGTGAATGTGATGAGGAACAGACAGTCCGACACATTGTAGACACATGCCCTACAACCAAATTCGATGAAAGCATTGAAAAACTCCATAAAGCAGAATCATAAGCGATAAACTGGTTGAAACATTTTTTTTAAATCTGTTTAAAAAAGATTTTTACTATCTTTTTTTCCACGATATGTTTATTTTAATTAATCAAAACTATGTCATATGCAACAATAATTTAAAAAATGAATTCTGTCACACTGAACACGTACAATGAAAGCTTGGAAATACGTTAATGTTTTACACCGGGTAGAAGTGTATTAGAAGAAGGTGGTTGATTCGTGGTCAAAAGATGGTGTACTCTATTTACTACAGTGATACGAGTTAAACGAGATAAAACTTACATGGGTCCATAAGTAGTAATAAGTTATACGAGTAGTGATTTAAGATACCTTTCTTTTTTCTCGATACTTCACGGTCGATGATGGCAGCATCCGCGGGTCAAACTCTGTTATAAATTCGATTCGCGAAAACGTGGAGGCGAAACGACCGTTGTAAATTAACTAATCCAACATAAATTACGAGTACCTACAAAAAGACACGCTTGACAAACGCCTCCTATTGATTTCCACCGAAACTGCATTATATGCCAGTACACCTTTAGACTACGCGTATAAATTATTTTTTCGAAATGAAAATATGTATATAATTACATATTGTTAAAATGATTCAATAAAATGACCTATTTGATAAATCTGTTTAACATACAAATGCGTACAACTGGATCGAGCAAAATAAATGTATTCGCGTGATAAGCTGTAATCGAAAATTTCCTATATCCGATCCTTATGTAATGTATACACATTTTGTACATAAATAAACTGTAAGGGATTACAAAGACATACACATTTTGAATATACAACTATAACGGTTATAAAATATATCATATTAGTGGCATAGCATAATTTAACACTTAAAGTAGGTTGCACTATTGCTCTCCCACCTCCGAGTGATGATTTAATGCCACCCAATGAACATTGCTACTGAGTACTGATCCACATATTCCCATCATGACACAAATGACTTGAATCAAATTATTGACAATATACTAATAAATAAGTATTCCGTAATGTATATATAGGTCGCAAAAGAATGGAAAAAGACTCTATGTGATAATATTTGATAATTAATTTGTATACAAAGTAATAATAATAATAATAATAATAATAATAATAATAATAATAATAATAATAATAATAATAATAAAAAATAATGACAATTAACACTAAAAACAAACAATCAAATTATGCAAGAGAGTCTATATCGCTGTCAATGTGGTAGGAACAGCACTTTACACTATAATATACTGTATAGGAAATTTCCAGATCCAGAACTATACAAGCGTCAATAATTCATATAAAAATATTCTCCAAATGAATCAAACTTGTAATTTTGTCGACATTGTACTCTGTTATTAAATATAGCGATATTAGGTTAGAGTTTATTCTAATTATTTTATTAAGATTTCAATATTGATAAAATCGATAATGGAATATTTAATTTTTAATGTTGTCTTTCCTTCACCATGTTTTTTGTGTATTGCATTTAAAGGGTTCAGGGGAAAAATTAAATAAAAAGCGTTGACAAATGGGACGGATTCCTCTTTATTGGTTTCCATGGCAGAAAATTCAGCGGAAGTGCTACCCGGTAAAAATTATTTAAAATATGCTCTCATATAATATGTACGTATATTATAGTTCGTGTATTAAATATCAGTTTTAGTACCTAGTTGAAAGGAAAAAATGTGTTGTCGAGGAATTACAGGAAAAGAAAAAAATCATTACTATATGTATATAATATATTAAAATGAAATTTACAACATATTATAGATACCGAGACGACTTCCACTGAATACTAATTCGTGTCAAATATATATAGGTATATACATCCTTACGTCGTCCACGTGACCGAAATTCTTCGTACAATGTAAGTACTATGAAAAGTAATATGAAAAAAAAAGAAATTCCGATCGGTCTCTTGACGGTGCAGACTTTAGTAAATTTTAATTATTTTATCCATTTTAGTGTATACAGTGTAGTCGCATATATATATATATGTCTGATGTATAAAAATGGATTCATGTATCTATTTTATTAAAAAACTCGGACTGAAACAACCACACTAAATTTAATAAAAGTTACTTCAATAAATTCTTTAGAGCCCGGTATAAGGGTCATATAGGTTATAATGATTTTTCGAATAACATGGATTAACTAAAGGAACAAACCTAAATTTTTTAAGATTCCTCCATCTTGGCATTGTCGATCACCATCACAACAGCAGTCGATTAAATATTTTGGTATCAACCTACAGTCTATTTGCTTCTTCAACGGTCAACTCCATATGTAGCCTGTTCAACTCAGAACCTTTAAATTTTAGCGCACAACTTGGTTGAAAAATATTGTGTACTATCAAGTACTATTGAAAAAGGGTAAAACCGTAATCTACTATATATATATATATATTTGTGTGTGTGTGATGTGTTTGACGTTTGTCAATATTGTTATTAGCAAAAGATCGGCATTTACTCGAGGCTGTAATATTTTTTTAACTGACGATATTCATTATTAATTATATTAATCGGGTCGTTTATGTGTAATAAATATGTATATAAAAGAGTATTTGTATTACTTATTTTTTTTTATTCTTAAGTTCTTAATTTTAATTCATATTAATTCTTCAAGTATCTCATTGGCGGAGCTAGGGCGTGTATAAGGTATGCGGTGGCAATTTAAAAAAAATCGCATATATCTTCGTAAATAATAAAAACAGAACTCCAACAATATTATGATATTTACGTGGAAAAATTGCGAAAGAGTTTATTAATTTTTTATATTTATGCACTATTTATATAGGGGACAATATTTATATATGATATAATCGAATAATAATAATAATAATTTTATTGTCAACAAGATATTAGTTCCGTATTATATTTCATATATACACTGCCGAGAACAAAAGAATTGCAAATACGCTCTTCTAATTGGTCCCCGCATATCAATGTAGGCACACGACGATATAAATTATTGTGTTGGTATTTTACAATATTATAGTACAATTTCTTTATTATCTCAAATAATGTTATCAAAATAATGGTTATCACGTGTCGGTAAAATTTAACGCAGATTAAGCACAGATTTTTTTCAACTGTGTATGAAACGAATATATTTAAAATGAAACATTATACGACTCGATCCTTAAACCAGAATCACTATGTAAACAACACAAATAGATTACCACACGGGAGTAATGTTTAAATTTTAGGTAAATATATTGTGCTACCATGCGGTCACACTGATATAGGGGGGATTCGAATGACGTAATTTTTTTTGTTTACATCGCGAGTGATCCATCTGTATTCATTTAATCTGTGGTATGGGTACGTACCATAGAGTAATATAGAGAGGCCGTTCCGACTGAAAAGTGAAGCGCAAAAGGTCTCTATTTCACAGGGTGACCATAGACTAAAAACAAAATATTGTATTAGTCATTTTGTATTAAAATGCATATCGTAGTGATTTTATTATGTTTTACCATTGATTATAGAATATAGTATATTCTATAATCAATGGTTTTACGTTATAACATTATGTTAAGGTATCTCTACATTTTAGGTACTCAATCATTACTTAGTTGTACTGTTTGTTGTGTCATTGTATTGTATTATTAACAAACATGAATGACTTTTTAGATTTTTTAGAAGGTAATTGGATTAATTATTGTATAGTTCGTTTATCTAAACGCTAGATATAAGATGTAAAAAATCCAGTTGAAATGCAAGATTCTCGTTTATTTTTTAAATAAAACAATAAAAATGTACTTATACCTATGTGATATGTTAGTACTTGATAGGTATTTCACAATGCATTTAAGGAATTACATACCTTCCTTAAAGAAGGTAATCATATCTCAAACAAGCAATTTTTTGATAATAATTATTAGTCATAAGCATAAAGCATGTACTCGACGTTAATAAAGGTATTAACGTATTAAGGTATTATAAAGGTATATTCGTTTGAGCATTAATACATATACTTGTGTATTAATTAATTTATTACATTAAATAAAAGGCAATTAAGTCTTACAATGATGAATTTATTTACAAGTTCATTACATAATATGTAGTTCAAACAATTTCATTAGTAGATAACCACGTACTGATAACATTTAACAAGCGGTACGTTTTACAATATTTTTCTTTATCAATAACGAAGGCACTGTTAAATAGAGTCCTTTTCCGCATCAATAAGTTAACATGGGCAAAATACCCAACGCCTCTCTATATTACTCTATGGTACGTACGCGCAATCGTTGCCGCCGCAGCGACGACTGTGATAATGCGCCGAGCAGTGTTGCCGTATTACCGGTTTACCGAAATACTTTTGTTTACGTCGCCGTTGTTTAAATCTGTTTAAAAAGATTTTTACTATCTTTTTTCCACGATATGTTTATTTTAATTAATCAAAACTATGTCATATGCAACAATAATTTAAAAAATGAATTCTGTCACACTGAACACGTACAATGAAAGCTTGGAAATACGTTAATGTTTTACACCGGGTAGAAGTGTATTAGAAGAAGGTGGTTGATTCGTGGTCAAAAGATGGTGTACTCTATTTACTACAGTGATACGAGTTAAACGAGATAAAACTTACATGGGTCCATAAGTAGTAATAAGTTATACGAGTAGTGATTTAAGATACCTTTCTTTTTTCTCGATACTTCACGGTCGATGATGGCAGCATCCGCGGGTCAAACTCTGTTATAAATTCGATTCGCGAAAACGTGGAGGCGAAACGACCGTTGTAAATTAACTAATCCAACATAAATTACGAGTACCTACAAAAAGACACGCTTGACAAACGCCTCCTATTGATTTCCACCGAAACTGCATTATATGCCAGTACACCTTTAGACTACGCGTATAAATTATTTTTTCGAAATGAAAATATGTATATAATTACATATTGTTAAAACGATTCAATAAAATGACCTATTTGATAAATCTGTTTAACAAACAAATGCGTACAACTGGATCGAGCAAAATAAATGTATTCGCGTGATAAGCTGTAATCGAAAATTTCCTATATCCGATCCTTATGTAATGTATACACATTTTGTACATAAATAAACTGTAAGGGATTACAAAGACATACACATTTTGAATATACAACTATAACGGTTATAAAATATATCATATTAGTCGCAGAGCATAATTTAACACTTAAAGTAGGTTGCACTATTGCTCTCCCACCTCCGAGTGATGATTTAATGCCACCCAATGAACATTGCTACTGAGTACTGATCCACATATTCCCATCATGACACAAATGACTTGAATCAAATTATTGACAATATACTAATAAATAAGTATTCCGTAATGTATATATAGGTCGCAAAAGAATGGAAAAGACTCTGTGATAATATTTGATAATTAATTTGTATACAAAGTAATAATAATAATAATAATAATAATAATAATAATAATAATAATAATAAAAAAATAATAACAATTAACTCTAAAAACAAACAATCAAATTATGCAAGAGAATCTATATTGCTGTCAATGTGGTAGGAACAGCACTTTACACTATAATATACTGTATAGAAAATTTCCAGATCCAGAACTATACAAGCGTCAAGAATTCATATAAAAATATTCTCCAAATGAATCAAACTTGTAATTTTGTCGACATTGTACTCTGTTATTAAATATAGCGATATTAGGTTAGAGTTTATTCTAATTATTTTATTAAGATTTCAATATTGATAAAATCGATAATGGAATATTTAATTTTTAATGTTGTCTTTCCTTCACCATGTTTTTTGTGTATTGCATTTAAAGGGTTCAGGGGAAAAATTAAATAAAAAGCGTTGACAAATGGGACGGATTCCTCTTTATTGGTTTCCATGGCAGAAAATTCAGCGGAAGTGCTACCCGGTAAAAATTATTTAAAATATGCTCTCATATAATATGTACGTATATTATAGTTCGTGTATTAAATATCAGTTTTTAGTACCTAGTTGAAAGGAAAAAAATGTGTTGTCGAGGAATTACAGGAAAAGAAAAAAAAATCATTACTATATGTATATAATATATTAAAATGAAATTTACAACATATTATAGATACCGAGACGACTTCCACTGAATACTAATTCGTGTCAAATATATATAGGTATATACATCCTTACGTCGTCCACGTGACCGAAATTCTTCGTACAATGTAAGTACTATGAAAAGTAATATGAAAAAAAAAGAAATTCCGATCGGTCTCTTGACGGTGCAGACTTTAGTAAATTTTAATTATTTTATCCATTTTAGTGTATACAGTGTAGTCGCATATATATATATGTCTGATGTATAAAAATGGATTCATGTATCTATTTTATTAAAAAACTCGGACTGAAACAACCACACTAAATTTAATAAAAGTTACTTCAATAAATTCTTTAGAGCCCGGTATAAGGGTCATATAGGTTATAATGATTTTTCGAATAACATGGATTAACTAAAGGAACAAACCTAAATTTTTTAAGATTCCTCCATCTTGGCATTGTCGATCACCATCACAACAGCAGTCGATTAAATATTTTGGTATCAACCTACAGTCTATTTGCTTCTCCAACGGTCAACTCCATGTAGCCTGTTCAACTCAGAACCTTTAAATTTTGGCGCACAACGTGATCAGGACCGGATTAAGAGTTTACTGGGCCTGGAGCCTAGTAGTCCAAAGGGCCCTTAGTCTTTACAATACTTATAACTAGGGTTCGGGACTTGTAGCACTTAAAAACATGAAAATAAGCGTCAAATTAATTGATTGTATACAGAAATATCTTTAAAAATCTTTAATATTAGTCAATTTTCAATTTCATATATCATTACGTATATTATGTATAAACAGAATGATTTGTGTGGCGAATGCTAGTACACCGCGTAATACAAATAATAATACGAAAATGCCAAAATAAAATCTAAGCTTAAATATTTTGAACTTGGTCTGAGATAAAAGGCCCCTTCGGGGCCTTCAATGTTTCAGGGCCTGGAGCCCGGGCTCCTAGGCTCCGTGCTTAATCCGGCCCTGAACGTGGTTGAAAAATATTGTGTACTATCAAGTACTATTGAAAAAGGGTAAAACCGTAATCTACTATATATATATATTTGTGTGTGTGTGTGTGTGATGTGTTTGACGTTTGTCAATATTATTATTAGCAAAAGATCGGCATTTACTCGAGGCTGTAATATTTTTTTAACTGACGATATTCATTATTAATTATATTAATCGGGTCGTTTATGTGTAATAAATATGTATATAAAAGAGTATTTGTATTACTTATTTTTTTTTATTCTTAAGTTCTTAATTTTAATTCATATTAATTCTTCAAGTATCTCATTGGCGGAGCTAGGGCGTGTATAAGGTATGCGGTGGCAATTTAAAAAAAATCGCATATATCTTCGTAAATAATAAAAACAGAACTCCAACAATATTATGATATTTACGTGGAAAAATTGCGAAAGAGTTTATTAATTTTTTTATATTTATGCACTATTTATATAGGGGACAATATTTATATATGATATAATCGAATAATAATAATAATAATTTTATTGTCAACAAGATATTAGTTCCGTATTATATTTCATATATACACTGTTGCCGCACGTATCTCTCATCAGTATGGGCACAGATTAGATGAATACAGATGGATCACTCGGCCCGAGAACAAAAGAATTGCAAATACGCTCTTCTAATTGGTCCCCCGCATATCAATGTAGGCACACACGACGATATAAATTATTGTGTTGGTATTTTACAATATTATAGTACAATTTCTTTATTATCTCAAATAATGTTATCAAAATAATGGTTATCACGTGTCGGTAAAAATTTAACGCAGATTAAGCACAGATTTTTTTTCAACTGTGTGTATGAAACGAATATATTTAAAATGAAACATTATACGACTCGATCGCCAAACCAGAATCACTATGTAAACAACACAAATAGATTACCACACGGGAGTAATGTTTAAATTTTAGGTAAATATATTGTGCTACCATGCGGTCACACTGATATAGGGGGGATTCGAATGACGTAATTTTTTTTGTTTACATCGCGAGTGATCCATCTGTATTCATTTAATCTGTGGTATGGGTACGTACCATAGAGTAATATAGAGAGGCCGTTCCGACTGAAAAGTGAAGCGCAAAAGGTCTCTATTTCACAGGGTGACCATAGACTAAAACAAAATATTGTATTAGTCATTTTGTATTAAAATGCATATCGTAGTGATTTTATTATGTTTACCATTGATTATAGAATATAGTATATTCTATAATCAATGGTTTTACGTTATAACATTATGTTAAGGTATCTCTACATTTTAGGTACTCAATCATTACTTAGTTGTACTGTTTGTTGTGTCATTGTATTGTATTATTAACAAACATGAATGACTTTTTAGATTTTTTAGAAGGTAATTGGATTAATTATTGTATAGTTCGTTTATCTAAACGCTAGATATAAGATGTAAAAAATCCAGTTGAAATGCAAGATTCTCGTTTATTTTTTAAATAAAACAATAAAAATGTACTTATACCTATGTGATATGTTAGTACTTGATAGGTATTTCACAATGCATTTAAGGAATTACATACCTTCCTTAAAGAAGGTAATCATATCTCAAACAAGCAATTTTTTGATAATAATTATTAGTCATAAGCATAAAGCATGTACTCGACGTTAATAAAGGTATTAACGTATTAAGGTATTATAAAGGTATATTCGTTTGAGCATTAATACATATACTTGTGTATTAATTAATTTATTACATTAAATAAAAGGCAATTAAGTCTTACAATGATGAATTTATTTACAAGTTCATTACATAATATGTAGTTCAAACAATTTCATTAGTAGATAACCACGTACTGATAACATTTAACAAGCGGTACGTTTTACAATATTTTTCTTTATCAATAACGAAGGCACTGTTAAATAGAGTCCTTTTCCGCATCAATAAGTTAACATGGGCAAAATACCCAACGGCCTCTCTATATTACTCTATGGTACGTACGCGCAATCGTTGCCGCCGCAGCGACGACTGTGATAATGCGCCGAGCAGTGTTGCCGTATTACCGGTTTACCGAAATACTTTTGTTTACGTCGCCGTTGTGCGTTCGCGTCGAACCGTCTGAACAGATATACGTTGTCGTCTTTTTTAACGTACTTTTTTTTTTCTCTCTCGTTTCCGTGTCGTGTGCGTAAAATAAAATGTTCAACGCGATTTATATAATTTTTTTTCTCGCCGCCGATCGCGTCGTCGTATATAACTTTACGAAAATAATGTGCGTTTCGAATTCTCAGCCGCCACTCGCGTATGTTCGATACGTTTCCGTGTCGTGTACGCAGTGTCGGCCTGGCACACCGTAGGCCCCTGGATCTTTTTATTCTGGGTCCCCCCGCCCCTTGGTTTAACATGAAGTTAAAAAATACATATCAGTAAAAAACAATTCATTATATAGGGTGTCCCAGATCCAAGGGCGGAGTGACTCTGAAATTCTTACCGGACAAATAAGATTTTTCCGGGCCACTTACGAAAAAAAATTAATTTTTTTTTTTTTTTTTTTTGGACTAGCGCCTTCTGTTTCTATATAGAGAGTTAATACAGGTAGGGTTGCCATAATTTCATCAAGTAAATCCGGGACAGACAGCAAAAATAGCAAATTAAATTAGACTAAAAATATTATTGTATCATATTAGGGGTAGGTACCTATGTATTCAAAAATAGAAAACGACACAATATTTTATACACTATAACAATACAAAAAATGTGTATCGAAAATTGTATTTACCGTATTTGTTTTGTTTTGACTCGATTATAATTTATATTCGAAAAATTGTTTTAAACAATTTTAATTTTTCCCAAAATCGGGACATTTATTTATCCTGAAAATAAATTTCGGGACACCGGTACACCAAGTCAAAAACCGGTGACAGTCCCGGTTTTCCGGGACATATGGCAACCCTAAATACAGGTTAATAAAAGAACCTGTGTTGAAGTTAGAATTCAGTGGTCGGATTTAGTTTTTAAGTTAAAACAATATGAAATTTTACAATTTTACCGTGTTTCTTAAATAGGTTTATTTTTTCTGCCTTTCGGCGCGTACTACAATAGTCCAATGGATAAATACCACGATTTGACGTGTACGGTTCGGGGTTCGAATCGCCGCCGTTTTCAAATCAATTTTTGCATTATTTTTTTTATGCATTATAATAATACAATGCAAAGATTTCAAAAAACTGGTGGAGACGTAGCGTTCAAAAATATTGGTATAAAAAAAAAAAAAGATGGGGCCCCGGCCGCATTCGCGGCCATGGCCAGGCCGACCCTGCGTGTACGTGGGAAATATCCGATACACGTCAATTCTATTTTGTCGTGTAGCTGCGTCGTAAGTGACCTGCGATATATAGTGCGCGCGCCCTTTCTCTATCCGCCACTCGGTCGCTCTAATTCGTAATCGTTTTTCATTTAGTGCGCAATGTGTTGTATTTTATAATACAGTAATATTCCCGTAATCGCTACCTTTTTGGTCGAACGCGCGTACGCCGGTCGCCGTCGCGTCGTTTTCACGCCGGTCGCCGTCACACAAAGTTCCGTCGCGTTATTTTACGCCGGTTCTTCACGCCACTGTTTTGCGTGTGAATGCACTTATCAGTCATCACCTCGACAATAGGCAAATTACATTTTACATCGGCACGTCGTAAGTGTTTCGCAGTTCCAGTGCGGTAAGTCATCATCGCTTATTCGTGTACACTAAGTGGCTTACCATCTCATTCCGAAAGGCCGGTAGAATATTGATCGTCGTTTCTCTCAGAGCTAAACTATTATCATTGATTAAATATACATAGATAGTCTACGTAATGCTAAAAATGAGATACGAAAAATCGAGAAAATGGGAGCCCAAAAATAATGATGAGGGAACTCGAAATTAGAATGCGCTAGGTGTTGTAATATCAGCTGATATCTAAATTATTACTACAGAATAAATTCTGTACTATCACCACAGATTAGATGAATGGCAATCTGTATCACCATAGAATAATATTACTCTATGTATTATTATTATACTATTGTGATAAATGATAAGTGATAAACCGTAAACCCATAAAAGTATAAAATAAATCCAAACATTAGATATTATAACAATATTTAAAATATTTCTTATCTCAGATTATTTTTACTCAGAATAATGTTCAAAGTCCAAACCTGACAAACCCGTATATTTATTATCGAAAGATCGTAAACGACAAACAATAATTTCAATTTTCAATAATTATTATTTAATCGTTACACTACACGCCATCTATTGTTAAATTTTGCTATTAAATTTATGTGTTTCCATTTCGCGCATTAACGTGAGCTATCTATGTATATTTAATCAATGCTATTATCAATCATTGTACGTAGTTCACCACGGTTCATTGTCGCGTAAATATATTTGTTTATGTATATATATATATATATCTAGAAAGTTGTAACATTGTACTTTAGCATATAAGTTTTCCCCCCCTTGCCTAAACAATGTCGTAGTTTTTCTTTTAAGCTCATATTAATACATCTATTTGTCTCTTTTCTTGCATGCAAACGTTTTTCAAATTGTTATTTCTTCTTTCCTTTTTTCTCTTCCTAAACCAATCAGGGTTTACCGGTCCACAATATATCTCCGCACGGTGTACCAATAGATTGCAACATTACCGCGCTCTAGGTATCCGTACATACACTGAAAATGTTGTTTTTTATGTTATCAATAATATCGTAATATTGTGAAATGATATTATGTTAGTCAAATGTTATCGTCGGTATTGTTGTTATTTTTGTAAACATAATATTTAATCATATTTTCCGTTGTATACATCTTAATATACAGTTATAACTCTAAATATTTATTAAGTCTTGATTATTATAAAAAAAAAATTATATATAAAGAATAAAAATAGTTTTTGACGATAAGCAAAAGGAAAAGAAGAAATATTCATTTCTATTTTATTTTATAAACGTTAAATTTTTAGATGAAGGTAAATTTTTTTTGTAAAATTTTTATTCAATACTTTGGCGTGCCTTTTAATAAATGGTCGTGGGTCATATTTGGTCACCATTGCCTGGTATAGTATACAATGTATTTTTTTTTTTTTTTGAGGTGGTAAACCTCCATAAATATTCGCACCCCCTGAATATCAAGGCTTGCTCCGTTTATGAAATATCTATAAGCCTGCATAGATGGCATTGCACAAATTTTGCTAATAAAACATAGAAGTTCATATTATTATTTCTCACAAAAATATTTTTTAAAAAAATGGGCACGGGTAACAGTGTATTACAATAATACATAAAAGTAACACGATAAACTTTTTTCAAACTTTACTGACATTTACGCTTTTGCTTCATACACCACGCGCGTATTTCGCGGATATGGGGGGGGGACTCCAAATAGCTCTTTGAACGATCGTTCTTTTTGGAAGGGCCATCTCATAATGTTTCGGTCGTTTTGGTTATATGACTGCTTGATTGTATCTCACACTGATAAATTACAAAAATTATCGTCGTCATTCGACGAGTGAACCTGTAGATTTATCGAACGATTTTAATTTTATCCGAGTAAGCGTTTTACGTGTTTTTTAAAACAGTTTTCGCGAAAATAAAAACTGAAAGAAAAACTGGAAAAACTAGTGTTTTTCTAAACTAAACATTGTCAAACCACGCGAAATATTTTCAAACCGCGCGGTAAATACGACAAGAACATTTCCCGTTTCGAAAATAAATAAATGAATAATAACTCAAAAAAAAAAAAAAGGATGTCGACTAATAGATTGTTTGATTTAAAAGTGAAATTCCTGTTTCAACGCGTTTACCGGCCGTATCGAAAAGCAATCGTTTTAATATATCTCGCGGCGCTTCTCGCGACTCGTTAGGATTCAATCGTTTCGAACACAGCCGGGTCTTAGAAGGCAATTTGTATGAAATTCAACGCTCGCCCGATTGCGTAGGCCATTCGCACACAACGTTTCTGTTTGATACATATACCCGTCCTGAGTAGGGTAGTATTAAGCGGCGTAAACATTTGAACCCTTCAAATCCAAATAAGATTCGTTGTGGTTTATGTAGAGGGACGGGAGTAGGTACTATTAACACCAATTCGGTCAAAACGAAAACGAAAATACAAAAGTCATAATATCATATAATATAATAATATTATTACGTCGTTACGACGTTCTATCGACGGCGAGTAGAAAATTGAACACCCCACCGCAATAACAAGATACGTCTAAATTTACAAATTTTTCAGGCGACAAAAAAAAAACGTTTTTCTTATTTTGTTGGATATATAATTCGAAATATCGAGGTGTCGTTTTATTGGTTGATACATAATACATTTATTATAATGTATATAACAGAACATTTTAATTAATCATAATTATAAACATAATAATTACCGTAATACTTGAGTAATCATTTTTATTAGGTGCAATAACAGAATACGCATCCAAAACGTATCTGCTTATTGCACCGAATACGTTTGAATAAATTAAAATATAATATTGATGAAAACATAAGGGTACATAAGTACACTAATATTTTTCATGTATAATGATACTTTTAATTGTGTAACTAGTAAGTAATGGAATTAAAATTTATTTCTTTTTTTATAATTAAAATATAAAATAAACACTACTTTTGCTACCGATAAAAAGTAATTGAAGAATAGTTATCCACTTGGTATTAGCAATTAACATAACAATATCTCAGTTAATTACAAATATAAAACAATTAAATATATTGAGAAAAATAACGATAATAGAGGTATTTTGAACGATATTTGAAATTATCTAATTTTAAAATCATCATTTAAAGTCTTTATTATTATTATTATTTTTAAAATCATCATCAATTTTGTGATGAGAGAATGCCACAATATTTAATACGATAACATAATCTGATGCGTACAAAATGAAAATACCAGATTTATATCTATTTCACCAGCTATTAAATAAAATAATACATACTAGTAATAATTATCGAATCAATTAAATATCGTTATTTCATCGAAAAATATTAATAACTATAATATATGGACCATAGTTTGGTGCGGGGCAAAAACAAGATTCGTCTGGACGTATCTGCAGGTTCTTGCACGGGAAAAAAATGATTCTTTATCGAAGTAAATTTATAAGACGTGTCCAAATTGCACCGAACAAAAATCTAAAAAAAAATTTTTTATTTCATCTTCAAAACAAATTTATTGGACGCATTACACCAACCCATGGAGAAATTTCTTCTCGAGATTCAGGCATATATAAAAATAAAAAAATTCAAAACTTCAAAAATTTGGACGTATCTTGTTATTTCACCGGCGCCTTCAATTATTAACGGAACACTCTACTATACAGTATTTTTTATTGAGTTCCTTGTAATAATTGAAATTCGGTCCATATATTTTATCGTGTGAGCACGTATAACGATCGCGACACGTTTATACGAGCGCATAAAGTTTTCTTTTATTCCATAAAAGCTTGACGCTATAAATAATGAAATATCATTTAAAATTGAAGCCATACCGTGTTTGGAGAAAAGACCAACGGTAACATAATATATTGTTACGTCGAGCACAAATGAAAATATCTTTTGTTCAGTATATGTGAATATCTACACGTTACACGCATTATCCGTACCTCGACTGTTCAGTGAAGAAAAAAACGGTTTTTAAAAACAAATTGCACTACCAGCTTTTGACTTCACCATTACATTGATTTATTATTTAACATTAGGTTAAGAAATAATTATTGTTTGCGTAAAACTTTTTGAAACTAAGTTACAGAAATAACTTTTTTTAAATATCCCAAGGCATAATGTAATACGCATTTTTATATAGGAAGTGTATTCGCTACATTTATAAATAATTTAATTCTTAATTAATGTTGCGTATATGATACTAACAAAATCAATCTTTCTTTTTAATTATAAAAATTTACAACATTTTAAAAACGGTTTTTTTATTTATTATATTTTCTGCAATACAATTTCCTTCTCAATAAACACGATTTACAACACGAATACCGTATTATATCAAAATTCGTATTAAGAATTTAGGTGTAACACGATAGAAATTCAGTTCCCAGTGAAAAAATAAATGAAATCGGTGTAATTTATGAACGCTTAAAAACGTTTAAAGATTTTCAGAATACGGCCGAAATAATAAAAAAATCATTTATTTTATATTGAATCGTTAAGTCTCCAATGTTGTATAAAATTACAAAATATCAATTTCGACAAAGACACGAATTATTTTTTAAATGAATCAATATTTAAAATATTATGTCACGTCTATGAATTAAATTAAATTAAGAACATTTTAAATGTCACGGAAAATTATTAACAAGATGTAAACAAACCAACTAAATATAAACCATCGGTTAAGGTTTAATAAAAAGTTTTCAACCGAAATATGTGCGGTAAGACATTGTCAAAACTAGATTAGGCTAGAATTTCGACGAACAAAATCAATCGTATTTGTGAAAAAAATGTTAAATACATTCGGTAAAATATTTTAGTGAGTCGGTATTGGTCTTATGTAAATGTAAATTATTTTACTAGATGTTTAAATTATTAAAATGATCAGTTTGATTTGAAACGTTATATCATCATTTAAATAGTTTACGAAGTAAATATAAAACAAATTTATCGGCATTTATTCGGACTCGAGACGTTTTCAGAATTTCGATGGATCAGTGCAACAATTATGTATGAGCATTATTCAACACAAAAACCATTAATCTTACTGTCTCGGTGTTCTCTGTGTACTTTCTTTTCGCGATAGACGAGTGCAAACAATCTGTCATGTTCAATGCACATACTTTATTTTGATTAGATATCGCCTTCGTTTTTCTTTTCGAGATTTTCAATTTTATTTTCCCGTTTAAAAATGTTGAATAGTATTCTTCGTAAATTTAAATAATTTTAACTTTTCTACCGTTCCACAATACATTTCGTAGAAAATACCTTACGAAATGAAATAATTATTTGAATATTCTCATCGAAAATATCATATATTCATTAATATTGCACCGTCTACATTACTATTATGTTATTATGTATAAAACATTATCATGTTCTGTTACTTGTAGACAATAGGTACAAGAATCCATTCACTGGAAAATTTACAATTTTATACGTTTTCAAATATTGATTTCACTAAAAAAAAAACTTAATAACAATACTCGCAGTGGTACGCTGCCAATACTTACTGAACAGTTGTTTCTGCGTATATTATATTATACGGTTAGAGGCAGTGCTCGAATTGGAAATATAAAAGAAAGGGGACTCCGAGACTTTTAAAAAAATTAGCGTCCTATACGGTGATTAAATACAGTCTGACTTATGGGAAGGCCTAGCCCGCCCCCCAACCCCAATCTTTCGCCTTCATAAATTATTACAATATATTATATACCAAAAATTACAATGAATATATTATTTTTTTTAATCTTGTCATTTATAAACATGTAAAAATTAATAATTATATAAAAATGTACTCTAGCTAATTTGGTACCTAATTAATTTTAAATAACATTCCACAACTGTTGGTGACTGTGATTTAATCCGGTATTTTATATTCAATGCAAATTTACGAAATCAAAATTTCAATATTATTTTAACGAAATAACACGCGTTCCGTCCCGTCGTTCTAATGTTAATAATTTTAAGGGGTGCTCTCAAAATATGAAAAAAATTGAAGAGCAGCTTCGTTCCCCTGCGCTCTCCCCCCTAATTCGAGCACTGGTTAGAGGGTGTACTAGAGTACGTGGCTGTATTAGAATATTGCTTTTTCGGCGCTAACTTCAATCTAAACAAAAATTAGCGGATCATATTTGATTAAATCTTCACAGATGTTTTTCTAGTAATCATCTGAGTGTTTTCCTAAGCTTTTGGCATTTCACTATCTCATCATCAAAAATCCGTCATTATTGAATGTCAACATATTCCCAAATTATTAAAATACCATTCTGATTAATAATTATATGATTTATAGTTTATACATATATATAGGAACGTAAAAAAACTGAATTCTTATTATGTGTTTATTATTTGCAAAATTAACTTCATTTACTTCATTTTCACAAAAATTAACTTTCATTTCTGAGGGTTCTGTCACTGGACAGTCTCCCTGCTCGTACTATTCAAGTCATGTAAATTATTACTTTTAAAAAATCACGTTTGCTTATTGTACGTATGCTGCAGTTTGTAAATATTCTTTTTTAATAATTGAGGATAACAATATTTTCAATGGCGAGTAGAATAATTAGTATTTATTAATAAGTATATACAGAAATAAAAACGAACACATTGATGACATTCAAATAAAATCCTTGTATTCTCCTTAATAGATAAAAATCGATACTTTACTGCTAGATAGCGCTGATTGTTTCACGTACAAAACGTCAATGTTGATTTACTGTGGTCAAAATGATGTGTACTAACTGAGTCCCATACCTGAATGAGAAAAAAATAATATACAAATTTAAATCCCCGTGTAAACGAAAAGTATACCAATTGATTCCACGCTGGGCAAAGTAAAATGTAGGTACTGAGTCCGTGATTGGAAAAAGATGATATTTATCACATTACACGCACATCGACAAATACCGATTTTATCGGCTGGGATTTTAACAAAACGTATATCATAGGCTAAGTTAAATCTTGTAATATTAACATTCTAGTTATACCGAGCACCGTGGATTCAACGATAATTAGTGAAAGAAACAAGTGTTTTTATAATAGTTGATGAATACAATTTTCCTTTTCACAAAAATTTATAAAACAATCTCTAACACTTGTTGCAAAAATAATTGTAAGTCATGTTTTAAATTAAATGAACTCAGTACTATAGTTGAGAAATCAATAAATCACTATCATGAACAACAGAGTGACTTTTTATTAAATAAACAGAAAATGTCCAATAGATTGAAACGCAAATCTTTAGATAATACAGTTGAGAGACTTTGAAAGAATTTAAACTTTACATTCACATTTAAAATTCATTTTTACAATTTTTACATAATGTATCAATTATTTTCAAATGAACAACATTAAAAGAAAACGTTTTTAACCATACCTATAGAATTTTATTCTAACAGACAACCCTATGTCTGTTTAAATGGGAAAGAAAATATATATATATATTTTTTAATGTTCACTTCATTTGTTTATCGGGACGCAGTTATAAAAACTATAATCAATAAGTATTTCGATGTAAATCTTATGGGACTCAATATTGGTATGTATCTCAAAGATCCCGGGACTCAATTCGAATTTTTAGGTGTTTGTTGGACTCAGTTCTTATGCAGCCGGTCAAAAATGTGTTCCACAGAATGAAAAATAATTAATTAAGAAATATACATATATATATATATATATATATACATATACATATAATAATATATATGTATATTATATATTAATATATAATATATATGTATATATAATTATTTTATTATTTATGTGCAAATAATTCTTACGCATATTTAAAAAAATATTTTTTTCAAGTATTATGCGTCCACTTTTTACATTTTTATTATAAATATATTATATAGGTAATATATTGTACGAAACTACCGCGAGATATGAAAATATTAATTTATTTTCAGCGCTATATTATTACGAAAATAAATCATAATTAAAACATAATTTATATGGTTTATGACGTATTAAATAATATTTTCTCCGAAACAATACAAACTAATATTTTACTCCACCAAATATTTCCACCGCATCGCACTGTATAAGACTTTCCAAAAAGTAAGTTATAAATTGGTATTAGTGGATTCCAAATGATATTACTTTCGCTCGTCCTATAAAAACTATAATATTACCCGAGTATAGTTCTGAATCAAACAATTTCTCTAAGAGTTCTGGTAGTACCTGTATGATGTATATGTTTCCTCCACTCGGAAGTATTTAAAATAATATAGTTATTGGTAAATATAATAATATATCACATTTATATGTTGTAATTATTATTTATTATTATTATTATAATAATAATAATAATAATAATAATAATATTATTATTATTATTATTAAAAAAAAAATACATCATTAACATATACAAATGATTTAAAATAAAATAAATACCTATACAAAATAATGTATCTAATATTATAAATGTTATTTGACGTAAACCGAAAATACTTGAAGTAGGTATTTTAAAAACTTTAAAGTTGTCCAATAACTTGAGTTCTAATATTAACATTTTATTTGTATAGAAATACTGAAATTTACTATATTTTATAATATTACATATTTTTTATGAGAAAATTTTTCATAACTACTGCGAAACATAAGCAGGACCATTACTGATTTGCATTAATTTATATTCTGTTATTCGGTCGAAAACATATTGTTTGTGATTAATAAAGACGTTTTTTTTAGATATATGTTTTTTAATTATTTTAAATGGAAATAAAAATCGTTTTTTTCACGCTCCTAAAATTCTATACACAATAAACATTACAAAATTTAAATTATTGTTTGAGTGGTTTTTTTATTTTATTTTTTTTATTAAGTACTTATAGTCATTTCTATTGAAACGGCTCGTCTAATTGTTTATTTAACAGTCGATAGGAATAGAGATATTTTATAGATAATATGTGTAAAGTAGACTATAAACATTTGCAGATCATTATTGACTGAAAATGAATTTGAATTGTTCTTCTTCAGAACTAAATTTTACAGTTAATATAAAAAATTATGCTGTGCCCAAGTATTTAGTAATGTTGTTCACCATTTTATACGTCGTCAGTATATTGTTTATTTCAATCATTTTCGGTTCATATTATTGAGAAACTACTTCCAAATCATATTATTAATATATTTATTAACCTGAGATGATATTATGGTATTTGTATAATTATTATTTTCATGCAATGATGTTTTATTGATTATTTATTTATACATTTATAAAGTAAAAATATGTACAAGACAAATCTCTGAAATTTAGTGTGCTTAAAGATAATAAATATACTAACAGCTGCATACAGCGGTTTATTTATTTATGCATTTATAATTGATTTTACTGTTATTTATTTTTATATAGAAATCAATTTAATATCATTGTACTTAGCAAACAGTTATCAGTAAAATTTAAGAAAAAAAGATTTTACCGTTTATATTGCGTTTGCTTAAAGTAAAAACAAATTATACTTGATTTTATGATTATATCAGCATGTTGTAGGACGTGTTTCAATAATATTTTTTTTGATAATAACTCTGTACAAAATTGTTATTTTTCACTATCCAATAGTTATAGAAATGTAGTGATTTGTTCTGAATATTTAAAGAGTGTTTACTGGTCTTGCTCTTATTTACTTCGTTATATTTCGTGTATAAAAATAATATCTGTCATTATATTCAAACCCTTTTCGTGAGTACTTATTCATTCAGCATCTGACATCTCAATTGTACGTGTTGAGCTGTTGAGGAAATTTTTCTTAACAAAATTTCAAGTACCTTTTATTTTTTAATTTCCTAAATAATATATTTCATCTAAAATATAAATTGTAATTTGATATTGATGCGATGATAGGAGTTATTTTAACAAACATTTATTGTGGAATATAAAGACTGTTGAAATACAAACGATGCTAATATTATATACAGGTATGCAGGCAATTCGATTTTGATATCTGCGGTGTTGTCATAACCTGCTAAAACCTTAAATTTAACGCATTTTGAAATTGCAAAAATTATTTAAACAAATTTACTCGATTCGCGCACAATTTAAAATAAGTTAACATTTTTATAAGGCGAAATAAATTGTTTATAAATAACCACCATCCAAAGCGATAAAACAATATTACCCTATCATTATAGAAACATATACAATATCAGATAACAGT
Source organism: Slavum lentiscoides (assembly GCA_032441835.1). Classification (NCBI taxonomy): domain Eukaryota; kingdom Metazoa; phylum Arthropoda; class Insecta; order Hemiptera; family Aphididae; genus Slavum; species Slavum lentiscoides. Next base: position 34,581,475 of record CM063706.1, on the reverse strand, counting down.
ATAGTGCACCGTTTCCATAGATAGCTGATTGAAATTTTTTCCTTTAAATATTTTACGTTTACATTATGAAAACGATATTTCTAATAAAATAGTTTCATTATAATACACGTTATTATAATATTAAGCACATAATATTTTATGTAGGTACATAATAATATCATGATTGAAAAATGTGTCTGAATACTTTTTGGAAAATTTAAAGATGTTTGCGAGGACTTTAAAAGATAGTATTTAACATAAAATTATAGTGTAGGTTCATAATTTCCTAGTTGCATGTACCTACAAATTTCACTATACAAAAAAATACAATTTTTTCAGATTTCAACAGATATGGAATCGTTTATTGTTGTAAAATATAACAAAACCATTCGAGTGAAAAACAAAAATATTATTATTATTTATTTCGTATCGTAAATCTAGTATAATCGTCATTAAAATTTTACAAAATAAAACAAAAGTACAACGATATGGGGTTTGAAAACAAAAACTTATTATAAACGATTTTGTCTCTTTGGTAACTCAAAGCGTTAATATATTATACGTAGGTACAGTAATGCGTAATAATATAAATTAAAAACTTAATTTTAAACTATAAAGTTGCTATCCACTAAACATTTCAATACATATTATAGTTTACATAAATAAATTATTTTTTATTTGTTATTTTAAATTGAATTTTTCTTATATATTATATATAACATTTATTTATTTTTCTATTTAAAGTCGTCAGACTTCAGCTTTACGGTAACATGATTACGATTGTAATTCTAATAGTTTTATATTTAATATTCAAAAGATAATGCACTTTAAACTTTACGAAAACCATACGCAAGAAAATTAACTGAAACAAAAAAAAAAAAAAATGAAAAAATAATTTCGTATCAATAAAATAACCATTCGTTTCTTGGTTTTCTTTTGGTAACACATTAATATCATTTACGTTTTTAAGTAGAACATTTTAACTTCCATCGCACATAAAAATAATGACTATATTATAATATATTATTATGTATAGGTAAATTCACAATAATAACATATTTAATAGTTGAATATTTTTGGTAACTATGACATTTCCTATCGTTTACACAATATTTTTTTAGGTACATTCGGCGTGTATATTTTTTATATATTTAAAAAAATCAATCTTATGCGAATCTCCAAAAATAACCGCTTATTAATCACTATTATTACTAGACATTCCAATAAACATATTTCACAAAATATACATTTAAATCCATATCACAATGTACGTTATGGTTTTATACAACATTCTCGGGACAATACGACATAGAAAAATAAACAATTATATATTTCTCTCCTTGATCAAACATTTATCATAAAATATATCAATAATCTTCATATTTACGCGTACATCAAATATAAAACATAAACAATACAGAAAACAATCAAAAGAAACGCGTTATAATTTGATCAATTTAATATTATATTGAATATTACCAGTTAGAGAGTAATTTCCCCCTTAGTGCAATTGTAAATAGTATTGGCTTGTTGTCCAAAACATTCATTGTACTACGCCGTATAAATAGTAATTTTTCATTTGATTAAAAATAAAAAATACATTTTTTTATTTTATTACTATACGGACTATGGTGCTGATACGTCCATAGCTGAAGTCGTACAGCGTACACGAGAACACCAGTAACTAATCACTATATACTAATATACTATACCTACTTATGTATAAGTTATAATGGTTATATGATATAGTTTATAGTTATGTAAAATATTATGTAATTTAATTAATATTGTCTTACGTCAAACTAATATATGTATATTGTTTTTAGATAGTCGTGCTTGCAATATATTATTTCTTTACTTTTATGAAGCTAATTACATTTAAAACTTGAGCTAAAGTAAAAATAATTGTACACATATTATGTTACGCGAGATTTCTTACTAAATTCCGCATGAAACCTACACACACGTGTTAGTACGTATATTAGAACAATAAATTACTTTCGCATTTACAGCTGTTTACACCAAAGTCAAATTGACACTAAACATGTTTAAAATAAAGCTCAAAATTTGTCTTATCGTTTGGGGTTTCTTAGATGCATATTTTGGAAAAATCACCCGAAAAATCTATGCGTTCTACATAATAATATATAAGTGGTTATTCATTAATTAAACAAACTCCCTGGACACATTATTTTTTCGAAGAACTAAATATAAATACATGCGCGTCGAATTATACATTTTGCTTTTGTTTCACGGATAAATGTTAATTTTTAGATTCTGAGCGAAGCGGCGAGGAAGCTATTGGTTTTACAATGATGTTTGTTTTATTTTTATTTTTTTCTGTTTATACAAGTTTTCGGCTACAGTAGAAGCTCTCCGATCATTACACTCGTACACGTTTTCTCGAACAACGAATTTCTCTAGGGTGATAATTTAGGGAGGCCGTATTTCGATGTCCATAATAGTTTGAAAAGCGTCTCCAAAAACAACCAAACAATTTTGTTAAAAAAAGCAAAACCGCGATTTTGTCAAAATTCTTTATTGTATTTCTGCAGCATTTCGAGAATCATAATCCTATAGAGCAGCGGTTCCCAACTTCTTCTATCCTACGCCCCTTTGTAGATTTTCAAAAATCTCGTGCCCCCCTCCCCCTATAAATTGAAAAAAATGATCACCTAATTTTTCATTTTTTTCCTACATTGTAAGATTAAAATAATTTAATAAATAAAATTTTACTTCGTAATGAATGCTTGCGCGCCTCCCCAGCAATGTTTACACGCCCCCAGGGGCCGCGCCCCATGTTGGGAAACACTGCTATAGAGTCTTGAAATTTACGCCGAATATTTAACTTTTCCATTATACGTACGTAAAAAAAAATGTCAAAAAATGTCTTTCAATTTTGGGCTGTTTATAGAAATGATTAATTGTTGAACTCTTTAAGTCATGAAAGCCGTAATTTTTTGTTTTAAGATCTAAAATTTGTATATAATGTATATATGTCCTACGGGACATAGGTATTCGAAAAAATCTTGAAAACCCTTGCTCGCAATTTTCCTTTTTTTCTCACCATTTTAAATTTGTCCCCAAAGTATATCATTTCAATGAAAAATGACGAATTAACTGACGCACATATTATACACCTGATACAGGTTTTTTTTTTTGTGTACCTATACAACTCTTCGAATAGTTAAAATGAATGCTCGTATTTATTAAATTCGTGCCAATTTTCCGATAACAAATTTTGCTGAGGTGGTACGTTAGGGCTGTAATTTTTCGATCTTCTCGATGGTTTTCAAACGAGTCGACAAAAAACTGCGCGATTTCATCAATATTCGTTTTTATATGTTAATAATAAATAATATTAGACCGAAGCTCCGCTCAGAATCGTTTTATTGAATACAACGTTTTATAATTTCTTTCGAATTATAATAATAACAGAACTCTAAAACTTACGTTGGCATAAGTTTTTGTTTCATTACCTTTATTACTACCTACTCGATGTTTTAGGCGAAATACCAGTCGCAAAATAAAAACGTAAATACATTTCTATCATTTTATGACAACCGGTACGATATTTCAAAGGAACTAAACAGACGGTTTAGGCTTTTCAATAACGTTTTGCCGATGCACCGTAATTTGACGTGTTTTCAATTTAGAGAGTTTGTCATGCAGCAAACGTTTTCCTCTAGTACTTATATAGGAAACAATATTTCGCAGACAGAGATATAGGGATTTCAAAAAATATAACTTCACTTGCAAGTGTTCTGCTCGAAGGTGTCTTAATTTTGAGAATTATTGCGAAAAAAAGTATACCGTGAAAAAATATAAATATATATCCCGCGTTACACATATTTAACTATAAGCATACCGTAACTTATAATGTTATTCGTACATATATCACGTAAAATGTAATTTCAATATATACGTGTAGGTATTAATAATATATAATTTTTCTTATAAAAATAGCCCATTATTTAATTATACATTTATCCATCTAACTACAACTATTTTTTAAAACCTATTAGGTACTTATATAATTAAAACACATAATATTTTAATTTCTATTATACTTAAAGACTATATTTTATTATTTTGTTTTTTAAAAAATCTCACTTTATTGTCTTAGAATATTGTTTTAAGTGTATTTCTATTGTCTCTGTCATCGTGATTAGTATAGCGCGTTATCCGATCGTCGAGTAAAACAGTCGGAATTCCGCAATGGATTGTGTGTCGCTAAACACTGTTACTACGTGGTAACTCGAGTCTCGATTTACAAAACACAAAAACGCAAGTGCACGAAACCACTTCCGATGAGCAATTATTATGTTTTAATTCAACGTTACAACTATTGCAACATATAACGTATGTACGATGTGCGTTTAGAAAATTCAGAATTTTTAATTTTTTTTTGTTTGCCTCGCACAATTATCTAATACACCGTTATATTATAATAATTACAGTATGACCAGCGAGAAGTCCTACGATCATGCTCCTACAGCGGTGAGATTTTACGAAATCAGTGGTTTTAAGTTTATAATTTGATTTTTTCGCATTATAAAAATCGGAACACATACGTTATTTTCATAATTGAAATTCATTTGAACGTGTTTAGAGTATACAAATATTTTCGTATGTCCATTCGATTGATTGTATATATGAACGAAGATTTAAAATTTTTACGCGAAGGTGTCATAATGGTGTGTGACAAAACGAATTATAAAACGAAAATGCCGTTCGGAGCCGTTATTTTTCTCCGCGCGCATTTAAACTGTATTTTATATTGTTATGCGTTTCGATTTGATTAAAATAACAGTAATAATCATAATGAATGCGATTGAATAAACAATGATGATAGGATAATTGTTATCTCGTAGCCGAGCAAATAGTTGAGAACTATCGACCGAATGAACGACATTTATTTTTTATTTGGAATGTGCGATTATTTCCGTTTAAACGGTACATACGAATTTCGAGAAGACCCGTATACGTCGTGTAAGAAATAAATTGTATTCCCTGAAACGCACGCGGTAAAAACATTGCACGTGTTGTTACGCGGTCACTGTTGGACGGATTACCAGCGCTTGAATTGTGGGGAGTAACTGTTCGTTTTTTTTTATATTTAATATTTACCCATTTGTAATTTTTTTTATAATTGGACGCTGAAAACGGAACGGGACGCGGTCAGGACACTTATTACAATTTTACTGCAGTCGACTTTTGAACGTATATCGTCGTTAGTGTTTATCTGTTGTATTTGACCTACCGTTCGACCGTTTAAGTCACACCAGTGTGTAAAGAATTCGATTAAAAGGGGTAAAAAAAAAGTGCAGATGAAACGAGACTGTGACCGTTTGTACAAACATTTACGGACGTAATTAAATAACGTGGTAATTTAACAATTTAGAAAAAGAAAATTGTTATTTATTATTATATAGTGGAAAAATATGGGGATGGCTGAGAAAAGTATGGGGGGGGAGGAGGGGGAGCGAAGCCTCCTCAAATTTCAAGGTATTTTCAGGGACGCACATTTTTTTTGTTCACACTTTCGCTTTCCCCTTTTAATTTTTTTCCAATCCAAGCACTGCGGGTTACCATACAGTAAGTGTATAATATGATTGTACGTGACATGACGTGACGTTACGTACACGACGTATTATAAGCTTCGATTCCAAGATATTTGTGACTAAGTGGTATAAAAAAATATATATATCTGGCCGACAGTATAATATAACGGGGTTATCATCGTCGTACTTGGACGTGAAAAAAAACGACAATATTCCAATGGATATCGCAGTACTATATAAATCGCGTGAAACGAATTAATTTTGATCGCACGTAATACGTCGTAACAGCTCGTATTTAACACTATGTTATATTATAAATGGGCCGAAAACAAAAACCACTCGTCCAAAACACATTGTATTAACACTTCCAGTAGTGTAATATACATTATATTATAGGGTACATATTGTGTAGTAGGAAATGCGTGTGAACCAGCCGCCGGCCGAAAACCGGAATAGGAATTACTTCGTTTGGAAAACAATCGATTTGAAACGTTGAAAAACGTGCACGTGAACAAGCGAAGACGCTAAAAAAAATAATATTTCAACGGCGATTGTGTTAGTAACGTTATACCGTTTTGCGTATTAATCCGAGAATGACGAAAATCGTAAGTCTTTCAGTGGCGCAATTGTTGACAGCAGCGTGCGACGGGCAAGCGATGAAAAACGTTATTAGACCATCGAAAAATATTACGTAAAACGAAATAATTTCAAAAACGTCACGCGTTTTATATTTGAATTATCGATTTCGGTGGCTATAACCAATACCGACCGATATCGTACCGTAACAGTAATAATAATAATAATAATAATATAGAATTAAAAAATGTGTGCGTATAGGAGAACGCGAAATACTATGCAAGTATCGTCACAATCGATAATACGATATCTTGTCGAATATTTATTTATTTATTTATTCGGTCTCCCGTAACTCGCGATCGATAAAGGAATGGAAGGGGTGAGAGGGAAATACGAAACGACGAATATATGGCATAACCCGTTCGCGTTATTTTTTCTCCTCGAATCGCTCTGTGTCGATGATCATGTCGTCGTCATCAGCAGCTTCGTCGTCAGCACCGTCATCGTCGTCGTCGCCAACGTCCGTCGACGACAGCAGTTCGTCACTTCGTATGCGGCTCGTGATCCATTCCGTGTACATGGGCACGTTAACGTACACGCCCGGCAGACTGGGAGTCGCGCATTCCACGCCCCAACTGACTATGCCGCCGACAAACCATCGGTCACGGTGTCCGTCCATCGGGCACAACAGCGGACCTCCGGAGTCACCCTGTGTGATAAACGCACACAAAATGTATTATTACCGCGAACGTAAGCTGCAATGGTATATTTGACCACAGAGTCGGTGGAAATGATCTTTCGGATACCTATATATATATATATAGGTAATGACCGCAGTAACGGGCAACAGTGCAAAAGTGCGTATTTATTTCGAAATAACGAGAATACAATAAGGGTTTGTGGTCTGAATCAGTCCGCGGTCCGAACCGTAGTCCGATTCGGTCTGATCCGAAGGAATAAAAAAAGAAATCAAACGCTCGATGTAGTCCAACACCGATTGATTTCGAAAAAAAATTCCGTCCTATCCCACTACAAATTCATACCTACTAATTCAGTGCTGTCCGGTTTTTTTTTTTTTTTTTTTTAACAATCATTTTGAACAAGCGTTTTGCTAGAAATGGGAATTTTACAAGATTATTATGCTGTAGAACGACCGCGACGTGTAATTTACACACGTTTTGCACACAAGTATAAAATATTATAAATTTAATTTTGGACTTTAGGTCATATATAATAAATAATATCAATAGGTTTTATAGTGACAATACATTCGTATTTCGAAGAACCGACTACGACGTCCAGTCGATCATTTCATGGAGAATAAGAATTTTGCCACACATGATACGACAAAAATAAAAACCAAATGTAATCAATGCAATCACGAATCTCCAATATTAAACGTGATTAAACGGTTTGGTCAGCACAAATTTGGTTGGGTCTAATCTGGCGTTTAATACAAATAATATGGGTCCGGTCTAAAAGAAAAATATTGGGTGGTCTGATGTATGGTCTTTAATACATAAAATATCAGTCCATTTCAGTCCAACCGAAAATTTGGTCCGGTACAATTTGTTAAAATATTTTAAAACAGCAGTTGGTCCGGTCTAGTTCAATATAATTAAATGACAACGCAATCGGTCTGATTCCGGTTTAGGCCATGTCTTACCGGTCCGTTAAATTACGGACCTTGCGGAGTGCACTAGTTTGTGGAAACAGGAGGACTAATGGGAATCGAGAAAGTTAAGACGTTATTAATTGTTGCATAACCAAAGTCAGGTGAGGTGAGGTCAGGAAACTTTTACGGCAAGAAAACGAGAGAAAGATTGACGTACAGTCTAAAAGAACGTAATGAGAAAATATCAGAAAACATCTTCGAGATGTTTATAAACTACAGTGGTGACACCGATCTCGATTACAAACAAATTCCCCACTAGTAACTTTTTAGCAGCGATCCTTTAATGAATTCTTTTGAAAAGCACTTAGAATATATTGCTATATGTGTGGATAAAAAATTGTTTATGCTTATGAAATATCACGTGCCTAAAAATCAAATAGGTCAATGAAGCTAATAAGCTGAGACAGCAAAAATAAGTATTATATAAAAATAAAATGTAACGCCTATGAAATAGGGGAGCCCGTGAACAGCCGCGGTGTGTGCGACTGTTTGACGAACGACTAATTTTACGTGTTTAATAAAATTGAATTTCTTTGAATTTTTACTATATTTTGTGTGTGTTTTTGTGTGCGTGTACGTTAAAAGGTACATCGACGTTCACCACAATATATTCGAAAAAATAAAAGAAAAAAAACTTTTCTAAAAAATATTTAATATATATATATATATATATACTCGTATATGCGACTAGGTATATTGGGTCCTCGATAATTTGGGTACATTTTAAAAGCGATAAATTGAGTCCCAGTAAAAGAAAGATAGTAGATAAGTTGGGTTCCGGTCATCTGCCTACCTTGCTGTTTATTTATTTCTACATCATTGTATTATATGTGTGTATTAACAACTGGAAAGTACAGAAACTCGATTAGTGAATACTGATTAGTGATACAGTTGAAATTATTGTATTTGTGATTTCGAAATCTTTATTTCCTATTCAGTGTAGTATATGTCGTACATGTAGAAACGTAGAAAAAAAAAATTTGAAAATGGAAGTAATGGCTAGCGAAAAAAACAAAACGATAATTTTTAAAGACGGCTATAAGTTTAGGTTTCACAAAATGTTGAATGATGGTGTACAGAGATGGGCCTGCTGTAAAAGTACATGTAATAATAATAATAATAATAAATTACACCGAAGCTCCGTTGAGAATCGTGTTATCGAATGCAATGTTTTATCATTGCTTTCAAATTTATTTATGTAATAACAAAACTCTAAAATCTTTATCCAAGTGACATAAGCAACATCCACAACACTCCGCGGCTCTATACCTTCTTTTTTTGTGCCGGACTCAACTCACCTACAATCTTTTTTTCCGGGACACAATTTACCGAGAAAAGGTCATTTAGAACCCAGTTTACCAATCCCGATAAATAAATAAATAAATAAATATATATATATTAAATGTAAAAATTATTCGAATACTACACATTTTTTCAATTATCAGTGTCAAAAAATTGGTGGGTTTTATTTCAATATTGGAAGAAAGTTTTAAAAAAAAAATGTTCGTTAATAATAAGTACAACGATACATGTACCTATTCATTTAAAATTTGAAAACTCAAGGACCGTTATTTTCGAAATAACTAATATATGTGTTTTTTTTACGAAAAAGCTCTTTAATCGTTATTATGTCATTTTTCTGTGACACGTTAAAACACTATTGGATAAATCGAAAAATGAACTCTCTTAAGTACCGACTAGATAAAATTCGTTAACGGACGAAGCTTAAAAGTTGTACACAGAAAAAATAAAAAAAATAAACAAGCCTAATGGTAAAAAAGACCACTAATAGTTTCTTTGGTTCGCTCAGAATGAAAAATATATTTTAAAACCGAAATTGTACTTTAGACATAGCTTCATAGCCTATATCCATTTTAAAGTAACAGTACAATGATTATATGAATATAGAGGGTTATCGTCATGGACTTTTTTTTTATATTTTACGAAAAATATTCAGCGAGTTGTGACAATAAGAATAAAAACACAAAAAATGTATTTCGAATACACATTCGAATTATTATTTTTTAGAGAACATTTAAGTGTTCGAATGAAAAAAATGTTTATTTTAATACTCTTATTCGAATACTTTATACAAGACTGGTAGAAAGACGGGTGTTCAAAAGTAAATCGTAAATCTCTGAGGCGGGCGAGTGCAAATATTGAATTCTTCCTCCGGAACGTATAAAATTTATATCGTCGACACCGGTGGAAAACAAAAACAGAAAAACATTTTATAAAAACAATAATTATTTACCCTTACGCGTGTCACATATTTATTAATATTTGAAAAATCCCGGTTGACCACCACGTAGATTTAAATACGATGATCCGTTGTTGTAAAGTTAATTATTAAATTAATGAAGTATTTGAATAATTGGGAAATATTTTACTGACAAAAAAAAAAAAACGATTTTTATTCAAGTCATTCGTATTCGTTGGTAGGCATACGAAATGACAATGAACGACCACAGTTAAGCCTTGTAAAAACTCCCCACACTGCTATTTGTCGAATTTTTAAACACTCAGCCTATTAACATATATTAGGAGTCTCCTAATTACAAAAATTTGAGTTACAATAGCAATTGTTTGAAGTTCAATATTTTGCTAACTCATAGAAATATGGGTTTTAAAGTAAACCGAGCAAACCGTGGTAAGTACTTATTATTTTCCGCCTCGTTTCAATGATCCGTAATAATATTGTTTCATAATATACTCACTTGACATGCATCTTTGCCACCCTGCTCGTACCCGGCGCATATCATTCCTTCGGTGATGTTCACGTCCTTGTGCTTCAGCCACGCGTTACACAGCTTTCTGTCGAGCACCGGGACTTGTACTTCGTTTACGGTTGGTTCGTAATCGGCTCCTGCGAGAGAGAAAAAAAATGATAATAGCCCGTAATACGCTAGTTGATATGTTCATTGCACGTAAAAAAAAAAGGAAAGCAATGTTTACATATTGCGCTCTAAAAATAATTACAAATAAATAAGTTCTTAGAAGAAAATAATTATAAGTCGAATCATTTAATTATAATTTAATACAATTTTAAATTGCCTAATAAATTACAATTATTAAACCTCGTTCAAATATTTCATATTTGTAATCAATCTGACTGTACAGAATCATCCGCACACACACACACACACACACACACATGTAAGATATTATACGAGACAAATTTCAAAACGTACGTTTACAATATACGACTCGGAAAGAAGAAACTAACGAATTTAATTTCAAAAATATGAAAATGAAAAAAATGAAATGTCTAACGAAAACTGTGATCAATTTTTAGATGGAAATATTAAAAAAATATTATTTTTTTTTACAAATTACAAAACATATTCCTGAAAGTTTCAGTACTTACAACTCAGTTATATTAGACATACGTATACCTATGTATTATATGTACTATTTATGTACGTTTCTTTATGTAACAAGAAGAATATTTACAAAGTAATAATTAATAAATAATGAGTTAACAGACGTGCATAACACGTCTTCTAATCTATTGCTTCTACCTGCAGTAGGTACTATAAAATTAATTTTTAAAATAACTTCAATTTCGATTGAGTGATATTAAGTTGAATTGAAAACTGTTTTAGTTTAAATTCGAATTTTCAATTAGTCATGATCACTACCTATGTTATGATGAACTAGTCAATAGATATTTTTATGAAATAACTGCGTGGTAAATAAAATACAATTTAGAAGGTCGAGTGTTTTTTACAAAATAAATAAATACCGATTTAAAAAATGGTATATTACGCTCGTATTTAATGTCAGATTGGCGGCTTTAACGATTCACATCTGTCGGCAATGAAAAATTGGTTTTATTTTTTTTTTACAACCCCACGTCCTAAATACATAATATATTATGTATGTGCACACGTGTATCACGAGTATTTTTATTATTATTATTATTTTTTTTTTTTTTTGGAATACGACGCCATCGTTACTTTTTATTTTTGAAAAATATTTGTTCATACTTACGTTTAGATATATAAAACTAAACACATGCAATATTTACACATATATACGTTTTTCCGTTACTTATGATATCACATGTAAAAGGCAAATGATGTACCTATTATAATACGTCGTCATACATGGTGTAAAAATACTTATTGATAAGTGTTATAATATATAAATGTACGAAATTTCTAAAGCGTAGTGAGATAAAATCATAGCTAACAAGGATCACATTTTGAGACTGGACGTGAACATTGTAAATTCAATTTTACTAAGTGGACCTCCAACATGTATTCACAAACAAAAACCCATATCGTTAAACTGCTTTTACTTTAAAAGGACACTACACCCGTTTTATCTTCAACGAAATAATTGCTTCGCGCGGAATCCAATCTTATAAGCTACAGTAGCACACACAATTTTAAAATTTTAATTTAAATGACAACTGTTTATATAACACATCAGTTGTAATTAAATATTTTCAATCGTTAGAAAGTAACGAACTTTATAAAAATAGTTTTTTTTTTAATTGTTCGTAACTTTTTTTAGCAATTGAAAATGTTTTTTTTTTTTTTTAAATCGTCTCTGTTAATGTACAGAGTTGTCACTTATATCGTGTAAAAATTTATGAATGTTTAATATTACTTTAACTCTTGGGATTGGTTCTCGCCTGTAACACTTTTACTGTACAAAGTGTAATTTGCAACACACATTTTATATACACCAACGATATGGCGAACAACGCTACGCTGTGTTTGTACGCCATACAAATTCTGGTTTCACTGTAAGATCACTTACATCGTGATTTATAAATAAAATATATACGGAAAAGCGTCGCTGTATTTGATCGACATTTTTATTTGACCGAATTTGCTCGGATTCCAATGAATGAATCGATTTCCAATAAGGTACGCATAGAATTTAGAATGCTTTGGCAAATTTCTGGTCACTAACCCGGGTAATTTCCATGTATTTGATTATTATTTATTTTTTTTTTAATAAACTGATATTTTTATCGTGTATGATGCGAAATCGAGCTTTAATATCGAAATTTTTATATCGAGTAAACAATTGACGAAAATTGGTACCCCGTAGATCAAAATAAAAAAAAATCATAAAACCAACGGCGTAGATACGATTTTTTCTAGGAGGGGGTTCAAAAGAAATTTCGAAATAAAAATATTTTATAAATTTTTTTCATTAAATTTTTATTTATTAAGTAGTTTTTAATGAAAGAATCCCATAATTACAAAACAAAGCCAACTCGCCGATTTTCGTATAGTATAGGCATCGAAACCTCTTTCGCATTAATCTTTACTGTATACCGTGGTTTCTATGAAAAATAGATTTTTCGAGAGATATAATATTTGACACACGGTTCAAAAACCTATCGAATTCGCTCGTATAGAATATTTTGTCACGTTTTCCGCAATCGAGTGAAAACAAAAATCAATATTTTTTTATGAATCACTTGGATGTCTTGTATACGTTCAAGTATTTATATGAGCATATTGCAATAATCAACATTCTGAATTTCACATAATTATTATAGAACAATATTGTTATAATATCCGTTGTTAAAAAAACAAATCTGAAATCCGTTATTACTCTCGCAATCAACAAAATACAGTCTCAACATTTTAATTAGCGAGAACGATTTTTTTTTTTTTTTTGTTTAGGAGGAATGGAAATGTGGAATTCTCTTACACAGTCCCCGTAGACACTGCGTAAAACAATATTCGATAATATTTTGCGAAACGTCATATTATTTCGTCGTGTCTTTGTATTTCGTGTTATGTGCCTTTTTTTTTTTTGCTTTAGTTATTATTTAGTTTTCATCGTTATGATTTTAAAACTCCACGACTGATGTACATACAATTCATATATGCTGAAATCCCAAAATTACAACGACGCAATTTCAATTATTTATTACATTAATGTTACATTTATAATAACGTTCAATCTGTGTAAACTTAATATGTTAAAAATAAACATCTTATTGTTTACAGCAAACGTTATTATTATGAAACTACGCGTAATAACGTTTTATGGTAATAAAATATTCGTGCGTTTTAAATCCATCTCTAATGTGAAAATCTTGCACGACATTTCAATAATAAATTCGTGTCACCACTATTGCTATGTCTGCATTTTTATCACTTTTAACCGTAACATTAGAACGTAACCTCGAAACATTACTTTGGACGTATACTTGCAATCTATGGGCTAAATATAGAAATTAACTGCTTCGTTTTCAACGATTTGCAGATCTACTTATTTACCCTGGCTGTCAAACTCCAATAATAACCCTGCAGAATTTGTTTTCACTTGGGATTCGATTCCGGTTATTTAATGACGTACGTACATGTGGCTGTGAAATGTGCGTGCCCGTAAACTACGTTCGTCAATATTGAAACACTGCAGAGAGAATCGATTTAGTATAATATTATTAAATAATAATTGTTGCCAGAGAGACAAGAAAAGTGAAAAACATATATATATATATATATATATATATATATATATAACGTAAGTATATAAAATAAGAGGTAACTGCTAATCGTGGTACTGCGGTAAATAAATATAATATTTTATACCGTCTATTTTAATAAAAATATATAAAATAAATCAATACCTAGGTACGCAATATGATGGAACACAGGAATAAAATAATATAATTATCATTATGTACCTACGTAAAATATTATAAAATACAGTTTACAAAACATATAATATATTATTATAATGTTTATATTAAAACCTATCTAGGTGCCTATACCTACATAATATATTATTTATGTATTTATATATAACAATTTATAATCTAAAATGAATATTTTAATGTCCCACGGGGAAGTCTGAAAAATTCAATACAGTTTGTTCGATATTCAATAAATTTTAATAGAACGCCATTCGCTACAATTATTGTATTTTAGGTTATTTTTTGTTTTTATTTTTCGCTACTATGAAAATAAATAATTCAAAATAACTATTTTATAAATTTAATTTTTTTTTTTAATTTCGATGTTAAAATTATTAATCATCGATATTTACAAATTTTTTGAGTCTACGGTTTTCAGAGACATAAAAGAAAACTGTAGAAAATCAAATACTAATGATCAATAATATGTAATTTTTAACACGAACACTTGTTTTAATAAATTTAATTCATAAAATGGCTACTAAATACATAAAAAAACATATAAAATTAATTAATAATTTTTTTGAAACTTTTTTTAAAAATAAAACCTTAGCGGTCAAATAAACATTCTAGCTATACGGATAAAAATCACGCGTGTTATTTTTTTGCTCCTTAGTTTTCAACCTGTTGAATTATTTTTGTACAGAACATGCGAGTCTTACATTTTTCGTTATTTTGTATTAATATTGTAAATACTTATACTGTTTTATTGTTTGTTTTGTAACGTAATGTTTGTAATAAGGTATTTATTATTATTTATTATTACGATAGAATTTCACTGAAACGTGTCACTTGTTGTTGTCTCGTTGGATATATAGAATAATAATACATCATATATTATATGATGTACATATAATACAATTAAAAAAAAAATTGTTTAGCACATTTCTTTAAATATATTTTCATGTAAATTTCATCAGACCACTGAATAGCAGTTGATATAACTTTCGATGAAGCCGTTTACACATTCCTCGGGTTTAAACGAGATGAAAAAACATAAAATATACGATTGACGCAGCAGCAGAGGACCTAAGAGGCTAAGAACAAGAGAAAAATGCATAAAATAGAAACGCTGACTTAATGTTGAAATGTAATGGAGAGTAATTAGGCGTAATGAAGTCAGAATGAAAATGATACAAAAAACCATCCCAGAAACTACAGTGGAATATAAATTCAGGGAGGTAATAGTAAACGAAACAATTAGAGTGTAGAAAATATTGGCGAAAAAGAAAATTATGTGTATACTTCATTATTTGCGAATGCTCAAAATTATTTTATGAAATTAAAACATCTATGCATATTATATCACATTCCACGTTTCTTTTTTAATTGCTCACGAAATAAATAATTATTAACTACCTAATAATAAGTACCTAACGATAGTCAGTTAATAATTTTAACTACCTACTGATGAAATATATTTTGTACTCATATTAATATACATATATATGTATATATATATATATATATATATATATATATAAGCAAGTGCTCTTTTTTCTCTACTCCCCAGTTAAAATCTACAGAGTTAAAATTATCGAAATCAAATTTTCAACCTATATTTTACTAGTGCTCGAAAGTCAATGAAGGTAATATTTTTTATGTGCTATATAAATGAATGAAAATAGTGCCGTGACGATATGTTTGTAGTTTGTCGTGTGATAATTTGTACTGACACTCAAAAACTAATATGAGAGTTTTCCTGAATAGAGATATCTTCGTAGAACCTTTTGCAAAAAAATAAAACTTTCACGGATTTGCGAAGAAAAGTTTTCCGTGATACCTGGAACTCAAGAAATAAATCAACTAATCCAAAAAACACTTTCTGATATAACAAATAATATTATATGAACTGTCAGTGGCTCTGAGAAAGAGCAATTTTCGAGCCACGTAATGATGACGTTGATTGTATAGTATATCAATAGCTGCATACATGTCTCTTCCTAGAATGACAACAACGTACAAGTATATAGATTCGGTCCCCGGTCAAGAATAAGCAGTTTACTATCCAATTTAACTCGACATACGTTTTGTGCAAAACACGGATCTGCCATTACTTTGAAATTTATATCCGCCAACACAATGCAGCGGAATAAAATTAGTAATAAAAAAATTATTGCCAAACGTCATAGAAATTAGAAACTATTACCATTTGAAAAGGAATAAACATTTCTCTTTCCCTGAATATTCTCATGACCCTTTTTGATTTCATAACATAAAACTGCAATTTTCAGTGCGATTAGCTTTTACGATGACCTATAATAAATCGCAAGGACAGTGTTTGAAAACAGTAGAGATAAATTTGCTGACAAACCCTTGGATTTCTCACGGCCAATTTTACGTCACATGTTCTACGGTTGTTACTCGCAGCTTTGGAAAATTGACTAAGCAAGAACGACAACTGAACCAGCACGAAAAAAGGTTAATTATTTTTGCAAATTCGTAAAGAGTAATAACGTTACTCAAAGAGTATATGTGTCGATATTTGACTTACTTACTAAATAAATACTACTATTACTTATATTTAATTAAATTCAAGATTCCATATTTTATTTTCTTCTTGGTTTCCACGTTCAACAGTTATTTGGTTTCTGTGAAAAATCTGTATAGAAAAACGATACAAGTTCGAATTGAATAATACAAAGAAAAAAAATTAAAATTGATTATGAATAAAAAAAGAAGTTCTTAAATTCGCGGAAGTGTTAAGTATAATGTTAAAATTTTTGTCAAAAAACGTTTTTAACATTGGAGCGTGAAATAAGCGCACGGCGAAGCCGTTAGTTTTATAAATAAATTCATTGAAATGTTTTGCAGAATACCACTGTAGAAACACATGGCCGTAAGGGACACGCGTAATATAAAATAAAGTCTTTGATCGAGAACGACCGTCACAGTAATACCTATCGGCTGTACTCGTGTTTTGTTGTGATGTGATTTTCACCTAGAAAAATGTACATTCATGAAGACGTTTGGTGTTATTGGAACACTTTGTAAATGCATTGGCGTATACGCTTCCGTGGCTATATGATGGGGTACGCCATTTACTATTCTATACGCCGGGAGGAGAGGAGAAAGGAAAAAAAAAACGAGTGAAAATTTATTGATTTGTCGCCGAACAATAGCCGATGGTCCCTAAAACTTTCAAACGCGTACCCGAAAAGATAAAAGGGACGTTTAAATTCGAGTGCAGGTGAAAGGAAATGAATAATCGGGCATTGACAAGCGTGTGGAGATTTTTCATTTTTTTTATTTTATTTTACGTATAAATCGTCGAATCGCGGTAAACTATTGAATGGATTTTAAAATGCGTTATACTATATATATAAATCTCTACTGTCGAGTACTTTGCATCGCGTTTAATTCGACTAAAAATTCAGATCACATATATTCAAATCGTTTTTATACGTTTTATTTTTTAATTCTATTACAATCGTATTCTGCGCCATAAATTGAAAATCTAATGGAAATCCATTCATTATATCATTCATTTTTCAAAACGGTTCTATAGAGTCGAATTTTTGTACTTCAACTTCAGGAAAAACTGTTTAACAAAACAATATAATAACTAGGTACATAATAATTCTGATTGAAAATGGTGCACTAAATATGTACATATACCTGCACAGTCCTTCACACTTTAGGTAATTGTAATAGTAATCAAATTAAAGTATTAAAAATCAATTATTTACGAAATATATGCCGATTTTGCGCAGTGATATTATGGTGTAAATACGTTCATTTTAAATACCTACAATTAAATATTATGAAACGTAATTTCGGGTGTCAACCTTATACGCACGAAGCACAAGTAAACGAATAATACAAATAATTTTAAACATTATAATAATAAAAACCCAATATTAAAAGAGATATGAATGTAAAAATATTATAGGTGCATAAAAGTAGTGTAGGTACTGAAATAATTTATTTTCTAAACCCTTTTTATAGCTATAAATAGCGTATTACGTTTTA
Source organism: Slavum lentiscoides (assembly GCA_032441835.1). Taxonomy (NCBI): domain Eukaryota; kingdom Metazoa; phylum Arthropoda; class Insecta; order Hemiptera; family Aphididae; genus Slavum; species Slavum lentiscoides. The sequence goes on along the minus strand of CM063706.1, from coordinate 34,563,036 downwards.
TTTTAAAATTTTTTTATTATACAGTTTTTCATTTGTTTATGTTATTATATTTATCTAGTTAATACTGGAAAGTAAGATATTTCGATAGATATTTTCCACGAAGTACGAATATCAATTAATAAAAATTTATTAACTTCCGTATGCTTCAATGTATTATCGTTTTTATTCTGTTCAAATTTAATTGTCATTAATATCCGTTTTTATAAAATTAAAACCTGAATGTAGGTTATACATTTTATGTAGACAAAATTATTTGAAATGCAATTAAATTAAATCCACCGTGCATAACATTTTAATAAATATTTTTAAATTTAATTATGAGTTCTAGTTTTAAATATAAAATCAATAAAGATTTAGAAGTATAAGTACGCAGTACACTAAAAAATTGGAATAACTCTCGCGTTAAAAGAAGTGCATAAAACACCACGATAATTTCAAAATTCTATTACATTTTTAATGTACGCAGATGTTAGATATGTAATATATATAATATATAATTATCAATATTACAAAACTAATAAAACAATATATTTATTTGTAATTTTACTAGAGATTATAAAATAATTTGTAGTCTTTTTGTAGCTAAATTATATCTTTTTCTTTTAAAAAAAAAAAAAAAAACAATGAAACTAAACATTTTACTTTAAACAAAAATGTGTAATACAAAATTAAGTTTAGATATTGATTATGGAATCCTCTTTTAGGATAGTGAAGTTGGTGATTTTGTTTTTTCTATTACTACTCATTTAAGTCTATACTTCCCCTCTTATCTCTTTTAAAATTGTCTTTTCCCATCACCCCAATTATTTAATACTTGAATTATTTATCTGAAAATGTTTTTGGAACGTTCAATGAAATAATTTTTGTCCTCGGATTTAAGTCAACAACGATAACCATCCATTATTTCTCACGAATTAATCGTTTTTGTTCTTTTTTATCTTTGATTTTTGATCGCAATCTATTACACGTTCCTTTAAAAAATTTTCTTTCTCTGTGATATCCTTTTGAAATATACGTTCTCCATTTTTTTTTCTTACTAACAATTCAGTCGTTTTTCTTAAACATAAGTAATTACTTAGTTATGACATTTTCCAATCTCTTGATATTTTCTTTATCAAATCTATCATACATTTCTCCTCTTTAGAAATTTCTTCGTTAAGATTCCTTTGTGTTTATTTTATATGTATATATATTTGGTTGTTTTTATATTTAAACTACTGTGTTCTATTGTGACGGTAAAATATACTATTTTCTTCTATAAAAAAAGTGATTATAAATGTGTTTATGTGTGGAATAAATTGCAATACATTTCTTAGCAATAAATTGAAATAATATATGTAATTGGTGTTATAATTTGTGATACGACCTTTGTAAACGTTTAAAAAATACTCATTGTATTCCAAATATTCTAGTTTGGTGAGAGCCTTATAATGCCACAAATAATAACTACAAAATATAAACATTACCGCGATATTCCAGATAATATAATTTTAGATAATTAACAAAACGTGTTTTAATATCTCTCTTCGTATTAAATTACACAATTTTGAGAAGTTTGTGCAATAGTTTTGTACATGTTGACTGGGCATTCTGATTCTAGCCGGGTTTGTTTACGGTGTGAATGTAATCAAAAATTATTAATCGCCACAGATATATAAGATTGCCTGGACTTAAATAACCGACGGACTTAATAACTTTAAAATATAAATTCCAGAATTATAATACTATTTTACACCGGTTTTTGTACTTTATATATTATTATTATTATAAGAGTTTTATAAAAAAAATGTTGAAACGATCAAATATGCAAGCGTAAGACCAATCTATACGTATACTTAGTTAGAATTAAAATTCCTATTCCTGATGCCTATTAAATTTACATTTTTTTTTTATTTAAAACACTTTTGAATACAATCGCACTGATCGTAATATTTTATTCTTCCAAATTAAAAAATAACCGCGAAATCCCGTTCGACAACGTGTCGTAGAAACATGGCATTTTATTTATTATCATAAACATTTCATACATCTTAAAACGGTTACACATGTTTCGTAGGTACCGAGGAGTAAATACGATTTACTAACGGAGAGTTACGCATGTCAGTGTCATGCGATCACACTCGCCTTTTTACACGAACAACTGCTCACAGACGAAATTAAAAAAATAAAACTGAAAATAAAAATATAAAACAGGTAGTTGTTAAACCAATACCATCCTTTAGCAGAATCTAAAATGAACTGTCCAATATGTACCTATAGACATATTTGGAATTCGGTATAATAATTTCTCCCGATCTTAGGCACAATTTGGGGGGGTGCTTAGCACCCCCAAATTTTTAATTGCATCATCGAATTTTTACTTCTTTTGAAATCTAGCACCACCATAAATTTAATTCAAATTGCGCCTATGCTCCCGATATCATAATAATTGACTAACCGCTGTGTAGATACATCAACGGTAATTAGATATTTATTTTTTATTTTAATGAATACAATTTACAATGTCCTGCATGCATACAACGTTTAATCTAATACGTATTACATTGCCCGAAAGTTCTCGTTTCCCAGGCGTTACATGACAAAAACAAAAGTGATTTTACCTTCGAGTCCACGTCTTCCCCATCCAATAACCGTGCAGCTGATGTTAGGTTTCATCACGAGGTTTGGCGGTGGTAAACATACGGGAAGTAAAAATTCATGGAATGACAGTTTTTCGCTGAGCTAAAACACGTTGGAAAAAAATTAATACGTTTAAAAAAAAAATGCCTCTCGCGTTAGATGATTCTTAGTAAATTTCGTTATGCGCTCATTAACCAAACGTAATAAAATTATGATAAATGACTTTCAAAAATTCGTAAAAGTTAAGTGCTTAAGTGTAATAAAGATAATTTTAATTGAATTACAGTTTTAAACGTTTCAGAATCATTCTCGCAACATTTTAGGTCATACAAGAAAAATTAATATACTTGATTTTGTTGCGTACAAAACGTCCGTCAAACTTGTATGCCTGTTAAACGTGTGTTGTACGCGAGAAAATGATAATTTTCTTTTACTTAATTACAAATTTACTTCGATTTAATTTACTTAGACACAATACTTCCTGCAGTGGCGTAAACTGGGTGATGCAAGTTTATATTTTTGCACCACCAGAAAATCCTGATACGTATACATATAATTTTTATTTTCAAAGCGTCATCACTTGTTTATCAAACAAGTATGTAAGGAATTGTACAATTGTCGTACAAGGGTTATTTTTTTTATATTAATAATTACGTCCCTACGTCAGCATTATCCGCAATATTGTAATGGTGATTGTAATTTTATAATGTTTTTTTTCTTCGTATATTGTTTTCAACCTTGTACCGCGTCCTTCCGCCTAAATAATGTCAGTTACCACCATATTCAATTTTTTTTTCAAATTTCGTAATATCTAAACCTTTTAATATTTTACATTTTTTCACGACTCGAGTTTACGGCTGTTTAGTGTTTTAGGCTTTTAATTGTTAGTTTTTTTTTTCTCCTCAAATTAAATTATTTTCATTTATTTATTCATTCATTACCAAAAAAGAAAGAAAGAAAGAAAGAAAGACGATTAAAGTGGGTTTTCAAAGACAAATTCATTAATATTAAAGTTGTTAATTATTCAAAATATGAAATAATGTGATATACAGAGAAAGTTCTATTAGAATAGTTCACTGCACCACCGCGGTAATCAATGACAATAATTTACGCCACTGACTTCCATTACGTATTATCACGACCGTTTAATAAACAATCGTTTCTCACTGTTTCAACTGAAAAACAAGTAAATACCAGAGTATATTTTTACGAGAAATTAGCACACTGAGCGCGTTTCACTGTCCATATGCCGTTATGCACTTATGCCAATGTTTAATGCCAATGGACGGTATACGAAATGCGTATAATTTACCTTAAACAGCGCGATATCGTGATCGTGTTGAATGGGCCCGTTGTTATACAATTCGTGTCTGATAATTTTTTCCACTTTCACTTTGCGGCCGAATAACGAATGTGAGTGTCTTCTCGTCATTCCCAACTGTATAGTCCAAGCGGAAAGGTCGTCCAGTATTTTCCTTCTGCGAACACAACCCGACGACGACACAAAACAAAAACATTTCGTGTGAATTTTTTCCACTGGTTTTATGGGACATTTATGGGGTATTTATTTGGCCATTACCCTCCGGTGCAATGCGCTGCGGTCAGAACCCACTGGTCCGATATCAACACTCCGGCACAGTAGAATATTTCGTCCGGACCGCCGAGGATCGCAGCAAGAAACGGCCAGTCACCCGGTAGCGACGGTCTCCCGCCTACAATCCTCGTCTGGCGGTACATGGTCTGCGGTCTTCTCCTCACACCACATTCTGTATATTATACAAAGAAAAAAAATAATAATCCGTACGGATACTTACTATAATTTTTGGAAATTTAAATAAATAAAAATATTAAATGCGGAAGAGCCTCGATACTCCGGACCTCGATTGTCCGGCGAACGCGGTAATCCGAACGGCGAAACAGCTGATAATAATAGGTAATTTTTTTCGAATTTTATTGACATCCCGCTGCTAAGACCATACATTTAAAAGACACAGTTTTTTGTCTTCTAAATCTTTGGAAATTAGTGACGTCCATATTCGTAAAGAAATCGTGGAAAAATCTGTTTCCTTTCCATGCAGAAAATGAAATCGACGAATTGGCTGAAACCATTATGAGATTCAACTTTCTATACGCTCATAAACCGGATACAGGAAACGTGTGCGAGTCAAATGTGTGATTCTCAAGCACAGGAATGGGCTTGCGGTGGCGCTGACGAAGATCTGGGTGAATCATAAATTATAATAACTGCGACTACCGAATTTTACAAATTGTAGCAAAAAAGAATGGCACTGAAGATGAATACGAAGTTGCCTCTATAAACACAAGAAAAGTTTCCCCTTCAGAAGCAATGAATACTGTTTTGGAATGGAGGGAAATCAAAAAAAAGTGAAGCACTGAAATGTTGTTGCTGCGTCCATTCAGAAAACACACTTTTAAATAGAAAATTGAGTATATTACTCAAAAAAAAAAGTTACTGATTTTTTTGTTCATACCATTCCAAAATGAAATTATTTTCTTGCTAATTTTTTATAAATAGCTATACTAAAATCACGTAATTATTATATTATTTTTATAATTTGTTAAATTGAAGAAATAAATGTATATAATATTATATATTTATATTTAATCAAACATAATTTGAACACGCGTTATTTCGTGTCATTACTTATTTTTAAATCAACAAAGAAGAGAATTGATCAAAGGGTGCTTTAGTTCCAGGTTTTTGTACGTACTATTAATTCTCGTTGGAGGCTACGTCTCAGCACTATACACCATTTATATTTTCCATACGTACACACTACAAGCAGAAGTACTTTCAACAAAAATCATCTTCTTGTTCGAGTACCTATCCGTTTTGCGGATATTGAATGTCATGCGATAGCGATGTGTTTATTCTTGTCGAGTCTTTTTGTTAGCATTTAAATAAAATGTTTTATTATTTTTATTTTTATTTTTATAAATAATTATATATGATTTCCATCGATGCGAGAAACGAATGAAAAACGAAATGCATACTTTTTAAAATTACCAAAACAAAATACTACAATTAAATGAGAATTTATTCATATAAGACTTCTATATTTTTCAACTCAATTTTCGATAGAATTTTTTAACAAGGTATTTATGTCGATGTGAGTGGTAGGTACTGACGACGCAAAATGTTCCCCTCTTGTTGCGCCAATCAATCAAAATGTTACATAGGTAATAAATCAGTTATCGGCAATACATTTACCGAAGCACGCAGTTATTGTCAAATAACGTATATAATAGTGTATTCGGATCAGGGCCGGATTGGCCCATCGGGATACCGGGAAACTTCCCGGTGGGCCGGTATCCTTGAGGGCTGCTATGGCCGCAAACAATTTTTAATTTTGCTATAAATTATCATGAATTTTTTAATTTTAAATTATTTTGATACAGAAGGAATCGTTGATAAGTTGAAAAATAAAAGCGCATTACTCAATAAAGAACTCCCATATTAAATTGTTTTGCTATGTTATTTATGTGCAAATTTTATTTTAATAAATATAAAAGTCAGTAAACAAAATTGTAATTTTTAAAATCGTATATGGGGAGGGGATTGAATCGCAGATCGCCTTAAAAAAAAAACACGAGTAATATTTTTGCTTTTACGTATAATTATTAGATATTATAATGTGCAGGGCTGGTCTAAATCATTTTCCCGGGCCGAAAAATTCTGCCAATCCGTCCCTGATTCGGATCCACGATATTTTTACCACGAGCGTGCGGCAAATGAAACGTACCCGTTTCGTAACGATACTCACCGAAATTAGAACACGAAAGACGTATAGACGGGTACAAGTACGAATCGGCGGGACAGCTGCGAATTTCTCTGTATACGGTCATTTTGTTTTCGTCGTGGTATTCCAACGATTGGTTGTACTTGACCGAGGCCAAAAGTTTGTTGTTCTCGCCGAGTATGCTTTTAGAAGACAGCCTGTAATTTATAATTGACAAAAAAATAGTCATAACAAAATGCCGAGCTGAGAAAATTGCCAAAAGTTATTTATGTGAGAAATAAACACAGATATAATATATATATGAATGCGTATAAACTGTGGAAAACTTTCAGCGTTTTAAATGTGACTCGACGCGTCCGTTAAATTATATTTACCGTGTAAACTGTGAACGCGTTGAATGAGACGCGAGAACTCGTCAAGAAAATAGAGGGAAAATAAATGGCGAATGAAATCTGACGAATTAACAATATTATATTCGTTTTAAAAATTCGATATTGTGTTTTGTATTTATAATCGAGAATCTCGTTTTTTTTCTTTTTTTAATTTTTTTTTTACATCGCGTTATTATTGAACGTGCAGAGTCGTCATTAGACATAACGACCTAATGTCGTCTGCAGACTTACCGAGTAAATACCGTTATTGTAATTTTTATAAAAATTATAAAAAAAACATATTGTTTAATGGTATAGAATGATTATTATGTGTGTTTTATATGTAGTTTACTTGTATCCGAGTATATTGCAAATTATGGTGGCCGACAGCGACGAGTCCCAACTCTGGATGCACGCTGGTCGCCACGACGTCGTGTTCGTCGAGTAAAGCTCCAACACCCCTTCGCCTCTCTCGCCCATTTCACCGTTCAGTCGCACTGTATTATTACAATTTAAACGACACGACACATTAATATAATATATTATTTATACACGTTAAATATATTATGTGTGTGTAAAGTATTTTTTTCTACTCTATTTTCGTTTCCCCGAACGCGGAATATTAATATTAAAACGAAAATTTACCGCAATTCCGTTCGTCTTGTCCCCACTCGCAGTCCGACACGCCGTTGCAAATGTGCTCCAAGGCGATACATTTTCCGCAATACAATTGATCTGCGAAGAAAACAAATAACACGTCTACGATGAAATATTTATTTAATAATTCGATCGAAAACGGCCGTACGATTTTTAGCACTCGCGGGCTGCGGCAATAACAGCATTTATCAGATGTCCGATAATAACGGTTATTATCAGAGATCGGGACTTGTAGCGTTTAAAAACGTGAAAATAAGCGCTAAAATATGCAGTAAAATATTTTAAAAAAAATATATTTTTTATTAAATTATTTATATAAAAATATTAAAATTTAAAATAAAAATGTTACTTTACGAATTTCTTTGGCAGACTAAACAAATAAATAAGTTTTAAACTATTATCGGCTACCAGCCTTGTCGTCCTTCCGGACTACGTTTACCGGAAAAAAAAATTATTATTTTTTACCATTTTTTAAAACGTATTTTTCAAATATTTATTTTTTTTTTTTAGTATCTAATATAATAGTAACAACAAAATATAAATTAATAATAAACATACGAAATAACTATAGGGCTGGGCACTCCATACCATAAAAAAAAATCACTAAAATATGTATTATAAAAAACAAAACATTTGAATGACGGTATCTTCTAATAAATTAATAATTAATACGAGATATTGTACAAATTTCATATTGTTAAGAATTTATATTGATAAAACTAGAACACATAAAATAAAATTATAGACATGTGACTCGTATTATACAAAATATATATGTAATTTAAAATAATCTCGCCGGTTCATAATTTGAAATATAAATTGTCGAGCAGACGCCGGTGAAAATACAAGGCCCATTCATTTCATCGAACATTTTTTTCGGTATACACATATATTTTTTGTGGCCGATTTTAAAAATATATTAACTACAAATTTATTTTTTAAACTACTATTTAATTTAGTGGAATGTGCTCTTAAATTTCAAATATAACAAAATACGCACTAACACGTAAAAAAACAGCTAAATACGCAAAATGTGCGTGAAAAAAAATTCTATAAATCCCTATTTACTAAGAAACGAATTTCTATATCTCCTGTTTTATTAAAAACATGCAAACTCTAGCCCTAGCTAGTATTAACTATTTATATTATGGTTTGTATATATACAATTATTTTATAAATAATACACGAGAAAAACTTGATTATTGTAGATGATATTTTTTTATGGCACACCTCTCTATCATCAGCGTTATATTGGAATTTGTATCATTAATTTTTCGATTATACATAATATCGACCCGATGTTTTAATAAACATTATTTTAATATTTATTATTAAACAATAATTTTCTTTTTCGCGAACAGTGAAAGTCATCAGTCACCACTATTTATTATTATTGTTGTATAGTTATCAAAACTAGAACCATACAACTTTGTGTGAATATACTAAATTAATAGTTTTGGCGAAAAGGGATTCAGCGAAACGATGTGCGCTGACTAATATACAACACGATGATATCACACAAACACACACATGATAAATGCGTATATTCGCTCTATTCAGTACGAGTTGCGGCGCGCGTAGTTGCACATACGTACCTCGGGGCTCGGACCCAACAGGAGTCTTATATGATTCAAATTTTGTTCAATTTGTTATTCAATACTCGGTGTAAGAATGTTCAAAACTTAAAAAAAAAGGTTTAAGTTTTACTTTGGTATTTATTTTATTTCCAACACAATAATTATATTTTGCACATTTCGTTACACGTAAACTCCATTTCATATTTTCAATTCCCACCTTTTTAGCTCAGCTACGGTAACATGTCGATATATGACTGACGTATTTCGTTTCACCAACTTTTTAAAACTTGTATATGGTATATACGCGCGTATTATGTTCATATTATTCGCATTATATACACGCATTTTAGCAGATTATAATTTATAGTCGCGGTATTACACTACGTTTTAATTGTTTAAACGTGTTTTTAAATCAATGATTATGATCAGTGAAAAAATTATAAATTATAAATGCCTATAAAACAACAACAGAATTTATATTTATTATTTATTTAATAATAATTTTACGTAAACTATTAAGAGCGGAAACAATAACATAGCCGAGATAGCCGGCGGAGTTAAGTGGGTCTAGGACGTTGCGGCGTAAACCGTTTGCGATGTGAAGCCAGTTTGAAGTAAAATATATTGCTACGTGAAAATTTTTTACCTATATTAATATATCGGATTTTATCAGTTTAAATCAATTGTAATCAATTTATTACGCGATGGCCGGTGAGCGTATTTTCAGTAAGTTGGTTAGTGACTGTTACGATATCATCGAAACACCATCGGTTTCTGAAGAGGTGTAGATTAGCATTTTTTAAACGTGAGGAGTTCATTTATTATTATTATTTTATATATTATATAGTATAGACTTAATAATAATAATTACTATTATTATTTATTAATTTGTTTAACAATTATTATTGTGATTTTCCATTAATATACGTAAATTGTATGTTATCGTGAAATTAATTATAAAATCATTACAAGTTATTACTTACAACTAAATATTATACAAACATTTTGTATAAATAAATTATTGTACAAAATGAAATATTTAATTTAAAATTATTTTATAAAATACGGGTACGGCTAAAGAAATATTATCGATATAATATTATTATCTCAATTCCGAAACGTGCGGTTCCACCGTACAATATTTGTACACAGGTACCTACTCATTTTATTTAAATTTTACCTCTTGGCCCCATTATAATTTCCTGTAACTACGTGGTATATTATATATTTCTAATATTTTTGGTTGTATGGTAATTTTAAAGGTTCTTCTTTTTTTGTATTATGGACATAAAAACTTACTCGTTGCTATATATTGTAGTAATGTGGATTATACCGGTAAATTTACGTAAATGGTATTATTATTATTGCTCATTAAAAGGGTAAATTCTAAACGTTAAAAAAATAAAGATACAAATTTCAAACAAAATGTTGAAATATATATATATATATTTTTTTGTTATTACAGTGATTGGAAACTTATCTTTTGCAACTTTTTTTTTGGTAGCTAAAAAAAGTTTTTTAAAACTTTCCGTAATGTTAAGAAATTATTTGGTGAAATTTTTTAAACATAACAATTACTTTTTTAACGTTTTTATTTGAAATGAAACGTTCCCGTCTGGGTCACGAGAATTAATAAATATGTTTCAAACATGAAATAATTAATTATAATAAGTGTTTTTAAAAAATGCCTTCAAATAAATTTTTAATACCAAACACTAAACAACTTTTAATAACCGTTAAATAGCCAACTATTTTTATAATAAAATTGTTTTGCGTAGGTAATATAAACATTTAATATGGAAATTTTGCTCATTTGGTTTATCTTTTTATTGAGTGGACGGGTAATGAGTTACTTTGTGCACAAAATAACTTTTAATGGCCTACACTATATAATAAATAATGTTGTAATAATAATATACCACAATATATCGAACAGTCCAATTCACACAATTATTAATAACAGCATGTAATACGTTATTAAATACTTAATCCGTCTACGTACTAGTTATAAAATGCTATATTTTACAAAATCTGTCGGCCGATGTTCGCAATTTATATTTTCACTACACCATAATTTCGTAGAGTTTATATTCAAGAACAAAACGTTTAAAAAATAAAAAATGTGTTGTGAATTTTAGAGGAAATCTATTTTATTATTAATGTTCCCATTATACTGAAGACGGTACGAAATAAGGTGCAATATTATAGCGAAATGTAATTTATTATACAAGATACTATATAATAATTGTTAAGAATGTATTTATCGTTTTACTCATTCAGGGACGGATTGGCAGAATTTTTCGGCCCGGGAAAATTATTTAAACCAGCCCTCTATATTATATCTAATATTATACATAAAAACAAATATTACTTGTGCTTTGTTAAGGCAATCTGCGGTTCAACCCCCCATATACAATTTTGAAAATTACAATTCTGTTTACTGACTTTTATATTTATAAATACAATTTGTACATAAATAATATAGCAAAACAATTTAATATGAGAGTTTTTTTATTGAGAAATTCACTTTTATTTTTTAACTTATCAATGATTTCTTCTGTGTCAATATAATTTAAAATTAAAAAATTCATGATAATTTATAGCGAAATTAAAAATATAGTGTATCAAACACGTTTTAAAAAATGCTATTTTTTTCTTCATGAATTTGTTCGTTTTTATAATAAAATTGTAAAGTATTTTGTACGAATACTATGGTCCGTCTGCAAGACTTTCGAGATATTTTTACACATAACTGCGCGCGTGTTATTGTTGCATTAAAATTCCAAACATTCAAATTAATTTCAAATAATTAACAACTGTAATACAAAATAAACATTGTTTGCAGTGTTAGTGTCGGTTGAAAATATTATAATATGTACATAGAAAATTACATTTTTAATGATTTAAGTAGGTAGTTATACACAAGCGTATAAAAATACTACATTTCACCGCAATCGAAATCCAATTAAAAATACAAAAACAATATTTTGTTTGGTATACCTATTTCTTCTAAGTTTTTTTTTTTTGGCACACGGTAATCAAAGCAAAACATTGTTTTTTACTAATGCTCGCTAAATATAACGCGTTTTGATTTATTATACGATTGATATGAATAAACATTGTGGTTAAGTGCAGTACTTACTAAATTAGGTACATATTTTATATTAAATTCATGATTATATCGGGGAAAAACACGTCGCGGCGTTTTAAAAATTAAAAGCTTATATTGCTCAATTATGAATTTTTATAAAATACCTATATAAGATGTTTCCACCCCGTAGGACAACCGGCAACGTGCTGTGAAGAAAAATTCTAAATTATTTTTAAAAAAATTTTTAATTTTTATTATTATTATTAACTGCGCGTAATATTTTATACTTACCGTATTATAAGGTAACCAGCTACTACTATAACTACGCAATAAAAGTTACAACGACGAAAATATAAATTATTTCCAGTCGCGAACTGGAGGTAGGTATCATATTATTAATGTAAAATATTCGACATACCTATGTAAAATGTAATACATATTTTTCACTTCGAGTTGTTGACATATTTTATTACAAATTTTCCATATTGTATTTATAATTATTATATACTGTTTTTGTGACGAATCGTTTGCTTTCTTTTGCTAAGGGATTATTTCTTCGAACGCAAATAAAAAGTTTAAAAAAAAATCTACAATTAGTTCACACTTCGTATACGTAGGTCGTAAACACTGCGTTTGAATTGTACATTTTCTGTGTGAATTATAAGACATAAGTCATAACTATTTTTTAAGTAAAATTTAAAACTTATTTACAAACTTCAGGCATTATTAATTAATTGTTTTTTTTTATGTGCTGCGCGTTAAAATTTTATATTAAATTAACAAATTTACCTGGAATATTTAAATAATTGTGAGTATTTTAGATTTTGAGAAGAGATTATACAATATTTATTATTTTATTTTTTACGTATAGTTGCAATATATTTATTGAATTTTAGTTTTAAAAGACTGTTCTCGTTTTCACAGTAAAATTCTAATCCGTTACAAAAATAATACATATATAAAGTATATATTTTTTCGTAATATGTAAAAATAAAAGTAAATATAAGTAAGTAAATAAAAGTAAAAGTGAAGAACATTACAATAATTCGAAAATATTGAAATTAATTCCAAAATAAATCTTGATTCTGACACTATAAGGATAAAAGTATTGGCCATCTCTAATAAGTACCTATAGTGACTATTAAGAACTGGTTTTAACTCTAAATTCTAGTCTTCATACAATATGATTAACAATTTAATAAAATATAAAATATTGAATACATTATTATTTATTTATTTTGATGTGAATTCAATAGATTTTTATTAGTTTTGTAGGCAAGTTTAAATCATCAAATTATGAAGGTCTATAAAAAAAGTAATATTTATATTTTATATTAATTTTAGCTACTCAGAAGATTTATTTATGAAAATTTTTGGCAAAAACATTTAATTTTACTTAAAGCTAAGTATTGTAAATTATTGGCTCGATATTTATTATTTAAAATACTGGAACAGAAAATCTATGGTAAAGACAAGGCCTGTATCACAACGTATTATACGCGTTTTTCGACTTAGGTACATTATTTTTTAATTATTTAATTATTATTTAAGTTGATACGCGACGGTCGCACGATTTCGTATAGAAACATATTGTTGAGCCTATGTACATTTTATAAATTATATTATTATTTATGGGTCCTGCGCCCGACCTGTATGGCTGTATTTTTTGCTGAAATACATACGTTACTGGAAAAACTCTCACGCCTCATCGTAAAGTGATCCAATTTCGATATTTTTTTTTTTTTTTTTTTTGGGAAGAGAAAAACATTTTGCAGAGCACATCGGACTTGGATTCTCAAAATTTTATTTAGCATATGTCAACAGCGCCGACAAACTGAAATTGAAAAACTCGATATTATATGTTTTACAGGAAAAACTCTTACGGATCGTACAGTCCGATTTCGCTAATTTTGTTGTTGATGGGAAAAGGAAGACTTCCTACTAGGCGTATCGGACTTGGATTCTCAAAATTGTATTTCTAAAAACTATAATAAAAGTTTGAATATGAACAATTTTTACAATATTTTTAACAAATTTTTTTTTTTAATAGTTTTTTATTTAGATAATCTAAAATCGAAATCCAGTGCGCCCAATGGGAAGTCTTCCTTTTTCCAACAACAACAAAATTAACGAAATCGGGCAATTCTAGGAGGCTTGAGAGTTTATTCCTGTAAAACATACAATATCGAGCTTCTCATTTTCTGTCTGTCGGTGCAGTTGACATGTGCTAAATACAATTTTGAGAATCGAAGTCCAATGCGCCCTGCAAAACGTTTTCCTCTGTCCAACGAAAAAAAGTATCGAAATCGGATCACTATCTATACAAGGCCAAGGCGTGAGAGTTTTTCCAGTAACGTAGGTATGTATTTCAGCAAGAAATATACTGCCATAGCAGGCCCATCAATATTATTTTATTATTGATTATTATTGTGGTATTATATACATATTTTTTTCAAATAAAAAATATGTTACGTAATTTGTTATTTTGTGCGGCCACATTTTATTGAAAAAAAAAAAAAACTGTGGGTCAGCTGACCTCCCGAAATCCCTCCTCCCCATGGGACCGCCTCTGATATACGTTGTTATATAGACTGCATGTTTATATTTCATTTATATTCGTGGGAATTCGAAAGTTTTCGTTCTGAGTAACTAAAAAGTAAAGTCACAGAATTACTCTATTGAAGTTTATAAAAAAAAAGTTTTAAAATTCAATTTAAAAAAAATGAATAAATCACCTTTCTGTTTACCCTGTAATCTGTATAGTAAATTGCCAGACGCGTACACAACTGAAAACGAGGGTGATTAGTTATAACACTATTTTAAGTACATTATTTAAAAAATAAACACTTATTAATTTAATATTATTATAGATTTTGATTATTTTATACTACGCGTTTATATTAATTAGATATTATGAATTGCGCATATTTCTTTTTTTTTTTAAAAAAGGAATAGATAGCGTGTACGTTTAGTGGATTGACAATTTTTTTTTATTATTCACATGACTTGTAATGATTCCAGTAGAATATCCAAAAATATTATTCTCAAAATGACAAACAAATTATTTTAATAATTAATCGTACCTAGGTATAAAACATTTCTTTATAATTATTATTAATATTATAATAGATTTAGTTAGATGTGCGATTAAATAAAAAATAACAAAATACGAAATTTAATAATAAAGTCCACGAATTCTAAAATCAAATATCTAAAACAAAATAATGTTATCGTTTTTTGCTACACGGTGTATAATAAATGACGTGTATCTAACACTGGAGACTATCGCGGCCGTGATCGTCTAGTGGTTAGGACCTTGCGTTGTGGCCGCAATAACCCAGGTTCGAATCCTGGTCACGGCACAAAAATTTTTGCGCGTTTTTTTTACGATTTTTGTTTTTTTTTTCAATTTTTGTAATAAGTTATTTTTATTTTTATTTATTTTTCGTTTAATCTTTTTATTTTGTTTTTAAAATGTTAAAAATTATTGGATAAAATAAAAAATAACTATTTTTATTTTGTATATAAAGAGAGTATTTTGAGAGAGTATTTTGTACATAATAGAGTATACTTACTCTTATTTTATATTAATCTAAGTTTTAAAGTTAAATTCCCCCAAAAAAATAAATTCTTACCACTCCCCTAGCAATCATGACCCATATATACAGTGGCATAGCCAGGAGGGGTTTGGTTGTTCAAACCCCGTCCCCCCCCCATTGCATTATTTTATACGTTTTAAACTTATAAATTTATTATAATTTATACTATTGTGTATTTCCTTAATTCTATATAAGTAAAACTGTAAAAAGTAAAACACTTCCGAAAACTTGTCCAGAAAATACATTGATAATAATAATTATTATCATTCATCACGAGTATTTAACAACCTCTATATTCATCGAGAAATAATAATACAGCCAGAAGACGTATTGAATCAATTGGCAAAAACAAAACATTTTTAAATACGTACAATTTTTGTAAATCGATAGTAAATATTTTAATTAAGTCAATAATTTTATTTGGTTATTTATTGCATCATTTTATATAAAACCTATATGTAATACGTATAACTATAACAAATACAAAAGATATAAGACTTTCATAATGCAGTGTTTGTATATTTTAATTTTCCAAATTTTTTTTTATATATACCACTGAATCTGGTTCTTGTGTGGTTTTATAAGAATAGGAGCCCTAAGGAATGAACCTAATGAAAAATGTCAAAATCTATAGTTTCATTCATACTTAAATCCCCATCCCCTCATTGCATAATCCTGGCTATGCCACTGCATATATAATATTATAGTTTCTGCATTTGGGACACGAGCCTTAATCGATTGCGAATGAAAAAAATTGGGTAACCAACACGCATATGCATTAAAGAACGAATTCAATGTATGCGATAACGTCCGACGTGAAAATTTGATTAATTATTTCTCGACCGTCCGTTTTGTGTTATAGAATTCATAACATATTATTTTTTTATATGGACGGTTATTTGAATCTCAGCAGTTCACAACGTATATAGTATGGCGTAAACGCGGAGGCGTATTTAAGAATTTTCATAGGGAATGAGAGGGTATGAGATAGTTTTTCAATATTTAGATCATGCGAGGGCTTTAGCTCCCTACCTCGGGCCATGATGTGGTATCATCTACCGACTGGTGTACTCTTATTCTTAACAGAGTATAGAAACGAATTCTTTACATTTCTCCTCGTCCACTGACCTACCAGAACATAATGATTTGTGATTCAAAATATTTGTTATATAAGTACCACATATATAACACAGGATGGCTGCAGATGACAAAATATACAAACTCCGGGGAGCATTTTACACCTCAAATGCAAAAAAAACTTCCTCTTGAGTCTTGACTATGGTTCGATTATCAAATTTAAAGTAGAAATTTTAGTTGTTGTGTTTTTTTTTCCGAAAAAATGTGATTTTTCTCCTTGAACTGGCCATATCTCTTGAACTATTAGACCTTCAACCAATTTGAAAACAATATTGAAAAGATCATTAAATTTTCACGAAGAAAAAATACAATTAAATTTCCAGTATTATTTCTAATATGTATAAAATTCAGAAATTTCTGAATATAAAAAAATTTTAACTTCTATCTTACGACTTTTTCTCATCACTCAAAGGTGTGCAATTCCCGCAAAAGCTTCCTTTTTAATAAACTTACCAACGGTATACTCATTTTTTGACAAATTCCGTCTGGGGGAGAAGAAATCGCGATTTAATTGTGAAAAACCAGTACGGTAAAAGGTATGTCCATGAAATGAATATATATATAGGACCAACGTGTGAATTACAATGGTGATGACGACTAGAGCCACGAAGATAGAAGGTAGACGGACAGCACGAGTGTGTGCGAGACAAAATGTTCCTCATTTTGAGCAACTTTTCAACTGAAAGACTGAACAGTTGCAACTTTATTTTCATTCTCCTTAACTTGAAAAATATATGTTATTTTTTTTTTTTGAACAGCTCAATTAAATTAAGAAATGTAATTATTGAAAAATGTTTTATTATGCTATTCCTCCCATCTGGACTCCGTTTTTTTATACTGAAAATGCAATTTTTCCCCTGAGACGGAATTTTCAAAAAAATGAGTACACCGTTGAAAAACTTATTTAAAAAAGAAGTTATTGTGAAATCAACTCACCTCTGAGTGATAAAAAAAATATCATTAGATAAAAGTATTTTTTTTTTTTTAATTTAGAAATTTCCGAAATTTTAAATTTTAGTACTATGACTATGCTTGCGCAAATTATATTGGAACATAACTTGGTATATTTTCTTCAGGAAAATTTAATGCGGCTTCTCAATGGAGTTTTCAAATTTCCTGTAGGATCAATAGTTCAAAAGATATGGTTGTTGAAGGAGAGAAATCACATTTTTTCGAAAAAAAAAAACACAAAAACTAAAATTTTACTTGAGAATCGGACCGCGGTTAAAAGAAAATTTTTTGTCGCATTTGAGCGTTGAAATATTTCCCCCCGGAATTTGTACACTTAATCACTGGTCACCCTGTATGTAATAATACCAATGAAAATATGATAAAACAAAATTAAGCCTGAAACAATAAATTGGGTAGCTCCCTGCATCGTAGATTAAGGTCAGATATAATTTTACAAATGGCAGAAACGGCCGTTAAATATGTTTTTTTAGGTCATGATGGGTAGTAGTTTAAACCCATAAATACCCCAGGAAAGGAATATTGTGACAAATCAATTTCTCTGGGACCCTGCAGCGTCGGTACATCGCGGGTTTTCTAACCAGCACTGATAAAATAATGCTATACGAGACCATCGTATATTATATGTAATTAACATAGAGACCCGCTCAACCGGGTTTTCTGTTTGGGGATGGACACAAAATTATCAAAGAAACCGATCAAGTTGACGCGACAAACTGCAAGCCGTCGTTTTATTATTATTATTATTATTATTATAATTATTATTATTATTATTATTATTATTATTATTATTATTATTATTATTATTATTATTATTATTATATTTATATTTATATCGTATTAATTATATTTTGTTTAACGTATATAAATTGAATTATAAAAATGTTAAATATAGGTATATAATTCGCATGAAAAAAATAAAATCTATAAACTTGTACTTATATATCTATATATTTCAATAGGCTTTATATCAATGATATTTTGTTTAAATGTCTATAAAATGTTTAAAATATATACTTAAAATAAAAATTGATTTTTTTTATTGATACCCTAGTCCTTTAGTTATTCTATTTAATAGAAATATTAGTGTAAAAAATATTTATAGTGTACAGTACGTAGTAATCAATGGTAGTACATACGCTATAAAACATGGGTATTTTATTTTTACATTGCGCACGGTGTTTTTGTCCTAAATGTTGGGGGAAGCTATACTCGACGTCGGCTCGTTTCTCGTTGCACGGTATTGATAGGCAGTATAGTTTATATACCTCAATGTAATAATAATAATGATAATGATAATAATAATAGTAATAATATTTAAAATAATGAAATTTGTTCTTGAGTTGTATCTAATGCCGGTAAAAAAATGTTTTAAAATATTTTCGAATAATTCATATTCATAAATCCATAGATATTGATAAAATAAAAAATATTCATTAAAACTAAATATGGTGTAATTCTTTTATTTTTATTTATTGTTTAATTTTGTTGAAAGCCAATTTTTTTATCTTAAGATCCCATAACTTACGATGTGTGTGTGTGTGTGTGTAATGAGAAATATTTCGGGGTATCGATTATTGTTTTCGAGCAAAATTCAATTAATAATTACATATACGTATTATTATATACTATTGCTTTTATATGCAACTATTTACATTATAGTGTCAACAAAACGTTTTACAATGTATATTATACTGGATGTAATAGTATCTATTTATTATGCACAGTCGAATTTATTGAATCATATAATATGCACATTTCAGATACGAAACGATAAACTTTGAGTTCGGATTAAAATGGTCGTAGAACAATGCAATCCGTGTTTAAGTTTAATGTCAGTTCCATCTTCGCGTCTTCCATCTCGTCGATGAACTCGAGTATTATTTTTTTATGGTGGCGCACATGGGGTTTTTTATTCTCTTTATACGGAATTCGATCGGTTTGATGAAAACTATAATAATTTAATTCGAATATTTAATATCCGTCAATTTGATTTTTCCGGAATGTATAATGACAACAGAACATTCATGTAGAATAATTAGTTCCTTCTTTACCCTAAGAGCACGTGGGATACGACTCATGGAGGCCCTTGGCCCCGAATAACAATAATTCAGGTCTTTACGTTGTAACGTATTGACGCGACCCATCTCAACTAAATATTTGACTGTCAACCTTAAATGTTAAATTAAAATAAAAAATAGTTAAATTCCTTTAACTCAATATTTAAATGATACAAATACGATGGATAAATTCTTTAGCAATACATTTGATTAAAACAATGTCTAGAACCCTTAGTTTTCACTATTTTTATCCCGTGTACCATACATTCTCTGAATTTGGTAGGTTTTCATGTAGATAGACTATATGATTCAGAAAGAGTATTATACACTATCAATAAATCCAAAAATGATGTAATTTTTTTTCTCGGTTTCGAACAATCGATGAAAAATATTGAAAGAATATTTAGGTGCGTGCAAATGATGTTAATAAATATTTGTTTTTCTTATAATATGTATAAATTTTGTTCGAAATATCTATGTGTTTGTGGAAATTCAAAAGAAATAAATTAAATTGTATATATCTTCATTAATTCTTGACCGCTGCAATTTGATCACTATTCTAGGATTTAAATAATTTTCTTTAGTAAAGGCGAAATTATTTCTGGTTAAAGAAGAAAAAATTAATTCTTGGACTATTTTAAAGCTCTCGTGTCCACTGAAGCTGTGCACCCTTCAGAAAGTTTTACATAACATTATATTAAAAAGATGCAGTTTTCATTTATTATCCATTATCACATTTTATATAAAATTAAAATGACATCTAGATAAAATTAATTTTTTTCTTTATTTTTATTTAAGTGAAATATATCTCAGTTTCCCTTTATCTATAGATGATTTTTATTTGGTTATCTGAACCCAACAGTGGACTTGTAGTTAAAAATATCACGTGGTATATTACCCAAAATATATAAATACAGTATAATACCTAAGCTCTATACATGCGCTGTCATCTAGAAATGTAATTCCGCCAAGTCGGTCAACGGAGTTCGTCGATTCGTGAATGAAAAACTTTTTTGTCCGATTAATAAATTTTATATTATAATAATAAATATATGCAAACGTATATCATATAAAGCCAAAACGGAAATATTATGATTGTTCACCAAAATAATCCAATGGCTATTTTCTTATAACATCGTATAAACTTCGCACGTACCAATACATTATACGTCCTTAGCCGTGCATTTTGTATAATATTCAATTCTGTATGCCTCAGGCTTTACAATACAATTGGGATTTGGGACAGAGGAGCCGATTATTTATATCTTGAAATGCGAAAATTGAAAGTCTGCGCTGGTTTATTATTTATAGAAATCCGTACAGTTCAATATGTCGAAATAAATTTTTGCTCGGGGCGTTTTTATGTTTTTTTTTTTTGTAAAAAAGGACGTTCTAAAAATAATATCGGTGATATTGTGGTACCCAATTTTATATAGATTCAAGGTCCAATTGTTCGTTTATAACAAGTATATAAGCATAATAGAATATAATAAAGAAAATATTAAAATCGTTCTTTAATTTATAGAGAGTGAAGCCGGACTGGACAATTGGTAATATTTAGACGATCGATATTTTATTTGTCCTGTATATTTCTATACTGTAAAATAATTATTATTTATCACACAATCGCATTGAATACTGCGAACATAATCAATATTTATTGACTTATTTGTTAACGAACCGTTTCTTGATTTAAATTACCTAGCAATTTAATTCTAGCTTCTTATTCGAAATACAGCTTTTCAAAAAAAAATATTTTAATAAACTATAGTTTATTTCCAAATAATTTAGTAAAAGATTTTAAAAACCAAAAGTAAAAAATGAGGTTTATTTCGTTGTGGATCAAAAATATTTTGACCGAATTTTGAAAAGCTTTATAACTGAATAAGCCTCTCCAATCTTTAACACATAATAAGACATTGTAAGTAATATTATTAATGATAGTGTAAGAGTAATAATTGAAAATCTGGAAGTGTGAATCATTTTATTATATAAAACGATATGTATTTAAAAAGTCAAACAACAAATTTTGTTTTTCAATATTTTTTTTTTATTTTATTCTTATATTTATAATAAAAAAATTAATTACGAGTAAAGTAAATAAATTGTTCTACGTAGATCGTAGTATTATATTTCAGTGAGTACGCACGTTCTAGTTAAATTTAGCTTTAAACATATTATACATTTTAATAGAGGTAAACGTTTTTAAAATGAGTTCACACACGTATGTCTAAACTTCAAATACAAATACCACGAAGATATGCACGTATGTGATTGTAAACATTATGCAATTTAATTACATAAAATGATTTTATTTTACAAACGAATCACATTTTAAATGAGAATTTTTTATATTCCCTAGATATGTAAACACTTGAAGTATAGAATAAAAAATTAGCGGCTGATGATTTATGAAAGAAAAAAACATGATCACCTTCATATTATACAGAATAAGGAAACTACTCCGGATCACTCTAATTGGTTCTTTATAAAATAATATGTAATATGACATTTCTGAGGATTCTGTTTTTTGATAATTATTCATATCGTATAAATTATCGAAAATAAAAATCCTATACCTATTTTGATCAATGAACAATAAAAATTATACATTTAAATGTTCTTTTAAACAATAATAGTTTAGAAGAACGGCAAACTACAAAATTGCAAGTACATATTTTTGCCATTTATGCGTAATTATACTTTTCGGAAAATCTAAAATTATGGTCTCAACATATTGATACTTCAATAAACATTTATTGTCGAGAAGCGCTGGAATAATTACAACAATACCAGTAGTCAGACGAGATTTTTTTTAATAGCAGTTTCCCACGTAGGATTTTTTTAAATAAGTAATACGAGACGGTCAAACTGTTATAAAGTTTTAGAAAGAGTCTTGAAAAGGAAATAGACTGAAAACAGGTTTGGAGTCGGAGTCTGGAGTAACTTATCAAAAGTTATTGTAGACCAATAAGGTCTTTTTTCCGGACGCAATGAAATCTGCAGATTTATCAGACAATAGACCTGATGAATGATTACCGGTAGAACAGAGGAGAGCTAAATCGAATGATTTGGGTGATTTTTTTATATATTTTATGACAAGACAATGCACATATACCAGGAAAAATGTTTTCTATGTTTAAAAAAATAAATTTAATAGATTATAATGTTATTTAATGAGGTGGTCAGAATTTTTTAGTTTATTTAGAAAATAAATATTATAAGTATATAATATTTAGGTAATTATACATCCATATATTATCTAGATCTATTATAGAAAAGTTTTCTCGTTTCATGAGAAAAATCATTACACGAATGAATAATATGCGTGACTTAAGGCTTTGAGCATTTAAACTATGATCGAATAGAATGTATGTTACGTTATTTGATTATGTTATTTTAAAGAAAATCATGCAAATTTTTAATCGTATGAATGACTCACCTGGACATTGAGAGCACCTCATCTCATCTGTATGATCTTCACAATCGAAATGTCCATCACACCTCCAGTCCATAGGAATACATCTCTTTTTGTCACACCTGAACCCATCATGGCAAACTAAAAACGTCAAATAACATAGGTACAAACACACACACACACATATTTAATTATATCCGTGTATATAATAATAGAAAAAGTTATGTATTACAATTTAAGTTAATGTTAAAAACAATTTAAAAATAAAAAACCACTAAATAGATATAATTCATTTTTTACCATAACACTAAAAACTTATTAATTTTCTTATTGTTTTAATTTATTTGAAACATAATCTATTATATTGATATCAGTTTTACTTGTGCAGTTTAATTATTATCGTCGTACTAAACATACTAAACATATGTGCAGTTAAAAAGTTTCATTATAACTGAACGAATCCGTTTCAAATATAAATCTTGATTTCCATTTTAAACACAATTATATTCCGGAAATTAATTTGATTACCATTCGAAGAAAACGTTTGATTATTATTATTTTGTGCGCTTTATTAATTATTGTATATTTTTCGAACGAAATCGACGAAAATATTTACAGTAAAATAAAATGTTTCTTTGTGACTATATGGATATTAAAGTTTGAAAAAATTGAAATACCAAAAATTTAAACATAATACTATTTTTCTTTCGGCATCTTTCCAGCCACCAAAATGTTAGCGACGAATACCGTGTAAATGCAGTGTAAATAAACTTGTGAATATTGTAAAATGCTATTTTGATTCAACACATTTTTATCAAACTACATTCAATATTTGTTCATCGATGATTGTACTTTTTTTATATCACCTCACAAACATATATTATGTCGTTCAACGTGTACCATTTTTAGGATTTTGTTATTTTCAACTGAGTAAATTGCGGTCAATGTATTTAAAACAAAATATATTTTGATCACTGCAATTTAATTTGATTTGTCGACTAATACCATAAGATAGGGCTGACGGTTTTTTTAGTATACCGTCAATACCGGTATACCGGTATTTGGAAATTTGTGTGTTAAACGGTATACCGTTAAAACCGTTCTTTACGGTATTCGTAAAAACCGTGCTTAACGTTATACCAAAAAAAAATTTATAATTATTGAAATAATCTTTTAAAAGTTTTCTGAAATATTTCTATTTATAAAATCGGGTTTTCACTATCGGACCATAATATACTTATAATATAATATACTTTGTATTAGTAAATTATAATATATAGTCTTTATTATTATTCATTATTTAATATTATAATTAATAAATTATTGAGCCTCAGTAATGTAAATTAATTTTTAGTTTTTGCAACCCAAATTTTTACTATTAAAAAGGTCAATATTTTTTTTTAATTCGTATTTAATCTTCTTAGACTATAATACTATTTGACTGGCAATTTTGGACTTCATTTATACTAGTCGTAACATTGTTTGATAGTAGGTACTTCATAATTTCCAGATTGTATATAGATATAATAATTGGCAATAAAAAGCTGTCCAAATTTAGATGAAGAAACTGATGGAAGTTTGTCCACTGTCCCTTCAGTCCTCGGACAGGATAGTGCATTAATTAAATTTTGGCATACCGGTAAATATCGGTAATTCGGTATACTAGTATACCGGTACTTATCGGTATTTCGGTATACCGATACTTATCAATATTTCGGTACACCGGTTCGTATCGGTATTTTACGGTATACCGTTTCAAACCGGTATTTAAATCAATATATTAATACACTGATTATTGTAATTTTTATTGTAAGGTATCATATAAAAGTAAACTATAGGTTTAGTTAATAGTACAAAAATATAAAAATTTAATAACAAATTACCTTTATTTTATTACTATCGTTACAACCGTGAATTATTATTATTATTATTACTTATTGAAAGAAAAGTAATTCATAAAGTATACAGTTCGATATTTATATATTATATGGATGTTTTAATCTTTTAAGATGCTTAGCATTGATTGAAATAAGGATTAAATTAACAGCTATTATTGTCTGTTCACCAACCTTTCTCCCTTGTACCCCTGAACAATTAATTACTTCGAATAGCTTTTGTTGGTTTTCTAAAGATATAAGAATTCTCCTTTTGAATCTACTACAAATTGATTTTTTATTTTATTATATTTTCCAGTGTCTTTTATTCCAATGATTAAATATCGAAAAATTTTTTCTCATTTCGAAACGTCTGAAAACGTTTGGTAGCACAATATTGAAATTTAATTTTACAAAAATTAATCACGTTACAAATATTTACACTTTCAATTATTTAATTAGAGATTTTAAATAGAAACTTAAATTAACTGACTCGGCCAAACTATTTAAGTATATGCTTGTAAAACAATTAATTTTAATTATTGACTCAATATTGTCATACAATTATATCGATTTATTAACATAATTCATGCATTGTAGATTCTATCGTGGGTAGAAAACAAATAGCAATATATACAAAAATTAGATAGCTATTTCAGCCACTTTTAGAGAGATTGAGTTTTTAATTTAATAAATTATTAAAAATACATTTTCTTTATAATTTTTTCTATAGGAAATTTGTATGAGCTCATCTGGTATGGAATCGTTTACTGTTATAATTTTTAAATTATTCGTACTACAAATCGACTAAGAAACAAAATTATTAAATAAGTAATTATAGTTAAACATTATTGACATGCCATTTTTACAGAGTGTTTTTTTTTAAGATATTAAAAAAAAGACTAACAGAATAAAAAAAATCTGAATCAATTATGTAAAATTCGCTGTCAATCTGTGACGCGATAACGACTAATGGGTAAAAAATGCATAAATCAAAAATAATCGTTTGGAGAGGGAAGAAAAAACTATAACTAGCAGGAATATTTTTCTAGTGAGTAACGTTTTTAAACGAAGTGTATTTTAAAAAGAACAAACGTGAATTGTAGAAAAGAACGAATTCGATTAAGAATATACACGAGATTTGTTTGTATAAGCCAATATACACTACGTGTTTGTTTTGGTGTATAATAGTACAGCTGATTGGATTAAAATCAATTAAATGAATATAAATTGCCCGCGTTCGAATACGAATATTTGAATACATCAAACGGGCGTTCGCTAAGACGACACAACGGGATTAAAACCGAACAGTAATGAAGACAGTCAACACGAATAACGGAGCATTAATTGTTGCGTGAAATCCATTAAGGGAATAAACAAACGGTTATTCGTGTTTATGATAATGATTACAAAAAAAAACTTTATTTTCATTGTCTGTTTTTCCGTAATTATGTTCAAATGCTTTTATATGGCAATTGACAATTGAAACGAAATGAACTACTGAAGTTCGTTTATTTTAAAAATTCATAAAAAAAAAAGTCAAAATGTTAAAAAGAAATTTATTTAAATTAAAAACGGATAAAAACGTTATTTCCATAAAGGGAAATTTTGAAATATAGATAGAACGTTTAATATAATAATTTATACGTGTACCTATGTCTTATAATATAATAAAAATTATTACATGCCATTTATTATACTTTTTTTTTTTTTGTCGAATTGGACTGATGGCTCCCTATTTATGCTGGTTATTTCAAGTTAAACATTTCATTGTCGATAAGATATTTACAAACAGTGGCCGTAGTTAAGATTTTACTTTGAAGGGAGTGTCTGTTAATTTGTTATATAGGAGAGGCTTTACCAGGATTTCCCATAAGTTTGACACATTGATATCGTGGATATACATGTATATTTTTAGTTTTGATTTCGTGCATCATTATACTCATACTAATTGATTAACAACTATTGGTAACCCCATCGTAACACTGATTATATAATATAGGTATATTGTTAAACATGTACGTATGTACAATGCGATTTTAAGTTTTTTTTTTTTGAATCATAAGTAATTTTAAATCCCGGGATAAATATGTTTAAATACATTTAATTTGACAAAATAATCTGTGAAAAATTCAGAGCTAAATTGAAAAAGTTTAAAAAAAACAATGTGAGCTACGGCCGATGAACAGTAGGTACTCGAATATCGAATACTATAAAAAGTTAAATCTAATAATATAAGAGAACGGAGGGAACATTAAAATATGTAAACTAACATTTTAGACTTTAGAATTTTAAAATTCCCCTGAAATTTCGGAAATAACTGCATCCCCGTGAATACGCCACTGTTTACCGCGTAAACTTATAATAGTCGAATACTTAATAATAAAACTAATGTAAACATATGCATTCAGTTCGTTTATAGGCGATTTTGTACATTTAATAAATATAATTGTTCTTATACCGAGTTATACGACTTACGTTTTCTGTTGTCGAAAAATGGCGATTCATCTGTATCATATATTATACCAGTTATGTATGTATTTTTTTATAAATAATAACGTGTGTACGAAACTCTAAAGCTTACTCAATATCTAACCAATTATGTGTATAAATACAATACAGATTAGGTTAGATTAAATATAGACAATATTTTTAATATTGCTATGATAAACGTTCAACAGTTCAACCA
Organism: Slavum lentiscoides; assembly: GCA_032441835.1. NCBI lineage: Eukaryota > Metazoa > Arthropoda > Insecta > Hemiptera > Aphididae > Slavum > Slavum lentiscoides. Next base: position 34,535,214 of record CM063706.1, on the reverse strand, counting down.
AATACGGGAGGATTATGCTATCTGCAAAGGCTATAATATTATATCGGTAAATTAACGGTGGTCCAGCTTTATAATATTACACACTGTAAATACGGTAAACTGTAGATTGTGCAGTCGCAAAATAATTTATAGGTACACGCAAAAACTGTGCTTGTACATTATTTGTTAGGAAGCTTGGTCACCGACACCCCGAACACACGCCACAAAAGTATAAATTATAACAACATTTAATTTATGTTAAATCGATATAAAATAATAATTGTAATACACCTGCTTCTAATATTACAATTATTTTTATGTATTTTATCACATTAAAAAGTTCATATATCTCAGGATATTATTATATTACGAATAGAATCACTAAGAATATGCGTAGTAATATAACAAGGAACTAAACGTTCGAGTCTAAATTACGTAGATACACATCGCACCCCGGTGAGAAAAGTGACATAACTAAAAATTTCAGTAGCTGAGAAATTAAAAAAAATTACAAGTCTTATTTTGAATTAGTAAAAACTTTCTTTAAATTTCAGATAGTTATTTTTTAACATTTATTGTATTCCAGAGAATACTATTATAGATCAGTATATTTTTCTTGACCGGTAGCGTGGACCTATCTTGTATCAAGACTAAAGTGATACTGTTCTTGCCGTAATGAATATGAATATTTATAATTATAAAATTGACACAATTGTTTTGGCGGTTAATTTATGAGTCAGAGATGTGATGTGGGGGGACACACAATATCTATTTATTACTGAAATAATCACAAAATTGGAACTTTTTCAGTTATGTCACTTTAGTTATATCGCACACGGAGTGCGACATGTTACACGTGGGCATTCTTGGTTTTTATCCAATTTCCATAGCAGAAAGTTGAAAAGTACATTAAAAAAAAATTGTATTACTTAAACAAATTTAATGGAGATTTAGTTACAGTAACGATAAATTATACTGGTGGTATTTGAAAATTGAAATTTATCGAAATAAAATTGTGTTCGATAATGGAGACATTATATACACATTATTGTATCGATATAATTTCACTGCAGGCATTTAAAGATTGAAATATATCGAAATAATATTTAGTTTTATTATGCATCGATAAAAAAAAAAAAGTTCTCGATCGTCTAAACTAAACTGATTTCTACCACGAATATGTTTGGTTTTGTGTGACTTTCATTAGTATTCAACACTCACGTCCTTTGAGTTTCATCTTCCTCACATTGAGCACTTCCCGGTGTCCGACGCAAAACGAGTTCGGGTTGTCGATATCGTTCGGAAATTGCATGCACTCCCGGTGTTCGTAGTGTGCTTCGAATATGTCAAAGAAAAAACCACAGCTCCGTATAGTCTCTGCAATGCAATGCAATGTAAAAAAAAACCGTATTATATAATATTATAATCGAATGTGTGAGTACGATTTCGGTATAACAGTATAGTCGCGCGACCGCGGCCGCCGACGTCCTCGATCGCGAAACATTAGAAAATCAATATCGTTGTACACGTGCAGCGTTTAATTTCAGCTGGCAACCTTACAAAGAAATAAAATTTAAAAAAACCTTTACCTTTACAAAGCGATTGACAAGGCTTCACTCTGCGGTTGCCGCAGCCTTTGGACGCGAAAAGTGCGCAGAAATACAGTGCCGTCAACTCGTAGCACCGGACGTTCACCACAGATTCCAACGCTATCAGCTCTTTGGGATCCTTTTATGCGGAACACGAAAGTTTGATTAGAGTTATTCCGTGTCCGTTCCGACAGGGCGAAATACAACACAATCGCAAAATTGAATCGAAAGAGAACACGCGGGAGAGGTTTTTTTTTCTGCCCTACCGCCTACACGATTTCGGGCCTTTAGATAATTTACTGTTATTGTCAACAGGCCGCTATCAGATCCGGAATGCGTATATTCGTTGTAAAAATATTGAACTTTTATAAATACACGCGTCCTTTACATACATACATACACTGGCGCTAGTTTGTTCATTATAAAACGAGTTTACATTTCTTGTGATTATCTCTAACATTCATAATTTCCGAGCCTATCTATCGAAGTGTACTCGAAAAGTATAACGCTTCACGTGTGATACGAACGCACGAACGTAGTGGTCAAAGGCACATGCCTCAAAAATGTAGCTAACGCTAAACCACTTAGGTTTTTTTAAAAAAAAATTATTGTTTAGCGCGAAACACTTTTAGTGTAAAAACTTTAATTTTTTAATATTTTCTATCGTCTAACGACACTGCGAACAAAGCTGTCTCTTGTGCGTTCACTTTGATACTCTCTTAACACTATTTAATACTAATATGTATAACTATGTTCAACAATAAAATTTAAATACATACGGTCTGAACAAATACATTTTTAGTTGTGAATGTATTATTAATTATTATTATTATTTTTTTTTTATATAAATAAATTTAAATGTTTGAAAGGATTTTACAATAATTACACAAATGATTAAATACTTTTTGTAAAAAAATATTGCTGGAAATACACAACATTGCGAATTAATCGAAATTAAAGTACGTTTATATATTCTCAATAAAAATATTATTTTACGGTATTATTTTTTTAACGTTCAGTTTTTCGATTAAAAACTGTCGAACTAATCGCTGTAAAAGTGTATTATACATAATTTTTATTTACTAAAGATGAAAAACAAATTTCTTATTTTCGATTATGTTTAAAAAAAATATATAAATTTCAGTTAACGTATAAATCACGGTGAAGTTTATACGTGGAGTTATTCTTCTAAAAAATTAACAATGTTTTATATCATAACGTCTTTTTCTTGTTCTCCGCCATTATTCCACACAAGCTGGGTCACTTATTCATATTTTTGCTCTCCACACCTCTCTGTTCCATTGAACCATCTCTTTTATCAACATCACAAACCTCTATAAACTCATTAATGGCTTCTAATCACTTTACTTTAACCAACTATTAACTCGATTTCTTTTTACTAAAAACTTACTTTCTTAGCTAAACTTATTCACTCTTTTTATTTTTATTTTTATTTTTTTTTTTGTTATTCTGTCAACGTTCCCAAACCATCTCAGCATATTCTTTCTCTCTCTCTCTCTCACACTAAAAATGACTAATTAGGTACCATACTATCACTTATATAATTCCAATGCAAATTTTATCTTACCTGTTCATTCCACACATCAATCTCAGTGTTTTCGTTTCTGCTACTTTTATTTGTTTTCCGTCTCTTTTATTCGATACCCAACATTCAGTTCCATATACCATCGCAGGTGTAATAATGGTCTTATAAAATTTCTCTTTTATTCTAAATTGTACTTAATTATTAATAAATAACTCTCAAAATAATATCCTGACTACACCTAATCTTAGAGATATTTCTATGACCGATGATCAATTTGAAAACACAAAATATATGTAATTATTATTATTGTTATTGTATATTTGTTTTTTGAAAACAATATAATGACAAACGATTTACGCTATGCTATTTCATTACAAAACCCGAATTTATAACGAATGATATTTTAGCATTTGATTTACATTCTAATTAATATTTCGTGTGTTCCCTTTCGAGTCAAATTGACAGTAATATCTTATGATAATAATTACGTATTCTTTCTTGAAAGGTACAGGGTACAGGTACTGTGCTAAAGTGGACGTGACGTTTTGACAAAAGGACGGTAGGCAAGTGCCTGTGCGATAAAATTGTGCATTAGTGTTGTGCATTAAAGACAAAATAAACAAATAATGGAAAAAAAAATGTGTATAAATATGATATATAACTATATATATACGTAGAGCAATTAATTTCTTATGTATATACGTGTAAGAAATTAATTGATCTACGTATAATATTATGAACAATCAAGACTGGACATTAAAGAGTTGAAAATTAATTTCCCGCGGTATTTTTTGTGGAAAAAAAAATTCTTATTAAATTAATAAAAATTATATACCTAAACAATGATACATGTGACATTAACATTTAATAATATTATGTATTATATTAATTCATGCGTTCCGTATTTAAGAATAATTTAACATAATTGTAATATAAAAAGACGTCAAGAGCACTTATTATTCATTCTATTTTCTTTATCGCTAATTAGAATATTTAATTAAGTAAGGACAGTTTTTTTGATAAACAAATAATTAGTTGTAAACTGAATTTACTTAATAAAAAGAGAAAAAGTTAAGTTGTCCAGTCTTGTGAATAATATTATAATAATTCGTATATACTACGCTTGTACTGCGTGTCGTAAAACGGCTTTTGTTTAATATTTTAATTTGTAACAATATTCCATAAAACTTTTATATTTCTTTAAGTTTTTACGTCAGAACTTAAACTTGATTGAACGATAAGTTTTAAATAGTTTAATTGATACTCCGTAGTTAATAATAGAAATATATAAAACAAATTTAAAGAATTATGACGTATATTTTTTCAATAATATATTTTATTTTCTTTAATTTTTAATTTCAATATAAATTCGTAATATAATTAAGTTTTCAATTTGTAAATTAATTTTAATTTATGTATGAACATCAATCACGTTAGCATCGATGACTTTATTTATATTGAATTAAGACATGATAAGGTTTACTTTTTGCGAAACTTTAAAATTGAAATTTGTTTTTTAATTATTGATCATTTATTCGATTGAAAATCGAATAATAATTGTTCAGCCATAATTTTTGTTTATGTGAGTTTATTATTTTTTTGTTTATGGTACACATAACAAACCGATGATCGTTTGGAACGAGTGACGACACGCTGTACATAAATATAAAATTTGACAATAATATAATCGCATAGTGGTATTCTGTTTGGATTTTTCTATCTCAATAACGTGCGAACACAATTATTACTTTATTAATATATTGCATTATTTGTACAGTAAAATAACAAAAATCTTCGATGTCTACACAGTTCGTAATACTGTTGTCTGAAAAGATCTTATTGACCGTGTGATTATTGATTTAAAATAAATTTACGTAAAATATTCATGGAACAATTACAAATAATTTGGCGATGCTCGGTGGGCGTTGAAACTTTTAGCGAACACGCCGTTCTCGAGAATAGAAGAAAAACGCGTAAAATATTTGCTGACAGTGGAAGTTGGCGAAAACTAATCTTTTGTGTGTGAAATTCGCTCTACTCAACCTTTCGCAACTATTGTCGAATTAAATTTTCGAAAATACCTATACTGAAGGAATGTTATGATTATTGTTACACGAATGTCTACACTGCATTGTTCAATAAATGAATAAGTATCGTAAGCGAACTGTAGTTAGGATATCGCATAATGTTATACCATAGGAAAAGGTTGAACGGCGGACGTAGGGCCGACCCGATGTGCTAGCAAAATAAGCTGTTACACAGAGCGGCAAAATTTAAACGTAACAGAGTAGTCAAATGTACGAGGGACGGTCAGATCTAAAGCAGAATTTTTTTTTTTGAAGTTTATTGAATGAAATTACATTAAAATGGTAAATATTATTTTCTTACACAGTCTCCTAATTTAAAAATACTTTTTTTTCTCATCGGTTTGGTAAGTTTTGAATCCTTTTTTTAATAGAAAGATATAGAATAAAAAAGACTGGGTAAAGAGCAATTTGCTCAAAAATGCTTCGACATAATGGTCGTTTTAAAAACGTTGCACTTAAAGTGCCTCCTTTCAATGGTCTAAAGAAGTGATAGTGATTAAGTAAAAGCTTTAGAATGTAAAGGGACGTTAAAAAGGAATAATAATTTCTTCCAGTTTTTATTGAGTTAGGGCTGTTGTATGTGACCCAGGATTATCGTGCAGAAGAAGCACACTTCTAATGGGGAAACCACATAACATTCGCTGATACACAAGTTTTACCTTTTTGAAAAACTGAGAGTAATAGGCAGCATTCACATTACAACGTTCGTAAAGAAAGTCTTTGTATAAACTAATGTTCGATAAAGCTAGGTATCGCGACAATGTTTTGGTCAATTAAACTGGTTCAAGAGCATCGATCATTAGTTTTCAACTTATTCTCATCCTGCTTCAAACCGTATGTGGTAATCGTACACTTTGATTTTTTTAAGACCGTTGTCTAGGAACATTGTTTAAAATCTATTTAACATTTCAGTTGGTTTTACACCTTCTTGATTAGGGAACTTGATAATAATCCGTTATGAAATAGTGATGCCAACTGAATGAAAAAGCTTAAGCGGATTGGTAAAGGTTATGTTTGATACGCGACGTTCATATCAAACGTTAGCTTCACGATTAAGATTCCGGTTTGTATTTGACGCCCCTCTTGTATTTTTATCATGAAACGACAGCGATTTTTTTTTTATACACATATGTTAAATCCTAAAGATTTATAGGGCAAACGAATTAAATAATATACCGTTAGCAATAATAAGTGTAGCGGATGGTCAAAATATATGTTTAAAGATGATATTATGAAATGTTGTATGGAAACCCACTAATAAATTGGAAAAATGGCAATATTAATAAAGCAGTTATCGACGAGATTGAAATGAGAGATGAACTGGTCGTAGTTTCTGAATGATTATTGAAGCTTATGATATTAGTACCTACCCCGTCAGAAGTGTTACAGTTAATCGTAATTAGTGATAGTCTGCTGTAAATAAAACGCGTATTGTCTGTGTATTATTATAACAATTAATCCGTCGCATCTGGAAAAAGAAGCTCCTTGAAGTCAATGATAATAACAAATTATTGAATGTACACAACGAAGGAAGAGATTAATTGATCTTGCTATGATTTCGGTCGGAAAAAACGTGATAAATAAGTATCGATTCTACAATTTTTGTCGTTGAAAAGGCGTATGAAAATAATTAAATTTAATACATTTTTTTTTTTTATATGTTTTTCACTTTCCTTATTAAAATTATTTTAAAGTATATCGCAAATCGCTAGTCTAACAATACTATTATTCATTGTGATAAACCATTTTGTATACGAAAAAAATACTATGTGTCAAACCTTGTATCTATACACGTACATTTCTAAACATAATTCCACTGTAAAATTACAACAGAACACCGTTAAGGTAGATAAATATATATTTGCTTGGGGAGAAAGTATATTTTGGTCAGACCCTGAATATACGTATTACGTATTTTGTAAAACCAGAAAAATATGTGAAATTTCCCGAAAAGCTCACTAAAAAATATACATATGTATTTATACGTATAATACATAAATATAATTTTTAATTTATTATTAAATTTTTTCATTATTATTTAATATCTTGACAATTATTTGTTTTGTCTATATTTTGTACTTCAACTTATTACTGTTTAGCGTGTAAATTTAGTTTGAATTTGTATTTCTAATCCTTTGTCAACGACGCAATAATAACTATAGATATTTCTTCGGTTTATTGACAGCAGTACTATTAATACATTGATGTACAATATGATACATTAAACATTAATTCCGCTGATTTAAAATTCAGAGAACCATGCGATATTAAATTAAATTAGATCTACGTTTAATTTTTTCTATTTGACTTCCATCCACGTCTACCATGGGACTACTATGGACAAAAAATAAAAAGGGGCGACATTCGCAAAAATAGAAAAAAAACATTTTTTTTTAAAACTGTTGTTTAAAGCTTTTTAAGTATTACGAAATATATATTTTTTTAAGAACTGAAATACTGTAGGACTTTGTCTTTTTTATAAACGTTTTGTTCTTCATATAGTCCCGCGATAATTTACCGTAGAGCTTCAAAGTAGCAACCTTGTGCCAATCAAAATAAATAAGTATGAATAATGGTAAAAATCTTTTTGAATAAATATATTTTTATCGTAAATTTTTTTTAAAATTAGGTATCATAGTATAATTTGTAATTTTTAGAAATTCGAAAGTTTCTTATTAAAATTGTAATATACGTTATAATTATATAATAGTGTATCTAAATTGAGTTTATTGTGAATTTACGATAAAACTAAGTTTTTCTATTCAGGAAAATATATTGTGTGATAAACAAAAACGAAAGTATCGTTTCCCTACATTAACCCATATGGAAAACCAGATAACTGGATGATTTTCAAAATTGCAATTTTACACGATTATGCACAATATTGTAGATGCTTATAGTATAAAGTATGTCCAGTGAAGTATATGAGGGAGGAGAGGTGGTTGGTTTCGGATTTTGGCGATGATGTTTTTTATGATTTCACAGGTAGGTAATTAGCGATAATTATCGTATTTGTACTGAAATTGACGTTTCTTAAATATAGACTTTAGGTCAGATGTTCCTAAAATCTTTTTCAGCCACGGACTTCTTTTTGAAGTAATATTTGCTCGTGGAACCCTAAGAAATATTTAATGTTTAGTTCTATCTGTCTACGATACGTGTACAGCATTATGAATAACAAATTAGTTGTATCGTGAATTATTGCATATCATATAAAATGACGCAGTTTCGTTCAAATATGCCTACGCGTTTTGAACAATGTAAAAATTATCAAATTTTTGAATCATGAAAATGTGGAACAACGTAAGTGACGTACATCGTTGGGTATGACAGAACCCTTGAGAATCATTATCGCAATGCATGTAGTTTGGAAAACGCTGCTTTAAGCCATGTAATAAACTGTTACTTTACTACTCTTCAGATGATTCTCTGTATTACAATTATGTTTATTCGGTTATTAAAAAATGTAAAACATACTTAAAATTGTGTATATAATATAATATTACTGATTCGCAAATAAAAAAAAAACTCTAAATTACTATAAAAAATATTTCAGTATAATGTACTTATTTTCTTATTTTTTAGTATTATAAAAAAATCGTGTAATAAAAGACAAGTCTTAAGACAATAAGTATAAGTACTAAAATATTAATAAATTAGAAAAATGAGTTTTATAAAAAATACATTTCTTAGGCTGCTGACTTTTTTAAGCTTCCTCACTATATTTTGAGGTACATTACAGTTTTTAAATCGTCTCCCCCCTTAATTGAGTTTCCGTGTATAAGGCATACGTGACCGAATATACATGTGTATATATATATATATATATATATATATATATATATGTTATACAAACAAGTATTGTAATGAAAATGGCGAATATCTTGTACTATTATTATAGAAGGTATAAAATGTATTGTAACATATTGATATACTGTGGCGTCTATATGTTCGTATACGAGATCGAAAAATCCAAACCGAACGCACTTGCATATATTATTTTCAATTATAAAGTGTCATGCACATTCGAGTTGTTATATAAAATACATTATATTGTGTATACAGTGCGTGTGTGATGAAAATAAAAATAATAATAATAAAATAATAATATGTACAACTACGAGTCGTAATATAAATTACTTTTGGGATAGTCGACGAGCGGATATATTGGATTGAAAACTGGAATGTCGTACATCTCGTCGACTGGCGGATTCGATAGCATGTTCGCAGGATAATTCTTTTTCGTAGTCACGGCTGAAAATAAATAACACATTCGAAATAAAATTTTAAAAAATAGCCTATTACTATCACTTAGTAATTCACACAAAAAAATAAAATAAAATAATAATATTACATTTACACAGAAAAGAGGACAAAAAAATAGCAAAACAGTACTTTCGTAATTCAAATTGCTACGAAGACACGAAGTCTACAAAAAATATTAAGATATAAAATTATATACCGTTTAAAAGATAAGTACTTTTTCAGTGTTTTTTTTTTTTTGGTATTACGTTACCGAAGAAATGTTATATTTTTTTTACATTTTATGCAATTGATTATTTAATGATGTACATATTATCAGTTTGTCAAACGATTTCCGAATATCGGTTTCCAAACAATACATAACTTCTTATATTTAAAACAGTGGTACAATTTTGTTTTTACGTTGTTTTTTTTTTTTTTTTACACAGAATTTGAATTATAGAATAATGTTTTGCTATATTGCACAAAAGACAGAAAAAAAGGAAAATAATTTGATTTGATATTTTGAAATTAATTGACTGTTAACCAAATTTATATTTTTACTACCTCTTTACAAAAACGTAATATAATTATATATATGTTGTTCAACATGTGTTACTTTTAATGGCAGATTTATATTATAATATAATATATAATAATTATTGAAAATGGATGGTGACAGCGACAAGTTGACCGCAACGTAAGTTAGACATAGTTACATTATACTCAAACAAGTATAGTAATAACTCATAACTTATGAGTCATAAGTAATACTACTAAAATATATTTGTATGTATAACACTTAATCAAAAATATATCGTATATAATTATCAGGGATCGGATTTTATTGCGCAAAAAATACTGAAATATGCGCTATATCAACGACCAACAATTTTTTAAAAATATGACCTGAAACAGTAAAACGAGAAAAAATTAGCAAAAAAAAAGAAAATGTGTCGTTTCATTTATTAATTATAGTAAGGATCCGCGCACATTCCCAAAATATCGCGGTAATTGACTGCATATTAGTAAAAAAATAAAAATAAAAAATAGCACTGATACTGGGAAAATAGCATTAAAAATCTAAAACACTATTATATTAGAAAACATTTTATACTTGAAATCCTTGGTGCATAAAACAAATTCGTACCTTATACTCCTATATTTATCTGTACAAGTTAATAATCAATAAACGGCAAACAGATTGCCAAATAAATTGGCAGAACAGTTAGTTCCGATAACCACAGTAATAATAATAATAATTATTTTTTATTTCTATACCCAACAATTTTACCAGAAGGAGTGTTCTGATCTTTACAGTCATAGTTTGTTTTCACTAGCAAATTGCATCTAGTTGGTATTTTTGACAGCCGTCTGGTTATTTTTCGATTTTTTTCAAAAGCGCCTATAAAAACAACTGAAAAACTACCGAAAAATTACATAAAAACGGTAAAAACGCGATTTCGTCAAAATCGATTTTATCGTTATTTTTTTCGTAATTTTAAAACTAATGCGAGAATAAAAGTATAATACGAGAAATTTGAAATATACACCAAATATGCAACTTTATATTATATTAGGGAAAAAAAATTTTCAAAAAAATTTCTTTTAATTTTGGACTACTTATAGAAATTGTAGATGTCGAGGTTCTGAATTCATAAAAAATGTAATTTTTGGTTTTGAGGTTTAAAAATTGGATACAATGCGTCAGACGTAGATTACTTCAACTGTATCCAAATAATGTTGAAAATCATTGGTCACAATTTGAATTTTTCGACAAAATGTTTACTTAATCTTTTGTGGAAAATTTCGTTTGTTCCTGACGGAAGTTTGTCCACTGTCCCTTCGGTTCTCGGACAGGACAGTACATTAATTAAATTTCGGTATATCGGTAAATATCGGTATTTCGGTATATACCGGTTCGTAACGGTCATGAAATCAATACCGTACTTTCGGTAATCATTTTCAATACCGTCAGACCTACATTCGAGTAATAAGTTCTTATTTTCATGTAGTTTTTATTTGAAACGCGATTGATCTTTAAGTATACGTATTCGGAATACTAACCAAGTCTGGGAAACTAATGTCAACTAACAGTAATTCCAAATAGATTCGTCAAAGTATATTGTGTTTTGAACGCAATCATTGGCGTGCTCAGGGTTTGGGGGAGGTTGGGGGTTATATCCCCCCCCCATTGTCTTTTTTGCCGACCTACAGAAAACAACTTATTAGTTATAAGAGCTGCAGTTTTAGAGTCATTACTTAATACTTTTCATTAGTTATTATGACAATAAACATTCACTATACATAACATATATGTTATATTAATTGAACAACTTGGTATTAGTGTGTTATAATTTAAATTAATTTTAATTACAGAACAATTTACAAATGTACACAATTATAAGCTAGAAAAGATTTTGGAGAGCTTGAAACATAAACATTTGAGTTTTTGATATTAACATGACAATTCATTAAAATTTTAAATGTATTATTACTATTTACTTATAAGATCCCCCCCTCCCCCCATAGAAAATTCCTGGGCACGCCACTGAACGCAATAATATGCGATTGTATATTATTACGTAGCGCGCCGTGTTTCGTAAAGTCTTACCCGTTATTTTGACCGACAGGTCAGTGGTGGTACGAGACGTTAACGATGAGTCGGCGTCCGAAGCGATTTCTAGTGGCGACGTAATGCTGTCGTTGGCGTAATTGGTAGCCGCTGCGGCCGCGTTCGAATTCCGCACGATCGTCGACGTGCTGCTGACGGACACTTGACCGCCGCTGCTGTCTGGTAAGCCCACTTGAAACAAATTATTTTTTACGTTTTCACGGTGAAACCCGTCACACTGTTCGACACTCAAAATTCGAGAGACTTAATATTAAACGACGGTTCACGGAATAACAATGATAATAATAAAATTTAATTTGGGATTCGACAGACGTTCGGTTTTATAAAACGAGTTTTGTTAACACTGTGCAGTGTGTAACAAACGTTATAAAAGTGATATTGTATAATACGATACGATCGATTTCGGATTATGTTCAATAAGATTCGACCTCCAGTTACATCTTTTTCTGTTATTTTTATTCAATTACTGTTATTATTTCGGTGAAAATAATTCACGCGAAACGGCTTTTCCTCGTACGAAAATTCGTGAAATCGAAGTACCTATCGAATTTCGCCATTACCACTAACCACGCCTTTTTAAAGGGATACCCCGAGTGCGTCACAAGAAAAAAAAGGTAGGTTTTCTTATGCAGTCCGTATGCGTCCCAGTTCATTTAGAGTTACCCGGGGTGCACCAATTTTTATATACGTTTTACAACTCTTTAAAGAACGATTCCAATCTTTGTACGTCATTTTTTAATAATTTGTGATATCTTAATTTGAAACCGTGCTGGCCCATCATACGTTCTGGCCATGACGAAATAACACGGTATGCCAGCAACATGAACGAATTTGAGAACAGTTCGAGTTGCCATGGAATAAAATATAATTTATCAATTATGCCATGCAATTCTGGCGTCATTCGGTCTTATCTGTAGCATTATCATATCAATGCTTATACCACAGAATACTGTAACACGATTATAAAGAATCGAAATTCAAAATAAATAATAGATAACACATAATTATGATAAGCGGACCGAGTGACGTAGGCACCATGCGCAGAACTCAGTTAAGGGGATTGGAAGCGGATGTTTTCTCTCTTTGTCTTACACACATGAAACATAGCAAAATAGACGTTTCGTACTTCCAACGTACCGATCGATCTATTGGTGCGATAAGAAATTTGAAAACAGATTTGAATTCCTCGTGAATTTTACTACAAAACGACTTTCCCACATTTTCCATTTTTTTTTCATAAACCCTTAAAAAAATTAACCGAACAAATTTAAAAAAAAAAATTGTTAATAATTCATTTTTGAAGGTCTTAAAAAAAAGAAATAAAAAAAGTGGGAAAGTCGTTTTGTAGTAAAATTCACGAGGAATTCAAATCTGTTTTCAAATTTCTTATCGCACCAATAGATCGATCGGTACGTTGGAAGTACGAAACGTCTATTTTGCTATGTTTTATGTGTAAGACAAAGAGAGAAAACATCCGCTTCCAATCCCCTTAATGGCATACCATGTTATTTCGTCATAGTTCTGGCAATGCCATTATTACAATTAAACAAAACACACGTAAATAAACACTGGTAAATTATAACGGACGGGCAGTTATCAGTCTCAACGGTGTTGACGGTGCGACTGAAACTCAGTCAGCGATGATTGAAGCACAATGGTGATTTCCCTCGACAAATTATTTTATGTCGTAACTGGAACGACGGACGCACTCGGGCTACTCAATATAAAATCGATAAATTACAGCGGACGCGCTCGGGCTATTTAATAATATATTGATAAAATATTGCGGACACACTCGGACTATGAAAAAGGTAGAAATTTTAAACGGGACGTACTCGGGAAACCTCGCTTTTTAAAGCGATCAGCAATCGCACTAGGGGTTTTTTTTGCGAACTCATCAATGAAGCTTCAACATCGCGCTGCTATTACGCTCAAGCAATATTTATTATTAATCAGTTTTTTGTTCGTATATTCCAGGTCGTCCGAATTCGTTGTCGATACCAGCGGCGGATTGAACAATTTGCCGCCTACAAGCAGATGGAAAGCAGAAGATAAAAATGTTTTATATATCTGTGGGTAAAATTCAATAGTTTCACTAAAAATAAAAATATGTGTTGGCCGCGGGTATGGGGGCAATTCCATCGAGATAAACAATCCTTTATCTATCTTGATGAACACAGCAGCACTTGAATGTGTTAAATAATTAATAATTGAAATATTATGAAAGTTAATATATTTTTTTTTATGAATATCAAATTTGCCGCTCCAATCACCTGCTTGTTCTGCTTGTAGAGAAACCTGACGCTGGTCGATACGAATACGAGAGAATTCGGCAATTTGGCTGCCGACTTCATGAAATCAACGGAATTTCATTGCGGATTTCGTGAATTACGCCAATATTTATTTTGCGAATAATTTATTATATAGACGAGTACAATGAAAATTGTAATACATATTAATAACCACACTTTATTTAACATCTCAATGAAGTTTTATATTTCAAAAACAAAAAAAAAATCGGACGATAATCGATATTGCCTTTTTAATCAGAAATATTCAACGGCTGATATTATATAGAAATGGAGGCCCGGAACAACAAGTTTTCTGCGGCTCCTTAGTCGCGTGGATTTTTTTCTCCACAGACTTTATCCGCCACTTACCTCTTTTAAATATTATGTGATAAATAATGTTTGTAAATACGTAACAGGCTTTACGTGCTATAATATCATTGGGTTTTATTCAATTAAAAATCCTAAAAAATAACCGGTACTTCTTATGATTTATCGAGTAAATTTTCGTCTAAATCATTAGACTACACAATATGCGTATTAAAAAAAGAACGTGTTCATAAATTTATTTATGACGTTATTATTGTTTTATATAAAAATCAAAATAATTCATCAAATGTATGTCTTTGATTTCTCTTTTCAAATCCAGATAATAATAGTTGTCATATACGCAAGTATTTGTGTAATATTATAACCTTTACGTGCAGAAAATTTCACTTTACGAATGTCTATGTCATCTAAAATTTTTTATCATCAATATGCCGATGTGAGACCCGGTGTGGCCTGGAAATATTATGGTATTTGAAAATGTTGAGCTATTCTTCGAAAATAATCAAATAGTGAAATTTCAAAGTCTTTGTAAATCTTTTTCAAACGTTGGACATTTTATCATATTATTTTTTTATTTTTTTTTAATGCCAGCTCAAAAGTGTTCAATCTTAACTTTTTTTTGATATATACATATATATTTAAATGCTAATATAAATTCTCACATACTAGATGGTAATTTGTTTTAAAATTGACGTTTTATATTGAAAGATTTTTTCAATCCTTCTTCTGCATTATTCGTTTTAAACAATTTTTCAAAAACTAATAATTAATCCACATTGAAATTCTAAATTTAGGTAATCGTCTGTTAGTCATCCGTCAATCATGCGAATCGTCCAATTATCTTCAAAATATTGAAACACTTACTATACGTATTGCTTATAATAGTTAAGTAATAAAAATTAACTTTTATTTTGTCTGAAAAATATTTAACTTATAATCCATGTCGTACACGATGAATTTAAACCGTGATGAATTGAACGGACATTCACGACATCTGTAGCACATTGTATACAATCGACAACACACCAGTGGTGGCCCATGATTTTTATTTGGAGGAGGGGGCTGAGGCTGATAATTAATTAATTCATATGTTAATTATTAATATGTATAGACGGTACCCACAAAAAACTGATTATTTATTTATGTCGGGGGGTGCAGCCCCATCAGCCTCCCCTCTGGCTAGGCCACTGCAACACACTATTGCAGTGCTTATGTGCATGAAAATCATGGATTTAAATCTATTTCACTCTAATACTTTTGATACTTTAGTATCTATTTTTCAAATTTAATTAAACGCGCAATTACGTATTATCCATTGGACATTCGATTTTCGCATGCAATTATCTTATATTTTTATTTATAAACAAATTACGAAGAAATTCGACAAATGCAGTAGCTGCGTATATTTTAAAGTAACAGTTACTAGAATTCCTTACTGTATGCGTACCGCGTGATTTTTTTAGACCTTGACAAAAATTCAATCGCATAGAATGAAAAAAATTTAATCCTTACAAAAACCAAATAATCTTTCTACGACAGACGTAACATCAGTGTATGGAATGTGAACGTAAATGTTTTACATATAATAATTTTTGAAATTTTTATGACAAAATACTTTAATCCACTACAACTGTATTTTATTGTGCTTTCGTGTATTTCGTGCGAAATCGTGAAGTATAGGCACAATCTAATGTTAAATTTAAATAGATTAAATAGGTAACATGTAAAACGTTCGTATATGTATATGTATATCGGCGTTAAAAATTGTATAATAATTTTGTTCGATTTATTCGTAATTAATTGAATATCATTGATTTTCGCTACGATAAAAGCAAAAATTACGACTAATACTATAAATATTTTTATTTTATTAATTTCACATGATAACAATAATTGCAAACCAATTTATTATTATATTGTAATTTATAGTATTGGTACACATACCTCGCACGAAAAATATCAACAAAACCGTGATGAATATCAGGATAGCAGCATTGTACAACACCTGTCGTCTTTGCAGTCGAATGAAAACTTCGGTAACGTCAATACTTTCGGTTCCCATTACCTGTAAAAAAATACGACAAAAACTTAGTATTTAGTACTTATTATTTTTAAGAACTAGATATGAAACACATTTCAGAGCAACGCTTATTTTTACAGTACGTTGCGAAAACAATTTTTTTATTATTTTTTTCTAAATAACATATTTATTGTTTTTTTTTATTATTATTTTACACTAGAAAGAATTCATTGATTTAAAATATTAATCCGTATTTTCAACGTAACACTTTTAAAATATTATTGTAAAACTTTAGAATATGCAACAGATAGAACCTTATTTTAAAAGTATTCACAATTTAAAATAAAGAGAGAAGTGAAATAGTTCAGTCATAACCCGGGAACGTTTAAATATCTTAAAAAAATAAATAGCGAATAATAGAAAAGTTAAATGTTCAGAACAGAATGTAACATTATAATTATATCGTCCGATTTACATAAGAAATAAATTCAATATTTATTCGAGAAAATCATACACAATTTATTACGAAAGTATCATTAAACGCCTATTAAATAATAATAAATATAACATAATATGCTTATAGAAGTTAGAGTGGTAAGATCGATAACACGTTTGGTAACAGTTGTGTCACGATTCGTAACTATTTTTTGTGTATACCTTTTTTATTTAGATAACTACGTTTTTAAAAAAAACTAATACAGTATTTATATAAAATGTAACGATAATATTTTTATTAATATTTCGACAATGTCGATCACAAAATCTGTTCATGTGAATTGAATATAATATAATAAAAGAATGTTTTATTATTATTATTATTATTATTATTATTATTATTATTATTAGTATTATTATTATTAATTAACTATGAGCGTATAAAATTACGTAAAAATTATTTCATAAACTTGGCAATATAAAAGTGTTCCCGATGTCTATATTGTATTAACTGGGAAATTTAAATTATATAACGAGTTCCGTATGATTTAGAATGATAAAAAAAATACAAAATACAAAACATCAATATAACTTCAAGCTATTTATTTTTTGTTTAAAAGGGTCCCGCGTAATAATCGACTGAGTATTAATATTGCCACCGAGTGTTTGGATTTCGCACAATTCGATACCTACTTTATTTCTGCTCTGATAAATACTCGAAATTGCGAATACATATTATATTAATATACGATTTATGCCATTTTCAATAATAATAATAATAATAATAAGCTATGATCGATAGCTTTTCCCATGACGTGGTTATCGTCACCGAATTACGATTAGGACTTCGAGAAACGTTAATGATTATTTGCTCGCAATATTCATTACCCTATCCATGTTTATACTAAATCAATATCTATCCAACACTAATTTAATATTTAATGTAAGTGATAAACTGATAATGACAATCCAGTAAGTTTTAGAACGACGTAAACGCTTGAACTATAAAACGTATTTTGAGATTTCACAATAAATTTATTATGTATAATTAAAATGTATTTACAAAAACATCATCAAGATCAAAAAATAGATTAAACCAATTCAATATCGCCAATACAGCTTACTGAAAATAAATATTATAATATCGTGGAATATAGTATACTTAACTAATTTTGATGGGTAAAATGTGAGTTATAAAATCCAAAATTAAAATTGTATAGTTCGTAGTTGATTTGAAACTAAATTGAAAACTAGAATCTCGCAAATTTTCTCATATTTTTTTTCTGTACACGATATACTATTATATATGTTGTTCAGAACACAATATATAATAATAAAAAAAAAATTATTTTTTATTTTTATTATTTTCTTTTTTGACAGGTAAAAATAAAATATGTGTACACTAGTTCGTAAATCTTTATGAAAATGAAATTACATTACGTAAAATAATGTACTTTAGGTCAAAGTGATGTTGGGGATCCGCGTGATTTGACGGCAAAACAGCGGAACCGCTATTTGTTGAAAATCGAGGGTTCGATAAAAATGAATTATTATATTTCTATTTGCTATTATACACCATTATTAATGTTGAAAAAAATGCATTATTACGGATAAAAAAGCGAATTTCAAATTCGACGCAAAAGCGATATTAACCTGGAAACGTGTTGAACATAAAATAAAGTAAAACGGCATTATATTTTACTATAAACAAAAAATGTTACTATTTTAAAACTCAATTCGTTAACGTCAATCAAAATAATTATTTATCAAAATCGATATGGATTTTAATAAAAAATCTTTTCCAATCAATTAAAATTGCGTACAAGTTTAAAATAATTAGTTATAAGTGTGTATACATGAATTCAAAGTACACCGAGATATTTATTAGCTACTTCAACTACTTCAAATATATATATATTTATATATGTGTGCGTAATTATTTTAATAAACTATATAGGTCTACACAAATATCGCGTAGAAGTTTTAATAAAAATTAGAGATGTTTTAACTAATGTTCTGTCTGTACTTAACGATAGAGGCGAGATTTAAACGGAATTATAAATAGGTAAACGCAAGAATAATATTACAGAGATACTTTGTTTACTATGCAGACGTGTATAATATATAGGAATAAAAATAATATAATTTTTAAATTTAATTTCACTATTCGCACAAGTATATTGGTACGTATATCATTAAAAGTTTTATATTTAAAATATTATTATTATTATTAATATTATTATTATTATCATTATTATTATTATTATTTATAATAATTATATTGATTTATTAAAATTATTCTGTTAAATAAAATGTTATCATAATCACATTTTCACAATCGATTTTATTTTTGTATTTATTAAGTTTTTTGAATAATCATGTGTACAAAATTAGATTCTGTAATTATGTAGATTAATAATTATTAAAAAAATTAAACTATTCGTTGATTAATCTAAATATAAAAAAATCGTATGATTTTTGTTGAGACCAAAGTAAAAACCTATGAGATAAAAAGTTTTGTTATGTATTACAGAACGAACAATAGCTAACATATATTGTACTTATAACAATAAATGTCCGTTGATTTAGTACGTTCAATAATAATTGCGTTAATTACGTAATTACGTTCAGAATAAAAGCCTACGTTGGTGTAACTAATACGAAGCTTTTAGAATTTTCGGATTAGAAAAATTATGTGGCTCTACGTATCTGGGTAAAACTCGATTTACGTTATGTTTAATTAAAAATGTGTTTAAATAAATCACGGAATTATTCCCGACAGTTATAACACGCGTTTATAATTACGTTGGATATTTGAATTCTTAATATTTCGTCGTTTTCTATGTAATTAAAATACCTGCGAATAAGGACTATAAAAATGTAGACAACTTAAATTGTATCTCAACATTTAGTTTAACTAGACGAAAAAGATGCTGACGTGTGTTGTTTATTTATTTGTACGGCTACGGCGAATTGTCAATAATATTGTATACATATTTTTAAAACGAAGTAAATTTAAAGACGAAATGTTATTTTTAAATAATAAAGTGTACTGTATATATATATGTATATCAAGTTTTAAATGAAATATTAGCGCAATAGTGCAAACTCAAACGTTTCCCTGTAATTGAAATAATTGTAACGTAGACGAGAAGAAAATGTTCTTGAAATAACATTAAAACTTACCGGGAAATAAAATTTTAAATATAATGTTGCATGAAAAAAGAAAATTGTGAATACCATTAAACTCAAGTCCTTTGTAATATGTATAAAAAAAACATAATATAATACTGTTTTTCTGCTTGCTTGAACTAAATGTCCACGTAAATAAAATATGGCTTGCGACGTTACGATTCATGCAAATTATGAACATATATATATATACATATATTTGTGTGCAATTATATATTTCACAGAAAAATATTTAATTATGTACGTAAATTGATCGTTTTGTAATAATACGAACTAGTCAATTTAATCAATTGAAAAACAAAGATAAAATTGTTTATTTTAGTTGAATTTATTGTGTGTCGTTTCGTTTATCTTATTCTATAATGACATATTTTTCGTGTAAAATTACAACGGACATAATAGTATAATAAATCTGCCGAATGACGTACGTTTGTATATCCAACGAACATGTGATCTACGGAATAAAATTCAAAGTAGTGAAACGAAATAATTTAAACATGCTACTATTAAGACGGCGTACGCGCAGTACTCACAACGTTGGACGTTCCGTGCCGTCAACGAAAAAACGTAATTTCGAGCGAGTATTTACTATTAGGGGAGGTTTTTTTAATCTATATATGGTATATACTTACGCAAGAAGCATAGTATTTTTAACATTTATGACCTTTGGATAGTGTAGAATAATAATCGTCTAGAGTATAGTCACTTGATCAGTAGATCGGATTTGGTTTTACTGGGATCTGGTGGTCTATTCTCAATTAAATTGAAAATTACTTTCGATAAAAAATCAATCGAAAGTTCCTATGTATACAGATATGCCGGTATAGTTAGATAAAAACGATATCATGTATTCTCAAAATCATTGCCGACGATCTTATGTTTAATGGTTCAGATCGGGTATTTTCGACTCCTTTTACCTATAAACGGATATTCGATTAAATTTAATCTACTGTGTATATTTTTGAACGTTGTATTCATTGCTTTTGTTACGGGGTTTTCGTAGTCTATTATCCAAAGAACAATTACGGAATTTTTTTGATATTGCTTTTGGCCAGGGTGTAGGTGTCTAATTTAAAACGGCAGATTTATACATTCGTAAAAATTTAAACAAACTCATTATTTAATTATGATTTACATCAATTCTAGGATTTAAAATACGCATTAAAAGTTGTTAACTATTTGAAACAAGAGACCTAAAATTTTCTTATCAATAATTTAAAAAATATATAAAAAATAATATTATATTCATTATTTCCAATGGGACGAAATAATAATTTTTAATTTCTAAATTGTATTTACGAAATTATACTTAATATCAAATGTTTTATTTATCATCAATATTGACGTATCATAAAAGATATTTATGTTACGGTAATATAAATGAACCAATTAACGAGTATCTATTTAATTGTTTTGATATGTCGAATAACTGTAAAATTTCAAAAGTCTTTGTTCATTTTCGATAATTATTGAAATAATAGATTGGTCAAAAATACCATCAATCAAATTATATTTCGATTAGTATTTTTCTAGTAATAACCAAACCTATCGTGAACTGTGAACATGAAAATGATCCCAATTACCTACCAGTAAAATGATTATAAAGTCATTCTTATGCCATCCTAAAAAAATAAGGTATAATTTCATAACGGCAGCCCCTGTGCATTTTGAAGTCAACATTAATGCAATGAGTTCAATGTTAAAGGCTCCTTCAGTCTACGGGAATAAAAATAAATTTGTTTGCCCTTAGCAGACTTGGGTAGTATTTCGAATACTTTTTAAATAATGTTTTCGAAACTATTCCGAACACATTATTTTTCGTTAATACTTTTAAAAAGTATTCCGAATACTTTTTAAAGCTCAATTATATTTTTAAAAGAACCTAAATAAAAATAACATTTTATTATTTAAATGTGAAAAGTAATCATTTCAGAAAAATTATATGCAGCAACTAGCAAGTAACAGCAGCTGGTCTTTAAAATGACATTAAGTAAATTTAATAAAATAATCTTGATATATTTGGTTTTTGAACCCAGCCTTATTCAAATAATCAAGTATATATTTTGATCACACTATGTTATTATAATTCTGTTATGTTTTATAACAAATTAGTATTATTTATTTACTTATTAGTTATTGTATTAATTCAGAAACTTCGTACCTAAAAAAAAATTATCAAACCCTCAAATAAAATCAATTATTCTTAAAATAATAATGTAATTACTATATTTTATACCCGTATTACTGAAAACAAGTAAAAAAAAATTATTCTAAAATTATTTAGAGTACTTTTGTGAAGTATTCAAAATACTTAGGGAATAATGTTATCATAGAGTATTCGAATACATATTCCGAATACTTGTATTCGAAGTATTCAGAATATATGTTCCAAATACTTTTAAAAAGTATTTTACCAATTTTGGCCCTTAGTACTAACAAAACTCAAATTTTATTAGAAAATAGTATTTAAGAGAAAATGTATAAAACGTAATGTAAATGTACATTAAAAATCGAATTATATGCAGATTATTATTTTTTATTGAAAAGTTGAAAAATCAAAAAGTAAGTTTTTTTTGTTAAATCTTACTAATATTAAAAACGTTGCTTTAAAAGAAAACTAACTTGATTAAAATCGACAATAACCGATCAAAGTAAAAAAAATTTACTTATTCACTGGCGTTGTTTAAATTTGTTGTTCATCTGCAATGTTCATTTGTTATTCAGTCGCGTATTCTCGGAGACTACATGATAAAGAAGACGGTGTATATGATTTCCATTAAAACGTTTAAAGTAGACGATCCAATTTTCAGGATTGAAATACCTCATACACCGAATACACTGAGAATTATTGTAAAAACGAAGTACTTCACATAAAACTCGTGCTAACAACGTCAAAGATTTTACTGGAAGAAATCATAACGCGCAGTTGCGGTATTTAATTTTAACCATATAAAGCTTATACGTATTCAAAACTTTTATGACCTATAACAGAAGATTTTTGCACATAAATATGTTTTTAACAGTGGCAGTTCTCGACAAGTTCCAAGAGCGTAAAACGTTTTCATACATAAAACGATTCGACTCTTTTTTTTTCG
This sequence comes from Slavum lentiscoides, assembly GCA_032441835.1. Taxonomy (NCBI): domain Eukaryota; kingdom Metazoa; phylum Arthropoda; class Insecta; order Hemiptera; family Aphididae; genus Slavum; species Slavum lentiscoides. The sequence goes on along the minus strand of CM063706.1, from coordinate 34,511,776 downwards.
ATATTACAGATTTCTGTGTTCATATAAAACGATATTATGAGGGAGATCATGGAGATTATGTTGATTCTTTATGTTTATAAAAGACCGTGTGTAGGTTATTAAAGCTATCTACTTGAAACTTTTCTGTCTATCGTTGGAAAATATAGTTAACTGCCATCGTAAATTAATATTCAACCATTTAAAGTGCATTGAAATGACGTAGAAATTCTTTTCTTACTATTCTAAACCTAATATTAACTTTTTTTTTAAATTTGTAAAATTATTTTTTTTAAGAACGCTTTATGTATACATTATATTTGTTCGTGTCCAGCGCCGGACTGAGACTTTCCGGCCCACCGAGATTTTAAATTTCGATCGGCCCTCAACAAAAATTCGGCCCATTTGACAAAAAATTTTGTACTTACCTATTATTTTATTTTTACTCTAAGCAGTGAATGTATTAATTTTTTTAAGATCACTTTTTTAGTAGAAAAATTCATAATTGTTTCTCTTTAGTACATTTACAAATTATTCAAGACATTGTAAAGTTACCTAGTATACTTAAGCAAAACCAATTTTTTTATTTTTCATTTATCTTTATTCTATACGTATAAAAAAAAACTATTAAATAGAAATATTAAAAAATACAAAATATTTATTTTTTATGTAATATTTTTATTAGAATTTCAACAACTTCATTAAATCATGACTTTTATTAGAAATTGTACGTATGTATGACTTCCGTTATTCGTTAAGCGATATTGCGATAATAATGGGAAAACCGAAAACACGTAGAATAATCCCCGTTAAGGGGATTGAAAGTGGGGCGTTTTCTATCTTCGTCTTACACACGCGAAACATAGCAAAATAGACGTTTCCTACTGCCAACGTATCGATCGATGTAGTGATGTGATAAGGATTTTGAAAGCAGATTTGAATTCCTCGTGAATTTTATTATAGAACGACTTTCCCACTTTTTACATTTTTTTATCTTAAGACCTTTAAAAATTGATTATTAACATTTATTTCTATTTTTAAATGGTTCAATTAATTTTTTAAGAATTTATAATAAAAAATTAGAAATGTGAGGAAGTCGATCTCAAGTAGACATCACGACGAATTCAAATCTGTTTTCAAATTTCTTATCGCACCACTAGATCGATCGGTACGTTGGAAGTAGGAAACGTTTATTTCGATATGTTTTGTGTGTGTAAGACGAAAATAGAAAATGCCCGCTTTCAATCCCCTTAATCGGAATTGTATTTATTTTGATGAAACTGACTGGCGACGGCAGCGTGTCATCTATTAACTTTTCTATTTGGATCTCTATTATATCGTTTTGAATTAAACTATTATCTAGGAAGACTAAACTACTCACTACTTACATCCGAAATAATAACGGCCCAAATTTTACGCGGCCCACCGAGATTTTCTCGGTAGCTCGCCGGATCAGTCCGGGCCTGTTCGTGTCTATGCACTATAATAATATGATGTGCATGAACTTCGAGAAAGGAACGAGTAGAGAAATCATTTTATATTGAAAACTGTACTTAAATATATTATTATTATTATTATTGTTATTGTTATTGTTGTTGTTGTTGTTGTTGTTGTTATTGTTATCATAGGCTTTGCACGCAATTCGACCATGCGAAATTTTGTTATATGGAATATATTGTTTTCTGAGCAAAACCTATTTTTATAATGTGACTACATCATTCTTTAAAGTATAATACGATTGTATGCTTATAAAGTTGTACACGCAACTACTTGTTGGTAGAGAGCTTACGATAGAATCTACTGTACACAATACACTGCGTTATTTAGAATAACATTTACCACAGTCAACGGGCAGAGTACAAAACCATGTATAATATATTAATTTTTCCAAATACTAAACAATTACGGTATGTAAACTAATATTTAAAATTATTCAAAATGTATAGCTAAGGGAGGAGGAATTCATAACTCTAGCAGTATCTATTAGATACGGCGATGTATCCGTCGTAATAATCTAACAGAATCACCATACAATTAAATTATTCGTTCTGAGTAAACTTTTAATTAAATACACACACACACACATATGTATAATATATACATATAAACAATATTTCGGGAAACTATTCTATACAAAATCACAACAATTTTTAATTTACGTACATAAACATACATAAAGGTTCATAGTAAATAATATTTATAATTATTATACTATCAAATATGAATAAGGATAAGTTTTTGAAAAATCTTTTAAATCTATCGCGGATTATTAAAACGTATATATATATATATATATTATACATTTTCACGTTTAAAATGTGTACATTAATTCCTGAGATTAATACTGTGTTCGCGAATTCATAATACCTAACACTTTTTTTAAGAAAAAATAAGAAATATAAAAATATATTGCGGTTTTGACATTTTAAATCTCTCTCTATATATATATATATATATTAGTCAAATGCCTAGGTATTAAACCGGATTTATTGAAAAAACTATAGAAAATGAAAAAATGGTTTGATAACTCTTTTACACTGATCCACCGCAAAATTTGAGAACTAAGTAAACGAATATTTAGAAAACTAATATGATTATTTTATCACGCGTCAGTTTATTATACCCATATGTTGATATACGTGGCTTTTCTACAACAAATTTTAAACGTATAAATTACCTAAATTGCTAAAAAACGCGTAAAACGTAATTTGATTTATTTTTGAAAAATTCAAAAATTTTTTGTCTAAGATATTAAATATTAGCGCACAATAAATATTTTGTCGCTAGATTTCGTTAGATACACATAAATATACAGTAACTCGATACACGTTAGTACATTGATTAACTCGGGAGTCAATGCGTTGAGTTATAATCACAGATTGTGCCGTAAATATATCTACAAACAAGTATTAGAAATATGCCATACAAGTATAAAATATTATTTATTTTTAATTATTATATTATAATTCACATATTTACACATTATTGTTCATTTTATAATAGAAATTTTGATCATTTCGATTATATGTGCATTAATATTATTATAATTTTTTATTATTATTATTATTAATAGTTATTATTATCCGGTAACTATTACAAAAATATTATTAACTCTCTGTTAAAATTCGAATATACGAGTAACATAGAATATGCATCGTTTTGAATTTGTTTTTCTTAAAATAAATCAAAATCTAAAATCAAAATCGACATTTTTACATTTGCAAAAAAAAACTGTAATATAATTTGTATTAGATATTAAAAACAATTTTATAAAAATGCAATAAACGAAGAAATGGACAGGATACAGAGACTGAGTAGATACTCGTTTCGCTTCAGTGATCTACTCACCCCGTCGGAAAGACTTTGCGGATTACAATAAGTATTATATTTTAATAATGGTAATCCTATTATATTCGAAAAACGATTTTGAGTAGAGTTGATTGCACATTAATCTTGTTTATATATTTTATTTTTCCGGTACATATTTAGTGTTCATAAAAAAAAATATATACAACTGCAGATTTATCAATAAAATTTTGGCAACATGCTACTAAAACAAACATTTAGTTCTCTAAGTTTTAAATATTATACTACAATTAAATTGTTTCTTTTGATATATAATAATCTGTATATAAAATAGAAAATAAATTGAATAATTATATACGAAAATTTTTAAAAAATTAACTGAATACAGCTCAATTTATTAAAAAATTTTAAAACGCAAACGAATATGATTATACGCGAATAGCATATTAAATAGAAAATAATTTCAAATGTAATAATAAACTTGTTATATTTCGGATTTTCGTGGAATGGCCTCAGCCATTTATATTATAAACACAACAAAAATTAATTTTAACCTATTTAAAGTTTGAATAATATATCAAATGTGGTTTATACATTTAGAACATATTTTATTTCATTGCACATTCTAGAGGTAAATGTCGATTTTGATTCTGGTTATAAATAATCTGAATTCTTAAGTTATAAAATAATTTGATTAGTATAAATATTTGAAAAAAAAAAACGGATTTATGAATCTCTCTTTATTAACGTTAATAAGAAAACGTTTTATTTTATTACATATGTCATTCTAAAATAACTCGTAACAAATTTTATAATAATATTCTGTGTATTTTGTTATAAGTAAAAAATTTAACTACTAATCTGTTTTATCTACAACTGTATACAAAATACATGATAAAAAAATTCATATTATTATATAAACGGGTTAGTTTATCAATAGGAAATTAGGGATCAACTCAAAGTAATAGCCCTTAGTAAAGTAAAAACCTTACAAACAAATTTTATTTTATTCGTTTTAATTTGAAACTATTTAACATGTATAAGCTCGTCGTTTTCCAGTTGGAAATTAAATAATTAATACGTCCCATGCTTTATAACTTAATATATACCATAAGTATGTTAAAACTTCATAGCTAGCTAACTAGTTGTGGGTACTTAACACGTCCAAGAAGTACAAGTGGAAGACAGGGGCGTTTACAAGGGGGAATGTGGGGGTCAGATCCCCCCATGATCTTTTTTTTTATAGGGGTATTTTTAAGGTTCCTTATTAAGGCCCATAGGCATAATTCCGCCCATCATTGGCCACCACATACTGAAATTATCGACTGATAGAAGGTAACCGATTACGTGATCATAGAGAATGTACAATAGAAAAAACTCTGCTTTTGAAGGATTTAGCTACAACTCAATTATTTTTATTACCTTTTATTTATTTTATTAACTTATTTATTTTACTAGTAAGTAGGATTTTCGCTCATTTGATATTTTCAAAATATTTTCTATCGGCCATCAGTCGCTGTTTATGAATAAAACAATTATTTTACATGTAGTACTTGTTATAAATGAATTAAAATCATATATAATTATGAATTCATTTTTTTTTCTTCATAAACTTAACGAACATTTTTCTCTTTCAAATTAATGTTATTACTTGAAAACACTCAATACCGCCCGTAGAAAATTGTTTTGAATTCGCCATTTTATACTTATTTATATATTGATGAAAAAATAATAATAATCTTTCAACACGTACCCGATGTCGTAGTGAGTTTGGAGAATTTTCGTTGAATTCGACCACGGCCTGAAGGCTGGCAGGCGTTGAATGACTCTTGGTCAGCTCGGCCGTACTGCTCGTACTTATGGGGCCGCTGTTGGCCGGCGAAAACCTGGCCCGACCGTTCCACTGGTCGCACACCACGTACCGGTCGAGTATGAAGCGTTTCTTATTAAACCGGGACGGTATCATTTTGGCGTTAGACAACAGTGGTGTTTCCATGCTCTTAGTCGAGTAACCGGGTGAAGAGTTTACGCTGTACGAATCGCTCCAGTGACCGCTGTCCTGTAAATATAAAACAATTGTTTATTATAATAATACGTCGCGAGTGTTATTAAAATAATAATAAATTGTTATTATAACAAAAAATAAATTGAAAATTGTCGTAAATTTTAGGTTGGACAACTAGGAGACCACACCATTTTCTTAACCTCTGCGGCGGATCTTCACTTATCGTGATATGTGCACGTATTTTATGGATAACAAAAAGGTTAATAATGTAAAGCACGCAAGTAAATAATACATTTTTTTAGTGGGCTTTAGGTACCGTCTTTACTCGTCACTCAATCTAATATATCATTTGTAACAATATCAGTGACTAAGATTTTCGTTTTTTCATACTGCACATTGAAAATTAATGTTATGAGGACTGCAACCGTGTAAAGAAATTTAGGAGCGGGGATTTAAATATTCTCAGACCCTTAGCCATAAAAAAAAATCGCATCACGATATCGGTTATTAGGAAAGACATTATGTTTCTTGAGAAGAAAAAGATAAGTGAGCTGATAGTGCTATGGATGTCGGATCAAAGTCGTTACGAGTAGACAGAAATGTTAGAGTTCAATCTCAAAGCATTAGTATTGTATTCGAAAAACGATTCTGAACGAAGCAAATAATTTACATTCAAATTTTTAATTTATCATGGTTTAATAGCTTGACATTTCAAGAAATTCACATATTCATTGATCAGAAAAGTTATATAGATGTGTTACGTATATTACGAAAAAGTATAATATTGATCGAAGTATACAATTTCAAAACGTAAAATATAATATAATTAAATATTATTGTAATATGAAAATCAGTGGCGTCACTCCAGTTTTCGAAAGGAGGAGGCAAAAGATTTAACTGGCCTATTTTTAACTATTTCCCACTTACATTTAGCTCAATATACGATTTCTGTTTTACATAATTCTGATATTTTCGTTATCATGGGCAAGAATCGCCCGATATTTTATTTTTATTTTTTTAAAAGTAGGAGGGGTGGAAATTCATTACTTTGTCAGCTATAATAAATGTATCATAAAGTACTATATAGTACATATGGATTCAAGTTTTGAAGTTTCCCTTTAATTTCCCTTTAATTTGTTTGCAATTTTTGAGCGAATTTTCCTTTCGCTTAGATTACTATGGAAAAAAGAAACAAAAACCACTGAAACTAACACGATAAAACATTCAACCGAAAAATATTACTAGATGTAAAAATCGGACCGTTTGAGCTATGTGAAAACAACAAGCATAGACACAGGAAAACGCATATTAAACTAATACACTGCTTCGCTCGGAATATAAAATAACGCAAAAACGACTGTTTTGTGCTCAATTTGTTTTTCCTTTCGTTCAAGACATTTTGAGTTTGAGTCTGATTAAAATTTCCCTCGAATGAAATAAAATGTATTCATGTTGTTGTCTGGTTTCTCTATTAAATCTAATATAATAAGTATATATATATATATATTATATACGTAAATTATATAATATTTTTGTTGAATTTTCCGAAATCATGCAAACATTCAATCGATTTTGGCGAGTTCCCAACCCGCAGCTATGCCAAAATCAATATGTAATTTCAAAACTACAATGCGTTTTAATTTGTATACGCGATGAAAATCGAATATATTGAAATATTTAATACCAAGATTCGAAAATACGTATTTTAAACATTTTAAAAGAAACCCCCTACCTATTATACTATTGAAATATAATTTGTAACTTTTAAAATAATTTATTCAACCTTCAGCAAACCATAATGCGTGTAAATATATAATTACCCAACACTGATATTTTTCAAATGATAATCTCTTTCGACTTCTTATCGTATACCACGTCTGTTTATTTTTAAAAAAGGACATCGAACTCCGGGCGTTGTGGATGTCGCTTAAGTGAAATTACTTAGATTTTAGAGTTTTGTTATTAATATAAATTTAAAAACAATGATTCGATCATTCCATACAATAAAACGATTCTGAGTGGAGCTTCGATATAATATTATTATTATTAATATATATATATATATGTGTGTGTGTGTGTGTGTATATATAGTGTATATAAAATTAAATTTATTCTGTTGCCTATTCGTGTATTACATCTTAAAATTACAACTTTTAATTAATAACTCAAAACTGGAAAAACCATTCAAAAAAATTGTGTCACATTAATATGGCAAAGAAACACGTGTAGCGAAAATTAAAGTTTATAAAATGTACCTAAATAACATAAAAATAGAAATAAAATAAAGTGAATGACTAATTAATAAAGAAGAGTTTTACATAGAAAAATAATCTACTCATATATATTGTGACTGTGTATGTTAATTTTATCGTTATTTTCCATCAAAATAATATGTACTCTTTGTCGAAAAATTTAAAATGGTAATAAAAAAAATTGTTAATGAGGATTTTTAAGATTTTTTGAACGTATCTAAAGTAACGTACGACCTATGTTATGTAACATTTACTGACCATAAAACTAAAAATTACTTTTTGTATTATGTAAATAGCTCAACGTATAATAATTGCTAAAACAGCGCAAAATTGGAAGACATTTTTTGCAGATCTTTACGTAAATAAAATACAAAGTTTCATAATCGGTGTAAATTTCAAGACTCTAGGGCAAAATTTTGTATTAAAAATAGTTTGATTTGATAAATTAGAGTCTAATCGAGTTGAAACTTTACGAGAATTAGTAGCTGGAATATCAATATCATGTTTCTTACATAATATAACCGAACTATCAAACATTTGTTTATATTCACTGTCATCATTTCTCATACTAATTAATGTATTTTTCAAACAATTAACATTTTCATTGCCAATACAAGATTAAGGTTTGGTTCTTGGAGTAAAGTACTAACTTTTAAAATTAACATTAAAATTGGATTCATCATATGCATACCAAAAAATGAAATCAAAGGTTTTTAATTGATATAATAGACCAATTCCTTTAGCTCTCATCTCTGGCACTGAACAATTTTCACAAATGTTTTCAATTGCAGTAATCAATACTCCATAGTTATTCATAATTGCTTTCACAGCTTCTGCTCGACAAGCCCATCTTGTATTTGAACATGACTTCAATGTATGGAGTTTATCACCAGTTTCTTTTGTAACTTTTTCCAGTGTTGCATGTCGCATTGGACTACTTTCTATAAAGTTATATATAAATTGAACAGTTCCCAAAAAATTAAAAATTAATCGATTTTGTTTTCCTTTTGAATTTGATTTTTCACATATAGAATCCACCAACACTAAATTCAAACAGTGAGCATAACAATGCACATACATTATGCTATTGTTTTTTTCTTTGCACTTTGCTTGAACGCCATTTAAATGTCCAGACATGGTCGATGCTCCATCAAAACAAACAGATAAAACATTTTCCCAGTTTTTATTCATAAGATCCAATACACTACACAATGAATTAAAAATTACCTGTGCTGTGGTTGATTTTAAACGTTGCAATGACACAAATGTTTCAATTGGCCGATTTTTTTCTTCGTCAAAATAACGAATTATGATAGAAATTTGTTCGTGATGACCCACATCACTGGTTTCATCAGCCAATATTGAAATATATGAATCTTGAACATTAAATTTAATTGTTTGTAAAATAACATTATGAATAGACAATATCAAATCATTTTGTATGCGATTACTTGTGTACAGTGCATGTTTTGGACCTTCTGTAAGATGTTTTTTTAAAACAGTATCATATTTTGATATTAAATTAACCAACTCTTTAAAAGTCCTCGATTTACACTCTGTGATTTTTCATCATGCCCACGGAAAGGTCTACCTCCTTTGAATAAACAAATTACGATGTCAATTAAACGATTCATAGTTTGTCTATTATTTTGGCGTTCTATTTCTTTCTGACTAGTTTGATATTGATATGCATGTAGTTCATCTATCTTAGAAGAAATAGGTATATTGTGTAGATAGCTATGCAAAGCTGTAGAACTATTCAAATGGTACTTTGATGTTTGATGTTTTTTAAATGCCTCACCAGCTCTATACCACGCACTAAACCCTTTTTCAAAAAAAGTAGTATCAATTTGGCCACAGTTTTTTTCATTGCCTTTAAACATCCTGCAAGGAAAGCAGAAGGCTGCATCAGCTGTAGGACTGTATTCTAGCCAATCGTACTGTTTATACCACTCTTTATGAAATGATCTAAATTTATGACCTTGAAGTTTTCGTGGATATAAATTTAAAATTGGTTTATAACCGCCTTTTAAAATTCTTTCTTTTAAATCAAAGTGTGTCATCGACAGTGGATGGATTGGATCATATATATCAATAGAATTAACTGAAAATAAAACTTAAATTAGTAATGACTAGGGCAAGGACTAATTTTATGCATTTGCATATATTTTCTGGTTAACTTAATAATATGCTTAGTAAGTACAAAATACATTTCACAACGTTTGTAATCAAATATTCACAAGTTTTTAGTGCATATTTTGACATTTTTGGAGATAAAGGGCATATTTTTCATTATGAGAGTATATTTTAAGTTTTTAGTACATATTTTGATGGTTTATCGAAAATCAAGCACTTTGTTAAATATTTTCATAAATCAGTGCAATAATTTAGGTAAGATAAATATTTTTTAATAAATAAGTGCATGAAAGTCCTTACTCTAGTAATGACTAATGATAAATTATAATAATACCTTATTTATACCTTTATATTTTACATGATTTCCTCTTTAGCATTATATCCTTGCATATATTATAGCTATATCTTAATTTGGGGCATGTACCAGTTGCCTCACATATTATATAAAAAAATTATTATATATATTATATAATAAAATTGTCTCTTTGTACCAGGTGAACTATTATTATAAATACAATTTTATTATTTTATTATTATTTACATATTTACCTCCCTATTTTACTGATTGGTATTATAACAATGTATATAATAATATGTGAAGGCAACTGGTCAACACCCCTAATTTGTATCTTTATGTACCTGTAACTTGAGCATCAGACGAAGACGATGAAGTGGTAACTTCTAAATTTGTCATATTATTTTCTTGGTTTGTATTTTTACATTCTATAACTTGAGTATCAGATGAAGTAACTACTTTTAAATTTGTCTCTTTTTCTTGGCTTGTATTTTCATATTCATCATTTATTTGATTTCCTTGGTTATGCTTCTTAAAACAAAATACAAAATTAGGTAATAGGTATATAAAAGTCGAGCATTTAAGAGGACGTAGTACCCACGTGTGTTATTAGTTGAAACTGTACATTTTAAAATGATCATAACTTACTTAAAAATAATAATATCAATAAAAGGCTAGGTAGGGCCCTAGATAATGATCTTACCTTTAAATTGTATAATAAGTCAATTCACTCTAATATCAAAACTTACAGCACACTATTGAAACTAATGAACGAAAATTTGCAATGTCGTACGTGTGTAAGACGGAGACAATACATGCGGATACTACGTCCTTTTAATATTTTAATTTATAATTTAATAGCAAAGTTACGTGTACCACAGTCTACAGGCTATAAGAAAATAAATAGTCTATGTATTGTCATACTTACCAAGACCAAATTTGATACAGGAGCAGGATCATCAATATTTTGTTCGTTAATTTTATTTCATTATTTTCGAAAAGCTGGATAAATACAATAATAAATTTAGACAAAATCGCGTTTTTGCCGTTTTTAACAAAAAAATTTTAATATTTTTTTGATCACGTTTAAAATCTATTGAGAAATATGACTTTCTTAAATAATCACTCAAATAAAATTTGCTACCGAATAATGTGTAGGTATGTACGTGTGTCATAGGAGCATCTCTACTAGTCGAAAAGTTGTATACAGGAAAAATAAAACAACAATCACTGTAAAATCAATAGCTTCCTCGCTTCGCTCAAAATCTATTATTTTCAAAATATTACATATTTAGCATTATTATATTAAAAAACATAATATTGCATATTACACGTATAATATAATATTTATATTTATAAATGCATTGTATTCATTGAAAATGTAATGTATTTTATCATGTAGTAATTTAAAGTATTAGGATATTTTGGTAGAAAAATATGTTAAGCAGGGGAAAGAAATAATTTAAATTAAAGCATTAGGATTTAACTGGAAGTATTTATTCCCTCAGTGTACGTATAAATTGCCGTCTAAAAGCTAATAAGTTTATCCATAGAAATTAATTAACTTCAGAAGTTTTCGACTGCCATGTTTTTTGAAGATAACTATGTTTATCACTAAAAGCTCTATAATATTTTCACACTTAAAGTTTTTACTGAATTAAAAATTAAAAAGTATAAACAAAATCGCATTTTAATATATAATGAAAGTTTTTTCCCGTGGTAATCTAAAGATTTTCAAAATCATAAATTCTCTATAGTTACAGATATAATGTCATAGTTTCGCCAAAATTAACTTAACATAGAATACATTTTTGTTCTAAAGTAGAATGTTTGCAGGTTTAGAAATAACTTATACTCTTATGAGTTATGAACATACATTTTTGATTAATTAATTATATATTAAATATAATTATTATATGTATTTAAGTCGTGTCTCTACCATTACATTTTTTACATACAGACATTTATAAATCATAATATTTAATGTGACACAAAAATAATTGAAAAAAATGTTAAAAACAATATAAAAAAAATTTCAAAAATAACAGTATACAAGACGAACAATAATCGTTTAAAAATGGTCGATCGCAAAAATAAAAAATAAATATACAAACTTCTTCCTCTCTCCTCCCTCATTTCTCCGGAATCAATTTAAATCATCGTAAAATCAAAATAATATTTTTACTCAAGGTATGTTTAAGATATATTTTTTTCTTACAAATTATATTATTATTATTATTATTATTATTATTATTATCATTCTATGCTTTATTACAGATATGATAATATAATGCCGTCTCACCTGTCGGTTGGGAGACATGATTGCGGCTGGTGTCATTAGCTCATAACTCTCGCGACTGCCTCTATCCAAAGGTTCGGAAATGCACTTGATAGGTGGTGGTACTTTGAATCGTCTGGTACGAAGTTGCGGTTGCTGCGGTGGTTGCTGTTGCGGTTGTTGTTGGACCACGGCGACCGCTTCTTTCGGTGCTACAGTCGCGGCCACGTCTTTCGGATTGTCTTCGACGAACCCTCTGATTGTCTGCCGATCGGCCATCGGTTGTTCGCCGCCATTCATGGAGGCACGCGGTGGTGGAGGCAACTTGTATTGGGCAGGACGTGGACTGATTGGTGGAGGTCCTGTATTTCGTCGGGCTGGTATCGATGGTAACATTTGCGCCTGAGTCGTCAGGTGCATCTAAAAAAAAAAAAAAAAATTAAAATGAATAACTGAGAAAGTATAAATAAATTCGTATCTCTATACATTTATATTATTAGTGAAAATATTTAATTATAAATATAATATAATAATTCATAAATTATTTATATGTACTATTTATTTGTATTGTGTTAATACAATTTTATCCAGACGGAAAAAATACTGCGAAAACGGCTATGGGACAATTATATGTTAGGTGTTTCATATAATTACATATCTTGTTTAAATCTGAGAGTTTACCTGATGTTTAAAATAGTTATCACACCTATTCTATAATATGAAGTTATATAGTCTAGACATTAATATGAAATTCCATTAAATGGTTCAATATATCGTTGGAATTCATACCTACTCTAATTTGCGCGCGGATTTTATAACTACGTTTTACGATCAGTGTTACACAGGTGAACGTGTATTCATGCGTTTTAATTATTATTTACGTTTGGAAATTAATGGCATAACTTCAAAGACTCTGTACAACAAATGAATACTTTCAAATTTAATTGGCTCAGAAGGTTTAAATGATTTTCAGATTAATAATAATCACCGAACTATTTGTATTTTGTAAAACATATTACATACTTGTGGTATGAAATATGTTTTTAATGGAATTAATACTTTTGTAATGATACGCACACATATCATCGATTTTTGTATTTGATATTTCTATGTACTTATTTTTAAACTTTCATTTTAGATATTTTTATTTTATATATTAATCAAACGCAGTGAATCGTTATATAAAATAAATCCGTACCTTTTTTTTAATAATTCTAACGGGATCGATCAGAGAACGAAATGAAATCAATACCTAGAGAATATGTGGGAAATATCTAACACTATTAAAAGAAAACGCCAAAGCGAATTATAAAATTTAGACAATAAATTGTGGTCAGAGTTCCTTCATGTGTCGTCTACGGAACGGCCGTTCGATTGTTACTTCGGGTCCAGTTACATCAGACAACCTCTTACTGAGAGGTAGGTTAATTCCGATAAAAACATGGGCCGATAGACCAAAATACACTCTGTAAGACGCATATTTTGGCCACACTCATAGTAAGGAAAACTTCTCCCACTCAAATCATTTGGAAAGTGCGAGCATTATCTGTTCGACAACTAAGTTTCTGCGTTTGAATTTTTTTTCAAAAAATTTATTATTACAAATCAATAAAATTTAAACAGCTTCAATTTTTTTCTGTTTTCGTAAATACTTACATAACTAATAATTAAGATGCTACAAATGAATCACAAGTTTTATTAAACTGACTACCGAGTAATACTATTTACGTTTAACCCCGATTTTGCTTATTCCTGCATGTAATCCTTTAATCTTTCCCGTACAATTTTCAAACTTACGACCCTGGTACTAGTGGTACTCTCCTTCCGTCAACATGTATAAGGCGATAACCATTGAATTAAATTTCGATTTTTATCATTATTTTTGATTAACAACCATAACATGGCTTGAAGTAAATAAATCAACACACACAGTTCATGTGATCTCGTAATCACTAGAACTGTTAAAATTAACTGAGAAAATAGCATGTATATCAACTGATATGAATTCAACTTCTTGCAACTAAAAGCCGATTAAAGTGGTAAGAAATATTCAGCCGATTAACCTTGGCTGTATAAAATTAGGTAGAAATATCGATAGCACATTTAATCGCGAGAGCAAAGGAGGTTCTTTACAACACTTTGCAGTAAAACTTGTTTAAGATGAAGGATGAATTAAACAGCGATCCTTTATGCATTGGAAAAATTTAAATTTTAAACTCATATAATACTAAAATATGTACTAAACAATAAACAAATATTTTTGTATTTAAGTTCCAACGTGTTCCGTCTAAGACAAGTTTCAATTTATATTTATATAATGTATAAGAAGAGTTATACCAGTTTAATATCCAGCTGTCTACCTACTGCTATTACTAATGTATTATAAAGATGCGAAATTTAGATTTCACGATATTCAAATTTATTTACAATATAATCAGGGCCATTTTTAAGGGATGGTTCAAGGGGGAGCAACTTCTTACTGGCGGTAAGTTTATATATTACTTATGTTTACTGTTTTTACATTATTATTTATTTACTTTTATTTTTTTCTGCAGTTTTAAATAATATATGAGTATAAAATTTGAACGTAATTTGTAATTATTTTTAAAATAAAATAATTTAAAAAAATGAGAAAAAAAAACATTATTAATATAAAATATTATTCAAATGTTAAAAAAAAAAAAAGAAAAATTGAAAAAATCATTCTTGTTTGCTATCATGACTGTAGATAGAATTTAAAATGTACAAAATTTGCTAGTCATTCCATTAAAACATTGTAAAATATGAGTAAATTTATTGAAAGTAAAGCAAATGGTAACATTTTTCTATATGTTGATGTATCTCTTAGAATGTTCTTATGTAATTTGGCCGCAAACTCTTCGACTTAAAGGTTGTTTTTCATAACCCACAGAATAAAATACTACCTAATATGAACTATTTTTTCAAAAAGGCTGAACAGTATGGCAGTCCGTCACTTCTAGTCCACTATCACTAGAATTTTGGATTAAATAGATACAATAATATCATTAGCATTCGATTTATCAGAAAAAAAAATTGTAGTAATCAAATTATATACATACAATATAAATGTGTTAAATTTTAAATAAATATTAAAAACAAAGATAGACATATTTAAAGGTGGCCTAAATAGTTCGTTGCCAATGGACGAAAACAATCTTAAATAAAGCTTTTAATATTGAGAAATCTTTAAAATATGCTCCTTAAGATTAAACACAGATAAGTTTAAATAACACGTTTATGTTATATATGTATTCTACGTTTTCTTTCGGTCTGTTGAAGTATATAAAACCTATAATTTTGTTTTATCATTTACGAGAAATCTATGAAAAACGAGCGATAAATTATTACATACATATATATATATAATATTTATTGTTTCCCTACGCATTCAAATCTACTCTAAACATTTTTAAATATATGTATTTTATTTTAAATAGTATATAATATTTTACGTATAACGATCACTTTTTTTATTTTTCTCTTCCTGTTCTGATTATTTTTTGTCCTTTAAAACAAATACGCCATATTCATCTACAAAAAGTTGTAAGATGCATGTAGCTTTATTTATTAAATGTTCATAAGTAAACAATTATTTAACACTATTGAGAAAATATTATACATTTTGTGTTTAGTAAAACTACATTTCACTTGCATTATTTTAATTATCATACAACCTTATAAGACAATGATAATGATAATCAAGTATTACTATGTCCTAATACAAATTTTAATGTTTAAGTACAAATTTTTTTTATGTTAAAATACTGACTTTGAGATTCGTCGCCCACAATGTAAAACATGAAACAAAATTCACGTCTGTACCAAAATGTACACATTTTGACTTTAAAAAATTAAAAATTTTATCAACGTGTTTTTCGAAAATAGAGTCACAAACACATTTATATTTTACAGTTAAGAAGTTATAACTAGTCGATTGCTTATCGTTATTATTATTATTATTATTATTATTATTATTATTATTATTATTATTATTATTATTATTATTATTATTATTATTATTATTATTATTATTATTATTATTATTATTATTATTATTATTATTATTATTATTATTATTATTATTATTATTATTATTATTATTATTATTATTATTATTATTATTTTATTATGATTATTATATATAGTTAAGAAAATATAGTGTCCTTTGTTTGAACAATAACGCGTTTATATTTAATAAACACAGTTGGTATTCAATACACACACACACAAACAAATCTTTTGGAGTTTTTCCAATTTTTATATTTTACTGAAGAAATAAAAAATATACAGTTAACTGATTTTAATATATACATTTTTAACCTAAATTACATTTTAAACAGTTTTTTATTTCATAAACATTACTGGACGTGAAGGCAGCATTTTTGATATATGTAAAAAAATGTGTGTGTGTGTGTGTGTGTTTATAAAATCAAAGAATATTATTATTTAAAAAAAATTTAAATATTACAAATTAGGTTTATTTACTATTTTAACTGTATTTGTCGTATGATATTTTTCCGTGTAACCTACTATTTGTTGTAATGAGTGAAATGTATAGTAGTTTTCAATAATCAATGAAAATTAAAAATCATTTATTAATAATGTTTATATTATAATTATACAGTCTTTTGGTATATTTATAAATATTATAATCAAATGACGACTATTATCCGTCCAAGTCTTAAGTCAAATCACATAGTTTGAAAGTTAATAAAAATAGTTTAGCAATGAAAGTTTAACAAAGTAACAATTGCGTACCAAATAATAAATTATTTATATACACATATATATATATATATATATATATATATATCACGAAACAAGGAATTAAAAATACCTACACTCCGAAAAAAGATCGCGGTCGCCGTGTACGCGTTATTGAACTTTTGCGGATGTCAATTGAAATTCTTTTGTGCGTAAAAAAACAGTCGACGTAATCAATACAAGTAAATACGCAGAAAACGAAATGTTTTATACAAGTAAATAGATTAAGTCTACGGTTGATATAGTAAATAAAAAAATCCATCGGGTTTATCGATTTTCTCTTGTAAATTTTAAATACGATCACCATAAATAACATTACGGTCGACAAATGAAATATTCAAAACAATTTTCACGATACGAAGTTTTTTCAAATCGTTATGCTAGGCCGACGTTTTATTGACTAAAAACTTGAGGTCTTAAAATACTTCAATTTAAAAACATCAATGTAATCGACGACGTTGTCCTACGAAGTAAAAGTAAAAATTTCATTTACAAAGATTCGTGTACGTGTAGAATCATTATTTATTTTTTTTATTATTATTAATAATATTATTATTTCTCGTATTTCAATGAAATGAAATGAACGTAAGGATTCATCTTTCTTCGTTGAACACTCGTTTACATGTTTACTATTTATTTAACGTTTACTCATTTACACTGTATAGTAGAGTACACGACCGATCGATTTTGTCATTAGCTAAGCACTAAACCCTCGATCAATGCGCAGATCTTCGGTCGACCACTAATTCCAGCCAAATACATGATGTTCAAAGAGGGGGGGCAAAATGGAACATAACCATAACATAATTGGTCCAACTAACATAACACAAGTCGATGTTTTTAGGTCAGAGATATACTAAATTCAAAAATATCAAATCCCATCGGGGGCGATCCCCCTATCGCCCCCCTTGTAACCACCAATGTTTTATAGACATACGTTTTACATTTTTATGTGTGTGAAACATATTTTATTTCAAATTAACAATCTAGCTATAAACATGTAATAAAATTAATATACTAAGAAACGTAATTTACGGAACTGTGAATATTACGCGTAGGTGTATAACCGACTAAATAATAGTATAATTAAAAAGAAAATAAAATGTAATAATATCGGCAAGTGTCGATTGTGATCAGTATCAAAAGAAACAATTGAGAAATGAGCATCTTTAAAATAAGTTCCTCTGATACAGTTCCTATATTCTGAAAATTAATCATCACGATTATTCTTTCATTCGTAAAACTTTTGATATCCCTCTCATTCCTCTCGTCGAATTGCGGCTGATTTCTGCTTTATTACCTTCCTTCTAAATTACACTATACGTCTTATCTTTTACCAAAAATTTCATTTCGTTTTCCTACCTTCTCATCATACTAATAATAATCTGCTATACATTATGATTCGTTTTGCGAATAGCTATTTATTCTAAGATGTATATTGTATCGTTATAATTTTAATTTTTTTTATAACATCATTGTTATCTTTTTTTTTAAATTATATAATACGATTTTACTCGCAAAATATTGGCGAACTAGACGTTGAATAATATTAAATTAAATAAATAAACAAGTGTAATGGTGAATGCATAAAATGAAGATATTCGATACCTATTAATTAAGTACTGATAAAATAGGAAAATGGTGTATGTATTAAATTACCTCTTTGTAGAATAGTAACGTATTATTCTCTTGATGTTATTGAAAAATGGTTTATATTTTAAGATTAAAAATTTTACATCGTAATATATTACATTTTTTAATTTTATTTTATTTTAAAATATATAATTATTTAAAAAATTAGATTTAGAATAAAAATGCTGTGGGAACACGCATCCCATTTGATTATTCTGTAGACTGTAGAGTATCTCCAAGAATTCCTAATTAATATCATAGTCTATTCGTATTGGTATCATCATTATACGCTTTCTCATCACATGATTGCAAGAATGTCTACTTATTAGTTAAATTGGTTTTACAATAATGATATTCGTATAAAACTGTACTATGTTTATTTATACGCTATATTAAAATTATATTTCACCCTCAACTGTTTTTTTAACAGCGTTTTATTCTTCATAATCCTACAATTTCTCTAATATGTTGACGATTTCAATTTATTAATATACCTTTGGATTTTACTTTTCGATACAGACATAGACAGAGATAATCAACTAACAGGACATTCAACCGACAGAAAATATTGCGACAACTATCGTACCAACTATATATATATATATATATATATATATATATATATATGTAAATAATGGTTATATATCTTCTATTATTATATATTCGTTTAATAATTTAAATGTTAAAAAAGAATAAATATTTAAAGCGGTAAAAATTTTAAAAAATATAAGGACGTTGTAATCAATGCCTCGTGAATATTCCACTGAGTTTTTATACTCACGATTTTTAAAACTCAACCTTGACATTTCTTTCAGTGATTTTCAATATTGAAATAATATGTTAAACATAAAGAATTAATAACAAATTATATGCAATTTTATTTAAATCTTTGCTTTAAGTAAAGATTTAATACAATATTAAAGACATACTTTTCTTAATGTATTTCGAAATGTATACGAATTGTTCTTAATAATCGTGCGGGTGTCTTCATCCTATTGGTATAATTTTTCTGTTTTTTTTTATCATTCAAATTATTTGACGAACATATTATTCACGGTTTCGGTGCATTGGTTGTCGGTTGACTGTGCGAGTTGGGCTTTTTGAAATGTACGAGTTATCGGGAGCATTTCTAAATACGGACTCGTCAAAACTATATATTAAACTTGAACTCATTTTAAATGGTACTAAGAAAATTAAATACTCAAAAAGTTACCGAATGAAGTATTAATATATATGTATATATAACGTTTTTGCACGTCACTTGCCGAGTGTATCATTATTCATTATATACGTAAGATGCTCGTCGGATTGACAAAGTCATGATAAAAAAACGATGCTTATATATTACGGTTGTATATATTCGGAGTGAAAAACAATATGTATTAATTTTATTTTTAATTCGAATCAAATATGACATCCCAGCGTCGATTAAAAAAAAAAGGATTATAAATTATCTTTTAGTATGGATGACGTACTTGATTTACGCGTAAGTACATTTATGGTGAATAAAATTCAAACACCTAATTAAGATTTTATTTTTAAATTGTGCACAAATGTATTACCTACAAAATACGTTTTACTACGTTTGGCTGTCGGAAAAAAACAAACTATTTATTTCGCCGTAGATATCGTTGCGCATTGGAGCCAAATCATTTTATATTTTCTACCTTACGTTTATATTATAATATTAATTAATAAATTTAAAAGAGTACATCAACGCGTGATAAAAGCTAAAAGCATATCAATGTTCTGAAATAATATCACGTGCGTTTAATTTTTTTTATTCCGAGCAGTACTAAAATGTATATTTTTATTGTCATATCAAACGGTTTAATTGTAGTTAAATAATACAACATCATAAATATTTGTGCAAAAAAAAAAAACTAAAAACATGAAATTTTATGTGTTGCAAAAGTTTATCTTCTTTTTATCGAAACGCTTATTTTATAACAAAGACTTATTTATACTTACCATTAAATTTACGGCGATGTCAAATATTACAAAAAATTCAAAATAACTTTACGTACGTTTTAATTTATCGCATAGATTGATTACTATATTTTAATCTATTATCGTGCAGTGTTTATTATGAACTAATGAATGTGTTTTACTCATTTAATTTTTGAACTTTAAAAAAAATCATATTGAAATTTTCTTTTCAAAAAAAAAAAGAAAATTCAGTGTTAACAATTTTAATTCTTTTCGCGAAAAGTAATTTTCATCGAGACAACGGCGAAATTGAATGTTTGTCATGGATTTTACATCGTAAAAAATTCTGTTTTATTTGGATAAAATAGCGAACGTGACTTTGAAAGGACGGCGGCTACGACAGAGGCGTTTATTTGACCGTGAAAATGAAATGTCTAAGAGAAATTCGAAGCGAATTTGTCGTCGATGTCTGTCGTTGACTTTTATTAATTGCCATCGACAAAAACAGATGTAATTGCGTGTTTGATTCTCGTCATAAATCAAAACATTGTACCTACTATGGACTACACGACGACTATTGTATCTCGCTAAATGTTATTCGTTCTTAGATAGTTTCAAATAAATTATAATTAATACTGAAAAAAGATAAATGTACATATTTTTGTAGTATAATCAATCTATAGAGATAGACTGATATATACACATACACTCTTACATTATTTTTATTTTATTGTAACTATATAAACACAATTTTAAAAAGGCAAAAATAATAAGGATTTTTTTCCGAAATGTGAGAAAAATTGTATTTTCTAACTCGTCTATTGAACCGTATATAATACGCATTTGTACGGGTTGATGTTTTTTGTATATTGTACATGAGTAGATCATGAAACGTGCCATGTTGAACAATTCGACTGAAAACTTGTTTTTTGATGAACATTTACAACGTATCGATACAGAACATTGGAAATTCTCTTTAGTTTGTAAAATTCGATAACGATTTCGGCAAAAGAGAAAAAACGATTTGTTTTTCAGATCTTTTCCTAGTTATTTTACATCCTGGAGAGTTTCTCAAAGAGAACAATACAATGCATTTAACTTTCAGTATATTGGTATACGTAATCAAATCATTGAGGTTGAAGGGTGAAATTGCGCAACAAAAATAGCCTTCGAAGTAAAGCGCACAAAACAAATTAAAAGACAATTTAATATTATGCTTCGTTTTACTTATTCATCGCTTGTCTGATTAATTACATGGTCTTACAGAATCATAAGAATAAACACAAGATCAAATACTTCACACCTAGCATGTTTTAATGTATTAAATTAATATGAAAACATTGTTATTTTAGAAAGTTCCTTTAAACCGACCCCCTCCTCCTCAGAAAAAAATCATATCTACGCCACTGGACTCAGTGTATACATTCGAATACTGTAAACGCAAATTATTATCCACAACATTGTATAAAGGGGCATTAATGGACCATTTATTTACGAGTATATTTCACTGTCATTCAGTTACGATACGCGATATGTGTTAACTTAACCATTTTTGATTGGTGTCAATCTTACCCACGAGAATCCAACACTTCGTCGCCCTACCATCAAAATATGCGTAATGCATTGAAATTCTAAGTTTTAAACTGTAGAAAAAAACTGAAATAAAAGACGAGAAACTTTCATATTATTTAAAAAATAGTGTACGTAAAAAAATAATATACATTTTATTTGAGTTGTAAAGTTGAATAAATACTGACATTTTTACAAATTAAAAAATTAAGATTAAAATATATATGTAGTCAATAACCAAAAAAGCCTAAATAAACAATTTTTGTGTCATTACAAAAATGTATTTACTACTGAAATATAGTGTAATAATTTTCTTTTCATACTCAACTTTAAAAAGGTAACGAGCCGCGGGATGTTATAAACGTCACTAAGTGAATCACTTATAGATGAAGATTTAGAGTTTATTTGGTTATCACTATAATATTTTGAAAGCAGTGATAAATTATTGCATTCGATAAAACGATTTTGAGCAGAGCTTCGATCTTATATTATTTATTATTAACACTATATAATAATAGAGTGTGTATCGAGCATATAATTAATAATAGTAATTTAATATAATTTTTTTGAAATAAACTTAGGTACCTAAAAGTGTACAATTATTGACACCGTTATCATCATAATTTATTATAACAAGATACATTATCATTATTTGTAAATCCATGAATAATGTTTGGTAATAAATAATTTGTTAGAATTTTTGGGTACAGATAGAAAAAAAAAATTTTTTTTTTAGTAGTTTTTGAGTTATATTTTTAGGCGCTTTTGAGAAAACCGAAAAATGACTTTTCTAAAGTGCCAACTAGATGTAATTTGCTACCGGAAAGAAATTGTTACCATAAAGATCGAAGCACTTCGTCTGGTAGAGCTTTTGGGTACAGGCAGAAAAAAACACATCATTGTAAAACCAATAGATTCCTCGCTATGCTCATAATCTATAATATAATATACGTCATGTATATAGAATAACGTTCCATTTTACTTCTAGTGTAAATTTATTATTTTGTTTTGATTCAAATTTATATAATATGCACATTCTACAATTTCTGAGGTCATAGATTCAAAAAAACACTGGTAATATAATATATAATAGTATAATACCGTTTGTGGTAAATATTGTCTATATTAGCATCTGAACAGAGCGAGGAATGTTATACAACGATGTGTTTTTTTTTTATGCCTGTACCCAAAAATTCTATCAGAAGGTGCGTTCCAATTTATTACAGTCACATTTTGTTTCCGGTAACAAAAGTCCATATATATATTTGGTACTTTAAAGGGGGCATTTTTCGATTTTCTCAAACGCGACTGAAAACATAACTGAAGAATAACATAAAAACGGTGAAAACGCGATTTAGTCCAAAAACCGATTATCGTTATTGCTTCGTCATAATTTTAAAAATAATGGGTTTCAAAAAACTTGAAATATTCATCACATATGTAACTTTATATTATATTAAGGAAAAAAGATTTTAAAATTTTCTTTTAATTTTAGACTATTTATAGCAATTTTTGAGGTATTTAATTCATAAACAGGGTTAGTTTTTGTTGTATACCCAAAATATTACACCGAACCTATAAACAGAATAGTTTTATCGAATGTAATGGTTTTTCATTGTTTTCAAATTTATAATGACAACAGAGTTTATTTTAAAATCTTTATCCAAATAATTCACTCGAGCGCCATTCACAACACCCCGCTACAATTTTTTTAAAATTAAACAGTCAAGTGGCGGTAACGAAACGGATTATTTGAAAAATTAAAAATTTCACAGGGATGTAATTTTCGTTTACAAAATGGAAAAAAATCATATCAATTTTACTCGTTGCCCGTGGGTGTTCCGGTATTATATTTTAGTCGGTTTCACGAGTGAATGAAAAGTTCACCGAGCCTCTGCATATAAAAACGTGTTTTATTTATTTCTTTTTTCTTTTCTTTTTTTTTTGTACAATAACGTATTGGCCGGACGGGTCAGTAGCTAAGCTATCCTGCTTGTATCGATCTCAACCGAGGTGCATAAAATAACACGATGTCATGATATATTATTATAATATGTAACACACGTAGTGGCGTGTGTAGCTCATGTTTTTCCGTTTCCACGGGTAGGAGTATATAATGTACGAAACGTACAGAAATAAGACAATATAATATCGCACACACGTGGCGTCGTGAGTTTACGATGTATTTCCTTTTATTTTTCGTTTTTTATTGTTCCGTTTAATTTCGGCACGACTTACCCCGTGTCTACAATATTATACTACTGTATTTGTGTGGCGAGCAGTGATGGTAGTCCTAAAATAATCAGTGGGTATGCCCGAAATCCTAAAAATATACAAGATGGTGTTCTGTTCCCCCCCCCTCACGTACCCCCCTCCAATATCTTAAACATATTAATATTAAAAGTAATTCGCCCATAATCAATACTTAAAAATAAAATATTGACTAATTTTTTAAACGAATTACAATTTTAATCAAAGGCGTTCAAAATCTTATTATTCGATTTCTTGAATAAATGCACAAGAAAAAACAATCAATAAATGGCTTATTTCTCGTACTATTGCCTCCTTCAAGTACACCGAGCATGTTATTTAACAAAACTGTAATTCACGCTGTATCGATTTATGCCGTAGTCGTATAAACCTAATAAAATTCTCAGTAAAATTCAGGGTATAATTTCTTGGAACACAAAATTCGTAGTATCATTGATTTATATTGTACCGAATATAAAAATCGATTTATTATCAGTATTTCATCGAATTTTTCATTTTTATGAAATATTTGTTTGACATTTATTATTAAATTCGATTTAAAATCAATTAGTGTTTAATGAAATATTTTAAATCGTAATTTATCTCAGAACGGCTATCGAATCTTTTCGAAAAATATATTTTTTGGCAACAAGCTTAAATTAACGTCGACGGCAGTCCATATTGTGTACTAGTAAGCACTATTAATATTGTTCGTTAACAATTGATAAACTATTAAATAAACGGGTGAATTCTTCAACGAAAAACTGAGAGCACTGTATTTGTTATGTAATCAACAATAATATACTACACATTTTTTTCTTTCAATTGTTACATTTTATACGTTGTTTATAAATTATTTTTGGGCGTAAAATTGTAATAACATAATATAATTCTATAAAACGTATTATGATTTTATAAATCAATATGTAAAATCCTTTGAAATAAATTTCAATCTATACTTTTAAAAAACTAATTGGTGAATTATTCAAGAATTCATATTTCTTAAAATTGAAAATTAAACAGAATAACACTGTAGGCAATTGAGAAAGATGGCAAATAAAATAGTAATAATAATGTCCACAGTGCCTAGTGGGATCACAATGTTAGGACAACTCTATGCGAACAACAGCAGCTTGTATCTATTTCGATTTCGGTAGTTGAGAACACCGTCAATAATCAATATTATCGCATACAAGTTTTATACAAGTTAAGTTCATTGGGCACCCACACGAGCTTGCTCAGTGGGATCCATTACACTCGTACGTTGTATAATATAATGTTTTATATTTTGTAAATAATAAATAGTGTACAAATGAAATGGTGACGTCAAAGAAATATTTCAATCCGTTAAATAATAATATTACTAAACAGTTTTAATTTGTTCTTTATTGTTATTACTAATAAAGTGACACAATTTTATTTTAAAAACCAAAATTGAAATTCAAAAGATACTGTCGTCTGTCCGTACCTATACAGCTGGCGCAGATTGGGTCATCGTTCCTTCGGTCTTCGGATAACATATTACAGCACGCAGACTATTATTTTGTAATTTGAATTTGAAATCAAAATATAATAACTGTCGCCAGTGGCCTATTTGCGGGGGGAGATTAGAGAGATATATTTTTCCCTTGGCTATTTTTTTTCAAACATATGGAACAACATGGCTATGGTTGTGTTTTTCCATTTATCACTTTATCAGTAGGTAATAAAACAAAAATATTTTTATTGGAAAACATTAATTTGCTAGGACGTCTGTAATTGTCAACTACCGAATGCATATTTTTATGTTTAAAAAGATTAAACACTATGAAGGAGTTATTATATTATATTTACTATATTTACTCATTATGAAATATTTTTTCGCACTCGATAATTAATTTAAATATTATTTTAATATATGTGTAGGTTGAATGAGTTTGCAATGCTATCGATCCACTGCAATGACATTAAATTGACCAAATCGCCAAAAAAAAAAACTAAGAGACCAGAGTTTGTTTTGTAAATGATATAAATTGATTTTAAATGTATGAAAATTATAGGTTTATGTACATATACAGTTATTAAAACCCAGACTTTAGTTAAACATTTTTTTTATATATTATTTGGAATACATATTCCGAAATACTTCGAAAAACGTATTCAGAAATATGTACTTGAATACTCCACAAAATATTTCGAATACTTTTAGAATACTTTTTTTTTTCTACTAGATTTCAGTAGTACGAATATAAACAATTACCAATATGTATTTGGGGTTTATTTTATTTTTTAAATTCTGTGTTTATAAATTAGCACAATAACACTAATTAGTAAATTATTAATACCAAATTAGTTATAAAGTATTCGGAATACTGTATTGAAAATATTTTTAAAAAATATTTAAAATATTTTATTAAAAATATTTTAGAAAAAGAGCATTCAAAAATTATTTAGAATGTTTTTAAATTATTCTGAATACAGCGTATTCCGAATATTGTATACGGGAATACTAACCAGATCTGTTAAAAATTCTTAGTACCAACCGTTTTTACTATTATATAATATGTATTTCGAATGGAAGGAGAACATTTTTTTTAATCATCAACCCTCTCAAAAAAAAAAAAAAAAAAAAAGAATATTCCTAAATCATCATCATCATCATCTAAAGGCCTTGCCTTGTCGTGATAGCCATAAGTCTCTGTCATTTCTAAAAACGTATTTCTAAATACGTCACTGAAAAACGCATTCGAATAACAATTCAAAGACGAAAGAATAGAAAAATAGAAAGAAATGTCGACAACGTCAATTGGATCAATCATCGAAAAAGAAGTTCTATTACGGAAGCAACGTTGGATCGCAGTAGAAGAACGTCCATCCAAATTTATTGATGCATTAAATTTTTGTGACGAGGCACTTTTTCCAAACGTATTCGAATGTTTGAAGATTGGCTTGTAACCTTGGCTGTAACCATTGCCGGCAACGAAAGAAGTTTTTCAACTTTGAGACGAATAAAAGATCGGCAAAGAAATTCCACTGGAGAAAAACGGCTCAATGGTTATGCTCTTTTAAGTATTCACGGAGAAATTGATATAGAAGCTAAAGAAGTAATAAACAAATTTGCTGAGAAGCGTAGAAAATGTAATTTATATATTTTTTTTTTAGTTTAGTTTAGTCTCATTTTACGAAGATTAAAATAATAATTTTCCAATTTTATTCTAGTAAACTCGTATTTACTTTCACCTAATTGACGCTTCATTATGGTTATTAAAGATATGCAAGTAAAACATTTCTTTTTTACTACGCCATTGGACGACTGTGTTTTTTTTTTAAATCATTTACGCGGAAATAATATTATATCTGTTCAACAACATTGTTGAAAAAAAGGGGGGAAAGTTATTATAATTTTTACGTTGTATAATATTTTTATATAAAATGGTGAATTCTATTTAAACCTCGAGTTTGAAAAAAAAAATAAAACATTTTTTTTGGCCATCTGCACGTGCGAATGAGCCGTATAAAAAAATTATATTCATTGTCGGACGTTGGAAATCAACACCTTATAGGTGTGCACGTAAAATGTAAAATATTTATATATTTTGTAATTAATACGGATTACTGACGAATATTCCTAAGTGTGCTGCGTCGACAAAATCCGTCGAATTCATTACATTCACAACCGTCAAAAGTCAAAACCCCTACCGTGAACGTGTGTAATTTACAACAAAAAAAAAAAAAAAAAAAAAGAAAACGACAACGACGCGTATTATACGGGAATAGTAATAATAATAATAAAAAAAATAAATAAATCAAAAATATGCGAAACGTTTTCGGGACCGCGTGAATTTGATTTTTCAAATATCTTAACACGCGTTGCAGCGCGCGAGCGATGATTAATGATCGTGTAATTTGACACGGATATGACGAGTCATTTATGACGCGTGTGAATTTTATGATTTATAATGTATTTCATATATATATATATATATATTTTTTTTTTTTTGAAAGCTATTCTCAACCGTTTTTTCGACTTGTTTGTATGCCCTTGGCGATTTTTTTTTCCTGGACGTTTTCAGGAGACACGAGTGCGTCGAGGATTTCGGATCAAAAAAAAAATCCATTAGCCATAAAACAAGAAATACTTCAACGTGACGGATTGAGTCACTGCTGTACAATACGATTAAACGGACTACAATAAACTGTTTTTATTTAAAAAAAAATTAAAAATAATAATAATAATAATTAGACGACGTTATACTGTGTGTGTGTGTGTGTGTGCGGTTTCATTTCTGGAAACCCGTTACGGAGAATAGGCATCACTGAGTTTATTTTTCACACGGCTCTTCGGCCACCGCGTCCAGTGTGGCGGCGGACAAGTACTGTGGACCGACGGCCAGTTTGGTGTGTGGCAAACTGCTGACGCCGTACGAGGCCATCGGTTGACCGTACGAGTAGGCCGCCACGGACGGAGCGAGGATCCGAGCCGGCGCGGGACCGGGGTGGACGACGGTGGACGCGATTTTGGTCTCGACGAGCGGCGCGGCCGCGGCGTATTGGATTTGCGGCGTCGCTTTGTACGCGATCGGCGTGTCGACGAATTTGGCCGCGGGCACGGGCAACGGCGCCGCGGCGGCCATCAGCGGTTCCAGACGCATCGCGGGCGCGCTGCTAAACGTTTGCTTGATCAGCGGCGGACGGTCGACGCGGTACACGGGCTCCGCGGCGGCGATTTTCGTTTCCAACAGCGGTGTTGCCGCGGTGGCCATTATCGGGGCGGCCGACAGGATCGGCGACGGTTCGCAATCGTCGGCGGCGCGCAACATCGGCGCCGGCACGGGTTCCAGGCGGGTTTTCCACGCGCCCGCCGCGTCGATCCTGTTCGTCCATTGCGCGGACACGGCGGCCAGACCGTTCGGCTGGTACAGCGGTTTGGCGACCATTTTCGTTTCCATTATCGGCGCGGCGGACAGCACGCGGGCCTGTTCGATTCCGGCGGCCGGCATGATGGGCGCCGGGGCGATGTACTCGACGGGTGCGGCGCGCGCCACCGTCTCGATGGGCGCTCTCAACAGGGCCGGCCCGGAATCGATCCGGTTGATCCATTGCGTGGACACGGCGGCCGCCTCGGGACGGTTGAACCGGATCAACGGTTCGGCCGCTATTTTCGTCTCCAACAGCGGGGTGGCCATGGTGGCCGTGGCCACAGCCGGTGCGACAGCCGGGGCCACGGGCACGATGGCCGGTTGTGCGGCGCGCAAGATCGGTGCCGCCGGCAGCACAGCGTGGTCGATTTGCGAATAGAAACCGGCGGCGTACGGGCCCGGCTTGTACGCGACCGTGGGCGCGGGCGCGGCGGCCGCGATCACGGTTTTGTACAGACCGGCGTCTTCTTCGCAGTCCTGCAGTTGGTCGCCCGTACGGTACGCGTAATTGTAGGACGTTGACGGTTTAGCCGAAGCCGTGAGCAAGCAACCGCCGGTGGCCAACACCAAACCAATCTGTACACGAGTTGAAATTGTATTTTATTTTTACTGTTAATCGACATCGCCGTAGTAAAATATTAC
Source organism: Slavum lentiscoides (assembly GCA_032441835.1). Classification (NCBI taxonomy): domain Eukaryota; kingdom Metazoa; phylum Arthropoda; class Insecta; order Hemiptera; family Aphididae; genus Slavum; species Slavum lentiscoides. The sequence continues at coordinate 34,481,823 of CM063706.1, read as the reverse complement.
GACGGGTGTTATTTTTTTAACAAGTTTCATTTTTTTTTTTTTTTTTTTTTTTTAATAAGCTTCTAGCGTAAAACCTGGCAAGTTAATACGGATAGCAAAAAAAAATTATTTATTAAAGTAAATAACATGTTAAAATATCATTATTAAGTTTTTATTATTATTGTTATTTATATCCTTTTTTTTTATTAGTTATAAGAGCTGATTTAGAAGCATGAAAATATATAATATATATATATATATTTGTTTTTATGGCTATATTTTAATATGCACATTCTTTCAGTATTTATTACTTTATTTAGTAGCTATCACTTATTATACAATGATGCCACACATATACTAATACCTAGTTAATAAATTAGTATTGTAACTTTTACTGCTTTTTAAATTAATTGCAGCTTACTTACAAAAATATTTTTGCTTTTACATATTTTTTTATTATAAAACAACTACAAAGTTAAGCATGGAAACTTTGTCTAAAAATTGTATAGCTGTTTAAAGCTATTGAGTAAATGTATGTTAATCTAGTTTCTAAGTTTTTTTTTTGTTCATTTTTAAAAATGCAATACGTTTTTTCATTTAAATGGTGTAATATTAATTGACCATTTTGTTATTAGTGTGTTATAATGTAAATTCATTTTAATTATAGCACAATTTACTAATGTAAACAATTATAAGCTAGAAACGATTTTGGAGAGCTTGGAGCATAAACATATAAGCTTTTGGATTGAAAATTTCTGGGCACGCCACTGAATTTGCATGCCTATAATGATTTTAATTCTAAAAATGAACTCGCGAGGAAAAAGAACATCCTGTTTTCAATGTGAAAACATCTGTGCGCCGATTACGTTTTATACGGTATCAATTTTATTTGAACAATATTATTGAATATTATAAAATAACAATATAATTAACTATTATTATATCACATGTGTATTATCGATGTTTACATCCAAATTATTTTGCAATACACGACAATGCATAAAACGTACTCTTCTTTAAAAACGACAAAGTTAAATTTTCCTAATAAATCGATAAAGGAAATAATACGAATTGCGCGTGAATTTCCATTATTTCCATCTATCATTATTGTGATCATTGCGTTTTGGAAAATATTAAAAATTAAAACAAAATCACATAATTTTCCACATGGACACGATTAGAGTTAACTCGAAATCAAATTTAATTTTCAATTAAACAATGTTGATTTCAACAAAATTTCAACCGTAAAGTATCCCTATATTTTTTTTTTTGTAACTCGTGAATTAACAAAAGACGTAGTACGTTTTTTTTTTTAAGTGCGTTTCGTTAAACTTTGAAGTTGATTTGCAATTTATAGAAAAATGTAGGGTAGGGCCGTGTAGAGCTGTACGCAGGTATTCTGAGAATATTTAAAATGTAAAAAAATAATTTGTTGCAGTTATTTGCCACGAGTTTGTCGTTGTATATTTTATAAAACACTGAAATAGCAAAATGAGTAACGGTTTTTTTTTTTTGACATTGCTTTTGTTCCCGTTTATTTAATGACACATTGTAATCGTGAATTGAAAAATAAAGTCGTCCTTTTCAACTTTTGAACGATTTTTTCTTTTTTTTTAAATAATATTAATTAATTAATTTTTTAAGATTACGTATAATTATATTATTTTGTTCTAGCGCACGAAATATTTGAAACTCTAGAAAAATTAAGTATTTCAAAAAAATTCTCTATTTTTATTTCAAATATTCATCAGCTATTCCCACGTACAAACGTATTAATAAAATTTTCCATTCGAACGTTTTACGAACACAATATTAAAATTATGTTTTCGTTAAAAAAACATTATATTTATATAATTATTATTTCAAAAAAATGTACACGTTCGTAGTTAATTGAATTTTTTTTTTTGAGCACAAAGTATTATTAGGCGACATAATCGAATAATGGACGAACTCAAGAATAATAATGAAAATTTAAATTATTATTGAATAAAATAGCATAATATATTATAAGAAAAACTGCCTACGTAAAGTACAATTCATAATACACAAAAAGAAACGTTACTAAAAACTTAAAACGTCAAAATATAATTTGTAAATGTAATTGCACTTTTAACAGTGATATAAAACGAAGGTTTAGAAAAAAACTGTTCGTAAAAAAAAGAAAAGTTATTTACATTATTTTTAAATATGCACACCCTATTATATATAGGAACGATCGATCCGTATCGTGGTGGTACAGTGTCAGACGAAGACGTCTTGTTAATTGGACATGAAATATATGAAATAGAAATATCATAACGAAATTTATTATAATATGATTATTATTTATTTTTATTTTTTACTTTATGTGCGTTGTTATTTCGTAAAAAAAACTATACCGTTATGGCTTTATTATTCGTCGGGTGTGAGTTAGTATATCGAAGAGTTCGAAATAATAAACAACCGCAATAAATTATGCACACGAAAATGTACTTTATTTTTTTTTTTTTTTAACTTTACCGAGTCTCGAACGAAGTGACGAAATAATTTAAAAGAACGAATATTTATTTTTTATTATTATTATTATTATTATTATTATTATTATTATCGTAATTTCGTAAAAGATTTTCACTTACTTGAAGAAAATTCATAGTGACGGCCGTTGTTGTCGATAGACAATATAATATAATATATGAAGATACGATTGATATTTTATATAATATTCGGACCGTCTGTCGAATGTGACCAAACTGGAACTAACGTCGGTAAAGGCGATTCCTGGAGCTTATATACAATCGTTGAACCGTCGAGAAGTTACAGCGTAGTTCGTGGGAGACTTTGAAAACACGAAAACGACCTTGTCGCTTACTCAAAATCGTCTGCACCCGACGATAGAAAATAATAATTGTAACAATATTACATCATAACAACAGAAGGCGTATTGTGTTTACTGTTCTGGTTAATAATTAGACTATATAAAATATTATTAAACAATTATTATCCAATGAGGCACGTAATAGCGATGGGTAATAATTACACTAGCTTGTAACGCAACATACCCAAGAGCTACGTTAAAATTCGAAAATGTGTTAAATTGAACAGTTTTCGAAACTAATGCATATAATTATTATTGTGTACGTTTAAGAACGAATATGCGATCATCATTCACACTATCTTTGGTTTGACGTCAATGCGTTGTGTTTTCGTTAAAAAAATTTAGTGCAACAGAATTCGAATACCAAATTATATTACATAGGACATAAAATTTTTCGAATTTTCCAATAGTTCTGAACACGGTTCAAAGTGAGATAATAAAAAAGAACGTGTACGGGGGGAAATCGAATTTCACCCAAATTAATTTTTTAATACGCCAATAAATCTAAAATAATACAATGCGTTACGTTACTGATTTTTGCTGAAGTAAAAAGAAGAAAAAAGATATTTTTTTTTAAAAAATAAATACGCATCTTAAACACGCAGACGTTTTAAGCAAGAAAATAATGTTAGACGAACAATTTTAATAATTATAATTTATAACCAGAGCCTGGATTTCGATGAATTTGTATCTTTTCGTGGAATGCTTAAGGTGACGTTTTTCAACATAAACGTGACTTTCAAGTAAGCATAAATCAAATATCGAATTTATACGTAGAATGTTTTGTACGTTTTTCGAAGTATATTTTAATGCTTAAGGAATTTTTCGTACATCGAGCTCGAAACCATGATTAAAATATTACAATTATTCACATGTGTTACAAATAGCTCTTATAATATTTGGACATAAAATAAATTTATAAGCAAAATTTAAACGCAGATAATGTCTATAAAATTAATGATTTTTGTGTACAATTTTACAACAACATATTTAAATTAAAATAAAATATTGTGAATTTAAAAATGTTATATATATATATTATTAAACTGAAATATACTATTACTATATATATTTCAAAAATAAAGTAATGTCAATAACACAATTTAATTTCGTGTATTACGGTATCAAAAAAGAACATTGAATGAGATAGGATCAATAGTAAACAAAAAAATTAACCAGTTAATTACTATTTAATTTCATCATTGGCCATCAGTATTGCATTTAAATGAACTAAAAAAAATAGTTTTTTAAATTTTCAGAATATTTGAAAAAAAGCCTTCTAAATAATTATTCATAAATATGTGCACCACGAAAAAGGTTTAACAGTAGGTATTAAATATACGTTTTTATTTCCCATCAAGAAAATAATATAAATTAATCATTACTGCATACTGGAATTTAACGTTATACATCAAAACATATACAATTGTCTCATGTAGTAGTATTTTAAAATATAATAAAAATTATTTAATTACTTTCAAAACGAATAAAACTATTAATTGCTTTATGTGAATTACATACTATGCACGAGAGTTATTATAATACTCAAATATCCTTTTTATTATAATCACATTTAAATTAAACATGAATTTAAAATTTCCTTTGAAAATCAAATTTGAGCTCAATTTCTTAAATCAATAACTAGAATTTGTGATAAATATTTGATGACATTCATTGTTCGTTGTTCGTCCTTACATCGAACGAAGATTTTTAGTAATTTTCTTAGTAATCGCAGTTTCCACGATTATATTTTGAATATGCCAACACAGGTTCATTTTACATAAAATATTAATTGTTACTAATAAATGTGAGTTTGCGTTACGTTTCATTCAATATTTTCTTCAAATCAGTGAATTTTATTTTGATGAATTTCGTCCACATACTATACCATCGGTGTGATACGTGGTTTTGTTTGTTGTTTAAACGGAAATTAATAAGTACAATATTTTGGATTTCTTTTAAACTGTATATTTACACAATATATTTAAACAAGATGTGTAATAAATATCGGTTGTTTACAGTTGAGAAGGTCAGTAGGTAATAATAATAACTTTCTAGTCTAGAATGACAGCCGAAAATCAATAATTGAATTTATTTATTTATTAATTTTTTTTTTTTTTGAAAAACAATAAACAATAACAAAACGATTATAAAACAAAAATTTCTAATACTTCAATCATCTATTTATAGCTCAATAATAAATAATAATCGTCTGACAGTTATCGTCTATTATTTAACTATTTGATATATATATATATATATATACCTATGTACATACATAACATAACCAAATATTAACAAAATAATAAGTTAATTGAAACTTCCTTAGTATAAACTTCAACTCAAAGTATTTATTTTTTTTTGGCAAAATTAATTTAATTTCGAATTTTTACTACCCCAAATACTTGTCAAAAATTAATATCTATTACCTTATAACATTCAAAACATACTCTAAGTTCGATTCATTAGTTCAAAAATAAGTTGCTATTTAATAAAAATAAATACTCGAATTTTACCGTTAAACACAATATTCTAAAAAGTTGTCCAGTATTTTTATAATAATTCTAATTACGTAGGTATGTAAAAATAACTTTAAAATGTAGCAAACGTTATCTGATATCAATATTTAATATTGTTGAATAATAATTTGTTTTAATCATCGCATTTAAACAATTTATTCTCAAAAAAAGTGTGTCGAGTACCGTTCGATTTTATAACAGCCGTTTTGAGCATTTTGCTCGTTTGGAACGCAAGGCATACAATGCTTATAGAATAAGTTGATAAAGACGAACAATTTGAAATTTCATATAAATTTTTGAAAAATGTATTAGTACATAATACATATTAATGATTCATTTTTTTATAAGAAAAAATCGGATTTGACTTTTAACTCAACCCGATATAATTAAATTTTTAATGAAATTCAACTTTTAATACCGTTAAATTTGATTAAAGAATTATACTTAACAACCTCGTTCAAAATTTTTACATTATAATAGAGATCTTATTATAGTTTACAATATATTTTTTTTAATATTTGTACTACTCAAATGGGTATGTATTATTTTAAATATCCAAAGTATTAAATATTATAATTAATAGTAATAATAATAATTAGTTATTACGAATGTATAACGTCTTCCAAGCTTTTAATAATTATTTTTTCAATATAAATTAAACGAACGTATTATTACGGTGCATTACTAAAAAAAAATTGCAAACAATTTTATTTGTTTCTTTTGAATCGTCTAAAAGACAGAGACGTTTTTTAAAACGATACCAATAGCAGACGCTCTCCTATTTCTCATTAGAAACGTGCTTACATGCATTATGTAATTATGACATAGTATAAAAATTATTGAAAACATTTTTCAACAAATATTTTAAAACTTATGTAATGCTATGTTAATGAATTGTTAAAATGCCACCTTATAATGCGTTCTAAATAACCAAAGTCGTTGGTTATTACTTATTAGTAATTATTAAGTTATAAGTTATTGCGTAAGAACTCAGAAACAATGTATTGAAAATAAAAGTAATATACGTAATACTACATAGATTATATTGCCGTCTGAGTCGACAGCCCGATATTACGAACCTAAAGTAAAAAATATCCAACGCAAATTTCAACAGGGAAAGGGCTGTACGTTTAGAAGTTTTCCTTTAAAATATTTAATATATTAATGACATACAGACAAATAAGTACTTTTTTCGTAATAAAAGTTAATGAATACCTTGATTGGATATATTCAGATGTTTTTTTTTTTTGCGACAAATAGCTTATAATATTTTGTGAGTTATATCACATATTTCATACGTATTATATAGGTATTTATGTAATATTTTATTAACTTTTAAATACTAATATTATAAATTCTCTATGTTATGTACAATTAAAAATGTAATTTTGTAATGTTTTTTAGTTTACTCATTTTGACTGAAATAAATAAATAATTTATTGTTTTTATAAACTAAATTTACTTTGAATTGTTCGTCACACATAAAAAAATTTTAAAAGAAATTCCATATAAAACCTTTCATACAATAAAATATTGTTTTCTTTTTATTTTTGCGTTCACAAGAGAATTTATTATACCAAAATGGCCTTGAAAATACGATATTTAACACTATAATCGCACGCTTTGTAATGAATAAATTTATATAATTTACAATAATAAAATAAAAAATAATATACGGACAGATATTCGAAATTAATGCTATATTTTTCATATCGGTAGTCGGCAGAAGTTAACCTTGCCTTCTTTTTTTTATATAATATAATAACAACAAATAATTATTGTATTAGAAAAAATAATTTAAACGGAACTCGATTTACTCGACTTATTAAAAAAAATATTCTGTATTAAATAAATGCTAATAAAAAATTATGAATATAAATTTGCATGTATTGAGTATATAGAAAAGAATATAAAAGTATTGCACAAGTAATCTTTAACGAAACCTTTCAAGTTTTAAATCAAAACTACTAAATTATATATACATATATATATATATATATATATATATATATAAAAAAATATCCTTTATATAATTATGTAAAATATAATAATTATTAAATGAAACATTATGCATTATTAAAATATAACTTGTAATTTTCGAGACACCTACATTATTGTAAACATTTTAAACACTTAACATTATTTTACACTTAAAGTCCTTAATCAAATATAATTATACAAGAATATAAAATATTCGTATAAACAATGAAAACTGTTAAAATTTTGTTTTGAATTTAAACATATAGTAAAAATCTAATGAATTACATATCGTTTCAAAATACTTTTATTATAAATTTCTTATTTTATTTAAACACTTTTGTATATATATATATATATATATATATATATATATACGTTCTATATATTATAATATAGCATTAAATTCTAAACTACATTTCCTTATCTGATTTAGAGTCAGATGTGCAGTACTAACATTTGTTATCCGGAAATTTTTTTCTATACAATTTTTGGTAGAATTATATAATTTGTTTTACTCTGAGAAAAAGGAATGATATAGCCATGAAAGCTTTGTAAAAAGTTATAATATCTTATTATTTATTAATATAAAAAAAATACGAGTACATTTTCAAGTTAGATGTACAAAAAAATTTTTATTTTTAAATTGTACTTTATTGAAGCACGAAATTTCCAGCAATAATCAATTTTCCATTTCGGTTTATCCCACCATCGGATAAAAACGTAATCTGCACTGCATTTTCATGCCAGTAACATTTCAGTTGAGTACATTTTTATACCTCCGGTAAAATATTTTCCACCCTAAATAGGTGTTTATTGTGTTTCGTTCAAAATATCGTGAATTTCAAAAAAATATTATTTTGCTTCTCGACTTATTTAATGCATGACATACTATCAAAATTGATAAAGTATATCGAATAAAATTAATACGTCAACCTAAGTTTAACATTATTGGGTATAAAAATATACATTTAAAATACACTTGTAATAATCCTATGTGATGAAGCAAAAAAACGAGACATTTATAATTTCTACGTTTAAAATAAAATTTAAAATATTAACATTTTGCCTTTGTTTGATGTTAAGTATAGCAAAATTTGAAACTAAATACAAATTTAGAAACTATCACAAAATTGATAAATAATTGATAATTGGTCAATTTTAAGTGCAAAATGAAATTTTTAATGTTTTAAAAATAGAAATTATACCTTTGAATAACATATTGAGAATTTCAAGTAAATATTAGAAATATAAAATAAAAGTTAAAGCAAACTAATATTTTGGAGAATTTTACAACGAAAAAGTGAAATTCAATCACAAAACAACACTGTGTTTTTTGTTTTTATTTATTACGAAACTAATATTAGCTATTTTAAATTGTGTAGTATTTGTGTGAAATTGTTTTTTTTTATATGATGTATATTGTTTAGATTAATACGAAATGCTCTGACCAATTATAGTTGACATTTTGACATTGAAATGTGTAACGGTTCTTAATGAATTTTACAAATATTGCACATGGAATTCATCGTAAGCTTCTATAGAAAATTCTGAAATATTTCGCAAAGGCATAACTAAAACCGTTTCTTGAGTACTACCAGTTACAACAAATTTAATGGAAATCGCGTTTACTGCACCACTGTCGTGTTAATTTGTATTAAAATAATCCTATAAATATCTATTTTAATATTTTAATCGTATTCGATCAAATTCAATAGGTTTTTTTATGGGGCGAACTCTGGCACTCTGGCAATATACCTGTAAATAGTCGATTTTATACTTGCAGACTACCTATATATTTTTAATGGTCTGCAGTCAATTCGATACGAACATTGAGAACTCGTTTGTTTTAATGGAAAACATGCGTCGTATTCAACTATTCAAGTAAATAAACATTAGTGTGTATTTTAAAATAACATGTTGTCTTGGCCACCGACATTTAAAAAAAAAATTTTTTTATCCTTTGATTTTCTGTGATCTTTAAATTGATTAAATTATAATTTATACATATCAACTTATACGTTTAATTATACTGTATGTGTGTATTTTAATTTATTTCTGCTTGTAAATAACAATTGAACATAATGTGTATTGATTTAAATAGATTTGTGTTGGTACGCAATAGAAGAATATTAATCTTGTAAAAAATATATTCGCGAGATTGTCGATTGCACTGTGAAACGTATTCTAGATAATATCGTGACTATTATCAAAACTATAAATTAGAACAAAAAATTCATAATTTCTATATTAAATGTTGTAATATATAATAATTAATATTAAATTATTTGATTTTTCATGAATTCAAAATGTTTAAACATTTAAATTAAGCACGCGTAATAAATACCATTTTGAATTATTTATATTTCCTTTGAATATCTCAAGTAATATAGAGAATTTACGTAAAAATGTAATTAGATTATTTCTTAACGTTTGAATTTTTGAAAACATTTCCGTATTAAAAATTGAACTTTTGTGTGCAGACATGTATGTCACCTATATATTCGTTATCAATTAAAAGTTATGAAAACTACAATAACTTCGAAAATAAAACTGGTAAATATATACTGGTTTAGTACTACTGCATGGCCTTTCAAAAATAATTAATATAATTATTCGGATGATAATAATACAAATATGTTATTTCAAAGAAAACAAAAATATACACATGGTTTTTGGAAAATTAAACGAAAACTTTCCATTAGTTTACTCGCATTACAAACATTTACATATGTCTACAATGATAGACAATATAGTATATTATTTAAAAGTAGTCGAATTCCTCGCTTATGCTGGTCTAACTCGCAAAAAGTAAATTGCTAGAAGTCCACAAACCCATATTACGTATACGACGTTTTCCCGGGAACCTTTCTTTACACATTTATTTTCCAATTGACCTTTACACAATATATCACGCGTATCGAATATAAACTACATTTTTTTCCATCGTAGTCCCTATCACTATTAATATCACACCTTCTTGGTAACAATAGTTCAGTATATACGGCAATCTATTTCCGATACGTCACTATCATGTCCTGGACAGATACCCTTGTTTGCATTAAAACCCATACTAGTCTTTAAAGTGGGCACCTTTTTTGTTGTTGTATGCATGGCATAAAAACTTGATCGATAGATGATTTACTAGTCAAAAACGTACGATTGCCGCGTATTCGCATGATTAACCTCTAGTCCTAGAGTCTAGATTTTTATAGAAGCGCCCCATTTTTTTAATTTTTTCAATTTATGTGACCCACCCAAATAACTTTTATTTTTTTTTTTGTATAGTATAAAGATAAATTTAATATTAACAATATGCTAAAAAAAAAAAGAAAAAAGAAATTATTTATTTAGTAATAATATTGTATGAAATATGATTCATTTGGAAAAAAAATGAATCCGATTTATTATAATTACTACTTATTAATTGAATATATAAAGGCTGCGCTTGGTTTATTTAAGACGTAAAGAAAAGTTGAAATTTTTTCCAAAACTTTGTTTTTATTGAGACGGTGACCGAAAATTCAAATTCACAATTATATGAAGAATATAATAGTAAGGTAGCGTCTTTATAGCTTTAGCGAAGAGTTTTGAATAGGTATATCGAACAGACAATCAGAAATCATTTAAATATTTAGGGTTGAAACTCAATTTTAGCCAATTTTCGTCAAATATCAATATATATATATAATATCAAAGATCGATGAACATAATTATTTTTCAACTCATATTCGTCATGTGGAAGTCTTTTGTGAACTATTAAAAATATGATTGAGATCCACTTTTGCCTGTAGACATTTTTTTCCATGATTTTTTAGTACATTTTTATCATATTCAAATTAATAGTGTTTTATGTAATAATCATTTATAAATAAACATATTATATTATTATATTGATTATGGCAATTGTCGAAAAAAAAACAAATCGCTCTTGTGTTCAATTATTTCGATTTGTCGAAACAATTGCGTCCGGGTCTCGGGGGAAACGATACATAACAGACTTCATTTTTCAATTCGAATCGAACGTGTGCGCAATGCACAATAACATTGGTTTTCCAATTGATTATTATTACTATTAATATTATTATAATTTTAATAATAATAATATTTAATTTATTTATTTAAAATTATTATTATTATTATTATTATTATTATTATTATTATTATTATTAATATTATGGTTTTTGTTGTTATTGCTATTGATTTATACAAATCTCAATCATCACCGGAGAAAACTTATCGGTTGAGTTTTTTTCCCTAACATCTCATGTATCTACAAAATATATGTGTGTACATTGTACGTATGTATACAGGATGATTATCGCGACCATGTGATTTCGAAATAAATTGTAATCAACTGATGTTGTAGTTAAATTATTGACGTTCAATAAAAAATATATTATGTCATTTACTATTTGCGTGTAGAAAATGGAAGACACAAAAAAGAGTTATTTTCAATTATATAACGCCTTAGTAATGATAAAAATCGTCTTTTGAACACTGTTTTGATACTATTGCGTACGTTTTGTATGATGTTCCTTTTTCGATATTTATATTTAATTTATAATTTTATATATATATATAAAAGATATTATATATAATTAATTTTTATATATTATATATATTATTATATATAATTAACTAGATATAGTCGATATTTTAGATATTTAAATTTATAATTTAAACGGGTGAACTCCGTGCCCATCGTGATTCGTGGTTAACTTCTGCATTTTGACGGCAGTACAGGCTTTTTATTTGGAATATCAAATAAGTATACAATTTATACTTCAAACACTTTGTGCTACCCAATTAACCCTGTATATGTTTGTAATCGAGCATTCGGTTTCAGATTTACATTCCATTATAAACTACCCGGATGTTATTCAATGACATATTTCATATTTTATTAGTATCTAGGGAAGGGAAACGTCAGAACACTGTGATTATTGTCACCGTGAAATAAAGACAAAGTTGTTTTCTGTTTATGTCTTATGACACGATATATTATAATACGTGTAGCGCAAAACGTATTATGTGACCGTAAAATATTAATTTATTTTTTTTGTTTCGTCCAGTTCATATGTAGGAGTATTTCACAAACAACGTGTGCAAAAAATAGACAAATAAAAATGTTCCAAAGCGTCTCATAGACGCCATTGAACTACCAAATTTGTCTTTGTTTTTATAATGTCATTCCTACTTTTTAAATGATACAAAACGTTTGATTCGATAAAGTTTTATCGAAATCAAAATAATTTAAAACTATTTATTTGTTAACTATTAACAATAAGAAAAAAATGGTTGAATATAAATATACTATCTATCCCGTGTACATTATTAATTTAAATTCTATGCTCTGTGCTGTAATAACTAATCAATAATTATGTACAAAGCTTTAATTTATCCTTTTTTTAATAAAAACTAATTGACTTTATCCAAATATTCTCATTCGCTAACAACGACGATATTCATTTACTCTTCGCTGTAATAACTTTTCTTAAAATTTTAATTTTTCCAAAGTTTGAGCTCCTTAAAATATTAATACACACTATATTATACAACATTCCAATAATAAAACAAATAATACGAGGAAACAAAAAATACCTTACGGCTACATTGTTTAAGAATATAGTGAATTTTTGTTATTAAATGTAATTTTCGCTAGATTTAAACGAATTTTCAATATCATAAATACGTAAATATTATGTAGTCTTATTCAAAAACGATTCCTTGTATCCAAATTTAATATTATACGACATGACCTATGCGCTCGTTTTTTTTTTTTAAAAAAAGTACTGATATCGTATTTTTTAATTCATCAAGATCTCACTAACAGTTCAAATAATTAGATACATAAATATAAAATATACAATATTTGCTGGTATTTTATTGTTTAATAAACTTTTAAAAATGAGAATACACAATTATCATCAGCTGTTGAACAGCTGATGACATATTTTACTCACTAATTCGTTGAATCACGTAATATTTATGAATATCAATAACAGTAAAATAATTAAACAAATAAGTTTCAAACATTTAACGAAAATTACAGACAACATATTATAACGATAACACATAAATTAAATCGTCATCAAATCATTAAGAATCAATTTAAGTTGATTATATTTTTTAATTAGTTGAGGCGAAAAATGTTATATTTATTTATTTCACTATTTTTTTCTTTTTCAACGAAATAGGGAGACTAATAGTTCATTCATTAAATGCAAAACAATACATTTTTATAATTCGAATTATTTTATTTAATTATAACTATTAAACCTATATTCTGAAAAAATAGAGGAAAACTAAAAATCTATAGCTCACAAAGTGATTTATATTATACAAAGTTGACGAATAACTCGAATAATATTAAACAATGAATAAAGACCACAATAAATGTATAATAACTAATGATACGCACTTCAACTTATGTAAATAAACAAATAATACAAATATTGAATTTGAAACAAAGATGATAGAATGCCCTGCAATATGATCATTGATGAAGGGGAAACTCAATTTAACTCTGTTGTAACCACAATCCGAATTTCTTAAACATACTTTCGTCTTGAAAAGAAACATAGAATTTGCAATTTAATAAAAATTTAATCAAATTGGATAGTATACTAAATTCGCAGATTAAATTTATTTGTAATAAATCTACTATGAAAGTAGTACCATTAAATATGCATAAATTATGCGTTATTACTTTGTCGAAATTACATCATCACTTTTATTGTTTAATGTTAATTTTCTTTTTTACATTTTTTTTATTTAATAATTTACTCTCTAAAATAAAACTATAAATACTTACAATAAATAAATAACAAAGGTAACGAGCCGCGGGGTATTGTGGATATCACATGAGTGAATTACTTGGATAAAGATTTTAGAGTTTTGTTTTTATTTTAAATTTGAAAGCAATGATAAGTCATTGCATTCGATAAAACGATTCTGAGCGGAGCTTACTTTTCTCGTAAATATAGTCCAAAGTTACATATTTGGCGAAAATTTCAGGTTTCTATGACTATTAGTTTCAAAGTTGCGAAGAAATAAACAACAATCGATTAAGACGAAATTGCATTTTTAGCGTTTTTGTGTTATATTTTTAGGTGCTTTCGAGAAAATCGAAAAATGACATCTCTAAAGTACCAACTAGATGCGAATTGCTGCCGGAAACAAACTGTGACCGAAGAAATCGGAGCACTCCTTCTGGTCGAAAATCTGTACACAGGATAAAAAAAAAAAATGAAAATAAACATCATCGTAAAAACAATAGATTCATCGCTCTGCTCAAAATCTAAAAATAATCAAAAATTTTGTATATAAATAAAAATAAATATTACTTGACAGACGACAAGTAATACAGATATAAAGTAGTATGTTAAAGCAAACATTACTACAGGACTTGGTACGGTGAAAACTTGTACAGTAATAAAATATCCAAATACGATGTTAAGACCTAGTGAGACTCTAGAAAGACTAGAAAAAAATAAATAGTTCTAATTTGATGTTTTCACGTTTGATTTGAAAATGTCTCATTTCTTATAATATCGGCGTAAACTAAAGTTCTTGTGGTCGATGATTTAATAAAGGCACCCTCTGACTAACACTATTGTCGTTATATCAATTAAAATCAGTATCGATCTAATGATTATGGAGAAAAACTTCTAAACCCATTCTTTATGGGTACTCACAAAAATATTTTAATGCAGGAATAATTATTGGCGTATCATTATACTTTTACAAACGATCGTGGGATCTATAATAAATATTACACGCTTCGTACCTTCATCACTTTAATATTTTAATATATTTTTATCACGTAACGCACTGATAATACTTCACATTATAATACGCATAATGTGTACGTTAAATATTGAGAAAGAAGGAAAAATTAACTTTTTTTCTTCTAAAACTAGGTACATATGAGAACATAGTTTATACTTTTATACTTTGAGACTTAATTGTCTCCAGTACCTTTTGCTCCCAATCGAATTTTTACACTGTAATTTTACCTCTCCTGTAAGTGTAAAACACTTTAAAATTAAATTATTTATAACATTTAAATATAATCGAAACATTATTTTATACATTGAAATTTTATTTAGACTATTATAAATTACTGGCTCAATTACCCGGCTTCTCCGGTGAACAGTTAAAATTTTATTGTATTGCTTCGCTTCCAACAGAAATCGAATATCAAGAAAATTCATTACAACAATATAGAATAAACTTTCAATTAACTTATTTTTATTTATTGATATCGAAAAAAGTCAGACAATTCAAGTATTTTGTTTTCATTTTGATTATTGTATTATTGAAATGCTTTAGGACACACAATATTTTTTGTTTTTCCTTCTGATGCGTAGGTGAACAAATGTGAAGGTTTACCGACGCGTGGGAATGCAACATAGATTTCTTCATGCGAAAAGCAAGGGTTTTCCAAATTTAGTCCACAGGCCTGTAAAGATTGTCCTTGAGCTTTGTTAATGTTCATTGCAAAGTCGACCTCCACCGGAAACTGCAAGCGTTTAGAGTCGAAAGACAGATCTGTCGGAATCATTGGAATTCTTTTCAACAGTGCATCTTCAATCTCTTAAGATTGTTGCCTTGATGATATTGTTCATCGTCTTTTTCACTATAGGCTTGGGTCCCTTGTAAAGACGGGGTGGATTGATGTTCCGCAGAAGAATAATAGGTACCTACTCCAATTTTCAATATCAAAATGTACAAAGGTATATCTTGCAAATCAAGCGAATTCAAGAATTCAGTCGCATAATTGATTATTTCATCTTGATTCATTACAATATTAATTAACTTATACGTTGAAGTCGAGTCTAGTATTGCATCTTGAATATAGAAATTGAACATGTTTACATCGTTATTTTCGGCTGCTAATATATCACGTACACTGATCCACTCATGATTTTTGTAGTTTTGTGCAATATTTAGGAAAACTTCGTTGATCACTTCGCCGTTGGATGCTGTTATTTTACAAATGTTTCTTGGCAAAGTTATGCATTTTGTACATTTAGCGATTACTATTTTCCCATTCATAATACCTAACGTTTCGTTGGCGAAACGTTCAGCTGCAACATCATGTTGTTTTTATACACTCATATTGGTCGTCAAAATCAATTTCCGTACATGTTGCCACAAAAATGATGATTTAAGAGATGCATTAAATTCATCAGCGGACGTTGAACGTGGTACTACTGGGAGAGTTTGTCAAAAATTACCAAACAATTAAATGAGTGCGCCACCAAAGAGTCGTTCATTTTCTCCCAAATCTTTCAGTGTACGATGTAACTCTTCTATTGCTTTTTTTGCGCATTAGCACATTCGTACCATATGATGAATTAACATGATTTCAGTATTTTTCCATTTCAAGAATACTCGTTAATATTACATGTTGGAGTTAATATTGCTTATATTACAAATATTACATGTTGATGTGCCTATCAACGATAATTTCAACGCTGAATGCGCTGATTGGCAACCATCCAAAAGAGTTGCCACAATTCCAAATGATGCGATTGCAAGTGCAATATTATTTCATGATAGACTGGTTGCTAAAATAAGTGAAATGAGAAAAATTTTGCCGATTCCTCTAGGCACATCAAGAGAATACAATCCACCTATTATATTCGTAGTTTCATTACATTATCAATTCGCTATGCGATAATCTGCAACTAATTTAGGAAGATACGTTTGAACAAATTTACGCAATTCCTCGACATAAAATTGTGTTCCTTGTCGCAAGTCACGATCAAAAAGATTTTTAACAATTTTTTATTTTTAAACTCAACTTAAATGGTAATCATGGTAATTGTTTAACGCCTAGAATCCCAACATTTCTCGTATTCGCTGCTACCCTCGTTGGTTGTATTTCAAATTTTATATTACAGAGACCTTCGCAAATGTATGCACAAAAACTCATCAAAGTTTCATTACAATCAGATCAAGAGTTTAGGAACGCATGCAGGAATTACAGACAGACAGGCATTAATTTTATACATATAGATTTTTTTATCAATTTCTGCATCAAATACCTTAAAACCAATGGGTTCAGTATTTTAAACCGTTTAAATTATTGTGATACTTAAATCATTTGACCAGTGATAGACCTATTTTAAGATTAACTAAATTAATACTTAGCTTTATACAAATACAACACATTAAAACATATACCTATAAATGCGTAAAATATTTTAATTTATGTATTGTAATTTTTTACGATTTCATATAATTTTAGAAATTAAGCAACAAAATGGCAGTCACAGTATATTTGAAAAAAATTTTAATTCAAAAAGTAAAATTGGTGAATTTTAAATGAAAATTATTTAAGTACCTACATACTACACCTATTAAGATTATCTGTTCCTT
This sequence comes from Slavum lentiscoides, assembly GCA_032441835.1. Taxonomy (NCBI): domain Eukaryota; kingdom Metazoa; phylum Arthropoda; class Insecta; order Hemiptera; family Aphididae; genus Slavum; species Slavum lentiscoides. Next base: position 34,464,102 of record CM063706.1, on the reverse strand, counting down.
AAAAAAATATTGCCAATGGCAAATTTTACCCTTTACATCAACTAGAAAATATTAAAATATGCCACTCAGTACGTATTCTGCTGGCTGCAGAGTATGTCCATAATTTATAACATTAAATAAGTTGTGTATACCGTATAAATTAACAAACATTTTAAAAAACTACTCACGGCATCAGTTTTGTCTTCCATGTTATCGTCAATGTAAGTTGAATGTCTTCTTGGTGGAAAGGGAGGTGAATTTGGCTGAGATTCTTCAATAGAATTTTGATTAATAATTCTACGAATAAAAAAACACAAGGTGAAATTTACCGCCATAAAATATTTCGTTTTTTCAATATGTAACAATGATATTAACGTTTAAACTAACAGCTGACATTTTGAAAAATTATAATACTACTTACTAATTTACTATACTATAATATTCAATAAATATTGTTATAATGTTATATAAATTGTCGTCGTTTTAATTGTTTTAATTTAAAAATACAAATTATATAATATTATGCGTACTTGTTTAACGAAACTGTTGAGCTGTGTCTTCGGGGTGGAATTTCTGGAGGTTTATTAGTAGACGCCATAGATGATGGTCTTGTAAACTGTAAACAATAGTTCATTCAATTATTTATATACAGCATTATAGGTAGTACGGTTTATTTGTTTGTAGTGCAGGCACAACATTATACGGTTACGTAAATATTACAATATATTTAAATTTTTCTATTTTTTTTTATTAACAAAAAGTTATACGAAAATGAGCCAGTGTATGTAGCTTTTAATGTACTTGAATAAAAAAATATTTTTAAGAATTATAATTTTTTATGTAAATTGAAAAAAAAAACAAATAATATAACACAATGAGTGTTGAGCAATGAAATTTCAAAATGATTATCACGTTGGTAAAAAAAGCATAACATTATATGGAATCACGTGCTCGCATTGAACGCGAGTTCGTTTAATTTTGAAAAAATTCTACGGTTCTGTTGTGCCGTGTTTTACGACAAATACAATGTGTAACGAGGTATGGATAGATATGATACGAGTTAATTCATGCATATTTAAAACTTCCACCGTCATAATATATTCGTCGTAACATAAACTTTTAACGATCATTTATTGGATAAAAGCAAAATGATTATATTTAATTTATATTTGGTTTTTTATTATTTATTTATATGTAACAGAGGGAATATTCATTATAGATTCATGAGTATACATACAGTTCTCAGATGTTTACTAATACCTTGGGATTTAATTAAATGTATTTATTGAACTGTATGAATAATACGCTTTAATTATAAGAAGATTGAAACAAAGTGTATGCACTCACACATACATAGAAAATTAAGCGGGTAAATAACTAAAAAATATTTTTAAAATAAAACGTTAGAAAAACATGCGTCGAGCACTCGTTAAATTTTTTTTACTTAGTGCAAGTCAGTATCGTAATATTAATGCCTTAATGGAAGTATTAAAACGATGATAAATCTCGGCATATTAAAAAAAATAATAATTGTTAGCTAAGCTCACTCTGTAAAGGAAAAAGTAATAAATATAAACCAAATTATTTTTTTATTAAAAACAATTAAAAATTGTGTATAGACGTGTTATAATTAAAACCTTGTGTTAGCTTTCAATGGTTAGAAATGTAAATATAACCTAATAAATTATTTGCAAAGTGCGAAAACTTCCCGAAATAGTTTCTATGCTTATCGTGTTTTCTCCGTAATTTCAATTTAATACATTTAACAATTATTTGCTTTATGAATTTATTGTGTGTTTTATATATATTTTATCACGTGGTTTTTTTTGTTTTATATAAATATTTATAATAAAATAAAAATTACTCAGACTAAATACGATGAATCAGTGACGGCGTGAAGGGGTGAATTTGAATCACGTGATTCAAGAAAAAATATATATAGGCGGGTGGGTAGTTTAGATAGGTCTATAATTTTACTTTTTTACTTGTTATTTACAAAATAAATCTCATTTATCTAAAGATATTATGTATTGATTTTCTACATTCATGAATAGTCCTATAAAATATAGTACTTGCGAATATAACATTGATATCGAAAGATTAAATGGGGTAGGTAGGTGGGTTACATGTATGATTTGTGATTCAAGGGAAAAAACTTCGCGCCGCCACTGCGATGAATAGTGGAGTGGCCTAAAAGAAAAATATTAGAATAATCTTTGTCGATGTCACATTAAGGCGAATATTTTTTCTCCTCGTCTTTCACACACAAATCATTGTAAAATAAACGTTTCGTACTTCTAACGTACTAAACGACCTAGTGATGCGATAAAGATTCTGGAAACAGATTTGAATTTGTCGTGAATTTCACTATAGAATGACTTTTCCACCTTTTTCATTGTTTATCTTGTGATCTTCAAAAATTAATTATCGGCAATTTTTCTTATTTTAAGTATGTTCAAGTAATTTTTGAAGGATTCATAAAAAAAATTTTGTAATGTGGGATAGTCATTCTATAGAAAAATTCACGATGAATTCAAATCTGTTTTCAGAATCTTTATCGCATTACTAGGTCAGGAGGTACGCTGTAAGTACGAAACGTTTATTTTACTATGAATTGTGTGTGCAAGACAAAGAGAGAAAATACTCGCTACCAATCCCCTTAAGGCAATATTGGACCATAAATATTATTAGGAATCGAATTTCAATCGGAAAAATGTTCAATCTCAGTCAACCATTGACGTAAAAATTATTTACGCTACATAATTATAAAAAAAATAGTGTATCTGCAATAGTGTACTGCAATAATTGATATCATTGATATTGGCTTGTGCAACATATAATTAACTTTAATAATATATAGTAAAAAATACAAAAAAAAAAATAAATATATATATACTCGCATTATGTTTCAAAAATCTAATGAAACTCCTAGGAATATAAGGGAAGAGAAAAGTTCGTTGACCAATTTGAAATAAATTTGAAGTTAACGCATCTAAGTAGCTTATTAGGAGAAGAGACGAGATTTTATTAATTTCAAGTAAAATGATACGTTTGTATTTTATGAATTTTAAATATACTATACACATTTCCGTTCTTTGAACTTTTAATAGTTCCAGCTACAAAAAAACCAATTACGATACACATCTTACCAATTTTTGTCGATATCATCAAGTACGTGGCATATTGTTAAACGTTTCATTGTGATTCGGAAAAAAACATTTACAAACACATAATACGAAATTTATCATATGCAAAACGCTACGGAACGTGTGTTTTGTAAACATTGGATGGTAGCCAAATAGTCCTAAAAAACTATCGATTTGCCTTCGATAACTATTGCAAAGTGCATGCATGTTCAAATATATGAAAACATTAATATTTTCCAGTAAATTAAATTTTCGCTAAAATTATTTCATACCATTTACTTTATACATTTCACAATAATGAGTTGTCCTTGCATTTTTATTTACTTCAACAACGTTTAAATTCAATGTGTATAAAATATTATTACAAAGTCAAAAAACAAACTAGATATTAAACATTTTTTTTTAATGAAAACTGTTGAAAAATTAAAATTAATGATCACGTTAAATAATAATAGATTATAAATTTATTTATTTACTGATCTCTAATATATATTTAATATATTTTAATATTTAATTTATAATATACTTTTTCTTACTGTCGTATAATAACAAGTTTATTTTAAAAATTAAAATATATTAGTATTAATACGATTTCGCTGTAATAAAAATATAATAAAATGAACAAGGATAAATCTAGATTATAAAACACCTTTTAATCTTATATCCATTTAATATATTTCTTTATTTTCATCTATATTGACAGTAAAGATAATGTAACTTTTATTTACTTTCTCCTTTGGCCAAAATGCATGTTTTTGGTTGTGTCGAATTAAATTGAAATTTGATTGAAATACATTTAAAATCACTTTTAAATTAGTATACTATATTAAAATATATCTTTATTCGAAAAACTATGTATCATTATAGTTTCAGCGTTTTATTTTGCATCTATAATTAAATTGAATGATAATAGTTTTGTTTTATTCGAATTTCAATACTAATTAAGTATTTAATCAAATAACACTTTGTAAATCAATGAAAATAAAATTAAATAAAAAAAAAACAAGAAGCAATAGTATTTAAATTCAATAAATACTTGTTTTCGAAAATATTATTTTCTATTTTATTAAAACTTTCTTCCGAATACCCATCACATTTTACCTAATAACTAATAACTTTATAATCCTGCATCAATATTATATTATTATATTCTATACATAGAAAAAAAAGTGTAACTAATACACGTAAGTACGTCTATGTTTTCTTTCGAATGATATGTTACAGTTATATTATATAGATACAAGTATTTTAGGCTTCAAAACTTTTTTTTAGCTATTTGGGATAAACTAATATAACACATTATTATGTTTTCTAATAGTGTATTAAATCAATTTATTATTGAATACATCATGAACATGCAGGCACTTATGACGTACGTTAAAAAAGAGAATAAAAACTTTATTCCAAATTAAGTTTTAATGCAAACAAATATTCCTTAAACGACTTTGTATATAATAATATACATATACGACGAATATCATTATAGTTTAGTTGGTTTCAATTTCAATTTTCATACAAACGTATTTCAATTATATAGGTATGTACCTATAATCATAAAAAATGTCAGTATTATTTATTTTACTGTAATGATTAAAATATCTAGAATAAAAGAGGATAATAATGTTTAAAATATATTGTGGAATAAAAATGTTCACATTAAAAACCTATAGCATATAAAACGATAATCTTGAAAGTTTGATTTGTATAAAATATATTAGAACAATTTAAAATTTTTTGATCTCATTCGTTTTTAAATACTTATTATAAAAATTGACAAAATTTGTAATCAAATCTGTCATATTTAGATTTTCTATCGGCTGAGTACTTTGGAAAATAAATTCAAACAAACCCAAATGTATTAGACAAACACGTGTGTAATAAAATGTACAAGAAATTATTATTATTACTTTATAAAATAAAAATATTTTTCCTTAAAGTACATAATATTTAAGACATTTGATTACAAATAATTCTCAATATTAAAACAAAAAATAATAGTACAACTTTTGAATAAAATATATTGATTGGTTTAGTTTAGAACATAGAATGTATAATTATATATATACTTCTCATTTAAATCGATCCAAAATAATTATTAATGAAAAAATGTTCTTTTAATTTTTAAAGATATTTAATATATAGGTTTATGACTAATAAATGTATATAATAAAATGTATTATTTTATAATTTTTACATTAGGTATTGAAGAAAAATAATTTTAAAGACAAAGCATTTATGAATTATGTTAATTGCGCAAATAACATTAGTTTAAACAAATAATGCATTTATGTTTTTATATTTAAAATTCCATTTTATACTAAATAATTAGTCAGATTTGTCTATAATTTTAATGAATTTAGTATATAATTATGACAATATCTATTGACGAATTCGTATAATAAATTAAATGTACAGTTGTATTTAATAAAGTTATGAATATTAAACAAATTAGGAAATAAAATGTTTAACTTTTAGTTAATATCAGGTGCTATATTTACGTGCAGTACGCCCACTCTGTGCACTGCAAAGTCTTAGGTAAATTACATATGTGCACTACGAAAAAGAAATATATAAAAACTTTTATTGTATACTCATAGTACAAACGTAGAGCTTTATATTATATATCATACGACACAATGTTTTAAAAACATTTAAGCGATCCAATTTATGTCCTGATATTATAAAACACTAAATGTGAAAAAACGATTGTGCTTATTACAAGTCAATTCAACCCTCTTTCAGCAATACACAAATGTGATTAAACGAAAAACGCCGACGTCATGACGTACATTTAGGCATAAACAAACAAGATTAGCTTCAAATTTCAATGGGTTTTCGATGGAGCTAAAGTACATTGTCCAGATTAAAGATACATATACAAAAAAAAAGGTAGCGACCCGCGAGTGTTATGGACGTCGCTTAAGTGAATTACTTAGATAAAGTTTTAGAATTTTGTTAATAATATTAATTTGAATAAATAACGATAAATCATTGCATTCAATAAAACAATTCTGAGCAAAGCTTCAGTGTAATACTATGTGTCGGATATTTTAAAGTATTATTTAAAAAAATATATGACTTATGATTGTCAAGATTTTCGTTAAATATAGTTTAAGTAAAGTATTACCTATGTTGTGTAGAATTTCCAAATTCAAAAACCAAAAATTAACCCCTTTATGGCTTAAATTACTCAATATGTAATAACCGCTATGAACAGCCCAAAATTGAAATGACAATTTTACGTTTTTATAATGCAATAATAATTCATATTCGGTGAAAATTTCAATACTCTATGTTCATCATTTTAGTAGGTTTTAGTGCTGCGTTTTAAAAGTATTGAGAAAATAGTTTTTCTTTAAATTTTTTGGTCGTTTTGAATTACGCAAAAACTAAAACAATTATTAAATCTTTGTAGTTTAAAGGAAAAAATAAAGGATATTCATTTAATAATATTTTGAAGTGTATTTAGATCTTTGTAGCTTTAAAAAAGATTATCCTGTCATGCCGAGGGGCGGGGGGAAGTAACAATACTGGCATGGTCTCCAAATTAAGTCAAATGTTTAAAAAAAATGTGCAATAAAAATGTTAAAGAAATAAATAGGCACTGGTCAATATATTCAATTGATTTATTCTAATGATAATCATATCACATTGTGGAATTTAAAATCGATATTATATACAGACAGCCATAATAAAATATATTTACATGTATATATATATATATATACATATCGACTTTCACCGTTCATTATTCATAAATCATTCGATATATAGGTAATGTGTATATATTAACTTTATCCGAGTATTATATCACACCGGATAATATCCGGAATATTATTTATAGCAGCGCAACGATTTTGCGCGATATACGTAGTTACGTTAACAGTGTGTATCTCGAATATTTGTTCCATGAATATACAACCTAAAATAACGAGTATATACTGAAACATAATTTCTGTAACGTTTTACATAACGGATATTTTTCTTTACGTTAGAGCTCTGCACAAAACCGTAGCCAGCAAAACTTTTTTGGTGGGAGGGCTAAGAGTATAAATATGAAATTTAATTAAAAAATAAACTAATAATAGAATATAAATCATTACATTTTATTTTAAGAAAAAATTTCGTGAGGGGGGGGTCTGAACTCTGAAATCCCTTAATGACTACGGCTTTGGCTCTGCTCGTTCCTTCCTTTTACAGACCGTGACACGACCGATCTAGTTTAACCGGAGACCAGAACTGGACCGAACCGATATCATAAATAGTGAAACCGGACCAGATTGGACGGTTTTTGTAAATTAAATCAAATAATATTTCCTAAAACCGTGTGCACCAATAAATTTAAAAAAAAAAATCACAGATAAGACCAAGCCGCATAGTGCAGAAGAGTAAATATATATTTTCATAACCATGCGTTTTTTTTTTTTATTATTCATCCATAATGGATTAATGTTTCGGTTATATTTTATTACTACTTTAATAACGATTTTGAGCTCCTTTGGACTGCTAAGAATAAATGTCTGTTCACTTAAAGATGCGCTTGCACTTAAACTGAACTTGCTGATACTACTGAACTGATAAAAAAAATAATAATTACAAATTGCCGGTCTAATATGGCAATGTCAAATACTCGTACCGAACCGATCGGTTGGTTTTCCGCCGTTCAGATACGTTTGAATTCATCGGCCGAAAACGTCCATTTTGATATGGACGACACTATCTACAAATAAAGTATTCTCCTACCACACGGTCCAACAATCATTGTAATGTTATATATTTTTTAATAACCAAATAACATTTGGTGTTTATCACTGTAAAAAATAAGCCGATAGTGTTTTAGGAAATTGCAATTTCTGAAAACTGTGTATGCATTTTGAAATTCGCCACTCTCTCGCATCTGGTAATGCGTTCAATATTTTTTCCTCGATTACAGAACCCTCCAAATAAAGAAAGGAATTCCATTTGTCGTCCGAGAAATTATGATTTTTCCGTAATTACCACATACAATGGCTGTACAATGCAGTACACACGGTGTGCACTGTGTTCGTCAAATGTGTACAAAACGAATGCAGAGAATATAAAACTTGTTTTCACGTCATTATTAGCACGATATAATTTAATCGTTATCGTTAAATTAATTCGGTTAGGCATGAAAATTCAGGGACAACGAGTGCGGTGCTGTCGAAAAAAAAACAAAATTCAGCCCAAATTTAATTGTTAGTATTGAACATGTTCCTATGTTTATTTTTGAATAATTTTTCGAATTATCACTTATGCAATATTCAAAAACAGCTTAATATGTAAAGTATATTATCTTCCATTGAAATTTAATGTTTTGTTAGAAAATATGGAAGAAGAAGATATCCAGTATATATATATTTTAAAAAATATTGCTCCCCTTTCACACACACACACACACACACACACACACACACACACACACACACTTAGGCGAAGAACTAAATCCGCCACTGGATACGGCCGTAACGCGAGAACGGATAGTACAATAATTGGAAGAAAAAAAAAGGAAAAAAAGGTAACGAGCCGTAGGGTGTTGTGAATGTCGCTTAAGTGAATGACTATTGGATAAATATTTTACAGTGTATTGTTATCACTATAAATTTGAAAGCAATGATTTATATCATTGCATTCGACAAAATGATTTTGAGCGGAGCTTCGGCGTTACATTATTTATTATTAATACTGTTTAATAATAGAGTGTGTATAAAGCGTATAATAAATAATATAGTAATTCAGTACGATTTCTTGCAATAAACTTTTTTTCCCGATAGTTTTTAAGTTGTATTTTTAGGCGCTTTTGAGAAAATCGAACAATGACCTCTTTAAAGTACCGTATAGATGCAATTCGCTACCTGTAAGAAACCGTGACCGTAAAGATCGGAGAACTCCTCTTGGTAGAATTTTTGGGTAGAAACATAAAAAAAAAAAAAAAATTATAAATTTTCGATAGTTTTTTAGTTGTATTTTTATGCGCTTTTGAGAAAATCGAAAAACGATCCGTGTAAAGTACCGACTAGATGCAATTCGTTATCGGAAAAAAATAGTGACCGTAAAGATCGGAGCACTCGTTCTGGTGGTTTTTTGTTTTTTTGGTACAAAAAAAAAAATAATAAAACACAGCTTTTTATCGCTACGGTCAAAATCCAAAAAAAAAAAAGAAAAATTAATCAAAAATACGTTACCCGGAGCGTGTGTGCACGTCGAAACGGGTGAGTGTGCGGCGGTGACGGTGTTGAGTGAGTGTTTTTTTTTGGGAGCGTGGGGGTTTCGTTCGTTTCGGCGGTGGCGGCCAACAGCCAACTGGACGACCCCGCGAGACCGAAGGCGATTGCGACGTACGACGAGGGCCGGTGACCGGGATTTAAACCGCGTGTGCACGGCGGTATGTTTAGAGAGAGAGACACTATCGCGCGCGCGACACCCGTTAGACCAGTGCGCGGGGCGACAGTGCACTGGTTGTCGTCGTCGTCGTCGTCGTCGTCGTCGTCCGCTGATCGTGGCGCCGGTGGCTGCGGCGAAAAATGCCGACCGTTTTTCCCCGTAGTCGGGCGCCGGGCGCGCGGGCCGGACGGACCGTAGACGGGGCGCGACGACGGCGGGGCGCGGTTGCGGGCCGCGGTGCGCCGTAGTAAAATAGCGTTCTCGATTTTGGGGAAACCGCGGTGCGCGTGCGCGTCACGCAAATGCCCCCGAAAAACGGTCCTACCGCACCAACACGCGCCGTTGTGTGCGCGCGAGCCCTCCCGGCCGCCGCCGTCGCGAACTTGGTCGCCACCGTCGTCGGCGTCGGCGTCGTCGTACTCGGTAGCGTTTTTTTTTTTTTTTGTTCCGTTTCCCTGTGACCGTGGTGACTCGACGGCGGCGGCGGCGGCGGCGGCGGCGGTACATTTTTCCGCAAGAATATGCAGCGGCACGTGTCGCGGGGTGAAACCACAACCGGAGTCCGTTTGGCCGAATCAAGAAGTCGAGAGTCTTATTGTTGGTATATTTTTTTACTATTGTATATTCATCATACGTATGAACAATGTTTTGTAAACGAAACGAAATATGTTTAAAGGTAACGGGCCCCGGGTTCTTTTGTATATCGCTTAAGTGAATTTTAAATTTGAAAACAATGATAATAGTCATTGCGTCGGATTAAACGATTCTGAGCGGAGCTTAATTTTCTCGTAAATATAGTCTACAGTTACGTGTTCGGTGAAAATTTCAGGTTTCTATGACTATTAGTTTCGAAATTACGAAGAAATAAACAATACAATCGATTAAGACGAAATTGCGTTTTTTTAGTTCAATTTTTAGGTGCGTTTGAGAAAATCGAAAACTGACCTCTGTAAAGTACCAACTAGATGCGAATTGCTGTCGGAAACGAACTGTGACCGAAGAGATCGGAGCACTCCTTCTGGTCGAAAATCTGTACGCAGGATAGAAAAAAAAAATGAAAATAAACATCATTGTAAAAACAATAGATTCATCGCTCCGCTCAGAATCTAATAATATACATATTATACCGTATACAACAATAACATCACGCATGCACTCGTAGCTCTCGGACGGCCACGAACCATCTCAACCTTTCGAGCGGACGGTCGTTCGCCCGGGAGATATTTTTCGTTATCCTAATATTCATATTTATAATACCCCGGTACGATTTGCGGGTAATCAACAGCAGCTGCTTAATTACATTATCGCAATTTATCCGTGTTATTATAAATATGAATATTTCGCTGTCTATCGCGTCGACGTACCGGAGGCGACGACCTTATATAATCGCGCGTAATATATAATATTTACGGCGGTAAAGTATTTTCGTCAATGTTTTGCAGAAAAGGGTGGACATTTGATAATTACCGGCTCGGTGGTGTAAATGAATCGTTTATTCACACACGAGCCGTGTCTGCAACTCTCCCCTGCCAAATTGTCCAACCGGGACGCGATATCACAAAGAAGCGAGGAATATTCAGGACCTGTGTACTCTCCTATACGCATCGCTGAATTCAATGACAAGATCAGCGGGTTTCAGGTTCACTCGCACGACTCCATCGAGTTCGATAGAACCGGATTCGAATGACCCCGGTAGGAGAGTCCCTAGTCAGAAGCCGGAAGGTTTAGGGATTTGGCGGGCGGTCGAGGAAGGCGGCGATTTCTTCCTCTAGGTTGCCCTGCAGGACCTGGCTACCGCGGTAGCTGCGTCGCCTTTTGTCTCCGCCACAACCACCTCCATCCTTGACCATTCTCCTGTCGCTGGCTGACTTGTTCTCGTATCGGCTTCGGATGTGCCGGACGTTTCGGCTGGTGTGGCGTCCGACTTCGCCAGCCGGAACCGCTGCGATGGCCCAGCCTTCTCCTCCTCGTTCCGTCGGCGCATCACCGTCCTCTTCTTCTGCCGATAGACTTCCAGACGAGCGACGGACTTTTTCTTCGCCGACGGAGTGGCTCGTGTTGCTATATACGAGCTGTGTCACACCTCCCTATGCCCCCCAAACGTCCGTCTGTGAATCGCGTACACACGCGTATCGCGGCCGACCATTTCCACGGAAATAATTTATTCGAGCAACAAGCGCACCTGCACGCGCCAAAATACGTATTCTCTCGTCTCGATACCGGGGCCGCCCTAACAGTGGCCCCGGGGCGGATGCGCCCGCTTTTGGCCATCCCTGCAATTCGTCAACCGGTGCCGGTGCTAGGTTTTACGGGGGCGCGGGGCAAATCGTATTGGAAGGGGCCCCAATTTACAAAATACTGAGTAAAAACATTAAACATTTCTAAAATCAAATTTTTTTAACATGACATTAAAAATAATAATAATAACAATGTAATGTGTACTAGAGGTCTACAAGTATAATCTAATGCTTACAAATTACAGTAGGAAATATAGCTCACGGGTTTTCGTTCGATAATCGATTTTCAATTATTTTGATATGAAAAAAATCACTTTTTAAATCACTGATTTGTTATAAGAACTTCAAGGACACAACCTTGTCAGCATAACGTATGTAAAGACCAAAAGCAATTTCTTTATACCTACCCGTACTAATATTTTTCAAAAGTTACGGATATGTCATCAGTACATAATACATTTCAAATATTATATTCTATATAATTATTAATTATGTATTATTAAAATTTGTGTCATAAACTTAAGTCATAAGTAACTCTAAATTTGTAATTCATGACTTCAGAAGAGGCTTTTAAACATTGTTTCATTATAATATAATTATTTCTAACAGGTTCGGGGCCCTGAAAGCGCGCGGACCGGGGCGCTTGCCCCGTCCTTGTACCTGCCCTGTTGTCAATGACCCGTGGCCGGTACCGCGCGATTTACAATAGTAATTTTTCAGAAATGTTTCACTTCTATTTCTATAATATGTCTTCTTTTTGCCGGTTTTTAGTGTATACACATTTTTTTTTCACGCGACAGATAACGGTCGAGAACGAAATGTATAGAAAATAAATTACGGCGACGGAATATCGACTTGGCGTGGTTCTCCGAATTTGTAATCCGCCAATTTAATATTTCATTAACGTGTCAGAATAAATTATCGACACGTCATTAACGTAAATAAACCGAATGTCTGCGCAGCAATACAGTTGTTGCTCACAAGGGATTTTCTATTTTGAAAAAATTATTTATTTATACTGAATTCGGTAATAAATTTATTGTACTTAGAAACAAAGAAGCAATAACCTATAAGAAATAAAATATTATAAATTCGCGTAAAAATATTTAATATTTGCGTAAGTAATGTACATTTCGGGGAATTGAGGAATATTTGTCCGGTTTTAGGAATCCATGCAGTATCCAGGGACGGCCAAGATATTCTTTCGTAATAGAAAAATATACATTGAACTATCCCTAAAACTAATTGCGTTTACTCATATATAGACAAAGTGTTGGGTTAATGAATTATTAAAATAATTACAATAAACAAGTCGACAACATTTTCAAAATAACTACGATGAATTAAAATTACAACGATTATATACAATATTATTCATGATTTTTAAACATGAAAATTAAAATATACATCAAAATTATGCGCTTTCTCTGGAACGAAATATCTTAGTAAGTAAGTTGTTACAAATTTAAGATCAATCCTTATTTTTAATGTTAATATTATTATTATTATTATTATTATTATTATTATTATTATTATTATTATTATTATTATTATTATTATTATTATTATTATTATTATTATTATTATTATTATTATTATTAATATAATTATTATTACTATTGAAATCATATCAATATGACTCCACTTGACTTCTTTTATTTTTCGCCTTCAGTAATCTATTATTATCTTTATTACTTATAAAAGCTTCAGTCCTCAGATAATAATGATGACCGATTGTTGGCTGTTACTGTCATCCGATATTTCATTTAGTTCGTGTTTTTATTGTTTGTAACTTTTTTTTCATAAATTCGACTATTTTGTCACTTCTAAATTTTCACTTCTTCCAATTTGCTTCCACATCAGGTAGGTCCTGATCAAGACAACCAATCCACTACGAACTTTTTTTTTTTACTTTTCTGCATTGCAAAGTGATTTGTTGCGAAACCATTCTGTAAAAGACATAAGAGCGCGTTTACCATTCATTCGGAATAATTAACTGTAGTTTATTGATAATAATTTAAAGTGTTTGCCAACAATATGCCACGCTAGCACTTCCCTCCCTGTCACCATTGCCGGTCACAGTTATAATGGATTTGTGCAAACATGCAAAACGTCCCTTTCGCCGGGATTCGCTGTATATAGTCCATTCTGTTTTAATATAATATATTATGTATAGTCACTCCAAAGCGACAAAATCAAAATAATCGTTTATTTCAACTAGCACATGATACACCAAACTGTTAATATTATACGGTCATGGTTATAGTTATTAACCTGTACGGTACCCAGATAAATAATTGTTATATCGAGCCTTTATGTATATAGTTTGTATCGTTAATCGTTAACCAGAAATGATTATGAATTTATGAAGAATTTTATGGTAAGCACGAGTATCGCGTGATCCACTAAAGGTTTACAGCGAAATATACTTTCAAATATATTTAAAATATCGTCGAAATTAATAATGTTCCACTGTAACAACCAAGAGAATACGGAATATGAGCATTATATTATAATGAAGATTTTATGATTTTTATACAATAGAATATTCCATCGAAAAAGCCGAATATTGAAAAATGTCAAAGGCGTCTATTTAAATGCGCAGTCCAAAAATATCAAACGACATAACACATTTAACTAGGGAAATAAACCATAATAATTATAAAATTGTATTTAATAGCATAAAAAAAAATATAAGTCAGAAATGTTTATATTCTTATCATATAGATATATCATATATATACAGTTCTATATAAGATTTTTAAACTATTTCCTTACTCTGTGTATATAGGTTTTTATATTCAGTACTTAAAAATAAATAGATTTTTATTTTTAGAAGAAGACTACGACAATCAACTTCTTTATAAATAAATTCATTATATTTTTTACATATAAATAGAACGAAAATTCTTTTTTTTATATAAAACAATATATACAACAAAATAATCTCTTTTAATTGTTTTCGCTCTACGAAAATAAACTAGGTATATTCACTAAACGAAAACAGAACTGGATTTAATTGTGAAACTTATTTGTTTTTTAAAGAATAATAGATATTCTGTTAAAAAAACCCATCAATACTTATAACTGAAAATAATTAGACATTACGTAGGTATTTTATAATTTGATGAAACGATTGTTGGACACAGGTTGTTTTTATTGCAACCCAGAAATCCTCGATATACCTATATAACTTCCCAAAAAGATTTTCATACAAAGTATTTCAATGTGGTGTATAATAATATAAATAAAAAACGATTGACATAATCAGTTCATATTTTCATTTTTTTCTATATTAAATTCGAATTCAACCTTTAATTTATTCACATATAGGTTTAGTCTGCTATAGTAGAAACGTTATCAAACCATAATACATGGAAATAATAAATATGTACCTATTTTCAAGCAAAATTAGTAGAATTGGTAGAATTGATATATTATAAAAGGATTCCCAGAATCTATTTTCGTTTAAATTAATTACTATCATTATTTTTGAATAATTGGATTAATATTTTTTTTTATAAAAACAATTTCATTATGACATGTCATTTGTACAACTACCCTGGGTATTAAAAAAAAATATTTATTGATTTTATGTAGTAGCTATAATAAAATATATTTAAATATATAGTGGCCTATAAAAGGGGTGTGCTTGTACGGAAATATGACACCTCACAAAATTTATCTTATAAATTTCTATTATTAAATTCCCTATATGGAAAAGGACAAGAACATATATTTTATTTAAATATTGATGAAAAAATCATAATCCATTATAATTTTCAACGTTCGATTATAACTCAGCTGGCTGGCTTTGACACGGCGCTTTGTATATGCAATTCTGGTACAAATTCGCGGACTGTTCCATCATTTTGCCAGATACGCGGTTCCGCGATGATATGAATAAAAACAAGAGTAACATATATATGTATATATTTTTTTTGTGTTCATTATTATTGTATACATAGGCTTTATGTTTACATAGGCTTGAATTCTAAAACCTCATTTTAACATTTATTAAAATAAATTATTTAAAATACATTTTATTGTAATAGTATGTTAAAATATTGTATTATGTTATAGTTTAAGTAATGCCGGTTTAATTTATAATATTTAATTTATTTATTTTTATATTTATAAAGCGAGCAATTTTTTTTTTAAATACTAGTATTATGTCAGTTTCTTGTTGTAGTATTTAGTCGTAAAATGTATCATATACATTTTAGCATAAAATAATTTATAAAATAACAAATAAAAGGGCCATTTTATTAATCTATCCAAATATAAATCATTTATTTTAAGTTTTCATGGTAAAACTTCTTGGAAAACGAAACATACGAAAAAATGACTAAATCTATAGTAAACTACTAATTAATTATTTATCCATTGATTCATAATAAATATTTTTAATTATAGTAATAATAATAACAATAACAATAATAATAATTGTAATAATTTAAATCAGGAAAATTATTGCCATAATAATAAATTTACTGAGTTAAAAATTTCGAATTCAGTTTAAATTTACAGTTTTAATGCACTATAAAAAGGGCTTCCACTAATTGAAATTTCCAACTTAATCTAAATTGTTTAGCAAACTATCTAAAACACTCAATTTCATACCATTTAATAATCGTTTTTATCCAACCAACGCTAAATTCTTCATGAATATAATATAAACTTTTAAATACATTTTCAAAATTATCATATGTATAATCAAAGAACTCTTACACTTCACGTTGATTGATATTTTTGTTTTTTTTATGTAATATATACAAAATAAGAATAACATAAATAAAATAATATAATAAATAAAAATTAGAAAATATAAAATATAAAAGATAGTCAGTATTTATTGATTTAAATAATAAACATTACAAATTCCTTGATATTATTGGAAGTGTAATTTACTTTAAACAAGTAAAATCTTTTTATTTTATTCTATAGTAATTGTGAAAAAAAAGTGTTTTTAAATGAGTTATAAAACAAATTCTGAAATGTCAATGTTTAGTATTGATTGCATTGTGCAATAAAGGCGATAGGGGAATATTCCCGCATTAACCCTATCCTACACCGCTTCTTTCTGCGATAAGAGAGCCGTTAAGTGCGTGCGCATTTTCGGGCCTAGTCGTTCAAAAATCGATCGTCTGGTGTATTGCGTAATTACATGCGTGAATCTTACTTACTTAGTTTTTTTATCAACTTGTTAAGGTTATACCGAATTAATAATAAAATCATAATATAGATAATTTACTTATATAATGCATTTTGTGTATGTTACGCAGTGCCGGTCTGGTCCACCCGGTTACACAGCATTAGCTGTGGGCAGAGGCGTACTCAGGAATTTTCATTGGGAGGGGGGGTTGAACATTTTGTTTTTTATCACTGGGACTTTGTCACCTTCTTTTAAAAAATATTAAATATGAACATGGTAATGTACTCTACAAAAATATTTGTTTATTTTTTCCCTTCTTAAAACTTTTTTTTTTAGAAAATTTCTCCTGTGAATTATATTATTTATAAGCACGAACGCACAAAACTACATCAGTAAGTGAGGTCATGGGGGGTTCAAACCCCACGATCCCCCCTTGAGTACGCCCCTGGCTGTGGGCGACGGTGGTTTAGCGGCCCGCAATCGAATAGTAAATTTAAAATTAAAATATATTTACAATAGAAAAACGATTAAAATAACGAAGAAGAATTTTTAGACGCTGACGATGGACCTATTATTAAAAATAAAATAAAACATTTTGATGATTATTGTTTGCCTAAAGTATTTCTAATATATCTTATGAATTAATTACGAAATCTGGCTTATCTAATTTTATTTTATTTTTAATTTTTTTTATCTAATTCATTTTATTTAACGATGAAATATGTTTTAATAACTTTGTGTGCACAACATTTATGTGAATGTGTGTTTTATCTAAGCTAAGCTTATGTTTTTAAAAATGAAACTTTTACAGATCCCCTATTAATCAGACGAGCTCCTGTGTGGGCACTTGACTATGAGTTCCAGTAGAAGAATGTTTGATTTAGGGTTATTTATTTATTATTATAAAATTTTTATTTTTTTTTCTCTTTTCCTCTATGTACAATTACTGTTATTGTTAGTTTTGATTATTATTTGTGTTGTATAAATACTTGGTATAAGACAGATGTTATTAAACCCACTGTTGAGGACAACGTATCCGTCAGGGTGGTCGATTGTTAAGTTCGGCTAGATGGCGTTGTTGAATGGTGAGTTCCATTGCCTGTTAGCAGGGTTGTTTTATTCGAGTGGTGACGATTGTCGAGTGTGGTCGTGCGATTTGTGTTCGGTTGTTTTTTTTTTGTCGTTAATGCGTTATATGCGAAATTGTAATATTTGTTTTTTTTATTATCGCGAAGTGTGCTCTCGGTTTGCGGGAGCAGGGAAATCGTCTGTCGTGAACGTTTAAAGTTAAGTAACCCATTGTACAATTTGTGTGATTTGTCGTAATAAAAGTAATAAGGTTCCTATAAACAAAGTCGTTTATACCTTGATCGAGTGTGACAGTTAACGTGGAAGTTAACAAATGTATCAATTTTTTTTTTCAAATGTTTGTCGTACCGCTTTACAGCTTTATAATACTCTTTCTTTAATATTTATTTAAAAATTGTCATTTTATTGCTAAAATAATGTGTCCAGTAAATTCAATGTATAGTGTACACGACCGACCGAGTTTGTCGTCAGCTAAGCACTAAACGCTCGATGACGACCGATGATCAGCGTGCACTGTCAGCGCCATGACGAAATAACATGGTATGCCAGCAACTGAGTTCTGCGCATGGTGCCTAGGTCACTCGGTCCGCTTATCATAATTATGTATTATCTATTATTTATTTTGAATTTTAATTCTTCATAATCGTGTTACAGTATTCTGTGGTATAAGCATTAATATGATAATGCTAGAGATAAGACCGAATGACGTCAGAATTTCATAGCATAATTGATAAATTATATTTTATTCCATGGCTTCTCGAACTGTTCTCAAATTCGTTCATGTTGCTGGCTTACCATGTTATTTCGTCATGGTCAGCGCGTACCGTACACCGTACACGCTGTTCGTTGGTCGAACACTAATTCCAGCCTTATTCATTATGTTCAAAGGGAAGGGGGCGAAAATGGAGCATAACCATAACATAATTGGACCACCTTACAAGACACAATCGGTGATGTTACGTCAGAGATATATTAAATTTAAAAATATCAAATTCCATGTGGGGGCTATCCACCTATCACCCCCTTATAACCGCCACTGTTTTTAAAGCACACGTTTCTGAGTCGCGTCTTGTGTATAGCAGACGCAGTATTGAAAACAATAAATAATTAGTTTTAATCTTTTTTGCGGTGGTAATAAATAATAATGATGCGCTTGAAATTAGTATTTGATTCAATCAGTGGCGTATTTGAGGGGGGCGATAGGGGGAATCGCCCCCCAGAGATTTAAAAAAATTATATTATATTATATTGGCTGAGATTAGAAATGGGGCAAGATCGCCTAACGGGTTTGGCATTGCTTAATATTCACCATACTATAACATTAAATGTAGATGATGTAACTGATACATTTGCTAATAGTAAAAAAAGAAATATAGACTTAGTTTTGTAAATTAAATAAATAAAATGTGTTTTGTTCAATAATTATATTCCTACATATAATTTTTTTTATTGGTGGGAAGGAGGGGAGTTTTTTTACCATCGCCCCCCCCCCTAAGGTGAAGTCTCAAATACGCCACTGAATTCAATCGAGGCTCTATTTATTATCTATTTTCTAGTGAATTTTTAAATTAAGCACGCAATATTACAATTATTGAAATTTAAAAAAAATTAAGTTTTGTGCGATTTCAAATGCTGCTTATTTTTTGTCTCGTCCACATTCTAAATATAAATTGGCTCGACAATCTATACAATATATGACCATGAAAATAATTTGTTCTGTTTTCCTGTGTAGACTGTAGCTCGTATTGCAAGACACGGACGAAAGTTTTACTTTTTCAAGTATCATCGCTGTCTATCGATTTTCCTTTTTAATCTTTTTTATACAAATAAAAAAAAATAATAATAATAATAATTACACTCCTAGTTGTCCAACATCTGTATGAAATGCCGGATACCCTTTTGATTCGATTGATACCTAAATTTAAAGTGGGTGCAACTGCCTCCCTGCAAGCCCCTTGCAGCCCCCATGGATTTGCGCCACTGCGGCTTAGAGCCTATGTCACGCAAATCTCGAAAGAATTTCAACCGGTAACGGATTTTATTTACTCAATGCCTCAGCCCCCCAAAAAAATGTCTAAATACGCCCCTGGAACGCAGGAAAAAAAATTGGGGTGGTGGGGTTTTGAAAAAAATATCAATAAATAATTATAGGATCAGAATGTGAAATAGTTGGAACGGTTGTTGTGTTTTTCGGTTTGAAGATCTCCAAAATATTTTCAGAACTCGTTTTTAATAAAACATTAAAAATAATTCGCGATAAATGAAGATGTATTAAGTAATTCAGGTGCAACAATGAACGACGATTAAATGAGATATTCGTTATGCGAAAAACGTAATATATTATAACCGTGACCGTAGACAGTAATTTTTTTCTAGAGGAGGGGGAAGGAGTTTGAAAGTCAAAAAGTAAGTAAAGTCTCTCATAAGCTTTAAGCCGTATGATTATTACATTCGTTGCATGAAAAATAATGGTCATAAATGATATTATAAAGGTGTCGCTTACATATCATTGGTATTTGGTTTTATATTATAAAATCAATGCTTAAATCAGCCAAAATACAATTCTGGATTCAAACGGATCTTCAAAATTTGAAGTATGATAGAAAATTGAAAATCAATTATAAAAAAATGTATTATTCCAAATTAGGCCCATTTTTTTGAACATAATATGTAAATTACAGAGTTCGGTCCGTCGAGGTTTCTCGACTGTTATATAATATTCACTCAAAACGTTCGTTGGTAAATAA
Organism: Slavum lentiscoides; assembly: GCA_032441835.1. Lineage (NCBI taxonomy): Eukaryota > Metazoa > Arthropoda > Insecta > Hemiptera > Aphididae > Slavum > Slavum lentiscoides. The sequence continues at coordinate 34,443,347 of CM063706.1, read as the reverse complement.
GTACGTAATTAAAGAATGATAAGCTTGCTGACAATAAAAAATTCATATTCGTTATAAATAGAAAAGACTTTCATAGAAAAGCACAGCTTCGCTAGAATTTGTGAAATTTTAAGGGAGGGGGGCTTCAGCCCCTTGAGCCCTGCTCCTGGTTCCGTGCGTGATAATAATAACCCGTTTAAAGTGAATAACAGTTAATAAAAGATGAAAAAATAATTTGTAAAATGCTAAGAGCGAGTTAATACGAATAAATAACAATAAATATCCGTTGGTCATATTAGATGCATGTAAAGTAATTCAAAATCACGTATTTTATACATCCTAAATTTTTATGGGAGGAGGGGAGTTGACCTCTCTGCGTTCTCTCCTGCAACCTATCCATCATAATACGTACGCGCGGTATTGCGCACAGAGAATTTTTTTTTGTCGGGCGAGGAAACACGTGGAGGGCAGCCATTACAAAATCATATATTATGAATCCTTCACTTTTTAACCAATATTATTATTTGTAGGCAAAAGACTCGTATTGTCTTTATAATGTAGTGTACGATAAAAAAAAAAAATGAAACGACTTTTAAATATTTTTCAGTGTAGGAGGGGGTTGTACCTCCCCCTACCCCTATGTGCGCCAGTAAAAATATTCACAAACTCTGTGTATCCACCCTCGTTACCGTTAAAAAGTCTACGAATTGGTTTTTTTTTTTGTTTTGTTTAATACTCTGGCGTTTTTCCGAAATCAACAATTCGCCATGGTTTCCGCGCGTTCCGAAATCTACAAACCTCGCGCACCGTTGCCCGGTCTCATTGTGCTAGTAGCAATCACCCGGACACGACGCACACAAAAACATATACGCGCATTATTGACAATTTTCTAATCCTACACATTGTTGTTTCTTTTCTATACGTTTTATACGCGTTCTTTTCGTTAAACAACAGTGTTTTTGTACTTTGATAAAATAAGTTTTTTTCTTATTTTTTTGTGTTTGTATTTTGCGACAACGAGATGGCGGACGTTAAACAGGTAACGGGGGCCGAGGGCTTGAGGCCGTGTGCAAGCGTTGCGGTCGCGCCGGATGGTATAGGGCTCTACACGATCCGTTCTTTCGCGTAACCGAGAGACCGGGGACCGATAGTGTTTAACGCTCTATCATACTATATCTAACATCATAGAGGATGCTATACTGAAAGTAAAATACATGCAATTCACTGTAACTTTGTGTAAAAACTAGTTTGCGCGGACATAAAACACCGGGGCTACAATCAAAATGAAAAAACACCAAATTTTGGAGCTACAGAGAAGAGAACTTGAATCTACGTCGTAGCGTTTTAATTTTTTTCATAACTTGTTTCAATTTTGTATTATATATGTAAAAAAAAAAAAAAAACCAATTATTAATATTAAAATGACTTTATAAAAAAAGTAAAAACGCTACGACATCGATTAGGTTCTCTTCTATGTAGTACCAAAATTTGATCATTTTATTTTGATTGTAGCCCCGGTGTTGTTTTATGTTCGCGTAAACCAGTTTTTAGTCTCTTATTTGAGATGTGTAGCATCCTCTTAAGGCAATTGCTGGGGCACTTTTCTCTTTTTTTTTTTTTTAAACGGATCGTCAAAAACAAACGTTTTAAATTTAACTTTAGGCAATCGGACGACCGATATCTAATAATTCTTCACTAGATCGAACCGTGGCTGAGCTCTAAGGTATACCGGGCGACAATTTTATAGCTGAAATATAATATTGTTACGGCATTTCAAACAGAAATGTCCACCGTCTACGTTTACGTTCTCTGAAATTAGTAATAATAATAATAAAAATAATTATTATTATATTTCGTTAAAAAAATATATATATATATTTTAACACTACTTTACTGTTTAAAAATGGAAAAATTACAAAAAAAAAAACTAGTTTTTGTACATAAATATCACTATATTGTTACAATATATTGTGTATACAATATATATAGGTGAAATATATTGCGAATAAACGAAAATAGAAGATTTAAACGAATAATTTCGTTTAAAAATTCGGAAAAATGCGGAGAACAAAGCAAAAAATTAACGGGGGTATTTTTATTGTATTCGCCTATGTCACGCAAATCTCGAAAGAATTTCAACCGGTAACGGATTTTATTTACTCAATGCCTCAGCCCCCCCCCCCAAAAAAAAATGTCTAAATACGCCCCTGGAACGCAGGAAAAAAAATTGGGGTGGTGGGGTTTTGAAAAAAATATCAATAAATAATTATAGGATCAGAATGTGAAATAGTTGGAACGGTTGTTGTGTTTTTCGGTTTGAAGATCTCCAAAATATTTTCAGAACTCGTTTTTAATAAAACATTAAAAATAATTCGCGATAAATGAAGATGTATTAAGTAATTCAGGTGCAACAATGAACGACGATTAAATGAGATATTCGTTATGCGAAAACGTAATATATTATAACCGTGACCGTAGACAGTAATTTTTTTCTAGAGGAGGGGGAAGGAGTTTGAAAGTCAAAAAGTAAGTAAAGTCTCTCATAAGCTTTAAGCCGTATGATTATTACATTCGTTGCATGAAAAATAATGGTCATAAATGATATTATAAAGGTGTCGCTTACATATCATTGGTATTTGGTTTTATATTATAAAATCAATGCTTAAATCAGCCAAAATACAATTCTGATTCAAACGGATCTTCAAAATTTGAAGTATGATAGAAAATTGAAAATCAATTATAAAAAAATGTATTATTCCAAATTAGGCCCATTTTTTTGAACATAATATGTAAATTACAGAGTTCGGTCCGTCGAGGTTTCTCGACTGTTATATAATATTCACTCAAAACGTTCGTTGGTAAATAAGTACGTAATTAAAGAATGATAAGCTTGCTGACAATAAAAAATTCATATTCGTTATAAATAGAAAAGACTTTCATAGAAAAGCACAGCTTCGCTAGAATTTGTGAAATTTTAAGGGAGGGGGGCTTCAGCCCCTTGAGCCCTGCTCCTGGTTCCGTGCGTGATAATAATAACCCGTTTAAAGTGAATAACAGTTAATAAAAGATGAAAAAATAATTTGTAAAATGCTAAGAGCGAGTTAATACGAATAAATAACAATAAATATCCGTTGGTCATATTAGATGCATGTAAAGTAATTCAAAATCACGTATTTTATACATCCTAAATTTTTATGGGAGGAGGGGAGTTGACCTCTCTGCGTTCTCTCCTGCAACCTATCCATCATAATACGTACGCGCGGTATTGCGCACAGAGAATTTTTTTTTGTCGGGCGAGGAAACACGTGGAGGGCAGCCATTACAAAATCATATATTATGAATCCTTCACTTTTTAACCAATATTATTATTTGTAGGCAAAAGACTCGTATTGTCTTTATAATGTAGTGTACGATAAAAAAAAAAAATGAAACGACTTTTAAATATTTTTCAGTGTAGGAGGGGGTTGTACCTCCCCCTACCCCTATGTGCGCCAGTAAAAATATTCACAAACTCTGTGTATCCACCCTCGTTACCGTTAAAAGTCTACGAATTGGTTTTTTTTTTTTTGTTTAATACTCTGGCGTTTTTCCGAAATCAACAATTCGCCATGGTTTCCGCGCGTTCCGAAATCTACAAACCTCGCGCACCGTTGCCCGGTCTCATTGTGCTAGTAGCAATCACCCGGACACGACGCACACAAAAACATATACGCGCATTATTGACAATTTTCTAATCCTACACATTGTTGTTTCTTTTCTATACGTTTTATACGCGTTCTTTTCGTTAAACAACAGTGTTTTTGTACTTTGATAAAATAAGTTTTTTTCTTATTTTTTTGTGTTTGTATTTTGCGACAACGAGATGGCGGACGTTAAACAGGTAACGGGGGCCGAGGGCTTGAGGCCGTGTGCAAGCGTTGCGGTCGCGCCGGATGGTATAGGGCTCTACACGATCCGTTCTTTCGCGTAACCGAGAGACCGGGGACCGATAGTGTTTAACGCTCTATCATACTATATCTAACATCATAGAGGATGCTATACTGAAAGTAAAATACATGCAATTCACTGTAACTTTGTGTAAAAACTAGTTTGCGCGGACATAAAACACCGGGGCTACAATCAAAATGAAAAAACACCAAATTTTGGAGCTACAGAGAAGAGAACTTGAATCTACGTCGTAGCGTTTTAATTTTTTTCATAACTTGTTTCAATTTTGTATTATATATGTAAAAAAAAAACCAATTATTAATATTAAAATGACTTTATAAAAAAGTAAAACGCTACGACATCGATTAGGTTCTCTTCTATGTAGTACCAAAATTTGATCATTTTATTTTGATTGTAGCCCCGGTGTTGTTTTATGTTCGCGTAAACCAGTTTTAGTCTCTTATTTGAGATGTAGCATCCTCTTAAGGCAATTGCTGGGGCACTTTTCTCTTTTTTTTTTTTTTTAAACGGATCGTCAAAACAAACGTTTTAAATTTAACTTTAGGCAATCGGACGACCGATATCTAATAATTCTTCACTAGATCGAACCGTGGCTGAGCTCTAAGGTATACCGGGCGACAATTTTATAGCTGAAATATAATATTGTTACGGCATTTCAAACAGAAATGTCCACCGTCTACGTTTACGTTCTCTGAAATTAGTAATAATAATAATAAAAATAATTATTATTATATTTCGTTAAAAAAAAATATATATATATATTTTAACACTACTTTACTGTTTAAAAAATGGAAAAATTACAAAAAAAAAAACTAGTTTTTGTACATAAATATCACTATATTGTTACAATATATTGTGTATACAATATATATAGGTGAAATATATTGCGAATAAACGAAAAATAGAAGATTTAAACGAATAATTTCGTTTAAAAAATTCGGAAAAAATGCGGAGAACAAAGCAAAAAAATTAACGGGGGGTATTTTTATTGTATTCTTAAAATACGCTTATCGAACACATTAAAATGTCGTTTTTAAGATCTTTATCGTATTGTTATTACGAGTATATTATATAATAATATAATATAGATTTCGTCGTTTTAAATTCTCGTTCGTATTCGATAAAATGTAATATACAAATACTGTAACTACGCGAACGATAAACAAGCATAACCACATAATATTATTATAAATGGCGAATATTTTATATAACATCCTAGCTATTGTTGGCACATACAGCGACGGAAATCGTTTTATTTACTAATTTTTATTTTTTTTTGTAACATCGATTACAAATATTTTGATTTGATTTCCCTAGCAACTGACGAACTAACGTTTATACTATATATATATGAGTATATTATATATATATATATATAAGTATATAATATATATATATATTTATATTAATATGTATATATTATATTTTAAACATTTATATATTGCAGTAGAAAGGATATAAATATAATTTGAATATGGACGGTTACAATACATAATATGTTTTTAGTTACCCCCTCGTGGAATTCACCTTGACGTGGTGAGGGGGCTTGAGTGGTTGTTCTGTGAAGCTTAGTGCTATGCCAACGGTGATGTATTCCACCAGCAGGGTCTCCCATGTTGGACAGGACGAAGCGGAGAACAACCTGACTAAGCAGTTCCAGGGGTAGGACGGGCTCCTTAGCCTCGGCGGGCATCCGTCCTAGGGGAAGGAAAACCCCGAAAACAAACTATTTCCTTCGGATCGGTCATCCGTCGGGGATTCCAGGACTGGGACCACCCCCGCGGCGATTGTTTGGGACGCTCTTAGCCGGGTGGCTCATCAATCGCCGTGGGAACCACAACCCCCCGGAAAACCGGCCACCTCTCCAGGCGACAGCAGGCTTTGACACAAACGGGCACGGCTCACTGCAACGGGAGATTGGTAAGCCCCCGCCAAGGCAACGACTATGCGTGGAGACGGCAGCCCACGCATTAATGCCACGCGAATGATGGATCAAAACGAAAATGGAACAAATACCCCAGGTGGTATGTCGGCAATGCCGGCTAATCCACCCTCTGCGGAGGTCGGCCCCACAGATTCTGGGGGCCACCCATCAGACGCGTTACCAAAGGGTGCGGGGGTGGCCAGCCAGGCCCCCGCAACTCGTAAATCTACTAGTGCTGAGATAGTCAACAATAGGTTGATAACAGCATCCATGGACAAGAACAGAAACTCGGACTGGTCCTACAAAAATAACGACAAAAGACACAGAGACAATAACGGGGATAACGGTGGTTACGCGTTAGCACAACACCGTCACGGCGAACGCGACGACGGACAGAGGGGAACGAAAAGGAGATACGATGACGTGAAGCGCCACGACGGATCCAGTAACGGACACGATAACGTACAGTGGGCCACAAAGAGACGTTACGAAAACACGACTCGGTACGAAGGATTCGATAATAAAAAACGCGACGACGGACACGTGGGATCGAAAAAAAGGTACGACGACAGGTCGCGGTACGAAGGATACGATAATAGAAAATGCGACGACGGACACGTAGGATCGAAAAAAAGGTACGACGACAGGTCGCGGTACGAAGGATCCGATAGTAGAAAATGCGACGACGGATACGTGGGATCGAAAAGAAGGTACGACGACAGGTCGCGGTACGAAGGATCCAGCGGGAAATACGACGTAGAGAGAGGCTGCGCGAAGAGACGTTACGACGACACGACGCGGTACGCTGGATCCGACGGCCCTGAATGCAAAGACGTGGTCAGTCAATTGTTCGAGAAAAAATTTAGCATGCCCGTTTCGAACGAATGGCGATTGCCGGAGGCTGACACGATGTTCGCCCGAGCCAAATAGGAGGTGAGTGCTTCGTGCAATTACTTGAACCCTTATATTACAGTGTTAATCAGAGTCGGACTGGGAAGGGTCCAGCCCACTATTCTACTCATTCGATCGGCCAAAAAAAAAGGGGTTCGCGATCTTTACTTTTTTCCAAATAAAAATAAATAAATCATGAGTTCATTAGGAAAAATGTTGGAATCGTAAGGCCGTGGATAAAAAAAATTAACAACCAAATACAGTGTACCTATAATTAAAACAGATAAAATGTATATCACTTATTAAACAACACGGGACTCAATGTTTTTTTTATATTATTGAACGTAAATAATAATAAGAAAAAAAATTGGTTAAACAAATATCGACCCTACGGGCCTTAATATACCATCGGCCCGCTGTTCTGTAGCATAGCAGCACAGTGGCCCAGACCGTTTCTGGTGTTAATATAAAACGCGCCACCCACAGCGACAATTAGTGCGACCAGCTGGCGCGAAATCATGCCCGACTTTGGCTTCTCAAAGAGTATTTTCTTTTTTTCTTTTTGAAGCTATGCTTCTTATGGGACCCCTGGGCGCTGAGGTCAACGAAGAAAAAACGCAACGTCGCGTAACGCTCGGCGTTAATTTAATATGTATTTTAAAATCTTATGGGGTCAGCGAATATAAGTAGGTACTTAATTAAACTATTATATCATTTTCTTTTCAGGCACCAGATTTTTTGAAGTTAAAAACATCATTAAACTTAGTCAAGGATAAACTCGACGATTTTATCTTGGCCGATTGGCATAAAAATACCAAACAATCGAATCCGGCCAATAAAATATTACCCAGAGTTAAAGCAATTGGGCACCCTGAACTGTTGACTTTTGCATGGTTGAAATTTTACGAGCTATTGAATGATTTTCAACTTATACCTCAAAAGGCAATCGATAATGGAAAACTTTACAGTGTTCATTTATGTGAAGCACCCGGAGGATTTATCTCTGCACTCAACCATTTTATTGTCAGCAATCGGATAAATGTCAAAGTAAATAATCATATATTTTTTTATTGGTTTCTATTGTAATTAGTTATTATTATTACTACTTTTTTTTTCTTAAAGTGGGATTGGATAGGAGTTTCATTAAATCCATATCACGAAGGAAATGGTGATCCTGATTTGATAAGTGATGATAGATTTATGTTTTATACAATAAAACATTGGTTTTTTGGCAAGGACCATACCGGAGACATTTTTCAGGAAAATTTCTATGAAGATTTACATACTTTCGTTAAGAACCGTTTTGGGGAAAAAGCAAGTTTGGTAAGGAAACAAATTTAAAATTTTATTCATTTAAACAATAATTTACGTTATTTTCAGGTAACAGCAGATGGTAGTATGGACTGCCTAAATAATCCCGACGAACAAGAGAACCTAGTTATGCGTTTGCAGCTAGTGGAAACAATGGTTGCCTTAATGATACTTGAAGAAGGTATAAGTGACATAAGTTTTAATTGTAAATATTTGATTAATGTGCTTTTTAATTATTTTAGGTGGTACATTTGTTGTAAAGATGTTCACCACATTTGAATGTAATTCAGTATGCCGGATATTTATGTTATGTTGTGCTTTTAATTCGATTCAATTCAAAAAGCCAATAACGAGTAAACAGGGAAATTCCAAAGTTTATGTCATTTGTTCCGGATTTAAAGGATTAAAATACGTTGAACCTTTCATTCATAAATTCTTCTCAACTGTTGATCGTAGTATGTTTTGCAGTTTACTAAAAATATCAAAGCTACTTATTATTATTTATATTTGTTTTTACCATTTTAGCTCTATCGGATTATAGTATGTTTCCATTGGAAGAATTGCCCAAAGAATTTTTATTATCCATGTACGAATGCTCAAAATATTTTGGTGAACTACAAATGCACGTTATTGAGAGCAACATAGAACGATTTTTAAATGCAAACGAAAACGATAACAGAAAATTATGTCAGCTACAATATTTGGTATCGAATGCATTTGTTAATAGGTATAAAATAAAACCAATCGACGCAGCCAGGGAAATTGTTGGAAAAAATAAACTCGAAGTAAAATTGATTTAAAGAAAATTTAATAGCTATAATTATGGAATAATTTCTTTGTACCATCACAAACACACACACACACACACACACACACACAATTGTAGATTAAAAAATAAAAATATCACCATTATGTCTGATAATGGTGTCATTTTACAAGTGTAATTAGTTTAAATTTCTGAATCTCCCTCGATTTTCAAGATATTCTAAAAAACTTAAAACTAACAATTGAAGGCAAATTTTATCATAAAATTTAGATTTTATTTCGGTTTTTTACATAGTTAAATAATATAAAATTTTATAAATATCATTTCTTTTATTTCATAAGTATATATTGAAGTTTATTTAGAAAATTAATTTTAATTAAAATATATTTAACAAAAAATAACTTGTTTGTAAAATAAACACGTTAAATTGATGTACTTAACTAAGTATATTATTCTGAATTTAATAGTTTCTTCAATTTCACTTGCCGCAAATTTCATCAAGACGGGTAGATATGAATTATTCATTTTCGGAGAAACAACGTAGGATAGAATGTAAAGCAGCAGATAAAGCAAAGTTGCTTCAAGATGATGTGATGAACTTTAAACAATATTCATGGAAAGACGACAACGTTGAAATTTTGTGGTTTATTGTAGATGTAAATAGATATATTTACTAATTTAAATACATTCGACACTACTGTATTATATTCATAAAAATTTTAAAAATATTGATTACCTACTTTATAATATAATCATTTTTAGCGAACTATTTAATACTTGTCTAACTGTTTATATTATTACACACAGGATGCCAAAATTGACTTATGTGATTTGAGTGTACAAATGGGTAAGCCTGTGTCTGTTATACGTAATACGAAATTCTGTGTGGATCAATTAATTGGTTATAGTAACCAAGCAAGATCATTATTTAACATTCCTATAGAAGACGGTATTAAACGCAGAGAGTTAGTATTTATTTATTTTTTATTTATTAATAAAAAAAAAAATGTCTTAATTATTACTCAATTATATTACAGTCATTTTTGGAATAAAGTCCCAAAAACGCGTCATCAAATTCAGTGGTCAATTAATTGTTTGTGACGTAACATCTATTAATATTAGTGACAATATTAACAATAACAGAAGACAACTAGACTCTCTTACGGCCATTTTAGAATCATTAGAGCAACTGAAAAGCGCAGACACTTTGTTATTAATTGGGTACCCTTTGCTTTCTCAAGTGAATGTTGCTATTTTCTACATACTTATTAACATGTTCGCAAAGGTATGTAGATTTAACGTGACTAAAATTTTTACGTCTTTATTTCAATCAATACATATTTTATTGTATAGACTGGAGTGATGAAACCCGATGAAATGAGCCATGCGTTTGTTTTTTGTTCAAAAATAAATGATAAACGTGTTGACGATCTAATAGATCTTTTACGGGATGTAAAAGGTCATATTAAAGATCCCAGTATAACGGAAATTGTTGAAAAACCAGATCAATCATTAATATCATTCTTTCCGGTTGAGAAACTTATGTGTAAGCTTTTCTTTTAGTTTGTTAAACAGTAAACACACATAATAATTTAAACAATAATAATAGGTATAATAATAAACATTTTAACTAGAATATCCTGATCTTTTTTATGTTTCAGTTCAACCTATTTATAAAGATATAGTGACTGTTAATTGTTCGCTCATAATAAATGAAGTAAAGAAAACGGTCTCGTCTTATTTACAACAGAAATGATTATTATTTAATCAATGAATATTATCAATATTTTGTTTACGTTATTTTGTTTATTGTGTTGAATTATATATTAAACACGTGTTAAATTCAATGTTAGTGTTATTTTTTTAAGACATTTTTCATACATGTTTGAATGTTTGGTAAAGTAAAAAAAATGTATTTTAATTAATAGTGATTTAATATTGTGATGATGTGTTTAATTATCCTTTTGGTAAAATCTTAAGGGTTACTTACCATAAATAATTTTAGAAAAATGCTTGTACTTTAATGTATTTACAGAAATGTGTACGCTATTAGTATGTATGATTATTTTGTTTGCTTTTTTTCTCTCTAATTTTTATTATATTTAACGATCAAATGTGAATAGCTCATTTTGATTATATCGAGAAAAGACTGATGGCTGGTACATTTTTTAGTGACTAATTTTTTTTATTGAACAATATGTAATACAAAAAAATTTAAATTTTAAAATAAATAAAATAAAAAATAAAAATGAGACTAAAACAATGGTAAAATAATTTTTTTTGAAATTTCAAACACTTATTTGTTAAACAACCAATTTTTTTATATTTCGTATTTAAAATATTTTTAAAATATAGTTTATATTCGTGAACTATGCTAAGAAAAATCAATGATCTATTAGAATTTTTTTGTTGTTTTAAACGTTTAAACGTACATAGTTTCAATTGTTTTATTTTAAAGGATTATGTTTTTATTGTCCTGCTATATTAAAGATTTTTAATATAAAATACTTATCTTTGTATCATATAACCATATTTTAAGTTTATAACATATTGGTTAGATGATTGAAACAAAGTTCTTATAGAACTAAAAATCAAATAATTAATATACTATTTAGGTATTTTTGTGAAAACAACTGATTATAGTTAGAGACGACGATTTTTTCTAAAATCTATCAGAACATTACCACAAAGAAACCTATAACTTATGACAGTTTTTTCTGTAATGCAATTAATTATCCATTGATATTGTTTCCAGTTCATTAAGGTTAATGAACTATTTTTTTAATTGAATGATTTTATAAATTATAATTAACATTTAATATTATTTGATACTTCTACGTGCGCATTATCCGTGTTATCAGAAATGTCTATAATTCTGGAAATCTGTAGTATATATTAGAATTTATAGTGGTTCTTTAGAATATTCATTTTAAATAATTTTAGTTTTTCGAAATATGAGTTTTTTGAAATATTATAAAAAAATTAATGTTCATTTTTACGTAAAATAACATATATTACATACTTTATATAGGTATTCTACATTTCTACAAGTTGTTGGCCAATTTATATTTAGAAAAATGTTTTAATACAATTTGAGTTATTAAAAAAAAAAAGTGTACCTTAAGAGCGATAAATGTATAGTACTGTAGAGTGTCTCATAATTTCAGTTAAACAGAATACACTTAAACAAATTCTATTTGATTTTATGGTCTGGACAAGATCAATTTAAAAATAAATCTCTCTCATAAACATTTTTTTTTTTAAAACCTAGTATCGTATTTCAAATTTTGGAATTCTCCATTCAGGTTATGTTCGGAAAAGACAGACATACTTTACTATCAAAATATAAAGTTAATAAGAATTTTAACAGGGTACATTTAGTTTTACAAGCAAATCAGTGTTATTTACGTGGACGATATGTTGGAGTCTTAAAATTATATCCTCTTCAAACGTACTTTGACGTAAAATTCGATCACGTATAATGTCGTACACTGCAATAAATTGTTATTCAAATTAATTCGTAAGCGTGTAGCGAATTTCATCAAAATATTATAATCATTTTTGTGAACAATAACTGAGATTATGTGAATCAACGTGATGACTAGGTCCTGAAACTTAATGCTCTTTAAATGCATTAAATTTGCATAAAATTATGCGCTTATAAGAATTAAAGTATGCTTTAAAATGTGTACTCCTATTTATTGTGTACGCATGCATTTTTTTACTTTTACAAAAGGTTACAAAGATTATAAATTTTGGTACATATTTTATTTTTATGAAAATTTAAACAACTTTTTTTAGTAATTTTTCACATTTAATTAAATACCTGTAAATAACAAATTATTTCAATATTGTATATATTTTTTAAATTATGTATTCATTCATTAACGCCGTTACTAATACTTCAAACACATAAATTAATAAATAATATACAATAATTACGAAAAATAAAATAAAAATAGTGTCTACAATACTTTTTATACCAAAAAAAAAAAAAATACGACTTCTGGATAAAGGCAACGATGTACAAGGGGATTTGAGGGAAAATATCAAACAAGTATTAAACTGAATTTTAATTTTTCTTTTTTAATTTATGGACTTTTGGTAATTATTAATATTATTATTTATAAATTACTTTACTATATACTATAAATATAAGTACGGTATTGAACTTAAAATTTCTTGTCGTGTTTCAATTATCGCAATTATCGGATTTACGATTTTCAGAAATGTCCTCCCGGAATTAGCAACGACAATAAATTACCCCCGTAATCTTGGATCCGTCGTCAGTGACCGTCATCCATGTTTGAGTAAGGCCACGGAGTTTTTTTTTCGAACGGCGCGTGGGCTTGAGGAGGTGGTCAACCCTACGTTGGCAGCCATAGACCATTGGATGAAGCAACATGGGCTGCAGCTGGCTCATCCTAAAACCGGGGCTATCATACTCACTTGAATGTGGGGATTCGAGAATCCGGTACTCAGGTCTGGGGGGGAGGAGCAAGAGATCAATGTCAAGAGAAAGTTAAGGTATCTAGGGTTTACCCTGGATTCCTACCTCACCTGTAGTAAACATCTCAAACAAATTGTGGGCAAGGCCTCTGCGGCAGCGGCAGCCTTTTGTGGCTCATGCCCAACTAAGATATCCGATGAAGAAGAAGAGGGCTCATGTCGGTGATCAACAGCAGGCTTCTATATGCAACCCCCACGTAGGCAAGCAAAGTACCAGATCAACATCGGTTCTATTACTCATGCGCAACGCCTTGCGGCCTTGAAGGTCTTTAGAGCTTACCGTACGGTCTCGGCGGACATGGAATTCAATGGATGCGAATTCTGACGAACTCACCCCCGGCCGACTTCTTGGCTATCAAGAGGGCTAGGATTCGGTCGAGGATCGACGACCTGGACTGAACGGTCACCGCGGACACTATTAGAAGAACCGAACACGAAATCATCGTGAGGTGTTGGCAGGCCAGATGGAGCCGAGGCAACAAGGCAGCATGGACCAGGAAGATCCTTCCCAACCTGAGCCGCTTGCTCAAGTGGGCGCCGATGGACCTCTCCTTCCGTCTTACGCAAGCGCTCACTGAGCACGGATGCTTTCGCGAGTACTTACATCGCATGGACAGAGCCACGGACGCCGGCTGCGATTACTGTCAGTGTCCAATGAATACGGTCGAACACACGCTGTTTGAATGTCTGCACTTGACACATAACAGTCAGGAAGTGAACATACGCCCATCCGACGTCCAAGACCTCATTTGTGGACCAGCGGACATTCCGACTCAAGAGAAGGACCCAACACTACACTCGCGACTCACCGAAACTACAGCTCTCGTCGACCGGAAATTTCACCTCACGGTGAGGGAAATCCTTGTTCGGGAGGAGAGAGACGAATGAGAACGTGAGGTTGAAGGGCGTACCGCTCTAAGGGGCGGACCACTCTCAGCTCAACGAGAAATACAAGGCAAGGAACGGGATTAGAGGCCGGCGGGTTTTTACCGGGCCTAGAATAGGACGAGACGGTCACGGAGGAGATAGCGTCCTCGCCGTCGCACCAGCACGAACCGTGGGCGATCGAGCGTATACGGATATACGTGAAATGTATTTTGGACAAAAAGTAATGAGACTGTAAATACGCGTGCTATGAATATCGATGTGTATATTTGTTAGGTTGGTATGACTGTCATCTGTCATCTGCCTTGTAAATTTATACATTGCAACGGTTTTTTTTTTGTGTTTAAAATGGAAATGTCTATAGAAGAAAGAATTCTGATCAAATTTTGTCAAAAAAATAAATATGCAAATTTCTTATTTCGATACATTGAAAATGTTAAAAAAGTGTTATGGCTATGGATGTTTATCAAAATCACAAGTTTTTAAGTGGTATAAATCATTTGGCAAGGGTCATGAATCAGTCGAAGACGAACCTCGTTCAGAAAGGCCACCAACCTTTAATATACTAACCTCTTTACTGATGAAAACATCAACAATATCAAGGAGCTTTTAAGTACTTTCCAATTGTCTATTTGCTCAAAGAGACCTTGTAGATATTATTAGTATATCAAGAGGATTAATACAAACATACATTTAAAAGACAATTTTGGCTTGTCTCGTGTGTCCTTTCGTCATGTTCATAGTTTTTGCACCACGATAATGCATTATCGCGTACTACCATCATTATTCGTCAGTATTTTGTCGAAAATCAAGTGAATGCCGTCCCGCAAGCACCGTATTCGTCTTTTTCCTATTCCTTCCATTGAAATATTACCACTACGTGGACATCGTTTTGAGTCAACAGAAGCCGTACAAGAGAGTACACTGCAGGCCGCTTTGAAGGCTATAATACCTGAGAACCGAGTGTAAAAACTGTTTTTAAGATTGGAAAAAACGTGGGTACTAGTGCATTGTACAGTGCGAGGGGATTACTTTAAAGGAGACACCAGTATATTCGGTTGAATAAAATAATTCCTGTGTCTTTCATCCGATCAATCTAATCACATTTTGTCCTGAGTATACGTGCGGCGGTGTAAGGGAAGGCTGCGGCGACGAAGCGCGGAAAGTCGGACGGCGCTCACGGCCTTGAGGGAACTCAGCTAGCGAGCGGGACCTCGGCCGATCGATACGAAAACGCGTGTGACGACCGTTACACACGCCGCGCACTAAAAACTATCGTCGTTTCCACACACGTCTGGCGGTGCGTAGGTACAATATTATTATACGAGAGCGCGTAACCGCCGTCGTCGACCACCGCCTGCCGGATCCGCCGGTTGTTCGGCGGGTGTCGACGACGGGAGCAGACCTGTTGCGTGCCGAGATCGCTTTCAGCCCGCGCACCGTCATCCCGACCGGATTCGCACGCCGCGAACTCATAAGGCCGCCGACCAGTGTCGTGAATTGGCATTAATTTCTGGTGGCGCAGACAGTCTTGTAAAGTATTCGAGTAAAATTTTTCAAATACTTTTGTGGTGTTAAAATACGTATTTTAAATAATTTTTTTATAATGTCTGTATTTAAAATCACATAGGTTTCTAAATCTTTTTTAGCTATGATGAAACAAAAAAGTAAAATATTATACACATTATTACAATTAATATTGGTAAGTAGGTACAGCGGCGTAAGCAGAATTTTCCATTGGGGAGGGGGGCTTGAAAATAAATAAATATTCAATAGACATAAGATTTTGCTTATTTCACTATAATATATAATTACGTAAAACGGCACTGCTCCCGATGTTTTATGTTATATTATTAGATTCTGAGCGGAAGGATGAATCTATTGTTTTCACAATGATGTGTATTTTAATATATTTTTTGCTATCCTGTGTACAGATTTTCGAACAGAAGGAGCTAGTGCTCCGATCTCTTGGGCCACAGTTTGTTTTCGGCAGCAATTCGCGTCTAGTTAATACTTTAGAGAGGTCACTTTTCGATTTTCTCAAAAGCACCTAAAAATTGAACTCAAAAACGCTAAAAATGCAATTTCGTCTAAATCGATTGTGGTTTATTTCTTCGTAATTTTGAAACTAATAGTCATAGAAACCTGAAATTTTCAATAAATATGTAACTTTAGACTACATTTACGAAAAAAGTAAGCTCCGCTCAGAATCGTTTTATCGAATGCAATGACTTATCATTGCTTTCAAATTTAAAATAAAAACAAAACTCTAAAATCTTTATTCAAGTAATTCACTTAAGCGATATCCACAACACCCCGTGGCTCGTTTTTTTTTCTTGCTTTCGACCGTCGTCCTTATCGCACGCATTTGTCGATCTCGTCTAGTATTACCATCGTGTTTACGTATGTTTACTCTATCCATTTTGTTGCGTAATAAATTGTTTTTTTTTTTGTTAATCGTTACACGTCGTGTTATTTTCTTCAACTTTGGAGTCAGAATAAACAACCAAAAACCATAAAAATTTATTATATTATAATATACAGGTACCAATAATATATTAATATAATTTTTATTTCTAAACGAATTCAAAAAAGAAGATGGTTCTAAATTCGGTTGTATTTTTATTATTATTTTTTTAATGTATGTTACCTCATAACTCTGTCATTTATGAACCGATATGGATGAATCTTTTTTATATGACAGATTATCACCTCCCGATGGTCCCGAACCAATTTTGTAAATATTGGTTTTACAAAATTTTAAAACCATCCTTTCTTACATATTTTCTTTACAAAATAGTTTCGATATTTCACATCTGATAGGCGTCCTGCGAAGGCTCAGTTTTTTTTTTTATTACGTTTTTATTTTATTTTATATACTCATTATTTGAAATCATCATTGCACTTATTAATGTCATACTACTCGTATTATTGAATAACCATCTTTTTTTCTTATTTTTTATTTGCACCAAACTGTATAATACTCGTATCATCAATAAGTACTTAAATAAGCTTCAAAATCGCCCCTGAGTAACTAGCTGCAATACATATGAATGTTATGTATAAATTAATACTTTAAAATATATTTAAAAAAAAGCAATTATGAAGAATATATTAAATTATTATTCTAATCGCCCAGCTAGCTTTTGTTTCGCATAAAACTTCAGACAAAATATTCCGATTCACCTTTACTAAAATGTATATGATAAGAGTAGAGCATATTTTAAGGAATTTGTACTGGGTGGCATTATGACTAAGGACTTAGTCTCCAGGTATATATTTAGTTTATGACTTATTTAAAAAATTGTTCACCACCCGTGCTCTGTTCATGACTAGTTTCTCTGGGATAATTTGCAATGTACTATAATAATTATTATACCTAACTAACCACTGGGTGGCACTAATTTTTCACTACTCACTAGGTAGCACTAGTGCCACCTACTTTATAATATGTTAAAATATAATCTGGATAAGGGACAATATATCAATAACACTTTATTATTATTCCAATTATTATTTTTATTGTAATTTTGTTATTATTGTTATTTTTATCATTATCATTATCATTATCATTATTATTATTATTATTATTATTATTATTATTATTATTATTATTATTATTATTATTATTATTATTATTATTATTATTATTATTATTATTATTATTATTATTATTATTATTATTATTATTATTATTATTATTATTATTATTATTATTATTATTATTATTATTATTATTAAAATGACAACTATTTTTCCTTAAAACTTTTATATATATCAAACACAATAATTTTTATGTATTATTTGTATTTGAAAATTGATTATTTATTATAGATTCTTGGATGTTGTGAAAAAGTGAATTACTTAGAAAAAGTTTTAGAGTTTTGTTATTAGTATAAATTTGAAAGCAATATTAAATAATTGCGTTCAATAAAATTATTCTGGGTAAAGAAATACCATTTATTATTAATATACAATAATGAATTTTGAATAAAATCACGTTTTTGCAGTTTTTAACAAAATGTTTTGTAATTTTTTGTGTTGCGATAAAATGTACTGAGATAATCAAAAATGACATCCTAAAATTTGCTACCAGAAAAATAGAAACAGGTGTAACGATTGGAACACTCCTACCAGACGAAAAGTTGTAAACAGAATAAAATAAATAAATAAATAAACCGTTGTTATAAAACCAATATCTTCCTCGCTTCGCTCAAAATCTAAAAAAAAAAACATTTTTAAATAATAATAATTATATAAAAATATAATTAAATTATACCTTAGTGAATTGTTTTATTTGTGATTGTCATTTGTTATAAATTTATCTGAAATAAATTTTCTCTTTTATAACTGACGTACAAACAATATTTAAATTCAGTTTTTAGTATTTATTTAGGTAACTACAAATACTCGTAGACATATACATATGTACATAAATTATTATTATTCTATTTACATTTATTATTTATTCATTTGTTTACCCAAATATAAAACAAATTATAAATTACAATTTGTATCGAATCATAAAATTCACATATGATACATCAACGGGAAAACTTTTGAACCACGAAAACATTTAATAAAATATCTAATTAATAATAATAATAAGCAATGTAATACAAATTATATGTTTTTTTTTTTTTTTTTTAAATGTGTAAATCCGCGAGGGCTATGGTTATTGGCTCATGTAGGGTACTTATAGTGATATTTCAGAGTTTTATTATTATTAAGAATTTGAAAATTATATCATAATAAGCTTTATTACAAAATATGGTTTTTTGAGCTATTAAAAAATAAATTATTACAATATATGTAATTTTATTCATATAACATTAATTTTATCAATTATACGTATTTATTTTATAAAATTGGAATATATGGTATCATTAATGGTTTTATGATACATAATTACATATTTTGAATCCTATACGTCATTTGTCTATCAGCAAAATTCATTGAACCATTTTATATACACTTCAATATTCGATATAAAGAGAAAAAAATATATTTATATAAATTGAAAATGTAGTCTTACAGCACGGGATTTGAAAAAAGACGAGTACAACTCTTTTAGAACTCATAGGTAAGTAGATAACTTTCACATATATAATGTTTATAAGTCGTGACCAAACGTGTTCATATCGGATTTATTGTATGTTTATCTCATATTCTTGAACAATCCACACAATAATTCAAATGCATACACATTTAAAATAAAAAGAAAACAATAATCCGCCTGAAATATGAAATGTATATGTATATAAAGTGACGTGGTGAACATGGTCTGAAATTGACAATGCCCGTGTCTTTGACTAGACATTTTTTTGGTAGACCTTAAAACATTGAGTATCTTAAGGATGGGCTTTTGCCTAACCCCTTAATCTTGAATTAATTTAGGGGGGAGTGTTTTAAAAATGTTTATTTGCCCGCAATTCAAATATCACTCGCTACGCCACTGTGTATGACGTATGTATCATGTAAATCTGTAACTATACCATTATCTGTTGTTGATAGGAATAATCAAAGCAATTCAAGAAATATCACTGGAATCATTTTCAATGTAACTGAACGAAATTGGAATTTAAAATAAAACGTTATCAACATTCAAAATAAAATTGAAAAATTTTCTAAAAATATTGTTTGTACTGTATATATAATATATATTTATAAATATATATATTTTTATGTTTTAAGTTTTTGTGAAATACTCAAAATAATTTTTCATCAATATCAAAAATGTAAATTTAAAGTACTTAAAAATACTTTTTAAAATTCCACGATTTCATAAATACGTTTTATAACATTTTAATTAATAATTTATGTTCTACGTCTTTCACTAATTTACTATTCACTGATCACTACATTATTTGAAGATACTTCGGAAAATTGGTATGGTATATTCCAATTTAAATCTTTGGTTCTGATAAAATATTTTAAGTATTTGGTTGGTCCATTTTTTTTTCTAATTGAACATTATTTTTATTTATTTATGTATAATCCATTCTATATATTATGCAATACTCATACTACTATAGACATACCCAATATATTAACCGCACATTACCTTTAAGAATATTGTTAGATAATTATTAATTACGAAAAAGAATAAATAAATGCGTGCAA
Source organism: Slavum lentiscoides (assembly GCA_032441835.1). Taxonomy (NCBI): domain Eukaryota; kingdom Metazoa; phylum Arthropoda; class Insecta; order Hemiptera; family Aphididae; genus Slavum; species Slavum lentiscoides. Next base: position 34,423,011 of record CM063706.1, on the reverse strand, counting down.
TTTAATTTTGTTGACTATTTAGTTATTTTATTAAAGGCGTTAAAGGTAACCATTAGTAATGGTTAAAAAGAAAAATTATTGCAATTGAGAAAAAAAATTATCAATTTAAAGCAGATAAAAAAATATCTAAAAAATATATCAATATCAATATGATTGTGTAGATTTTTAAATCACCAAAATTGGACTCGAAATAATCTCACATTTTTTTCTTCAAAATGATATTTTCTGCCATTTTAGATTTGATTTAAACTGAATTTTTTTTTAAAACTTGTAACGATATATTAATATAATCAACCATAATTACTACTAACATAGTATTTTGTAATGAAAATATCTTTATTTAACCATACGTCAATTTTGTTCATATTAGTGTTATAGATAGCGCCACAGTTAATATTTTTGCCTTACAAAATACAACTCAATTTTGTTATAATAATAAAAATATTAAAAAAATAAAAGGTAGCGAGCCACGGGGTTATAAATGTCACTTGAGTGAATTACTTGTTTAATGATTTTGGAGTGTACTATTATCACTATAAATTTGAAAGCAATGATAAATCATTGCATTTGGTAAGACGATTCTGAGCGAAGCTTCGGTGTAATATTTTGGGTGTATAACAAAAACTAATCCTTTTTATGAATTAAACAACTCAAAACCTCTAATTTCTATAAATCGTCCAAAATCAAAAGAAAGTTGTTGAAAATTTGTTTTCCTTAATATTATATAAATTTACATATTTGATGAATATTTCAAGTTTCTATAACCATTAGTTTCGAAATTACAAAGAAATAACGATAATCGATTTTAACGAAATCGTGTTTTACCGCTTTTATGTAATGAGAAAATCGAAAAAATTACCTCTTTAAATAACCAACTGGATGCAATTTGCTACTGGAAACAACTGACAAGGTATGTCTATAAAGATTGGAGATAGATTATTATTATTATTATTATTATTATTATTATTATTATTATTATTATTATTATTATTATTATTATTATTATTATTATTATTATTATTATTATTATTATTATTATTATTATTATTATTATTATTATTATTATTATTATTATTATTATTATTATTATTATTATTATTATTATTATTATTATTATTATTATTATTATTATTATTATTATTATTATTATTATTATTATTATTATTATTATTATTATTATTATTATTATTATTATTATTATTATTATTATTATTATTATTATTATTATTATTATTATTATTATTATTATTATTATTATTATTATTATTATTATTATTATTATTATTATTATTATTATTATTATTATTATTATTATTATTATTATTATTATTATTATTATTATTATTATTATTATTATTATTATTATTATTATTATTATTATTATTATTATTATTATTATTATTATTATTATTATTATTATTATTATTATTATTATTATTATTATTATTATTATTATTATTATTATTATTATTATTATTATTATTATTATTATTATTATTATTATTATTATTATTATTATTATTATTATTATTATTATTATTATTATTATTATTATTATTATTATTATTATTATTATTATTATTCATGGTACAGTTTCAACAACTTATGTTATTAGCTTACAAAATGTTAATACTAATGCTACATATGAATGGGTAGGTACATTGTTTACCTTCTCTTCTTTTTTTAAGTGCTGTGCCTTGTCGCTTTTGACCACCACTCTCTGTTTAGGGTAACTTCTTTCAAGTGGCTTTAGTTGTTAAGGTTAAACGCATGTAGAGTGTCTTGAAAGAATGACTGCCTTGGTCTTCCTCTAGGTCGTGTTCCTAACACTTTCCCTTCAAAGATGTTCTTAATAAAATTTGTCGGCGTTGGGCAGCGGACTTAATTTGATTTTCTACCGACACAAAGTATCCTTAGTACTGCTATTGGGTAACAATATAGTTGCTCAAATAAGTGGCGTGCTCGGACGATGCGCGGTCCCGGGGCGGTGACATTGTGGTGGCAAAGGGGCCGTTTTATTCGAGTCCAGCCGGGTTCGTCCCGGTGTGCTGGTCCGGGAATGTGTCGGTCACGTGCTGGGCGGCGAGTTTACTCGTCGGTATAGTCGCCGTGAAGACCGGTCTTGATCCGGTTGCCGGTACTCGAGAGCGGCGGGTAACTGTCTTGTCGTCTGCTCGTCGGGATTATACCGCGAGTGGTTGCCTTCGCTCGTCGGGTCTTATGCCGTGGTTGCCTTCGCTCGCCGGGACTTAGACCGCGAGCAGTTGCCGCTGGTCGTCGGGGTTTAAGTGGTCGTATCTGCTCGTCGGGTCTTAGACCGCGAGTGGTGGCCCGCTCGTTATTCGCCGCGATCACGGTAATGTCAGTGCTTAAAACTGCCCGTTTATCGTACTAAACAGTGTTGTACAAATTCTCTCCTTATTCCTATGTCGTGTATCGCCGCGTCGAATGCCGGTCGCTGGTGACGGCGTCGTCGTAGTCGTCGTAGGCGCTGTAGTCGCCGCAATCGCCGTAGTCGCAGTATCGGCTGTATCCGCCGTGGTCGTCGTCGAGTTGTCTCCGGTGTTTTCTTCAATCACTTGGAAGTCTTGAGAGTACTTGTTGATTGAAGAGTTTGAGATGGAGTGACTTCTGGGGCCGAGATGCACCGGTATATAAGCTTGTCTCATTTCCTGTCTTGGCCCCATTCGTCGTATAGTTGTGTTTTGGTACTCATAAGTGACCTTTTCGTCACCCTGGGACGAAGATGTCATTTTCGTTACTCAACGTAGTTTTGAGTTTGAAGAGTGACACATTTCTCCCTCGTCGGACATTATAGTCGTGTCAGTTTGTGGCCCTGAAAAGGGCCGTTTTATCGAATCATGCTCGTGGTTGTTCCGTTAGTGACCGGGGACGGCAGTAACAGTTTTGAGACCGTGACGGAACCCCGGCAATCGTTTGTTAATGGCAGCCTTGTAAATGCTTGTTGAATCTTGTTAGCTTTGCCATTTTTGGCGTCGGTCCGTGTGGTGCGAGTTGTTCAATTATATAATTTGTTGCTTCGGACAGGTTTACTTTGTCGTTTTCGCTTTTCTGTGTGACCAATTCCAGTCGACTGGTTGGTTCCATTGACTGCTGTTTGGCTTTTCTGGGTCATATTCACCGCCGTCACCCAGTTTATGATGTCTTGGTGTTTCCTTCGGTCCTTTCCTTGTTTTTGTTTGTGGTTGTGATTTTTACTGCTCGAACTTGTTTTATCTTCTTTTTCCGTTTTGTGTTTTCGTCTTCTTTCCTCCGCGGCTCGTCTCTTCGCCAATTCATGACTTTGGTGATGCGTGCCATTAGTGATCCATTTTCTTCGGTTTGGCCGTATATATATATATATTTTGTTGTTTCGTTGTTTCTATTGGTTGTAATTGGTTGATTCTCGGCCCAAATGATATTGTTCCATTTTCGAAGCTACCCGATCTTATTATATTTTATGTTTTATTTTATGTCTGTGAGTCCGCCGCCTCGTGATAAAGGCGAACTTCCGACATGTTTATCATTTCTTCTTTCCTTTTTGTTGTATTGTAAATGTTGATGGTATTTTCTCCGACGATCTTGGTTACTTCGTACGGTCCCTCGAACAAGTTGAATAATTTCCTAATTTCTTTCTGGTTGGTGTTGGACAGATGATGACTCTTTATTAACACCTTTTGTCCTATCACGATCTTACGTTTTGGTTTTATGTTCTTGTTCGCTTTTTCTTCTCTCTTTGTGCTTTTGTCTTGATTTTCTCCGCCACCATGCAGAGGAGAACTTCGTGATCCGTGTCTTGTGGCTGTGTCGGAAATTGTATTATTTTTTCTAATATGTTGTCGGGACGTTGTCCGGTCATTATTTGTGTTGGTGATGCTTCTGTGATCTCCGATTTCATTCTATTTAGCCAATATTCGATTTGTGGTAATAATATGGTCCACTTCGAGTGTTGGTCGTGGCAGTAGGTCCTCAATAGCCTCCCAATTTCTCGGTTGTATCGCTCAACTGGGTTTGACTGGGGGTGGTATTTTGTTGCCAGACACGGTTGAATATCAATTCCTTCAATTTTTCTTTCCACTGTTTTGACGTGAACTGTGTCCCGTTGTCTGTTAGTATGTATTGTGGCTTTCCAATCAGTGGGATATAGTTTGTCTCTAGTCTGTTGAGTATCGCTTTTGTTGTCGCTTTCTTTAGTGCGTATAGTTTTATGTATTTTGAGAATGTGTCTAGAATTGCTAAAATAAAATGGGTTCCTCCACGACCAGTGGGTAGTGGCCCATTAAATCCAAAGACAATTTCTCGAGTAGGTGTTGAGGTTTGTGTGAAGTGGATTTTCCCCTGTTGTCATAATTCAATGGTTTGTTTTTCTGACATATGTCACATTCACGAACTATTTTTGCGATTTCTCGGCTCATGTTTTTAAACGTACACGTGTCCTTTAATATGTTGTGTGTCTTGAACCTTCCGGGGTGGCCAGATGTTTCGTGGGTTTCTTTGATTATCGATCTTGAGAGTGCCTCCGGTATTACAGCTTGCCATCGGTTGGTCGATTTATTTTTTGCGAACAAAATGTTGTTCTTTGTCGTCATGTTTTCTGAGTGTCTTTCTATTAGTTTTTTTATTTTTTCGTCTGCCTGTTGCCATTTTGATAAGTTTTCGATTTTTTTCTTTAGTTCTTTGCTGAACGTCGTTATGGTCAATTTGTTTATTGACACTCTTGGCTCAGTCCTTATTTCGTTTGTCCTTGGGTATCTCGTTAGTGTATCGGCTGCTATGTTGTCTTTTTCCGGAATATGTATTATATCGAAGTCAAATTCTTGTAGTGCTAGTGCCCATCTCGTTAGTCGTCCGTTTGTTAGCCTACATTGTTTGATAAATGTTAACGCGTGGTGGTCCGTTTCTATTATTATTTTATGACCAATTATGTATTGCCGAAATTTATTGCAGCAATATATACTAGTGCGAGCGCTTCCAGCTCCGTTGTGGTGTATCGTCTCGGCCGCCTTTAATGTTCGGCTCGCAAATCCAAGTGTTGCTCGCTTGTTGTCGATTATCTGGTACAGTTCTCCGCCAATAGCCGCGTTTGATGCGTCGGTGTTTATGTGTAGAGGTTTTGTGAAGTCCGGGAATGCTATTATCGTGTCTTCCAAAAATGTTTCTTCGATTTTTAAAAGCTTCCTGGTGTTGTTTTTCCCATTTCCACCCCACGTCTTTTTCAACAGCCCGATTAATGGTTCCATTGTATGTGCATATTTTCGGCGTATTTCTGTAGAAATTCAAAGCCTAAAAAACTTTGGAGTTCTTTCCGGTTCCTTGGTTCCGTGAAGTCTTGGATAGTTTTTATCTTGTCCGGGTCCATTTTTATTCCTCCTGTTGATATTATATGCCCTAAGAAGCTCACTTCTTTTCTGAAGAATTGGCATTTGTCGATATTGACCGTGACGTTGTAATCTTTAAATTTCTCTAGTACTTTATTTATATGTTCGAAGTGTTGTTCTGTATTTTCTGACGTGATCAAGATGTCATCTACATATATTGTGACAAAGTCGTGCACTAAATTTCCTAAAATTTTGTCCATACACTTCTGGAATTCCGCTCCGCTAATGTTTAACCCGAATGGTAGTCGTTTGTATGAGTAGTTGCGGCCATTTATTAAAAATGAACATGGTGCCATGCTTTCTTTAGATAGTGGGATCTGCCAATATCCTGATCTCAGGTCCAACGTGCTGATACATTTTACCGATTTGAATTTTGCTAAGATCTCTTCTATCGCCATGGGTCGCTCACAATCAGGTATAATTTGGTTATTTATTTTCCTTGCGTCCAAACATAGGCGCACTTCCCCATTTTTTTTAAATACCGGTACGATCGGGATTGAGAATGGGGAGTTGGACCTCTCGATTATCCCCATTTCTAGCATTCGCTTCACTTCTGTCTCCACTGCGTTTTGTTTGGCCAATGGTATCGGGTACGGTCGTACGCAAATTGGCGTGTCATCTCTCAATCTTATTTTGCACTCGTAGCCATTTATTTTTCCCGGAGTGTCTCTGAATACTTCTGGGTATGACTCCAGGATGGTGTCCAATAATTTTGTTCTGATAATATGCCCAATCAAACTATTCTTCCTTTTTCTAATACTATTCATTAAATTTTTTTGTTCTCCAATTTCTTCTAAAACTCTTTAATTTGATTTTCTTTCTATCCAGGATATTTGTCATTTTCTTCCACATTCACATTTCTGCTGCCTTCGGTCTATCTTCCTCATTTTTTCTTATGTTCCAGGTTTCACTCCCATAATTCAACACATTCCAAATAAAAAAAATAAAACAAATTCTCTCCTTATTCCTATGCTTAGATGTTTGTTTGTTAATAGGTTCTTTTTCAGGAAAGCTTGTTTAGCGGGAGCAATTATTTTTCCCACATCATACTTGGTGCTGTTTTGATTGTTAATCATGCTGCCTAGGTAACAGAATTCGTTTGCTTGTTGAATCTGAGCTCCATTAAGTTAAATGTTGCTATTTATGATGTTTAGCATTTTAGTTATTATCATTGTTTTTGTTTTCAGAACGTTTATTTTTAGTTGGAAATTAGACAGCTTGACAACTTTCATCCAAAAATTGGATGAAACAACAACAAATAAATTGTTTACAATTATAGCAGATTGCTATGAAAATGGTATTATATCAGAAAGGCAATGCCAACGATTTCTCCAACTACCGAACTATAGCAATTCTGTTCAATGCTTCAAAAATGTTGCTGAACATTGTTAAAAATAGGTTAAAAGGGAAGATAGAAGAACAGATCGTTGAAAATAAATTTGGATTTAGAAGGGGGAAAGGTACGAGAGAAGCGATTATAGCAATTAGACAAAACTTGAAAGAAGAAGAGAAGTAGATCGAACAACTTACGCCACATTCCTAGATTTGGAGAAAGTCTTTAATAAGATAGACAGGGTTTTACTTTTTAAACTCTAAATGTGAAAGGTATAGACTGGAGAGATAGAAGACCTTTACAAAAACCCTTATAAAAATCAAACTACTATCATAGATGTCAATGACTGTACAAGGGTAGCCAAAATTAGAAGAGGTGTTAGACAAGGATGTCCTCTACCTCCCTACTTAATCAATATCTACATAGAAGCGGCTATCAGTATAATGAAAATGAAATCCTCTGGAATAAAGATAAATGGTCAAAAAATACATTGTATACGTTTTGCTGAATCGGAGATTAACATAAATAAAATGCTGAATATTTTATCAAACGCGCTGTCCAACATTGTTTATAGTATATATTTTAATAATTTATAATTATACAATATACATATTAATATATTTAAGAAATAAAATTTTTCGGTTGCTGATTTCTTCATTTAGGCTTAGTGCTTTGTAAAAGTTGTCTGGAATTCTTATACTGCACCTAGTTTCTATGTGGTTTTGACAGTAGATTAGAAGGTACTTGAATGGGTTTATCACATATTAGGCACAGAATTGGTTCTTCCTTACGCATGAGATGGCCATGGGACATCTTTGAGTTACCAATTCGAAGTCTGTTAATGATTATTTCGTCTTTGCGATTAAATAATTGTGGTTTAGGCCAGTAATTGATAGTATTTATATTAATTTCTCTGAGTTTGTTATTTGGTGTGCGTTTATTTGTACGATTGATTAGAACAGAACATTTAAAAGTATATATTATGTGTTAGTATTTTGAATACTTCACAAAAATTATTTCAAACACATTGGTAATACATTTTTCACTAATATGAATATCAAATTTAAAAAAAAAATCATTAATTGGTATTTGGGGAGGTCAAATATTTTATTTTTGAATTCTGTGTTTATAAATTCAACACAAATACTAATAAATAAATTTAAAATATATATTATATATGTTTATATATTATTTCAAATCATATTTTATAATGTAATTAATTATCATTTTGCTAAATTTATGTTCTATTTTATTAAATGTTGATGAAATTTATAAAACATTAATAAACATAAAATAAAGAAAAATAAATAAAACGACAATAACGTTAACTATTCTTCTTTATTTTCAGATGGTGGATCTTGGAAACCACAAAATTTTTTCGGAGATTGTGTTTCAATGAAAACTAAAAATAAAATAAAATAAAGAGTTAATTCAAAAGTTTGATTACACATAGTTATAATTGAATGAAAATCGAAATTAACTATAAAAACGTACGTCTTTCGCCCAAATTACTATTCATTATACTTATAATATATTTAAAGTATTCCCGTGCAAATTCTAAAAAAATTCATTTTAATGATTTAGTATTTTAATTGTAAAAATAATTTACCAATATTATATAAATAATTACTAATTTAAGATTATCCATTAGGTCTACTATATATCTACGTCTATACTAATATATATAGTTACGGCTCTTATTTTTTTTGTCTTTGATAAACTTAAAACTTTAAAACCGATTTATATGTGACTTCCAGCATTATTGCTAGAAAATCTCATGTAGTAGGTAAGAGCAATATTTATTACATTTTGCTAATGAAATTCGTTTTTTGCATTCAATATTTTAGTGATAATTTACACAATAGACTTTTATTAATATTATACTGTAGCAAAGCGAAACGTGGTGTTAAGTGATTAGATATCAAACAATTGATAAATTACTAAATACAAAGTTTATACATATAACGTTGTACACAAATCCAATTTAATTTTTAACATATAAATTTTGTACTCATTCATTTTTGCCACATATATTTTCCATTTTAAATTACGAGTATACCTTATAAATATGTATCAATTTTTTTCTTACATTGTAAAATTTATTAAATTATATTAAGCTCAATAAATTTATATATGTTTTGATATTTGCTTGTTCAACATACCATAATGAAAACCATAATCTAAAGCTATTAAAAAAAATAGAAATAACTATATATATACAGTACACATATACGTATATCATATATGTATATATGTTACCAGCAATGTGAATAATAAAACCTTATACATTATTATTATGCATAATGCCAAAAATTATCAGGAAATGTATATAATAATCACATTGACTAGGCATTATGAATAATGTCTAACACAAAATGTCAGGAAATGTAAAAATATTTATAGGCAATTGAAAATATTTCAAACGGATGATGACTTTTACCAGCTTAGTACAAGGGACAATATACTAAAACATTTATACACAAATAGTAGAAGTCAATTTACAATATGCCAGAAAAATTTATTAACTATTGAGGAGGTGTCCCAAAAAGCAGTTGCCCTTAAAACAGTTGCAACTTGCAACCAAACAATCCTTGGGCACAGGTCAAGGTTTTTATAAATGTTCGTATAAAAATAAATGTATAAACAAAAAGTGTATTTGCCTAAAAAATAATGTTATTTGTAATTCTAAATGGCATTCATCATTAACATGTACTCGTACTTATAAATAAAATGAAATACACCATTTAATATTTATGTATAAGAATGTATACCAAATTTTCTATTTTGTTATTTGCCTAAAAATGTTTGGGCATTTTAAATAATGACTATGTACCTATTATGAATAATACCTAGGCAATATATGACAAAAATATTAAAGAAAAAATTATTATTTAAATTGCCTTAAGTCATACGACATTATGCATAATACCTAAATTTTTCCCATTGCCGGTAATATATTTAAAACAGTAAACTGAAAATTTCCTTCACAAACCACCTCCCGGCGAATCAATGCTTTAATCGATTCTTTTCGTTCACTCACTCCACACAAGCTATCTTATTCATTATTCATCGCGCATATGATTGTGTTTAGAGCATATAGCTTGTACTTAATATATTTTAATTAAAAATCATATGACTTCCGACTTTTATAGCACATATAATACTAATAATAATGCATTAAAATTCGTACTATTTTACTCACTATACGTGTAATACGCATGCCACAAAGCATTTTCAATATGTTCTACAAAAATGAAAATAACGAACAATACAATTTATATTTTATTTGTCCATAAAATATGTTTCGTGGTAGTAACCATGAGTAATAGGGAATATAATATAAATTATAATAATAACGTAATTATTACAAGAAATATTATAATAAATTATAATATTATAATGTAAATAATATCGTCATCAATTCCTAAAAGCAAAGCTTTGTTGAGACAACTTTGTAATTTGTTGTCCTTCTGTCAGATGCCATTCGTTTCATTTGTTCATAAAGATTGACATCTATTCTATAAAGACATCTTTGATGATGTTTGAAGTCCATTGTCTTGGTCTCTTACCTAAAATTTAACCTTCAAAAATGTTCTTAATAAAAATTTAAAGCCTCATTACATGTCCTATTAATTTTATTTTCTTGGCCCAGTAGATATTTCCTTTTATCAATATCTAGGAGTACTTGTTCATGTGTTTTTCTTTCTATCGATATTGTCTTAATCATCTAATTCCACACTCACATCTCCTCTGCTTCTAATCTTTTTCTTTCATACTGTCCTAAAGTCTATGCCTCACATCCATATGTCAGCACGTTTCACACAATAGTCTTCACAATCTTATATTTTTTTATCTAAGTTAAGGTGTTTATTTGTTAATAGCTTGATTTTTTTTTAAATACTTGCTTCGCTAACATAATTCTTCGTTTTATATCCTTCCTTGTCCTGCTGTCATAAGTCATTATACTTCCGGGATAACACAACTCTTCAACTTGCTGGATGGCTGCATTTCCTTGTTTAATGTTAGTTTCCACATAACCCGTTTTACTTACAACATATAAGTTATAAGCATACATTAGGTTTTTAAGACATCGGTTTTTAACTGATATTGATTTAGATTGTCTGATAGGGTTTCTAGTTTTAAGTTCATTTAATTTTTTAATTCAGAAAGCACAACTATAACATCAGAAAACCTTATACTATGTATGTATTCCTCATTTTGTTTCTACTCCAGATGTTTGTTCTTTCATTTTATTTATTGTAAATTCAATGATCAGGTAAGGGGATAGAAGACAATTTTATCTCACGCCTTTCCTAATTTTAGCTTCTTTTTTGTTTTCATTGACATCGATATTAATACTATGTTCTTCGTATATGTTCAGGATCATTCTCCTGTCTCTCCAATCAACGTTCTTCTGTTTTAATATTTCAAACAGTAGTTTCCAATTCATCTTATCGAAAGCTTTCTCCAAGTTTATGAATGTTAGGTATGTCACTTTAAATCAGGTCTTTTATCCAGTATCCGTCTCAAATACAACATTCTTTCTTTTCTTTCTATTCATTTTTAAAACAAAACTGATCATAGAACGCCTGAGATAAGATTGAAATTGTACTATAGTTTGAGCATTCATTTGCATTTTGTCATTTATGTATTGTTATCAATTTACTTTTAATGAAGTCAAATGGAAATATTCCAGAGTCGAGACTAATAGATTCTTAGTTATTTTATTACAATTTTATAAACATTTATTTAAAAGTTTTTTTTTTTTTGTACTTTTTATCGTTTAAATAATTTTGACTCAATACTAAATACAAATGTACGTCATTAAATAACAAATATTATTATAATAATGTTGCATGCTATAATAACATGATTTTTAAACAGTGAATGAATTGTGTATGGCCCCTATGCCCATATGCAGTTGGAGGGTATTCTATTATCATAAAACTGACCAGTGGCGTACTGACGGGGGGTTTAGGGTTTTAGAGTTAAACCCTCCCCCAGGACCAAAGAAAAAATTATATTTGTAACAACGATGTGTTTTTTTCTTCTAACAACTGTACCCAAAAATTTTAACAGAAGGGATGCTGCAATCATTACATGTAGCACTATTTTTCGCTAGTAAATTACATGTAGTTGTTACTTTAAAAATGTCGTTTTTTGATTTTCTCAATACTTTTTTTAAGCGTCAGAAAAAACTACCAAAAAATTAAATAAAACAGTAAAAACGCAATTTCGTCAAAATCGATTATCGTTTTTTCTTCGTAATTTCAAAACTAATGGTCATAGAAATTTGAAATTTTCAACAAATATGTAACTGTAGACTGTATTAACAAGACAAATTTTCAACAAATCTTGAAAATCGTGAAGTCACAATTTCTTTTTATAACCATATTAAATTTTTAGACAAATTTATATTTGATATATTTTATTTGATTTATTTTAACAATATGGTTGAATTCAAAATATTATGGGGACGAAGTTTCAATATTATATATACCCCCACAAAGAAATTGAAAGTACGCCACTGAAACTAACTGAACAGTGTAGAAAGGAAATTGAGCCTTTGTACAATACTTAATAAAAAAAAAAAAACCATTAAATATATTCTATATACATTATTTTTATAAACGGGTATTTTTTATATACACTGAGAATAAAATTATTATTAATTTTCCGTAATATATTTAATAATTTGCACTCTTTTCGAAAGAAAATATGTAAAATAGATAGGTAGTATAAAACATAAATATATAGTTCCTTTCATGCTCAAACAACTTACTACCAAAATGATTCTCCACTATATCTACATAATTAATTACATATTAACAAAGGTAATTAGTAAGATTAGTTATTGCCCGTAATAGTCAAGATTCTATTAAATAAAATTTAATTCGTAGTGCATATAATATATTTATATATATATATATATATAATACGAATACCGGTAAAACATAAGATTTAAAGGTTACACCTAGACTTTACTGACTGTCTCAGTAACTATCTTATTTCTTTTTAATCTTAATTTATGTTTTTTCAAAGATTATTGATAAATTTTAATAAATACAAATGTACACATATTATATAATGTCTCTTATATGGTACATGCAGTAAGTAACCGTAACTAAATTTTATATTGTATAGATAAAATATTTATTTTGATACTTATATGTCAAACTATTTTAATTTTAGATATTTTTAATTATTATTTTAATTTTATCCGTGAACTTACTACGGCATATATTCCTTTTTCGGTAACACTACCTTTCATAACATAATATAATAAAATATTGTATTAATTTTTTATTTCTTACAAAAAAAATCCATAGTGCTCTGTTTTAATATATAATATAACATTTTTCTAATTATGCACATATTAAACTAAGAATGTTATAGTTACAATTTTCTGAGTCATCATTGGCGTTTGACTTATATTCATTAGAGCACCATTTACTTGGAGACAGAATATCAGAATAATCATCTCCAATGTAATTATAAAATTTACCTATTAACAAAAGTTCTATTTAATTATTATGAATATCAGTTACCAAATAAGTTCATCATTTATTTTCTCGTCCAATAATGAGTTTATGAACTTTACTTTACTCTGGTCGATTTACAATAATAATATATACCACTTATTCCATCAGTGTAGAGCATTTCAAAGTATTTAATTGCAGTTCCTAAATTATAAATAAATACATCATAATATATAAAACCGTAAATTGTGTGTATATGTGTTTTCATCTAAACACAGATTAATCTATAATAAATATATTTATTATGAGACTTGATATTTTTTACTAAAACAATTGGTACATGAGACAAAGATTTCCAATTTTATGAAATGACTTAACGTCACATGTTATAAATTATTAAATTTCTACATAAGTGTGCATGTGTTACAATTAAAGAAATATCTCTTGTTAAGTGAATTAAAAAATAAAAAGCATTGTAATAAAAATACAATACCGTTTTTTGATTCTTGTCTGACTCTAAGTTCATTAAACGCTAACAAAAAATAAAACTTTAGATTTATATAATTTATATTTACCCGTCAATTTATATTTTTGATATCTTATTAGTACATACATTTCATATCGATTTAGTGTGCGTTCAAGCAGTACAGAACAAAAATATACATTTAAATTTAAGAGTTATTTTCTTTTACAGCTACTTACATAATTTTTCCACCGCATACATGAAAGCTTTATGAGCAGTATCATCAACTAAAACGAAAAAATTCATTAACTTCAGTTCCTATTCATATAATACTTAAAAAATTTTTATCATAATAGGGAATTATTTTTTACTCTCAAACCCTGCATCTTTGAGTGCATCTAAAATATAATTTAATATTTAAATGATAATATATATACACATATTATTATTATTAGGTATTATTATTATTATTATTATTATTATTATTATTATTATTATTATTATTATTATTATTATTATTATTATTATTATTATTATTATTATTATTATTATTATTATTATTATTATTATTATTATTATTATTATTATTATTATTATTATTATTATTATTATTATTATTATTATTATTATTATTATTATTATTATTATTATTATTATTATTATTATTATTATTATTATTATTATTATTATTATTATTATTATTATTATTATTATTATTATTATTATTATTATTATTATTATTATTATTATTATTATTATTATTATTATTATTTTACATATTTCTGTTGTATTCTGCTCCTTCGCTTAGTAATTGATGATAAAAATTTTTGAAAGTGGTAATAAACAAATTTAATAAAACTGCTCTTATACGAGTATATTTCTTACATATAATTTATTTAATTAATCTTTAGCTTAATTGCATATTCACATTTTATATATTGTGTATATTATCTATACAAGTACACACACATATATATAAATATATATATAAAGTTTATTATTTACATTATTATCATTTAATTTTATTTTTTATTTCTATTTTGTTCTCACATATCTTTATATTAGTTCATTTTTTTTGTTTTTACTATTTTATTAGAAACATATCAAGACATTATTATAGAACTGTAATTGTATATGAACTACATATGTTTCTGTAATTTATCGTATGATAATTGTGCGCCTTATCATCGACAGCAAATTAGTTTAAAGATTTTGGGTAATATTTTCGTAATTTATTTTTTCAAACTAAATGATCTTCTAACAATTCTCCATCAAATATTTCAAAATTCAATAAAATATTTGCAAATTTCATTCATAAACATAATTTCATAAATATCGCCACCCAAAAACTTCTGTTGCAGGCCGTAAGACAACGGTATAGTTATAACGATAACTGTATAGATATAACGTAAGTTATATAACGAGAAAACTTAAAAAAAAATTTCCTTTTCAATGTAAATCTATATATAAATATCGAATATGAAGCAATAAATTAATTGTTAATTATGCATTCAATAATTTGTAAAATTCAGTTATGAAAAACTAAGACCTTCCAGTTATGGAAGTATTATTCTACTTGGAAAAAAATCTACGAGTAATTCACGAGGAGGATGACCGTAGTCGCCCACTTTTAGTTTCTCTTTGCAAATTTGCTTTAATGAGTTTTAAAAATGTGGGACAAAATAAATGTAGTATTGCAAAGACATATTTTGTCCCATATAGAACAAGTGAAAACAACATTAGACATATGAGTGATCTGACGGTTTTAACTTTCAATCGTTGAATAAAGCCGTAAACTTTTGCGTTGAAATATTGCGTGTTAATTAAGCAATTATAATTAAACATATATAACTATAATCAAATTTACTAGTCTACAGTACATTTTGGTTTATAGATATCTCATGTACAAATCATATTCTATAAGTTGGTAGTAAGTATACCTTAATGCTGACTACCTACTTAATATTCCGTTCACGATTAAACAAATAATTGATTCCAGGAAAATAAATACCAAAAATGTACGAGTGTACTAGGTATTTAGGCATAATTACTTGATATACGAGTATATATATATATATATATATATATGATAATTAATGGTATTATTATATTTCATAATCTTACCAACACATTCTAAAATAAAAAATAATATAATATATAACAAGGGATAATTAGGTACTTAGTAATTTATGTTAATTAACATAAATATATTGTGTAATATTATAACAATGACAAATTATATTATATAAAAATTAGACACTGAATATCTTATGTAATGCTACTATTATATTATTGCTAATTTGGCTTAATTCATTTTACAATTACGCCAATTTGGACTAAACAAAGGGGGGGGGGATTTGCTCCAATCAATTTTTTTATAAAAGGGAAATTATTCCGATAAATTCTCACCACCCTAATAAACATAACGTTAGACAGAACTATCACGTACTGTACACTTTTGTGGTACCCTTATCTAGTAATGTTGCTCGTGCTTGATAACTTTTGTGAATATATTACAAAGCAGCTAATATTTTTTACATGCTTTTCCTCGACGTAGACGTGCTATCCACCCATGATACATTTGTACAGGAAAATGAAATATGTTAAACCACGTTGGAAACATAAAACATGGACTGGCGACATATCAACCAAAATACTCTTAAAAGATGTATAACGGACATAGAAGGTGATGAATAGGAAACGAAAAAACAAGTGGTATTAGTACTGGCGAATTGATTATATATCAAATTATTAACGTCCATCATATTATATGGTCACTGCCTGTCAAGGACGGACATTAACGAGTTAAAAGTTAAAATTAAATTATAAAGTTAAGTCGACTTTAATTAAATTAATTAACGCGTTATTTTTTTTAAAATAAAATTTTTATTTAAAAGTTAACTTAACTATTAACTTCATGTTTACTTTTTAGAAAAGTATAAAAGTTAAGTGAAATTTTATCCAAAGAAAAATGCAAATTTCTAAATGATTTTGAATATATTATTTTATTATTTTATACTATAGGTAGTTTTACTATAAGTTATACATAATACCTAGTACGCAGTGGCGTACAAACGGATGGGGGGATGGTTGGGTGTTCAACCCCCCAATGACTTTTTTTTTATGAAAACGTGAAAATGATTAAAATTTAAAATGGTTACCTAATAATTTATCTAGATAAAAATTTAATTAAACTAGTTTTATAGGTTAGGTAATAATATATATGTAATACATATATATATATATATATATATATATATATATATATATGTATATCTTTATCAATAGCATAATAATCCTGAATAAAAATGCGATAAGACTATACGAGGAGAGGTCTAATTTCGGATCTCTAGCGTTGCCACCGCTTAAAAAATCCAATTATATTTAGTTTGCTTTGTATCAGTTACCGTATGTTCGGAGCACGCTTTCCTGTTTGCGATATAGGATATTTCATACATTTTATATGCGGATTAGTTAATCTTACCCTTAACATTAATTTTATAAATATACTTATAATAATATAAATAAAGATGGCATTAGTTTCACTATTGTTCTTTTTTTATTAAATAAAGTGTTGCTGAAAATAATAAATATTGATATTTTATTAATGAAAAAGGTAATTTATAATTTCTTCCAATCTTTCTTTAAAATTAAGAGGACTGATTTACATTTTTTTTAAATTTATAAATTATTATATAAATATTCAATTTTTTTGCTATCTTGATAAACTTATAGATTAGTCAAAACTACTGAAAAATACCTGTTATATATTAAAAGCATAATTTAATTTTCTTTATTTTTCGGGAAAGACTGCAGCCCCCTTAGCCCCCTCTTCTAGATGCACCACTGAAGTATCTATATAATTTAACTACCTGTTTTAATTAATTTTATATTTATTATAAAAACAGGTTTTTAATAAAAATTCAATATTAGAATATTATAAAACTGCTGTCGTAAAAGCCAAAAATTTTTAAAATGTTTATTCTAAAAAGCAAAAATTAATTGTTAATGCTTTAGATGACGATAGGTAAAAATTAATTATTAGATATCTAGGTATAATTATTATATTATGATTTGTTTACGTTTTAAAATCATTAAGAATTATAGTTATCAAATAAATATATATATTAATGAAATATATATATATATATATATATATATACATAAATTAGTATGTTAAGAAAAATATAAATCGAATTAAGCCAGTCATGGAAAACTATAGTGAATTCGTGAAATTCATAAAGTCAGCGAATGAAAAATCAATACCTTAAGGACACAGACGGCAATATTCGGTGTTGGGTGAACGAATATGAAACTTCATTCCACGAGAATGCTCATTTTAGTATTGAGATTATTGGTAACAGAATCATCTGACTACTAGATGAAGAACAAAAAACAGATGGCTAGGGGCCAGGAATAAAATGGATTTAACACACTGCAGCAGAGAAAGCTGATCCCTCCTAAACAAATGGATACCACACAGCCATAATATACAGCATGTAAAGTATTGTCAAATAAACAAAAAGCAATTGTCAACAGTTATGCTGAATGAGTACAGGATTTTAACGTTGAATATGTTGAAGTTGAATATGTTGAAGTGTTATCAAGAGATAATTTTAATAAAAAACTAAAAAAAACGTTTTTCCTACAAAATGGACGGTCCAACCGAAGGGTCCTTCATCCCCAAAATCTGCAAATAACGAGGTCGTAAATGATTATTAATAACAAGCTGATTTCTTCACTGTTGGTTAATAATTGTGCGTAAAATAAGATGTTCACATTGTCCTATAAATGAAGTGGGCCGATTTATGTTAATTTCAAGGGACCATATTTATCATTAGTAACTTAAGGACAAGGATAACACTTAATAGATTAGTGTTTTTTCAACCCAAATATAACAGTGTCCTACAAAAAAGTTGGTGCGTATCGCTATAGTCCTTCAATAATATAATGGCCAATGGCTACTTGGTCAGTGTCGCTGAACGCATTCAATAGCCACTTTTCGTTATCCAGCGTGTAATTATGAATTAAAAGTTGAAGAAATGAGAACCATAACAATAATATTATAAATATTGTATTGGGACTTTCAGTACGCTTCCGCGGGGGTAGAGCGCGTTGTCATATTCATTAAAATTAATAGCGATTCTGCGAGATTGTTCTCGAATATTCGACGGTGTGTCTCTTACCACCCGCACCACCGTACTAATCAACGAGATTTTTTCGTGTGCTTCATCGTCCACGGACCACTTTTTCAATCGTGCTGTCAGATGCGGTCGTGCGAGTTGTTTAACGCCGCCGTCCAGTGTCTAATCATGCATAGACATCGCGTGCAGTACCTACACCATTTATCACCCATTTTACACTCGTCGTGTTCCATAATAATATGTAATGTCATTATTACAATGATATAAATTTATAAGGCTAGGGTCACAAGTGCGTGTTTTCAACGCTATCAACGATATCAAAAACATTATAAATTCCAGGTAATTAAATACTCCGTGTTCTCTACGAGAGGTAAATTTTATTTTATTTGGATATAAATTATCTTTATTGTTTGCAAAATATTATATTGTCGACAAGTTTTTGTTATCAATTCACGCGTTGCCGCGTTGGTTTAAGGGGATTGAAAGTGAGCATTTCTTCTCTTTGTCTTACACACATGAAACATAGTAAAATAGACGTTTCCTACTTCCAACGTACCGGTCGATCTAGTATTGCGATAAGTAATTTGGAAACAGATTTTAATTCCTCGTGAATTTTACTATAGAACGATTTTCCCGCTTTTTTAATTTTTTATCTTAAGACCTTCAAAAATTGATTATTACTAATTAGCAATTTTTTTTATTTAAAATTTTTTTAATTAATTTTTTAAAGGTTTATGAAAAAAAAATTAGAAATGTGGGAAAGTCGATTTCAAATATACTTCATGACGAATTCAAATCTTTTTCCAAATTTCTTATCAAACCACTAGATCGATCGGTACGTTAATAATGTATAGTTAATCAATGCCTACATGATAATTGCACATGTCAGTCGTTTCCTATCGCTCGTAGCTCGTTAACAATTACTTCACAATTATATTTAATTTTATATACATTAACAACTTACAAGTAACTCGTAACACCAGACAATAATATAATATATACAAGAATGCCTACGTTGCATGATACAATTTCTATCTATTTTAATCATCATAAAATCATTAAAAATTCAAGGTGATTTCAAACTTGAGAACCGTTAAGAATCCAAAAGAACTGACATTTATAATTTACAATTTTATACGGTTCTGATTCCGGTATAGGTTCTATAAAATATCAAATATAGGTAGGTTCCAATATCGGTTCCGGTTCTTAAAATACCCTCAGGAACCGGTTCGAGAACCGATTCTTTTAGGTTCAGTTCCAATCCCTGTAATGTATATTAATATTAAATTACTTACCCTTAGCTTTGTGTAAAGAAATAAATTAATAAAATTATATAAAATATGTAAGGCACATATAAGCTGTCTTATGTATATAAAAATTAATTTTAAATAAATAATTTTTAGTGCAAATTAAAAGTATTTCTTTTTTATAATTAAAATATTCTTACGTGTAATTGTAGCTAATGTGCTATTAAAAAATACAAATACAAATGTCAGATTTGATAAAATAAAATAACTTTTATTAAAAATCGGGTTCATTTTTTTTTTATTGTAGTTATCCCGAAACAATATAATTTTTATAAATGCTTCTTATTTCGCTCACAATTGCTGTTGAACGAATAACAATAACTGTTGTCTCGCATAAAATATTGTATCGTTCTACAGAATATGTTAAAAATATTTACTTGAGATCTCGTGTACATAATATATTCAGGTATACTTTTGGAGTTCTGCATGACTAGACTGTATGTTTACACAAATGGTCGAATACTGTAATGTGCGTACATCATATATCATTAAAAAAATTGAATTATGGTGGCACGAAACTTCATGGTGAATATGGTTTATAAGAATAATTAAACAAAATTCAGTTTCAATATAAATTCAAGTACTGCTCCAGAATTTGGTTAAAAAAGTCATCGATGGCAGCCTATCTGTAAACGTATCTTTATATTGAACAATTATTCATCAAGGAATTAATTATGGAGAGAAATTTTTTTCCGTTCCGTGTATATAAAATGTATAATTAAAACGCAAATAATCACAGGGACAACACAATTCGTCGAAATAATTTAGGTCAAAATTAGGGTAGTAATTTTAAATAATAATCTGTTTTTTAATGAATTAAATGTTAAGTGAAAAGTAACAATAAATCTTCATTTAAATAAAATCAACTAAAACAGAAAACAAAATATTTGTCTTTTATGTAACTTGGTAATATAATATAGTTGTTGCTCAATTGTTGTACGAAAAAAATTGGAACGCTCTGTGGATTCATACATTTATTACTTTACATGTGTAATATTTACGTATAGTACACTGCAGTTCATCATTACGTAAAATAATAACAAAATTATTTAAAGTTTGTTAATTTACATTAAGTGATTTTCCAACAAAATATGGAAAATTGTTGAAAAACAATTAAATTTATTTCGTGTTTGCTCTGGTATTAAACTATTAGAAATAATGTATAAAAATTATATTATAATTTTTGAAAACTTATGAAGATCTTAAAAATATGATCAATTACTTTTTATGTTTCTATACATAAGTATAAGTTACCTTTTATTCTCTTGTGTTCGTCCGTCCTATCAATTCGTTGCAGTAATTACCAATAACAATATTGATAATATCGTTTATAAAATAATTTTTCATTTATAATTCTTCAAAAATACATTGAAACAGAAGGAAATCGGGAAATTCAATGACAACATTAATAGTTTTTGATTGTCTTTTGATGGTCTTAATGAAAATGAAACTGTAATAAATTCATAGCTTTGAATAATTGTTTCAGTTATCACAAACCGTTGTTACGCGTTACTATATCACTGTATTACTGTATTAGTATAATATAACAATTAATGAAAAATACTTCAATTACGGAAATATAGGCTATTGATTGGTGATATGACTCAATGTCGTAACTACATTTCGCTACTATCGTTCGCCTCGAAAATTATAAAAGAAATTATTGGCAATAATAAAGGGCATGAAATATATATATATATTTGTATGTATTGATACATACAAACCACCATTAAGCGCCCTTCTGAAAAAATAATTGTAATATTTTTTTTTAACGGAGATATTTATAAAAAAATGTTGTACGCTCTTTCGTAATTTCATCATATAAATGTTCTAATTGGGTTCACAACAGTAAGTATTTTAAAAATATAGTTATGGTAGTATTTGGGGGTGTGGGGCATATCCCCCACGGATTTGTTTGTCATTTTTTAGGTGGGTGGTACATAAGGGAAAAATTTTTGACAACAGCATTATTTTTAGAGTTCGATGCTACATGATCGGGCCGGGAGCATAAAATTTTATTACGCGAGCCCGGGTACTTTAAATTATTACAACCCTTTCAGCTGACCACTCAATCTATTCGTGTGTATGTGTGATTACCAGGGGCGCATTAAGAATCAATATTTAGGGATGGGAGGGGGGGCAAATATAATTTGCCGCCCCTACATTTACAGTACAGATTAAAATTCCAACAGACTAAAACATATAATTCCAAATGTCCATGATCAGTGTGCCGCCCTCTAAAAATTGCCGCCCGGGGCAAACGCACCCTTTGCCCCCCACTTAATGCGCCCCTGGTGATTACGTGTGATCGTGTGTACTTACCAATACGAAAATATAATTGTTACCTAACAAAAATTTGTAACTCAAGTTATACGTATATAAATATATAGTTGATTTGCGCAAATAATATTAATAAAAATATAATAAAATTAATTTAAGCAAAATATAATAAACATAATAATTAAAACATAACTCTTTGGCACAACAAAATTGAAATCCTTTATCTTGATTTTGAAATCGGAGCTATTGAAGCATCGAAAAAAGTTTTCCCAGCTATTCAAATTAAAGCCTGCCGTTTTCACTTGGGACACGCTTGGTGCAGTGGCGCAACTACCGGGGGGGTTGGGAGTGTCAAACACCGGGGCCCAAAGTCTGCAGGGGCCCCCGGGCCCTGGCCTAAATAAAATAATCTATTTCCATATTTGATAATAAATTTCACAATAAATATAAAAATCATGACATTTTGATGTACGAATATAATTTCACGAAGTACGGACAACAAAATAAAATTATCAATTTCATAATTTAATAAAAAAAAAGACGAGTGAACTGTCTAATAATAATATAATCAGATAATCTAGTAATCTACTATCTAATACAATAAATTTATGTGTTATCGAAATATTATTCTAATAATAGCGTACAGATAAAAATAAAATGGAAAAATACGATAACAACGCCGCCACGCCGGTCACCGACAGGCGACAACAGACTGTTAGCACTTAGCATAGGGGCATAGTTTCACTGCTTCAGCGGCTCATTGCTACACAGTCACGAGTCACCAACATTTTCATTGAAAGTTATTGTCAGTACTTAAAAGTTAAAGTTAAAATGTCAGATAGTAAAAAGTGCTTGAGTGGATTTCAAAAAGAAAAAAAAGAAAGAAATTCAAGAACAGACGTCAAAATTGCCTAAAATCAATAATTTTTTTTCAACAATCCCAGCTGTTGTTTCTAGAATAAGTAAGTAGAAATAATTTAATAATTGGAGCTAAAAAGAAATGGATGGTACTTTTAATACATTATATATTTTAATATTTATATATTTATAATTTATATATAATGACTAGTGCAGTGCAATTATTGCATTTATTTTGTGAATGCTTATATACCTAGCCATTGTTAAGTGAAATTAAAATATGTTTGGTTTCAGTGTTAATTCAAATACATTTTTTATTGCAATTAAAATAATAATAACAACAAATTCAACTTTCATTACTTAAAATAATCAATTGTCGTGCAATGCCATAATGAAAGCAATATTTTAATATAATTTTGTTTGTATTTTAATATTTTCCTACATTTTCAATGCAATAATGCAATCAATTTAGAGTGATTTTTAATACAGTAACTTTACTGCCTAATAATTACATTTGGTTCCCTTGGTAATATTATCATATCAAAATGTATGATCAAATAAAATTCAAATTTTGTATTTTGTAAGCTTAGGTGTTGCTTTTCGTACCTATTTAAATCAAGTTTTATTCTAGTCAAGCGTAGAAAGTGAAAATTAAATTCATTAAAATTAATTATTACCTATATTTTAACTGAACTAGTAAAAATATTGTTTAATGAAAATAAAATAAAAATATTTACATAGGTTTACATAATACATGACACATAACATTGTGTACGGTGCACCTATTGCAATAATTAAACATACTTATGTATTTAGAGATGTGATTGTGATATTATGTTATGATGTGATTATGTATTTATAGATGTATCTCAATATTCAGAATTAAATATATCAAACGATCATAATGGATTACTCCACTCACCTGAGATTCAAATTGATAATATACAAAATATACATGATTCTACTACAGGTAAACTAATCAAAATACCTACATTAGTACATTACAGTTTTAAAAATATTGTTAATGTTTAATAATGTAATTTTGAAGCTTAATGTTAAATGTTGTACCTACTACTTACATGTGTATTTTATAGATATACCTCAACATTCAGAACAAAATCTATTAAATTACCATGATGGATTACTCCAGTCATCTGTGATTCAAATTGATAATAATGTACAAGAATCTACTGTAGCTACAGGTAAAATAATGAAAATAAATTAAATTTTTAAAAGATATTGTTTACTTAAAATAATATATTTGTGTACCTAGTTTATGTTCAATTTTAGGTACATAATATGTATATTACTTTATATTTGTATATTTTATGTATGAATATTATTACTAGTATTAATATTATTAGGTATTATTTTAATAATATTGTTATTAAATGTCTTTTCATATTCATTTGTTTAGATTTTAATATGCACAATGAATATCCTACTGACAGAATTCATTTTGAAGATACTATTAAGAACAATTATATTAAAAGATGTATTTTAGCATATGGACCATGTAGACCAGATATTGTTTTTCCCAAAACAACTAAAGAAGATGGCAAATCTATTCATTTTTCAAAATTTTACTATAACAAAACACTTAAGTCTGGTATACAAGTGCCAAGGTTCTGGCTGTGCTATTCTGTTGGGTTGGACTCAGCATATTGCGAAACTTGTTGGCTATTTGCTAATCGCCTTTATGCATTTTTCAACAACGCCTGGATTAATGGAGTGAATGACTGGCAACATTTGTCTATTAAAATTGACAAACACGAAATGTCAGTACAGCATATTGACGCCTGTAAAGTTCGTGTTGTATGGGTTAATAATGAAACAATTGATAAAATAACCGAGCGACAATATTCAGAAGAAGCTACATTCTGGAGAAAAGTGTTACATAGAATTATAAAAATAATTCTACATCTTACTTCTGGTAACACAGCATTAAGAGGTCATGAACAGAAAATAATAATCCAGAACAATTTGACGGAGAAGGTACAAAATAGATATTAAACTTAAGTACCTTATATAATATTGATGTATTTTGATTTATTCAGGTAACTTTATGCGCACAGTGCGATTGTTGGCGGAGTATGACCCCATTATGAACGAACTTTTAAAAGATGAACAAAATAAAATAAAATATTTTAGCTGGAAAATTCAAAATGAATTAATTGACCTTCTAGCTACAAGTACTCGAAACTTAATATGTGAAGAAATAAGACATTCGCAATGTTTTTCTATTATAATGGATTCGACTCAAGATATTACCAAACTTAATCAAGTCAGTATAGTTATAAGGTATGTGGTAATAAATCATAATGAATCAAGTATAAGCGTAAAGGAATCGTTTTGGGATTTTTGTTATTGAAAACCACGGAGCACAAGATTATGAAGAATTAATCACAAATATATTAGTGAAGCTCGATATTGACATAAATAAATGCAGAGGACAGGGGTATGATGGGGCTTCTGTCATGAGTGGCGTATACTCCGGAGTCCGAAAAAGAATAAAAGATAAAGTTCCTACAGCATCGTATGTTCACTGTTGTGCCCATAATTTGAACTTAGTCATATCAGATGCAGCTAAAAGCTCTCAAAATTGTATCATTTTTGAAACTGTTCAAGCAGTTTTCAATTTTTTTAGTGCCAGTGCTCCTAGGTGGGCTAACTTAGCATTTGGGAATGACGAAAATAGAAAAATTAAACTGAAAGTCTTAAAAAAGGTGTGTCCAACCCGATGGGAATCACGACATGAGTCTATAAATGCATTAAAGTTAAGGTTTATAGATATTTTAAAAGCATTAACTAATATATCATTAACTAGTTCTAAAAAAGATGAAAAAGCTACTAGTTTGTCTTTGAAAAAAAAACTAGAATCCATGGAGTTTGTTCTAATTTTATGTTTTTGGGAAAAGATTTTGAGAGCATTACACGGGGTATCCAAATCCCTTCAGAAACAAAATACAAATTTGCACAATGCATGCCAAAACTTAAATGAAGCCAAAACAATTATAGAAAACCTAAGAGATAGCTATGAAAATATACTGTTGGAGTGTAAAGAATTATGCTCCAGATGGGGAATTACTCCTAACTTTCATGTTAAGAGGAGTAGATTTGCTCCACAATATTTTGATGAAATTGATGGTGATCGTCGCCTAAATATAACAGATGAAAATTTCAGGGCTAAAATCTTTCTACCTGTGATTGATACAGTTATATTTCAACTAAATTCACGGTTTCAAGGACTACAAGAAGTTACAGAGAATTTTGATTTCTTATTTCCTACAATGTTAGCTAAAATGGATGAAAATGAGATCTCTAAGGCTTCAATGGACTTTTTTTATTTATACAATGATGACATTTCTTTAGATTTTACCAGACAATTATTGTGTTTAAGAGGATTATTAAACACTAATATTCAAACAATTAAGGATCTGGCTTTATTTATAGTTAAAAATGATTTTTGTACAACATACTGTGATGTAATAACTGCGTGCATAATTTATATTTCATTGCCTGTGACAGTTGCAACGGCTGAAAGATCTTTTTCGAAATTGAAATTAATTAAAAACTATTTGAGGAACAGTATGGGGCAGGATCGACTTTCTAATATTTCCATTTTAAATATAGAAAGAAATGTAACTAATCAAGTTGATTTGGAAAAATGATTTCTACGTTTGCCGATTTAAAACAAGAAAAAAATTTTCTTAAGTGAAAACAAATTTAAAATACTAACAATATAGTTTTCATTATATACTCTAAATGTATAAAATATTAAAATGTATAGTATATTGTATATAAATGACTAGTGTAGTCTTAAAAGTTATAATTTTTATTTGTTTTTATAAGTTTATTATGATTTATGTTGTTATTTGGTTGGTAAAACTTTTAATAAATCTATTAACTTAATTTTAATATGTGGTATTGAAAATGAATAGTAATTACCACTTCCATTTCAGTAAACTGATTAGAAACAGTTGTTACAACTTAAAAGTGTATAAGTATAAGTTACCATTAAATACATTACCTAATTTTTTCCTTTTGGCAATTTATCATTTTATCGACCAAATTTTGTTCACAATAATAAGCATAAATAATTTTAATTAGGGTCCCTTCGTTAAAAGTGACACTGGGGCCCCAGTTAGTCTAGTTGCGCCGCTGGCTTGGTGGCGCAAAATAAGTTGAATCAAATAAAAGTATTTAAAAAAATAATTAATTCAAATTAATTTTCAGATTAATGGCGAAACAAAATTATGAAAAACGTATAACGATAAAAATAACGTTCTACAAAAATGGCTTAAATCATTTTTCGGACTTTCTTTCATCGCTCCAGATGAAGTTAAGAATGCTTTTATAGAACTGATAAGTGTATGTTCAAATATAGAAGACGGACAAATATTTTCAGACTATGTTTTAGAGACGTATATTGAATCTGGTTGCTCATTTCCACCTACTTTATGGGCTGAGGTGCTATCACCAAATCCAAAGTAAATAAAATAATGAACGTGTTGTAAATAAAAAATTGCTTTTCTAATTCATCATAGATTTTCAGAACTACTAACGGGGCCGAAAGTTTCCATAGTACATATAACGCCCAGTTTAATAGTACTCATCCACCGACATTTGTTGTTATAACTATTCTCATGGAAACTCAGGCAGAAACAGTAACGAAATTATCAACCGTTTCGAAAGAAATAACTAAACCGAGACCGAAAGCAGTAGAAAAGAAAATTACATTTATTTATGAACAACATGACGAGTATATTAAAAATAAAATGCCAGAAAACTTACTTAAGTATTTAGCCGTAACTGGAAATAGATATCGGGGATTTAAAATTTAATTATATTTTAACATTTTACATTTTACATTTTATATTTTAATTCACTTTCTTGTAAAGAAAATTTTTTTTATCCACTTCTTTATTCAATTTAATTTATATATATATATATATATATATATATATATATTTTTCTAATTATAAATTTACCATTGAAAAATTAAAACATTGTTATAATATTTATAATAATAAACTTGGCAACGTTGCTTCCCATTTCGCGCGCAATCGTACGCCTTTGACGGGTCAAAATCATGTTCTTTGTTATTCTGCTACCGCGCGCAATTGTATACCCAAAAAGGTAAAACGCGCGCAATCGTATCGCGCCCATACCTACGCGTTTACGGCTTCATTAGTATAAGTTTGACCATCAAAATATTGTTGATTTATTTATTATTATTTTTATTTATTTTATTTATAATTATAAATAGTTACCCTGATAAAAAAGAAATTGTTTTGTCACACAAATCCCAAATATATCGACAAATGTAAAGAAATCATCTACATTCGTGTAAAAAATAATATTGATATTGTAGATTATTATTGATATGTATGGGTATGGCAATAGATAGCGGATCCAAATAAAAATAAAATAAAATACAGTTAATATATTTTATTTACAAAAAATTCACATATTGACATTAAATCCAAAAAAAAAAAAAACAACCATCAATTTATAGGTATTAGGAAGGTCAAATAAATTAATTTAAATTCATTTAATTAATTAATAAAAAGTATGTAGAAAATGTTTATATATTATTTTAACCCTTATCTTATAATGTAATTAATTATAATTTTGCTAAATTTATATATTGTTTTATTGAATATTGATGAAATTTATACTATATTAATAAACATATATAACAAATATAAGGAAAATAATGAAAACGACAATAACGTTAACTACTCGTCATTATTAACAGATGGTGGATCTTTGAAACCGCAAAACTGTTTCGGAGATTGTACTTCAGTGAAAACTAAAAATGAAATAAAATAAAGATATAATTTAAAACATTAGTTACACATAAATACATAATAGTTATTGAATAAAAATCGAAATTAACTATAAAACACCGCATCTAACTGATTTATTTGTTTAAAACATGTAGGTTAATTGAAAACGAATAGTGATATTAGTTTTTACAAAATGGCTAGCCGCTAGAGAATTAAAATAAATACAATATGATTATGAGATAAAAATTGAACAAATATCAGATTAATAGGTATATTGGTGTGGAAAATGTATATTTTATTATATTCTATGAGTAACAGTAATATGACATTTATTCACTATATTAGGTCATAGGTACTTACAAATTTTTCCCAAATCACTCTCCATCATATTTCTAATATAAACAAAGTAATTCTTTTTGCATTCTGAAAAAATACGTTGTAATGATTCAGTACTTTAATTGAAAGAATAATATACAAATAGAATATAAATTGAAAGGTACTAATTTCAGATTATCTGATAGGTCTACTATATAAACTAATATATAATGAATAAATATAGGGCTCTTTTTTAGTTGTCCTTTATAAACTCAAAATAATTATACTTATTTTGATATTACTTTCAAACATTTTTTAAAAAAATATCAAGGAGAAAGCTAGAAGCAACATTTATAACATTTTATTAATGAAACTCATGTTTAGTATTCAAACATTTGTGGTAAGTCACACGATAGACTTTTATTAATATTATACTTTGACAAAGCAAAACGTGGCGATAACTTATATGTATGTTGCGCTTTATCGTGACGACTTTTTGCGGTCTGGTCTCCTCCGCAACCTCCGTAAGAAAGCTTCGCTTTAAAACGCGTCATTGTAAAAGCAATACATTCTATGCATTCTATATATCACAGTTCGTGCATAAGCTTTCAAAAATAACACTGTCAAGCCTCTATTATACCTTTCGACTTGACCATATGATGACGGCGTGTCGGCGTACCTGAAGTTGTCTTAACACGTTAAATATCGTAACAATCACGAAATGTGACTGGACAAAATCACGATCCGTGGAGAAATATAATTCTAATGAGTTTGCAAAAAATAATAAGAAAATAATTGTATCAATCAAATTGAAAAGTTGGTTTTCTAGCTATCCAAAAAATAGGACACAAATGGTCTCAAATAAATAATGTTTTAAGCAATGAAAAACAAACTGGTTATCGTGTGCCACAAGGCAGTGTATTACGACCAATATTGTTTTATTCTATACATTAATTGTATTTGTGATTTATACGAGTATATTGGGGGATTAGTGGTTACGTATGCTAATGACACTTGTCTTCTGAAACGGGACCGTTAGTGTGGTCCGCTTCGTAAATAAAAAGCCGCGTGTGTTTGTTAGTGCAATATGATGTTACTGTAATTCACAAGATCAGTCAAAAAATATATACAGATTTAGTATTTACAAGATGATAGTAATTTAAATCATACACCGGAGTGTTTACACATGCAATTATTCCGTACACCATAGTGTTACAAATATACAATATACTGGAGTGTTTACAATATGTAAATGTTATAGATATATGTGCAAAATATTACATGGGGGGGAATGTTTCCTACAAGACCCCACGCCCAAGAGGGACGTTCCCTACTACGCAACACTCAGGCCGGTTACCCAGCCTATACCATGGGAGACCGTGGTGGAGGGTACGGCACAACTATCAAGTGGCCGTAGAAAGGCACCGGGAGGGCGCAGGGAAGGCACAACTATCAAGTGACCTGGGTGAGGAGAGGTTGGTAGTCCTGGCTTCTCCGGCCGGTGGTGGTCGTCGTTTTGCCGAAGCGTCCGCTGGTCCTGGGCCTTTCGATGGTTGATCCTTGGTGGTGCCGGTAGGCTTGTCTGCCGTCGGTGTTTCTCGGAGTGATCTTCCAATCGTCTCGTCGACGTTCCGGTGGTTCGGTTATGTAACTTTGCACTGGGTAGATCTCCAATAAGTATCTAACATATATTTATAAGAATAATATACACATATGTTTTTGATATTGAAGAAATTGGGTAATCGGTGCTTTGCTTTGCTTTGATGGGATGGCTGTGCCGTTGCCTATTCCAGGCTTATGCCTCTACTAGGGTATGGAGGTGAGGGATTTTTAGTTAAAGTCGGTCTGCCCATGTTAATGGGTACCTACGGTTTGAGTAAGTGTTTGGTGGTTGGTGGGGAGTGTGTTTTTCCAAGGAGGCGGATGTGTTCGTGATCGGAAAAGGAGTTTTTGTAGAATATCGTTTTGGATTGAGTTTGAATTGAGTCTCGGATTGTGTTCACGCTATTATATAATTATACATATTATCAAAAGGCCAACGCCCATATTATCGTCTCTCGCCGTCGCGTATTTTGGTATCAAAGTCGTTGTTGTTCGTACGTTACCACCGCACCGTATTGTCTCGTTTTTCTCGAATAATCGTTTTGTAAAATCGCGTATAAATCAATTGTTTTTTTGTAAATCTAGTAAATTATCGTTTTTTTTTGTTTGTGAAATCGCGTAATATTCATAGTTTATTCGCCTTGTAAATCGTTCAATTATAATTATTATTTATTCACATATACTGACAAATAATTATTCATTTTTGTTGTAATAGCAGACATTTCTGTTTATGTAAAATAACGCCTATCAAGCCGACGTAAGTACACAATTAAATCGTAAATTTATAATAAACGAATTTGTGTAATCGAGTACTTTAGAAGTGTATGTCATTTCATATTGATTTAAATGTAAGTAAAACTGGCCAGTCTACGTTCGTGTGTACTGTACTGTGAGTATTAAATTGATTTGGTGTTATTTATAATATTATTGATCTTATACTGTTGAGCCAAAAGGGCTACAGATCTTCAGTTATTATTATTTATTGTCTTTAATAATTTTATATACTATTGTCATTAAATTTATGATATTAATAATTAAGTATTGTTGAGCCAAACGAGCCATATATTATCATTGTTATTCTGATTTATTTTATTATATTGTTTTGATAATTTTATATAATGCTGTGATTTAATCGTACACAAATACCTACTTAAAATAATAAAAATAAAAATTCGAGAGATAGTTTTTAAATAATTATCTATACGTAATAACTTCGACAGATTGATTTGAAGTTTGTTGATTTATGAAGGACCGAATTTTTGACGATAGTAGGTAACCCCGTTATCGTACGAATGCCGATGTTCTGGACGGATTCAATGCATTCCCACTGTGAGGGACCAATGAAGGGCCCCAAAGAGGAACCAGCACAGGTAAGTATGGGGGATATGTAGAGATTAGAGTTTGAGTAAGTTGAGTTTTGTTCTTGTTGGGTAATCGGTGTTGCTTTGCCTTGATGGGATGGCTGTGCCTTTACCTATTCCAGGCTTGCGCCTCTACTAGGGGATGGAAGTGGAGGGTAATCGGTGTGTTTGGCCGGAGTCGTCTTGTGCACGATTACGCTGTTGTCTTATGTGCAGCATCGTCAATAAACTGATCGGTTTTCTACCTCCTTCACCGTTGTTTTCGTGTCATTCGGTCCTACAGGGTTACTGTTGATATTCCCTTTTATCTTCCTTGTCTATCCTTTTATCGCTGACTACAATCTTGTTCCGTGTTGTCCTTTATTCTAGCATTTCTTATACGCGTCCGTATGACGCGCCGCGGCCCCCGCCCTTTATTGGTAGCATTGAGCCCGTTGACGCGACGAGCTGCTGTCCGAGCGTGGTGTGTCGCCGCGTTTCGTGCCAGTGTCGTATTTTATAAACCGGTCCGCGTTGTTGCGCTGTTGCTTCAATATATGACGCGCTCTGTTCCGTTTGGGCGGATAGTTAACTCGCTGTCGTTGTTGTACGGTACGTTCGTACCGTTACACTTCTTTTCTCTGATACATGTTGGGAAACAGTTGAAATAAAAGCAACTTTAGGTTTAAACAAAGTATTTCAAGAACCGAATAATAAAAAAATAACTTTAAATACAAAAAAGCCTATTTCGTTGCTTTTTCTATCAATAATACCCATATTCCTGTTAGTGATGGGAATGAAATCCGGATTCTCCGAAAATTCGCCAAATCCGGATTTCGGATTTTGAATTTCGAAACTCGGAACTCGGATTTTCGGATTTCAAAATCCGAAATACGGATTTTCGGATTTTGAAATCCGAGGTTTAGGTTTATTTTATCATTGCAAATTTCTGTATTCTAATCATAAAATCGTCGCCATCGCCAAATCGGGTCGATGTCAGGTCTTTTCATTTATTATTGTCTTGTGTTAACAATTGTATCCTAATGTAGTTTTTAACTATGTGGTCGACTGTAAGACCTTTATACAAGCTTCTAGCTTTAAAGCTATAAAGATTCATATAATAATATACGAGTATGATGTCATTAATTATTATTACAATAGTCTAAATTTATTAAGGGAACCGGAAACGGTCCGTTTCTAAGTAGTTTTGTATAGGCATTTTTAAACGCGCAAACATATTTACTATGAGAGTGTGTGAGTAACAAATAATCGTTGGTGTGTTTGACTTCTCGGAATACCTATTACCGTTTCTTATCCATGAAACGGACGGGATATGGGCGTTCCAGGAACTAGAAGATGGTCGCATGCGTATTGCGCATGCACATGTCATTATGTCAATGTTTTGAAAGAAATAAATAATTTCATACTTGTAACAGAATGGTTAGATCTAAAAGCTATACAAAAATTCTACCACTCAGAAAAAACCAAATTTAATTTTGAAAAAAGATTTAAAATAGTCAGCCTCTTTTCTAGGTTTTGTAGAAAATCGATTTTTGATTAAATGTTTCACTATTGTGAACATTATTTATGAACGTGAACGTGAGTGTATTCTTTTTAAAAAAATATGAAAGTGAACGTGAACGAATTCATTTTTTACGCTTTGAACGTGAACGGATTCAATTTTTAAATGAACACTGTCAAAATATCAATTTATTTTTGAAAAAACGTATAGTTATTATATATTTATTACAAATAATTCATAAAAGAATACTAATTCAATGTTTTCAAACCTGAAATCCGGATTCAATGCAAAATCCAGATTTTAGAATCCGAAATCCAGGTTTACAGTAAAATTCAGATTTCGGATTTCGAACTTCAAACATTCGGATTTTCAAACTTCGACGAATCCGAATTTTTCCCGTTACTAATTCCTGTTAATGATATGTTTATTCACACATGTGAAAATATTTATTCTACTACCTGTAGCAATGTAGCTGTCAAAAAATAATAAGGTTAACACGAATAAAATACCTGTGTATAAATATTGGTTGGAATTTAAGATGGAACACAATATTGAAAATATTATAATGCGCTTGAGATCAATAATTTTCAAACTCTATAAACTAAATAAAATCATACCTAAACCTATTGAAGGTATGTGTACTGTATATGAAGGTTTGTATAAGTCTATGATGCAGTATGGCTTCGTAGTCTGGGGTGGATGTACAGAAAGTGCAATAAGACCTTTAAGAG
Source organism: Slavum lentiscoides (assembly GCA_032441835.1). Classification (NCBI taxonomy): domain Eukaryota; kingdom Metazoa; phylum Arthropoda; class Insecta; order Hemiptera; family Aphididae; genus Slavum; species Slavum lentiscoides. Next base: position 34,388,467 of record CM063706.1, on the reverse strand, counting down.
TCCAAAAAAATCTAGCCGTAAGAATATGTTTAAATAACAAAGAAACTCAAGACTCTACATCGTTAAATTTCAAAACTTTAAAAGCTCTACCAGTTAGAGTTCTTTATAAGTTATTTGCTATATTCGGTGTTGTAAAGTATTTAAGTAAAAGTACTCAAATACTTGTATAGTACTCAAATACGTATTTTAAATACTTTTAAAAAGAGTATTTGCAAGTAGTATTTTAAATACTTTTCTAGAGTATCTGTATTTAAAATCAAATATGCTTTCAAATCTTTCTTAGTGACATGAACTATGGATGAAACAAAACTTTTGTCATTTTTCATAATAATTATTTATGATGAGTTAAACATAAAAAAAGTATTTTCAATCATGCCACATTAAAATATAATAATATGTAAATTAAAAGAATTATTGGAACCTGGTTATTAAATGAATTAGTGTAAATAATAACTAATATTTAATGATAATTTTATTTAATTATATACTATTATATTGTATAGGAATTTAAAACTGCAATAGGTAGCAATAGGTACCTAACTTACTGACTTTTTAATTTTATTTTCTGCTCTCTAGTTTTTAAATTTTAAGTTGATTGTTCTATTTTGTAACTCATTTGCCCCACCACATGCTACGCTTATTGGGGTTTAAATTAATCAAACAATAATATTATTATTATCAATATTATTATTATCATTATCATTATCATTATTATTATTATTATTATTATGTATATTTTAATATTTGTAATTATTATTTGTATGTATTGTACAAGTTTGATCTAATAAAAAAATAAAAATAAAAATCGAGAGCACGTTACTTTTATTGAGACCGTGCGAACTGGATAATTTTCGATTGCAGATCATTTTTTAGGATTTTGCTAATAATACTGAATTGATTAACATAATATCCAAAACATTTTACTATACCTTTTAAAAATTGACTTTTCTTTCCGCGAATATCTTGCTGCCTATCCTTCATAATGTGTAAAACCATAGAAATCAACATAAAATGTTCCTCAAGTGTTTCTGTTCAAGCATTATACCATCGAAATAAACAGTGAATTCTTTCTTGCTAATAAATTAATCGAAAATGCCCTGGTGTTGTTAACGACGTGTATTTATGAAAATCTGATGTAACGTTGATATTGAGAAACCTATCTTTAAGATCTAAATATTTAAATCATTTCATTCCTCTTAACAAATCCAAATTGTCGTCAATTAATGGTATAATATATATCTTCGCATATATATATATATATTTTTTTTTTTTTTATAATTTAATACAACACAACAATAAAAAAATATACATATTATATATTTATGTATTATTTTAAATCCTATTTTATACTCGTATGCATTTAATTATGATCTTGATAAATTTATATGTTATTTTATTAAATATTGATGAAATGTATAAATTATTAATAAACATAAAATATAAGGAAAATAAAGGACACGAAAAAAGAGTCAACTATCGTTTTGAGATGGTGGATCTTGGAAACCGCAAAACTCTTTCGGAGATTGTACTTTAGTGAACACTAAAAATAAAATAAATTAAAAATAAGATGTAATTTAAAAGTTTAGTTACACAAAATAGTAATTTAATGAAAATCGAAATTAACTATAAAACACCGCATGTAATTGATTTATTTTCTTAGAACATATATGTTAATTGAAAAGGTATAGTGACATTAGTTTTCACAAAACGGCTAGGAAATTAAAAATAAATACAATATGATTATGAGATAAACCAGTGGCGTCATTTCGTGGTGGTAGGGTGGGCACATACCCCCCTCCCTTGTTAACAGTGGGCCGGCATAATTTATGCCGATACCTATGACGTAAATATAAATAATTCTAACTAAATCTACAGTAATGCGTAATAACAAATCGCCAGGCAAAGAGTGCCGTACAAATTCCGGGAATGGGCATACAAATTCATACAAATTCCATACTAAATATCTGTGCAAAAAAATTACCGAAATTCAAAAGTGGGGGGGCTGGTGTGACGTCACGCCAGCCCCCCAAATTTTTTTTAGTTTTTCTGGTAAAAATAATGGCATACAAATTCTGTAAGTAGTCATACAAATTCATACAAATTCCATACTAAATATCTGTGCAAAAAAAATTGTAAATTTCCAACATGGGGGCTGGCGTGAAGTACGTCACTGTACATAATTCAGAGGACCGCGGTGAATCGTGATTTGAGGCATCTATACACTTAGATGACTACACGCCTAAGAAGACTGCACACTTTCAGCGACTGAGACGTCCAAAAGCCAATGTCATCCGAGGGGAGGGTCGAAAATTGCAAAAACCGAAAATCTGACTGCGGGGAATTTCTCCACCACACTACACGAATAAAAAATGTATTTGGAGTTTTTTGATATTTTGAAATTTTCAACATGACCCAAAAGCCAATGTCATCCGAGGGGAGGGTCGAAAATTGCAAAAACCGAAAATCTGACTGCGGGGAATTTCTCCACCACACTACACGAATAAAAAATGTATTTGGAGTTTTTTGATATTTTGAAATTTTCAACACGAATAAAAAATGTATTTGATACTTACCAGTAGGTTTTTTAAGCACTAATTAATTACGTACAGTTGCTTAATATAATAGTTGAAAATGCATTCGTTCAAAAATATTAAAATAATATAATATAATACAGTAATAATATGGTAGTATAATATCATATATCTAATATGGAGGTATTATGTATGTTGGTCACATTGATAATTGATAATTGTGATATACACTTTGATACGGACTGGTAATTTTTTCAGTATATTAGAGATGACCCAATAGCCAGAGTTCAACCGCGCCACGAGTTTTGCGCCGCCGTCGCAACCGTATATTTCGTCCGACGACGTTGCTTTTGGGAGCATTCGCGCGCGTCACATAAGTCGTGGTGACTTGCGCTTCAGCCGCACATTTTTCGTCCGTTGACGTCGTTTTTTTGGTGGACCGAGTCCATTTCCAACGCTGTGTGGGATTTCCCGGTTCTTTGGTGAGAGTCGTCGCCGTCGAATCGTCCGTTCAGGAGGCCGCCAGCTGTTCGCGGGATACCGCCGGAGTTACCAGGTCAGACCGCGCGGTAACGATAACAACACTGTTATCAACCCGTCATATTTTGTTTTTATATTCAGAGCCGTGATAATTGTACCGTCTCTTTGTTGTTGTTACATAGTACATACGCCGATTTATTCGTTACTTTTTTTTTGTATACGATTTATTTAATTAGGGCGCTCTTTTGTGTTTATTTTATACGATTACTTTAATCATTTTTTTTTCCTGTTATTATATGCTTTTGTAATCGATATTTATTTTAATGTTTTTTCTGATGCGTATCATCGCCCATACCCGAATTTTTGTGTTCGGTTAATTAAAATCCTGATATTCGTCCGTCGGCACAACGCGAGTCGTGGCAGCTAACCGCTTCCTCGTAGGAGCTGCTTCGGCGCAAACATCTGGTAGCAGAGCGTGGTTGTTTTTTCATTCGACCTCCGTTCTTGTCGTTAGCGTTGTGTTGGGACGTCAGGGTTTCAATTAAGTGTGGACAGTGCTTGTACAGGATTTAATTGTACGTTTTTGTAGTTTATTTATTTATTTTTCCTGGTCGATTTTTGTTGTTTTTTTGCAACATGGCCGAGGGTAAGGCAATCGAGCGCGCAACGCGTTTAAAGGTACGTGCCGAATTCCGGGCGTGATTCTTTGGTGTCGCGAATTCGCGCTGTTCATGATTTGGCATTACGTGTTCCCGGGGAAAAGGGTTTAACTCGCGAATTTATGATCGCGGTTGCCGATCTAGACACGTTGTGGTCGCAATTTCAATCCGAAGACGAAAATGTTTTGGACCATTTGATCGCGTTAGATAAAACCGACGAGTATTCCGTCAACTTCGCGTCCGAGGTGCGCGCAATTATCATCGCGTCAAAGGCAGTGGCCGCGAGTTTGATTCCCCCGGGGGCTGAGGTCATTGACCCCGCCTATATTAATGATTCCGTGAAGCTTGATGATCCGCGATCCCGTGCATCGACGCACACTATATGTAGCGGCCCGAGTCAACCGTTTTCGCGTTTGCCAGAAATACTGTTACCGCAATTCGAGGGTGATTTCCGTTATTGGCCCACATTTCGTGACCGGTTCGTGGCGTTAGTCGATGGCCGACCGAATTTGTCCGATATTGATAAAACGTATTACCTTCTCGGCTGTCTGAAGGGTTCCGCGGCGGATGCCGTGCGGGGTATACCCGTCTCCGGGGAAAATTATAAATTAATTTGGTCTACGTTGTCAACTCGATTCAATCGACCGCGTTTAGTTGCTACGTCGTTGGTAGACACTTTATTGCATGCGCCGTCATTTTCGCAGGAGTCGTTTCACGAGCTCAATAAGTTTTTGTGTTTATTTAGTGAAAACATTGCATTGTTGGACGCGCTTAATATACCTAATATGGGTTCTTTCATTTTATTTTCTGTAGCGTTTCGGTGTTTGCCGGTGGCTACTCGTAAACAATTTGAATTAACCGTTACGTCTGATTATCCGTCTATTAATGAATTATTAGAATTTATCCAAACGCGGGTGGCCATTTTAGAACTGGTAAGTGATCCACATAAACATAACGCGCCTACCGTGTCGTTAAAAAATATTAGTTCATCCGGACAGCGCAAGGGGGAGAACGGTTATGGAAACCGGGGGGTTCTCGACCAACGTCGTTAGTCACAGCTGTCTCGGATAAATCTTGTCCGTATTGTTCGGGTTCCCACGGTTTAACGGCGTGCGATCGGTTCAAGTCCTGGACGGTGGACGAACGCGCGCGCGGGAAGCGGCTTTGTTTTAAATGTTTCAGTGCTGATCATTGGGCCCCTAAATGTCAAGCTAAAATTAGCTGTGGCAGTTGTTCGCGTAAACACCACCAGCTTCTCCACCCTCCCGCGGAGGTCCTTCGTGATAATGGGGATCCGCCGCAGGCGTCACTGTGTGCATCCGTGCCGCTTCAACGGGCGCGGCAGCCGGCTTCCGTCATGCTTGGGACCGCGCTTGTACATATACGCGACCGGTCGGGGTCTTGGCAGACTATGCGCGCGTTAGTTGATTGCGCGTCGCAGATTAGCGCGATAACCGCGACGTCTGCGGATAGGTTAGGCCTTAAACGCGCTCGGTGGACTGCTCCCGTCAGTGGATTATCAGGTGTTCCCGTTGTAAATGTTCAAGGGTATGTTGAATGTACAGTGCGACCGCGGTTCGCGCACGAACCCGTTTTATCCGTTCAGGCGTGGGTGTTGCCATCTATTACTGGAGACTTGCCTCGTAGCACGTTATCGTCGGGTATTAAAGATCGGTATTCGAACCTCGCGCTAGCGGATCCTACCTTTGACGTCGCAGCGCCGATTGATGTGTTGTTAGGTGGGGATGTTTATGCCACGATTATGGATGGTCGTAAAGTCAGTATTGATAAGAACCTTCCGGCGGCTTTTAGTTCGATTTTCGGGTGGATTGTGATGGGTCCGTTGTTGGATACCGGCATGTGTTGTTCAGTGCCTGTGTCGTTGGCTGTATCAATCGAAGGGTTGATGGAGCGGTTCTGGCAGGTCGAAGAGCCGGAAGTTGCCCCCGTTACGTTCACTGACGATGGGCGTTGTGAAAATATTTTCCGTAAGCAATCCGTACGCTTATCTTCAAGACGTTTTTCCGTGCCACTGCCGTTTCGTGTGCCGGTGTCCGCCGACACGTTTGTCGGGTCACGCGATATAGCAAGCAAACGTTTTGACTCGCTCGAGCGGAAGTTAGCATCCAATCCCCAACTTAAGGCGTTGTATATAAATTTCATGACTGAATATATTTCGTTGGGGCATATGTCGATTGCGAAATCCCCCGGAGCTTATTTCATTCCACACCATGCGGTGTATCGTCCCGAGATAGACGATAGTAAAATTCGCGTCGTGTTTGACGCCTCCGCGTCGGGTTATCGCAGTCCATCTATGAATAGCTGTTTGTATTCTGGTCCGAAACTGCAGCAGGATTTTGTGGACATTCTTATTCGTTTCCGTGTGCATAAACACGTTTTCACATCCGACATTTGTAAAATGTACCGCCAGGTATTGGTCTTACCCGAATATCGTAAGTACCAACACATTTTATGGCGGGCTTCGCCGCACGACAAGTTACTCGAATACGAATTACATACTGTTACATACGGCCTCAATTGTGCGCCTTTTCTTGCATTGCGCGTCTTACAGGCAATTGCGTCGGACGATTGTGAGAATGTAGAGTCGGTGCGCAACGCGCTAACGCGCCAAACTTATGTAGACGATATTTGCGACGGGGCAGATACGGTCGAAGAAGTTTTAAAGCTTCAGGAAAATCTAATTTCGGTGCTAGGCAAATCGGGTTTCGAACTTAAGAAATGGGCTTCGAACACGCCATCGGTTCTCGACACTGTTCCCGCCATAAATCGTGTTGGTGGGCCTTTGCAGTTCGATCCAATTGACGGAAACGGCACCAAAGTTTTGGGCGTCGAATGGCATCCGGGAGGCGATTATTTCAGCTGCGCATTGCGCCTTGATTTTCCGTTTGTGTATACTAAACGCGGAATATTGTCGTTAATCGTGCGTATATTTGATCCGTTGGGGGTGTTCGGACCTGCTACCTTTTTTGCAAAAGCTATCATGCAACGAACCTGGCAGTCCGGGTTGTCATGGGACGAACCCATTTCCGGTGATATTCGGGCCGAGTGGGCCGCCTTTGTAAACGATTTGCCATCGTTGCTCAACATTCGTGTACCGCGGTATATTAATTCGTTTCATGGAGCTTCCTGTTATTTATTGGGATTCTGTGACGCTTCGCAACGCGGGTACGCAGCAGTGGTGTATGTGCGTATGGCCGACGCTCCAGTCGACAAATCCGTTTTTCTGATTGGAACAAAGACTAAATTAGCTCCGCTTAAATCGTTGACAATTCCGCGATTGGAATTAAATGCCGCCCTTTTGTTAGCCCGTTGGCTCAAACGCATTCGTGAAATTTTGGAATGCCAGTTAAATATTATCGGTAGTCGGGCATGGTCCGATTCAATGATTGTTTTGTCGTGGTTGACAGTTCCTCACGAGTCTTTTAAACCGTATGTCTCAAACCGAGTACATCAAATTCGTACTTTGCTACCCGCATGTCATTGGCAGTATATTGAATCGCGTGAAAATCCTGCTGACCCGGCATCCCGTGGTGTCATGCCGTCGGTTTTAGCTCGACTCGATGAATATTGGCGTGGGCCGTCGGTGGCGTATGGGACTCCGTCGGAGTGGGAAAATCCTCCTCCTCTTCTCCCTTTGTGTGATCTACCGGAGATTCGACTCTTGTCGTGTACCACTCTTGTGGACGAAGCCCCGGTGGAATGGTTTAATCGTTTTTCGTCGTACGATCGTATGATTCGCGTCGTGGCCTGGATGCGTAGATTCGTTGAATGTTGTCGTCATGGACGTCCGACGGTGTGCGTGCCATTTTTCATACGCAAGTCCGAGGTTGACAATGCCGTGCGCGTCCTCGTGGTCGAATCGCAAAAGATCCACTTCGCGGTCCTGTTGCAAGAACTCGCCCGTCGTAAACGTATTTCGTCAAAACCATTGGCCAGGTTGGCGCCCTTTATTGATTCCGAGGGAATAATCCGTGTAGGTGGCCGTGTTGAGTACGAGTACAGTGGGTCAGAGCGCGCCACATAATATGTTGCGATCGATTGATCGAGAAAATTCGATACTGTCACGGCCGCACCGGTTGTGCGCGTGCGTGCCGTTGTTGTTGTGCGAACCGCCGAACGGACCGGACGTTTTGTGTGTGCGCTCTCGTTCGGGCGTTCATTTTTTATTTTTTTTTCGCCTCGTCGTTGGCGAAATTTTGCACTGGCGGGTTACGCGTTTGTGCCCGCGACGCGTACGATATCGGTCGCGTTTAATATAAGCCGGAGTGGTCGTGTATTAAACTTGCCATTGCCGTGTACGCGTAGTGTACACACGGTTCGTCGTTAACGGCCGCGTAATAATACGTCGTATTATATTTTGTCGTCGTAGTGCACGCGTAATCGCCGATTTCGCGTGTATCGGTTTTGTATAGCCGTCCGACCAAATCGCACGTGTCCGTCGTCGCCGGTCGCTTTTCTATATCGTGCGTCTGTTGCACGTCGTCGCCGAATTGCTGTTCACCCGACGTAGAAGCTGGACGTCACGTGTTTTCGTAGCACCGGCCGTATCACAGTCGAGTTCACCGTCGCCGAATAGCTGTTTCCCCGACGTAGAATTTCACGACGTCACGGGTTGTTGTACCGCCGTGTGATAGTGGCCTTCTATGCGTTAGACGAAAGCGTCGCCCAGGTCGTACCCTTTTATATTATTCCGTTATTGTAAGACATTATTTTGTAATCGGACGGGAGCGCGTATTTGTCGTCGTATTGTTTTTTTGTATTGATAACGACATTATTATTAACGGCCCCCCCTTCCCCGTAGTATGTAAGAAACCTTTGATATATATTGTATTTGCATGTAAAAAAAATTGATTAATATGTTCATCATTATACAGTCCACAAACCGGTAATTTTTGTTTTTTATTCGTTACCCTCGTTCTTCATTTTATTTGTTTATTTTTATTCTAACGAGCGGGTTTCACTCCGGCCTTTTAAGGACGGAATTCACGCTCAACATTTGGTCCATCGATCCGGATTTATTAATCAATTTTTTATACGTTTTCGTTTCGTTTCGTTATTTTCTGACACGGTATATATATATATTTTTTATTTTTGTTTTTGTGTGTGTGTTTGCCCTCTTTTCTTTCTTTTCAATGGCACCCAGAAAGCGCGATGACATTAAAGAATGGAACTTACGCGTGCGCGAATGTCTCGTGATACGATATTGCGTTCAATAAGAAAATTGGCAGAATTGGCGGCTGAAGTAGCAAGTGACAGCAGTAAACGTCCGAATTTTGAAGCACGTTATGAGTCATTGGAGACGTTCGTGGCAAAATTCGAACGCGAACAGGAAACTGTGTTGTCAACACTCATTGAGATGGAAGAGGAACATCGATTTGAAGCCGAGGACGCGGATATCGTAGATATCATGGAAACACTGTGCGGTGATATCAGAGTAGTTGCGGCAGGACTACGGTCTACATCGACCAGTATTCATAGTGTTTGTACACAAAATACACGTTCCGCGGCGCAGTCAATCGCGTTACCTAAAATCGAAATACCGAGATTTGACGGCGATGTCACTTTCTGGTGTTCGTTTCGCGATACGTATCAGTCGTTGATACACGAAAATACTTCTATTACCGATATTGAGCGATTCCACTATTTATTGTCAAGTTTGTCGGGCCCGGCGTTAGCAGTGGCCAAGATGGTACCATTGACCGCGACTAATTATTCAATTGTGTGGAACGCACTGAAGGAACGATACGACAACCATCGCTTGTTGGCTACGGCACATATCGATAAATTGTTTTCTTTTACTACACTAACAAAGGAATCGGTATTATCATTATCAGCATTTGTAAATACTTTTCGAGAGAATGTCGCTGCCGTCAGATCACTCGGTATTGAAGATTTAGCTGGTTTTTTATTATTCTACGTCGGTGCTCGGGTCATCGACCCTGTTACACGACGACTATTCGAAGCGAGTATTCCACAGAATGAAGTACCAAACTTGGAAACGTTGTTGACATTTGTGTCACAGAGGTGTAAAATTTTAGAGAATGTAGGGAGCCAGATACATTCCAAGTCATCAGAGATATCAAGTACTGCGAAGGGCAAGAGCGGACAATTCAAGAAGACGTCGTTATCCGTGGTGACCCCGACAAAACAGAAAACTGTATGGTGTGTTCGCATGCTCATCCAATTCATCGATGCTTTGCGTTCAAACGAAAACCCGTGTCAGTACGTCGTGAACTTGTTGTTAAAACAGATTATGTTTTATTTGTCTCAAGTCCGGTCATATGATGAACGCATGTCCTGCAGCATATACGTGTAAACTGTGTGCGGGACGACATAATACACTTCTACATCCGAATGCCGCTTCATCGGAAGGAACAAATAATGCAAGAACTGGAACGCAAATTGAAGACGATGAAGCACCGAGTAGCAGGCCTCAATTTGCCGGAACGACTTGCACCGATACCACAGTATTGTTGGGAACAGCCATGGTTCGTATAGTGGATAGTGATGGAACTATGCACTGGGTCAGAGCCTTGTTAGACAGTGGGTCACAGGTATCTGCAATAACGTCGGAGTGTGCGATGCGACTCGGATTGGCGCGTAGCAAAGTCGTACAGAAATCGTCGGCCTTTCTCAACAACCAGTGACGGCAGTGAAAGGTGTTACTCGTTTCAATTTTGTCCGATGCATTCTGAGAAGCCCGAGTTCAGTGCACTGAATGTCGTTATTTTACCACGGATCACTTCGTTAATGCCGAATACGATATTGCGTTCCGACGTTCGGGCACGATATCACCATCTGACGCTAGCCGATCCGGGTTTGACGTTCCAGCGAAGGTGGAAATACTTATCGGCGGTGACCTGTATCCATTAGTCATGCAGTCACGGACAGACGTTTTACACTACGCGCGACTGCCTTCTGCCATGAACACTCATCTGGGTTGGGTAGTGTTCGGTGCTCTTCAGGATGGTAGCAAAACACCTTTGACATCGTTGTTAGTCAGTTCAACTCCACCAATCGATGAGGTAATGCGATGTTTTTGGTCCGTGGAAGAATTTGGTGAAAGTTCCATTCCCACTACTCAAGATCAGCAGTGCGAAGTGGTTTCAACAAACTGTTAAGCGTGATGATACAGGACGTTTTTATGTTGGGCTCCTTTTCAATCGAGCATAGGTCAGTATTCCGATCACGAAGGGGTACCTAGACCGTCAGTGACAGCATCGACTGCAGTGGGCCTTGGATCATCGAGAACTTTGGCACTGAATCGTCTTTATAATTTAGAACGCCGATTGGGTAAAGACGCAGAGTTATACGAAGCATATCGAACTTTCATGGACGAATATATAAGGCTCGGACATATGAAGATCGCGACCGACGCAGGAAAATATTTTATTCCCCACCATGCAGTAGTAAAGAGAAGCAAGACCGGCCTGAAGATTCGTGTGGTATTCGATGCTTCAGCTCCGTCATCATCAGGATTGTCCTTGAACGATTGTCTGGCAATTGGTCCTAAGTTACAAACCCAAATCAATGAAGTCTTATTACGCAGTCGATTTCACAAATTTGTTTTCACGGCGGATATCACAAAAATGTATCGCCAAATTCGGGTCCATGAAGAAGATTGTGCTTATCAGCATATACTGTGGCGACGATCACCCAGTGAAGAAGTGCGCGAATATGAGCTTTGTACCGTTACATACGGTGTCAGCTCGGCACCATTTCTGGCCATACGCTGTTTACGACAATTGGATCAGGAAGACGGTCCAGAGTATCCGCTTGCAAAGGATATTTTAGTATCAGCGACATATGTAGATGATATTTTCGTCGGGGCAGATTCAATACCAGCGATTTTGAACGTACAACGCCAAGTAATCGGGTTGTTGGCGCGGGGAAGATTCGAGCTGAAAAAATGGGCTAGTAATTGCGCTCAAGTCCTTCAAAGTATCGCACCGGAAGATCGTGCGACAGGCCCGCTATTCGAACCCAAGAACGAGCAAGCAGTGAAGGTGTTGGGCATTCACTGGGATACGAATCAGGACACGTTTGGCTACCATTCTACGATTGAAGACGCCACCCCTACAAAACGTTCGGTTTTATCGACAATCGCGCGGTTATATGACCCGATCGGAGCATTGAGTCCCACGATATTTTGGGCGAAGTGCCTAATGCAAAAACTCTGGGTAGCAAAACTCGATTGGGATACGCTGTTGCCACCGGACCTCGCGTGGGATTGGCACCGATTTGTAACGGAGCTTGATGCATTGTCGGAAGTATCGATATCTCGTCATATACCGGTGGGTGAAGGAATGGACGTACAGATGGTTGGATTTTGTGATGCGTCACAGCAAGGATATGCAGCTACGGTGTTTTTACGAGTAGTGGATTACCGGCGCGTAGCTCGCATATATTTTTTGTCATGTAAGACCAAGGTGGCTCCGCTTAAATGCTCTCAGACGGACATGTCGTTGACTATACCTCGTTTGGAGTTGTGTGCGGCACTTCTCTTGGCGCGGGTGATGGCACATCAATTACGTATTCTTCAAGACAAAGTCAATATAACATCGGTGCGAGCTTGGAGCGATTCGACGATCGTGTTAGCCTGGCTCGGTGCTGAACAACGACTATTCAAAATATTTGTTACAAATCGTGTCGCTCAAATTAAATCGCTTATTCCCCATTGTGTATGGGCCCACGTAGACACGAAGGAGAACCCAGCAGATCCTGCATCTCGAGGTGTACTTCCAAACGATCTAACGTCATGTTTGCTATTTTTTCAAGGACCGCAGTTTCTTCATCATCCGGTAGACCAATGGCCGTCGTTTGCATTGTCGAATGTGAAATGCGATCAACTTCCCGAGGCGAAACAGTCCCAAAAATATATGTTACTTCTACAGGAAGATGATCATTTTTTAAAACGATTTTCCGTATTACTCAAAATGCAGCGAGTATTGGGGTACTGTCTCCGTTTCGTTAATAAATGTCGACGACTACCGTGTGACAAAGGACCGATTTCATGGCGGGAGTGCAAGAATACGTTGAACATGGCAATCACATATACACAGCGGATATACTTCCCGTGCTTGTATAAAGACTGGCAGACTCAAGTGCAGTGATTACGCCAAATACATTGGCGCAGCTTGCTCCGTTCGTGGACCCGCAGAATATTATACGTGTCGGTGGTCGGTTAAAATTTTCGACACTGGATGAAGGAGCCAAACACCCAGTACTTTTGCCGAAGGAGTCGCATCTCAGCTTATTGATCATACGCCATTATCACCTGAACTTATTACACGCTGGATCAAGATTGACATTATCCATGATACAACGTCGTTTCTGGATTTTATCAGGCCGCGCTGCGGTACGAAAATGATTTTCTCGTGCGTCAATTGTACTCGGCATCGAGCGTCCTGCCCCAACCGTTCATGGCAGATCTTCCGTTCACCAGAGTCCAGCAACATCGTCCCTTCACCCATATTGGGATGGACTATGGAGGGCCATTCAGCGTAAAAGAGGGACGACGCCGCAATGCGAAGATCAGTAAGGCATATCTGGCATTGTTTATATGTATGTCCACGAAGGCCGTGCATTTGGAGATGGTTGCCGATTTATCGACGGATGCGTTTCTCGCGGCGTTAGATCGCTTTGTGGCACGGAGAGGCATTCCTTCACTGATTCAGTCGGATTGTGGGACGAATTTTGTGGGCGCCGCGCGACAACTTAGAACATTATTTGACGATGAAGCAGTACAAGGCGTTCTTCAGAGTCGTGTACCATGTGGTGGAAGTTCAACCCACCCGCAGCCCCGCACTTCGGCGGTATCTGGGAGGCCGCGATTAAAAGTACAAAACTTCATTTGAAAAAGGTGATTGGAGCCCAGACTTTCACAATGGAGGAACTCGTTACATTGGTCATTCGGGTAGAAGGCGTTTTAAATTCACGACCATTACTACCAGTGTCAAATGATCCGAATGATTTAACGGCTTTGACACCGGGCCATTTTTTAATAGGACAACCTATTATGATGTTGCCAGAACCCGATTTAGTCAATAGACCGATCAATCGGTTGACTCGATGGCAGCTCATTAAACAAGCACACCAGACGTTCTGGACACGCTGGAGTCGGGAATACCTCAAACGTTGCAGGAAGACAAAATGGTATGTTTGTAACCCGGATTTAGCAATCGGTGATATGGTCGTAATTAACTCCCCCGCTCGCCCACCCACGGCTTGGCAACTCGGCAGAATCACGGAGGTGCATCCAGGTCCTGATGGAGTAATACGCGTCGCTACAGTCAAAACGACCGTTGGCACTCTGAAACGCCCCGTCGTCAAATTGGTAAAGTTGCCTACGTCTGACGACTAGTTGTTAGTGCCAATAGCCATGTCCTTTCATTCCAACTAGCATCTGATTTTTCATTTGTTATTTTTGTAAATATCTGATTCGTTTTATGTTATATGGTTTTTCTTTTGTAAACCTCAATTAGTATGTATTATTATATTCTTTATTTTATTTTTACCCGTATTTGTGACGCGCGTCTTATATTGATAATACTTGTAACCACTGGTGCAACCGACCACGGACGGTTGAAGTCACTATCCTGTTGCAGATCAACTACGTCTCTGGTTTCCTTTATTTTGAAAAATGCATTTTCAAAAGGCGGGAGTATGTTGAGTACGAGTACAGTGGGTCAGAGCGCGCCACATAATATGTTGCGATCGATTGATCGAGAAAATTCGATACTGTCACGGCCGCACCGGTTGTGCGCGTGCGTGCCGTTGTTGTTGTGCGAACCGCCGAACGGACCGGACGTTTTGTGTGTGCGCTCTCGTTCGGGCGTTCATTTTTTATTTTTTTTTCGCCTCGTCGTTGGCGAAATTTTGCACTGGCGGGTTACGCGTTTGTGCCCGCGACGCGTACGATATCGGTCGCGTTTAATATAAGCCGGAGTGGTCGTGTATTAAACTTGCCATTGCCGTGTACGCGTAGTGTACACACGGTTCGTCGTTAACGGCCGCGTAATAATACGTCGTATTATATTTTGTCGTCGTAGTGCACGCGTAATCGCCGATTTCGCGTGTATCGGTTTTGTATAGCCGTCCGACCAAATCGCACGTGTCCGTCGTCGCCGGTCGCTTTTCTATATCGTGCGTCTGTTGCACGTCGTCGCCGAATTGCTGTTCACCCGACGTAGAAGCTGGACGTCACGTGTTTTCGTAGCACCGGCCGTATCACAGTCGAGTTCACCGTCGCCGAATAGCTGTTTCCCCGACGTAGAATTTCACGACGTCACGGGTTGTTGTACCGCCGTGTGATAGTGGCCTTCTATGCGTTAGACGAAAGCGTCGCCCAGGTCGTACCCTTTTATATTATTCCGTTATTGTAAGACATTATTTTGTAATCGGACGGGAGCGCGTATTTGTCGTCGTATTGTTTTTTTGTATTGATAACGACATTATTATTAACGGCCCCCCTTCCCCGTAGTATGTAAGAAACCTTTGATATATATTTGCATGTAAAAAAAATTGATTAATATGTTCATCATTATACAGTCCACAAACCGGTAATTTTTGTTTTTTATTCGTTACCCTCGTTCTTCATTTTATTTGTTTATTTTTATTCTAACGAGCGGGTTTCACTCCGGCCTTTTAAGGACGGAATTCACGCTCCAACAGGCCGATTGCGACAATCGTTGTTAGTGTACGACTGCAAACATCCTATTTTGTTAGCAAAACGATCACATTTGGCCCGGTTGTTGTGTCAACGTTGGCACTGTGTGACGTGTCATGCTGGTCCGCGCGTTTTGGCAGCATTAATTGGCCGTCAGTTTTGGATTGTTTCCATCCGTTCAGTGCTTCACGATGTCTTAACTAGGTGTGTGGTATGTGTGCGTTTTTCTGCGAAACCACTACAACCGTTTATGGCTGATTTGCCGGCCACACGTATCCAAAAGTGTCGGCCGTTCGCACGTGTAGGTGTCGATTTTGCCGGTCCACTGCAAATGCGCGAGTTGCAATTGCGAAAGTCTCGAATTTTTAAAATATATGTCGCTGTCTTTGTATGTTTCACAGTCAAGGCCGTCCATCTCGAGGTAGTGTCGGAGTTGTCCACTGACGCCTTTATGGCGGCGTTTGATCGTTTTGTGGCGCGACGCGGCGTGCCCAGTGACGTGTTCTCCGATTGCGGCACAAATTTCGTAGGTGCAAATAAACAATTACAAATGTTGATAAGCAGCCCTGTAGGTCAAGCGACACTCGTGCATTCGCGCGCCCAATGCGAATGGCATTTTAATCCTCCGAGCGCCCCTCACTTTGGCGGGTTGTGGGAAGCTGCGGTGCGTTCAACCAAACGCCTGCTGATTCGTGTCATCGGCAATCATGTTTTTTCATACGAAGAATTTTCTACCATTTTAACGCATGTAGAAGCGGTGCTTAATTCTCGTCCTCTTACGCCAGCGTCCAACGATCCCCACGATTTGGAGTGTTTGACACCTGGGCATTTTTTAATCGGTCAACCGTTACTAGCGGTTCCCCCTAAGTCGGTTCTTGATTCGGTCCGTCCTCTCACAGATAGGTGGAAATTGCTAGACCAGTGCCATCAAGCATTTTGGCGACGATGGTCGGCCGAGTATTTGACGACTCTCCAGGAAAGGTCCAAGTGGACCAGGGGTGTCCCGAACCTGAAAGTAGACGATATGGTGGTAGTCATCAATAGTCAATCTCCGCCGCTTGCCTGGCGTCTCGGTCGGGTTATGGAGGTGTTGCCTGGAGCCGACGGTCACATCCGGGTTGCTCGGGTGTTGACTCAGTCCGGTCCTGTTGTTCGCCCTGTGGTCAAATTAGTGCCTCTGCTTACCGAGTAACAGTAGATTTTTTACAAGCACTGTACCACTTATTATTTTACATTATTTTTGTGTTATTATTATACGAACCATATGTTCTTTTTTTTTCGTTTTTTTTTTTTACTTATAATAAATGTTGCTCATACTTTATAATGTAAGATTTTTTTATCCTGTTTTGTACTATGCGCGTATTTATTTTGTTTATTTAATTTATTCGTTGTATCATGTATTCGCATGAGCTCTGACCGTGAAGAAATCCGGAACGCAGCCAGTCCAGAGAGATATCGTCCATTTTCAATTAAGCATTGGCTCCAGTTCTCCAAGATCTAATTTGTGAGGCTGAGCCTCCCAAGGGGGGAGGATGTTCGAACTCGGAGCCATATGTCCGGACGGCAACCGGTCCGTGCGATAACGCGGCGGGCGTCGAACATTCTCGACGTCCCCGCCACCCCGCATCCTCCTCGAGGCAAGCGATTAACACGCGCCGTACTGCGCGTATGGTCAACGGTGCGCTTTTGCTTTTGTCGTTTTCCACCCGCCGGGACGTGAACTGCCCGGCGTCGTATGGTTTTTGTTCGTCGGTCCGCGGTTTTATTTTTCACCGCCGATACGCGTTTGTTCAGCGCCCATTTGGCGTATTTCGGCTCGACTTATTGCTCATTTGCTCGGCCGACGAGAGAACAATCTTTAAACGCTCGATATCGGGATCGACGTCCATTTGTCGTACGCGCCACGTTATCGTCGGAGTTTTGCGCCGCCGTCGCAACCGTATATTTCGTCCGACGATGTTGCTTTTGGGAGCATTCGCGCGCGTTACATAAGTCGTGGTGACTTGCGTTTCAGCCGCACATTTTTCGTCCGTTGACGTCGTTTTTTTGGTGGACGGTAGTGATGATAAAAAATAGCAGTAGCAGTTATATTAGCACTGCTATTTTACTACAGCAATCGCAGACTGCTATTTAGTGTAATTAATAGCAGTGATTGCTAATTTTCATAAAGTAGGTTTTGTACTTTTTTATGGTTTCCTACACTGTATTCTTATGTAATATGTTCATGGACGTATATATATATATATATATATATATATATATGTCTATGAATATGTTCTACTTTTATTGCTATTGAAAAATTGATAATCTGTTTCTGTTATCAACGTGTAATAAAATTCACAGATATTAATTGTCAATATCAGTTATCAACATAGACAGTATACTATAAAGCACAGATTTAATGAATATTCATCTAATCTGTGATACTATAGTATAATATCTATGGGCATATAGTGGATTCCGATTTACAATATAATTATTATTACTTGCATGATTTAATTTTTTTTTGACATGTACACTTTTACTGAAGAGCAATAATCAGTTGACTATTAACGTTAGTTGACAATGCATATCAAGTATCAACAATCCACTAAAAATACCTCGCCTCAATGCCTATAAGGGATAAGGAAAATGATCATTAAATTTCTACACTTATTGCTATTAGCATTAACTGCTAATTTTTTATTAGCAACTAATGCTAAACAACAAATTTAAAAACGGTTGATAGCATTATATTATCAGCTGTTTTTACAAAAATAGCAATAGCTGCTAATTTTCACTGATATTTTAAATTAGCAATAGCATTAGCTAATGTTAGAAAAAAAAATAGCAGATTACCATCACTAGTGGACGGAGTCCATTTCCAACGCTGTGTGGGATTTCCCGGTTCTTTGGTGAGAGTCGTCGCCGTCGAATCGTCCGTTCAGGAGGCCGCCAGCCATAGAAAAGTGAGTAAATATAAAGGCAACTGCCGTGGTAGAATTTGATAGTGGAAGCGTCGTGGCGCTCCCAGTGGCTGTCGTAATAACAATTAACAATCGAACTATCGATATTAACAATCGATTTATCGATATTGAAAATCGTTGTTTAATCGATTTTCTAAAAAATTTTTTCCCATAGCAAAAACGAAGTTCACTTTTAAGTGTTTGAGGACAACTTTATAATCAGTTCTTTGAATCCGGGACTTCTGCAATTCGGTGCAAAATGATTGTCACACATAATAAACGACTTATATATATCTGCCACTGACATGTTCAACAATTTGTTGTTTCCGGATCGAATCACCCGTTTTGAAGGTTTTTCATCTTTTGGAAACCGATGTCGTGTAGTGATTGTGTCAGAATAAGATGTCATGCAACCCACGACAATACATTGCTTAGACGGCATACTTAACTACTTTTCGAAAGAAAATCGTGCACAACACAACAACGAACAAATTGAATAATGACAACAGAGTAACAGACGCCAGACGACTTATGTTATGAGACATGAGTGATAACTTATGACGCAGCGTTACCGACCGGACACCCGACCGCCCATTTCTCAGTGTCGCCGCGATTACAATTTATTAAAATATGTCAATTGTTCTCGTACTGTTGGTACGTCGCCTATCGTAAAGCACTTTCACGTGCGCCGTATACAGTTACACCCCCCTGCCGCCAGCTGTTCGCGGGATACCGCCGGAGTTACCAGGTCAGACCGCGCGGTAACGATAACAACACTGTTATCAACCCGTCATATTTTGTCTTTATATTCAGAGCCGTGATAATTGTACCGTCTCTTTGTTGTTGTTACATACGCCGATTTATTCGTTACTTTTTTTTTGTATACAATTTATTTAATTAGGGCGCTCTTTTGTGTTTATTTTATACGATTACTTTAATCATTAATTTTTTTTCCTGTTATTATATGCTTTTGTAATCGATATTTATTTTAATGTTTTTTCTGATGCGTATCATCGCCCATACCCGAATTTTTGTGTTCGGTTAATTAAAATCCTGATATTCGTCCGTCGGCACAACGCGAGTCGTGGCAGCTAACCGCTTCCTCGTAGGAGCTGCTTCGGCGCAAACAACGCTTCAAACGTATGTTTTAATGAATATGTGCATATATAAATTTGTGAGTGGCAATTATAAAAAATAAAAATGTAAAAAGCTGAATGTGATGTGGCCAAGACGGCGAGAAAGAGGGAAAAAATATTGAACAAGCCGCTCAGAGCTGATCACAAACCGTCATTTCTAACGCGTTTCATATTATGACAAGAACTTGAATCACAGGTAATATTTACGTATTATACATTTATTTATGATACATTTATTATAGCCAACAAAGTAATGAATTTCCTCCCACAAAAAAAAAATATATATATATCGAGCGATTCGTGAATATGATAATGAAAATATCAGAATTATGTCAAATAGAAATTGTATTGAGCTAAATGTACATAAATGGGAAATAGTTAAATGGGCCGGTTAAATCTTTTGCCTCCCCCTTTCGAAAACTGAAATGACGCCACTGAGATAAACTATAAACAAATGTTAGATTAATATATTGGTGTTAACAACTTATAATTTATTACATTTTATGAGCAACAGTAATATGACTTTTATTCACTATGGTAGGTCATATGTACTTACAACTTTTGCCCAAATCACTCTCCATTTTAGTTCTAATATACCAAAAGTAATTCCATTTATTTCCTGAAATAATACATTGTAATGATTTAGTATTTTAATTAAAAGAATAATATACAAATAGGATATAAATAGAAAGTTACTAATTTAAGATTATTTATAGGTCTACTATAAATCTATATATTAACTAATATATTATGGATAAAAATATTTTGGTTGTCTTTGATAAACTTAAAATTATTATACAATTTTTGATATTACTTTCAACAATTTAAAAAAATAATCTCAAGGAGAAAGCTAGAAGCAACATTTACTAGGTACATTTTATTAACGAAATGCATGTTTTGCATTCAATAATTTGTCGTGAAATACACGATAGATTTTTATTAATATTATACTTTAGCAAAGCAAAACGTATCGATAACTGATTTAATAGTAGACAACTGAAAATTACTAGATATAAAGTTTATTTTTGTAAATTAGTACACAATTCATATTTTAATAACTATATTTCAAATTACAATTTTTGTCACACATATTTTTTATCTTATATTGTATCGTATATTTATGTAACAAATGTCTTTCCTCATATTGTAATGATAATCTGAGATCACATTCTAAGGAAAAGTGATTTGTTTAGAGTGTTGAACCTAATATATTTATATTGCGTATTCAACATACCATAACGAAGAGGACTACTTAATGCTATTCAAAACAAAATCAATTAATAAATAATTAATTTATAAATTATAAATTGAAATATTTAGCGTAACTTTAATTTACATTACTCTGTAAATATAAAACTCTAAACTAAAAAAGCCCTTTAAAAACCAACTTCCGGTCAATCATTGCTATTATTTTAAGCAGTCTTATTCATATGATACATATATACATGCATATGATAGTATTTACGGTGTATAGTTTATATTTTATATATTTCATTTTATAATCATTTGTTACTGTCATATGGATTGGTCAAATAAATTTAAGTCTTTGGTAAATAAATTAGTGCCTAAATTTTTTTTTCTTTTTGTTTTTAATAGTTTTTTATTCAAACTGTTACAAAATATAAAATAATAAGAACAATTAATGGATTATGAGAAAAAAATTAATAAATAAATAAAAGTATGACAGATGAGACAAATTGTAGAAGTCTCCCAGTGGAGGTACTACGGCCTAAATTACTTCCATAATATAGCAAAAATTTTCTGAAATCCCACAAGACGTAAAATGGATGCGCATTACATTGACGGTGTACAAATAACCGTCCACCGTATATTGATTAATAATGTATTATAATATTTACTATTTTACTTACAACAATAATAATATGCTCTCATCAAAGCATCTTCAAGGTCTTCTACAAAATTAACAAAACGAATAATGCAAATGATATTTTATTTAAATATAAATATTTTATTTAATCATTCATATAGTGATAGGCAGTGTTGAGACTTATCTAGATAATATTTTTTTTTATCATCTGGATGAATTTTTTTTACTTATCTGAAGGTTATCTTAGATAAAAACAATATTAACAATAACATTATCATAATAATTCAATATTGCAATAATTTATATCATTATCAATTCCTAAAGGCATTGCTTTGTTGAGAAAGCTATGACCCTCTGCCATATGCCATCCGTTTCATTTGTTCATTGGAATTGCCATCCATTCATTGACAGACATTTTTGAATGAGCTTTATCTTGGCTGTACTTGAGCTCTATTCCTTAAAATTTTACCTTCATAAATGTTCTTTATTAAAATATTATGTCTAGTTACATGTCCTATTAATTTAATTTTCTTTTCATTGTAGTGTTCAATAGATATTTTTATTTATTCACATCTTGCAGTGCTTGTTCATTTGTTTTTCTTTTTACCCAGCGTGTCTTAGTCATCATCCGCCACATCTCTGCTGCTTCCAATCTTTCTCATTCATTCTGTCCTAATGTCCTAAAACCATCGGTTGGTCAGCACATTCCATACAATGGTCTTCATAAATGTATTTCTTGTATCTCATTTGACGTGTTTGTCCGTCATCAATTTGACCTTTTTTTTAAAATTCTTGTCATCATAATGTTTTATTTTATATCCTTACTTGCCCTGCTTTCGTGCGTGATTATACTTCCGGAATTACACAACGTTGGCATTTGTTAAATGGCTGCATTTCCTAGTTTCAGTGGCATAATTACGAATGTTATATGGAAGTGATATAAAATTAACCATTGGATAAAACTAATAATTGTAACAACTCTTTCAACATTATTTTCAAAGTTAAAGTGATTAATGCTCATATTTTTTAATTTCATTATTTTCTTTAAAAAAAACACATACGAGTATTTTATGTTCTTTGTTTTTTAGCTAATTTATTGAGTACTTTATCTCTTTTTACTTCAACATTTGAATATGGTAAATCTTTTTTCGGTGACCTATTCCTAACCGCACCGTACCAGTTGATGGTAACCGGTCAATAAAGGTAAATTATTAATATAATAATTAAGAAAATTATGAATTATGATAAAATACTAACAAATTTTGTCAACACAAAAAAATATTTTTGTTTTCAATTATTATATTTTTTTACATTAGATAATATGATATGTATAAATGAAAGCCCTTGGGAGGGGATACATCCCCTATATCCTCCCCGTAATTACGCCTCTGTCCAGTTTAATATTAGTTTCAACATAACCCGTTTTACACGGCTAGGCCCCTGCAAACCCCATCAATTTTTCATCAAAACAACCTATACGATTGACAAAAATTAAGGTACTTCTAGTAGTTTGATTTGAAAAATGTAAAGATCTTTGAATTGGTAAGGAAGTTTACTTTGCATCGGTCGAAGCATATTTTTAATATTTTTTTATGTATAACTAATATTAACTAATATACAAATTTATAAAATTTAAAATGTTTATTCTCGTCAAGAATTTGCTAAAATTGAAAAAGTGCTCCGATCGATGCAAAGTACAATTTTTCACAAATTCAAACAACTTTATATTTTTCAAATCGAACCACTGGAAGTACTTACATTTTTATGAGGCGTATAGCTATTTACGTTCATAAATTTGTTTTAAATATTTTGTTCCATGTCTTGAATAATATGAGGAGGGAGACTGTCCAGTGACAGAACCCTCAAAAGAAAAATTTAAAGCTCAGAAAATTAATTGATTTCTACACCAGCGTCTTTTTAATCGACGGGGGGGGGATTATCGGGAATGTTGACACTACCTTGAATGGAAATAAGTGGGTCGGAGTAATTGGCTAGTTTGACGTGGAATTTTTTATAGTAGATATGAGCAAGTTTATTGATAGTTTCGATGTTGAGGTCTTTGTGAAGTGAGTAATTGGAAACGTACCTGGGAGCAGAGATTATTAAACGGAGAGTAATGGATTGGAACAACTAAATTGTTTGAATTTGTGATGGTTTAACACAGTCCCATATCTGAATTCCGTAAGCCCAGATAGGTCTTAACATGGATTTATAAATTGTAATTTAGTTTTTCAGAGAAAGATTTGATTTAAGAATAGGACGAAGAAGGTGAAGTCTGCTATTAAGTGTTTTTCTTTTCAATGTTAAGTGTGGTCTTAAGGTGAGATGTTTATCTAAAATTATACCTATAAATATTTAATTTGATTTACAACCGGGATTTCAGTTCCACCAAAGTGGAGAACAGGAGAGGACTCTCTTCTTAAGACGAATGGTACCAAGAAAGATTTTTCGGCGTTGATTTTTATTTTCCAATTGGATGCCTATTTTTTGGATTTTGATAAGATGTGATTGGAGAGTGGAGGAAGCTTCGTGATATCGCTGTGTTCACTTAATAAACCTGTGTCATCAGCGTATGTAGCGATTAGAATATTTTCGGCACTTGGTATGTCCGAGGTATATAAGTTATAAAGGTCAGGTGACAGATCACTACCTTGAGGTACTTCTGCTTGAATTTTAAAATAGGGAGAAAAAGAGTTACCATTTTTGACAAGAAACGTGCGATTCGAGAGGTAAGATTAAACAAAATGTCTAAATTTTTAACACTTTTTACGTGTGTATATCAAAGGCGGAAATTTATATTTAAAAAAAACGCTTCGATTAAATTCTAGAAAAGATGTCAAGCAATCTTGAGGTTTTTACAGAATTAAAATCGGACCAGTCAAAACCTCACAATTTTGTCCCAGCAAAAGCATATTTCTGTTCAAAATTTGATTTTGTAAAAATATACAGCATGACTGCATATTTGGTTTCATACGATCAACACCCATGAAACGATAACAACATGGACGAATTAATATAGTCATACAGGCATAGGCGCAATTTGGGGGGGCTTGGGTGTGCTTAACACCCCCAGTCTTGAAATTAGCACCCCTAATTTTTTTCGTATTTATTTAAGATTTAGTAGTTATTATGTACACAATACATACATAACAACAGTTTTGTTCTATGATATTATTTAAATGAATAATCGTGTGATGACTGAAAATATGTTGTCTTACAGACTGGTCAAAAAAATCAAAGAAAACAATTTAGATTCAGATGATTTCATAAATTTATAATATAATAATACGCTATTGATAAAATATATCAATTTGATTAGTGTGACGACTGGCGATAAAATCGTTTCGATTGTTCGACGTTCGGCGAAAACATCGCAGTGTGACAACATTCAAAGTACTATTTTAGTTTTATCACAGATTATCATCGTTATTGAAAAAGCCCTTACCATACAAATTAATATAAACGAAGTAATGAATATTTTTGTTCAAAGTAAAAGGAGGATGTTGTTATTAGAATAATTAATAAGTAATAAATTGTAAACTCAAATTTAAATTTAAAATTGAAGTTGATTATGCTTTAATAATTCATATGTTACGTTTATCAATGAATGTGTAATTACTGTAATTAAATAATAATATACTTTACAAAGCATCATTGCCATTACTTCAATATGTAATTGTTTAATGGTCATTGAAGGGTTGCAGATATCGATAACTCTATAAAATAACATGAAAAATCGAGGGGCTTCAGCACCCCCAGTATTTTCAGTGAAATTGCGCCCCTGCATACAGGTATTATATTATAATTTGTAACAAATACGTTAATCGGTGTACGAACGGTTCATGAATTATTATTCGATTTTCTTATCTTTAAAATTAAAAGTAGCGTACCAAAATTATATAAAACGAGGGTTTAGCTAGGGGTAAAGGGCGCGTTGTGTAGCGCACTCACACTAAAATCATTTACGTATTAACACACACACACACACACACACACACACACACTGTCACCGATACAATATGTGATTTAAGTTGCCTATACAAAACTCCTTAAAACTGACGTGTTTGCAGGGGCCTTTAAGCATATATTCGTTTTTTGGAACTTTGATTTTTAGTTTATCATAATTTCACTCTATCCAAAAACTGAAATTATAATAAACTAAAAATCAATGAAATAGTATTTAATTTAATTTGATGTTTGTTAAATAGTGGATGAATGGTGTATGACCCACGGAGATTTTAAGGTGATCTATGATAATAAAACTAACTGACAAAATGAAAAGAAATAGAATGCTTCCAGTTTCTTTTTTATTCAAATTAACCCTATGTACAAGGTTTAATACCCTTAACTATAAAACGTAATTTACGCACATTATATTTATAAAAACTACTAAATTTTTTTAGCTAAAACAAATAAATTACTTACTACCAAAAATTTCCGACAGATCCTCTACATACATAATGATATTAATATATAAAATTAGTTCGTTCAGACATTTCCGTAATAGTTATATTCTACCAAAAAAGAATTTAATTTGTTTGTTGTAACGCGAATGCCCTCGCTGTGCAGTCAAGTCGCGCCGGGCTCAGACTCGTCACGGGCGTACCTTCGGTAAAGGGTAGTTGTAAAAAATTAACAAACAAATTTAGTGGACTGTAAATACGGCTATTTGTATTGCTTTCTTCTTATAATAATGAACAAATTCATGTACTTAAAATTACTGTTGGCAACAAACATAAACAAACCGTAACAATTGATAAACGCAATATCACAATATCGATATGCGTACGCGAGTGGTATTAAACACAACCACAGTCGATAACAGATACGCTGACCTGGGGCGAAAACGATTTGGATGAAGTGCCGATGACGCGATGACCTTTGGACTGTCGTCGGCGGCACGTACACCAATTGCGTCGTCACGAACATCCGGCCAACAACGGCGACGAGTGACATCCAGACAGCGGCACTCGTTCCGTCGGCGAACGATTAACGGAGACCGCTCGATCCCATGGACGTTCGCCGTAGCGTTCACGGCACACCGAGACCGTCTCGGTGGCCAAGTGAAGTCCAGGGCGCGCGTGTAATACGATTGTGCCACGAACGAGGAAATGGCGAACCGTGATACACACGACTGCGTAAAAACGCAGCGTACACAACGGCGTGTAATAAAAGACCGACGACGATCGTCCGCGGCGTAAAACACATGCGACTACGCGAATTAAAAACGGCGGCTGGAACGTACACAACGGCGTGTAATAAAAGACCAACGACGATCGTCCGCGGCGTAAAACACATGCGACTACGCGAATTAAAAACGGCGGCTGGAACGTAAACACGCACGACCGGTACCAAGCGCGTCGCGACGAGAGAAGAAAAAAAACGTAATCGTACGGCGAGCGCACAACGCTCGGCATCGTACGTATAGTGTTGGTACAGTGTTACCAACACGGGGACGCTCCAACGTTACAAAAATGACGATTAAAAATTATTGGTCGTAATCTCATTACCGATTGCCCATCGACGGCCGGTGTGTAACAGTTGTCCCGGAGTGATAAGAAACATAAATTCACATTCCGAAAAACTAAAATTCATGTGCGCCAACTTAGAAATATAAAAATCTTTTAAAACAAAGTTACGTAAATAAACAAATTTATTTATTTATGTATTCATTTTAAATGAGATAATTAATACGTGAAAAATAAAATAAAATGTTCGGGCCTATTTAAAAAAAAATGTGTTATATTTTTCTGTCTATCATCTAGACTTTAAATAAATTATTTATTTTGGACTTTGGTGATTCCAGTGTTGTTAATTCTTGAAATTAAAATTCGTGCAGAAGATATTTTAAAGTTTTATCAGTTGGTATTTTCATTTTACAATTGATTTTTTTTCCTTTTAGGTTATGTTTTCTTACCACTCCGGGCCAACTGGTATGGTCCCATCGACGGCACCCAACATGTTTATATATATTATATATATATATATAATACTCGTATATAACAAATGCTGGTATAATCTAAAATGTACAAGTTTAATATAAGCTTCACTAACTGCCTACCGAGGCATCCAATGTCTGAATTTATGATTTTAACGAAAATCTTGGTAGAATCTAATATATATGTTATCGGCAATGTGAATAATTTAGGCACTATGCAAAATGCCTAGGCGTTATTTTTAATGCTGTGTGACTTTAGGTAATTTAATAAATTATTTTTTCTTTAATATTTTTATCGTACATTTCCTAGGCACTATTCATAATACCTAGGCATTATTTAATATGCCAAAACATCATTAGGCAAAGTAAAAAATAGATAATTTGGTATACATTCTTATACATAAATGTTAAATATTATATTTAATTTTAATTATATTAGTATACGTTAATGATGAATGACATAAATATTAAATAGTATATTTTATTTTATTTTATTTTAATGATGAATGGCATTTAGAATTACAAATTATGTTATTTTTAGGTAAATACATTTTTGTTTAAAAATATAAAATATAATATTAAATATTTTCTTTTTTTAAGTTTTGAACATCCTTACACCGAGTATTGTTATATTGTTATAATAATTATTATTATTAATATATAAGTATTCGAGTATTTGTTTTTTTTACGGGTAACGAAGTGCACGGGGATTGATCATAGAATAAATATAATATAATTATAGTATATTATAAAATCAACGGTAATACTTATAAATATTTCTAATTACATATAAGTATTTTTACATTTCCTGATTTGTGTTAGGCATTATTCATAATACCTAGTCAATGTGATTACTATATACATTTCCTGATCATTTTCGGCATTATGCATAATGCCTAATTATTCAAATTGCCGGTAACATATACAATATTACACAGCCCATATTATAGAATGTGTTTCATATATTAAATAAATTAGATATTGTATAGATAAAATATTTATTTTTATATTTATACGTCATAATATTTTAATTTACCAACTTTGATTTTTTATAGTAGGTAATTATATTTGTTATTCTTATGATTTGAATACACACGAATAAGGTTTAAAAATATATAAAATGCACAAAATAATTATTTTAACTGTAAACTCACTGACGCACATATTTCTTGCTAGTTTTTTGTGATCTTTCATAAAGTAATAAACACATAATAATTATAATAAGTATTGTAATTTTTTTTTTTGGTTTTTCAATATAAAATGTCCACATCGTACAATTTTAATTCAGAATATAACATGTTTCTAATTGTACACAATATATTTAATTATACAACTTATATTTACAATTTCCTTCGTTATCAAAGGGTATGAATCTATATTCCTTATAGCACCATTGACCCGGAGATAGAATATCACAATCATCATCATCAGTTTTACCAATATATCTACCTAATAACACATGATTTAAATAATTATTATAAATATCAGTTATCATATAAATCCATAACATATTATCTCGTTCAATAATGAATTAATGTACTTTTCTCTGATATATTTACAATTACGATGCGTACCACTTAATCCATTTTTGTAGAGTGTTTCAAAGTAATCAATTGCAGTTACTAAATTATAAACAAATACTTCATTATATATAAAACCGTAAATTTTGTTTGTGTTTTTTCATGTAAATAAAGATTTAACTGCAATAAACTTATTATGGAACTAAATATTTTTTACTAAAACAATTGTCATGTTATGTGAATAATATGTGGCAAGTGGCCACCAATATTTAATTTTCTACATAAGTCATTAGTGTGTGTGTGTGTGTGTGTGTGTGTGTGTGTGTGTGTGTGTCACAAGCAGTAGCCAGAAATAGCCATTATTGTGTTGAGTGAGTCTTAAAACAGGCATATGATAAAAATTAAATACCGTTTTTTGAATTTTGAAGGTTTTTAACCGCTACCAAAAAATAAAAATAGTATCGTTAATAATACGAATTATCGTATTACGTAATAAATATCTTACGTTTGAATAGTAGGAAACAAAAATATATAATATTAAATTAAAAGTAATTTGTCTTTACAGCTTATACAATTTTACTTACACAATTCTTCCAATGCATACATGAATGATTTGTGTGCAGTACCGTCAACTGAAACGAAAAATTTAAAGCATAAAACTGTCTTATTATCTTAATGTGGAATTATTGCTTACTATCAAATCCTCCAGCTTTGATTGCATCTAAAATATAATTTGTTATTCTAATAATAATATATATATATATATATATTGCATATATATATATATATATATATATATATATATATATATATATATATATATATGCATATATCTATATGCATATATGTGTAATATTACGTTGAATTATTGGAGTAAAAATATTTATGTTGTTGTTTATTTAAACTATACTATTAACAGTGCAATTAGTTCAAAAAAATTTTAATAAAATACTTGTATTCGTGTAGTTTCAGGATGATATTCAGTTTAAACGTATAATTTTAAAATCACTAATATATTATTTTTATTAATTGTTGATATTATTATATTTTACAATCTTACCAACACAATCTAAAATAAAAATTAAATACCTAATATATTACATGGGATAATAAGTTATTTGGTAATTTATACTCGTATTTATAACATTACTTTTATTTATATTAACGTTAATAATCCTCTATAATGTTTGTAGTTATCGGCAGTACTCCCAAGTCCCAGTGTCAACAACAAGCAATATACATACAAAAATAAAGATCACTTTTGAATTGGGCTGCTGTAAATCGATTTAATCTGATTTACGATGCTAAACAATGAGATATTTCCGAATCTAGAAGATAGGGTACGAAAACACATTCCAGATATATCTTTCGTATCTGAGGACCATGACGGCCTTCTTTTAGTGTAAGCTGAGTTATTTAAAGCAATTTTCCAAAAAGCAAATACTGCCCAGTAATGATGTATATTGATATTATAATACCAATAAATGATAAACCCCCATGCCTAAACGATATAAAAGCGGATTGTCAGACTTATACAAAGTATGTTAAGAAAAATATAATTTAAATTAAGCCAGTCATGGAAAACTATAGTGAATTCGTGAAATTCATAAAGTCAGCTACTGAAAAATCAGTACCTTAAGGACACAGACAGCGATATTCGGTGTTGGGTGAACGAATATGAAACTTCATTCCACGAGTATGCTCATTTTAGTATTGAGGTTATCGGTAACAGAATCATCTGACTACTAGATGAAGAACGGAAAAACAGATGGTTAGGGGCCAAGAATAAAATGGATTTAACACACTGCAGCAGAGAAAGCTGATATCTCCTAAGCAAATGGATACCACACAGCCATAATATACAGCATGTAAAGTATTGGCAAATAAACACAAAGCAAATGTCAACAGTTATGCTGAATGAGTACAGGATTTTAACGTTGAATATGTTGAAGTTGAAATGTTGAAGTGTTATCAAGAGATAATTTTAATAAAGAACTAAAAAACGTTTTTCCTACAAAATGGATGGTCCACCCGAAGGGTCCTTCACCCCAACATCTGCAAATAACGAGGTCGTACATGATTATTGGTAACAAATTGATTTCTTCACTGTTGGTTAATAATTGTGACGCGGTCCCAGGATAGCGCGCGTATGATAATACTGGTGCTATCTGGGTCTGCGCCTGCTTTCGTGTCCAACCGCCACCTAGGTGGTGGAACAATGCTAGTCCGTTTTCGTCTTCCTAATCTAACCCGCGTTTGGTGAGGTGGGGAGGGGAGCCGGACGAGCCGTGGCCACGGATCGGATAACGATGCTCGCGGACTTTTGCACGGGACACCGAGTGGCCAACATCGTCGGCGACCACCGTTTCTTTTTCTTTTATATCATTCGCGGGCCATCGTTGGCGTTATTGTTTTATCCGTTATTGTTATATTTACCCTCGTAATCAAATGGTGGGCACCGACTGGGACAACACCACCAGCATTCACAACGCCGCCAGCAGCAACACCGACCGCCGCAGTACAGAATACCGGGTCGAGACCACTCTCGGAGGCAGCCCTAGCGAGGAGAAAACGGAAGTTCACGAAGTTGTCCGAGAAGAGGAGGAGAGAAGGAAGGCAACCCAAAGCCAGCAATTCCGGCTGCAAAAGCCTTCGTCCTCTGCGAGCCAACCCACCACGGGTGCGGAGACTTCTGTGGAAGCGATTGAGGTCGACCCGTAGACGCTCAGGACTAACGTCGTTGGGCAAGACGCGCCTGCGGGACCTTCCGGCCTGGGGCAGACCGGGAGGGGGGCATCGGAGAGGAACGATCCATTTGACGACGCCCTACTGTACGCCCCAAGACCATCGCTTCCGGAGAGCTTCTGCACCAGTGATGGGGAAGACCCACCCTTCCTTGACCTCCTATCACCAAACGATCCTTAGGGCGAACAAAGCTGCGTCAAGAACCCCGGGAAGTAATTAATACAACTCGAGGTTCAAGAAACAAGCTGAGTTTAGGTTCCTGTTCTGCCGCAGGACCAGACCCAAAAAGGTAGTAGAAGTATAGTACGGCAAGGTACACGGAGACGAAATCAAAAGGTATACGAGCTTACTATACTTATTATACTTGCTATGGGACACGGGGTGTCCGTGTCGTGTAGCTACACCACCACGGTTTCGGTTTGGCAGGGGAGTATAACGTGGTCCCAGGATAGCGCACGTAGGTGGTGGAACAATGCAAGTTCGGTTTCGTCTTCCTATTCTAACCCGCGTTAGGTGAGGTAGGGAGGGAGCCGACGAACCGCGGCCACGGATCGGATAACGATGCTCGCGGACTTTTGCACGGGACACTGAGTGGCCAACACCGTCGGCGACCACTGTTTCTTTTTTTTTTTTTTGTTCTCGTTCTTTTTAACCGTTTTTTTTTCTTTTATATCATTCGCGGGCCATCGTTGGCGTTATTGTTTTATCCGTTATTGTTATATTTACCCTCGTGACTCGTCATCAAACGTTGTCACTGTTACGCGCCACAGTGTGACACACGCTACTGGTCAACGCGTTACTTTTTTTTTAATACACGGTTTACACGATAATCAACTCCCAAACGTTATTATTATTTTTTTTTGCGTGCTTCTCTTTCTCATTCATCCTCTCCCGCGTATCCGCGGTCAGACATTTCGCGCCCGTACAAGCTGCCATCAACCGAGACAAAGGCAGAAGAGTACGTATCAATTGTGCGTAAAATAAGATGTTCACATTGTCCTACAAATGAAGTGGTCCAGTTTAAGTTAATTTCACAGGAACATATTTATCATTAGTAACTTTAGAACAAGGATAACACTTAATAGATAAGTGTTTTTTCAACCCAAATATAACAGTGTCCTACAAAAAGTTGGTGCGTATGGCTAGTCCTTCAATAATACAATGGCCAATGGCTACTTGGTCAGTGTCGCTGAACGCATTCAATTGCCACTTTCCGTTATTCAGTGTGTAATTATGAATTAAAAGTTAAAGAAATGAGAACTATAACAATAATTATAAATATTGTATTGGGACGTTGAGTACGCTTCCACGGGGGTAAAGCGCGCTGTCATATTCATAAAAATTAATCGCGATTTTGCGAGATTGTTCTCGAATATTAGACGGTGCGTCTATGCCCACTCGCACCACCGTACTAATCAACGAGATCTTTTCGTGTGTTCCATCGTCGACGGACCACTTTTTTAATCGTGCTGTCAGATGCGGTCGTGCGAGTTGTTTAACGCTGCCGTCCATTGTCTACACCATTTATCACCTATTTTACACTCGTCGTGTTCCATAATAATATATGATGTCATTATTACAATAATATAAATTTTAGTATGAGCAAAAAGCTTACAAACTAAAAATGTAGATCTTCAATTATGCCAATCATTCGGAATTATGGGTACCAGGATGTGTTCAATCCACTAAAGTATAGAAGTATTTTGTTCTTTTAAATACAAACCTATCAGAATTTCACAAATACGTGGCCACTTTAAAAATGAACCAGAAAATTAGTAATTCCTCATCCGTTCTGTCTACGATAACGAATACAATTCACCAAACATAAAATAAAAATCTGATCTTCCTATATGGTTACTACAAAATATTTCAAAAACAGGTGATGAATAGTGTAGACACCCTCTTGAAACCGTGGAAAGGATTAAACTCGCTGACATATTGTTGAGGAATGTTCTAACACAATGTTTAGTAGACATGTATGCCCTCTAACCAAGCTGTAAACCAATATCATTTGCCATATGCTACATAAAATATATTTTTTTATAAACGCATATAAATTTCATTTAATTTTATTTCTTTGTCCTACGGTCGTGCACATAATATGCATAAACCATAATATTAATAATTAAATTGGTTTAAACTATGTGTTCTACATAATAATCAATCACATTATTATTAAAACAATAAAAAATAAAAAATATTTTAATATACAGTATAGTAATATACTGTATATTATTTTAGTATTTTAATATAGTAAACTGTATATAGATTTATTGTATAAAATGATATTATTATGGATTTTTTAAATATTTAATATCAACAATACAGATATTATTTTTACGGTTTATATTGCACAATATTCTTATATAAAATGTAAATGTAGTATGTACATCAATATTAAAGTACTTACCCTTAGCTTTAAATACATAAATTAATAAAATTGAATAAATTATGTAAGGTACATAAAAGCTGTCTTATGCACATCAAAATTAATTTTATATAAATAATTTTTAGTGCAAAATGAAGGTATTTCTATTTTATAATTAAAATATTCTTACGTGTAATTGTAGCTAATGTGGTATTAAGTAATACAAATACAAATGTCAGATTTAATAGAATAAAATAACTTTTAGTAAAAATTGGGTTCATTTTTATTTTATTTTTTTATTTTGTTATCCCGAAACAATATAGTTTTTATAAATGCTTCTTATTTCGCTTACAATTGCTGTTGAACGAATAACAATAACTGCTGTCTCGCATAAAATATTGTATCGTTCTACAGAATATGTTAAAAATATTTACTTTAGGTCTTATGTACAAAGTATATTCAGGTGTACTTTAGGAGTTCTGCATGACTATAGATTGTATGTTTACAAAAATTATCGAATACTTTAATGTACGTACATTAAGCGATTAAGTATTGCTATAATAATTTCAAATGATTTTTAATATTATATTTAATAGCATGAAAACTCTTCATTTAAGATTATCATAGAATGATGATTAAAACATTTTGAGGTCCAAATTTAAAGTTTAGCTGAAATAAACTTGCATTTATGATAAATATATTGGAGAGATGTCCGATATAATTGACAGTGGTATTATTTACACGCCATAATTAATATATATTCGATACAAATTTATATAATTACATTAAATATTTAAAAATTAACAAATACGATATTTCCATCCGATTCGATCCGGATGAGAGGAGTGTGACAGCTTAATATATAAAAATGAGGGTCATTGACCAACGGTCAAGGTTTCAGAATCGAAGCAAACGGAATTTTTGTATTGTTAGGTAAGGAAGATGAAAAAGAAAAAAAGTGTTTAATTTTATTATTTAATGTTATTATTGAAATTGTTTTTCTCTGTAATGGAGTAATGGAGAAAAGCTTAGACTGGCATAAAAACTCCACAAAAAATAACAAGAGAAAAGAAAGTTCATGATCCTCAAGAGTTTTCGATTATATTAAAACGTTTGAAAAAATGGCCTATTCCTCCACGGGATTACACACGAAGTATCTAAATATATATATAAAATATTTTATTCACATAAAACACTTATTTCCATCGTAACAAAACCAAATGCACAAATCACTGTATTATAATTAATTGAAATATAATTCATAATTAACTATAGTTATTATAAATAGTTTATATTATTTATCCTGTTTGTTTTTTCAACCTGAAGTTAAAGGTTCACATCACCGTTAAATGATTTAGCATTGAATTTTTTTTCTACCTTCTATAAGTATTCCATTTAAGGTTCTTAAATTACTATCATTTATATTTTAATTTCTGGACAGAACGATACGATTTTCAAGTATGGATATTTTTTTTAAATTATCCTTTTTGAACTACAAATTCCATTAATGAAAAAGTTAATTATGGTGACACGGACATCTATGGTTTAAATAGTTGATAAAAATAAAAGGCCAAAATTCATTTTCAAAATTAATAAGTATACCGCCCCAGAGTTCGGTTCAAAATAAATTCAGTGGCATTATTATCCTCAATGTAATCCGCAGACATATCTCTGTTAAATGAAAATTCATTAATGAATTAATTATTGAGAGTATTTTTTATTATTATAGGTTAAACAAATGAACAGATGGACAATACAACCCGAAGAAATAATTAAGGGCAAAATTAGGGTAGTAAAATGTAATTATTATCGGTTTTGTGATAAATTAAAAATTAAGTGAAGTAAATATTAACAATAAATTAAACAGTTGTTTTTTATATAACTTGATAATATAATATATTAGCTGCACAATATTTGTACGAAAAAATTTGAAACGCTCTGTAAATAAATGCATATTTATTATTTGATATGTGTAATATTTACATATATGTTATATGCAGTTTATCATTACGTAGAATAATAGCAAAATTAATTAAACTTTGTGTATTTAGATTAAGTGGTTTTCGAACAAAATATGGAATATTTAAATAAACACGGGATTTTTGTATTACTGGGAAAGGAAGATGAAAAAGAAAAAAAAATTTAATTTTTATTATTTATTATTATTGAAATTTAATTTCTCTTTAATGGAGAAAAGCTCAGACTGGCATAAAAACTCCGCAAAAAAATAACAAGAGAAAAAAAAAGTAAATACGTACTTTCATGAACCTCGCGAGTATTCGTTTATATGTATAAAGACGTTTGAGAAAATGGTCTATTCCTCCTATATATATATAAATTTTTTTTTTCTTACTAAATGTACTGGTCACATAATATTTTATTCACATAAAATACTTATTTCTATCGTAACAAAACCAAATGCACAAATCAGAGTGTTATATTTAATTGAAATATAATTTGTAATTAACTATATTTATAATAAATAGCTGATATTATTTATCCTTTATTTTTCACCTTGAAGTTAGTAGTTTACATCCTCGTTAAATGACTTGGCATTGAATTTTTCTTTCTACTTTTATAGGTATCCCATTTATATTACAATAATTTTTATTTTTAATTCTGGACAGATTGATACGATTTTTAACTAACGATATTTTCTCAAATAATCATTTATGGACTACGAATTCCTTTAATGATAAAGTGAATTTTGGTGATACGGATATTTTTAGTTTAAATAGTTGATAAAAATAATTGGCCAAAATTCAGTTTCAATATTAATAGAAATACCGCCCTAGAGTTCAGTTTAAAATAAGTTCGGTGACAGTATTATCCACAATGTAATCTACAGTCGTATCTCTGTTGAATAAAAATTCATTAAGGAATTAATTATTGAGAGTATTTTTTGTTTGTTATGGGTTAAACAAAGGAACATATGGGCAATACAACCCAAAGAAATAATTGAGGGCAAAATTAGGGTAGTAAAATTAAATTATTATCCGTTTTGTGATGAAATAAAAATTAAGTAAAAAGTAAAAATAAATTCTCATTAATTAAATTCAAAGGAGTTGTTTTTTATATTACTTGATATAAGCTCGAAAATTTGTTTTATAGCATAGGCTACTAAATGATTTAAAATTGAATTTTTCTTTCAACCTTCAATTTATATTCTATTCAAGGTTTTTAAATTACAATAATTTATAATTTGAATTCTAGACACAGCAATACTATATTCGACAAACGATATTTTCTCACATAAGCGTTAAATAAACTATGATTTTCTTTAATAAAATATTGAATTATTGTGGCACGAATCTTCATGGTGAATATAGTTTATAAGAATAATTTAAAAAAAATCCGTTTCAATATAAATTCAAGTACTGCTCCAGAGTTTGGTTAGAAAAGTCATCGATGACAGCTTTATCTGAAAAGGTATCTCTACTGAAAAAATATTCATCAAGAAATTAATTATGGTGAGTAATTTTTTTCCGTGCTGTGTATATAAAATGTATAGTTAAAACACAAATGATCATAGGGACAACACAATCCGACGGAATAATTGAGGGTGAAATTAGGCTAGTAAAATTAAATAATAATCTGTTTTTTAATGAATTAAATGTTAAGTGAAAATTAACAATAAATTCTTATTGTAAAATCAAATAAAACAGAAAACAAAATATTTTTTTTTTTATAACTTGGTGATCTAATAATATGGTTGCTCAATATTGTTGTACGAAAAAATTTGAAACGCTCTGTAAATACATTCATTTATTATTTGACATGTGTAATATTTACGTATAATACACTGCAGTTTATCATTACGTAAAATAGTAACAAAATTATTTAAATTTTGTGCATTTACATTAAGTGGTCTTCGAACAAAATATGTAAAATTGATGAAAAACAATTTATTATTTCATTAATATTATTGTTGTTGTTGTTGTCGTCGTCTTGTTGTTATTTGTGATGATATGCCGGTGCACATCATAGAGAAAATATAACGGTATTATAAAATGTAACATATTATACCAATAACGGTAAATTTGTTTTTTATATTTTATGGCACCAATAAAATCTCGAAGGCGTTTCTTAAAATGAAGGGTTGAACGTCACAAAATAATAAATTTGAGATGTGCCGACTTTGGAAACTGACCTAGTTCTCAGGCTCCGACTAACGGTAAACGTTTGAAGGCATTTGCAGACACGAACAGCGACGGTCAGTTTCATAAAGACGGTCGCGATTGTTACAGTTAAATAAGGGACGCGCCGCGACTAAAAAAGCCACACGTCTTAAGCCAGGCGCACACGACGCTTGTTTTGCCGCTAGATCGCCTGCTGGGAGCAGTGATGACAACCGTGATGGGTCCAAAGATTAGAAAGTAGCATCACTGCGGGCTTTGTTGCGTGAACGCGTGATGGATTAGGTGATTGAACGTGTGCTATTTTCTGTGCTGGATTGTCTGATAGATTGGAGCGTAAACCAATCAGAAAACGGCAGTGTGTCACGTGGGTTAAAACTGCAAAATGGTGTTCTGTGATAAAACTTTATGGTGATAACTGATAATGTTTTTTTTTTCGTTTTTATATTTTTCATTAGTACAGTAATAGACAATAGTATAGAATAGTACAGTATAAAGTAATTGCAAAAATATAATATAATATTCAATATTGATAACGTTAGGTAATATTTTCAAAATTCGAGTATTAACATTGATAAGTTATCATTTATCAATAATAACCATCTACAAGTCCAGCCTGGTAACACGCAACGTGTGATGCCAACCTCGCAAAGAAACCATCACGGAACAACTCGCTTGGGACCAAGCAGGAAATCTAGCAGGCGATCCAGCGGCAAAACAATCGTCGTGTGCGCCGGGCTGCGTATTACCAAATCGGCTAGAGCCCCAGCACCGTATAAAAATACGATGTTTTCATTGGTCTGTTTGAAAATCGCGCGAAAATACTTAAAAATTGATAAATATCAAATGAAGTTAAAAAAAAAAATTAGTGGGCATTTGTTATTGATTAGTGATTTACTTAGTTTTTTTTTTTAATGTGTGTAGTATCAAATATTATGTATTACACTGTACTATAAAATATTATAATTAGTAATATTAATATACCAACTCTAATATTAATACATAAAATAAATACATTAATAATAATATTATATAGTGTAGGTACGTTGTGATATTCATATAAAATATACGATATATACCTACAGGTTACAATGTATTGTATGTACACTATGAAATATATCATACATAGCATATAACATGGGGTAAATGTGTTACTCGAGCAACAACTATAAAATAATAAGTGACAATTTAGTTTTCAAATAGACCAATGAAAACATCGTATTTTATACGGCGCTGGAGCTCTAGCCGATTTGGTAATACGCCGCCGGGCTTTAGAAAGGGTATGTCTTTGAAAAAAGCCGACCATCATCCAAGCTATTGCACCTCTGGAGACCTAAGTCGTTAGAGTGTGGCCACACTCAACAGCGTATAGATCTCAACCACTCAGTTAGCAAGCGTCTTCGTCCATTGCCGAGAAGTTGTCAAGTGTCTTAATTCTTTTTCCTTTTCTTTTCTCTGAGAATTTAATTAACTCAACAATTATTTTCGTAAAATACGAATAAAGCGAGATTTCCACGGTGCCGATTTCGACGGAGTTAAGGGTGCGAAACCGGAGGCATCAACGTGAGGAATAATATTTGCTGCACTGTTTCTGAGGACAGGTAAGTAAAACATTATTTAAATAAATAGTCGGGAATACGGTATCCCATCTAAATTACGTATGGTATATCGAAATACGGTGTTCGTGTATATCATTTGGTTCATTTCATTGTGTTGAAATACAGTATTCAACACAATATAAAAAGGAAAGTGATTTTATAATTTAATATTTATATAATTAAAATCCGAAATATAGGATTCGGAAAAATGAAATAATAAACATATGTAAAAAAAGGGGGAAATTATAATATAAAACCATATATTGAAATATGTGGTTCGATATATGCATGTCTGGAGAAGCCAAAATGAAATAATTAAAGCAGCGATGGAACAAAATTCGTGCGGGAAAAGACCACGGAATTAGTCTAGTTTATGGGACACCTCGATTTTTAGTTTATCTAGTCATCACGGCAAGTGTGCGATATCGTCCCGTGAGTCTCTGGTCGGGATATTGTTAGGTATTCGACACATATGTTGTGCTTTTTCGTGACGATTTTTCGCGGTTTGGTCCCCTCCACAAATTCCGTAAGAAAGCTTCGCTCTAAGAAACACATCATTGTAAAACCAATACATTCTATGTATTCTACATAAATACAGTGCTTGACTTGGGAAAAAATTAGTAGAGGTACCCTAGCTACTTTTCAAAGAGTAGCGTCCCTAGCATTTTAACATCCCTCACATAACCACGGGGGGCTTTGCCCCCACACCCCCTTTTACGATCCCCTAAGAAGCATTAATATGAAACCATAAACACGTATCATAACAAAACAGAATAAGGAATATAATAATTATTAAAGTACCTGAATTTATAGATAATGAATGGGTATCATTGATGGCTACTTATCAGTTATCATGTGTTAGATATGAGATATCTGATATCAATACCTTTTGTAAATATTAGAACCATAGACACATAAATATATAGACTGCGCTTAGAGAGAGAAATCGAAAGCAGTTGTTGAGTAAGAGAGACAAATATATACTAGGGGATATCATGGAAGAAAAACTAATAACATAATAATATACGATAATAATAATAACATTTTATGTCTATGATAGTCATTGATAGTATGATAGTATGATTTAAATAATAAATATTGTTATTTTGTATAATCAGGCTTGTAAAAAATACTGTATTTAAATATTTTAAAAAAAGTATTCGGATAAAGTCCTTGGATAAATAAATTC
Organism: Slavum lentiscoides; assembly: GCA_032441835.1. NCBI lineage: Eukaryota > Metazoa > Arthropoda > Insecta > Hemiptera > Aphididae > Slavum > Slavum lentiscoides. Next base: position 34,347,705 of record CM063706.1, on the reverse strand, counting down.
ATGTAGTGTTTATTCCATGATATCCCCTAGTTCACAGTCGTTCGTCGATTGATGGACTTGGGGTGAGGAAAGCGCAGTCCATGTATTTATATGTCTATGATTAGAACATTTTGTAAGTTTTATGTATTTAATACAAAAATGTAAGTTGAGCAATTTGATAAAAATAAAAAATAAAATAAAAACCTGTCCCATGCGTTCCCTTTTAAAAAGTAGGGGTACGCTAGAATATCCAAAAAATTAATTGATGTACTCAGTCCTCCTCCAAATCAAGCACTAACAGTCCCCCACGTTCCTCTTTAAAAAAATAGTAGGGGTACGCTCAAATATCTGAAAAAATAGAAGGGGTACTCAGTCCCCCCGCGTCCCCCCCCAAGTCAACCACTGCATATTTATCATACAAATATGTTACTCATGGCAATGTTAGTGCATAAGCTATGAAAAACAACGCTGTCAAACCCCCATTATACCTTTCGACTTGGCCATTCGATGATAGCATACCGCATACCTAAAGCTATCTTTGCACGTTTAATATAGTAATAATTACGAAATTCTCGAAATGCGAATGAACAAAATCACGATCCGTGGTGTGATATAATTGTAATGAGTTTGCGAAAAATAACACGAAAAAAATTGTATCAATCGAGGGCACATTACCTTTGTCGAGACCGAGCGAAATGAATAATTTTCGATTGTGGATACTTTTTTAGGATTTTGCTAAATACCGAATTGATTAACATAATATCCAAAATATTTTACTAGACGTTTTAAAAATTTACTTTTCTCTCCACCAATATCTTGCTGCCTATCCTCCATAAGCCACGAATCATTCGCAGATCGGCCGTCACCGTAGTAATTCAGACCACGAACTCACAGGACCGCGAGCGGATAACCAGGAACCCGGAAGCTGATCGCCCCGATATCTCGGCACCAGGCGTAGGATCAAACCATATACTCAGACGAGCCGCGGAGACAACTCCTTACCCGTGAATTCACGCTATCTACGATTTAAAACGGTCCTTTTCAGAACCACACCGGATTCCACGGAAGTTCGGAACTCCGTACCCAATTCTCTAAAACGGTCCTTTTTAGGACCAACCACACCGCCTAACACTACGTCCGGTCACTTACTTAAGTTGTACCGCCCCGGATTCGTTTTCACCCAGGCTAGCTACTGATTTCAGTGAGCAGTCCGGGTGGAAGTACGCCACACCCTGAAATTGTAACGACTGAAGGTCGCACTTTACGAATATCCACTCATTTGTATTAGGTTGGTCATGCCGACTAATTCAGGGTCATCGGCTCGGGTCATGACGCTTAATTAAGTCATGACGCTTAATTAAGCCACGCTGCCTGACGCCAACCCCTATACTCCCCAATTGATGTAAATTTAATTGTAAAGAAGGATTGTAAATAAACGACACATTATTACGGACAACGAGTAACTAATTTGCGTGACGGGTGAGCCAAGCTCGGATCACACCCGTCTCATACTATAGGTACGAGTACAGCATACACTATTGCCTAAGTTTCGAAATTCGACTGCTATATAAATATAGTATCGAGATTGCGTTGTTAATTTTTTTAATTAAATAATAATACAGTACAATTTAAAAAATGGAAAATGAACTTCGAATTATTTTGTCCGAAGTGGGTGAATAATTGGTCATTTATAATTCGAATAAATGCCGTTTTATCCGACAACGGCAAGATAAAATGATCAAATGGAGATGTTCAAAAAATAAATGTACAGCAAGTATATTATCTGATTCTGATAAACGTTCAGCAATCGATATTCTTGGTAAGCACAATCATTCTGATGTTCTTACATCAACTATCGAACGTCAAGTATTATGAGAAAATTGTAAACGAAAAATTGTAGACTCAATTACAACAAAACGAAATAAAATAATACGTACGGAACTTACGACACATGCAAATACGTCAGCATTTGAACATAAGGACATCCATTCGGTAAGGAAAGCAATGAATTGTGAAAAAAGAAAATGATACCCAAAGTTCCCACAATCTCTAAATGAAGCTTTAGACCAACTTAAATTAAATCAGGATGAAAATTGTTTCAAATATAAAGGTGAAAAATGTATTCATGTATCTGACAATGAATCGATAATATGTTTAACTACAATTAAAAATATGGAATTTATGACAAGCTGCACCGATTTTTTTGCTGACGGTACATTTGAATATGCACCTCTATATTTCTTACAACTTTACACAATCCATTGTTTTAAAAGTGGTTTTTATGTGCCGGTGGCTTACTTCTTTTTGAACGACAAATTAAAACAAACATATATTGTTATGTTTAAATTTTTGAACAAATTTATGTTTCAAATTAACCAATACGTATTTGAATATAATTACATTGCATTTAGACTTCGGACTTGGATCACATGACGCTGCAAAACAAGTGTTTCCAAATGTTACTATTATACTTTGTATAATATATTTATACTAGCATCTCCTGGCGCGGCTTCGTCCGCATTGTATAAAATGTTTGAAATATTTTTATTGAAATATATATCTTCCTACAACACTTCTGTATGTCCCAAATGTTTATAGATTGTACAACATAGCACATTTTATCGCGGCTTTGCCCACTCCTTATCCATGAATGTATAATTATTTAATTTAGTTCGTGTTTTGACAAAGAAGTCATTTGAAAAAGAGTATTATATTTTCTCGCATTATCGAGAAAATGTATTGATAATGGATGAATCCCTAAAATCAATTCTTTCAAAGGCTCTGGAGGTTCTTCAAGATGTGGCAGAGAAATCTTACCAGCAGCACAGCACATTCCAGGAGCTTCATCTTTCCATTTTTTGGCCCGACAAAAGTCACAAACGATATCCATAGCACCAATTTTGACACATACAGAATTGATGTAATCCTGATCCGGCTGATATTCAAAAGCAGCCTTAGACATCGGATTATGCAGTCTATAATTCATAGTACGGATACGCTGATCATCAAGTCGACGTGAATGATCAACTGATGATTCACGATGTCTTTGAGAAGAAGCAGCTACTATTCTCATTTGAGAATTTTGAGATTCACGATCTTCTAAACTTTCGTTGAGTCGTCTAGAAGCCGCTGATCTTGCGGCAGTTGTTTTGTGAGACAATCTCGATTTTGGCATTTTGTGATTTAAGCGTGAAAGTGTAACAGACAGAGATACTTTCGCATTTATAAATGTTTGTAACTCAATAACAATTTAAACGGTCACGGTGGTAACTATTTAACGCCTAGAAACCCAATGCTATTATATTATCTACACTTAATATTATAAATTAAATATTTTAAATTTTTGTAATAACAATTTAAATTGTCACCGTGGTAACTACTTAACGCCTAGAACCCCAAAATTTCCGTATTGGCTATCACTTTAAGCATTTTTTCGCGACAAAATATAGCCTATGACACTCGGAAATAATGTAACTTTCTACTGGTGAAAGAATTTTCAAAATCGGTTCAATAGTTTTTGAGATTTTTGCGAACATACAAAAAAACGCTGTCTCTTTATATATATATATATATATATAGAAGATATATAATATATTTATTTATATATTTTATATTTTTTTATTATACTTTTGTTACTATATAGGTTGTCGATTTCATTTGGGACAAGCCTGGTGGCGTAAGGTGAGATATTCTTTTAGTATTTTTTAAAAGATCTATTTTTTAAAAATATATTTTTGTGTTGAAAATGTTGGTATAGCAGTGTGTTTTTAGACATAAACCAAATTTATCAGTTAAATATTTGAAAAAAATATTTGTTGACAATTTTTTTTCAAATATCAAAATTTTCAACATAAAAACACTACTTATGTACACAATTACCTATATTATGTATTTTTTTTATTATAGATAAATAGTGTAAATGAACTTCGAACAGCATATAAAAATGTTTCTGATGAACTGAGAAAATGGCTAAAATTATTTTTCGGTCTTCCATTTTTAATTCCTGAATATGTAGAAGAACATTTTTGGAATTAATGGCTATTGGCCCAAATGAGGAAATTGGACAAATATTTTCCGATTATATTTTAAAAAACTACGTAGAACCTGGCTGTCCATTTGATATAAAATTATGGGCAATGGAATCTTCAAAAACCCTTGGTTAGTATTAAGGTTTAGTTGTAATAAGTAAGAATATAATTTTTGATTTTCTAGGACTACCAATGCTGCTGAAAACTTCCATAAGACATATTATAGCCAGTTCCATAGTGATCAACCAGCTATGTATGTTGTGATCCAGTAGAAATTCAATCAGAAACGGAGTTGGAAATAGCATCAGTTGAAAAGAGGAAAAGTTAAAATATACCGAAATGTAAAATAGAAAAAATAAGTTATATAAAAAATAAATACATGGGGTATATTAATAATAAAACTCCGGAAAATGTAATTAAATATTTGAAATATGTTTGTTTATGTTACCGTGGAATTGATATATAGGGAAGAAATATAATTTTTTAAAATTTTTTTTTTTATTACATAAATTACGATTTTAATTTTTTTATTATTATTATTATTATCATTATTATTATTATTATTATTATTATTATTATTATTATTATCATTATCATTATCATTATCATTATTATTATTATTATTATTATTATTATTATTATTATTTATTTATTCATATATTTTTTTTTATATTATTATTACGTGTGAAATCAATATGGCAATGTCGAACAAGAAATCGTGCTCAATCGTGTTGTTTTTCGGGTGCAGGTAGCTAGTCCTTTATTATACACAAAGTGTGCTCAATCGTGCGCAAAAAAGGTCAATCGTGCTTTACCGATCATTATCAATTCCTAAAGGCATTGCCATGTTAAGATATCTACGTCCCCCTGTCAGATGCTATCCGTTTCATTTTTTCATAGGAGTTGACATCCATCCATTAATCGACATTTTTGAAGTAGTGTAATCTCAAAGTAAACTCAGTCTTAGTATTTGGGTATTACTTGAAATTTTACCTTCAAAAATGTTCTTCTTGAAAATATTATGTCTCGTTACATGTCCTATTATACGTATTTCATTATGGTGTCCAGTAGGTGTATTTTCATTCATTCACATCTTGCAGTCCATGTTCATTTGTTTTTCTTTTTACCCAGCTTGTTTTAGTCAACTTCCTCCACATCCACATATCTGCTGCTTCTAATCTTTCTCTTTCATACTGTCTAATGTCCATGCGACCATGCCACATATCGGTATGTCATCACGCTCCGCACAATGGTCTTCACAAACTTATATTTTGTATCTCAACTGAGGTGTTTGTTCGTCATCAGTTTGATAATTTTTGAAACGCTTGCAATCATAATTTCTTTGTTTTATATCTTTAATTATCCTGCTTTTGGGCGTTATTATTTTGCCGGGATAACACAACTTTTTCACTTTTTAAATGGCTGCACTTCCTTGTTTAATATTAGTTTAAACATAACCACTTTTACTTATAAGCATACATTTGATTTTTAGATCATTTATTTTTAATTTATTATGATTTCGGCTTTTGGATGGAGTGTTTTGTATTAAGTTAATTTAATGTTTGTTAGTGGATGAATGGTGAATGGCCCTATCGATATTTGAGGGTAATCTATGATCATAAAACTAACTGAACTAATTAGAAGGGATAGAGGCTTTCCATTTTTTATATTGAAATTAGCCGTTTGTAAGAGGGTTAATATATTTAACTATAAATCATATTCTGCGCACATTATATTTATGAAAACTGGTCAATTTTTAGCTAATAAATCATTTATATACACTGAGAATAAATTCATTAATCATTTTCTGTAATATATTTATCTATTTAAAGATTAAACTGTTCTTAGAAGGAAATTTATAATAGCGCAGTTCATGCACAAACAAATTACTTAATACTAAAACCTTCCAACAGATTCTTACATAGTTATATTCATAAAGAAAATTTGTACGTTTAGACATTTTTCGTAATAGTTATATTATACCAAAAAAGAATTTTATTTGTGTTTTATATATATATTAAAATTCTGGTATAATCCATGATTTATAAGTTTAAAATAAGCTTTACTAACTGCCTACTGAGGCATGCAATGTGTGAATTTACGATTTTTACTGATAATCTTGATAGATTCTAATAAATACAAAATTACACAGCCTATGTTATAGAATTAGTCTTACATTAGGCTCATAAAGCAAATTACCCATATATAAATTTGGTACTGTATAGATGAAGTGTTTATTATGAAATTTATATGTCTATGCTCTATGGGACAACACAGGTCGCCGGTCAACGCCGTCATCACGATAACTGACTATAATATTATAACACGCACACAAAAACTCGACCATATCTGGCAATTGGATCGTTCCATCATGATTTATAATATATGTACATCGAATAATAAATATTTATTAAATGTTCCTCAATTTTTTGTGTAGCAGGTATTATATCATCGAAATAAACAGTGAATTCTTTTTTGCTAATAAATGGCCTGGTGTTTTAAACGTTGTGTATTTAAGAAAATCTGAGGTAACGTTGATATTGTGGAAACCATCTTTAAGATCTAAACACTTAAATCATTTCATTCCTCTTAAAAAAATCCAAATCGTCGTCAATTAATGGTTAAATAATACATATATATTTTGTATAATGTATTTTTATAATACACCGTTATTATGTAGTAATATATACATATCTTTTTATATAACTAATTTTTATTTGTGTAATTTAATGAACACAACATTAAAAAACATATATTTTGTATTTATGTATTATTTCAAACTCTATTTTATATGTATTTAATTATGATTTTAATAAATTTATATATTATTTTATTAAATATCGATGCAATTTATAAATCATTAATAAACATAAAATATAAGAAAAACAAAGGAGAAGACAATAGCGTCAACTACTCGTTATCATTTTTAGATGATGGATCTTTGAAACCACAAAACTCTTTTGGAGATTCTATATTATTGAAAACTAAAAATAAAATAACAAATATAGATTATTCAAAAGTTTAGTTACACATTTAGTAATGGAATTAAAATCAAAATTAACTATAAAACACTGTATATAATATTTTTTTAAATTTTTTTTAAACATATATTAAAATTAAAATGGATTAGTGATATTACTTTTTACAAAACGCGGCTGGGGAGCTACGAAAAAAATTCAATATGATTATAGTTATAGTATAATGTATGAATCAAAATCAGACTAATATATTGGTATGCAAAATGTATATTTTATTATATTCTATGAGCAACAATAGTATGTTATTTATTAAACATGATACGTACAATTTTCTTCCAAATATTTCTCTAATTCGTATATAAGATACCAGTAGTAATTCAGTATATCATCTAAAATAATACATTACTATGTTTTAGAACATTAATTGGAAGTGTATTATTACACGTATATAGAAATAAGAATTAATTTAAGATTATCCGATTAGACTACTATGTATATATATATATAACTAGCTGACCCGGCAAACGTTGTTTTGCCAACAAATCAATCATCAAAAAAATAAAATTAAAAAAAAAAATTTTTAAAAAAGGGTTTTTCCAAAATTTTTTTTCGTAAAAACCTTCTCCTGGCAATTAAGAACAATTAAAAAAAAATTGAGCCAAATCGGCCTAGCCATTCTCAATTGATGAATTGTTATACATTTTTGGCTCCATTTTTATATATATAGATATAGTTGTATATTATATATATATATATATATATATATATATTATATATACAATATTTATATAAAAATAACGCTCCCATTTTTTTTGTCCTCGATTAACTCAAATCTATTAAATGGATTTTAATGTGTTTTTCATCATTATTTAAAAAATTATTTGGAGAAAGCTAGAGACAATATTTATTACATGTTAATAATGAAATTAGTGTATTGCATTAAATAATTAGTGATTATTTATAAGACTGACTTCTAATAATATTACACTTGACCAAAGAGCAACGTGGCGATAATTGATTAGATATTATATTACATATTTTAGGCTTATAGAGTACCTATGTAATATTGTGCGAGAAATGTTAAAAACTTACTAAATACAAAGATTATTTATTTATTTATTTTTTTTTTGGCCTATTCTAGGCCATTAAGACCCATTGCCGCTTCCACAGTCTCCCTCCACTTCTCTCTATGTGCCGCTAGTTCTTTTCCATTCCGCACTCCTAGTAACTTAAGGTCTTCTTTCACTCTATCCTCCCATCGTTGTCTAGGGCTTCCTATTGGTCAAATTTTGTTGGGTCTCCATTTTGTTACTGCCCATATAAGTGGGCTTTCGGCTCTCCACACATGTCCGGCCCATCTTTATCTTTGGCTTTTTAGTATAGCCACTATATTGGATTCATTAAATATATTACTAAGTTCTCTGTTTGACCTTATATCATAGCCACCTTCATTATTTCTCTTTGGTCTACGCAAGATTTTCCTTTTAAATATCATTAATTTGTTTTCATCTGATTTGGTTGATGCCCATGCCCCATAGGCATAGAGTATGATCGGTCTAATAAATGTCTTATATAATCTGAGTTTTGTTCTTCTCGATAACTTTTTGGATTTGAAAATTGGAATAATGAAAAATAGCATTTGTTCCCGCCTGTAATTCTTCTATGAATTTCTTCGTGGCTATTTGCTTGAGAATTAATATCTACCCCTAAGTCTTTAAAGGTACTGGTTCTTTCACATGATAAGTCTTTAATAGATATTGCGTTTTGTGGGTGTTCTTTCCTAGATACAATCATAAATTTTGTTTTGTCTTTATTGATAATAAGTCCAATCTTTTTCGCTGCTTCAATTAGCTTTTCAGTTGTCCTTTTTAGACTTTTCTCAGTTTCTGCTACCATAACTATGTCGTCTGCGCATGCGGCCAATACTATTTGCTCTTCTTGTCCTGTATTCAAACTCTGAGGCTATTTTCGTAGTACTTCTCTAACTACCGATTCTAACGCAATGTTAAATAAGACCGGAGACAAGGCATCACCCTGTCTTAACCCTGTAGTTACTGTAAACTCTTCTGATGTTACCGAGCTGAATTTGATTTTGCACCTTGAGTTTTGCATACAAGCTTTCACCATCCTAACGAGCTTAGCCGGTATTCCTAGTTGGACCATTACGTTCCATAGCGTATTTCTTACTATTGAGTCATAGGCTTAAAAAATAAAAGGCACACATCTTTATCGAATTCATGACTTTTCTCCGTTATTCGTTTGATAACAGGTATTTGGTCAGTCGTGGATTTTCCAGCTGTAAGACCTACTTGGTATTCTCCTACTATCTCTTTAGCGTATGGTTTTAGTCTATTTAAGATTACATTAGAGAGAACTTTGTATGATGTGTTAAGTAGGGAGATTCCTCTATAGTTTTTGCAGTCCATTACATCTCCTTTTTTATATATTGGACATAGTACTGACACCTGCCATAGTTTTGGTATTGTTTCTTCTCTCCATATTTCATTTATCAGCTGTTTTATACGAAGGTTATACTCGTATTATAATTAATATATTAATATACTTTAATAACTTTCTTTTGAAATACAAATATTTTACTCTTTCATTTTTATCACATTCATTATCCATCGTATATTATGTCATATTATTATATGTTACACTTTTGTCTTCTTATATTCTAATAATAAGCTGAGATCAAATTCTGGACAAACATTTTTTGTTTATAGTGTTAACTTTTTAATACATTTATAATCCTTTTTACTATTATTTGCGTATTTAACATACCATGAACAAGACCACCATCTAGTGCTATTCAAAACAATAAAAATTAAATTCATGTTAATAAATATTGAAATGTGTAGTGTTTATTTAGTTTATACTACTCTATATATTCAACAGTTAACTGAAAACGTCCTTTACAAACCATCTCCCGTGAATCAATTCCATTTTTTCGTTTTCGTACTCGGTTCAAGCAATCATATCATATTAATTAAAAACCGCGCATAATATGATCGTGTATGCCGCGTACAACTTATACTTTATATATTTTATTTTTCAAATACTTGACTTGGAACATTCATAAAGATTGGTCGAAGAAGATTAGGTATTAAGTACATAAAATAATACCTAAATTACTTTGATAATATATCGATAATTTTCTTAAATACCACAAAAGCAAAAAGTGATTGCGCTGAAATGTCGTATTTTCTCAAATGGAGGGCAATATAATGTCTACGTTCACCGCATGTTGATTATTGATTAATAATGTTGTTTTCTCTCAATAAAAACACATCGCACATAACATCGTGTTTACGGCGTACGGTTTATATTTCCTATATTTCATTTTAGAATCATTTGACTTTTAAATTTCATAGAGATTATAATATTGATAAGAATGCATTTAAATATTTAGTATTTTACTCACAATAATTATAATATGCATGCTTCAGAGCCTCTTCAAGAGTTTCTACAAAAATGAACAAAACAAATAAAACAATTAATATTTTATTTATTCCTAAAATACGTTTCAAAGTAGTACCTCAAAAAGAAAAAACCCTCACGCACAGAACCTGACGCGAATTAGTTATCCGCAAGCAATTAGGAATGTAATAATTATAATAATATAATAATAATAATAATAGTATATATGTACCTATAAAAGATGCATATACTCGTATTTTATTTGTTTTGTAGAAGTTGGTATCAATTTTTTGATAGATATTTTTGGAGTAGCATTGTATTAGATTATTATTATTATTATTATTATTATTATTATTATTATTATTATTATTATTATTATTATTATTGTTGTTGTTATTGTTATTGTTATTGTTATCATTATTATTGAGGTTCATTGAACTTATTGTATTTCTCATAATGTATATATTTTTGTAATACACATGCAATAAATTATTATTGTTCATTAAGATACATTATTAATATATTATAATGTATATTTGATGTTTAAAAAAACAATTTGAAAGACATAGATATACTGAGAATCCTAATTTTTTATGTTAGCACACCTCTATTTTCTTTGTAGGAAAATTCTATAATAGCAGTACGTAAACTGTTATAATATAATTTTATTTCCATATTTATATTGATTGAAAATAAATTGATGTTCGACAATGAATATAACATTATTACTCTCTATTAAGTGTACAAACCACCTGATGTGTAATATTATAAGTGTCTTACACTGGGCAAATTATAAGTTGTAAAAATATAATTTAAAGTATTTCCGTATGTGCCCATAAATATACATTTTCTAGAACATTGTAATTTTTAATTTCTTTTTACAACATTTTTGATTTGTTTTAGGTGATATTTTTTATTTCCACGTAAATGATAATTAATGCACGGAATTGATATTAATGTACTTTAATACTTCCGAAGACCGAAGAAATAGTGAACCAATTACCATCAACTGCATATGTACAGCTGGTCGCTGGCTTTCTAAATGTCAAACTTTATTGGAATATTTATTAAAATAATTTAAATATTTAGAATATTTATGATCGCAAAAGATATAGGTATACCATTGCGATCAAAACACACTATTTTGAATTGCGATTCCTGCCTGCCCGCCCCAATTTACCTTATAGCACATAACACGCTGTTGATCAGTTTTAATTATCGTTTATTATTTACTGTTATTAGCTGTATACTAATTACATTTCTTCATTTATTTGTGCCAAAAAGGGAAAATAGAATAATAAATTTAAAAGCAATTTTAATATAATTAACAGTATACAAAAAATGAGTTGTTTTTTTTTTTGGTTAAATAATATTTCGGCTTAATAAAAAAATACATTATTAAATAACAAATATATATTACAAAGCTATTTCTATATAAGAATTGAAGCTCGTTGTGTAGTAATTGCCCTTTACTTTAAAAATAATCTATGATCTTAAAACTAACTGGGCAGTTTAGAAGAGAAATTGAGCAAAGTTTGATGAAATTAAGCCATAAAACATATTCGCACATTATTTTTATGAAAACTGGTCAATTTTTGAGCCATCAAATAATTTACATACATTGAGAATAAAATTATTATTAATTTTATGTATTTTGTATATTTAACAATTTGAACTTTTTCCGATAGAAAATATATAAAATAAATGAATAGAAAAAATATATATAATTCCTTTTATGTAAAAAACAACACATTACTAAAATTATTCTCCAGATATCTATAAAAATAATACTAACTGAACAAATTAGACGGGGAAGAGGCCCTCCAGTTTCATTTTATTGAGCCTTTGTACAAGGTTTAATGAAATTTAATTATAAAACGTATTCTACGCAAATTATATTTATAGAAACTGGTACTTTTTTTGATATTAAATCATTTGTGTACACTAAGAATAAAATCATTAGTCATTTTCTGTAATATATTTATCAATTTGACTGTTCTCAAAAGAAAATTTATAATAGTTCCTTTTACACACTAACAAATAACTTACTACTATAATTGTGCTCCAGAGTCTCTACACCATTTTATTAATAAATGCAATTAGTAGATATAGTCATTTCTCGTAATAGTTATATTATACCAAAAAAGAATTTGATTAGTGGTCCATACACGCACGCACGCACGCACGTGCACACACACACAAAATACAAATACCGGTATAACCTAAGTCTTACAGGATGAATCTAGGCTTTACTGGCTGTCTCGGTAAATGTGCAAATTTTGGATTTTTATCGATTGATCTTGATAAATTCTAATAAATACAAAATTACACATCCTATATTATAGAATGTGTCTCTCATATAGTATATGAAGCAATTAACCGATAATTAAACTTTATTGTGAAAAGATACAATTTTTAATTTGAAATTGATATACCAAAATATTTTAATTTTACAATTTTGGTGGTTTGTAGTAATTATGTTTGTAATACAATTCTAATGATATGAATACACACAAATAGGGTTTAAAAATATATAAAATACATTAACTAATTTAATCTGTAAACTTACCAACGCACAATTTTCTTGTTTGGATTATATAATCTTTCATAAGATAATAAAAACATAATAAATATTGTATTTTTTTTTTTCATAAAAAAGTATCTACAATGCATTTTTATAATTTAGAAATGTAATACAATATTGCTCTAATTATACACATATTTAACTAAGAAATATATAGTTACAAATATGTCTGTGATCAGTGCCCTTTTCCTTATATTGATCATAGCACCATTGACTTGGAGACAAAATACCACAATAATCATCAGTTTTACTATTACATCTGCCTATTAACACAATATGTTGTATTTCATTATTATGATTATCTGTTGTCACATTAGTCCATCAATTATAACGTCATCCAATAATGAATTTGTGTACTTTTCTCTAACTAATTTATTTACATTTATGATGCGTACCACGTAATCCTTTGTTGTAGATCATTTCAAAGTAATTAAATGCAGTTTCTAAGTTATAAATAAGTACATTAAATACATTAAACTGTAAATTGTGTATGTGTTTGTGTGTTTTTTATGTGAATTGAGATTAAATTACAATAAACTTATTATGAAACTTAATATGTTTTACTAAAATAATTATTGACATAAAGGAAAAAGATTATCAATTGTATGAACTGAGAAATTAACGTCAGTGGCCACAAATTGTTAATTTTCTACATAAGTGTGAGAGTGTTACAGTTATGACAAAAGTAGCCGTTGATATGTTAAGTGCATCTAAAAACACGCATAGCGATAAAAAAAATTTACCGTTATTTGGATTATGAAGTTTTTTCAACGCTACCAAAAAATGTAAATGAAAATATAAATGTTCATATCTAATATCTTATTAGTACATTCATCTCATACAGATTAAGCGTACGTTAAAATAGTACGAAATAAAAAATATACTTTTAAATTTAGATTAATTTATCTTGAAAGCTACTTACACAATGATTCCAACGAATAAACGAAAGCATTGTAAGAGGTACCATCAACTAGAACAAACAATTCATCCAATAATGATTAACAACCGTCAACAGTTAATATTTGTATAATTGTATATATGTATATATATATATATATATATATATATATATACTTCCTTAGTATATATATACACATGTGTATATACTTATAATACTTCCTTATTATCATTATACGAAATAATTGCTTACTATAAAATCCTACACTGTCAAGTGCATCTAAAATATAATTTGTTATTCAAATGATAATACATATATATATATATCAAGGCTGGGCAAGTTAACATTTTTCTAAATCGTCTGATAATCAACAAAAAACTAAATAGAGCTTCCAAGATTTCAGGGTATACACACTTTAAATTTACTTGTCAACACTTATGATATTATTATTATTGTGTATTATTTATTTTATTGTGCAGTTACGGATTGGTAATTATGTTTATATGATGGGAATTTCCCCAAACAACAATATTATATGACATGGAAATATTATCAAAATATGAAAACGACGAGGGCCACGAATAATAATAATAATAATAATAAAGTTTTCTTGTAAACTTATTTTTTTATATTATAATCTATAATATTATATACGTGTGTTCTATATGCATGTGTTGTTCATAAGTACTTAGTAGAAATGTTAAATTTTATACTCAGGTATTTACCATTATCTTAGACTTTGGTCAATGATTATTGATTATTATTTTTAATTTATTACTTTGGAAAACATTAAAAACAAGTGGTAAAAGACATCACAAAACGACAACGGTTTATAAATTATTGTATACAATATAGATAATAAAAAAATTAAATTTAACATAAATTAATTAAATAAATAAATTTTAATATATAAAGTAGATTGGTTCTTGCTGTTTAGTACATTAAAAGAAGAGGAACCGATTGGAAGGACAGAAGGATTATTCTGATATTATACAAGGATCAAGCAACACTGATAGACATAAATGGAACCATAAAGGAAGCTAAGATAAGAAAGGTGTGAGACAAGGCTGTCCCTTGTCGCCTAATTTGTTCAATCTATTCATGGAAGAAGCCATCAAAGAAATGAAGGAGGTAACCACGGTGTGAGAATAAACGGAAAACAGGTACATAGTATAAGATTTGCAGACAACATTGTACTGGTGGCAGAAAGCGAAGACAACATTAATCTCATGCAAGGTGCTAAACCTTATCAAGAGTTACGGATTAATTTCATAAGAAAATAAACGCTACTAAAACAAAAACAATGACAGCCCGAAGAGATCAAATATATACCAACTCAATTATAAAATTAAACGACATTGTAATCCAAGAAGTCAAACAGTTCTCCTACCTGGGAAGTACAATAACATATAATAATACATCCGCCATTGACATCAAAAAAAGAATAACTTTAGCCAAACAAACATGCATGAAGAAAAACAGTCTATTAACTAGCAAACACTTCAACATCAAAACTAAGAAAAAATTCATTAAAACATTTGTGTGAAGTGTTTTGTTATATGAGTGTGAAACCTGGACTATCAGGAAAAGCGAAAGGGACAACTTAGAAGCAATGGAAATGTGGATCTGGAAAAAAATGAACAAAACATCATGGGTTGAAAGGAAAACAAATGAGCAAGTGTTAAAAGATGTAAGGGAAAAAAGGGATATAATGAAACACATAGTAAAAAGGAAAATGAAATTAATAGGGCACCTATTAAGACATAACACATTTGTAAGAAATATCTTCGAAGGAAAGATCTTAGGGAAACGATCTAGAGGACGCCCAAGAACATCATATTTCCAAAACCTAAAACATCATGGATGTCACATCCTATTCACAACTGAGAAACATGGCATATAACAGATACTTATGGCTATCACGACAAGGTGAAGCTTTTAGATGATGATGATGAAGACTAATTCACATATCACATGTTACATGTATATCTAATAATATATATATATATATATATATATATATATATATTCGTATGACTTTATTAACATTAACAAAACAAAATAAACTATGAAAATTATAAATTATGAGATTAATTGGGATCTGAACAAATAATAATAGCAATTCTAGATAAATCCCCAAATAAATAAATGAAAAACAGGATTTAACATTTAGATATTTAGGTGATACTAGTACAATACAATAACATACTAATCTGGATGGGTAACATAGGTCGATAAATAGGGCGGTTATATATTAATATCTAATTCTTCAAGCCATTTAATTGCGTCCGTAGTAACTTTGTTGAGCTCTGCTGATCCCCCTGGAAATGATCTGAATGGACATTCATCAACTATGTGTTATGAGGATTGGATTTGATGCCCACAGTCACATTGTGGGGTGGGCCTTAATCCCCATCAGTGTAACATGAGTCCAGTGCGTCCATGACCAGTTCTGAGTCTGTTTAGAGTTATCCATTGTCTTCTGGGGAGATTAAATCCGGGGGGTCGCATCGTAGGTTAGTCGAAGAGATGGTACGTGCCGATATTATTAGACCTCCAATCTTCAGTCCATTTTGACATCAGGTCAGATTGTTCCGTGATAAGTTTCCCTGCCAGTTTCCAAGTCGTTTCCTGGATTTCAATCTCTGTAATAGGCCAGCATTAGTGCAATCACTCTGGATAGGAAGTTCAGTATTCCTGGAGCATTTAATCCATTCTCGGACAAGTGAGTTCATCCGGCGAAGATTCGGTGGGGCAATGTTACTCAGTAAAGGGAGCCATTGATTGGGCGTTGATTTGACCGCTCATGAAATGTTTCTCATGGCTGAGTTTAGTTGGACATCGATTTTGTTCACATGGGCACTATTGACCCACACTGGAACGCAGTATTCAGCTACTGAGTACGTTAAAGCTAATGTAGAGGTTCTAAGTGTATGGGCATTAGCTCTCTATGACGAGTTGGCCAACTTTTGGATTAAATTGTTCCTTGTTTTTATTTTAGCAGCAGTTTTTGTTAGGTGCTCTTTGTAATTAAGTGTCCTGTCCAAGGTAACTCCTAGGTAAGTTGGATTATGGCTATTTCTCACTTCTACATTATAAAATACTACTTTAACTGTTTGATTTACCTGTCTATGATTTAGGTGGAATAGTGATTAATAATAATATTATAATAATGATAATATATATATTACATTGTTGAACGTTGATTTACCTTTTGACGTACACTTACAAAAAAACACATACACAAAATGCAATAAAAATTCAAAGAAATTCAATTTTATTAAAAACGTAAAATCAAACGGTCTCACACAACGCGGCTGTTCACGGACTCCTCTCATAGGCATTATATTTTACTTTTATATTATAATATATATTTTTGCTGTCTCAGCTTATTAGCTTCATTGACCTATTTAATTTTTAGACACGTGATATTTCATAAGAATAAACAATATTTTATCCACACATACAACTATATATGTATATATATATATATACGTATATATATGTATGTATGTATAATATTTTATTAGTGAGTGTTTAGTGTACCATAATATTTGACTACATAATATCCGGATTAATTACTAGAATAATTTTAGGACGATTAATACCATAAATTAATATATACCAAATATCTAGGCATATTATAATCATATATTATTTAATACATATTAAGATTATCATATTTTCAACCTTACCAACACATTCTAAAATAAAAAAAAGTACCTAATGTATTACGAGGGATAATTATGTATTTAATGGGTTTTATTAATAAACATAATTTATAAATTAATATATTATCGAATATTATTACAATAACTTATTATATATAAGTCAGATTTCGAATATCTTATGAAATTTTACTCGTATATTATTGCTAATTCAACTTAATTATTTTTGCAAAGTGATAACCTGGGATTAACAAGGAGAGAATTTCCACTCAACATATTTTTATCAAATGGAAATGTATCGTTTTTATAAATTCTCGCTACACTAATAAATAACGTTTGACAAAAATGCGATGGGTTTTACACTCAGTGGTTCAACACTCAGCAATATACATAAGAAACGTTAATTCCGATTGTCTGAATTGAAAATACGCTATCGAATATAAGTATGGCAAATCGTTTTTAAACTGAGATGCCGCAAATGAATTTAAACTGATTGGCAATGGTAAACAATGAGATAATTTCGAATCTGGAAAGTAGGGTATGAGAAAATCTCCTGAACTATGTTTTTAAGGAACAATAGTGCTTGCTTTAATCTAAGCCGAGTAATTCAGGGAAATTTCCCAAGAAGCAAACACTGCTCTGTAATTGTGTCTGTATGTTATTAATATATTATAATAGGTAACTACGATTGATAATTCTTCATGCCTACACGATACCTACACAAAGCAGATTAGCAGGCTTACTTAAAGTATATTAAGGAAAATATAATTTGAATTAAACCAGTTACGGAAAACTATATTGGATTCTTGAAATTCATGAAGTCAGCAAATGAAAAATAAATACCTAAAGGACACAGACATAAAGGTATTCGCTGCTGCAAGAAATGTCTAATATAACTCCAAGAGTATGAAAACAATACAAATGAGTTGATAAGGGAATCGTCGGACAACTAGATAAAGAAAGAAAAAGAGATTTTACCCGATTTGAATATAAATAGGAACTGTTAAAGAGGTCCGTATCGAAAATAATATAGTCGAGTGGATTTGGTTGGATTATAATTTTGGTGTGTTTTAAAATGGCGTTTAAAATATATACAAATTAGTATTAACAAAGTTACTTGGGTAGAGGGGATTTATATCCTACTAGCTTCATACCCGAGAAGGACGATCCCTATTACAAAACATTCGGGTCAGTTACCCGGCCTAAACCCGCGAGGCGGAGTTAAAGGACTCGGCACAACAATCAAGTAGCCAGAGATGGTGAAAGGGAGAGCGCAGCAAAACTATCAAGTGACCTGAGGGGGGAGAGGGGGCGACACATTTAGTGAATGTGGTAGAAGTGAGTTGGAGTGAGGGAGAAGACGTGGTCTTTCGATCTTTTGGGCTGCAGTGGTGGGAAAGCGATCGCCGATGTACCGATGATCCAGTGGTCCGGTGATCCTGGATGGCGTTGGGGGTCCTAAGTGATGACCGCTTGGCTAGTTGCTGCCGTCGGTGGTCCTCGGAGTGATCGGTAATCGGGCTCGTCGGTCACACGGTGGTTAGAAAACTTTATAATGCCGTGAGTAGGTCTCCAATATCAAACATATATTTTGAGTTATTTGTATGTTTTTAATATTGGAGAAGTAGATACTGGTGTGTTCGGCATCGGTCGTATTTATGTATAATTGTAGCATCATCTCGTATGTCGTTTGTCTAAAAGAGTCGTCGGTTTTTATCCCCGTTTGCCGTCGGTTCCGTGTTTTTCGATCCTCTTGGTATAATGTTGTTTCTTCTTGATATATTCCCCATTTGATATTTTTATTGTTATTTGTACTATCGTTCTTTATTGCCTTTTGTTTTGGCGTCTTTTTATATTCGTTCATCACGCATTTTGGCTGCACGATCTCTACCGGTATTGTTGCCTTCGGTGTCGTATGCGTAGCACGTTCGTAGAATCGGTGCACGTTGTTGCATTGTTATTTTAATAGCTATCACTCTGTTTTTTTCGGGCGGATATACAATTTTTACCCGTACAGTTACAAGTACATATATATTATGGATAATACTGAGATAATTTAAACAATGTATAACAAGTAAAATAAAATTGTTAAATATGCGATTTCGTCAAAATATTTCTGTGTAATTCCGAAAAATATTACCCTAGAATCTTGAAATTTTTACGTTATAGGTACTATGTGTATATGTCTAAAAAATGTTCAAAAATTTTTTCGATTTTGGGTATAGCATAGTACAGTAAATTTTATAAAATATATAGATTTTGAGGTATTAAGGTCATAAAAATGTTAATTTTTGGTATTAAAGACACAAAAAATTATATAATTTTAATCATATTATGTTACTTTAACTGTGTTCAAAAATTCTTACAAATCATTAGTCAATATTTTTTTTCTTTTATAATCATTTCAGGTTTTTTTTCTGTGTACACATTTTTGTCTAGAAAGAGTGCTCGGATGATATTATCATGCTTTGCGTACCGAGAGCAAATTGCATATCTAGTTAGTAGTTGGCACATTACTTGAAAATGTTTTTCGAATTCGTCAGTAGTTTTCTTATGCGTAAATTAAAACAATCCAAAAATTGAATGAAAAACTACTTTCTCAATTGCTTGTAAACGCGGCACAATAATAATAATAAAGTTAACACATGCATAAAATAGGTTAAATAGTAAAAACACTCTAACAGAGAAATCTGATCCCACCAAAGTAAGTGAGGGCCGCTTAGTTATCACATATAGAGTATAAAATAAATATTGCATCAAGAACATGTATGTACGCAGATGACACCGTCTAGGTATACATTTCGGCTATGGCTTTAGTATTTATTGTAGCGGAATAGTGTGCCTCAGTGTGGGTAAAAAGATCACACACTAAAAATGTAGACGTTCATCTGAGCCGATCAATGAGAATAATATCAGGATATGTTCAGTCAACTAAAGTTTAGTGGTAATCTGTTCTTTTGAACATAACCCCATCAGAATTTCTCAGATACTTTGACTTAAAAATGAACCAGAAAATTAGTAATTCTTCATCCGTCCCATCTACGATGACGAATACAATTTAACAAACAAAATATTAAAATCTGATCTTCCTATATGGTTACTACAAAATATTAGAAAAACAGCAGAATACCTTTTAAAAAAATCCAGCACAAATATGTCAAACATTACAATACCTCCAGAGTCACATGGACTGCCCTCAACAGAATAGGAACTGAACAAGGCAAGTGCAATGTGTTATCTGATGCATACACGAAGGATAGTGTAGACATCCTCATGAAACTTTGGACAGGTCCAAACTCGCTGACATATTGTTGAGGAATGCTCTAACACAATGTTTGGTATACATGTGTGCCCCTCAGTCAAGCTGTACGCCAATATCACATTACGCTAAATGCTAAATAAACTATATTTTTTTATAAACGCATATAAATGTCATATAATTTTATTGTCCTATGGTCGTGCGCATAATATGCATAAACCATAATATTAATAATTAAATTGGTTTAAATTATATATTCTACATACTAATCGATTATGAAAACAATAAAATACGAAAAATGTTTTAATACATATAGATAAAATTCCTGTATATGAAACGATAGTATAATGGATTTTATTAATATTTAATATCAACAATACAGGTATTTTTTTCAGTTAGTATTGCATAATATGTTTATTTAAATGTACATTAATATTAAATTACTTACCCTTAGCTTTGTATGAAGAAATAAATTAATAAAATAATATAAATTATGCAAGGCACATATATAGAGACAGCTTATGCATATAAAAATTAATTTGAAATACATAATTAGTAGTGCAATATGAAAATATTTCTTTTTAAGGTTAAAATATCCTTACGTGTAAGAGCAGCTAATGTGGTATTAAAAATACAAATACAAATGTAAGATTTGATAAAATAAAATAACTTTTAGTAAAAATTTGGCTCATTTTTTTATTTTATAAAAACAATATAGTTTTTATAAAATATACAATATAGTTTTTATAAATGCTTCTTATTTCGCTTCCAATTGCTATTGAACGAATAACAATAATTGCTGTCTCGTACAAAATGTTGTATTGTTCTACAGAATATATTAAAAATATTTACTTAAGGTCCCATGTACATAATATATTCAGCTGTACATTTTGAGTTCTGCAAGGCTAGGTTGTATGATTACAAATATTATTGAATACTATAATGTATCATTTATTGTTATTATGAAAATGTGATTTCTTTGTAATGGAGAAAAGCTCAGACTGGCATACAAGTTTCACTAAAAAATAACAAGAGAAAAAAAAGTAATAATATTAAAACTAATTACATACATACTTTCATGGTCCTCACGAGTTTTCATTTATATGTGTAAAAACTTTTTAAAAAATGGCCTTTTCCCCCACGAGGTTACACGCAATGTATTTATAGATATTTTTTTTTATCATATATACCGGCCATTTAATATTTTATTCACATAAAATACTTATTATTAACGTAACAAAACCAAATGCACAAATCACAGTATTATAATTCATTGAAATATAATTCGTAATTAACTATGGTAATAATAAATAGCTGATATTATTTATTCTGTTTGTATTTTTCACCTTGAAGTTAAAGGTTTACATCCCCGCTACACAGCATTGAATTTTTCCTTCTACAGCTATTCCATTTGAAGTTCTTAAATTACAATAATTTATATTTTAAATTTTCAACAGACAATATTTTCTCAAATAATCATTTTATGGTCTACGAATTCCTTTAATGATTAAGTGAATTTTGGCGATACGGACATCTATAGTTTAAATAGTTGATAAAAATAATTAGCCGAAATTCAGTTTAATATTAATAGAAGTACTGTCCCAGAGTTCGGTTCGAAATAAATTCGGTGGCAATATTATCCTCAATGTAATCGGTAAACGTACCTTTGTTAGATAAAAATTCGTTAGAGAATTAATTATTTTGCGTTTTTTTTTTTATTGTTATGGGAATAAACAAAGGTACAGATTGTCGAAATAATTGAGGTCAAAATTAAATTATTTTCGTTTTTGTGATAAATTAAAAATTAAGTGAAATTTACCAATAAATCATCATTTATTACGAAAACTGAACACAAAGCAGTTGTTTTTTATATTACTTGGTAACGTAATATAATTGCTGTTCAATGTTTGTACGAAAAAATTTGAAAAGCTCTGTAATTAAATACATTTACTATTTTATAAGTGTATAATATACTGTAGTTTATCATTACGTAAAATAATAACAAAATTAATTAAATTTTGTGTATTTACATTATGTTTTTTCGAAGAAAATATGGGACAATTGTTGAAAAATAAATAAATTTATTTCGTGTACTCTGTAGAACTTAACTACTAGAAATAATATATAAATATTATGGTATAATTTCTGAAAACTTATGAAAATGTTCAAAAATATGTTCAATTACTTTTTATGATCCTATACGGCTATGTATACATTTCCTTTCATTCTCTTATTTTGGGTTCGTCATAATTACATAATTTATAGGACAATTAGTTGCACTGTTTACCAGTAACAATATTGATAATATCCGTTATAAAATAATTATTCATTTATAATTCTTCAAAAATATTTTGAAATAGATGGAAATTCATTGACAAACTTGAATAATTCGGAATAATTTTTAATTGTCTTATGATGTTATTGGAAATAAAAGCTTTAACAAATTTATAGCTTTAAATAATTGTTTTAGTTATCACAAAACCGTTGTTACGCATAACTGTTATAACATTATTGCTGTAGCCTATATTACATAAACGGGTTATCCCGTTTATGCCCAACGACCTATATGTAGGACACTGGTTTATGGCAGGTTTATCGCATCGGTATCGAATCTATTTTTAGAATTATTTTCCCCAATATGTTTTTATCTACTACGTAACAGTGTATTTATTATAACGAAACTTATTTCGTTCATTAGAACTGATAGTTTTATTATAAAACAATTTTTGTACAGCAGTGTATTTTTCAGTCACCATGGCGTCATTTTCAAAGTAAGTAAAAATTATTTTGTTTATCTATTATTTGCATACACATTTACAAAAACTATTAAGTAGTGTATGGTATACATGTTTTACAAACTGGAGTACACATTTTATTTATATTTAGTTATTTATTGGCATACCAAACATAGTGTCCTAAATGTAGGACACTGGGTACATCAGTTACTAAAATTATATTACCATACATAAATATGATAAAAATGATAAAGCATAAATTAAATATATTTTTATTACTTTTAAATTAATATAACTATTTTATATATAACTATTTTTTAATTTTATAGACGACTAACTGTTCACGAAGTAACCGAATTATTAGAACAAAGGGATATCGATGATATTTTGGACGATGTTACTGACATATTTATGGAGCCACCAGTAAATGTGAATAATGACATCACTGATGAAGACAGCGATGATGATGGACCGGTAGGTGATATAAACCACATGCCGGCTAGCTTACTAAACGCACATATAGTTATACATGATCCTGATACAGAGAACACAGAAGGAGCAAACAAACACAAAGTAAGTGGTAAAAAAATATGAAAGAAAATAAAACAAAACATTTCATCTCGGCCAAAAAATAAAATAACAAAATAAAACCAAGATGCTCAACAAACTGTATTATGGCGCCAGGGAGATCTCGAAACTCCAAACATTTTTGTTGATGATCAAGAACCTAATTTATTTTATAATACGTTACAACCCTATGAACTGTTTGAGCTATTTTTCGACCAACAAGTGTTGGAAATGATTGTTGATTATTCAAATAATTATGCATCTAATAAAAACCAATCACTTCAAATTGATGTAAACGAACTAAAGTGTTTTTTAGGTATCTTGTTGTTATCAGGTTATAATGAATTATCACGATGACGTATGTACTGGGAAAAATCACCAGATACACATAACGACTTGGTGTCAGGTGCTATGCGACGAAATCGTTTTGAGCAAATTTTTTCATATATTCATTTCTGTGATAATAGCAAGCTTGACGAGCATGACAAATTTTCCAAAATAAGACCACTACTTTCCATGCTAAATTTAAGATTTTTGATACACACACCACATCAACAATTTCATAGTATAGATGAATCAATGGTTCCATACTTCGGCAGACATGGCTGCAAACAGTTTATAAGGGGTGTTCGGTACCGCCTCCATACGTGGAGGCGAGCTTTAGTTCGCCACCCTGTGGCCACACTGCGTTCATTGCGCGAACGCCGTTCGTGATAACGACACACGAACGCGGGAATAAACATACGTTGTTGTTTTTTTTTTGGTATCTCTCGTCTCGCGTCTGTCCGTTACGGTTTTGTTTTTTCGTAATGTTTTTTGAGCACCGTCGCTTTACTTCGTGGTTTTAACGAGTCCGAACCACGTCTTTCGTACGACACACGCCGTTGTCACCGCGTTGTCGGTCGTCCAAGTGCGTGTTCATACGAAATTTGTGCCGCCGCTACTCGTCTGTGGTCTGCGCGTGTATTGACGCTTGCCGTCGCCGCCGCGCTCAAGAGACCACGACATCGCGTCTCGTACGACACACGCCGTTGTCACCGCGTTGTCGGTCGTCCAAGTGCGTGTTCATACGAAATTTGTACCGCCGTTACTCGTCTTTGGTCTGCGCGTGTATTGACGCTTGCCGTCGCCGCCGCGCCCAATAGACCACGACATCGCGTCTCGTACGACACACGCCGTTGTCACCGCGTTGTCGGTCGTCCAAGTGCGCGTTCGTATGTTTGTCGGTTCGGTCTCGACTTATTCGCCTGTTCAGAATACAACGCTTACTGTCGCCGCCGCGTTTAACATTTTGGCACAGTTCGTATTCGCGCGAGCCGTGTGCCGCCGCCACTCGAGGGACTCGGGGCCCGACTTTAACGTCGTCGTCGCCGCCATCGCGGTCAATGACCTTTGCACTGTTCAAGGCGTTGTCCACTTCGTTCGACAGCCGCTTCACCGTCAGACCGGTCCATCGTCGTTCTATGGCCGGCTACCACGTCCCACACCGACATTTGGAGATTCGCTTGTCCGGGATTTCTACAGGTCAGACGTATCGATATATGTGTGTACTCGTATATAATTACGATTATTATTGTTAACTCGTTATATAGTTGTTATATGTTATTCGTGGTTGTTCTGTCACCCCCCCACCCCTTTGGTTATCGTTAAGCTATATTTTATCTTGTACATATTGTAATATTTCTCATCTTAATACAGTCCATTAATTTTTACCCATTCAATCTGTCGTTCAATTTAATTCGTTATTCCTAAACTCACTGAATCCCGGCTTCTCTTTCTACCGCAGTTGATAACTTCTCGCCAACTTACCGCGGCGAGGCCTTCACGCGTACATTTTTGGTCCTTCGGGCCGGATCTAACAGTGATTATCATGACCAGACGGAATAGGGATATAGCTGCTCAAAAAATTTTAACGCGCGCCCGTATCTTGCGCGATCAAACGGTCCGGTCGATTACCGATATACATTTGATTGCGGTCCAAGTCGATAAACACGAGATTCGGACAGATTTCCTTTCAATTCGTCTGGAAGAATTAAAATTACTTTTCAAAAAATTCCAGGACCAACAGGATGCCATTGTTGACGCGTTAATTGACCTCGATTGCGTTGATGGCTTTGCCGTCGATTCCGATATCACAAAGTCGGTCGAAAGTATGTACCACGATAGTTCCGCCATCGCCGCACGCGTGCTTCACGCTGAAGGTACTATTAGTTCCGCGCCAGACACCTCACGTGTCACGAACACTTCTGCGTCTGTCTTGTCCTTACCCAAAATTGAACTACCCAAATTTGACGGAACTTTAACTCAGTGGATCTCGTTCCGCGACAAATTTGTCTCGTTGATACGTCGGAACGGAAATCTTAGTCAAGTCGACCAATTTCATTATCTGTTGTCGTGTCTGTCCGGTCCTGCGCTCTCTATTGTCAATTCGTTACCACTCACGGAAAGTAATTACAACATAGCGTGGACGACTTTATCCAATCGCTATGACAATCAGCGCTTACTGGCAACCGCACATCTGGAGAGATTATTTGCCTTCCGTCCTATGTCTACTGAGTCGCTGCCCGCCTTGCTAACTTTTGCCACCACTTTTCAGGAAAACATCGCTGCAATAAGAGCGCTAGGTGTTGCTGACTTGTCAGATTTCGTGTTATTTTTATCGGTTCACGATTATTGATTCGGACACCCGGAAATTGTTCGAAGCTAACATTTCGCAGGAAACAATCCCAACTTTCGACACATTACTCGCATTCGTGCATCAACGTTGTAAGATTTTAGAGAACCTGAGATGTCTTGAAAAGATTGACTTGCGTTCACAAAAACCTAAATCCAGCGGCAATGTTCGATCGTCGCTGACTGTTACCAGTGTCAATAAAACGGTACCTCAAACTTCGAATTGTGGTTTATCTTCTAATACGTCCGACAAAGATAAAACGTCGTGCATGTATTGTAAAAACATTCATGCTATTTATCGATGTCATAAATTTGCCAAGCTGACGGTAAATCAGCGCCGAGAATTTGTTCTGTCACGTAAGCTGTGTTTTTCGTGCATGAGCCCACTTCATATGGCGTCGGAGTGCCCGTCAAAATTCGCCTGCAAAACATGTAAGCAACGACATCACACAATGCTACATACAAACCAAAATGGTAATCGGGAAAACCAGAGTTCTACCTCTTGTCCGTCTTCAAACCAGGGAGAAGCGCAAGTCACATTTTCCGGAACTTCGTGTACCAATAGCACTGTGCTACTTGGGACAGCCGTGGTTCGAGTACGGGACAGTTCGGGGGAATATCAGTATGTTCGTGCATTACTCGATAGTGGCTCGCAAGTATCGGCCATTACCTCGGAGTGCGCGGCCCGGCTAGGACTCATTCGTCACCCGTGCCATATTGAAATAACAGGCTTGACCCAGAGTCCCGTTACACAGGTCAAAGGATCTACTACTTGTACGTTCACACCGCATCACATCGTCGAGCCTGAGTTCCAATGCGAAGACTTAGTTATCCTGCCGCGAATAACTTCTTCGATGCCGGTTACTCCATTACTACCTGAAGTACGTCAGCAGTACCAACACTTAGCCTTAGCCGACCCAAAGTTCGACACGCCGGCTGGTGTGGACATGCTCATTGGCGGGGACGTTTTCCCATATCTTATCCGTCCAAAGGGTGACATTTTACACACAGTTGGTTTACCTTCGGCCTTAAACACTTGTCTTGGTTGGGTAGTGTTCGGCTCCGTCACACAAGCCAATTCGTCACAGTCTATGTCGCTGACAGCCACCTCTGTACCGTCGATCAATGAATTACTACATAAATTCTGGACTATAGAGGAACCTATTGCACCAGTCTCGCCCACTACTGAAGACCAGCTCTGTGAGCAGTTTTTCACGAGTACCACCCAACGTTTGCCGTCCGGACGCTTCTGTGTCGCCTTTCCATTTCGTGATCAGCTTGGTACCTTTCAGTCAGGAACATGCCCTACCAGACTTCCACATTCTGACGTAGTCGACGTGTCGCCACCAGATTCGCACTTATCCACTCACGGTCTCGGAGAATCTCGGTCACTGGCGCTACGACGGTTCTACAATCTGGAGCGGAAACTAATGAAAGATCCACAATTATATACTGCATACCGTAAATTCATGTCCGACTATGAAACACTCGGTCACATGGAGATTGCTAAATGTGCTGGCAAATACTTCATACCCCACCATGCTGTATTAAAAGCAGACGGTGATGTTTCAAAGTTGCGTGTGGTCTTTGATGCTTCGGCAGTAACTTCGTCCGGTCTATCATTAAACGCCGTACTTTGCACTGGGCCAAAGCTTCAGACAGATATACGTGACATCTTGCTTCGCAGTCGTCTGAAGAAATATATTTTTACCGCGGACATCGTCAAAATGTATCGCCAAATTTTGATTCGACCAGAAGACCGCCTATATCAGCATATCCTATGGCGTTCTTCACCCGACGAAGAAATCAAAGAATTTGAATTGCTCACCGTGACGTACGGAGTTAATTCGGCGCCGTATTTGGCCATTCGTTGTCTCCACGAACTAGAAGCACAAGAGGGCCACCGCTTTCCTTTGACCAAAGGAATTCTCACCACCGCCACGTATGTTGACGACGTAGTTGCTGGCGCGGATACAGAAGAGGACTTATTACGCATACAAGATCAGCTTATCACACTACTTCGATTGGGATGCTGCGAGCTGAAGAAATGGACAAGCAACTGTTCACGTGTTCTACGTCAGGTCTCAACACAAGACTGCACGTCACACACTTCATTTGATCCAAAAGACGACCATTCTGTCAAGGTGCTTGGACTTCATTGGGACACTCGTACTGATCATTTTGCGTATCATACTCTTAACCCAGAGACCCAACTAACGAAACGGAAGGCACTTTCTGTAATCGCACGCTTGTTCGATCCACTTGGCGCTCTGGGTCCGATGCTCATGTGGGCCAAAAGTTTCATGCAGGAATTATGGCAAAACAGTTTACAGTGGGATGATCCATTACCTCCCGATCTATCAACCTTATGGAAGCAGTTCCTAGCCGAACTACCCTCAATACAGCAGATTGTGCTACCACGCTATATTGACGTCAGGAATTCTTCAAGTATCCAACTTCTTGGGTTTTCTGATGCCTCCAAAAAGGGTTACGCAGCTATTGCGTATCTACGCGTTCAGCACGAAAACGGCGATATTAAAGTATATTTTCTCACCTCCAGGACGAAGGTCGCCCCATTGAAAAGCGGCAAAATAGACGAGACACTGTCGATACCTCGTCTCGAACTGTGTGCCGCTTTGTTGCTGGCCCAACTGCTGGAGCGATTATATAACGTGTTACAGCCAGTCATTCCTATTGATCAAGTGCGTGCATGGACAGACTCTTCCGTCGTGCTGTCTTGGCTTACAGCAGACCAAAAACGGTTTAAGATCTTCGTAACTAACAGAGTGGCCAAGATTCACCAGCTGATTCCCAATTGTAGGTGGACACATGTATCTACAAATGAAAACCCGGCCGATCCTGCGTCGCGCGGCTTGTTACCGTCAGCTTTGCCGACCTCAGCGTTGCATTGGAGCGGTCCCGCGTTTTACGACATGCGGAAACGTCTTGGCCACATTCCGAGGTTATTCCTGTCAATCTAGATTGTCTACCAGAAACTAAGGCCATTCAAGTACACGCCCTTCAAGTTGGCACGGTTCACTCAATAGAACCTTTTGAACGTTTTTCTTCTCTCATCCGAATGCAACGCGTCTTATCCTATTGTTTCCGCTTCGTTCGTCGAGCTCAAAAACGTTCTATTTTAACAGGACCCATTACTCGCTCCGAGCTGAACCACGTTCTCACCATCGCGATCAGGATGACCCAAAATATGTACTTTTCAACTGTACTTAAACAAGTGAGAGGATCTCAGACAATTTCTCCACCATCTCTGGCTCAACTCGCGCCATTCATCGGTCCTGACGACCTCTTACGTGTCGGCGGTCGTCTTCGGTTTTCATCATTAAGCGAAGATGCAAAACATCCAATTCTACTACCGAGTAATTCTCACATCACTAAATTGCTCATCCGTCACTATCATTTAAGTTTCCTTCACGGTGGACCAAAGTTAATTCTCTCCATGATTGCGCACAAGTACTGGATTCTATCAAGCCGCGATGCTGTTCGCCGATATATATTTTCATGTGTTCCGTGCACGCGCCATAGAGCTAACCATCCAACGCCTATTATGGCTGATCTTCCCTCAGCTCGTGTCCGACCGCATCGGCCATTCTTGCATGTAGGCATGGATTACGGAGGACCCTTCGTCGTCAAAGAGAGTCACCGTCGGAATTCACGCACACACAAGGTTTATCTGGCACTTTTCATTTGCATGACTGTGAAGGCCATCCATTTGGAGATCGCATTCGATCTCTCTACTGAAGCCTTCCGTGCTGCTCTGGACCGTTTCATCGCTCGCCGTGGAATGCCAGCTCACTTGTACTCCGACTGTGGAACCAATTTTGTCGGGGCTGCACGTCAGTTCAAAGCTTTGTTCAACGATCCTGCCGTTCAAGATCAACTTATATCACAAGTCCCTTGCATTTGGCACTTCAACCCTCCGGCTACGCCACACTTCGGCGGACTGTGGGAAGCGGCCATCAAGAGTTCGAAGTTCCATTTAAAGCACGTTCTCGGAGATCAGATCTTAACTTATGAAGAATTAAACACATTAATTGTTCGGGTCGAAGGAATCCTGAATTCACGGCCATTGACTCAAGCATCTACTGACCCGCACGACCTATGTGCTTTAACGCCCGGCCATTTTCTGATTGGACAACCCCTTCACGCCCTTTCTGAACAAGACGTCACCGACATTCCATTAAACCGACTCGATAGATGGCAACTCATCCGCCAGTGTCATCAATCATTCTGGAAGCGGTGGGCCCGAGAGTACTTATCCACATTACAGGGCCGTCAGAAGTGGTTCCATAAGACTCAAGATATAGCCGTAGGTGACATGGTGATTGTTGAAGCACCTAACCGACCGCCTACCGACTGGCGATTAGGACGTATAACAGAGGTTCATCCTGGATCGGACGGTACCGTACGAGTAGTCACAGTTCGAACTCGGGAAGGATACTTCAAACGTCCCGTTGTCAAACTGGTGCGGCTGCCCATCGAAAGTTAAGCCTCCTGCTCCCTCCATCCCTTCCGTTCATTGCTCTATGTATATATTTGTTTTGTTGTTCTAGTTGTAATTTTATTGTAACATCCCGTTTTCATTGTCGCGCTATTTAATTGTAAAGTCCTACAGATCCGGAAGCCAGGTCTCAACATCTCGTCTTGGAAGCCGCCTTCGTCTTCCAACGTGGGGAGAATGTTCGGTACCGCCTCCATACGTGGAGGCGAGCTTTAGTTCGCCACCCTGTGGCCACACTGCGTTCATTGCGCGAACGCCGTTCGTGATAACGACACACGAACGCGGGAATAAACATACGTTGTTGTTTTTTTTTTGGTATCTCTCGTCTCGCGTCTGTCCGTTACGGTTTTGTTTTTTCGTAATGTTTTTTGAGCACCGTCGCTTTACTTCGTGGTTTTAACGAGTCCGAACCACGTCTTTCGTACGACACACGCCGTTGTCACCGCGTTGTCGGTCGTCCAAGTGCGTGTTCATACGAAATTTGTGCCGCCGCTACTCGTCTGTGGTCTGCGCGTGTATTGACGCTTGCCGTCGCCGCCGCGCTCAAGAGACCACGACATCGCGTCTCGTACGACACACGCCGTTGTCACCGCGTTGTCGGTCGTCCAAGTGCGTGTTCATACGAAATTTGTACCGCCGTTACTCGTCTTTGGTCTGCGCGTGTATTGACGCTTGCCGTCGCCGCCGCGCCCAATAGACCACGACATCGCGTCTCGTACGACACACGCCGTTGTCACCGCGTTGTCGGTCGTCCAAGTGCGCGTTCGTATGTTTGTCGGTTCGGTCTCGACTTATTCGCCTGTTCAGAATACAACGCTTACTGTCGCCGCCGCGTTTAACATTTTGGCACAGTTCGTATTCGCGCGAGCCGTGTGCCGCCGCCACTCGAGGGGACTCGGGGCCCGACTTTAACGTCGTCGTCGCCGCCATCGCGGTCAATGACCTTTGCACTGTTCAAGGCGTTGTCCACTTCGTTCGACAGCCGCTTCACCGTCAGACCGGTCCATCGTCGTTCTATGGCCGGCTACCACGTCCCACACCGACATTTGGAGATTCGCTTGTCCGGGATTTCTACAGGTCAGACGTATCGATATATGTGTGTACTCGTATATAATTACGATTATTATTGTTAACTCGTTATATAGTTGTTATATGTTATTCGTGGTTGTTCTGTCACCCCCCCACCCCTTTGGTTATCGTTAAGCTATATTTTATCTTGTACATATTGTAATATTTCTCATCTTAATACAGTCCATTAATTTTTACCCATTCAATCTGTCGTTCAATTTAATTCGTTATTCCTAAACTCACTGAATCCCGGCTTCTCTTTCTACCGCAGTTGATAACTTCTCGCCAACTTACCGCGGCGAGGCCTTCACGCGTACAAGGGGCAAGCCTATTCGATTTGGTTTCAAAATTTGGGTTGGGACACTGAGATTAGGCTATGTAGTTTGGATATCTCCCTATCAAGGAAAAAGTGGTGATCTTCAAAATACTGAGTATGGTCTGGGGGCGTCAGTTATTATATCATATGCAAATAATTTATTGGCACACCGTATAGCTCCATATCATTTGGTGTTTGATAATTTTTTCACTGGTTTGCCTTTATTAGAAAAGTTGAGTGAAATGGTTTTATATGGAACAGGGACAATACGTTCAAATAGAACAAAGAAATGCCCAATAAACTTGGCTGCAATGAAAAAAAAAAGAAAGAGGTTCGTACGAAAGTTATGTTTCTAATTCGGGTATTTTGGTATGTGCATGGAAGGACAATAGCACTGTTACCATAGCATCCAATAATGTTGGAGTTGAGCCAGTCACGGCCGCAAAAAGATGGTCTGTTTCAGATAAAAGAAGTATAAGATAACCACAACGTATACATTTATATAACCAAAATATGGGCGGTGTTGATCGTATGGATCAAAATGTTTCTCAATATCGAACTTCCATTCGTGGTAAAAAATGGTATTCGTGTATAATATCATACTCAATTGATTTGGCTGTACAGAATGCTTGGCAGTTGCATAAACTCCATACTGAAAAATCAATGGACCTTTTGGCTTTTCGTAGACATATTGCGACTTATTATCTACAAAAATTCAACAAAGCACCAAATCCTGGACGAAAAGGTGGAAAACCATCTAGTTATATTCCTCGATATGATGGTGTAATGCATTACTTAGTTCCACAAGAAAAACAAACAAGATGCGCAGAATGTCATCAAAAAACCACTTCAAGATGTAACAAATGTGATGTTGGAGTGCATTTGAAGTGCAACATAGAGTTTCACACATTCAAATAATTAACATGTATTCAAATAATTTAATAAGTTATCAATTTTAAAAGTAGACAGTTGAAATTATGTTGTTCAATTATAATTATGTGAGTATATAATTTTGTTTTGTATATTACACCTTATTTTCCCACTGTCCTACATATAGGACACCTATTATCAAGCTATGGGTAAAAAAATTTTTAAAAATTTTTTTTGGTTTCCCAAGAACAACAATAGTAGAAATAAGTTAGAAAAAAGTTAATTTAAAAAAAATTTTAACCTTAGGCATGAATAAAAAATACATTGGTGACGTCAATATAAAAAAAAAATTGAAAAACATTTTCAAATAATGTACCTAATAGTGATGGGAATTATTCGAATATTCGAATCCGAATTGTTCTAACGTAAATAATTCGAATATTTGAATATTCGAATATCAGTATTCGATACTACAATACAATACATAACGAAAATTATTCGTTTACGTTTTCGCGTAACACCCCATAAAACGTTTAATAATAATATTATATGGCTTATGGTGCTTAAAGGCCTGCGAGAAGTGGGTTCGTCGCCATCGATATTGACAACTCGAGTATATTGACTATTAGACAGGGTAATTAAAATACAAAAAAATAAAAATTACGCAAAATACTCGTATATCGTAATTAACTCATTAATAATAATAATATATTAATTGCAACAACAAAATAATAAATAAATAAATGGTACACAAATTTAAATGCAAAAAAAAAAATATAAATTGTGCAAAATACATCATAATTAAATTATTAATAATAACAATAATGTATTAGTCTAACGTATAATTTAGTTACAACAATAAATAAATAAATATAAGTTAGTTTAAGAAGAAAATTTGTTCATTGTAAATTAATAAATTAATACTCGTACGTTTAACTTCATTAATTAAATACATTTTACTTTTTTATTCTTTGTTTTGGTATAAGAAGATAAGTACTGATGTGTTTATCGGATCTAATCTGCTGCATGTAGAAGTGATTATATTTCCAGCTGTTGAAAAATTCTCTCGGAAGATGCTGATTAAGATGGTATTGATAAAATTTGTTTAGCCAATAAAGCTACTATTGGAAATTGTTTTTCGTATTCTAATCACCAATTATTTGGGTCCAAGTTATGATTTCTTTGTGGTTCCAATAAGTATCTTGTAAATTCATCAATATTTTCTTCAGAATCATTTCCTAGTAAAGTGTCTAATGCTGTAGGTTGTATTGGTGTAACATTATTTGGGATATCCGACTGTGTACATAAATTTAATATTTTTGATCGCACCTTTTCTATTCTTTTTTCTTTTATATTGTCAAAATACTCAAAATTTAAATGTTTGTACCTAGGGTCTAACAAACAAGATATTTGAGCAATATTAACTTCTTCCGGAGAATTTTCTCCAATTTCGAAACGAACTGCCATTACAATGACTATTCCTTGTCGTATTGCTAATAATCGTTCAAGCATAAACATAGTCGAATTCCATCTGGCCGGGCAACTTTGTATAAGGCTTAATTTTGGTTTGCCTAGTTGTTCTAATACATTTTCCAAAGCATATGATCTTTTATATGAATGTTTAAACGCACTTACAATACTCGATGCTCGTTTTATGAGGGTAGAAAATATCTGTATATCGAGTGCTTTTTTAATACATAATTGTAGAGAATGAGCAGCACATGGATTACTAATTATTCCATCGAAAGACATCATTTTTACCGCAAGAGTTATATTGGCTGCATTATCATGGCTAATACCCTGCACTTTATTATTAAGTTTCCATTCAGTTATAACACTTTGAATTGTTTCAAATAAATTCTCTGACGTATGACTATGAGTAATTTCTTTAGTACAAATGGTAACAGATTCTAATTGCCAAAAATTGATTATAAAGTGACCTGTAACTGTGATATATGAGTCTACGTTTCTGGATGTCCAACAATCTGTACTTAATGCAACTGAATTTATAGTCATCAATTTTTCTTTAATATAATCGACTTTTTCATTATATTGTCCTTGTATACGGGTAGTTGTTTTTCTACATGGGACGTAATAACTAGGTTCCATTATATTCATTAAATTTTTAAATCCACTGTGTTCTACTGTATTAATTGGAAGCATATCTTCGCAAATCATGTTACATATTGACTGCGTAATAAGTTCACTACGGTTTTTGCCTAGAGGTCGTATAGTACAAGCTGATGTAACATTAGACCTACGAACCTTTATTATTGTACAATGGTAAGGCGTTGAACTCGAAGAACTAGAACTGGGAGTTGAAGGAATCCAATTTTAATAGTCTGAATTAAGAGTGGTGGTATTGGAAGATTTCTGTTCAGAAATTTCGCCGTCTTGGTCTATATCACTAGTATCACTATCAGTTCGGACTCAACAAATTTATTGAAAACATTTAAACATTTAAAAACAGAAATTTGTAATAAAGGAAATGTTTATAAGTGATTTTTGGGCTATTAATAGACATTTTACATATAATAGGTCTTCAAGTTCTAAAACGAATAATTTTTAGTTTCAAGACCAGAAAATTGTATACAAGGTCAAGTATACGTTACTCTAGTTAAATTCAAAATATGCTTTTACATTTTGCGAACGACATCAACTCCATTTTCAAGTTTATGTTAAGAATTATAATGATTCCATAAACAGGTTGTTGATTCTGAATGCTTTATTACTTCGTTGCATAAATTGCAAACTGCTGACGTATTTTTGGTATTTGGTGAAAAAAATTGCCAAACTTTAATTGGTGCCATATTTTATTCACTTTGAAAGTACAAATTTCGAAAAGAAAAGAACTATCACAAATCCAGAGTAAGGCCGGGTTCACATGGACGCGCGTATTGAGATATACGGGTTTCCTATACATCGTTCAGGTGAAAGTATTATATAACGAAAGACCATTTACCGATTACAAAAACTCAATATATAATACATATAATCAAATATAGAAGCAATAATCCTATAACTTCAAGTTTTAAGATAAAAGTACATAATGTGTGCCTGTGTAATGTGTATTGTGTATTATTATTATTATTATTATTATATCATTAGCGAGTAGTTTTAAAACACTGATAGGTAATAGGTATTGTAGTGTCGAATATTCGTATCATCATTATTAAATATTACTAAGTTTAATAGGGATTCGTAATAGTCGGAGACCGGGAATAATAATAAATTAAAAAGTAATTACGGGTCTAGTTAACAGGACACTTTTTTTGGGGATTTTTTGGTTCGAAATAATTTTCAGACTTAGTTAATAGTAGAATTAAATAAATAGTATAAAAGACTTGTCGTGGAAAAACGGATAAAACAAATTAGGTATTACGAGTATATACGAGTATATATATAACTTGATTTTACTATAACATATTGAAATTTAATTTTTATTATATGTATTAATTTATATTATTAATTATATTTTAGAATTTGAGTAGAGCGAGGAATCTATTGGTTTTACAAAGCTATGTTTTTTTTTATGCCTGTACCCAAAAAAATCTACCAGAAGGAGTGCTTCGATCTTTACGGTCACAGTTTATTTCCGATAGCAAATTGCACCTAATTGGTACTTTAGACAGGTAATTTTTTGATTTTCTCCCAAACCCCTAAAAATGTCACTCAAAAACTACCGTAAAATTATAATTTTTTTTTCTGCCTGTACCCAAAAAATTTACCAGACGGAGTGCTCCGATCTTTACGGTCACAATTTCTTACAAGTAGCAAATTACTTCTAGATGGTACTTTAAAGAGGTCATTTTTCGATTTTCTCAAAAGCACCTAAAAATATAACTGAAAAATTACCGAAAAATATTTTGTATGAGTAAAAACATTAAATTCCGTAGTATGTTTTAAAACTTAAAGAAATTAATTTTACATTTAGTTAATTTTTATAGCATTTATTTTAAAACTTTTAGTCGCAGTTCATTGAATAAAAATAATTTAGTAATATTAAGTAAATACTACTTGAACAAATAATATTAAAAAATGTCTATTTTCCAGCGGGGGGCATTAATTTTATTTACACAGGGGCTCAAATTAGTGTAGTTGCGACACTGAGGAGAGAGGAATATAGATATAGAAGTCCATATCCAGGAAGAACGCGTAATTTAAGTAGAGAATCAGGAGAATATTATAATAGAGACAGGACTTTTTCAAGAGAAAATCAACGAAAAAATAGAGACAGATCTTTTTCAAAAGAAAGATCATACGCACGAAATGATAGTTTTAATAGAGAATATGTTAGAGATAGTTATATTAAACGAGATAACCGGGATAGACGAACTAGATCGAGAACACCAGAACGATATAGAAGTGAAGAAAAGCAAGGAGAAATGAGAGGTCAAATGGAACCAGTAAAACGTTTTAATTGCGATAAAAAATGACATTACGGTACTCAATGTTATAACACAAAAAACTAAATATGACCGGGTTGGGAAAAATTATTGGAAGTCCAACTCGGGAAAATAAAAAAAATAAACAATTTACGGATATTATTAATAAAGAAAAGAAAATATATTTAATTTTTGTTAAACAATGTTATAAAAATAAATCAGTGAAACACATAAAAGATAATGACAATGACATAAAGGAACTTAGAGATAAATATGAACACGAAAGTGGTAGGTTACTGAAAGAAACAAATAAAACGGTTGAAAATGTAAGAAAACAGCGGGTTTTATCTTTAGAAATACAATATCAAAATTTTAAAAAACGCGCAATAATAGATACAGGTTCAAATATTTCTTGTGTAGAATATTCCATTGTAAAAGATAAAAAAAATATAATTACAGAAGAACAAACAACTATCACAGGAGCAGACAACTCGATGTTAAAAAATATGGGTACTATACAATTAAAAATAAATATACTGGGAACTGAATATGAAATAAATGCTTACGTAATTAAAGGTTTAACTTGTAAATTTTTATTGGACAACAATTTTTGTTTAACATTTAGTTTAATTATTGGCTTTGATAAAAAAAATATTACATTTTAAAACAGGAGGTAGTATAGAAATGGATAAAATATGGGTCGACTATAATGGGACACCAAATACTAGTTTTACAACTGAGAAAGAAATAAATATAATAGAAGAGGAACAAACAAGAGGCAAAATAATAGCAACTAAAGATATTTTAATACCACCAAAAAAGAAAATTAATATAGAAATTAAAACAAATATAGACCTTAATGATAAACAAGTAATAATATATCCTGTAGATCGACTAAGCCAAAAATATAATTTAAAATTAGAAACAAAAATTTTAGGAAAAAATGAAACGGAAATTTCAGTATACAATTTTTCAAATTTATATACGAAAATCTATGAAGGTATGACTATAGGTAACATAGACCATAGTAGTAACAATATTTTGACAGTTAACGAAATAAAAAAAGAAATTACTGACAAACAAGGGACGGTGATACAAATATGAAAAGAATTAACAGTTAAGCAAAGGGAAAAAGCAAGTATTTTAATAAGTAAATACCAACATTTGTTTACTTCTGACCCATTAGATATAAATTGTGCAAAGGTAGAAGCATGTGGAGTAAAATTAAACTCGGGAGATCCAGTTTTTCAAGCACCTTACAGTCTCACCAAAATAAAGAGAGAAACTAAGAGAAATAATTGATGAAATGATTAAAGCGGAAATAATAGAAACCAGTAAAAGCAGTTATGCCGCACCAGTTTTTCAAGAAACAAAAAGGGGAATATCGTTTCTCAGTAGATTCCAGAAAGCTTAATGAACGAACAATAAATGATAGACACCCTATACCACGTGCTCAAGATATATTTAGGGCACTAGAAGGAGCGAAATATTTTTCCACAATTGACATGGCACAAGGTTATTTTCAAATTCCAGTAAAACAGGAAGACCGTTCAAAATTGGCATTTACTACAGATTTTGGATTATTTCAATTTAAACGTATACCACAGAGTTGGAAAAATTCAGCTCCTATTTTTCAAAGGATAATTAACAAAATATTTAGTGAATATTTGTATAGATCAATAGTAGCATATCTAGACGATATATGTGGTTTTGCAGATGAATTTGAAAAGACATTATATAATTTAGAAGAAATGTTTATAAGATTAAATGAAACTGGATTAAAATTAAAACAAACAAATGTTTCTTTTTTCAAACTGAAATAGAATTATAAGGACATAAAATCTCAAAAGATGGTTTAAGACCATTAGAAAAGAATATAGAAGCGGTAAAACACTTTCCAAAACCAAATAAAATAAAAGATGTTAGAGCTTTCATTGGACTATGTTCATATTATAGGAAATATATTAAAAACTTTTCAAAAATAGCAGACCCTCTTATAAACATAACAAAGAAGAATATACAATTTAAATTGGAGAAAGAATAAGACCACGCTTTTGAATATTTGAAACAAGCAATAATTTCGGCTCCAGTATTGGTACATTTTAAAGAAGGAAGAGAAATTTATGTTACTACTGACGCGTCGTTAGAAGGACTTGGAGGTATTTTAGAACAGGAAGATGAACACGGAAAAAACATCCTATAGGTTATACATCTAGGAAATTAAAAGGAGGTGAGAAAAATTATTCTACTACAGAACTCGATGGCAGCAGTAGTTTTTGTAATCAATTATTTTAAAGAGTATCTATTTGGTAGACATTTCACAGTTTATAGCGACCATTCAAGCTTACAATATTTCAAAACAATAAAAAAATCCATCATCTAGAATAACAAAAAATGTTTTTAAGTTAATTGAATATGATTTTGAAATTAAACATAAAACGGGTTCAGCAAATTTGGCAGCAGATAGTTTATCTAGGTTTCCCATCAATTTAACAGAAATAAAAAAAATTGATGATAATGATGATATTAATATAGAAGTATTATAATATCAACTATCAAAAGATGAATTTTGTTCAAACATTTTCAAAGGCCTTAAAGGGATAGGTTATGATAAGTTTAAAAAAAAATTACGAAAATATTGTGAATTAAATAATACATTGTACTATAAACAATGGAATATAAACACAATGTTGTGTCTTGTAATTCCCAAAGTTTTAATTAATACTATATTGAAATCTTATCACGAATACATTTTTAGTGGGCATTTTGGTATTACAAAAACACTTGCCAAGTTAAAACAAGAATATAATTGGGAAACAATGATTTAAGACACCACAAAATTTATTAATTCATGTATTTCCTGTCAATTATTAAAAACACCGGTCGGAAAAAATCAGGATTATTACAACCGATTCCTATAGAATGTGGAAAACCGTTAAAACGATTAACATTTGATTATTTAGGGCCACTCCTTTCATCACACGAAAAAAAAATTTAATTGTAGCAACATGCAATGCCACAAAAATGGCTTTTGCTAAAGCAGTTGCAAATGCAACAGGAGCGGAGACAATCAACTTTATAATGGATTTAATTACGTCATATGGAGTATAAAAATTTATTTGTAGTGACAGAGGAACCCATTTTAAAAATAAAGAGGTGGAAGACGCTTGTAAAAAATTAGATATTACACAAATATTTTCTAGTGTTTACCATCCACAAACCAATGGTATGACTGAGTTAATGAATAAACTAATATGTAACAGCTTAACTCATTATATAAATCAAAATCAAAAAGATTAGGTACTTTATTATAAATTAGTAGTATGTGCATATAATACCAGTCCAAGTTTGAGGATACAAGTAAGCCCATTCTTTTTACTACATGGTATGGAAGCTAATCAACCATTAGACAATAAAATTTTGCCAATTAGCGAAAATTATAATTTAACAAAATCATTAGAAAAATGAAAAGAAATTAGGGAAAAAATACCAGACATAATACGAAAAGTACAACAAAAACAAAAATTAAATTATGACAAATCTCACAAAAATATTAATTTCATACTAGGTCAAAAGGTTCTAACAAAATTTCCTTTTCAAGAACCTAATAAATAAAAAAAATTAGCATATAAATATAGAGGACCTTTTAAAATAATCAGACTTGGGTAAAATACTTTTTAAAAGTATTTGGAATACATGTATACATGCATGTTCCGAATACTTTGTAAAAAGTATTCAAAATATGTACCTATTCGAATACTTCGTGAAAATAGTATTCTCTAAGTATTCTGAATACTTCACAAAAATTATTCTAAATTCTTTTAGAATACTTTATTTTTTTACTAGTTTCCAGTACTTAATACGAATATCAAACAGTAATTATATCACTGTTTAATGAAATATAGACAATGTTAGTACGTATTTGGGGAGTTTAATAATTCTTTTTTAATTCTGTGTTTATAAATTAACACAATAACTAAGAAGTAAATTAATAATAAAATATAACAGTGAAATCAAATATACTTGATTATTTGAATAAGACCGAGTTAAAACACCAAATATAGCAAGATTATTGATAAAATAATAATTAATGTTGTTTTAAATACCTACTGCTGCTAGTTGTTACTCATATGTATTTATTAAAATTTTTATTGCTTTCACGGGAAATCCAGTTTAATGATTTGGAAATATTTGATATACCTATGTATCTTAAACGAGATGAACATTTTCTCGATATTTTATTGATAATTAATAGAATGTGGGCACTTATTTATTACGCCATCATAATATGTTATCGTAGTTGCTGGGGCAAAATTGGAAAAGCCATTATTATTTTATTAAATATAGCTGAAAATAAAAATAACATGAAATATCGTATAGGTAGACACTAATTAAAATATGTTTGAGCTTTAAAAAGTATTCGGAATACTGTATTCAGAATATTTTCAAATAAGTATCCAGAATACTTAAAAAGTATTCGGAATGCAGTATTCCGAATACTGTATTCGGAATACTACCCAAGTCTGAATGTTCGAACTCGGAGCAGCAGGTACGCTCGGCAACCGGTCCGTGCGAGAGCGTGACGGGCGTCGAAATTTCGCGAAGTCCCCGCTACCCTGCCACCGCCAATCAGCGGGCGGCTATATGCTACCACTCCGCGCCTTTACCCGTGTGCGCTGTCGTTTTCCACCGGCCGGCACGTGAACTGCTCGGCGGCGTGTGATTTTTGTAGTGATGGTAATCTGCTATTTTTTTTTCTAACATTTGCTATTGCTATTGCTAATTTAAAATAGCAGTGAAAATTAGCAGCTATTGCTATTTTTGTAAAAACAGCTGATAATATAACGCTATCAAACGTTCTTAAATTTGTTGTTTAGCATTAGCTGCTAATAAACAATTAGCAGTTAATGCTAATAGCAGTAAGTGTAGAAATTTAATGATCATTTTCCTTATTCCTTATAGTCATTGGGTCGAGGTATTTTTAGTGGATTGTTGACACTTGATATGCATTGTCAACTAATGTTAATAGTCAACTGATTATTGCTCTCCAGTAAAAGTGTACATGTCAAAAAAAATTAAATCATGCAAGTAATAATAATTATATTGTATACGGAATCCACCATATGCCCATAGATATTATACTATAGTATCACAGATTAGATGAATATTCATTTAATCCGTGCTACATAGTATACTGTCTGTGTAGAAAACTGATATTGATAATTAATATCTGTGAATTTTATTACACGTTGCTAACAGAAACAGATTATCAATTTTTCAATAGCTGCTATTTTAAATCTGTTACGAAATAGCAAATAGCAATAAAA
The DNA here is from genome assembly GCA_032441835.1 of Slavum lentiscoides. Lineage (NCBI taxonomy): Eukaryota > Metazoa > Arthropoda > Insecta > Hemiptera > Aphididae > Slavum > Slavum lentiscoides. Next base: position 34,304,431 of record CM063706.1, on the reverse strand, counting down.
GTAGAACATATTCATAGACATACATATGTATAAATCCACGAACATATTACATTATTACATAATAATACAGTGTAGGAAACCATAAAAAAATACAAAACCTACTTTATGAAATTTAGCAATCACTGCTATTAATTACACTAAATAGCAGTCTGCGATTGCTATAGTAAAATAGCAGTGCTAATATAACTGCTACTGCTATTTTTTATCATCACTAGATTTTTGTCACCGGTCCGTGCCGCGTTTGCTTTCACCGCCGACACGTTGTCTGGCGACCGGTTCGGATCTGTGTTTTGCGTCCTTTTCTGCCGACGTATATCGAACCGATAAGTGAATAGTTCACAAACGTGCGATACCGTGTGCCGGTGTTAATTGTTTGAACGTGCCACGTTATTTGGGATTTTGCGTTCGCCGCCACCGTTGCTTGTTTCGCTCGGCGACGTCATTTTGGTGGCATTCGTACGCGCCACATTAAGCGTCGCGAGTTTACGTCCGCCTACGCGGTAGCGTATTTCGTTCGGCGACATCGTTTTGTTGACCTTCGTATACATAAATAATATAATATAATGGATAGGCCATATTCGTTATCAGGCGTTCCCGAATTGTCTGTCTTACTCAGCAAATATTTAGATTATCGATACGTTGATAACAGAATACACTATTTTTCAATTATTACTCCATGGAACAAATTATTATTTCATGGAACAAAAAATGATTTCTTGCTGAGTAGGATAAAAGATATGGTTTTAATATTGCTATCTCTCTTCTTTATTCAGGAACGCTGCCCGTTACACATATTGTATACACATGGCCTATCCATTATGTATTATCTATGTTCGTATACGTCACGTTATTCGTCATGATTTTGCACCGCCGCCGCCGCATATTTCGTTCGGCCGTTGTATATTGTTGATTGTAAGGAATCCGTTTCGGACGCTTCGTGGGATTCCCCAACTATTTGTGACAGTCGTCGCAATCGAGTCGACTCTCCGCCGGACCAACAGTAGAGCACTATAATAGTAGCACTATTTTAAAAAAAAGTTTTGTTTTCGGACACTGGTTTTAACACGGTAAAATGTTGACTAATAAACTAACTACTACTATTATTAAACTTAATAGTTATTAAGCTATTGTATTATTATAAACTTAATTAACTATTAAACTAAGAAAATAGACTGGTAATCGAAATAATAATAAACAGTCCGGCATTATCTACTATCTTCTTGGAACCAAAATGGCGGATGCACATGCCACATACTCCTTATCAGTGGCGTACATACGGGGGGGGTTTTCGGGTTCAAACCCCCCCCAGGACCAAAAAAAAAAAATTGTGATATTATTATAAGGCCCGTTGCGCGTTATAATATGTTTTAATTTTTACACTCTACAACGGTGCACAGGTATTGTGTGCACTATCGGCTCCTGCCTCCTACTCATAAATTCCTTCATGCGCCGTTTAAAGGGATGGTTTTAGTGTTGGTTATTTTTTTTAAACCCCCCCCAGAACAAATTTGAATGTACGCCACTGCTCCTTATTATAGTGCCTTACCAACAGCTGCTCGTGTGCCGCTACCGGAATAACCACTACCCAAGTCAGACCGCGTGATACTGATAACAACCGTTGTTATCAAAACGTTCGTGTTTTCTGTTTGTATTCTTGATATCAATAACTTTGTATTTTTTTTTTTGTTGTTTATCATACGTAGGTAATTGTTATTCAATATTCTCTGTGTTCGTACGATTTATTATTATTATCCGGGGCACCCTCCCATTTTATACTAGGTTATTTACATGTATATTTTGTTCTTCTGCGAGTAACGTTTATTATAAATTATTTTCGGCACGTAGGGCCGCCCTATAAATTCTTGCGTTCACTTAATTAAAACTACCAGTACACGACGAGTTCCCAACCCTTCACGAGTCGTTGCAGCCAATTGCCAAAAAACTCGTAAGAGCTGCATCGGCGAAAACACTGAAAATAATAAAAAAAATAATATCTGATATAAATTATAAAGTAGAACTAATTTTAAAAGGGAAAATAACCATGGATATTATACATAATACATGTCCAATATAAATATTTGTCAATGTAAAAAAAATATAAATCAAAATGAAGGTCTTCGTACAGAACTCAAAGTACAGTAAAAATTGAAAGCGCCAGGCCAGATGCATGTTTGCGAACAGAATGCTTAGGGGACAGGAAAATCAATGTTCTTACACGCTTAATGTTTTATGAAGTTTGAATAAACCCCTAAGGCCTGAGCTCCCAACTCTCTATTGCAAGTATACCACCCACAACAAAATAGATTTTCGGTCAGGGATAGCACTTCGAGAGAAATAAATGAAGAGAGATTGCATTCAATAAAACGATTCAGATCAGAGCTTCAGTGTAATACATTTTGTCTATTTATTGTACAAAATTAAAGTTTACACCTTTAGAGGTCAGTTAATAAACAAGTTCTAACAACTAATTAACTGTATATTTAAATTAACCCTGAAGATATTATAGCAACAAATAAACATTTGTTACGATATACAATGGAGTCACCTTACTAGTGCAATTTTTAGTTCGAAATGTTTTAAAATTTGTATGACTAATGGCATTGAGATAGATTCGATTGCAACGAAAATAATTTTGGCCTTAAGATTGTTCTTAGAAATCGAAACATTAAGAATATCTTGCATTATTTAAGTATGTTTTCGGAATATATATCATTCTAAACACTTGTATAGCCACATGAACAACGGTTTATTATATTATTTGCATAGAAACACATTTCGCAATAAAATATTAACAAAAATAGAGGCACTGACACGAAAATTTGGGTTGCCTGTTTCCACGACTGACTACAATGCATCTAGCGTAATAAATTCTGACTATCACGTATTACCCCGGGAAGTCGAAAATATTCGATTTGTGGACGTGTATCGCACGGTTGTTATTAAGTGTTTACATACATATATATAAATGTAGGTAATATTGTGTAGGTATATGTTTTATATTACGCAAGTGCGTGAAAATCGTTGGTGTCAAAAATCAAAAAGTAAAAACCTCATTTAAAAAAATGGCCATCGTTCTTTGATTCAGGTAATTTTTTTAATGTAAACTTGACGTTAACACGTTAAGTTGCTGCACACATGTATAACTCATTCATCATAGCAAACAGATAATTTGAAAAAAACAACGCTATACCAGTAACTTACGTAATTAAAAATAACTCTAACACTCCAACTTAATTTTAACTTTTAATTTGTCAATGTCGTCCGTGAAAAAAAAAGTTTTTTTTACATTAAATAATACGTTGTAAGAATTGTAATTCTAAGAAGATACATTAAAAAAATATAAAATGAATCGATTAATATTGAATATAAATGTTGTTTTAAAACTCTATTATGTGTGAAAGTGTGTTATGATTCCTAGATTTCCTTAATAGGTCACAATTGGCCATATGCAAATGAAAAAATATATACATAACTTTTTTGATAGTTTATTACAAACTTTTACTTTTATCGAGGTATTGCAATTAGTTGCTAAAAGGCGCTAAATAATGGAACCGTTTAGAGTTTTTATTTTCATTGTTAAAAGTTGCTAAATATCGACACCAGTTTGAAGTTTCTGCGACATATAGTGTGGGTGCCGCTAAATTCACAGACGTTCGTCGATGCCGAACTTTGAACAACGGCTGTGTAAACGTTTACACGTGACGCGTCATAACGGTAACACATTATGGGTAACACCTTTATAGGAACGCGTAATCGTATTGAATTCCAATAGCGTTTAAAATTGAAGTACGTATTATTTTGCGACCCACAAAAATAAAAAAGGAAGCGAGCCGCGGTGTGTTGTGGATATCGCTTAAGCAATTACTTGGATATAGATTTTAGACTTGTTTTTACTATAAATTTGAAAGCAATGATACATCATTGCGTTCGATAAAACGATTCTGAGCGGAGCTTCGGTGTAATACATTTTGTCTATATTTGTACAAAATTAAAGTAATATATGTCTGACATTGTGTCCGAACGTCAAGTCAAAAAACTCAAAATTAATTGTTTTATGAATGAAAAACCTCAAAATATGAAAATAGCTATAAATAGCGTAAAATTGAATGAAACTTTTTGAAAAAATTTTTTTAAGTTGTATAGTATAAAGATGCAGTTTTGTTGAAAATTTCAAGACGATAGAATGATTATTTTCGAAATTGTAGCAAGAAAACTATACGTGATATTGACGAAATCCCATTTTTAGCGGTTTTTCGTAATTTTTCGGTAAGTTATCGCGTCGCGTTAAAAAACTATTGAAAAAATCGAAAAATGATCTCTCTATAGTACCAACTGGATGCGAATTGCTGCCGAAAACAAACTGTGACCGAAGATATTGGAGCACTCTTTCTGGTCAAAAATCTGTACACAGGATAGAAAAAAATTAAATAAATAAACATCACTGTAAAACCACTAGATCCCTCGCTCCGGTCTCAGTCTAAAATTATATCAAACATATTATTTATTTCCATTATTTTTGAAATATTCACATTATTCCAAGGTTATATTCTCAGAATATAATATCATTAGTAACACTTGTATAGCCACATGTACTTCGGCATATATTATTTGCATTTAAACACATTTCGCAATAAAATATTATTTAAAATAGAGACACAAACACGAATACTTGAGTTCCACGTTCGAATACTGTGCATTTCGCATAACAATTTACATACATAAATGATAGTATAATATACATTTTCATTTTGAGTTGCAATAAATTTGTACAATTTGTCTTCAATACATTATACGCATGGATATGTACATTTGTGCACATATATTTGTATTGTTTATTAAACAAAGGTGATAACTTAAATATTTAAAACGTTTTAAAAACATTTTTAAATGAAGCTTGCCCCAATAACACGGATTACGGTAAAATGTTCCAAAGAAATTTGTATAAAAAAATAATTTTGTTTTTGATCTATAGAATATATAGAGATAATAAAATACATGTCAAATTTCAAAGCTTTATTTCAATTTTTAAGCACTAACCATTTCATTTTATCACACTTTGAATTCTTAAGCGATTGGTCGAGAATACTTGAATCATAATTTTGTTATATCGTCAAGCCTTTTACAATTGTACATGTTCATAGTGTTATAATATACATAAATCATGTTTTCCTTTTTATTTTTATATTTTGTAAATCCGGAAGTCTGCGATATAAGCTTGACAAAATTAAAGAATATTATTAACGTTGTTCCAGCCATTTGAAAATAAAAGAACTCGTTTCAATATTTTACATTTTCACACAGTATTCGTAAATGTTCTCTCAGAATATAGTTCATTTTCATCATAATTTTATTATTAATAACTTCGGGAAAATTGTGATTAAAACCAAAGCCAATTTTTGTTTATCATTGTTCTGAGACACCCAAGTTGAGTCATCTGGGAATTAGTCGTACATACGCTTTTAATAATAGACAATGTGGCAAATTTGTTATATATATTTTAATTTTTTACATATTCGCCAAGTATTCATTAATATATTATATGAATTTATATTGTTCAAAACATTTGTAAAGCCACGCGGACATGAACTACGTCTTTTATTATATGTATTGAGCTATATTTCGCGATATAATGTTAACAAAAGCTGAGGCACAAATAACAATTTGTCGTTTACCTGACTCTATGATTAAATACTGTGTAGATTGCACAAAAATTAACGTATGAAATTACCAATTTAATGTGATTATTCCTGTTGTGAGTTTAGTTTATAGAATTTGATCAATTTATCTTAAAAATATAAATAACACACACACACAATTATATATATTTGTAAAAAGACATATATTGTGTTTGCTGAAAAGGGAAAATTAGCTATTATTTATAATTCTTTGTACACCTTTAGAGGTCAGTTAATAAACAAGTTCTAACAACTAATTAACTGTATATTTAAATTAACCCTGAAGATATTATAGCAACAAATAAACATTTGTTACGATATACAATGGAGTCACCTTACTAGTGCAATTTTTAGTTCGAAATGTTTTAAAATTTGTATGACTAATGGCATTGAGATAGATTCGATTGCAACGAAAATAATTTTGGCCTTAAGATTGTTCTTAGAAATCGAAACATTAAGAATATCTTGCATTATTTAAGTATGTTTTCGGAATATATATCATTCTAAACACTTGTATAGCCACATGAACAACGGTTTATTATATTATTTGCATAGAAACACATTTCGCAATAAAATATTAACAAAAATAGAGGCACTGACACGAAAATTTGGGTTGCCTGTTTCACGACTGACTACAATGCATCTAGCGTAATAAATTCTGACTATCACGTATTACCCCGGGAAGTCGAAAATATTCGATTTGTGGACGTGTATCGCACGGTTGTTATTAAGTGTTTACATACATATATATAAATGTAGGTAATATTGTGTAGGTATATGTTTTATATTACGCAAGTGCGTGAAAATCGTTGGTGTCAAAAATCAAAAGTAAAACCTCATTTAAAAAATGGCCATCGTTCTTTGATTCAGGTAATTTTTTTAATGTAAACTTGACGTTAACACGTTAAGTTGCTGCACACATGTATAACTCATTCATCATAGCAAACAGATAATTTGAAAAAAACAACGCTATACCAGTAACTTACGTAATTAAAAATAACTCTAACACTCCAACTTAATTTTAACTTTTAATTTGTCAATGTCGTCCGTGAAAAAAAAAGTTTTTTTTACATTAAATAATACGTTGTAAGAATTGTAATTCTAAGAAGATACATTAAAAAAATATAAAATGAATCGATTAATATTGAATATAAATGTTGTTTTAAAACTCTATTATGTGTGAAAGTGTGTTATGATTCCTAGATTTCCTTAATAGGTCACAATTGGCCATATGCAAATGAAAAAAAATATATACATAACTTTTTTTTGATAGTTTATTACAAACTTTTACTTTTATCGAGGTATTGCAATTAGTTGCTAAAAGGCGCTAAATAATGGAACCGTTTAGAGTTTTTTATTTTCATTGTTAAAAAGTTGCTAAATATCGACACCAGTTTGAAGTTTCTGCGACATATAGTGTGGGTGCCGCTAAATTCACAGACGTTCGTCGATGCCGAACTTTGAACAACGGCTGTGTAAACGTTTACACGTGACGCGTCATAACGGTAACACATTATGGGTAACACCTTTTATAGGAACGCGTAATCGTATTGAATTCCAATAGCGTTTAAAATTGAAGTACGTATTATTTTGCGACCCACAAAAATAAAAAAGGAAGCGAGCCGCGGTGTGTTGTGGATATCGCTTAAGCAATTACTTGGATATAGATTTTAGACTTGTTTTTACTATAAATTTGAAAGCAATGATACATCATTGCGTTCGATAAAACGATTCTGAGCGGAGCTTCGGTGTAATACATTTTGTCTATATTTGTACAAAATTAAAGTAATATATGTCTGACATTGTGTCCGAACGTCAAGTCAAAAAACTCAAAATTAATTGTTTTATGAATGAAAACCTCAAAATATGAAAATAGCTATAAATAGCGTAAAATTGAATGAAACTTTTGAAAAATTTTTTAAGTTGTATAGTATAAAGATGCAGTTTTGTTGAAAATTTCAAGACGATAGAATGATTATTTTCGAAATTGTAGCAAGAAAACTATACGTGATATTGACGAAATCCCATTTTTAGCGGTTTTTCGTAATTTTTCGGTAAGTTATCGCGTCGCGTTAAAAAACTATTGAAAAAATCGAAAAATGATCTCTCTATAGTACCAACTGGATGCGAATTGCTGCCGAAAACAAACTGTGACCGAAGATATTGGAGCACTCTTTCTGGTCAAAAATCTGTACACAGGATAGAAAAAAAAAATTAAATAAATAAACATCACTGTAAAACCACTAGATCCCTCGCTCCGGTCTCAGTCTAAAATTATATCAAACATATTATTTATTTCCATTATTTTTGAAATATTCACATTATTCCAAGGTTATATTCTCAGAATATAATATCATTAGTAACACTTGTATAGCCACATGTACTTCGGCATATATTATTTGCATTTAAACACATTTCGCAATAAAATATTATTTAAAATAGAGACACAAACACGAATACTTGAGTTCCACGTTCGAATACTGTGCATTTCGCATAACAATTTACATACATAAATGATAGTATAATATACATTTTCATTTTGAGTTGCAATAAATTTGTACAATTTGTCTTCAATACATTATACGCATGGATATGTACATTTGTGCACATATATTTGTATTGTTTATTAAACAAAGGTGATAACTTAAATATTTAAAACGTTTTAAAACATTTTTAAATGAAGCTTGCCCCAATAACACGGATTACGGTAAAATGTTCCAAAGAAATTTGTATAAAAAAATAATTTTGTTTTTGATCTATAGAATATATAGAGATAATAAAATACATGTCAAATTTCAAAGCTTTATTTCAATTTTTAAGCACTAACCATTTCATTTTATCACACTTTGAATTCTTAAGCGATTGGTCGAGAATACTTGAATCATAATTTTGTTATATCGTCAAGCCTTTTACAATTGTACATGTTCATAGTGTTATAATATACATAAATCATGTTTTCCTTTTTATTTTTATATTTTGTAAATCCGGAAGTCTGCGATATAAGCTTGACAAAATTAAAGAATATTATTAACGTTGTTCCAGCCATTTGAAAATAAAAGAACTCGTTTCAATATTTTACATTTTCACACAGTATTCGTAAATGTTCTCTCAGAATATAGTTCATTTTCATCATAATTTTATTATTAATAACTTCGGGAAAATTGTGATTAAAACCAAAGCCAATTTTTGTTTATCATTGTTCTGAGACACCCAAGTTGAGTCATCTGGGAATTAGTCGTACATACGCTTTTAATAATAGACAATGTGGCAAATTTGTTATATATATTTTAATTTTTTACATATTCGCCAAGTATTCATTAATATATTATATGAATTTATATTGTTCAAAACATTTGTAAAGCCACGCGGACATGAACTACGTCTTTTATTATATGTATTGAGCTATATTTCGCGATATAATGTTAACAAAAGCTGAGGCACAAATAACAATTTGTCGTTTACCTGACTCTATGATTAAATACTGTGTAGATTGCACAAAATTAACGTATGAAATTACCAATTTAATGTGATTATTCCTGTTGTGAGTTTAGTTTATAGAATTTGATCAATTTATCTTAAAATATAAATAACACACACACAATTATATATATTTGTAAAAAGACATATATTGTGTTTGCTGAAAAGGGAAAATTAGCTATTATTTATAATTCTTTGTACACCTTTAGAGGTCAGTTAATAAACAAGTTCTAACAACTAATTAACTGTATATTTAAATTAACCCTGAAGATATTATAGCAACAAATAAACATTTGTTACGATATACAATGGAGTCACCTTACTAGTGCAATTTTTAGTTCGAAATGTTTTAAAATTTGTATGACTAATGGCATTGAGATAGATTCGATTGCAACGAAAATAATTTTGGCCTTAAGATTGTTCTTAGAAATCGAAACATTAAGAATATCTTGCATTATTTAAGTATGTTTTCGGAATATATATCATTCTAAACACTTGTATAGCCACATGAACAACGGTTTATTATATTATTTGCATAGAAACACATTTCGCAATAAAATATTAACAAAAATAGAGGCACTGACACGAAAATTTGGGTTGCCTGTTTCACGACTGACTACAATGCATCTAGCGTAATAAATTCTGACTATCACGTATTACCCCGGGAAGTCGAAAATATTCGATTTGTGGACGTGTATCGCACGGTTGTTATTAAGTGTTTACATACATATATATAAATGTAGGTAATATTGTGTAGGTATATGTTTTATATTACGCAAGTGCGTGAAAATCGTTGGTGTCAAAAATCAAAAAGTAAAAACCTCATTTAAAAAAATGGCCATCGTTCTTTGATTCAGGTAATTTTTTTAATGTAAACTTGACGTTAACACGTTAAGTTGCTGCACACATGTATAACTCATTCATCATAGCAAACAGATAATTTGAAAAAAACAACGCTATACCAGTAACTTACGTAATTAAAAATAACTCTAACACTCCAACTTAATTTTAACTTTTAATTTGTCAATGTCGTCCGTGAAAAAAAAAGTTTTTTTTACATTAAATAATACGTTGTAAGAATTGTAATTCTAAGAAGATACATTAAAAAAATATAAAATGAATCGATTAATATTGAATATAAATGTTGTTTTAAAACTCTATTATGTGTGAAAGTGTGTTATGATTCCTAGATTTCCTTAATAGGTCACAATTGGCCATATGCAAATGAAAAAAAATATATACATAACTTTTTTTTGATAGTTTATTACAAACTTTTACTTTTATCGAGGTATTGCAATTAGTTGCTAAAAGGCGCTAAATAATGGAACCGTTTAGAGTTTTTTATTTTCATTGTTAAAAAGTTGCTAAATATCGACACCAGTTTGAAGTTTCTGCGACATATAGTGTGGGTGCCGCTAAATTCACAGACGTTCGTCGATGCCGAACTTTGAACAACGGCTGTGTAAACGTTTACACGTGACGCGTCATAACGGTAACACATTATGGGTAACACCTTTTATAGGAACGCGTAATCGTATTGAATTCCAATAGCGTTTAAAATTGAAGTACGTATTATTTTGCGACCCACAAAAAATAAAAAAGGAAGCGAGCCGCGGTGTGTTGTGGATATCGCTTAAGCAATTACTTGGATATAGATTTTAGACTTGTTTTTACTATAAATTTGAAAGCAATGATACATCATTGCGTTCGATAAAACGATTCTGAGCGGAGCTTCGGTGTAATACATTTTGTCTATATTTGTACAAAATTAAAGTAATATATGTCTGACATTGTGTCCGAACGTCAAGTCAAAAAACTCAAAATTAATTGTTTTATGAATGAAAAACCTCAAAATATGAAAATAGCTATAAATAGCGTAAAATTGAATGAAACTTTTTGAAAAAATTTTTTTAAGTTGTATAGTATAAAGATGCAGTTTTGTTGAAAATTTCAAGACGATAGAATGATTATTTTCGAAATTGTAGCAAGAAAACTATACGTGATATTGACGAAATCCCATTTTTAGCGGTTTTTCGTAATTTTTCGGTAAGTTATCGCGTCGCGTTAAAAAACTATTGAAAAAATCGAAAAATGATCTCTCTATAGTACCAACTGGATGCGAATTGCTGCCGAAAACAAACTGTGACCGAAGATATTGGAGCACTCTTTCTGGTCAAAAATCTGTACACAGGATAGAAAAAAAAAATTAAATAAATAAACATCACTGTAAAACCACTAGATCCCTCGCTCCGGTCTCAGTCTAAAATTATATCAAACATATTATTTATTTCCATTATTTTTGAAATATTCACATTATTCCAAGGTTATATTCTCAGAATATAATATCATTAGTAACACTTGTATAGCCACATGTACTTCGGCATATATTATTTGCATTTAAACACATTTCGCAATAAAATATTATTTAAAATAGAGACACAAACACGAATACTTGAGTTCCACGTTCGAATACTGTGCATTTCGCATAACAATTTACATACATAAATGATAGTATAATATACATTTTCATTTTGAGTTGCAATAAATTTGTACAATTTGTCTTCAATACATTATACGCATGGATATGTACATTTGTGCACATATATTTGTATTGTTTATTAAACAAAGGTGATAACTTAAATATTTAAAACGTTTTTAAAAACATTTTTAAATGAAGCTTGCCCCAATAACACGGATTACGGTAAAATGTTCCAAAGAAATTTGTATAAAAAAATAATTTTGTTTTTGATCTATAGAATATATAGAGATAATAAAATACATGTCAAATTTCAAAGCTTTATTTCAATTTTTAAGCACTAACCATTTCATTTTATCACACTTTGAATTCTTAAGCGATTGGTCGAGAATACTTGAATCATAATTTTGTTATATCGTCAAGCCTTTTACAATTGTACATGTTCATAGTGTTATAATATACATAAATCATGTTTTCCTTTTTATTTTTATATTTTGTAAATCCGGAAGTCTGCGATATAAGCTTGACAAAAATTAAAGAATATTATTAACGTTGTTCCAGCCATTTGAAAATAAAAGAACTCGTTTCAATATTTTACATTTTCACACAGTATTCGTAAATGTTCTCTCAGAATATAGTTCATTTTCATCATAATTTTATTATTAATAACTTCGGGAAAATTGTGATTAAAACCAAAGCCAATTTTTGTTTATCATTGTTCTGAGACACCCAAGTTGAGTCATCTGGGAATTAGTCGTACATACGCTTTTAATAATAGACAATGTGGCAAATTTGTTATATATATTTTAATTTTTTACATATTCGCCAAGTATTCATTAATATATTATATGAATTTATATTGTTCAAAACATTTGTAAAGCCACGCGGACATGAACTACGTCTTTTATTATATGTATTGAGCTATATTTCGCGATATAATGTTAACAAAAGCTGAGGCACAAATAACAATTTGTCGTTTACCTGACTCTATGATTAAATACTGTGTAGACTGCACAAAAATTAACGTATGAAATTACCAATTTAATGTGATTATTCCTGTTGTGAGTTTAGTTTATAGAATTTGATCAATTTATCTTAAAAATATAAATAACACACACACACAATTATATATATTTGTAAAAAGACATATATTGTGTTTGCTGAAAAGGGAAAATTAGCTATTATTTATAATTCTTTGTACACCTTTAGAGGTCAGTTAATAAACAAGTTCTAACAACTAATTAACTGTATATTTAAATTAACCCTGAAGATATTATAGCAACAAATAAACATTTGTTACGATATACAATGGAGTCACCTTACTAGTGCAATTTTTAGTTCGAAATGTTTTAAAATTTGTATGACTAATGGCATTGAGATAGATTCGATTGCAACGAAAATAATTTTGGCCTTAAGATTGTTCTTAGAAATCGAAACATTAAGAATATCTTGCATTATTTAAGTATGTTTTCGGAATATATATCATTCTAAACACTTGTATAGCCACATGAACAACGGTTTATTATATTATTTGCATAGAAACACATTTCGCAATAAAATATTAACAAAAATAGAGGCACTGACACGAAAATTTGGGTTGCCTGTTTCCACGACTGACTACAATGCATCTAGCGTAATAAATTCTGACTATCACGTATTACCCCGGGAAGTCGAAAATATTCGATTTGTGGACGTGTATCGCACGGTTGTTATTAAGTGTTTACATACATATATATAAATGTAGGTAATATTGTGTAGGTATATGTTTTATATTACGCAAGTGCGTGAAAATCGTTGGTGTCAAAAATCAAAAAGTAAAAACCTCATTTAAAAAAATGGCCATCGTTCTTTGATTCAGGTAATTTTTTTAATGTAAACTTGACGTTAACACGTTAAGTTGCTGCACACATGTATAACTCATTCATCATAGCAAACAGATAATTTGAAAAAAACAACGCTATACCAGTAACTTACGTAATTAAAAATAACTCTAACACTCCAACTTAATTTTAACTTTTAATTTGTCAATGTCGTCCGTGAAAAAAAAAGTTTTTTTTACATTAAATAATACGTTGTAAGAATTGTAATTCTAAGAAGATACATTAAAAAAATATAAAATGAATCGATTAATATTGAATATAAATGTTGTTTTAAAACTCTATTATGTGTGAAAGTGTGTTATGATTCCTAGATTTCCTTAATAGGTCACAATTGGCCATATGCAAATGAAAAAAAATATATACATAACTTTTTTTTGATAGTTTATTACAAACTTTTACTTTTATCGAGGTATTGCAATTAGTTGCTAAAAGGCGCTAAATAATGGAACCGTTTAGAGTTTTTTATTTTCATTGTTAAAAAGTATGAAATTACCAATTTAATGTGATTATTCCTGTTGAGGGTTTAGTTTATAGAATTTAATCAATTTGTCTTAAAAATATAAATAACACTCACACACAATTATATATATGTATATATATATATATATATTTATAAAAAGTCATTATAACGATTGCGTATATGCATATTGGCATATGCAACATCGTACATTGTTCCTATGGTGGGGCGAGTGAAATGCTGACTAAGGGTTTTCGGTCGTGCCCAAAAAAAAATAATAACGGAGCATATAAAAGACGTTAGTAGTGAGGAGTAAGACGGATTGTGTGGCGGGACCAGTAGGAGTGGCAGTGTTCGAAATCAATCCGCGGCCCCGGCGAAACATTTACTTACCACCGACCTCGCTCACCATTGCACCATTGGTAAGAAATAAAAACATTGATATTTTAACATTTGTTTTATTCCACATAAGGTAGCCTTTCCTATAATAATAAGTATTACACACCGAGGTCGAGTCCCCGAGACCTCGTAGAAATAAACAAAACTCCCCGACGGGGGCGAGGGAGAGGGGACGTTACAACATATATTGTGTTTGCTGAAAAGGGAAAATTAGCTATTATTTATAATTCTTTGTACACCTTTAAAGGTCAGCGATAAACAAGTTCTAACAATTACTTAACTGTATATTTAAATTAACCCTGAAAATATTATAGCAGCAAATAAACATTTGTTACGATATGCAATGGAGTCACCTCACTAGTGAAATATTTAGTTAAAATGTTTTAAAATTTGTATGACTAATGGCATTGAGATAGATTCGATTGCAACGAAAATAATTTTGGCCTTAATATTGTTCTTAGAAATCGAAACATTAAGAATATCTTGCATTATTTACGTATGTTCTCGGAATCAGGGTCGGCCTGGCCATTGCCGCTATCTTTTTTTTTTTTATACTAATATTTTTGAACGCCATGTCTCCACCAGTTTTGAAATATTTGCCTTGTATTATTATAACGTATAAAAAAATAATGCAAAAATTGATTTGAGAACAGCGGTTCGAACCCCGAACCGTACACGTCAAATCGTGGTATTTATCCATTGGACTATTACGAGCCGAAAAACGGGAAAAATAAATCTATTAAAGAAACACGGTAAAATTGTCAGATTTCAAATTATTTTAACTTAAAAATTAAATCCAACCACCAAATTCTAACTTCACCATAGATTCTTTTATTAATCTGTATTAACTCTATATGGAAACAGAAGGCGCAAGTCCAACAAAAAAAAAAAATAATAATTTTTTTCATAAGTGGCCCGGAAAAATCTTATTTGCCCGGTAAGAATTTTAGAGTCACTCCGCCCTTGGATCTGGGGCACCCTATATAATGAATTGTTTTTTATTGATATGTATTTTTTAACTTCATATTAATCCAAGGGGCAGGGGGGCCCAAAATAAAAAGATCCAGGGGCCTTTGGTGTGCCAGGCCGACACTACTCGGAATATATATCATTCTAAATACTTGTATAGCCACATGAACAAAAAGGTATGTAATAAAATATATATATCTTTTTTTTGACAGTTCATTACAAACTTTTATTTTTATCGAGGTTGCAAGTAGTTGTTAAAAGGCGCTAAATAATGGAACCGTTTAGAGGTTTTAATTTTAATTGTTAAAAAGTTGCTAGATATCGTCACCAGTTTGAAGTTTCTGCGACATAGTGGGGTTGCCGCCGAATCCACAGACGTTCGTCGATGCTGAGCTTTGAACAAATGCGTTCTTTCAACGGCTGTGTAAACGTTTACACATTATGCGTCATAACGATAACACATCATGGGTAACACCTTTTATAGGAACGCGTAATCGTATTGAATTTCAATAGCGTTTATATTTAAGTACGTATTATTTTGCGACCCACAAAAAACAAGTTTCTTATTTTTAGCAATATGTTTTTATAGGTAGTGTGCGCGTGAAATTTAAACTAAAACTTAGGATATCTGGACCTTTTAGTTATTGTACTACAAATTTGAATATGAAGATAAAGTTTTTTACTGTCTCGGTTAGGTTAGGTGTTATAATGTGTTTAGTGTGTACTTAAGTTTACTTTTAATATTATTTATTAAATTATTATATTAAAATTAATAATTTGTATTTATTAATTATAAATTATTATTAAATTATAATGTTATACCTCAAGCCTTGTGATAATGAGTTAGTTGAAGAAGCTAGAAATAATATTAATTTAAGATCAAATTTATATTATAATACTATAAAAAATAGTATCTAATATCATAGTAATAAGTAGGTACCTAATAAAATAGTAAAATCATTTAAATAATTAATAAAATATTATTACACTTTATTATTCAAACAATTAAAATGTCAACTAACACATCTTACATGAATAATGATAGCGATTATAATACTATAAAAAGAAAATAGTAATATAATAATATAAATAATAAAATATTATTACACTTTGTAATTTGAATTTGAATTTATCGCATGTGTCAGAGAGCCAATCAGAACTCGTTATTTGCTACAGGTTCCCTAACAACGTATGGTATGCTTATGCGGCCCGGACCACATTATCCGTTTTCACCGGTCCGGTGCAAACGGATCCGTTAGCTGATAAAACGAAACACATTGATATAAATATCGATGGCCACACCATCCGTTCCACAACGGTCCGTCGATCCGTCAAAAACTTCCTACCGCAACATGATGCGTTGGGAACGGTTACCGAAAACCATTTTATTATCGAATCTTAATTGTTTTTAACAGACCGGTGAAAACGGATAGTGTGGCCCGGGACTAAAGGCTGCGTATGAATAACGTGATATGTAGATATTCGTAAGTGTTATATCGAATAAATAAAATATATAATATTGACAGTGCCTGATTTAACGGGGGAGCATTAAGGGCAATTTTCTCGGGCCCCACAAAATTCTTTTGGTAAAAAAAAACAAAATTTGTACCAAAAAAAAAATCGCATAACTAGGTCAGAAATACCAAAAATATGTTATAGTGGCAGTCGCCTGACGAAATAAAATTGGTTTTGCCACCGACCCCTGAAAGTCTAATGCCCGCTCTAAGTATTGGGTGTAGACAATGGTGGAATTTATTTAACTACTTACAACGCTCGCGACATTTAATTCCCTCTTTTTATTCTTAGCTTATGGTGGACCATCAACAGAACAACATGTACCTTAAAAAGCCAAACCTTATAGATAAAAAACAGGATTTTTGTGTAATCTCCGCAAAATTAATTTTGTAATTATTTAAGGGGCCATAAAACAAAAATTAGTTAGGGACAGAGCCGGATTTAGATATGTGGGTGCCCCGAGTCGATCATTATTAGTGGCCAGTGGCGCAATCACCGGAGTGGATTGCAATACTCTATATTGAAGCCCTGGGTTTTATAGAGGGCCCCGTGTTCTATAATTTTTACTGTGTACTGACAATAGGATGTTTTTAAAATTTGAGGGGCCCAAAATTTATTATTTGTATACTATCTATTTAATTTACTAATTTATCCGGGAAGTAATTAATAAATTCCATTACATGGAGGCCCGAGGCCCCACTAAATCCAACCTGTGTAGTTCGCCCACTAAACCCCCGTTTAATCCGCCACTGGGTAGATATAGATTCTCTTGAATATTATTTTGATTGTACGTATTACGTCTCGTATTTTTTAGTAGTTTAAGGAAAAATTTAGGATATCACATGGCCGAGGGCCCGGGGGGCGATCACCCCCTCGCCTCCCTGGCCAGTCCACCCCTCCCAGGGCTTATCTTATGTTCGGCACTGGTTTGAAAAAGCGATCTTTCAATTATAATAAAGTCACACAAAATATCTTTATCAGGTACTGAATTTACGTCAAATATTTATGCGTTTTAGCACCACAATTGTAGCATGGTACTTATTACACCAGAAGCGTTTAAAATAAAACGTCGCTGTACGCCACTTATATTAGAATTATTGATTGTATACAAAGGTATACCTTGAGAAATCTTAGGTATTCTACGTTCTGCCATGTGCATCTTGGATTTCATTTTTGCAAATAAATTTTATTTGACTTTAAATCCACTTATTGATGTTGCACCATATAACAACACTTTGTTAATTTTACTGTCTTGAATACCAGTAATTATATAGTCAATAACAATATCCTCAGCCACATCCCCTTGTTTTGCAATTTCCATCATTTTGAACATATATTATTGGTATGATTTTTCATCGTTTTTAACTCTAGCAGTAAGTATTCTATGTATATCAGCCGAATTCATCTGAGCGCTAAATTCGCTAAGTAAACGGTACCTAACGCAATATGTTCCATGATCTAATACCAGTTTCAGAACGTAGACATAAAGCAGCAGTTCCTGCCAACAGCCGTTTACTGTATGTAAAAATTTTGTTATTTGACCATCCACATACTTCACACATTTCCTCCAAGTCTTCTATCCATTAAGAAATTAGATAAGTATCATCGCCAGTGAATACATTTAACGAATCCCGCACATCATGAAATTTAATTGATTCACTAACATGCATATTATTCAAACTATCATTAATAACACAAAATTAATTTGTACTTTACTTTACCTTACCATATTTACGCGTTTTCCGTGGCATGAAGCACGAGTAATATTGTTCTCTACTTCTATAATACTGTTCGACAATTCAAAACGGGCTATCCGTTTACAAGATCACTACTAAAGAGTGTACAATAGTACACTAGTGCCAACGTAACCGACGAAATTTTCAACATGAATAACACGATGTATCGACACATGTGGTTTCTACACTTACGTTTTACAATTTTTAAGTCCAAGCTACACGAGCATCACAACAACAACGTTTAAACGACTATATATTTGTTAACAATTTCACACGTGCATAAATGTCGAACAAGCATTAACTCGAATCAGCTACCGGACAGGCCTCCAATATGTGGATGTATACTGGTTGATTGTTTGCTAGTTTGACGTTTTAAATAAAAGGAACGATAGAATTTCAATATTTAACTTATTAATGTCACATAATTGGATTACAACAGAAGAAATAATAAACGCATACAAGGTTACGGTAATACAAGTTTACAAAATGACATAACGCAACAAGTCGCACAACACGACATCACACTACAACGCACACTATTCTACTGCGCAGTGCTAACATACATATATTATTACATACTATACTAAGCTAATTACGAACATGGAACAACTAATAAAAACCCCATATATATATATATATATATATATATATATTAGCTGAATTACCCGACTTTGCCCGTGTGCAGTTTTAAACGAAAATTTATTCCTTATTCTTATATAAATATATATATATATATAATAAAATAGGCCTTTTTTTAAAAATTTTTTTACAAAGTTGTTCTAAATTCTTCTTCGAGTGTCTCCATGAAGCATTATTGAAGTACGTTGCTGAATAACCGTAATATTTAAATACAATACATCCCCTCCCCTCTCCTTCTCAGACAAAAAATGAAAAAAAATGGGCAATGTGTAAACACTTGCCGAAGTATTTGGAACAACTCTGTGAAAAATAATCGTAAAATTATTGAAATACCTCGACGAAAAATCGATACATTTAAATGCATTACAACCCCTCCCTTTCCCTTCACACACAAAAAATGTTTAAAAAAATGGCCAACGTGGAGACATTTAGGGAAGTATTTGGAAGAACTTTATGAAAAAATCAGAAAATTATTGAAATGCCTCGCAGAAAATCTGTAATATTTAAATATATACAATCTATCCCCTTCCCTTCTCTTCCCCTTCAGACAAGAAATGAAAAAATGGGTGACGTAGGGAAGCTCAGAGAAGTATTTGAAACAACTCTGTGAAAAAAAAAATTTGAAAAAGTTCAAGTGTCGTCAGAAATTTGGTATATAAAAAAGGCCTGTTTTTTTATATACAGAGTGTTTCTGAACACAGTACCGTAAATTCGTACACACACTTAGTGAGGTGACTCATTGACGAAAGTTTTGAAGTTTTTCTTCCGTCATTAAAACCTAAGTTTTTACATTTTTGTTCATAGAATTTTCATATAAATGTAAAAATAAATATACCATGATATTTCCTGCAAAATTCTCATACAAATCGATATGTCACATCATTTTTGCTCATTTCTGCCCAAATTTTACGCTCACCAGTTATTCGTGACGCCCTATGTTGTCACGAAGAAAAAATCGATAAATAAATAAATAAATTATACGATGATATTTTCTGCAAAGTTCTCATACGAATCGATATGTCACATCACTTTTGCTCATTTCTGCCCGATTTTGACGTCATGACGACTTAGGGCGTCACGAGCGTCTCGCGGGTGTCATAATCGGGCAGAAATGAGCAAAAATGATGTGACATATCGATTTGTATGAGAATTTTGCAGGAAATATCATGGTGTATTTACTTTTACATTCATATCAAAATTCCATTAATAAAAATGTAAAAACTTAGGTTTTAATGATGGAAGAAAAATTTCAAAACTTTCGTCATTGGGTCACCCCCGCTGAGTAAATGTACGAATGTACGGTACTGAGTTCAGAAACACTCTGTTTATGCGAAATTCTCGCATCCCCCTCTACCCATATGATAGTGCGGCCCTGACTTTACATTTCCATAGAAATATTCATATTATTGTAACCTATACCTACAGCGCCGTAATCGCTACCAGAGCACGACTTAACCTGAAATTCGTGTTTATGTGTTTGCACAGGTTTTTAAAAAAATTACAAAATGTGTTTAAATGTAAACAATACCAATATTTTCGACGTATTGTTTATTATACCAAGTGTTATGGTATGTTACCATGGTGTGTTAAATGCATGTGACATACCGAAACGAATAATGACAATTAGTATTGCCGTTCGATAAAAATATTCACATAATCGGTACCTATGTGTACATACGGTGCATTACACATTAACGTTAGGTTAGGTACAGTAAGCCGCTTACACGGAAATTCGTATTTCTGTGTTTACACATATTTTTCAAAAATGGCAAAATGTGGTAAAATGTAAATAATGTTAACATTAAAGTTGTTTGTATAGTTTACTATAGCATGTGGTTTAAAATGTTTAAATGTATGTAGAATATTTTCAAAAATCGCGACAAATTTTTTTTGCCGTTCAGTAAAAATATTTGTATTACCTATGTCTTATAGTTTATACGATTATAACTACGGTGAAATATTCCCTAAAAGTACTCAACTTACTTAAGGTATTTTTTTAAACGCCAAAATATCTTTTGGCACACTCATAATATCTTGTGTGCACTATGAGGAATTCAACAATTATAACTACAATTAATATACTTACTTTAGAATAATATATAAAATTAGTTCGTCATATCAATAATATTTTGGTATAACCATTTTATTTACAAATGGAAAATATAATTAATATAAATAAGTTCCTGATTTTTCCTGTTACAGCAATGATACTTAAATAAAAATATAGGTAAGTAACAATTATAATCAAAGTGGTAACTGTCAAACTTAAACATTACAAAGGATTTTCAACGAAATGGGTATTTAAAAAAGTACTCGCCAGTGCTATTATAAGATTTCCCTATGATCCACAACTCTCCTTTTTATACTACTCATATCAGTTAAAAAAGGGTCGCAAATCGCGGTTGTTGTGGATGTCATTTGAGTCAATTATTTCAAGATTTATACAAACTTAAGAGTTTTTGTTATTTGTCATTACTATAAATTTGAAAGCTATGACAAATCATTGCATTCTATAAAATGATCCTGATATATGTATATATATATATATATATATATATATATATATATATATACATATATATAATATGTGTGTGTGTATTATAGAGTATAAAATGTACGATTAACCTTACATTGCATTTACGTGTATTAAATCCAAAATTACCACTTTAATGGAAAAAAGTATTAAAATCTATAACTTCTAATAAATAGCTCAAAATTAGATAAATGTTTTTCACGTTATATGGTAATAAAATACTTGTTTGGTGAATATTCAAGTTTTTAAATGAATAGACTGAATAACCTGAACTGAAAATAAAATAAAATAAAATTGTTATAATGAATTTATAACTCTAATATAATGTAAAATTTAAATTTGTTTATTTAATTATAATTACTAAAAAATTGCAGTAAAATGATATACAGTATTGAATACACAATACAAAATTCAAGAAATTTTTTTTTTTAAATAAAAATTATTTTTGAATTTGGGTGGGTTTATTTTACGCAGCCAGTAGTGTTTTTTTACAGTACGTTACAGTGTTACACTAGTAAACCCCATTTTAGTACTTTATATATTTATAAATCGTATAATGTGAAGTTACTGGCATTTCCTTTCCATTGTACTAGGTATATTTACTTTTTTCATTATTGTTTTTTAGAAGATCACGATAATTATGGATATAGTTAATTTTTAAAGTGCATTAAAAAACAAAATATTGTATCATTTTATTACATTATACACATATTATACATATGTATGTTAATGATACGTAGTTGCAAAATAAAACTTCACAAAATAATGTGTAAATTGGTAGTACAAATTTTATTTTATTAAATTGATAAATAGGTATAAATATTTAATAAAAAAAATTTTTAAATATATTAATGTATACAAGTTTATCTAATGTGTTATGGAACTATGTTTTATTTTAAATCATTGACAAAATTATTGCGTCTTACCTGCAATAAAACGTTTTCTAATGTTTTCAGATGTGCAGAATAACATATTGTTTGAAGATGAAATAGTTTTATAATATGTATAAAGAAATCGAGCGTCCTACATCAGCTGAAGTTACTAGAGCAAATTAAAAATAAACCATATTATAATATTGGCTGTTAGTTTTTTTGGCATACCCTCATATTTTCAAAGAATTTTTCATCAATCGAAATATTTGAAATCTTGCACATAATTTGATATGCAATTATATATTTATATAATTTGATATGCTTTGTTTTTCATTTTAAAATTATTAAAATTTTTTGGATATTGTTCATATATTTATATAATGTATATATGAGTTACAATATTGTCACGGGAAGACATGTAAAAATTTAAATTGATGTATGTTCATTTTCTCTAAAATTGTGAATCGTTTAAAAAATGTTCGATGATTTTTAATTGAAAAATATTCGTTTGGGATTAAAACTTCCAACAACTCTTTTTATATCTTCAATGGTTTTAACTAATATGACAGTAAAATAATAATTTCTAATATTTTATATTTATTTATTTATACGTACGTAGTACAAAATCCAATTATTTTGGTTTTTAAGAATATATTAATAACCTATCTATACTACTTTGTTCCCATTGGCGTAACTAGGGCGGACAGGGGGCTTAGCCCCCCCAGTCACCAATTTAGCCCTCCCAAAAAGGCAACCTGACTACATTAAAAATGTACAGTATTTTCTATATATTTTTCTAATATTCCTAGCTATTGGGTAATTGAAAGTTGATGACCTTTTTTTTTTCCCCTGGGTAATTCCCTGGGCACAAAATGTCTGAAAATGAACAATTTTATTTTTTTGCTTATTAATTTTTAGCCCCCCCCCCTAAAAGTTAGTGCTAGTTACGCCTATGTTTGTCCCATTTAATTACGTCAATGGTTTTCCATACTCTTCAAACTTATACTTATTATTGGAGATTTTCTCTGTATTTAGTTTCATATAGTCAATGACCTAACGTGTAAGACTCGTAGTTTTATATTTACCGTGTACGTTGAGGCTACATTAAGTTTAAACTGTTGATTGTAAAGGCCTTCGTTATTTGTTCACATGGTTATAAAATTTTAAAAAACTTGTGTAAAGCTTGTGTAAATCAAACAACAGATGTACATTTATGACATATGATTCACGTTAGATAAAAAAAATTTTAGTTTATTTTGCTAGCTTTTCGTTTCAGTGTTAGTAAAATCCAACGATCCATGTCATTCGGTTTTTAGTGTTCAACAAAGTATATCTTACGTACATACAGTGCATATTAATTTCCATTGAAAAACGACAATAATGGCATTATTTAAATGTAGAAGCGTCGTAAAGGCTTTGGCTGTTTATATTATTTTGAACGCTATTATTTCAGGTAAGAATAATATTTATTTTATGTTATGCATTTAAAATGCATAATTTACTGAATTTTCTGTATAGATGTATTCGTAGATTTTATTGATTAGAATCAGAACAAAGTGATGGAATATATTGATTATTATAATTATTTTATATGAATGCAATCTTTTATATTTGTCTAACATACTGAAACTAAACCTACATATTTTAAACTTTTAAAATGTTTTAATCAAATTTGTTTTAAAGTTATATATGACATGTATTTGTTTGTATATGTGATATAATTCGTACGTATCGAATTTTAAATATTTTATTTGTATATTACGTTATAGTGGAATATTTAGAAGCCAGTAAGTTATTAATCATTTTATGTAATACTATGGATGTCCGCGAAATTCAAATGTTAAATAAATGTTACAAGAGCTACGCTAATATTAAATCGAAATAAATCCAGTATATTATACTTAACTTCTAAAATTGTCTAATTATATCTATTTAAATATTTATATATATATATATATATATATATATATATATATATTATTATTATTATTTTGTGATATTAACTACGTTAAATTCCAAATTATCAACAAATCATATTAAACTGCACGTCTAAAATTTTAAATATTTTAATTAATTTCCATGGTACTTAAAACATAAAGGACCGTAATTTTAATTCGAAATTACAATATCACACTTCTAATATACATTCTCAGTCAGTCGTTTGGGATCTAATGAAATTGCCCGCCATCCCAGCTCCTACGTTTAACGGTGACGTGTAAAACTGGGTGTCATTTCTAGGTTCGTTTAACGCCATATTTCATCACAACCAAGGCCTATCTGATGTACAGCGCTTATATTATTTAAAATCATGTTTAATGGGTCTTGCAGCAGAAGTAGTGCGCACCATACCTACTACAGATGTTAATTATCGTAAGGCTTATCGCTTATGACGCTTTAGTTGAAAGATATGAAAACAAGTCGCTAATTATTCAGTCTTACATACATTCATTGTTCCAAACACCACAAGCCCAAAATCCGTCTGCCGATGAACTACGTAAGTTGCATAACCATGTAGTGTCTCAAGTGCGGGCGCTAAGGGCACTTGACCAACCAGTCGACTCAGTCGAGCAATGGGACGCCTGACTCGTGACCCTACTTTATTGTCGATTGGATGCAACGACAGTCAGCGAATAGCAGTTATTGGAATCATCCAAGGAGCTTCCCAAATTCAGTGACTTGGAAAAATCCGTAGAAAATAGAGTGCCCGCATATGAGGTCTGTGAAGTGAACAACCTGTCAACAGGTTCGAAGCCACAGGTTAATGGTGGTCGTTCAATGCCAAAAAAAAATACTGCTCACTAATCAAAATAACAGCGTCCAATGGAAATGTGTATTGTGTTCTGGTGAGCATATATTGTCAGCATGTGAACTTTTTGACAAATTGTCAATGCCTAAGCGTCAAAGTACTGTTTTTAAAAACAAGTTGTCTTTTAATTGTTTGTGTCAGAGTCATAGAGTTCGTCAATATCATTATTGATGATTGCACTAAGTGTGGTAAACAGCATGATACCAAATTACACAGTGAACGTTCTATAAATCCATCTACTTCAGAAATTGATTATTTAAATTATTTTTAATGATCTGATTGTTGGTTTTTTTATGTTTTTATATAAAGTGACCATGTTAGACGTTTATCGAAAACAACCCCTAACATTTTAACAGTGTTTTTGTTAGCTATAACGGTTCCATTTAAATAAATTTCTAGTTCTATGGCTCTTTTTTCATCGTAAAAATTGAACAAATAGACTTCCCCGGGGAGAAGTTGAATTCTGTTTCATTTGCACATTATTCAATGTATTTGATAGTAATTCGTAGTAGACTTTGCACAGTTTCTATTTTGTTGCTAGTACACTAATAGTTAGACATCTGCAAACATATTGGATTTCACTGGAAGACTGTAATTTTGTGCGTTGTCGTTAACTGAACAGGGAAATGTGTTACTGATAGAGCTGAAACAAGGGGTAATCCGTTTTCTCAGGTGAATTCGTATGATAGATAATTATTGGCTTTTACTTGGTATTTACGGTTTTGAGTAACGTTAGTTGTTATATTTAGTAGTCTACCTTTGCGTAAGATTGAATTTAATTTGATTTATTATTATTATTATTTTTATTATTATTATTATTATTATTATTATTATTACTTTTACTATATTATTACTTTTACTATTTTACTTTTACTATTACTATTATTATTATTATTATAATTATTAAACATAATATTTGTTACTAAGTTTTATGAGATGTCTTTACAGTTTTAGCACAATTTATGTCATATTTCATCAACTCTCTACATTGACAATATATCGTAATACAATAAAAGATTTTATTTGTACTTCTTACATTATTCACATATTTATAGACTTATATTTTTGACAAAAATATGTAATATATAAAGTTATAGTAATTATTAGTATTTCAATAATTTTTATGGTGCTAAATATTTAGTTAAGTGTTAGATCCATCAAAATTTCAAATTTTGTAAAAATATCTAATTTTATTATCTTAATTATATTTTAATATTATATGATTTCACTTTGAACTTAGATTCGATTTTTCTAATATCTAAATATATAACTTTAATTATAATGGTAAATTAAGTTGTTTATTAATATAAAATTAATATAAATTTGTTTTGTTTTTATTTTTGCTTACCCAAAAACGATTTTTATTTTTACATTATTTTCATTATTAATTTATGTCATTAAAATACATTATCTGCATTTTTTCTCACGAATATATGATAAATAAAAATCGTTAAAAATATATGTTTCACATTGTTCCAAATAATTAACATTTCATACTACACTGCACTATTGGGTACATGAACAATATTTTAATTAATTTTCAAGTTCCCGCACCTCCACCAACAGGTAAGTTAAATCCAAAGCAACAAAATTAGTTATTAAAAAAATCTGAACTTAATATTACAAAATTATATTATGTAATTTATGGATTCAAATTTGCCAATAATATCTGTATATTCCATGGTCGATAACAAATTTCTATCAAATATTTCTTATCTATAACAAATACAATGCGAAATATAATAAAATATTCTTGCCCTCGAAATTCAAAAATCATATAAGTGTTCCGAATTTTAGTCTATTGTAGTAATTCAATTTAATTAATAGAAATACAATGCACGGGATTTCACACTAACATTATATATGTTATAATATTTGCTTTTAACTTGAAAACATTATATATTACTATTTTGCACAAATGTCAAACTTACATAGATCACAATGGAAGATGAAAGACCTAACATAAATGTTACTCTAAATTAATAAACCACTCAAAACCTATGTTTATTTACATTTCAGTTATTAAATTAATAAAACATATAAATGTTTAAGTTGTTCGATTATATTATAATAAAAAATGTATTTATTTAATTTAAAATAAACAACAAATAATGCATTACATTAACAATTTTTTGGTTACCAAATAATATAATAATAAATATTATTATTATTATTTTATCATTATCATTATCATTATCATTATTATCATTATCATTATTATTATTATTATTATCATTATCATTATTATTATTATTATTACGTACTATTATAACTATTATTACTAATATTGTTATTGTTATTGTTAATGTTATTATAAATCATATTACTTGTTACTTTTATTAGGATCTCTTCACAGTTTTCGCTCAATTGGAGTCATATTTCTTTTACTTTCTACCTTGACATTATTTCGTAATGTAATAAAAGTTTTTAATTCTAATTTCTATATTTATATCATATGGAACTTATAAACTGCATAGTGGGATTCGATAAATATGTCAAATAATTATCATGGGATTATAACTCGATTTATGATGCTTTTATCCTTTCGAGTAAAATCAGGGTGTAAACAATCTGAAGGTTATTCTCTTAATCTGGTTTAGTTTTGTATTCTGTCTATTATATAGCTTATGCCATTTTTCTCTGATGTGTGTTCTAACGGAATTTTCAAAGTCGCCCTAGGACATTAGGTTTAGTACGGTTGCTTCTGTATTAGATACGGCAAGTTTGGCTTGTCCGCAGTTCATTACCTTTAATGCCGGTGTGTCTTGGAATCAAGATTATTATTGTTTTTATGTTTTTTTTTGTTTTAGCTTCTTTGAGTTTATTTTGTATGAGGACTGTGATGTCGCAAAGATTGGTTTTGTGTTTTTTGCTAATTATGGCGCCTAATGAGTCACTAAGGATTACGAAGTAAATGTGCTCCATGTTGATGACTATTTTAGAATTGCCAGTGCTTCAGCAGATAAGATTTATCACTCGTTTGGGAGTTTGTAGGTACGTTATATTTTTATTTTCGAATACTATTGGGATAACAACTCCTTCATTTCACATGGAGGCTTCGGTGTATATTTATTGGCGGTTCCCATTGTTATCTGCAGTGCCATGGACGTGACTATTAAATATCTCGGGTGTTGAATTTCTTTTGGTAGGGTATCTGGTTCGATGTTAATGCCATTAGTGTTGTACCAAGGGGTATTAATGTTGAATTCTCTGGGAATTATTCTAGTTGAGGTGAATATATTTTCAGAAGTCAGCTTGGTTAATTCATAATTTATGTTACTTTGTTTTTCACAGTTACGTCTAGTTAATCTTGCTATATATTTTGTGGAACACGCTATTATTCTCATTAAGGGAGGAGGTTCACCGGGTAAGTTGTAAATGCTGAGTGTTGGACTACTCCGAAATGCACCAAGTGTTGTTAGTCTTAGTCATATATTGTTTACTGGGTCAATTATTTTTAGGGTTGATTTTGGTGCTGTTCTATATAATATTGACGCATAGTTAAGTTTGGATTGGATGGTTGCATTGTATATTTTTATAAGTGACCTCGAATCGCCATCCCTTGAATTGTGTGATAGTATTTTAATTATTTTTAATGATCTGATGGTTGATTTTTTATGTTTTTATATAAAGTGACCATGTTAGACGTTTATCGAAAATAACCCCTAACATTTTAACAGTGTTTTTGTTAGCTATAACGGTTCCATTTAATTAAATTTCTAGTTCTTTGGCTCTTTTTTCATCGTAAAAATTGAACAAATAGACTTCCCCGGGGAGAAGTTGAATTCTGTTTCATTTGCACATTATTCAATGTATTTGATAGTAATTCGTAGTAGATTTTGCACAGTTTCTATTTTGTTGCTAGTACACTAATAGTTAGACATCTGCAAACATAGTGGATTTCACTGGAAGACTGTAATTTTGTGCGATGTCGTTAACTGCAACAGGGAAATGTGTTACTGATAGAGCTGAAACAAGGGGTAATCCGTTTTCTCAGGTGAATTCGTATGATAGATAATTATTGGCTTTTACTTGGTATTTACGGTTTTGAGTAACGTTAGTTGTTATATTTAGTAGTCTACCTTTGCGTAAGATTGAATTTAATTTGATTTATTATTATTATTATTTTTATTATTATTATTATTATTACATATTACTTTTACTATTACTATGAGTATTACTTTACTCATAGTAATATAATACTTTTACTATTACTTTTACTATTATTATTATTATTATTATAATTATTAAACATAATATTTTTTACTAAGATTTTATGAGATGTCTTTACAGTTTTAGCACAATTTATGTCATATTTCATCAACTCTCTACATTGACAATATATCGTAATACAATAAAAGATTTTATTTGTACTTCTTACATTATTCACATATTTATAGATTTATATTTTTGACAAAAATATGTAATATATAAAGTTATAGTAATTATTAGTATTTCAATAATTTTTATGGTGCTAAATATCTAGTTAAGTGTTAGATTCATCAAAATTTCAAATTTTATAAAAATATCTAATTTTATTATCTTAATTATATTTTTAATATCATATGATTTCACTTTGAACTTAGATTCGTTTTTCTAATATCTAAATATATAACTTTAATTATAATGGTAAATTAAGTTGTTTATTAATATAAAATTAATATAAATTTGTTTTGTTTTTATTTTTGCTTACCCAAAAACGATTTTTATTTTTACATTATTTTCATTATTAATTTATGTCATTAAAATACATTATCTGCATTTTTTCTCACGAATATATGATAAATAAAAATCGTTAAAAATATATGTTTCCCATTGTTCCAAATAATTAACATTTCATACTACACTGCACTATTGGGTGTCAATATGATATGTTTTGTTCCCTATTACTACCTTTATTCAGTAGAACTCATGTCCCAGAGATATGGACAGTTTTGAATTTCACATATAAATTTTTCAGTGCCAAACATATTTGTAAGTTATAATTAATACTTACAAATATGTTTGACACTGTAGTAAGTAATAATTAATACTGAAACAGCTATAAATTTACTATATATTTATATAATATATAATATATACGTATAAATTATTTAAAATTAAAAAGAAAAACCTGGAATCGGTTGCGGAAATTCCGCATAAGTGTGACCGGACGAATTTAATCATGTGTGTTGTGCTGTACGCACCGATCGGTATCGGGAACCCACGACCGCAGCATGCTGCGGTCGTATCCCGACGGTTGCAGAGAATCGTTCTAATGTGATCGCAATAATGCGTTTGTCGTTTAAATATAGTGTATTTTGGGTGTTATCGTTCAATTACCGATCGGTTCCTGTTAATCGGTAACCGACAAAACGCATAGTGTGGCCCCAACCTAATATTTAATTATCAGATATTAAAATTATTCACATTTCGGAATGAACTGCATGGCAGGATTTAATAAATTATGTTGAATAAAGTTGTTTATTAATATAAAATCAATATAAATTTGTTTTATTTTTATTCTTACTTTACCAATTTTTTTTTTTTTTTTACAATTATCTTCAATATTTATTTATGCCATTAAACTACGCAAACTGCATTTTTCTCACGAAAATATGATAAATAAAAATCGTTATAAATATATGTTTCCCCTTGTTCGATATAATTAACATTTCATACTACACTGCAGGATTGGGATATGAACAATATTTTACTTAAATTTCTAGGTCGCCCAACTTCACCAACAGGCAAGTTAAATCCAAAGCAACAAAATTAGTTATTAAAAAAATCTGAACTTAATATTACAAAATTATATTATGTAATTTATGGATTCAAATTTGCCAATAATATCTGTATATTCCATAGTCAATAACAAATTTTATTCAACGATTTTTTTATCTCTAAACAAATACGATGAGAAAAATAATAAAATTTTCATGCCCTCGAAATTAAAAAACAAATAAGTGTTCCGAACTTTAGTCTATTGTTGTAATTCAATTAAATTAATCGAAATACAATATACAGTATTTTATATGTTATAATTATATTTGCTTTTAACTTGAAAGTATTATTTATTACTCTTTTGCACCATTGTGAAATTTACATTGATCACAATGCAATATGAAAAACTAACATTAATGTCATTCTAAAATAATAAGTGACTCAAAACATAAATTTACATACTTTTCAATTATTAAATCAATAAAAATATAGTTGTTTCAAGTTGTTCGATTGCATTATATTAAATTTTATTTTAAAATAAACAACGAATTGTGCTATACTTTAAAAATTTTTTGATGACATTTGTTTCATTTTGTTATTATTATAATTATTATTTATTATTTTGATAACAACTCATCATAGTGCTTGCATATATATATACACATACTTACATATACTTCCCAAATTTACAATAATTCGTAATGTATAAAAGGCTTTTTAGTTTTCATATTTTAATTATTTTATTATTGCATTTTTTTGTTCTTAACTTGATGATGATTACATGTTATTTTTTTACTAATGTTGTTGACTCTTAAATATTTAAATTAAATAATTTGCTCAACGAATAGGGACCTACTTTTAGTGTTAATTTGTTCGACACATGTCTAGTCATTACAAGGTATTTAGTTTTATTTTCATATTTAGTTTTTAGACCCAATTAGTTTATCATTAATTTAAATGATATTGTCCTCGGTATCTCTAAATACTACAATAATATCCGCGTAATGAAGCATTACATTATTGCCATTCGGTTCCACCTCGTATCGTTCTGATACATATCTAATTATTTATTAGAAAACCAGTTAAATAATACAGGGTATAACACTGTTTTAGGCCAGTATGGAGATCCAGTTGATGTGATATTCCCCGGAGAATACATGAGTAATAATATACATTTGAATAACTTATTTTGATCATATTAACTAACTTATTATCATCATAATTATTAATATTAATATTATTATTATTATTATAATAATTATTGTTATTTTTATTGTTATTGTTAATTGTTATTGTTTGGGCCGGGAGCGTAATACGCTATTACGCGCGCCCGGACACCATCAAAAAATATAAATGCATGTCGTTGAATAAAAAAAAGAAAATAATAACTATTTAAAGAGATGACCCTTTGGTCCAATAATTATAATTAAATAAATAAATAATTACAAAATAACTGAACAATAATTATATATCAGTTTGAAACAAATCACGTATAAAAATTAGAATATGTATAAATATAAATAAATATACAAATGAATGGCCCTTTTGGCCCAACAAATAAATTATATACCTTAAAACAATGCAAATAAATAATAAATAATATAAAAATTAGCTCGCTTAGCTCAACAAATTATTGTTCTATTAAGAAACTAATAAAATTATCTTAAATATTTAGTACTTACGAGTTACGTCCATACATTTAAAACATGCCGCAGACTGGCCAGTCACACCCTATATTCTATTGAAAATAACAAAAGTACATACACGCTTAAATAGAAAAATATTATATAAAATAAATAGATAATAAGAATTTACTACGAATTTGAACTACAAGAGTAAAACGAATGAAACATTAGTACAATGTATTATAAGTACGTAACAGAACGGTAATGACGATTATTCGAATCGACAGATGTAATACATATATCTCAGCTATTCGAGCTAACATATAAATAATAATACAAATACAATTACTATTGCGACTATTCGAGTCGATATTATACAAAAAATATTACACAAGAAATGGAAAATAACAATTTTTCGAGAACACAACGCGACGATGATTCGCGACGACGGAAAAAAACTACACAATTTTAAAGATCACGATTTAACAAAACTTCACGACAAACAACAATATTGAACAAACGTACGCGATGACGATGGTGTAACGACAATAATAATAATAACGAGGGCGTTGGCCGTTGCAATTCAAGATATAAAATTAAACAATTACCGAACAGGTAAATAATATTATCGAACCTCGCGCGTATGTAAATAAGTGACCGTTGCGGCCTCAACAGATTATTATTATTATTAATATTTGTTATTATTATTATTATTATTATTGTTTGAACTTCCGCGCCGAATAATAGTCGACAATCAATCCGATAGGAGCGCGGCCCGCGTAGAACGTTTTAGAAGCGGGCCGGCGACTCTACGTATCGGCGCACGGAATGCCAGTTTTTCGAATTTAGGAAGGAGAAAAATATATTTAACCTCAAAATTTATTTCATACCAACTCAAATTTGAACTAAAATTATTATCAAGAAATTTTGTTTTCTATAATATGGTTTCTGAATATAGTTAGATCTGAGATTAGTATATTCTGTGGTTAGATTACATAAATACATTATTTAATTTTATACTGTTAGGACTTTTTTTTTTTCAAAGTTGGCATGTGTAATTTTTATTATCATTCTAGTTATCATTTTTCTTATCAATCAGTCGTAAAACTGGCATGATCTCAATTGGCGGAGCTCCGCACGCGCGGTGCATTCTTTCACGGACCGCGGCGCCTTTACCGTGGCGTCTCGCGGTGTTTCGCGTTTCCGCACTATACGCGTTTTTCCGCGTTGCCGCGTGGGCAGTCTGCTGACGCCTATTAGTTGCGAATCGTTTATTCGCTGTCGTTCACGAGTGCAGATTACAGCTCGCGCCATTTGGTTCCAGTTTGGCCGTCCGTTCGGGGTTTTCCCAGAGACCAGTGACCAGCCGTGAGGCGACGAGCGGCAGATCCGTCGGCGTAGAAGCGGCAGGGCAGCCAACCTCGTCTCGTTCCGTGTCCAGAGTGGGGACGTGGTGGTCACACTGACTATTATCGTTCACGAGTTGAGTGCCCCTCCATCCCGGTATCACAGATAAGATAAAACCAGATGGTTCACACTGATAATTCGACCCTCATGAGATCAGTACGTGCACATACGATAAATTAAATTACTGTACATATTTTTCTACAATAATATTATTATTGTATCCAATAACTTTAGTATATGTGTTAAAATATTGGTGTTAAAAAATTTAAAATGCTTGCTGTACTTGCTATAATGCGTTTTACACGTGTAGGTCGGAAAAAACATAAATTGCAAGTGAACGACTGAACGAGTATAGGCGGCGGGCGTTAGTACAATAGCGGGACGCATAGTAAACAGTAAAAATCAGTGCTGTACATTTAAGGAACTCATAAAAATTTTTTTTTCCCTCTCAGTGATGACACTGATCTCAGGAGGGTTCTAGTTTGTTTACATTTTCGAGAATTACATGGGCTGAATAGGAAATTTTGAAGAGTGAACCATCTGGTTTTATCTTATCTGTGCCGGTATCACGTCGAGGGTATCGTATTGCGTGTTTGTTTATACGTAATCATTTTTGTGTGTACGACCGTTTATTTTTCCTGTATCGCCGATAATATTGTAATTCGCGTTATATGTCATTTGTATTCTTTATTTACGTGGCGCGCCCGTTTGCACATTACCTTTTGTAAACTATAATATGTACTATATCATTTTCTTTTCTCCGTGGCAATAGAGTTATTATAATATTCATTCGAGGCGTACTTATTTGGTTAACACCGTAATTCCTAATCGTCATCGTGTTAAAATCTCACTACGACGCGAGTCCGTGGGGCCAACTGCTCGTAAAGAGCCCCATTGGCGAACAATTATTATTATTATTAATATTATTATTATTATTACAATT
Organism: Slavum lentiscoides; assembly: GCA_032441835.1. Classification (NCBI taxonomy): domain Eukaryota; kingdom Metazoa; phylum Arthropoda; class Insecta; order Hemiptera; family Aphididae; genus Slavum; species Slavum lentiscoides. The sequence goes on along the minus strand of CM063706.1, from coordinate 34,269,319 downwards.
ATTATTATTATTATTATTATTTATATTATTTGTTACCCTTAAAGGGTTAATTGCAATATTTTCGCTTACATTTATGATAATCGAAAATCGAGCCCAATATTTAATTTCCTGTTATTCGAATTATTCACATTTCGGAATAAACTGCATGGTAGGATTAGATAAATATCTATTAATTATCATGGTATTAAAAATATTGAGAAACATAAAAGAAACTACAATGAAATATAATTATTATAATTATAAATATAATTAATATTATCTTTACTATTATTTTATTATTATTATTTTATTTTTAATTATAATATTTATTACTTGTAATGGGATCTTTTCACAGTTTTTGCACAATTAGAGTCATATATCTTATACTTTCTACATTGACAATATTTTGTATTATAATACAAATTTTCAATTTTATTTCTATATTCATAACTTATGGAACGTCAAATCTAGTGAGAGGTAAGTTTTCTTCAGAAGTCTAAATTCTATTAAAATTATCTAAGGTTTTGTTCATAAAAATATTATTTATACATATAAATAGACATAAAACTGAAACCTGTATTTTAGAGAAATTTTAATTAAAAAATTAACTTATTTGAAAAATGTAATTAGTTTACTAGTATATAATCTATATAAAATTAGCTCATTCATATTTTCTCTCTACCAAAAAAAATTTTTATACACACTAGTTTCAATAATTATTTATGTCAATAATTTTATATTTATGATGTTAATTGCAATATTTTCGCATACATTTATGATAAACGAAAATCGAGGCTAATATTTAATTATTGGAATTATTTACATTTCGAAATAAACTGCACAGTAGGATGCAACGTAACCAAGTTAGACGTCTATCGAAAATAACACTTTAACAGTGTTTTTGTTGGCTACAACAATTCAGTTTAATTTAAAATTGAACAAATAGACTTCCCCGGGGAGAAGTTGAATCATGTTTTATTTACACAGTATTGAATGTAATTGATAGTTATTTGTAGTAGGTTTTGCACAGTTTCTATTTTTTTAGCTCCTACACTAATAGTTAGTCGTTTGCAAACATATTGCATTTCACTGGACGACTGCAATTTTATGAGATCTCGTTAATTGCAACAAGGAATGTTGTTACTGATAGAGCTGAAACTTGGTGTACTCCTTTTTCTCAGGTGAATTAGTATGATAGATTAAAATTGGCATTTAGTTAGTATTTTAGGTTTTGATTAAAGTTAGTTATTATACTTAGTAGTCCACTTTTGCGTAAGATTGAATTTAATTTGAATTATTATTATTATTGTTATTGTTATTGTTGTTGTTATTATTATTATCATTATTATTATTATTATTATCATCATCATTATTATTATAAATATCAATACCATTATTATTATTATAAATCATAATATTTGTTACTTGTAATGGGATTTCTTCACTGTTTTCGCACAGTTACAGTCATATTTCTTCTACATTCTACATTGACAATATTTTGTAATATAATAAAGGTAAATAATTGCAATTTCTATATTTATTTCTTATGGAACGTTAAATCTAGGGATACGTAAGTTTTATCCAGAATTCAAAATTCTATTATAAATATCTTAGTTTTTATTCATAAAAATATTTTAATTATGCATGACACTACTCATAAAACTAAGATTTTAGTTTTCTCATAATTTTAATTTCAAAATTAACTTATTTGAATAATGTAATTAATTTACAATTATATAATCAATTTAAAATTAATTAATTTATATTCTCACTTTACGAAAAAAAAATGTTTATACATATTAGTTTCAATAATTTTTTATGTCAATAATTTTATATTTATGATGTTAGTTGAAATATATTCGCATACATTTGTGGTGAATGAAAGTCAATACTTATATTCAGTGGCGTAGTAAGAAAAATTTTCTGGTGGGGGGTTGTATACATATTAATTGAATCTGAAAGTCTATGTATCGTTAGAAAATTACTTGTGTTCGGTACGTGTGTTGGAGGCGGATAGCGCGCGTCGTTAAAGTCGATAAGCCTCCGTAATCGCCATCGATGAACACATCGTTGCCCTACTCCGCACTGCAGTCCGCTTGTGCCGTACGTCGAGATAAGCTCGCGCATGCCGTCTTCCCGCGACGGCCGTTATAATTTTGTTCGTTGTTGCGTGTTTTTTGTTTTTGTTCTAAGCTCGTCGGTCTACACCGAGACACCATCGTTATGGTTCACACTAATACGAAACCGCGTGCAACGCATGCCGTCGTCGCCGCGTTCGCACGTCGGATCACTTCGTAACACCATAGTCTAACGGGTACACCCTACGCTTTTCGTACGACACACGCCGTTGTCGCCGCGTCACCGGTCGTTCCAGTGCGCGTTCGTACGTTCCGTGTGCCGCCGCTACACGTTTTTTGGTCTGAGCGCGTATTGACGCTTGCCGTCGCCGCCGCGCCCAACGGACCACGAAATCGCGTCCCGTGAATACGACTCTTGCCATCGTCGCCGCGTTGGCCGTTCGGTACAGTGCGTATTCGCGCGGTCCGTGTGCCGCCGCCACACGAGTCGGACCGTCGCGGTCGGCCTTTTGCCGTGCGCTGCCGCCGCCGCGTATAAAAACGTTTTGACGTACGTCTCGCCGTTCGTCTCCACCGTCGCGTACATCTGCGTAAACGATACATCGCCGGACAGCCGCATATTTTGTATCTTCGCGTTCGTGCGATCCGTGTGCCGCCGCCACACGTTTGTATAATCGATGTCAATTTATCGCCGCCGCCGTGTCCGTGGGCTCGACATCGTCAACCGCGCGCGCGCGTTCTCCAACGACGTCTACACTCGAGAGCCGTTGTTTCGTTACCAAACCAGTCACCTGTTCTTCTGCGTCACCAGCTGAATACCACATGCCTCATCGTCGCAAAAAGTGTTCATAGGTCCGGATCTGAGGTCAGACGTTTCGATATACTTGTTATTCGTCATTGTGTCACTGTTACTCGTCATTTTGTACCATTGTTATATTCACTCGTGAAATAATTATAATCGTTTTGTCTCCCCCCTTCCCCTGTTAATCGTTAAGTTAAATCTTGTGTGTATATTGTAACCGTTACTATCTTTATAATCAATACAGTCCACTTTAGTATTTTATCAATCCAAATCGTCATTCATTTTATTCGAATCCTATTAACCCATTGAATATCCGGTTGCCCCGCATTCGCAGCTGGTAACTCCTTCGTCACCATACATCGACGAGGCCTTCACGAGAACAACTTGCATATCTTTAATAACCATAATGAAGCGTTAATTAGGTGAAAGTAAATACGAGTTTACAAGAATAAAATTGGGAAATTATCATTTTAATATTAGAAAAAAAAACTATAAATTAAATTTTCTACGCTTCTCAGTAAAGTTTTGCGATAGCGATAGCAATTTCCGCGTTTTCGCGATTTTATCAAAGTAATATAAATAGATACGGGGGGCCCGTAAGCGTTTTACGTTTTGCGTACGAACGAATTTTGTACGAACTTGAAAATATATTAAAAATATGGTATATTAATTATATTTTTACTGAATATTTCGGGTCCAACCGAATAGTTTTGTATTCTGTCTATTATATAGCTTATGCCATTTTTCTCTGATGTGTGTTCTACGGAATTTTTGAAGACGTCCTAGGAGATTAGGTTTAGTACGGTTGTTTCTGAGTTGGATACGACAAATTTGGCATATTTGTTCGCAGTTCATTACCATTAATACCGGTGTGTCTTGGAATCAAGATTATTACTGTTTTTTTGTTCTTTTTTGTTTTTTTTTTTTTTTTGGTTTTAGCTTCATTGAGTTTATTTTGAATGAAGACTGTGATGTCGTAAGGATTGGTATTGTTTTTTATGCTACTTATGGCACTTAAGGAATCACTAAGGATTACGAAGTAATCAGGGAAGTAATGCTCACGCAGTTCCCCTGGTGTCGTTGATTGACCAGGAACAAAAAAAAAAAAAAAAGGATTACGAAGTAAGTGTGCTCCATGTTGATGTTTATTTGTATAGCTTTTAGAATGGCCAGTGCTTCGGCAGATAAAATTGGTCACTCGTTTGGGAGTTTGTAGGTACGTTATATTTGTATTTTCGAATACTGTTTTCGCCTAAACCGATCCTACAATATTTGACGGTTGTCGGCTTAGACTCGTGGTGTATAGGAATAGGTAACTCGATAGAATAAGCAACACCGTAATTAGGCAAGTACGTCGAATTAACGACCGTATAAATATAATATTAACAAATACCAACGACGTAAATGTCGAGTACAAAATAACGTATAACGGGCGCCCAAGTATAAAAAAACCAATAAATAAAACTATAACAATAATTCACAATTGTGACGCGACAAATCTATTATATAATAGAATAGTGGGTCCAGAGTCCGTCGAGCGAAATTAATGTGGCAGAAAAAATCGCGAGTATTATTTCTTCCAAGACGTTTTATCGTCTAAATACCCTGTTACGGATTGTCGTTTTCGACTCGGTACCGTTGGCTCGGTAGGTAGGTGATAGGCAGGTCTCCGGTTCGATTCCCGCCCGTCGGCGGCGAATTCGTGTTAGATCCATCTCCGTCGGTCCATTTTTTTTTCATTTTTCCGTCGCCTATATTCGTCGGCGCGTTATCCAATTGTATCGTGAGCGCAATTTCATTTATTTACAGTTTGTCTTATCACTGTATATTCTATAATCATAATCAACACTATCTAAGACCGAGACCACGGTAATGTTTTGTTGTGCTCCGTGTTAGTATAGATGTAGTATAATTTTATACTTATATAATATAATATAATATAGTTTGTAAACTGCTCGGGCTACGTGACTGTGACAGCCATAAGGCTCGAGGAATCCGCCTGATCAGCGGATTCCAACGGCTATACCAACGGACTGGCCCCACGGCTACGGCCGAGCAGCAGTCATGTAGTGACCGTGTACAGAACCTCATTTTGATTGTTTTACAGAACCTCACAGAAACTCTTTCACTTTTATCATTGTTTTAATTATTTTATTTGGTGTATTAATTATAAGTAATTTAGTCATAAAATCTATATTCGTGTTCATTTATTTCAACCATATACCTCTAAATACAGTTGAGGTCACATCATTTTGGTGGCAGCGGTGCCAGTGATTTAATTTTGATATTTGGTCACTGACGAACCTACTACGTGCTTTTACTGTATTTTTGGTATAATCAATACGGAAAATCAATACGGAAAATCAATACAGAAAATCAATACGGAAAATCAATACAGAAAATTAATACAGAAAATCGATACGGAAAATCCATACAGAGCATCCATTACATCGTATCATTATAAAAAATTAATCTAGAGTATCGAAACGGTAATATTATTTTATTTTGTATTAATAAAATTTTTTTTGCTTTATATATTTCGCCATTGTCGGCGTTGCCGTCGGGTGTTGTCCGAGTAAATATATACGAGTATATGTGAAAAAAAAAAACGCAACGTTCGTCCTGTGCTACGTTGTTGAACGCCGCCCATCGTTGTCGTGACACGAGCCGCCGCCGCAGAGAGCCCGCCGTCGACGTCACATCATCGCCGCCGCAGAGAGCCGCCGTTAACGTCACACCATCGCCGCCGTAGAGAGCCGCCGTCGACGTCACACCATCGCCGCCGCCGAGAGCGCCGTCGACGTCGAGTCATATGGTCGCCGCCTTCGCGTCGCACTGATATCGCACAATCGCCGCCGCAATTCATCACGGAAATATACAAATAAAATATTTCAAACGCGAGACACTATGATCAAGCGTTTGAGTATTTTGATTTTGACATTAGCTGTTCTCAGTACGACTAAATTCGACAAGGTCATCTGCAAGGAGGAAAAGCAGTCTGAATCATTAACTCAAAATATGTTCAATATTACGCTATTGTCGGATCACCAAGGATTTTATTATGAGTCCCACGGACGAGTAAAAGTGTCACACTTCAAATGGGACTTGGTAACATTTGTCGACCTGTCTGCTCGAGCTTTAAAACACTCAACCATCATGTCACAATATAACATAACTGCAGAAATATGTAACCGCATGTTAAACCGTTTGAGTAGTACAAGACTTTCGAACACCTGTACGTTTTTTATGCAACAGTTCTCACATGCAACTCTACCCTATCTCGATGAAATTGAATTAAGTTATAATAACATGATGATGGCGATCAGCTATAATGAAGAGGCTAGAGAAAAAAGGGGAATTGGTGATACAATTAAACGCTTAGGAAGCGTCATACATGGCGTATTCTCCAGGAAGATTGACATGGATTTCATTTTTAACAAAATATTGGCATTGGTACAGAGTATGGAGCGTGAGGGTAGCTTTATTCCGGAGAGAACACGAATCATACAAGTGGAGACAGAAGAATCCACGAAATATTTGCAATATCAGAAGAAGCTCGAAGAAAACTTAGGGTACCTACAGGGACAGATAGTGAAAATTGCGGAAAACCTTAACCTAAATGAATTTCATACTAAACTTTTAGATCAAGCATTTTTATTCGAAGTGATTCTAAATCAGTATTCATTTGAAACCCAGAGTCTGTTATCTATTGTAAATTCAGCTTTAAATGGAAAAATTCACACCAGCTTATTTACCTCAAAAAGATTAATTAAGGAACTAAAAGAAATTCAGATGAACTTGCCAGTCGGAAGCACATTGCCGTTAGAAATTCGTAAGGAGTACTTACCAGAAATCATCCGGATTTCAGAGATAACAATTATCCAGAAGAAAAACTTTTTAATCTTCTCCATAGGTATTCCGTTAATAACTAATGCAGAGTATAATGTATATAAGCCCATATCCTTACCTATACCTTATAATAATGAAACTGTAGTATTAATTGCCCCTGAAACCGATTACCTGGCATTGAGAGAAAACAATGATGAATTTTTCACATTAGAGGCACAACAATGGGAAACCTGTAGTAAATTAGAATCATATACTTTGTGTAAAGGTGATCATCCCATACACCATCGCAGGAAAATTGAATTATGTGAGTTACCACAGCTTGTCGGTCAAAGACCTCTCATTGAGAATTGTCAAATAAAATTTCTAACGATCGATGCACCTATTTGGCATAGATTGTCACAGGCAAATTCGTGGCTATTCTATACTCAGCCCGATTTATGTACGATTACTTGTTCAGAGCCTCAACAATCCATGAGAGTTAGGATCTCAGGTGTGGGCAGGTTGACCGTCTCTCCCTCTTGTGAAATACATACAGATTATTCTGTTCTTGCATCAATAAGTGAAACAGAAAGGGATGTTAGGTTGGACATAGTGCCAGAAGATTCAAAATTCAGTTTAATATCTTTGTTAGCAGGAATTCTCAAATCTCTAGAACCACAAAAATTTACAAATGTAAACCTAGTTAAGGATATAAATTACCTAGCACATAAGGCATACAAACTAGCTGAACTTAGACATAAGCCTTCTGACGAATTGTTCATATTTAAAATAGAATTTCATGTAACTATAATATACCTATACATTATCAGTTTTATGTTAGCCTTTAGTATATTAGCATATAAGTTCAAGGAAAAAATGATAAAAATGTATAAGCCAGATGTGGCAGATAATTCAAGCGAAAACCCTTAGTTGGTATAAAATATTTATAGACCTAAGGTATTTGTAAGTTTTTTTTTTATCTATAAATTTAATTTAACTTTTGTTAAAAGCTTAAGATATTATATTTTAGACTTGTGTAAGTTTAGATTTATTTTGTTTTTGGGAATGTAGATTAGTAAGGTGCAGGGACTGCACCAATGTAACGCTGGGAGTAAAATGTATCTTACTTTTAGTTTACTTTAATTATTATTATACTAGTTAGTAGAAAGTCGCAGGGACTGCTCCAGTTTAACACGGGGGGTATGTTGTGCTCCGTGTTAGTATAGATGTAGTATAATTTTATACTTATATAATATAATATAATATAGTTTGTAAACTGCTCGGGATTCCAACGGCTATATCAACGGACTGGCCCCACGGCTACGGCCGAGCAGCAGTCATGTAGTGACCGTGTACAGAACCTCATTTTGATTGTTTTACAGAACCTCACAGAAACTCTTTCACTTTTATCATTGTTTTAATTATTTTACTTGGTGTATTAATTATAAGTAATTTAGTCATAAAATCTATATTCGTGTTCATTTATTTCAACCATATACCTCTAAATACAGTTGAGGTCACATCAGTTTTATTATCTAAATATCATAACTATATGCCTATTTCAATGTTTTATCACAGAATAAAGTTTTATGCTCAATTTAATGGTTTTGTATTAACGCAGCTTCCAAAAAACATGGTATGATGCCTAGCCTGCGAACGCCATATTCGCCGTAGGCAACCGCGGAGGGGGAGGATCAATTCATATACTACTTTAATACGGGCCAATAATCGCTACCAAAAACGATATTCACAGCAGAGCGAGGCACACCTAGTAATATAATGTTTATACGTTACGACTATGGGCCGTGATAACGACGATAGCGTACTGCACGTACTATTAGAACAGATCGAAACGCACGAATATGGGCGACGAATAAATAATTGTCGCTGCACGGCAACGGACGCGCGCGAAGAACAAAACACGTTAACGTCGAGAACGAAGAATCAAGACGAAATAATATGACGCACAGCAAACGTCGTAGGCACAAACACGAACCACGCGGTCCGTTTGGCCAATGTCGTCGACGCGACCTCTCGACCGTCGAGATATAACTTCGGCGTCGCGACAACGAACTTCACACGGTGAAGTTTAGACGCACGTCCGGAAAGCGCACACAAAACGCGACGTGTTACGAAAAGCGCACACGGCCAAGATCGACGTAAGTTCGGACGCGGTACAAAACGACCGACCTCGACCACGGTCGGCGACGAAAGGCCGACGAGGAGCCGGCGGCGAGGCGGTGGAATTTTATATAAAAGTCCACGATTGCGGACCGGTTCTTCGCGATAGCGAGTTATCGTTTACCCCGCCAATTCCGAACAAATACTATTGTGATATCAACTCCTTCATTTGACTTGGAGGCATCAGTGAATATTTTTTGGTGTTTCTTATGGTTATCTAAAATGCCATAGGCATCACTTTTAAATATCTCGGGTGTTGAATTTCTTTTGGAACGGTATTTCGTTCAGTGTTAGTTTCATTAGTGTTGTCCCAAAGGGGACTAATGTTGAATTCTCTGGGAATTATTCTAGTTGAGGTGAATATATTTTCAGAAGTCAGCTTGGTTAATTCATAATTTATGTTACTTTGTTTTTCACAGTTACGTCTAGTTACTCTTGCTATATATTTTGTGGTTAAACTATTATTCTCAGTGAGGGAGGAGGTTCACCGGATAAATTGTAAATTCTGAGTGTTGGACTGCTCCGAAATGCACCTATTATTGTTAGTCATAATCAGCTATTGTTTACTGGGTCAATTTATTTTAGTGTTGATTTGGCTGATGTTCTATATAACATTGACCCTTAAGTTAGTTTGGATTGTGTGGTTGCATTATATATTTTTATAAGTGACCTCGAGTCGCCACCCCTTAAATTGTGTGATAGTATTTTAATTATTTTTAATGACCTGATTGTTGGTTTTTTTATGTTTTTATATAAAGTGACCATGTTAGACGACTATCGAAAATAAATCCTAACATTTTAACAGTGTTTTTGTTGACTATAGCGGTTCCATTTAATTAAATTTCTAGTTCTTTGGCTCTTTTTTTATTGTAAAAATTGAACAAATAGAATTCCCCGGGGAGAAGATGAATCCGGTTTTAATTGCACATTATTCAATGTTATTGATAGTTATTTGTAGTAGGTTTTGCACAGTTTCCATTTTGCTGCTCCTACACTAAGAGTTAGTCGTCTGCAAACATATTACCTTTTACTGAAAGACTGCAATTTTGTGCGATGTCGTTAATTGCAACAAGGAATGTTGTTACTGATAGAGCTGAAACTTGGTGTACTCCTTTTTCTCAGGTGAATTAGTATGATAGATTAAAATTGGCATTTAGTTAGTATTTTAGGTTTTGATTAAAGTTAGTTATTATACTTAGTAGTCCACTTTTGCGTAAGATTGAATTTAATTTGAATTATTATTATTATTGTTATTGTTATTGTTGTTGTTATTATTATTATCATTATTATTATTATTATTATCATCATCATTATTATTATAAATATCAATAGCATTATTATTATTATAAACATAATATTTGTTACTTGTAATGGGATTTCTTCACTGTTTTCGCACAATTAGAGTCATATTTCTTCTACTTTCTACATTGACAATATTTTGTAATATAATAAAGGTAAATAATTGCAATATCTATATTTATTTCCTATGGAACATCAAATCTAGCGGCACGTAAGTTTTGTCTAGAATTCAAAATTCTATTATAAATATCTTAGGTTTTTATCCATACAAATATTTTAATTATGCATGTCACTACTCATAAAACTAAGATTTTAGTTTTCTGATGATTTTAATTTCAAATATTAAATTATTTGAATAATGTAATTAATTAATTTATTTATTTATATTCTCACTTTACGATAAAAAAAATTTTATACACATTAGTTTCAATAATTATTTATGTCAATAATTTTATATTTATGATGCAATTTGAAATATTTTTGCATACATTTGTGGTGAATGAATGTCAATTCTTATATTTAATTATCAATTATTGGAATTATTCATATTTCGGATTAATCTGCATGGTAGGATTTGATCAATCTGTCAAATATTTATCATGGTATTATCAGTCGGTTTATGATGCTTTCATCCTTTTGAGTGAAATCAGGGTTTAACTATCCGAAGGTTATTCTTTTAATCTGGTTCAGTTTTGTATTCTGACTATTCTAGGGCTTATGCCATTTTTCTCTTATGTGTGTTCTACGGAATTTTTAAAGACGTCCTAGGAGATTAGGTTTAGTACGGTTGTTTCTAAGTTGGATACGGCAAATTTGGCATATTTGTCCACAGTTTCATTACCTTTAATGCAGGTGTGTCCTGAAATCGAGATTATTTGTGTTTTTTTAGGTTTTTATTTTTTTTGGTTTTAGCTTCATCGCGTTTATTTTGAATGAGGACTGTGATGTTGCAAAGATTAGTTTTGTGTTTTTTGCTAATTATGGTGCTTAATGAGTCACTAAGGATCATGAAGTAAATGTGCTCCATGTTGATGACTATTTTTATAGCTTTTAGAATGGCCAATGCTTCAGCAGATAAGATTGATCACTCGTTTGGGAGTTTGTAGGTACGTTATATTTGTATTTTCGAATACTAATGTGATAACAACTCCTCCATTTGACTTGGAGGCATCGGTGTATATTTATTGGCGGTTCCCATTGTTATCTGCAGTGCCATGGACGTGACTATTAAATATCTCGGGTGTTGAATTTCTTTTGGTAGGGTATCTGGTTCGATGTTAATGCCATTAGTGTTGTACCAAGGGGTATTAATGTTGAATTCTCTGGGAATTATTCTAGTTGAGGTGAATATATTTTCAGAAGTCAGCTTGGTTAATTCATAATTTATGTTTCTTTGTTTTTCACAGTTACGTCTAGTTAATCTTGCTATATATTTTGTGGAACACGCTATTATTCTCATTAAGGGAGGAGGTTCACCGGGTAAGTTGTAAATGCTGAGTGTTGGACTACTCCGAAATGCACCAAGTGTTGTTAGTCTTAGTCATATATTGTTTACTGGGTCAATTATTTTTAGGGTTGATTTTGGTGCTGTTCTATATAATATTGACGCATAGTTAAGTTTGGATTGGATGGTTGCATTGTATATTTTTATAAGTGACCTCGAATCGCCATCCCTTGAATTGTGTGATAGTATTTTAATTATTTTTAATGATCTGATGGTTGGTTTTTTATGTTTTTATATAAAGTGACCATGTTAGACGTTTATCGAAAATAACCCCTAACATTTTAACAGTGTTTTTGTTAGCTATAACGGTTCCATTTAATTAAATTTCTAGTTCTTTGGCTCTTTTTTCATCGTAAAAATTGAACAAATAGACTTCCCCGGGGAGAAGTTGAATTCTGTTTCATTTGCACATTATTCAATGTATTTGATAGTAATTCGTAGTAGATTTTGCACAGTTTCTATTTTGTTGCTCCTACACTAATAGTTAGACATCTGCAAACCTAGTGCATTTCACTGGAAGACTGTAATTTTGTGCGATGTCGTTAACTGCAACAGGGAAATGTGTTACTGATAGAGCTGAAACAAGGGGTAATCCGTTTTCTCAGGTGAATTCGTATGATAGATAATTATTGGCTTTTACTTGGTATTTACGGTTTTGAGTAACGTTAGTTGTTATATTTAGTAGTCTACCTTTGCGTAAGATTGAATTTAATTTGATTTATTATTATTATTATTTTTATTATTATTATTATTATTATTATTACTATTAGTATTATTGCTACTTTTATTATTATTATTTAAAAATTATTGGATATTATTATTGTCAGTATAAAATATAAATAATTGTGCCCCGTGAATTCAAATATAAAATAAATGTTTTAAGTTTTTCGTGCATATGATAATAAATTTTAATTTTAATATAACAATTAATTGTGCTATACATTTAACATTTTCTGTTTCCAATTGTTTCAATAGTTATTTATGTTTATAATCTATTATTTTTGATGTAACCTGCATTTATATTTTTCTCTATTTTTTCCATATTATACACACTTAGGCTAGGCGCGCATGTACGATAAAATAATTGGACGATTATAATCGGCCGATTGTAGAATTACCCGTGTATACACCGGTTTTATATGAACGATTGCGATCGGATCGGAATTCTGTGTCCGGACACAGATTTTAAAATCGGCTGATTTTGCGATCGTTCATGCGCGCTTTCACAACTAAAACTGTAGACGTTACTAACCGATAATTCAATCGGCCGATTAAGTATCGTTCATGCGCGCCTAGCCTTAGTGTACGCCGAAGGAGCTCTTAACGGGCAGTTGGCCCCAACGACTCGTATTAGGAGAGACTCATGTCGATATGACGATTAAAACGTGTGTATATAAATTCGACAACGTAAGGCAAAAAATGTACTAACGACCGATCAAATAATGTAAAATTGCTATAATACGTACTGAACAATAACAATAACAAATACAAGAAAAGAATAGTTCGCGACGAAAATAACGACGATGTCAACGAGTGGTACATACACGGTCGATTTCGCGACGACTATGCGAAACTTATATTTCGCGATGAGAAAATGACGATGACCAGTGGCCAGAGCCCGACTTGGGAATTTTGGGGCCCGGGTCTAATTTTTTGATGGGGCCCTTAAATTATAAATTCAGTTTTTTTGCTATATTGAGTTTTTATATTTAATTTTTTTTTTTTAAGATTATAAATAAATTGTACTATAATAGTCTATATATAATACGACACATCTATACACATGACCTGATAATACAACCAACCCGACTGTCGGGCCGACCAAATCGTGTGTGTAATCCGTTTAACATTTCACAGTGCCACTAATAATTATCGACATTAATTAATATCGGGGCCCGGGGCTGCAGCCCCCCTAGCCCCCCCTAAGTTGGGCTCTGGTTTTGAGTAAAGTTAGTTATTATACTTAGTAGTTAGTAGTCCACCTTTGCGTAAGATTGAATTTAATTTGAATTATTATTATTATTATTATTATTATTATTATTATTATTATTATTATTATTATTATTATTATTATTATTATTATTATTGATATTGTTATTGTTATTGTTATTGTTCGGTACACTTGCGAGAGGGTAGATTGCGCTCTTATATTCGTAATTAAATAATCGCAAGATTGTTCTCGAATACTCGGGACGTATCTCCCCCCTACCCGCACTGCCATCCGAATCGCGATATCGGAGAAAACTTTGCGCGCGTCGCCTGCCGCACCACCGAAACCAGTCACAATAAAGTCGTCGCGGTCCGCATTGTCGTTTAGTTTTCTCACGCGTATGCCGCCCTCGCCGTCGTTCGGCCTCGGTATTAAAACCTCGTGGCCGCCGGAGCCCGTTTGCATTTTTACGCGTCAATCGAAGTTCGTCGCGTCGTGTTTTGTCGTCGTCCGTTCTTGACGCGTGTGTGGTAACGATCGTCAGATGTGTCTCGCAGCGTCGTTACAGCAAAATTGTCGTGTGGTCTTCCGTCGCCATATCACCGTCGTATCAAAACAGGCCGCTGCCGCCGCGTTCATACGCCCACGAGTGATTGATTTGGTGCAGTCATCGTCATCCACGACGTACATCTACAGTTTCGCGTATGTTTATCGTTAATATATTATGTTTCCCCCGTTCCCTTTAGTATATAAGGACTATCATTTTTTTGTGTCAAAACTTTCAATACAGTCCACTTCTTTCTTTACCATAACCAAAATCGTTTTCATTTATTTCACGAATCTAAAACCAGCTTCTCAGCGCCTTGCGCTGCGCACGGGTCTCCCTCCCGCAAACACTACCTGACGGGAAATTCTGGTGCGCACAATTATTGTTATTGTTATTGTTATTGGTATTGGTATTGGTATTGTTATTGTCATTGTTATTGTTATTATTATTATTATTATTACTATTATTATCATTATTATTATTATAAATCATAATATTTGTTACTTGTAATGGGATTTCTTCACTGTTTTCGCACAATTAGAGTCATATTTCTTCTACTTTCTACATTGACAATATTCTGTAATATAACAAAGGTAAATAATTGCAATTTCTGTATTTATTTCTTATGGAATGTCAAATCCAGCGATACGTAAGTTTTGTCCAGAATTCAAAATTCTATTATAAATGTCTTAGGTTTTTATTCATAAAAATATTTAAATTATGCAAGTCACTACTCATAAAATTAAGATTTTAGTTTTCTGATGATTTTAATTTCAAAAATTAACTTTTTTGAATAATGTAATTAATTTACAAGTATATAATCAATATAAAATTAATTTATTTATATTCTCACTTTACCAACAAAAACTTTTTATACACATTAGTTTTAATAATTATTTATGTCAATAATTTTGTATTTATGATGTTAATTGAAATATTTTCGCATTCATTTGTGGTGAATGAAAGTCAATACTTATATTTAATTATCAATTATTGGATTTATTCACATTTCCGAATAATCTGCATGGTAGGATTTGATCAATCTGTCAAATAATTATCATGGTATTATAAGCCGGTTTAAGATGCTTTCATCCTTTGAGTGAGATCAGGGTTTACCCATCCGAAAGGTTATTCTCTTAATCTGATTCAGTTTTGTATTCTGTCTATACTAGGGCTTATGCCATTATTCTCTTATGTGTGTTCTACGGAATTTTTGAAGACGTCCTAGGAGATTAGGTTATTACCGTTGTTTCTGAGTTGGATACAGCAAATTTGGCATATTTGGCCACAGTTTCATTACCTTTAATGCTGGTGTGTCCTGATATCTAGATTATTAGTGTTTTTTTTTTTTTGGTTTTAGCTTCATCGAGTTTATTTTGAATGAGTACTGTGATGTCCCAAGGATTGGTATTGTTTTTATGCTACTTATGGCACTCAAGGAATCACTAAAGATTACGAAGTATGTGTGCTTCATGTTGAAGATTATTTGTATAGCTTTTAGAATGGCCAGTGCTTCAGCAGATAAGTTTGATCACTCGTTTTGGGAGTTTGTAGGTACGTTATATTTGTATTTTCGAATACTATTGTGATATCAACTCCTTCATTTAACTTGGAGGCATCGGTGAATATTTTTTGTTGTTCTTTTGGTGATCTAGAATGCCATAGACATGACTTTTAAATATCTTGGGTGTTGAGTTTCTTTTGGCACGGTATTTCGTTCAGTGTTAGTTTCATTAGTGTTGTCCCAAAGGGGACTAATGTTGAATTCTCTGGGAATTATTTTAGTTGAGGTTAATACATTTCCATTAGTCAGCTTGGTTAATTTATTATTTATGTAACTATGTTTTCCACAGTTACGTCTAGCTAGGCTTGCTATATATTTTGTGGTTAAACTTATTATTCTCAATGTGGGAGGAGGTTCACCGGATAAGTTGTAAATGCTGAGTGTTGGACTGCTCCGAAATGCACCTATTATTGTTAGTCATAATCAGCTATTGTTTACTGGGTCAATTTATTTTAGTGTTGATTTGGCTGCTGTTCTATATAATACTGACCCTAAAGTTAGTTTGGATTGGGTGGTTGCATTATATATTTTTATAAGTGACCTCAAATCGCCACCCCTTGAATTGTGTAATAGTATTTGAATTATTTTTAATGAACTGATTGTTGGTTTTTTTATGTTTTTATATAAGGTGTTCGAGCGCGCACTTTTATCGTGCGATTAATTCGAGCAAAACCTGTTTGTGCGATATCGCGATAACCGAGAATTTTCTCGAACGGCCGCCACGACCGATTTTCGTCGTCAGTTGTTGGGTGTCGCGGCAATTACCAAAACGACACGTTTGGTGTGTGGCCTGCCCGGCCGTGTATTGCCGTTGCGCGTTTTTCTTATTCGTGCGCGACGGCGTCGAGCTTCCGTGCGCGGTGTTCGTATTTTGTTGTGCGTTTTGTCCGCGTCGGTTTTCGCCAGCTCGGTTACGCGTTGCCGAAAAGGCCGTAACAATTGTAGGCTTTACGTGCCGCGTTGCTCCGTTGTCGACAACATTACGGCGTGAGTCACTCGTTGTTTCGAGTGCGTGGTCGTTTCAAGTCGCCGTTATTTGTCGTTAACACGACTGTCGAATTTATCGACGCCCCGTGTGCTTTCGCTGAGTGTGCGAGCCACGGATTTCTTGTGTCCGCGCCGATCTCCATCGACTTTTCGTCGGGCGCAGTACCGTCGTCGACCATCACCTGTCAATCGTTACCGTGGACCGGTACAGTGGGAATCGCACTTTTCCGTCCCCGTGGCAGCACTGCGTGGATTGCCGAGAGTCACCGACCGGTGGTGATATCATTTGTTTTTATATTATATATTATATTAGGCGTGTTTTCGCGATTAACCTGGTTACATTTATTATCAGTCGTGTTTAGACATTTTGGTTATTGGTTGAAGATCCGCGAAAACGATGTGTTTATGGTTATAGACAGTTATTAGAGATAATACAAAATGATAAGGCGCCCGATGCCGATATTATACGCACACTGATTCACACTTATACAGTTTTAAATACAAATCAAAAATATATAAAAACAATATATTATTATTATATTATATTTATGGATTCCCATTTTAAATTTCCCTCCTATTATCACATTTCCGTTATCAATAACCAAACAACGTAAACATTAAATTTGATCGGTTATAAAATATCAGTAACCTATAACCAAAATGTATTACCAAAGTTACAACCAAAATCGCGAAAACGACTTGTTTATAAACAACAGTAAACTGGTTACATTTGGTTAATCGCGAAAACACGCCTATTGTACTCGTATGTTGTGATTATCGCTGTGTTGTCTCGATGTTATCAACGACGACCGGGTGATTACAATATTGTTATTGTTCATTATTATTATATTTACTGGGCGCCCATCGAATATATACGTTTGTAAATATTTAATACGATATTATACGTATATTCGGCGCGACGCGCCTTCATAATAACTCGTTGTTAGTCAATCGTATTTCTTATGTTATTTTCCCGAATCCTGTACGCGAGAGTCGAAGCGGACAACTGCCTTATTTTGTAAGATCCGTTTCGGCGCACAAACATAAGGTGACCATGTTAGACGTCTATCGAAAATAAATCCTAACAGTGTTTTTGTTGACTATAGCAGTGCCATTTAATTAAATTTCTAGTTTTTTGACTCTATTTTTATTGTAAAAATTGAACAAATAGAATTCCCCGACAAAAAGATGAATCCTGTTTTAGTTGTACAGTATTGAATGTTATTGATAGTTATTTGTAGTAGGTTTTGGAAAGTTTCTATTTTGTAGCTCCTACACTAATAGTAAGTCGTCTGCAAAAATATTGCATTTCACTGGACGACTGCAATTTTGTTCGATGTCGTTAATTGCAACAAGGAACTGTGTTACTGATAGAGCTGAAACATATGGTAATCCGTTTTCTCAGGTGAATTCGTATGATAGATTATTATTGGCTTTTACTTGGTATTTACGGTTTTGAGTAAAGTTCGTTGTTATATTTAGTAGTCTACCTTTCCGCAAGATTGAATTTGATTTGATTAATTATTATTAATATTATTATTATTATTATTATTATTATTACTATTATTACTATTATTATTATTATTACTATTATTATTGTTATTATTATTATTATTATTATTATTATTTTATCATTATCATTATCATTATCATTATCATTATTATTATTATTATAAATCATAATATTTGTTACTTGTAGTGGGATTTCTTCACTGTTTTCGCACAATTAGAGTCATATTTCTTCTACTTTTTATATTGAAAATATTTTATAATATAATAAAGGTAAATAATTGCAAATCTATATTTATTTCCTATGGAACGTGAAATCTAGCAACACGTAAGTTTTGTCCAGAATTCAAAATTCTATTATAAATATCTTAGGTTTTTATTCATAAAAATATTTTGATTATGCATGTCACTACTCATAAAACTAAGATTTTAGTTTTCTGATGATTTTAATTTCAAAAATTAACTTAATAAATATTAACTTAAGCCCTCCCCAAGTCCCCACCGATATCCACCTATGCACCGGAGCTCCACTTAGAATCGATTTATTGAATGCAATAATGTATAATTACTTTCAAATGTATAGTAATAACAAAATTCTGAAACGTTACCTAACTTATTCCCCCTTAGCAGCATCCACAACTCCCTCGGCTCATTATCACATTATTTTAGCCCATCAATAAAAAATAATCACCCGTATGCGACGTCATAATATTAGTAAAATATCGAAAATAGTTTCATTAAGAAATATTTGACTCTAACCGTGTTTTTAATTATTAAAAAAAAAAAATAAGTAATAATATTTAGTCTAATTCACTGTTCGATGGCTGAGATGCTTTAGCACATAATTAAATTTTGTTGTTAGTTCAAATTATCTATATTTTAAATAAGTACACAAAAATTAATATTATTGTGAAAAAGGTAAAAAAATTCAAAAACAATAGCAAAAGCCATCTTCACTATCACAAATCCCAAAAAATTGTATTTTGAAATTTACATATTTATTCATAATTTGTCACATTTGTCTATATTTTATTTAATCAGTGAAGCTAATGCCCGATTCCGCAATTTGAGGAGTACTAGCGGTGCATTAGCAGAAATCGGGTTAAATTATTGGGGGGCCTAAGTCGCTATAAAACAATATACTGAATTACCATTGAAAAAATTTGTTCTCGTTTCGCTCGATATGTGTTTACATATAAATACATTTAAATATAATAATAATAATTTTTCAAACCATTTTTGAGGGGGCGAAGTCCCCCAAGCCCCCCCCCCATTTTCTGCCAATATACTAAACTACACTAGAGATATACATGTGAGAAGGGGTTTGATATTTTAAATCGCCCCCTCACCCCTAAAAATTTCGTCGAAACCGCCACTGGGCTCACCTCGATATGATGATTAAAACGTGTGTATATAAATTCGACAACGTAAGGCAAAAAATGTACTGACGACCGATTAAATAATGTAAAATTGCTATAATGCGTACTGAATAATAACAATAACAAATACAAGAAAACAATAGTTCGCGACGAAAATGACGACGATATCAACGAGTGGTACATACATGGCCGATTTCGCGACGACTACGCGAAACTTATAATTCGCGACGAGAATATGACGGCGACCAGTGGCGCACACTGAACTGCTCATTGATCGGTCTAACGATATTTTACACACCTAGCCACTACCCAATAGACAAGTAGTAGACACCCAATGCCAACCTTGCATTTACTATATTATTATGATTAAAAATATATTATTTACATTTTTAGCTCTATAACACCAGCATTACCCAACCCACCCTTTTGAATAGGTGGGTCGATCGACCCCATTGACCCTTAACGTGTGCGCCACTGACGGCGACGGCAAATACTCGTACACACTAACGCCGTTACACGACGACCGACGAGGCAACGGTCATCTTAATACTTCTGTCCCGGTCAATGGCCGACTACACGTATAATTTCGTCCGACGATTGTGAGAGGGAAAACAACACATGAGAGAGAACGTTCTCGAAACTATTACACTTTATTTCTGGCGGACCGGTTTAGAGATAGCGCGTGAACTCTAAAAGTCGCGATTTTCGAACAATTATTAATAATTACTGTATTGTTGGAATTTAATATATATCAATTATTTTTTATTGTTTGAAAAATATTAAAGCATGTAAGTGAATCTCCATTAAGACATTATTATTACTATTATTATTATTATTATTATTATTATTATTATTATTATTATTATTATTATTATTATTATTATTATTATTATTATTATTATTATTATTATTATTATTATTATTATTATTATTATTATTATTATTATTATTATTACTAATCATAATATTTGTTACTTTTAATGGGATCTCTTCACAGTTTTCGCACAATTAGAGTCATATTTCTTTTACTATCTTAAAGATTAACTTATTTGAAAAGTTCAATTAGTTCACTAGTATATAATCAATATAAAATTAATTAATTCATATTATCACTTTACCAAAAAAAATTGTATTTACATTTATTTCAGTAATTATTTACGTCATTCATTTTATATTTATGATGTCAATTGCAATATTTTCGCATACATTTATGATGAATAGAAATCAAGACTAAAGCTGGGGCCACACGATACGTTTTGTCGGTTACCGAAAAATTCAATCCCGACAATCCGCAACCGGAATTACCGATTATACTATGCGTTTTATCGGTTACCGAATGCCTAGCGTCCGGTGTAAAAAGCGTGCGATTCCTCTATAATTTGAAATATTATTTTTCCTAATATAAAATATAAATAAACTTCTTTTTGATTTCAATAAATTGTACAATTATGACCAATAATGATTGGATGCAAACACTCGGGCGCTTTTCGCCAATATGATATGTTTTGTTCCCTATTACTACCTATATTCAGTAGAACTCATGTCCCAGAGACATGGACAATTCTGAATTTTGCATATAAATTTTTCAGTGCCAAACATATTTCTAAGTAATAATTAATACTTACAAATATGTTTGACACAGTAGTAAGTAATATTCAATACTTTAATAGCTATATATTTACTATATGTTTATATAATATATAGTATATACGTATAAATTATTTAAAATTAAAAAGAAGAACTTGTAATCTGTTGCCAAAGTTCCGCATAAGTGTGACCGGACGAATTTAATCATGTGTGCTGTGCTGTACGCACCGATCGGTATCGGGAACACAAGACCGCAGCATGTTGCGGTCGTATCCCGACGTTTGCGGAGAATCAGTCTAATGTGATCGCAATAATGCGTTTAGCGTTTAAATATAGTGTATTTTTGGTGTTATCGTTCAATTACCGATCGGTTCCTGTTAATCGGTAACCGACAAAACGCATAGTGTGGCCCCAACCTAATATTAATTAATTACCAGTTATTAAAATTGTTCACATTTCGGAATGAACTGTATGGCAGGATTTAATAAATTATGTTAAATAAAGTTGTTAATATAAAATCAATATAAAGTTGTTTTATTTTTATTCTTACTTTACTAATTTTTTTTTTTTTTTTTACAATTATTTTCAATATTTATTTATGTAATTAAATTATACTATCTGCATTTTTCTCACGAATATATGATAAATAAAAATCGTTAAATATATACGAGTATTTTTCCCATAGTTCCAAATAATTAACATTTCATACTATACTGCCCGATTGGGATATGAACAATATTTTAATTAATTTTCAAGTTCGCCCACCTCCACCAGCAGGTAAGTTAAATCCAAAACAACAAAATTAATTATTAAAAAAATCTGATATTATTATTATAAAATTATATTAAGTACTTTATAAATTCAAATTTCCCAATAATATCAGTATGTTCTATAGTCGATGAAAAATTTCTTTAAACGATTTCTTATTTCTAAACAAATGCAATATAAAAAAAGAATGTGATATTCATGCCCTCGAAATTCAAAAATCAACATTCAAATGTCAAAAAAATGTCTTGATTTATTCGTTAATTTTAAAATAAATTTAAATTTAAATAAACTAATAAATTAGAAATTACTTTTTAAATTTTCTAGTTACATTTGTTTCCATAACTATTTATGCAATTAATTTTATATTTGTGTTGTTTATTGCATTTTGCTCTCGTACATAAATGATAAACGAAAATTGAAACTTACCTATATTTGTTGTTCACTTTTCCAAATTATCAACACTTCGGTATAAATTGCATTAAAATTTGAAATAGTTCAATTATTAAATATCTAAATTTTATTTCATTATTAAGTATTAAATAATCATTAAACAAAAATTGTTGATTAAATTGGCATTTTGTGGGATCATTAAACAAATTTCCTATAATTTTTATAATTTTAAATTATAAATGAAAATATGTATATAGAAATTTTTATGTTTTTGAAATAAAAGTGTCAAACACATGTTTTAAACTGTTTGGATCTGATTTAATCTAATTAATATTAAATATAATAATTATAAAATACCTAAATGTTGTATATGTTTTAATTGTATTTTATCTAAAAGTTATTCGTTAAGTACATAATGTTAATTTTTATTAGTTAATTGATTTGGTTTCTGGCTTCTTATCTCATTCATATATGACTAAAAGGTGCGTTACCCTGGCACCACCACTTTAGAAATTCCAAATTTTTTTTACACCATTAATTGTACCATAATTAATGTCGTTACCCAGGCACCCGCAAATTGAAATCGTTTTTTCTCGGTGAAATTTTAGGGTACAAATTCGGGGATTGGTGGTACAAATTGGTACAAATTATGGTACAATTAATGGTGTAAAAAAATTAGGAATTTCTGAAGTGGTGGTGTCAGGGTAACGCACCTATGATTAAACAATAATAAGTCTTGATTATTTTTTAATTTTCCAGTATAAGATGTACTATGAAGAATTAATCTAAATGTTCACGTTTTGAAAATTATAATGTCAAATATATATGTTTTTAATTGTATCCAACTTTTTAAATTACAGTGAAATATTACATATATTGCTACTTTATATAAAATAATAAATTATCTCGGATTGTTCTCGCTTATTGTTTTAATATACTATGCAAATATAACTATATTTTTATAATATATACATATTACTTTATATAATAATACCTATATTGTAAAATTATGATTTTATATCATTTATATTATATAGATTTGAGTTATTGACGATTTGTTTATAATAAGATATCATTTATTATTAAATGATCTGAAATATATATTTTTGTTAACTGCATAGATAATGTGTTTTTTTTTTTTGTGATAAATTTATATTTAATTTTTTGCTTACATACTACATAATAAAAAAAAAATTTTTTTTCAACTATATATAAATATTTAATTTGATTTTAATTTATTTCTTTTTCTTATTATTATTATCGATTCAAATTATTTCTTAAAACAAGGACTGGAACCGAACCTAATTGAACCGATTCTCGAAGCGGTTCTTGAGGGATTTCAAGAACCAAAACTGATATTGGAACCTATATTTGAAATTTCGTGAAACCTATACCGGAACCAGAAGAATATAAAATTGTAAATTAAAAATATCGGTTCTTTTGAGTTTTAACGTTTCTCAAGTTTGAAATCACCTAGAATTTTTAATGATTTTATGACGATTAATTTCCATCTGTAGGTACAACTCGTTTACTCGTACCATACAACGTAGGCATTCCAATATATATTATTGTCTGATGTCACGAGTTACTTGTAAGTTGTCATTGTATATAAAATAAAATATAATTGTGAACTAATTGATAGTTAATGAGCGACAGGATACGATTGGCACTCGCGATAATCATTTAGGAAAGTCTGTTTGATAAACACGCGAGTTTAATTACGTCGAAAACACGTTTAACGTTTTTAAAACGTGTTTATTTACTAGTATTATACACAATATATTGGATGATTGGGAAAAACAGACTTTAAATTAGCATAACGTCTATAGGGAAACCCGATGCATTCTAAGATAGTATCAAAATATGGATTTTGGATTATTATTTACAGGTTGTGAATATATATCATAATGTATTGAATTGGAAAGTAATGACAAAATTTGATTAAAATATTTTTGAGTGAAGCTCTGTGTAATTTTATTTAACATTATTAATAAAAATCAAAAGTCAACTCTTATCTAAAATGAATTTTCTTCAAAAAAACTTCATTACTGCTAAATATTTTGAATAGGAATTTTAGGTACCTATAGACAAAAAAAAAAAATAAAAATAAAAACACATTGTAAAACTAATACTGGAATTGCAATATCTCAAAAAAAAAAGACTAATACATTTCTCAAAAAAGAATAAAAATGTATACAATTTTAATGACCAGTCATGCTAAGTTATAATTGTTTAATTAAAAACAATATAATTATAAACAAAAAAAATGTTACTATTGTATGATGAAGCTGGCCAAACAAATTATTAAACCTTAAATTATTATTGCTTTTATTCCACAGTATAATTGATAAATTATAACCATTTAAATCATAATTTCCAACATTTAAAGAACCGGTAAGTACCAGTATTAACCGGAACCGGAACTGAAATTGACAATTTTGAAAAACCGGAACCGATTTTTTTTTTTTTTTGTAAGAACCGAACTGAAACCTGAACCGATAAAATCACCAAGGTTCCAATCCTTGTGTTAAATACAATTGCTGTGTAGTGTAAATAATTATTTTTGAAATATTGGTTTTTAAAATAATATAATGTACATTATACAAAGCGTGATGACATTGATATTCGAATGAATTCAAATAACAATTTTCAAATTTATTTTTGTATTGTTTACTATATTTGGGTACCTAACTAAAAAAATGCCTACTAATATAAAATTGTATTGAATAATTACAACAAATTTTTTAAATTTTTTCATTTGCCTCTGTTAGTGTTCCTTTTTAATAGCTATTTATAATGGTTAAAAGTAATAAAATCATTTTTTTAACAAAACGATTATAAATATTTATATTTGTTATACTGAATAATAATCACAGAATTGAAAAAAAGGACATATTAACCAGAAAAATAAATATGTGTATATATATATTATATAGTATGATGGCACGGTAGTATCACAGATTAGATGAATATTGAATACAGATGGATAACTCCGCCCGAGAATAAAAGAATTGTAAATACGCTCTTCTGATTGGTCCACCAAAATCAATGTAGGCGCATACGACGATATAAATTATTGTGCTTATTATTGTACAACTCCATTATTATCTCAGGTAATATTATCATAATAATGGTTATCACATGTCGGTAAAAATTTAATGCAGATTAAGGACCTATTGTTTTTCAACTGTGTGTATGAAACGAGTATATTTGACACGAAACATTATATGACACGAGCGCCAAACCAAAATTCATGTCATTTTATGTAAACAACACAAATACTTTACCTTACGGGAGTAATGTTTAAATTTTAGGTAAATATATTATGCTGTCGTAGTGTCATTGATTAGATAGTTACATTGATTTGAGGGTTTTTTGAATGACATCATTTTTTTTTTATATCGCGTGTGATCCATCTGTATTCATCTAATCGAGTTATTTTCAACCTTTTCAACAATGCGGCACACTTCATCTCCTACACCAATCCATATATTATATGAAACTTATAAAGTATACTATGTACCTATATATATATATATTACTAGACAGACTTTGCACATGGTTAATAATTGTGAAATAAATTAATGCAATAACGAATAGGGTTTTATCGTGACTCATCGGGCCTATCTATTTCGAGGAGAACCCTCTATTGCCCTGTAGAATTAATATGAGCCATTTCCACCGTATCATTTGCCTCCGTTCCGTGCTTGGATACTTTTGATGACCTCTTGATTGATGGATATAGTGCCCAGTCGCCTGGACCGTTAGTCTCCCGACCCAGCACTAACACTGATGGAAGAACGTCCGTCCTGCCATTTCGTCTATTTCTCAGTGTGAAAAGTACTGTAGAGTGTAAAAGTCCCAAGGACGATGTTTATCATCCACAACAGTGAACATAAAAACTTATTTGGTTCTTGGTTGCGACGTTCCACAGAATTGGCCCTCGGATGATACATTAGGGTCGTCCACCCCTTCACCCCCATCTCTCAAGTGCTTTTAACCAAACACTCGATGAGAACTGAGGACCATTCAACCTTGTCCGTCCTAAACTTACACTAAAACAGTTTGTCCTTAATTTTCAACATATCGTAGTACGTTGTTTGGCGTCCACATAAAAGGTAAACGTAGAATATTTTTTACCGAATTTGCTCTGGACCCAGGATTTCACGTGAACTTTACTGCCTGAGTGTTGAGTAATGCCGTTACATAACCATACGGAAATTCTAATTCCACCGCAGGGGTAGAAGTTTCTTCTGAATACGTTTCTAACATCGTAGAAATTGTTGTGATCAATGATAAATTTTCCGAACTCAACTTTTTGATTCTATTCCCGGTTGAGTTTATTCCTGGCATAAACCTGGTCGAAATAGGACTCCAAAATTAATTTGTAGTCAATATATCTACGCCCAGATAACCGTGTCCAAGTGGCTGAACGGGAGTCGGAATGTAATTTGGAATTTTTACCACCCAGAAATCAGACCCAATGTCAACCCTTTCATCAATTACATAATGAGGTACTGATTTTTGGTTTTCTACTGATTTTGATTTTTCGATCGAGTTATCAGTTTGATCTAAAATCGTATTGTCTTCAAAAACGTAATTACTAATTGACGACCCTATCCCTTTATTTTCCATTTCCCTATATGACTGTACTGTTCCTTGGTCAGGAACTGTCGATGACAGGAAGTTTGGGATAGAAGATAATTGTAAAGTCGTAGTACCAATATTACGCGTCCCTATCGCCTGGTTTTCTTGATCAGAAATAATTAAAGATGAATAACTTAATTGGAAAACATTTTCGGAAATCTGAGGGTAGACGGAGTTTAATTTTGGGAGGACTTTTCGGACTTTTTGTCGTTTGCCGGCATTTTGGAATTTTTCGAAACGTCCGATTTCGATTTTTCGGTTCGACTCAGACACTTATTCGCGTAATGCGCGCCCTATGTATGTATGTACGTCGGCCGCAGACTATGTGTCGAACGCCGTCGAACTTCGCGTTCGATTCCCGGCAACCGCATACGTGAATCCAATTTACGATTTTCGACATTTTCGGTCGCGTAGGCATTTCGGACATTTCCGTTGACGATGCTACCGCAATTACAGGTTCGTGAATTCAGTCTCTGCTCGATCTCCAACTGACGATTATTCAAAGTTTTTAATGATTTACGAATATCGACTAAAGCGATAATCTCAACTGATTCCAACCGGTTTTCAAGCCCGAAGATCTCTACTTCCCGTTGAACCTGCGCCCCTGCGTCGCGGTCGGCTAAATCAGCCGCGACTGAGCTTAACTTTACTGTTTATGACGATTACGATTACGATTACAAAAATATAACTTCACACGGTACGCGACATACACTCCGATCGGCGATGCCGCTCCTTACCTGCTATCCATCCTCATTGTGAATTACTTATTAAATAATATCGAATTGTATGTGTATTATTATTAGTATTGTTTTTTTTCCGTAATGTCTTTGTATCATATTATTATCGGTTTAAATTATTATTGTATTCTGATTATACGGCCAACGCCTTTTTCTTTATTATTATTGTTATGTTGTTGTTGTTCGTCGGTCGTGCGAGAATAAACCGCATTCGCCACTGCGGCAAAATATTTTTCATTGTTGTTTACATCTTTCGTGTTTCTCGTCTCCGTCATCGCAAACCAAACCGCCGCGACGCACTGTATTCGCCACTGCGGCAATATCGTTTCACTTTTTTTATATAAGTCTGTCGCCGTGGTTAAATGTATGAAATCGTCGAAATCTGCCGTCGTGTTTTGTCCGTCACTATTGAAGCACACATCGCGTACGCCGTGTATCATTGAGATTGTGAGCTCATCCAAATATTACCGTTCCAGCAACTCCGTGTTTGTCGCCGTGTTTTTACCTTGTCGTTACGTTTTGTATATATATCTTATTTTGTAATTTGTGTAATATTTATTTAGGATAGGTACAGCAACTGGCCAGTCTGCGATCGTCGTTTCTTGTGAGTTTTGTTTAGGTACAGTGTATAATACTAAAAGGTTACCGCCTTCGTTTAATTTCTACGAAGCAATATGAGGTCGGCCGAAGTATGGTCAACTCCGTCTACTTCTCTGCCTTCAAGAAAACCATTTCAACAAACACCTAAACTCCAACATAAACCGGTTCGTCAAAACCCACGCAATATGATGTCTTCAAAAATACTAGTAGCAACTACAAATCAATCGGCAGTGTCAAATTTGAGCTGCACTCTGTGTAAGAAACCTCATTCTATTCATCATTGTCTTCTTTTCCAAAAACAGACACCAAATGAACGGTTTCAAACAATTAAAAGATTACAGTTATGTATAAATTGCCTGGGTGCTGGACATTCCTCCGCTGGATGCCCATCTAAACATACTTTTCAGTCTTGTAAACGGCATCATCACACCTTATTACATTTTCCATCAAACGTACCAGACAGCTAAAATACACAACAAAATTTGTCAATGCTTGCTGGTGCTGTCAAGCCTGTATCAGTGTTACTTTCAACATTACTGGTCAATGTCTCATCCTTGAAGAATAAACACCACACGTTGAGGGCACTGTTAGACACCGGAGCACAGGTTAGTTTCATAACGAAGCAATGCGCAGATTGGTTGTCGTTACTCTATCGTCATTGTTCAACTCACATCAGTGCATTTGGGGCCGCATCAGTCAACATGGTGTCTGGAAAAACATCAATCACAATGTCACCAATAGGAAACGATGTGCCTTCTATTCCACTTGAGGTTTTTATTTTGTCTAAAATTCAGGTACGCAGTACCTCAATTTACACTTACATCAATGTATTTGGTATCTTATTTGGATGGGTGTTGATGGGCCCAACTACACCACAGACCGAGACAGCAGTCACTGCATTTTTAGTCAACACAGATACCTCATTAGAGCAATCGTTGACTAAAATTTGGAAAGCGGAAAAACCACCTCATACCCAACACTTGAGCCCTGATGAAATTCAAGCGGAATCGATATTCACAGCTTCCATAAAGCGACTGAATTCTGGGAGATTTAGTCTTGCATTGCCATTTAAGGTTCCACGTCCCATACTAGGAGATTCGAAGAGCATAGCACAAAAACGTTTTCACCATTTAGAGCATCGTTTTTCACGTGATCCAACACTCCGACAACAGTACACCGATTTTATGAGAGACTACTTGGAATGTCAACATATGGAAATTGTTCCATTACATCAAAGAATGACTCCACATTGTTATTACATCCCGCACCACTGCATCATACGACCGGATAGTCAAACAACCAAATTACGAGTAGTGTTCGATTCGTCTGCCGTGATGACAGCTGGTCAATCATTAAATAATAGCTTATTCACTGGTCGTAAACTCCTACAGGATTTGCCAAAAATCTTGATCCGCGCGCGAGTTCACAAAATATTATTTAGTGCGGACATCAAACAAATGTATAGGCAGATCGAAATCCACCCAGAAGATAAAGATTATCTCCGTATCTTGTGGCATTTTGATAACACTATGCCTATTGACAAGTACCGACTATGTACTGTTACGTATGGAACGTCATGTGCACCTCGTCATTTAAGTTTTCGAAAGGGGGAGGCAAAAGATTTTACCGGACCATTTAACTATTTCCCACTTATATTTAGCTCAATACGATTTATGTTTTACATAATTCTGGTATTTTCCTTATCATAGGCATGAATCGCCCGATATAATATATTATATATATATATTTTTTTTAGAAGGGGGGAGGAAATTCATTACTTTGTCAGCTATAATAAATGTATCATAAATGACTATATATAGTAGCTACATATGAGATTCAAGTTTTAAAGTTTTTAATGGGGAGGCAAAACACTTTACCGGACCATTTAACTATTTTCCACTTACATTTAGCTCAATACAACTTCTGTTTTATGTAATTCTGGTATTTTCTTTTTTGGAAGGGGAGGGGGAGGAAACTCATTATTTTGTCAGCTATAATAAATGTATCATAAATGAATATATATTATAATATATAGTTGCTATATAATATATAGTAGCTACATATGAGATTCAAGTTTTGAAGTTTCCCTAGTCGTGACATTAAACATGTTAGAAATGACGTTTTGTGACCAGTTCTGAGCATCTTGTTCGGTTCTTTTCCTCTCTTTCTCGCTGTCTTGGTCACACAACCTTTAGCTTTTTTCATTTTTATTTTTTTACATTTGCCACTCACAAATTGTGTACACACAAAACATACGTTCGCAACGTTAAAGAGCGGCTAAACAAATTCGTTTATGCCGTGTACGCGATACAGGTCGTACGTCAACCGTCAAAAGTACATCGTATATTCTTCGAACTAACGTTAATAATTTACGCACTGCCTTTAGGTAACGATTACCATAATATATTTATCGAAAAAAATCCAGAATACCGCGGTAGGCAAATTGTAACCACGAATTAATCGCCTTTAAATCGTGGTTATAACCTGCGTACTTTTTAATTTTTTTTATTAGTAATTTAACATTAATCCACTGTTTGCCACGCGATTTATTATTACCCATAATAAGTCATAACTCGTTAATCATTACCACAGATTTGGTTAGAATGACTATTACATTTCCATCATATTGTCACAAATCATGTCGGACCACTTTAACAAGGGGGGGGGGGCAAATGCCCACCCTGCCACCCACCAAATGACGCCACTGGACGGAACTCTTATAGGTATGCGACCACGGAACTCGTAACCGGCGAACACGACTGTTTTTTTTTTTTTTTATTGCGGCTATGGTTAACGGTGTAACGTCGGACGTTTCGGATGTGTTCCACCCGGAAGCGTTTCCGTATATTCGTGCGAGACGCCCACAAATCATTCGCGAAATAATTCTTCACGTCCACCGCGCGGAGGTCACATTCGTATTTTTCACATTCATAAAAGAAAACAAAAACCTGTGTCGATACGAACTAGGAGGATGTAATAATATTAAAAAAAAAAAAAAAACCTTTCCGCCGTCCCGCGAAATCATAAAAAAAAAAATACCAGTACATAAATAACTGAATTTGTGTATACGTCGCGCTTAAAACTCGCATACGATTCGGTTCTCTCTCTTTTTATTATTATTATTTTTACAACGGTCGATATTATTCCCGTCGTAACATTATACGGTTGTATTTTTGCCCTTATACACATTTAATACACACACACACACACACACACATACATGTTCGTCAGCTATATCGCCGTCGTCTTATTTTCATCTGATTCTCTCTACCCCCCGGTTCTCTTCGATTTCTTTCCCTACCGTACCGTGTGTACACCCGCGTATTACCCGGCGCGAAGCGCCAATCTTCCTTTTTCCGTCCGGACCTTATCATCTCTCAACAGCCTCTGGGTTCCGGTGCCACTACATAATATAATATGTATATATATATATATATATATTATGAAGTCCCCTTACTCACCATCTCCTATCACACAGTGAGCCGGACATAAAAATGCCGATTTTATTATTTTTACAGTCTACTACGCTGTGTGTGTGTGTGTGTGTGGACAACACTAAATTGGTGTATTTTCGATACGCGCAATAGTCTCGAATTCTTGTATAAAAATGATATAATATTTATGTTGTTGGTTAGAAATAATATTTTTTTTTGAAAATCAACGATAGACGTGTGTATATAATATTATATTTGGTTTACGTATTCTATCACTTACTTTTTTTTTTTTTTTTCTGAACGAAGCGATTTTAAATCACCGCTTTGATACACTGTTTTTAATTTTTTTTTTTTTTTTTTATTTTGTAATGATTACACCAAAAAGACATAATAAAAAAGGTAACGAGCCGCGGGGTTGTTGTGAACGTCGCTCAAGTGAATTACTATTGGATAAAGATTTCAGAGTGAATTTTTATCAGTTATCACCGTATAAATTTGAAAGCAATTAAAAATCATTGCGTTCGATTTAACGATACTGAGCGGAGCTTCGGTGTAATATTATTTATTATTATTGCTATATAATAATAGAGTGTGTATATAGAGCATGTAACTAATGATAGTAATTTAACATAATTTCTTGCAATAAACCTTTTTTTTTTCGGTAGTTTTTGAGTTACATTTTTAGGGATTTGCGAGAAAATCAAAAAATGACCTTTCTAAAGTACCTAACTAGATACAATTTGCTATCGGAAACGAACTGTGTCCGTAAAAATCGTAGCACTCCTTCTGGTAGATTTTTTTGGGTACAGACATAGGAAAAAAAAAACACAGTTTTGTAAAACCAATAGATTCCTCGCTACGCTCAAAATCTAAAAGCTAACGACCTGTCGGGGTGTTGCGAATGTCGCTCAAATAAAACAACTGCATTCGATAAAACGATTCTGAATGGAGCTTCGGCGTAATATTTTATGCATAGGTATATAACAAAAACTAACTCTTTTTATGAATTAAATACCTCAAATCCGGGTCCGGAACCGAACAGACATTAACCGGTTCCAGAACCGAAAAGTAGAACCGTAACCGGTACCAGAACCCTTTTGTCCGGAACTGAAATTGTACCGGAATCTATATCATACAACCGGTTAATATCGGTTCTAAATCTTCAATTTATTGAAAATTATAAATTGGAAATTATTAATTGAAAACCACGGGGAAGACGTCGAAGTATTTATTTTGTTTTACTTTAATTATAGGCATTGCTATATAACGTTCCTAAGAATTTCAGAGTTTCTAAGAATACACACACTAGCATTGATTATATATACATAAATGACAATCGTTAACGAAAATGTTATTTACGGGAATAATTATATACACAGAAAATATCATTCGTTATTTTTTCCGTGTACGATTATTATTGAACTTTGCACACTTACAATATACGTACTAAAGTTCATCCACAGAACAACAGCAAATTTTGTATCGACATTTTTCAGAAGATTGGTGTTTACATGTTTAAACTTTAAACCATGCGGTAATTTACCACGATTGCAAATTTATATATAGCTATTATAGCCATCATATTTACATATTTGTACGCACTACATACATTCACGATGGTACCGTCTGATGTTAGTATGATATTATATAGGTTAACTATATAGGTTGGCGAAACTGCGTAAGCTGATAATACTAAAAAAAAAATTTTAAAATTTTAGTTATAAATATGTACCTATATAATGTATGATACATACTTTTAAGAACCGGTAAATACCGGTATTAACCGATATTTTTAAGAACCGATAAATACCGGTTCCAGAACAAAAATAAAAATGTTGAAAACCGGAATTGAAACCGAAACTGAGATTTTTGTTTTCTAAGAACCTGAAACGGAACCAGGACCGATATTTTGTTAAGGTTCCAGTCCCTGCCTCAAATCCTATAATTGCTATAAATGGGCCAAAATTAAAAGAAAGTTGTTGAGAATTTTTTTCCTTAATACCTAATAAACAGTTACATATTTGATGAATATTTTAAATTACTGTACCCGTTAGTTTCAAAATTACGAAGAAATAACGATAATCGATTTTGACGAAATCGCGTTTTCGCCGTATTTACGTAATTTTTCGATAGTTTTTTAGTTCTATTTTTAGACATTTTTGAGAAAATCAAAAAATGACTTCTCTAAAGTACCAACTAGATGCAATTTGCTACCGGAAACAAAATGTGACTATAAAATTCGGAGCACTCCTTCTGGTAGAATTTTTGGGTACAGACATAAAAAAAAAAACACAGCTCTTCCCGCTTCTTTCTCGCTCTGCGCTGAATCTAATAACACCGATTTTATAAGATACGTTAAAATCAATATTATTGTTATGGATTATTTAAAATTTTTTTTTGCATATTTAACAATTTCAACAGTATCCTTTGGGAAAAGTAGATTACATATAGTTTTATAACTCAATAAATAATATACTATCCTTCTGTATAATACGTATGTCAAACAAATATTTAAGAAACACGTCAAAAAAACAAAAAAAAAACGTTTGTAATATTACGTGTATTTATTTAAATAATTGAAAAATGTGACTATATTTAAAATTAAAATTAAAATTTAAGGTCTACTAGTGTAAATACGCGTCATAGCACATCAGTGCACACAAGACGTATCTACGGCTTCAAGTGAACTTTTGTTTTGAGTACGATTTAGTTTCTTCAGTTTTATCGAAATATATATATCGTTAATGGCAAAGAAATTGAAAACTCCGGACAAAGGTTTATCTTTTGTAAATTCACTGAATTCCTGAAATAAATTTCGCAATATATTTACTCGAAAAATAGGATTTAAAAATCTCTAAAACGTGATAGTCCGTATAATCAAATACACTTACAGAATACAGGCTATGGGTAACGCCTAGGGGTTAACCGTTAAATACTACAGTTACATATTTAAATGTTAAGTTAGAAGTCATTGTTTTTAATTACTTTTAACTTGTGACAATTTTTCTTCAATGTGACGTGAACGTAACGAGTTATTATTAAAAATTACCAAGTTACTTAGAAAAGTTAAATTATATGGTAAATTGTTTTGTTCGAGTATATAAGATTTATATATAAGCAACAATGCTCAAAAATACAGCTGTTCAAGAAATCGTTGAAAACTACTTTAATTGCAATCAACGATTTTCGTGTATCTTTTAACGGATTAATTAAATTATTACTCGACGAAATAACATTTTTCTCAATTTTAAATATAGTAAATTTTAAACTAGACAAAGTACGAAAATAAATAAATAAAAAATATGTACATATTATTTTTGTAATTAATACCTACTTAATTTTATTTTTTTTCCAGTCAAATGATAACTATATTTTGAATACCTTACTTGTAATTACAAAAAAAAAAATATATATATATATATATATATGTTTATTCGTAATATACTAATATAATATTTAGAATTTTAAGACATTGTATATGGGTATATATGTGCATATTAGTTTTTCCTTGATAAAATTACTCAAGTACAAAAAATCTCGGGGCTCCAAAAAAGCGGTGGCCCTTGTGAACTGCACACTCAACACTACAGTAAATGTCGAACACTGATTTTAGGATTAAAATTGTTTGTAATAAAATTTGTTCGTATGCGGATGAATAAAATTATTGAAATGAACAAATTACATCTCAACAAGCTTGGTAGTCAACTTCCACTCGTTGTCAAATATTATTATTATTTATTTTTTTTTAATTTTGTAAAAAAAATTTTAATTTTACGAAAATTCAGAAATCCCACTCCATATTTATTTCCTGGATATATTTTAACCTGGCATAATAATACAAATGAACATTCATTCATTCATTCATTAGGCATCTTAAAGACCATTAAGGTCCATTGCCGCAGCAACAACATCCCTCCACTTCTCCCTGTCCCTTGACTCTTCTTCTCCATTCTCTATCCCTATCATTCTGAGGTCTTCCTTAATTCTATCTACCCACCGTTGTCTGGGTCGTCCTCTGGGCCGTTTTGTGTTCGGTCTCCATCTCGTTGTGTTCCCCAGTACTCCTTCCGATCTCCAAACATGACCTGCCCATCTTAATCTACTACTCTTCATAATTCCTATAATATTGGCTTCTCCAAATAACCTTCTCAACTCTTCATTTGTCCTAACTTCAAATTCACCTACATCATTCTTTTTTGGTCCATAAATTTTTCGAGTATTTTCCTTTCAAAACACCCAATTTGTTTTCGTCCGTTTTGGTGGTTGCCCACGTCTCGCTTGCGTATAGTACTATGGGTCTAATTAAAACTTTGTACAGTGTTATTTTTGATCTTCTTGAGAGTAATTTTGATTTGAACAGTGTTGATAGTCCAAAATAGCATCTGTTTGCTGTTATTAATCTTTCATTTATTTCTTCGTGACTATTCGCGTTTTCATTCACCCACGCTCCAAGGTATTTGAAGTGTTCTACTCTTTCAAATGAATAACCTTCTATTTCTAACTTTCTTGCCGTGTGATGTTTCCTGGATAATATTAAGTATTTTGTTTTCTCTTCATTTACGTTAAGACCGATTTCCGCACCTATCATACAAATGAACACACGCCAAAAATATACCTACCGAGTTACCTATTGAATAATCACAAAAGAAACGATCCGAACAACGTGAAACACAATAACTGGAGACGTGGAGATTTTGACCCACTTGGATAGTATTCTGAATACTTTTTAATTACTTTTTTTCGTAAGCATTTAATTAAGTTTTTTAAAAGCATTATGAATACAGTATTACAGTATATTTTTTAAATCTCCATCTTTTTTAAAAATATTATCTAGATCAAAATAATAACTTATTATTTAAATTATGTAAAAAGTAAAATTATTTTACCCAAGTCTGCCGTTATAATGACGCGTTGTCGTCAGCATAACTTATTGTCGCGACACCTTCTTTTACTCGTCACACGACTGTCGTTTTACATTTTATGGAACTTTACAATTGTTGATGCTTTTAACCATTTTAGACGACAGTGACCATTGTAATAGGGCCTTGTTTTGGTTTTTACGACAAGATACAACGATGTGAATTGTCTTTGTTTACGTCGCCATATCACTATATGGAGTGGCAGAAGAAATGACGTAAAGTTCCGTCAAATAAAGTTATGACCCGATACAAAGCCACTATAAATATGACGGTTCTCCGTTTATTTAATAACTCGCTAATATATTATACAAAATGTTATTTATAGTTATTTAATGTTCAATCGATTAAGGTAAAGTTTACTTGATATTACTATAATTTCATTACATTATAACGTAACATTGTCTCCCGTTTTGATTTTGCACATTTATTGGTTGTAATCACAAATGCAACTCTTGAAAATAATTCCAAAAAATATTTAGTTATATAAAACAATTTCATTGAATCCTGTTGCGGCTAAAAGAGCCAATAATATTAATTGACCATCATTTCTTGCTGACAAATATGAAAATAAAATAAAAAAATGTGTGAAAGAAAAACATTAGCGGGATGAATAATCAATAATTTACTAGTAGACATCACGCAGTGATTAGTGTACTGTATTATAAAAAAAAAAAAGATAATAATAAGAATTTAAGTATATACAAATATATATAAAATGTGTGTATATCCTAATAATGTAAAAAATTACAATAAAACATAATAAAACGGGGAAAAACGGCCACGCGCGGGAACCCTTGCAATTACTATAAACATACAATACACTTAGATTAAACATTATTCGATTAAAATTTGACTATAATACAATATAATGTAAACGAAACACACGTATATAATAATACGAAACGAATTAACAATTATACATTTTTTTACCTTGAGTAACGAATTATTGAAAAAATTATCAGCAACGAAATACGTTTCAATACAAACAAACGATTTATTTACGACAAATAAAAAAGGAAACACCGCATTGTCCAGCGAGGACGATTTGATATATTGAGAATTAAAATAATTAATTAACAAAAACGGAGATTTTCGCGAAACAAAATAGAACGAGGTAACGAAGCGAATGCAGAACCGAACGAATACACAGTCAGGGACGCCCGGAGGGGGGGGGGGCCAAGGGGTGCGGTTGCACCCCTTGAGATTTTTCCTGCAACGATACATAAAAAAAGATTAGCCATTTAGGGGGTGTGGGACAAAGCCCCCACGGCTTATACTGCCTCCAATAATATTTTTGCACCTACTGGCATATTCTTCTGCGGGCGTCCCTGTGCACAGTGACAGTAATTTTAATACATTTTAATAATAGTGAACGGTAATAATGATATCGCGATTGAAACTTATCAAATCGCTATATTATATTATATTACTGTAATAATTATACATGAAATAATACATTTTAGATACTTTACGTCACGAGCAAATCCGAACGTTTACTCCCATTTCATTCGTTTAAACATGGCTTGCGTCAAAACCAACCGATGATTTTTCTTTTTCTGGTCGAAAATAATGACAAAACACGGTACTTAACAAAACTGCAGTTATTTCAGAGAAAAATGGTAATTGGTGAATGGCGTATTATTTTGTTGGCCTTGCAGTTTATTTGAAAATAATTTAAACAAAATTCAACTTCCAACAGAAGATTATAATGATTGGAAAAATGTAAATCAACGTTTCGTGTTTATTATTTTCAGCATGGAAACAGTATAGAGGACATAAAAATTCAATTATAACTGTAATAAAATTACGAGATAAAGAATTCGGAAGAATCGATAACAATTTAGTACTACAACTACAGCAAGAAACTATGTACTGGAGAAGTGTTTTGAAAAGAGTAGTTGCTA
This sequence comes from Slavum lentiscoides, assembly GCA_032441835.1. Classification (NCBI taxonomy): domain Eukaryota; kingdom Metazoa; phylum Arthropoda; class Insecta; order Hemiptera; family Aphididae; genus Slavum; species Slavum lentiscoides. The sequence goes on along the minus strand of CM063706.1, from coordinate 34,230,746 downwards.
CAATAAAATCACTAACTTCTCATGGATTACCGTAACGTGGTCATAACTCTAATTCCGGCTCTGATCACAAAGTGGAAAGAGTAGAATGTTGTCTTTAGAAATATAAGCCAGATTCGATCCATTTTTAGTAGGTCATATTGCACGTTCTGGTAATAAGATAATAAAAAAGTAGAAGAAAAAATTTAATAATTTTAAGTACAATTAATTTGTAAATTGCGAAAAAAAAAGGTATTAAGTAAATTTTAATTTTCATTAATAATGTATCTTTTTTTTATAGAAGATAATATAACTAATTGTATATTTTATAAATAATTTTAGGAGGGATGGGGTAGAAAAGGCGACGAATTGGAAAGTGTCTATAAGCGGAAGGTTATGTTTTTCACACAACACATACCCCCAAATTAGTCTATTTACGTTTGGGATTTAAATCTAAATATGAAAATTTTACCGAACAAAATATGAAGAGAATCGACAAATCATGATGTATATAATAAAAGTTAAATACACATATATTTTTAAAAAAAAAAAACATTATTTCTTTGTAGATTTTTTTGATTCGTTTTGAACAATCCAATAATATGACGCATCACGCTTCGGTGACTGCGAGAGTAGTCAGATGACGCGATACATTGTGAAAAACGGTCGATAGATAGCGTCTACCTCAAAGGCTATAATTAATCGTATTTAATCGTGTGAAATATATGTAAATTTTGAATAACCTCTCGTACTAATGAGTGGTTCAAATTATACAGAAGTAGGGCCCAAAATTATTGTTTTATTCAACCTTTTCTTTTACTACTTTTTCCTTCCTCTACCTCGTAACGGTGTTTCACTTAAAGTGCAACCGTGGCCTTGAGGTAAGGAAGGTAAAGTAGTAAAAAGTTCATTTCGTTCGCGGTGTTTCACCATCTTGGTGCAACCGCGACTACGATATTTTTATTTGTTATTCGTCGTAACGGTGTTTCAACGTAGGTGCAACCGAGACGCACGTAGTAATCGTTTAAAATCGTTATTAATATGTAATTTCTTATAAAAACCGTGACGTATATATACATTGTAGTAATATTTAAATTTGTATAAAAGACTATAATTTGTGTTTAAATAAACCATTGACGTAAGTGCAAACCAAACGTTTTAATTTCTTCTTTATTCAGTGTTGAACTACATTTACCGAGTGAAGATAAAAGGAAAAACCAGGTAATAATTAATAATAAACATAAATTCAAAGGGTAATAAAATTCGATAGATTTAAAATAACCCTATAATTATTCGAAGCGGCTAAAACCTTGTACAAAATAAAATCTTTAAATTTAAAAGAGGGAAAACGTTTCAAATATAAAAATTTACAATTTCGTACTACTTGTAAATTGTCGTAGTTTATACAGTTTTTTTAGGACCTGGGTGAAAACAACTCAGTTATAAATCTAAAGCGGCAATACTCCATGCCAAAATAAGTCCTCGTGCAAAAATAAAATAAATGACCAGCAAAAAAAAAATATATATATATATATATATATATATATATATATATACACACATAAAACTTCGTGACAAACCAATCTGAAGGCACTTGAACACGAACACTGTATGTGCGCACTGTTGTTATAATAATATTATATCGACTCGCAAAAAAACTTATGACGGTGCAGCAACAAGATATCACAAAAGATAATGCGACATAATGTAATATACATTATACACGTTTGGCCAATTATTATTATAACCGTGAAGGACAGAGGAAATCCACCACAAATGCATATTATTTTACAGAAATAATTCAAAACGACAATATTTCACAATGCAACATAGTGATCGTAAAAATAAAAAAATTATTATTATTTTGATCGTATAAAATGGTATCAGTTTACGACCGGCAAATACCATTGATTTATTTAAGTTCGGAAAGCCGTTGTTACTATATTCTAAACAGACAATTTTATTCATCGTTAACCTATACGTCATAAACGCATTTTCTTCGTGTAATGTGGTCGGTGAGGTGACCAGTCGTGATATGCATATATTTAATCCGGGTAAGGATTTCAGTCCTTTATTTTTTTATATCTAACCAATAAACCTAATAATCGTGACCTGGGTCACAGCATAACGAGAAGATTTTATTTCTAAACAATAAGAACTGTATTTATACATTATTATTGAGAAATTCAAGACAATGCATATAGTGTTGGCTAGTTGTAAAACATAGCTTTCTTCGCACAGAACTTTAAGCATTAATCAAATTACAACTTTAAAACTTGTTAAATATGTTTGTTCTTTTAGGTTATTTTTTGTTTTCCATTACATCAAATGATTTTAATGTCAATATTTTTTGTTTTTTTGCAGGCATTAAACACATTATATACGGACTATTTATAGTTCATTTATTAACTATCCCCATTTTAAAAACATTTTACCAAAACAACATACACGTGTGTTATTATTTATTACACTTCACAAGTCGTTATAATTATGTTATATAAACCATGTTATGGAGAGGAGGGGGTATGTTTTTAAAAAGAACAATAAATTGCTTCAAGCAGACAATGTGATATCTACTTATACATTTTTGTATAAGGTATAAAATATATTCAATTTTTTTTTTCGAAGTATTATTTGTTTATATCTGCCGTTTTATGGCTTTGCTTTTTGCGATTTTAAATAAACTTTTCTTTGTATTCTAAATGTAAGAACCTATAGGACATCATTTAATACACAGTCCTATATATATATATATATATATAATTATTTTATTATGGTTCGTCTTCCATACATATAGTTACATAAATAATGTAGTTATGAAAACATATATTTACATAAATAATATTTAAATGTTCAAAAGTGTACTTTAATAATGACTGTTATATTTAAAGTGATTGTCAATGGTAGACTAGTAAATTCTAATGATGGATCGTGAACGGATTTATTGTTAAATTCTATATTATTTACGGTTCTAGGACAAATTGGTTTCCGTGAAAAAAGGATGTATATGAACAATTAGTTACCAAAAAAATTATACAAATACCAATAAAATAAAATAAATTATATCAATAATATATTTAATTTATTTTAGATAAATTTAAACAAACGCTGTTTTAAATTGTAAATAAATAAATTACAAAAAAAAAATTGTATGAAAAGTTCGTTATTAAATAATTAATTTATGTTTTATTATAAAGGTTAGTCCGTACAAATAACTAAAAAGCTTTCCTTTTGAAAAATGTATATTAAATGAATTACAAATTGATTGTACATTTTTTTTTCTTTTTCACTTAACACGTTTAAGTTCAAAAAAATATTATCATTTTTTTTTTTTTTTAAGTCATCCTTACTTGTCACATAAATCATTTGTAAAGACTCAACAAACATATGAATAATTTATTGTTTTATTCGTATATTTTAAAGTTTGTTGTTGAAGGCCTTCGATACATTGTTTGTGCGAGCAAATAAATATACAATTTTTATTTAAGATTTCATGTTTATTTATAGATAATTAAAAAGAATACACTTTTCGAGATCGTTTCATATTTTATATTTTTATTCCTAAATATTTTTAAACTTATATTTTAAACAATTTATTTTGGCGACCGATTATCTGCGTACAAAATTATTAGGGAGACCGATTTTATTTTCCGCATACTTCGCTTATTCACGGGAACTAATTGTCCATTTACTATATGTAATGCTAAATTAGCAAATGGTCTTCAGATACATTTTACGGTCGAGCAGTAAACCTAAATTGTTAACCTAGCTGACTTGGCGTTTTTGTTGAAAATTATGTATATCTGTATATATGAATAGTAATAATTAATAACCTATATTATGCAAAACTGCTATTAAATGCTACACGAAATATCACAATTTACAAATTGAAAAAAAAAATACTATATTAATTCAATTTTTAAGATAGAAATATTTTAGGAACAATGCGAAATATTTATAATTCATAATCATTTTCTAATTTCTTCTACTAGTAAATGCAATACGGTGATTTACAGGTAATAATATTTCCATAACTAATACTTAGTCAAAGTAAGGGCTCCGATGTTATAACAATTATTTTTAGATTGCGATTTAAATTATTACATAATAATATGTACTTATTAACGTATTATATTTATATATTATGGTATTTAAAATTGTACTTGACAATTTTTTCTTATTTTTATTACAATGCCAAATAAAATTTGCTTTTTTGGGTGTAATAAGTTTAAAAAATTGTCTGTTTTCAGTGTACCAAAAAATGAAAATTTAAAAAATGAATGGGTGAAATCTTTGGGAGTTACAAAATTTGAAATAAATGACGTAATTTGTGAAGAACATTTTTCGGTTGATGAAATTAAAAAAAATAATATTATTCTTGATAATGTAGGAAACATTATGTACTCAGTAAGTAACACAATGAGTAGTTTGTTACTTGCATATTTATTAGAATGTACTTTTATTAAAATACATTATAATATTAATGACTATACAGTGTTTGGAACATTCCTTTTAAAATATTTTTATTTATATAATAAATTAATTTCTTTCCAAATGCTGTTCAAATGAACATTTCTTAAAAATATTATATTTACGTCATATTAAGGCTACATTACCATAATGTTTAGATTCCATTATTACGGCCTCGTTTACAGCCAAATGCTGAACCACAATTATTTTCAGCTCGAAAACGTTTGAAATTTAATAATGTAAGTTCTAAAAATAAAGTAATACTATAACAATAATAGGTATATTATAAAAAATATATGACCATTAAACTTAACCAATTTCATTCTTAGGTAGAAAACGTAATTCAACAATCTACATCATCAGACGCATGTGAACCTTTATTTTTTGATAGCCATGAAAATGTAAATATAAAACTATAATTTATTAATTTATTGTCAACATAGGTATTTTATACAAATTTCTTATTAAATTTTTAGGAATTACCTTGTGAAAATGTAGTCAATGTTCTTTCTTTGGATAATGAAGTAATTAAGAGTACAATTGTTCCTAATTATAAAATAACAGTACAAAAAGAAGTAAGATATAATCAATTTATTAAATATTGAGTTATATAACTTAAGAAAAAAAATGTTTTTATAATAAAAATATAGTAACTTAAATATTTATATACATTGGATAATATATTACAATTATTTACAGATTATACCTACTAAAGCAACTTATATACAATGTGATCATAACCTTTTATTTCATAAATTAAATACATGGAAATTAAGCTTACCCCCAAATTGGCATACATATTTATCTCACGACAAAAAGTTCTTTGGTGTATCTGAAACAGTTTTTGTTGAAAAAGGAGGCATTTTAAATTCATTTATGCGAAAAACACTCATTATAAATGAAGATTTAAATGTAATTTTGAACATTTTGGGTAAAAATATAAATAGTGATAATTTTCTTAATTCTTTCAATAAACTCGAAAGTCAAGAACAGTTAGAAAACTTAATAAATGAAATAGCTTCAATTAAAATATGCAGAGAACTGGATTTATTGTACTCCCATAAGTAAATTCCTAATACGTATAATAACAATATTTTTTTTTTTTTTTATTTAGAACTCTTAGTATATACTATTAAGCTCGACAATTAATTGAAAGCACAAAAGAAAAAAAAAATATATATATATATAGCATAATAAATTAAAAAAAAAAAATAATAATAATAATAATAATAATGAAAAAAAAAACTATTAATAATAACAACAATGATGATAATAAAGTAATCATAAAAAGTGACCAAATTAAGAACAAATTATATAATAAATTTCATACATAAAAAAAAAGAAGAGAAAAAAAAAAACAACAAAGTAAAATATAAATATAAATTAGATAGAGAGTAATAACAATATTTAATACTAGTTTATTTTACATTTAATTATTTATTTTTATTACAGATCTAATCTTTTTTTAGTTAAGGATATTATATCTGATACCATGCTAATAAAACGTCATTTAAATTGTCCTATAATAATCCCAAATGGTTATCACTGTTTATCATGTGCAAGAGCTAAAAAAACAATTAACCAACATAGAGCTCGACAATCTAAAACTTTGACAAAGCGTATAACAATAAAAACTACACCAAAAAGTAAAAGATAAATTGAAATGTTACGTAAAAAAAGTGAAATACAGAGAAAACAAAAAAATCGCTATAGACATAAAATAAACCTATTAACAAAAAATATGGATATGTTGCATAATGAATTACAAAATATGTCTCAAAATAATATTGAACAAAAATTAACAGAAATTAACTGTCCAGTATACCAAAAAACAATTGTCCAAGAAATATTTAATGCAGCAAAGGTAATATTATAAATACAAAATACTTATACAAATATCTTCTTCTTCTTCTATATACGACTACTAAGATCTTACTGACCAACATATAGCTTTTCACTCTTCTCTATTCACTGCTAATTCCATTTTATACAAATATATTCCATAAAATATATTTATACTTTTATGAAAAACAGGTCAGTAATTCCAAAGGCAGACGTTATTCTGATGAATGGATAATGCTTTGTATGTTGTTGCACATAAGATCACCAAGTGGCTATAATTTTTTAAACAGAAATGATGTATTGCCACTACCCAGTGTCAGTTCTATACGACAATACTTGGCATTAATAAATACAACTTGTGGTTTTGATCCCAATTTTTTTGAATTGCTAAAAAAATACTTAAAAAATAAAACCACATTTCAAAAACATGGAATTCTTTTGGTAAATGAAATATCTGTGAGAGAAGCTCTTACCGTATGTTCTAAAAGCTTAACTTATAAAGGTTTAGTAGACTACGGAGAAGACTATAAGGCCACAAGTATTAATGAGAAGGCAACTAGTGGTCTAGTATTTATGTTTCAGCCACTTGCTGATAACTACTCACAACCAGTTGCCGTGTTTGCCTCTAAAGGACCTGTAATTGGAACGGAATTAGCCAAATTAATAGTTAAATGCATAATTCTTTTAGAACAAGCAGGTGCCTTTGTTTATGGTATTGTGTCTGATGGAGCTCAGACCAATAGAAAGATGTGGTCTGAACTTGGAATTAATGGACATATGGGCTCATTAAAAAATTGGTTTAGTCATCCACTTGTTGACAGTAGAAAAATATATGCATTTTCAGACACACCACACTTGTTCAAAAATGTCAGAAATAAATTGTATAATGATAAATCATTAAAGGTACATTCCATATATTTATTACTTTTTAGCACACACACATATATATATATTTGTGTATTAACTATAATTTTTGTTGCAGCTTATTTTAGTTAAATGCTACATAATCTTTTAATCATTTTTAAAAATAAAAATGAGCAACTAATTGTTTTGTTTATTTTTATAAATTTAGATTAATGGCCATTATATTCGTTGGCAACATATTACTACATTGTATGAATAAGATAGCCAATTACCCGGAAATCTGAGAGTGTGCCCAAAATTGTCATAAAATCACATAAAACTTAGTATTTCAGATAAAATGAGAGTTCGCTTGGCTACTCAAGTATTAAATTTATCTAGATCAGGTTATATATACGCATAACTATGTATTAATATTATATTTTACTTATAGGTCTTAAGTAATTCAGTAGCTGATGGTTTACTATTTTATAAAACATATAATATTGCTAACTTACATGATTGTGAACATACAGCTATGTTTTGTCGGAAATTCAACGACTGTTTTGATGCTCTCAATCGTAAATTTAGCGTAGAAGGACTCAGGGTGAATGGCAAAGACTATCAAGTAAAGAAGCAAATTTATTATACAAATAAATCTTTAATTAGTTTAATTAGGTAACATGAGTTTAATATGAGTTAACTGGTTTTCATAATTAATTGCAGTTTCTTCAGTCATTTTTAATTTGGTTGGATGATTGGGAAAAGGAATATGTGGATGGAAAGATAAATAAATCTGAATATTTATCAGACAGCACTGTATGTGGTCTGAGAGTCACAATTCAGTCTACAATGGATCTCTCAAAATACTTGAATTTGTGCTGGAACTTCAAATATTTACTAACTGGAAAAATCAACCAAGATAAACTTGAAGTAAATAACAATAAGAATAAATGCATGTAGCAAAAAATACAATAAAGACATTTTTTTTACCTAGATGTTTTTTGGAATAATTCGCCAAGCTGCAGGGTCTAACGATCATCCATGTACACCGACATTTCTCCAACTATACAAATTATTATCAACGTACAGCATTTTAAAACCTCCTAAAAGTGGAAACTGCTCAGTAAATAATGATTCTCCATTAACTCCCATCATTTCATTATCAGATTTAAAAGACATTTACCATCCAGAAAAAACAAATTTAGTAGAGGATCTAAAAAAAAAAATGAATATAATAATTGAAGAAAAAGATTGGGAGTTTAATGATGTGGTAGAACATAATTACACAAAAACTGAGGTTATAGATTGTTTGATATATTATTTAACTGGTATGTATATTATTAATTATAAAAAAGTAATTTACTAATAAAAATAATACAAACTTTTATAGGATATTTATCAAAACAGTTACTGAAATATATCAAAGACTGTGACCTTTGCAAATCAGCTTTTGTTGTACCACGAGTGCATTCAGAGCAGTTATCTGCAACTTTGGTGAATCTGAAAACTAAAGGTCGATTAATTCATCCCAACATTTTTTTCTTCAACTTCATAAAAAAAATTGAAGATAGTTTTTCCAAAAACTGTTCATCCGTCAACGTTTTTGAATTAATTGTAACAGATTTAATGAAAGAAACCTCTATTAGTTTTCCTTGCTCTATTCATGGTGAGAACATAGTTGCATTTGCAATTATGTATTATATAAGAATGCGAATGAAACAGTTTGCACACCAGGAAAATAAAAATAAAATTACAGAAAACAGAAACAAAAAAAAAGTAGCTAAGTTTTGTTTAACATAAATACTTTTTAATTTTATATAATATATTAATTTATTATGAACACGTTATTTTACACACATTTTTTATTAAATCTTTAGGAATTACCTTATGAAAATGTAGTCAATAATGTGTTTATGTTTCTCTGGATAATCATTAATCAACAATCTACAATGTATATTAACATTTAATTACATAACCTCAAAAACGTCTAGACTGTAGCGCTTAACGGTATAGTGGTCATGATGCGAAATGTATTCGCCTCATTAAGCGGAACATCGATATTAAAACAATGTATATTGTTTCTTATCAAGATAAAATTTCCTATCATGATAAAATAATATAAATATTAAAGGCGCCAAATTTAAAATAGACCAATCAAAATCGTCAATTTGATACCGGGTCCAAAACAGGGTGCAGTATGTTAATATGCCGCCCGGCCTAAATCGCGTAGTCGCGCATGTGTTTGCGCCGCGGACGATTGTCGTTTGTCTGTTATTACACGCCATTGTGTACGTTGCGGTTTCTACGCGTTTTCGTATTTATCACGGTTCGCCATTCTCTCGTTCGTGGCTAGTGTTAAAAAAAAAATATTTATTGTAATGTAGGCCGCACTGGACCCTGTACGACAGTGAGCGTCGACTCGTACTTCGTCGCTGTCAGCTTTTAGTCCGCGCGCGCGCGCGCGCGTAGTCGTATGGCCGTTTGTGTGCGCCTATTGTTTTCATCTTTGGTTTGCTGTAACCATAGACCTATTAACTATATGGACTGCGCCTTCTACACCCCCTGCCATGTAGAAAAATCAGACAACATCAGATAAGCAAAAAGGGGTGTTATGGAAGAGAAAATAAAAGTAAATTTGTTTATTCCATTACTTTTTTTAAGTTGGATAACAGATAATTTAATATGGACAAATTTTATTATTCAAAATTATTCAAAGATTATTTTATTATATATATATTTTTTAAACTTTTATTTATAAACTTACAATCTGTAAATTAGTATTACAATAAGCATGCATGCGGAATATACTTTACGACTTGGACAACATGAGAAAAGCAGCCACCCAAAGGTGACACTTTATAAAATGATAAGGTTATTATAATATACTAAAAATAAACTTAAAATATATCAAATTAATTATTGATGTTGAAAGTGTATGATGGTCCAGGTTTATTAAAACTATCACACTGTTTATCTAATTGAATAAATTCGAAATATTTAACAACAGAATGTATAAAATACACACATATATATATAATAATAAATTACAATCATTGAAAACGTAAACACACTCCTTAACGTCAAATAACGAAGGTACTGCATTTTTAACTAATGATAATGTTTTTGATCTAACAGATTTAATAAAATATGTTTTTTCGAAGTGTTTACTACATACTAAACTATTATTACTAATTTTAAAATCGGGATAAAATGATTTTATGCGTTCTTGCCAAATATGTCTAAGTTCTTCAGATGTTGGAAACCTATTGTTAAACACCAAATATATTGATAAAAGATTAAAGTGAAAAATAAAATTTAATATATTTATAATATTACTTGTGTAATTTAATATTATGTTCTTTCGAAGCAACACCTTTACATAGTGGAACTGAACATATTTTGACCATTGTGACACAAAACAGAGTATTGATCAAATATAAAATAAACGCGTCGGGAATTTGGACGCAAAACAATGTAAAGTTACTATAATTCAAATTTTGTTATCTGTACCGGGAATCGTCAAATTGTAGAAAGTAATGGAATAAACAAATTTAGTTTTGTTTTCTCTTCCACGATACCCCTTTTTGCTTAACTGATGTTGTCTGATTTTATTTTGCCCTAGGCGCAGTCCATATAGTTAATAGGTCTATGGCTGTAACGTCGTGTCGTGTAATAGTAGTGTATACTGTTATAATCGTTTGGCATCTCGTCTCGTTAACTAAAAGTGATATTATTAATAAATAAAAGTAAATTACATTAAGTGTTCGTCTGTATTATTTCATTTTTTTTTTTCGGTAGCCTGACCGCAGTCAGGGGGTGGACACTTCTGGGCGGCGGGCCGATAACAGAGAATCAGTCGCCATTTTATTTCAGGTAGTTTTTATCAAATTTGTTTTGTGATAAGGTACATATATATCGTTTCATTCTGTATTCCTGACTTCTGTGATATTTACTGTACACTGTACCGCTGTATAAAATACCTATTTTAATCAATAACATATTTAATTTTTACTAGATGGGTCACACTGCGTTACCTGAAACAAAATGGCCGACTGATTTTTGCCGCCGTCCTATACCACTCATGTTATTTCTTATCAGTGTCCATTCTGATTGTTTTATTCTGTGCCGCAGTTAACTGTTACCACAGATTAATATTTTAGGACAACAACCTATACGGTACCACACGCAACACATAGAACGATCGTGGCGTGAGTTAAAATTAATATTAACTCGTTGTAATTCAAAAGACGTTGCGGATTCATACATCGGCGAATGGATGTACCGTACAAATATCTTAGAGCGGTCAGGCAATGTAGAGGCACAGTTTAAAAAATTTATGGCAGATATAGCACGGGCATATCCAGGTGTAGGATACCAACCAATGACGAGAGACACTGGGAACTGTCAATGCCCAGAGTGCTGAATTCAAAAGGTAAAATAAAAATAATACAATAAATATAAAGACTGCGTGGTGAAAAAAAATGCTAGCTAATTTTTTTTTCTTTTTTGTTCACAGATAATGTGCTCTATTATAAAACGGTCCTTTTCAGGACCAACATTAAAAATGCCCTTTCCAGGGCCACCAATTTTTAAGATCTTTTTATTATTATATTGTATAACACAAAAATATGTTGTATTATATTATATATTAACAATAATTAATGCAAATTAATGTTAATGATATGTGTATAATTGTAACAACAATCACATATTGTATGTTGCAATTTATTATAATATCGTACAAACTCACATATTATATTAATTATATAATCTAGAGAAACGCTTCTATATTTCGGTGCTCACCACCACAAATAAAATTCTGTTCAGTTCCAAAATGAAAGTCGAAAAGACGCGTAGCATATACGAACAGTCAAGTAATCCATAGACGAAAAAAAGAAATTGGATTTTTTTTGGATACATCCACTATTGTCTGACCGTTTTAAAAAAAGGTGTATGTTTTATAACTATGTAAGAAAGTACGAAAATAAAATTTTTTGAGTATTCACTACAAGCAGAGTTTTAGATTGTCAGCCGATTTTCAATTTCCAGAATAAACTTTTCTGTGTCGAAGCGGCTATGCATATTAAAAATATTGACAACGTGATAAAAAAACAACGTCAACATGCGCCACTGGCAGTGGGTCGAATTCGTTAGTTTTTACATTAAAGCAATATAATTTTAAATTATGGCACCGCTCTTCTTGTCACGTCTTAATCGTGTCTGGTCGCTCAAGCTTTAATGAGTAGCACGGCCGACTTGGTGGCGCCACCACTTGTGAAAACCTAAATTTTTGTGGTGGCACCTAAATCTTGTGAAAGAGGCCTAATATTTATATATTAAAGCCTCTCTCGACATCAATACTCACTACAGAACGGTGTATAAGTGTATTAAACTGCATAGTTTCATTCTGTGTATATATCAGTGGTGTAGCCAGGATTTTTATTTGGGGGGGGGGCTGAGGCTGATAATTATTTAATTTATATGTTAATTATTAATATGTATTACGGTACCCATTAAAAAACTGATAATTTATTCATTTCGGGGGCTGCAGTCCCATCAGCCCCCCTTGGCTACGCCACTGGCGTATATATATATATATATATATATATATAATGAACATTTTTATTCATTATGAATTTCTAAACATTTTTTTGACGAATATTCAAAATGTATTCGAAATATTAACTGATATAAGTATTCGAATATCTTATAATCGGAATATTTTGTTTTATTAAAATCTGGTTAACACGCACTTGGAAATTATTCTTAAAAACCCCATTAAAAAATATTTGCTAAGATATTTTTTAATTTTCGTTTTGATTTTTTATTTAATTATTATATTGTCGATATAAATTTATGGAAATTTAACGTTCGTCTTCAGCAATTCTGGTAAAACTGCTTGTTGCGAGTGCGGGCAACGGGTTTAATGTGCACGCAGTATATACGCTACAACGTGAGCGGTAACAATACAATCATATTTATATACGGGCTTGAATTTAAAAAACCTTTCCATAAACATTTTAAACAGAAAATAAAAGTCCTTGGAACAGAATATATTCGAAAAATAATACGCTATTTCTAGTACATATGTACGATTTATTTTAAATAATATTATAATCCATAAGGCATTATCATATTATAATTTATAAACAAAAAAACAATCGTTAAATCAATTTTAAATAAGATGACGACCAACCATGTAGTAAATTAATTTTTCAACATAGTTATTGAAAGTAAATAATATTTTGACGTCTTCGCCTTTTATACATTGTTTACAATAGAAATCTTCATTTTATAAATATATAGTAAACCATTTTCGTTTATCATTCTTGTAGGTACGCTGTGTCATTGCTTGAACAATAATATTCACAAAATCTTTCCGCCGCAAAACACATCTCAACTCATCCATATAAACGTATCAAAAAAATTGTATTCACCCTAAAATCATAATGACTAAATTAAAACCATATTTTTCATTAACCATCAAGTTCGATTATTATTGAAATGGACTCCCTAAGAAAAATATTTTTTCAAACTAAAAAATATGTTTATATAAATTTCAAATTATAATAAATTGTTAACTTTAATCATACAATTATTGTAATGAGAGGAATTTAAAAAGCAATTCTCAAAATTATTTTATATTCGAATTTGGAAATGTGAACTAAAGACATTTTAATATATTCGAATTAATCAAAATTAGATTTTAAAATATGAATATACTTAAAAACTAATTTTTAAATACCGCATATTATTTTTGATTAATTAGTTAATAATATTTAAAAATACAAACAAATAAGATACCTAAAATTATCTACAGCATAACATCAACAAATCGTAATTTCATTTAATAACACATTATTTAACCCCACATGCATTCGTCGTATCCTAAATACAACACTCCGTATCCTTTTATTAACATGGGCAATTGATCTGTAATTAAAACATATTTAAGCATCAAATGTTAATATATTGATAATAATATAATAATTAATATTATAATATGAAATATTTCGAGTTCAATTGGCACGACGAAACATTAGATAAGCTAGGTCACCTTGTGTGGATGTGCCATATAATATTATAGTAATAAAAACAATTATATAAAATATATCAATATCAGTATGACGGATACCGGGGTTATTCATTGAATTTTTTATCGCATCTTCATAATTTTTCACATAAAACATCAATTCCTGTTCTAAAATATTTATATACTCGTAATTAATTGTCCACATATAATAGCTTTTTCCTATTAGATTCAATTGTTTAAAACATAAGTCGTAGCGTTTTAACGTTAAAAGAACTCTGTTAAATATCGACTTTTTTGAGTAATATGGGAACCAACGTCTAAAAAATTAATATTAGTTTATTACAGTAATGTTATATACCGTTGACAAATTGTGATGACATACTTGATCAACTTTTCTATATCAAATACTGATACAAAGTCACTAGGCGAGTGTTTAATTGCCAAATAAATTAAATGAATCCACTCGAATGGTGGACAAACCTAAAATGTTCATTCATATTGTAAATATTTCTTGTGTGAAATATACACTTATACTGTGCTGTTGTCTTTCAAAATATATTTACTAAAAAATAATTTATCTATATAATTTATGCATCTCGAAGATGACCCCATAAGAATACCGTGTTTATCACCAATATATTTTGAATGCTTTGGACTACAGAAGTACAGGACCACACTTATACATATTATATAACATTATATTTAATGTGTATAATTACGTATTCTTGGGAATTTGAATCATTTTGAACGAAATCTGTGTTTAAAAACTGTCCATTGTTGTTGGTGTCACCCTCAATTAACAAAATATACTCTATCGTTTCGTTTGTGTGTTCACCACCATCAATCATATACTTTGGACATATCCCTTTGGTCACTATATCTTCAGCTTCTTTCAGCGCGTTTCGATTAAACCAATCGTTTACTTTTTCTTTTATATCAGGGTTGGACCAGTCTAGACCGCGACTGTGCCGGCTGGGACTCCGACACTGAATATCTGCTTCCTCATTTTTGACCAATTCATTACATTTACAAGCAAAATCGTAAATGGTCTTATTCTCATCGAATGACCATAAACAATATAATTCGTTTTGATACTGTAAGAAAAATATGATAATCAATAGAATGAGGAAAAATTTAACTTCCATATCATTATTTTTGGCTTCACATACACGTTCATATTCTTCTAACAAGTTCGGTAAATCTTCATCTATAATACTAGTGTTATAATTATTGTTTGTTAATGTAATCTTTTCATTGGAATTTTCTGTACATTTTCTCATTTTATCTTCCCCTTCCCTGAATATTTTTAGTTTTTTACTAATACTTTCGATATTTTGATCGTTTTCCAAATGCTGAAGCTTTCTTTTTCCAAATAATGTAAGATAACGCTCTGGTAATTTGCTCATGTTGTTCTCTGCAAACAATTTATGTTTCACAAATAATTTTCATTATAAAATTTACATTGTAATCAAAGTTGATTATTTATTTTTAACGAAATATATTGGGCCGACAGTAGATGATGTAGTTCAGCTTCGGTCAAATTGAAAAAGGACTGTCCGCGCAGACAAAACCGCTGATCCGCTGCACGAACTCTGTACAAATGCTTCATTCTAGTTAGACCGAATGCTGCTCACAGCAGCGGACCAGCCTATTCCGCGGCGAACTTATGGGAAGTCTTAATTTTACACGAAATTCGCGGCGTACTAAAGTAGTTACGTACAAGTTTATCGAAATAATATTAAAAACCTGGTTGAAACACAACCATGATTAAAAACAAAATAAAAGATAAGAACTCTTCTTTTTCATTGGTTTCATGCACCTATTTTCTTCCATTTTGTCTTGCTTGATTCAAAGCGAATAGAATAGAAATAATTTTTCTTCGTCGAATCAGATGCTAGGCATTTTGAACACGAAAAATAGAAAAAACGCAATACACATATTTTGATTGCGACTGTTCTTACCACCGGTTCACCAGTGAAAAGTTATCCGCATTTTGTTTGACTATACTAAATTCCTAACCCGCTACAGACTGCGGACTGTCCGTTTGCGAGAACAGTCCGCTTACAGTTTGACCGAGCTTCGAGGACCAGCGGTCAACGTAATTTGATACATTTTTAAAATTTTAATTAGTTCTATTCATTATAAAAATATTTACAAATTAAATCGTTATATCAAAAATTAATTCTACAATTACTCAATCTTCATGAATTGGTATAAATTAATGAAAAAGATTTATTAATAAAAATAAATAATTTTACGGTTAAAGTTTTTAGAATTTTTATAAACTACCTTGAGTATCTTCAAAATTATAAAGTTTAACTATTTACAGTTGTATAAGAAATATAAATATTATTTATACTTTGACAATGAAGATAATTCACCCAGCTACATATGTATAATACTACAAATTTTGAGTAAACTAGTTTTTCTTCGAAAGATTCTATTTTAATAAGAAAGTAATAATAATAAATAAATAAATACGAATCATGTATTCACGAAGTAATGCAATTTACCAAAATATGTAACATATATATATATATATACTATGAAAATAGATTGAAAAAACACAATTTACTATATATATTAAGAAAACTGAATAGCAAATTAGACTTACCCATTATAATGACTTTAACAGCCAAATTGTATGACCAAGTATACTTTAGTCTAATATAATTGGAAATTTATAAATTTCGAATACCAGACACTCAGTAGAACTCGTATTTTTTACAAATAGCGTAAACGTATCAAAAATATAAACATATAATATATAAACGGTACGGTAATAAAAAATTTATTACTTGTTATATTATAAATAAGATATTAAGTTGTGAAGCGATATATGCATATCAACGAAGAAATACTCATTTTGTTGATTTAAAAAAAAAACACATCAAATCGTGTTTTAATGAATACAATATTATAAAAAAATAACATATGCAAAAATATTATGTATAATATACCCAGTATCAGAAATATTTTAAAATGTAAAATATGCTATTTAAATTTTTGCTTAAATGCACATACATTAAAAAAATCATTTCTTGACTTAAGAAAAGCATAATGCTTTTGTTGTTACATTAAATTTAAAAAATTTAATTTCCTAGTTTTACGTCTAACGCATGGGATATACATTGGAATTGTACAGGAAAACAAATTGAAAAACAATAAATATATTTAAGTTATTCTTTCAAAAATTGACCATATGCTCAGTGCCTGTCCAGTTAAAGTTGAGATATTAGAAACATTGTCATGAATGAAAAATTAATAAAACATTAATGAAATCCCTTCTAATTACATTTTCCAAAGCTGTAATACCTTCATCTAATGAAGCGAAATTGTTAATGACAGCAGAAAACGAAGCTTAAGAGGAGTTAAATCTTATCCTCCCATAGTACCCGAAAATGAGTTGAAAGTGACTGATACATAACAAAAGGTGAAAGTTCTCAACCATTTTTATCAAACAACAATGAAATTAATGAAAATAGGATTATAATTTGTTTCATCTACTGAGTGTTTGTAGGTATTACGAAAACGTCAAAATATTTGTGTGCGGATGGAACATTTTCAACTGCACCTATACAGGCTTTAATCGAGTTTACTTTATTCATATTAAAATGGGCTCAGTTACAATTCCTTCGGTGTATATAACACCTAATATATTGATTGTTAATTTCTTTTCAAGTTGTTACAAGTCACAATTTAATAATATAGAAACTTATCAGTGGAGTACCAACAAGAGGAACTTACAAGAAAATTTGTTAATTATTATTAGTATATTTCAAATTTTTTGGACCCTACAAAAATGTACAGCTATACCTCAGTGTTCATATTTTAATCAGAGTTTTTTTTACATAGATTTCTAATGTTCCTATAGTGTAAATATATATTGTAATACACTAAAACACCTTGTTAATTTTCAAACCTCAAAACTGCATGTTTATTATACGTCGTTAAATAATATATCAATGGGGACTGCACTGTGTCGTCGTCCGAAGGTACACCAAATGAAAAGTAATTTGCTAATTCAAACATAATTAATATTATGTTGAAATAATTAAATTACCGTTAAAATTTAATATGTTTAGCAAATCAATTGAACATTTTTCGTCATTTTTTCCCTAGTGTTCAATAGTCACGATTTGACGGTGCGGATATCTAGTACATCAAAATAAAATTCAAAAATAATTTTTTTTTATATGTTAATAAAAATTTTTTTTTTAAATATTGTCACGTCAAATTTTAGCAGGTTATAATAATATGGTTTCATAAAATTTTCTATTAGTCATTGTTAAAATAATATTTAGCAAATATTATTTAAAAATTTAACAAAAATTTATTTAGTGCTTTCGTACCAATGTTTTTTAAATATCTTAAAATATAATCTTTAAACAAAATATTTTTACAAAATTACATGTGAGATAAGACAACCAAATATTTCTGTACGTATATATGTATATACAGGGGCGGACTGGTAGTCAATCGGCCCAGGGGGAAATAATATTGAGCGGCCCAAAACAGTGGTGTATAAATCGCTTTGAAAAACAGAAAAAATGCAAAAAAAAAAATATTCCCCCCCTCTCCCCCCAAATATGTCACTGACCACTGTTAATTCCCAAGAGGGACTCAGGGGTTGGGCTACCTATGTATAATAAAAGTTCTTTTGTCGAAGCTTTGGGTTTAAATATATCTTTTTTTTTAATAGCATAATCAACCTTTACGAATAGTCAATACTTTCCCAATATGAATACAAGTGATAACCGATAAAACAACTGTTATATTTTATGAATTATGTCTTCCTCAAGTGACATCAAATGTGATGTTAAATTATAACCATATTATCTCTGAACATAATAATTATAACCATATTATTATCAGTTAACAAATAGGTACTGTTATTTTTTTCAAATTTATAATTTATTTAGGTATTTGCTTAAAATTTTATTATTTTAATATTAAATTTAATTATATTAATAAATTATAGTTTTTAAAGTATAGGTATACCATTGTAGATTTAAAATTATCTAAAGTACATACTGTATTACGTCGTTTATATTTTAGTATATTACAGACTCCATAAATGCCTGATGTCCTCCATAGAGGATTAACTAATAACCCATTAGTGAATGTTTAAAAAAATTGTTTGACTCAAATATTCAATTATGGTTTCATTCAACAGTGGTTAATCATTTAAATAGTATAAAAATAAAAACAAAAAATGTAACTCCAGGTCTGCAAGGATTAATATTATAATTTAAAGCTATGTAAGAATAGAAAATTGATCACAGCACTACTAATAAGTAGGTACCTAACTAATAAGTTTTGGAATTTTAAATTGAATTTTTTAATGTTATTTAACATTTAAAATAAATTTTTATACAACTAATAAAGCAGTAATATAAAAATTAAAATATCCTTCCAATTTTAATTTAATTTATAAGGACAACTCAGATTAATTATTTGAATGTGATTATTTTCTCATTTACTGAAAGTAATTATTTAAGTAGCAAGTTTATAGCTATCGTACTTATAACTAATAATTGTAAGAAATTATTTTTAAGTGAAAATAGTTTTTAAAGACACAAAATCATAATGCAGTATTTATAAACGCAGAATGTACTTTCAATTTTGTATATTATATTCACAAATCATAAACTTAAAACTAATAAAATATGCTGGCTATTATTATAATACTTAATTGTTACATATATTATTTAAACTTTATTATATTTTAATTTATTTTGTTAAACTTAACATTTTGTTCATTAAAGATGAACTTTTTTTTATATAATCTAAAATACCTTCAAATTCCACTTCTTCCAGTAATTCTTTTTCAACACTCATTATCATGAATGCTTCTAATTTTTCTTGGCCAAGTGAAGAACGTAGCCTATTTTTTATAATTTTCAATTTACTAAAACTGCGTTCACAATTAACCTGAGTGAATGAGAGTGTTAGTAAATACTCATAAGCAAGAAATAAATTTGTAAAGGCCGCTGAATGCATGTTGAATTTGTATAATAATTTGTAACAACAAATCAAACAACCAGAACAATTTTTATTTTTACAATTATCAACACCTGTAAAATTAATAACAAAATCATTATTAGATGCTAATACATAGAAAAAATTTGACTTACCAGTTTTATTATAAGAATTTCTAGAATGTATGTAATGTTCATTATTTATATCAATATCATCATCATCAGAGTCAATATCAGAAACATTTTCTTCATCACTAACACATTCGTTTAATTCATTTTCGGTGTTGTAAATATTTTCAGTTCTTTGACAAAGATTTCCATTTAGATCTTTGAATAGTTTTGAAAAAGCAATGAGTTCTTCGACTAGTTTATTATGTTCAATATTTGCTAATCCTGCCAATTTTTTTAAACCATCTTTAGGAATAGATTTTTCTAAGTCTTTCTGAAAACAACTAGGATGCAAAAACTGTGCATCGGCCACTAGTTCTTTATTTGTTGAGAATCTTTCATTCAAACTCATATTTAATTGATCAATAATAATTTGAAACGTTTGTACTCTATAATTGTCAAGTGCTGATGTAAATGTTACATCTTCGGTATTTTCATCAAAGTGCGATTTTCTTTTTCTTACACGGATTTCTGAAAATTCATCTTCTACTACAATATTTTCTGGTAATTCTAAGGTTGATAGTTTATCATTCATAATTCTTGAAAAATGTTCTGCATTTTTAGAAACAACATTAAATGAAATATTTTTAATTTCATTTTTAGTCCTCTCCACCATCTTCAATGCAGATACAAAATCAAATTCTTTTGTTTGCAAGTAATCAGATGTTGGTCTTGTATACTTAAAAATTTCTAAAAAAATATGTGCTGTAAGTATTGTTTTAAATTCACATATATTTTTTAACAAAGAACCCGCTTCTGACGAAATTTTATTATCAAACGAGTCATCTGCTTTAACATAATATAAAGCACTTATTACTGTAGGAAATAAAAACAATTATCACTTTTGAAAATCCATTCTAAAGATTTGTGTCTTGCCCACCATCTGGTATTTGTTTCAGATACTTTTTGTAACTTTTTAAGTTTTTGTGGACCAATATTTGTGTTTTTATAACTTTCATCTGTCCAAATATTCATTCGTTTATAAGAACTACTAAAAAAAGTAGCTGAACGATTTAATAGTCCAAAAAGATTTTTAGAATCAATATTTTTACACATATCTACAATACATAAATTTAATATGTGACTATAACACCATACATATACAGAATTTTCATTTTGTGATTTAATAAAGTACTGTAAGCCAGAAAACGGACCACTCATGTTGCTTGCGCCATCAAAAGATTCACCAATTACATTTTTAAATTCAAGTCCATGTTCCAAAAAACAATCTTTTAGTAACTGATATAATTCTTTTCCAGTGGAACTTTTGACTTGAACTACTGCAAACAGTCTTTCATTTATTTCACCATTTGCAGTAGGTATAACGAACACATATTGAAGCCTGATCAATAACACATATGTCTTGTGTACTATCTACTTGTATAGTGAACTTTTGTTTGCCAATTTCATTTTTTATTTTGTTTCTTATAGACAGCAAAATTCCCTGAATTACTTTATTGATAGTAGTTTTAGATAGAAAAGTAACCAATGATCCTCGTCCTTTTGTATGCAATTTATTTTTTTGCTGTAGTTTAATTTTTCTTAATTTGCTTTTTTGTACGCAACGTTCTAAATGTGTATTTAATATTGAATCTCTTTTAGCGGCAAACTGTATAATTTCTAGAAAATTACCTTTATTTAATGTTGTATCATCAATGTTCATTAGTGTTTCATTAGCTGCAGGTCCTCTATACGATAAATTTCTACGTCCGATTAGCTTAACTACATCAAAAACTTGTTTTAAAACGTGAATATTATTTTCAATCTCTCTTTTTTTTCAGCATTAAATAAATTTCGATTAATAAGGGGCTCAATTGACATTTCTTTAGATGCACGGAAATAATTTAAAACTGTATTACAGTGAACTTGAGAATTTTCGTGACGTTCAATAGCGATGTATACATGCTTAAAATTTGTACAACCTTCATTAGAAGAAAAATTATTATTGTTAGTAATAAATGCAAGGCAAATTGAACAAAACATACTTTTTAATCCATTGTCATTTGTTAGAATTGATAACCAATTTCTGTGAACCGTTTTCCCCAAAACTGTTTTGTTATAAACTTTATTGAAATTTAAAACAATATTGTCTATTTCAGTTGGCTGAATAGGATGTTTTTTTATGAAATCTAACTTTTGTGTAACTGTTGCACTTATAGGTAAATTTAAATATGAATTTAAATTACTTTCTATAGTATTGTTTTCCTTCCATAAATTGTCACAAGGTACTTCATCTACTTCACTGACATCAATAATATCTGATTTAGTACTTTTATGACCAACTTCTTCCAAATCATCCACTTTTGAAGATATTTCAGTGTCGTGTGTAAAACAATCAAGTCCACCATCATTACAGCATTCAAGTTCTCCCTGCTAAATATTTAATAATTATTACTTAATAAAATATAGAAATAAATAAAGAAACAAAAATTTAAATATTAAAATTAAAAGGATATATGAAAAATAAAAATAAATAAAATAAAAATTAAAAATTAATACTCGTGAATAATAAATCAGTATATATAAAATATATATAAATAAATGTATAGTTAAATATACAATACTGCCAAAAGTATTACGATTTCGATAAATTCATCATCAAGCATATTGTATAATTGCTCTGTGATTATATGCCTGATGATGACTTTAGTCGAAACCAGGTATATAAACGAATTTTATACAACAACTTTATATTTTTTGAATTTATTACGTAATACTTTTGGCAATATTGTATATTTAACTATACATTTATTTATATATATATTTTATATATACTGATTAATTATTACTTGCTCGTTATTTACTACTATTAAGTAGGTATAACTAAATTGTTGGTTTTATTATGATTAGCGGTGATTGTTAAGTTAATCGACAATGTTCATTACATTAAATTAATTAGAACACACTTCTGTTTATATAATATTATTAAAATATAATTTGATATTAGGTAGTACAAGTCAGTATTATTAGTTATTACAATACTAGTCTAATACCAAAAAGATAAGTTTAAAATTATTTTAAATTTTATTCTATTTAGATTTTACTAAGAGTATTTTACTTACCAGATTCTCTTCAAGATTTATTATTGATTTAGTTGCACAATTCACTGCACCGAAATTAATTTTTGTTTGTTTTGGGTCCAACTTTGCGGATTCCAATAATATTGCTTCTTTCGCACGGCATTTTTCAGCGCCACCTTTAACTTTTTTCTTGATACGTTGCATATTTTATTAATATGAAACAAATTCAACGACAGAAAAAACAACGAATATCCGCGAATGTTTTTACACGATACACACACGATTTTAGATTATAATCGGGCCTCTGGGAATTCCCGTTCACATATAAATATTTCCGTAGCCGTTTCCATTGATTAGATATACATGGATGCCCACGATGGCACGATATGGAAACAAATTTAATAGCATAATCTAACAACAGATGGCGTATAGTATAACGTTTGAATAATTATTGAAAATTGAACCCGAATTTGATCATTTTGACCGGCCCAGGGGGAAATCTCCCCCTAGCCCCCCTGGCCAGTCCGCCCCTGTGTATATATATATATATATATATATATATATATATATATTACAATTCACAAATGGTCATTACAACAGCAAATGACTTGCTATATATAATAGGAACAATAAAAATCAAATATTAGTACCGAATAACAATATTATTTTATTTAAAAGACAATTTTATACAAAATTATAAATAATATTAATAGGCTACATTATTTTTTCATTTTTATTATTGATTATCAGGAAAATTGGAAAGGACAAAATGAAGAATTAGTTAAAAGGAAAAAAATAAGAGCAACAAAGTATATGGGCGATGCACCGGATATTACCCGTATATTAAATACACATGAATTGCGATAGAATTTGAATACTTGGCTTCAAATTGGAAATTCAATCACACCAATCAAGATTGGAAAAAAAGGTAAATTTTTTTTTAATCATAATTACATGATTATTTCGACAGAATAAATTATTAATAATACAAGAATATCATACGTACTTACAACTTATACATATGATAGAATATATAAGGGGATAAAAATTAATTGTGTAAGTGCATGTATATATGGAAATTAACTATTTTTATTTTATTAAATATTTGTGATCAGTGTTACTTAATAATATGATTTTAATTGAAAATTATAATACAAATATATTATTTATTTCAGGTATATAGTATCCAATACCTGCGCTTTTGATTCCATAGCTATGCTGATTTCATTGGCTTATCTTGAACATGCATCATACAGGTCGTTCATAAATAAGAGTACAAATAATTTTATAATGTTTTGTAAAAATTTAGCTACAAAGGGAACAAGCCAAATGACGTACAAAGAACTCTTAAATTTACTGTCCACAATCTTCAAACAAAATTCAGGTTTAACAGATGTAAACCTTATTGATGCAAGATGTAACGTATTATATATTATAACAAAATTTTTAAAAGATACTCCGTCAGCAGTTGAAAAGAAAACGTGTGATAAAGGGTATTCAAAAAATGACTTAACATGTCCAAGTATAATTTTAAAATTACCAAAAGGAGCGGAGTCATTACACAGTAGTATCAGCAATTATTTGAATCCAAACTATTTCGAATGCGAAATATGCAAGGGCAATATAGAATCGACAAAGTACCTCAAAGAACATTTATTTATTGGGACAGACATGTACTATGAAGAACAAGACATAGATTTAAATAAATTACCAGTCAGTGGCGGCTCGTGGGTAAAATAGTTGGTGGTGCACATTTATCAAATATAATACATTAGTAAAAAATAAAGATTAAATAAAGCAATAGCCAATCTTGTACTTATAAATTTTATTGAATTTTAAATATAAACGTAGATATGTATTTATTATTATTATTATTATTATTATTATTATTATTATTATTATTATTATTATTATTATTATTATTATTATTATTATTATTATTATTATTATTATTATTATTATTATTATTATTATTATTATTATTATTATTATTCAGTTACATTTTATAATTTAATTCTATTCTTCTTTCTTTTTAACAGAAAACACATTAATAACTTTTCATTAAACTTACAAATATTATTTATCATATGTTTTCAATAGATAACATAGATAAAGCCGATAGTCTATCCTCAGACATAGTACTTCTTAAAAAGTTTTATCCTCTTCAGGGTGGAAAATGAACGTTCTGCTTCGGCGGTAGTCATGGGTATAGTTATAACAATTTTAGTAGTTTGGATGTTTCGGAAAATGTGTCCAGCAAATTATTATCAATAATAAACTTAAGCAAATTTACAGCTACCGACATATTTTTAAGATCGTCTCGTTTATATATAACCTGAAGCTCAGTTTTAGTTTCAATTTGTCTAAAATGGGTATGCTTCTACAGTTTCGTCAAGATAAAGTTGAGGAAAGTTTTTTCATACATTTCAAAATTGGCTGGCAAAATAAGTTGGATGCAATAAGATGTCCTTTATACTTGAAAAGTTCATTTATATTAAAATTATTATGTCACACACCTCTTTAGCTACAATATTTCGAGTTAAATAAATATTGTTTCGTTTTCTTTACCAGATTCGCCTTCACCTACTTGTATGTTGTCTAAATTATCTCTTTCTTTCTTAATATTAATTTCAAAATGTTGTAATGCATTATTTATTTCTACCGGATCTGTACTTCTTTTTTGCAATTGGTTATATAAAATATCTACATGAGGCATAATATGATGAAAAACATTTAACCAATAAATAAAAGTTGATTCTTTTAGCATTCTACGAAGGGCACCCGCCTGATTAATTGCAATGATTTGATTTGATGTAGTCTCGATTATAGACATACACTCAATAAGCAATTCTCTGTTTTCGTAAACTGTATTCACAACTCTACTTTTAAAATTCCATCGAGTCTCTACTGTTTTAGGAATCCTTTTTTTCACTACCTCATCTAAAACAGATATTCTTTGAGGTGAACGGTTAAAAAAATTTGTAATGTCTGTTAAATTGGAAAAAAATATACGTATCTCTTTACTTTTACATGAAGCAGCTTTCATAATTAAATTTAATTGATGAGCATAACAGTGCACGTAATGCGCATTAGGATAGTCGGATTTGATCAAAGTTTGTACCCCTGATATATGACCAGTGACCACACATAACATTTGCACCATCATAACTTTGAGTTATTAATTTATTTTGGTCGGTTATAACATCTTGAATCGTAGACTTTATACATTCAGATAAATACTTGGCATCATGACCAGATGGGTTAAAAAAGCCCCAAAATCGTTCAACAGGCGAACCATCTTTAAGAACGTATCGAAACACGATGGACATTTGAAAAGAGTTAGAAACATCCGTGGTTTCATCAGCAATTATAGAAAGAAAGTCGGCTTCAGCTATTTCAGTTTTTATTTGATTTTGGCAAACTGTAAGCACACAATCTAAAATATCATTTTGAATATCTTTCGAAATACCTTTAAAGACAGTAGCTTTTTCTAAATGAATTTTAAGCGCAGTGTCTAATTCTGCACTATAATTTATAAGTCCTCTAAAAACCCCAGGATTAATTGAATCGTCTTTTTCATCATGACCTCGTAGAGCGAGTTCAAATGCGCCACAAAATCTTACACAATCAATTATTTTAGACAAAATATAACGATTTTCTTTTACTTGCTCATTATACTTTTGAATACTTAAACGAAATGCACTATTTAACTGTTGACGAATGTCTTGTTTTCCTAACAACTTTAAACTTAATTGAGAATTAATGTGAGTTTGTGTTTTTTCGTGAAATTTTATTTTTGTAGATAAATGACATAAATCATCAATACCTAATTTAGTCCAACTAGTTTCACTGGATCGATTAAACATAATACACGGAAAACAAAACAATTTATTTCTTACATCACAACCACAGATCCAATCATTCTTTTCATATATTTCTATATTAAAAGTTCTTTTTATTGTTCTATTTTGCATTTTGTTTCCTTTACAATTGCCAGTTGTGGTTTTGGCCTCCCTTTACTCTTTATTATGATTTTTTGATCGACAGATAATAATGACAAATTTTGTTTTAAGAGAGTATTCACTGAATTTTGTTCTAACATGTTTATTTCACTTTATATTACAACAATTATTAAAAGACGCACTCTTTTTGAAATAAAACGAGTCACGAACATACGGTGATAGTTGATACAGCCACAAAACAGAAAATATTATCATATTATTATTACAGTGCTACCAGAAATGATGAAATATAAATACCACTACATGGTCGGGCATCGACCTTCGATACTGGTATCGCCGTATTTATTACTCGTTACATGCGCACACACTGCAGGCCGCTGAACGACGGTCTGTGCGCAGCTCGTTTGTGCACCACCATCCATTACATTATCAAACGTTTTATAGGTGTAGTGGGATTGAAAAAGTCAAATGCGCATGCGCGAGCAGTGCACATTTCGTTTGAGCACCACCGTAAATATTCGGCTGCGTGCAGTAGTGGCGCGTCGTATGCCAGTCAGCGCTGTTACCTGTTATTAATTGTGACGACTGTAACCCATATAATAGTGTATGGTATACGTGACATACACTTTACCCGTAACCTATATGTACACATTACACAAGGTAGAAATGAATTTCTTAATGTTATTGTTAGAAAAATATTTAATTATTATATTTCCTTGAAGTATTTTGTATTTTTCAAAATTATAGGTGGTGCATGTGCTCCTGTGCACAGTAGCACGAGCCGCCACTGTTACCAGTGCAAATTACAGCTCAAGATAAAAGGTAAAAATAATAAAATATATATATATATATATATATATAGTATTATATATGTATATACATAATATAGTTAATATAAAATACAATCTGTATACCTATAATTAATTATAAATCCGTTGCTAGTAAAGAGAAAAATAAAAAAGTTTAAATAGATAATTATTTTATAGTGTTTAGTTAAACCATCTTTCATTTTGTAAAATTTAATATTAGTAAAATAATATACTCTTATTTTTTCTTTATACTGTTAATAATAATAATAACAATAACAATAATAAAAATAATAATAATAATAATGATAAATAATAAATAATAGTAATCTATAATGTTGACACTTGAAGATAAAATTATAAAAAAAAATTTTAATGATAATAATTTTTATTTTCAGATATTTCTTAGTTGGTGCTGTTGTACACTTTACATTTGACCACTACGTAGCATATATAAAAAAAGGAAACATACGGGAGGTTCATAATGATTTGACAACTAAAATTAAAAAAATAAAGCAATCAAAAATCAATCCGCATGTTTTGATGTATGTGGAAAGCCATCCACAATTGTAATTACATATTCATTTATTCATCATTAATTTTATCTTAATTATAAAAAATTTATAATTATATTTACTAATTGTTTTATATTTAGTTACAAATTATACACGTCTTTTTGTTTAACGATTTTCTTAATCCTTACAGTATTAATAGAATTATATGTGTACACTTTGCATTTGATCATTATGTAGCATATACAGTGGCGGCCCAAGTGTGTGACAGTCGAGGAGCACAAATTATTTATGAGTACCACACACCTACCCATTAAATGTCCTGGACCCAGTGTCGTATTTAGGAATTTGTCGCCCGGGGGCAACAAAAAAATAACGCCCCATTCGTAGTTTTGAAAAGGTAATAAGCAAAAAAAAAAAAAAGGTTATTTACTTTAATTTGCACCCCCCACAAAATTTTGGCGCCCGGAACAGTTGTAGTCATTCATTGCACCCCCCCTAAATGCGCCACTGTATGCCACCCCCTAAAAATTGCCGCCCGGGGCAAATGCACACATTGCCCCCCCCCTTAATGCGCCCCTGCCTGGACCTAGTTGAGAAATGCATTAACTTGCGTTCTAATTATTATTTTTTCACTTTTTTTTTATATTTATATAAATATTATACCTAATATTGCATTAAAATAATAATGTTTTAAAATACTTTTTTTTGTTTCTGGATTTCAAAATTAAAAATTTTATTCTATAGTTTTATAGAAAAATCAAAATAGTCATTCGCAAACCCATTTTTTGAAAACTATTCGTACTCATAGTTCTAATAAATGATAATTTGTTGATTTTTTACAAATGTAAGTTGGTCATAATTGTTGTAAAATAAAAAATTGTACGTTTACATTATAAAAATATGATCAGCACGGGCTAAGATAAGAGCTGGTCTGGATTATAATCTAAACATACAATTGTATACAAATTTTCACCAACTCAAAAATGTGTAGAAAATCGATAGATAAACATTTATTAGGTTTATAAGCACCAAACATTTAAAAAAAATTAGGTTTACAGAATAACTTGTACTTTGGTTTTTCTAAAAAACTATAGAATACAATTAACTTCGAGGTGCAAAAATAAAATAAAATATTTCAAAACATTAGTGTTGTAGTCCAGTATTACAGTATTTATTTATTTTTTAAGTGAAAAAAATGAATAGAACAATAGTTATTGCATTTATCATTTATGTAAACTAAATAATATAAAATTACAATTTTTAAGTTCAAATAATCTAACCTAACTTATCAAACACATACTCACTGAATGCAAGAAACTTGCTTTCTACTCAACCTTCATCTATAACACAGGTTAGCACAATATCTCTGAAATTTTAGCACCTCACAGAAAAAATATAGTATTAACATTCGAATACCTAAAATTAATCAATATGTATGACAAAATTTAATAATCTGTGTATTCTTTGTAATTTAATGTAGACAATTTACATCTGTGTAATTTAATGTAAAATTATCTGTTTAACCCATGGCATTTGTTGTCCAAGTCATTAATTAATATAAAAAAAAAGAAAAAAATTTGTATAATAGAACTTAAAAAATTATAATTTAATGGTGTTATATTATTGTACATTTTAAAGCGTGTATTAACTTATACTAACATAATAACACAGGTATAAAGTGTAACAGATTACTTATTAATATATGGTACAAAATCAAAATCAAAATATTTAAGATCGTAAAAGATGTTTTTTATATACTGTTGATTTCATTGCATAACGATCAACAGTTTTATCAAAATTTATTTCTGTATCTCCTTCACAAGCTAATATCATCATGCTTTCTAGTCTTTTGTCTGCAGTTGTTGATCTTAGTCTTGTTTTAATTATTTTCATTTTGGAAAATTTTCTTTCGGCCGATGCGGATCCAATTGGTAAAGTACAAAGTGCTTTAGTTGCCATAAAAATATTGGGAAACGTATGTCTAAGGTCAAAAGAACTTATTAGTTTAAAAAGCTCACAGACTGATTGTGGTGATTGCATTTCTATAGATTCTTCAGATATAGAATTTTCTTCATCCTCACTGGAACAAATTGATAAA
The DNA here is from genome assembly GCA_032441835.1 of Slavum lentiscoides. NCBI lineage: Eukaryota > Metazoa > Arthropoda > Insecta > Hemiptera > Aphididae > Slavum > Slavum lentiscoides. Next base: position 34,200,032 of record CM063706.1, on the reverse strand, counting down.
TCGTTAATACCATCAGTATGCAATTTATTGGGCAATTTTGAGGCAGACAAAATAGCATCCATATTTCGACAAATCTGAAAATATTCATTTTTTAAATTAATTATATTTAATTCAGGTAACCAATCACCAATTGCTCCGAATGCGTCTAAAGGGAATGTATTGGAGTCTACTGATGACATTCTTTCAAGTTGAAACACTGCCATATCTTTAACTATGTTCCTACTTTCTTTGAAATCGGATTTTAATTTTGAACACAAAACATCAATTACAACAATGTATGTATCACATCTAAATTTTTCGAGTGGATCAATAATAACTTCATCATTATTCATTTCTCCTGGCATAGTTTTTACTACTTTTATTCGTTTAATTTCAATATTTTGTTCTAGATTTCATTCTAAAGCAATTTTCTTTGCATTTTGAACAAATGTATTAAAATGTTTTTCTGAACGCAAAGATTCAATTTTAACAATAGTTGAATCAAGAAAAGTTATTGTTTGGAAAAAATCGATATTAGCAGATTGTAAGTATTTTGACAATGGAGATGTTATATCAAAAATATCTTTGAAAACTACCAACATCAAAATAAATTTAAAAGATTTTATATTCTTGAATAAACCTTTAGCAGTTCTTTTTGTATTTAAATCAGGATCATTCTGAAGTATTTCTAGAGAAAATAAAATTGCAGGAAATGTTAATAAAACCATATCTATAGCCGAACTATGAGAAGACCACCGTGTTGTTGACACGGACAAAACCTGACACATAATGGTACAGACGTACAGTGTATGTAACTGTAACTAATAGCGTATTCGATTTGACGAATTTTATGTGCACTGGAAATGCTTTGACACTCCACGAGTGCGACACTGTAACTACACACTTTTTTTCAAATCGAATATAAAATTTGTATTATCGTGGAAAAAATAATAAAAATAAATAAAAATTAAACTTTAGGCCTAGAAAGAATATAAACACTGTCGAAGTGTCGAGTGCCGATATTTTGAAATTTGATTTTTTGTCATGTTTATATTATTGTGATAAGAATACTATTTTTTTTATCATATTGTGTTGTTGATGGAGAAACGTGGTTCATACCAATAACTGCACTCCTAAAATCGGCTGTGCAAAAAGTGTACACTGAGTGCGCACGAGTGTTGGTCGTGCAATTAAATCGAATACGAAAACCTGCACCAGTTCATTGAATTATGGTCAAATCGAATACGTTTTTGCACCGAGTGCACAATGAGTGCAAAAAGTGCAGTAAATCGAATACGCTTTAATAAATTTTACTAATTGACATTGGTAATATCATTGCTATCCATGACTACCTACGTAATACATTATTACGTTCTAATGTTCTATCCATAAAGACTAGAGATCATAGTCTGTCGTCTTCATAGTTCTATCACAGAATATATTCTGTGGTTTTAACTTCTGCTACCAAGGTACATAGCTATCATGAAATAAGATTATCCGTGTTTCATAAATAATACTAGAATTAAGTATAATATACAATATTATTCCATTGCATACGAGTATTCTCAAGTTTCGACGTTGACAAAAAAAATTACGACAATAAATTAGTCGTAAACCATAGCACATTAGGAATAAATACTTTATAATAATTTTTATTTTATACTAAAATCGTACTGACCCTGACAAACATACTTCATAAATCATACGGTAACGGGAGTTGTTAATTTTAGAATGGTTTTTACCAACAATTATTTACCTATGAAATTTAGATCACAGTACTTTTAATAAAAAGAAATAAACATCGATATTAATGACTAAAATACACCATACAACCGTAGTGTTAACATACAAGTATACTACAGTGTTAACGGCTTGTAAATGCATACTATTATTAACATTTTATGTGGCATAAAGTATATTTGTAAAACTATAATTGTATGTCACACTTATTAATTATAATATAGAGACCCACCACCGACCACCCACCCACCCTCTTTTAGAACCGGAGCAGTCGCTCCTTAAAGTCTTACTACGGCCGCCCCTGAGCATATACAAAAAAAGGAAACTTATTGTGGGAAGTGCTTAACGATTTACGTACGATATGTATGAGTTTAGGACAAAATCCCGCTAGCAAAATTCCGCCGCCAAAATCGCGTTCGGACAAAATCCCGCTCGGACGAAATCCCGCAAAAAGTTCATTAAATTGTTTCGCCAATAGTGAATTTTAACGATACATAAGATTCATTAAATGGGCGTGTTTAAAAAGTTGTTTTAGATGTATACAATTTTTATTCTTACTTTATATTTATTTATTTATTATCGTAGTTCCATATAATACTCGTATAGTCCTTGTCATTTGGCAAATTTACTAATTTCCTATTTCAAACATTAAATTGCAAATTATATTTATATTTATAATTATTTATTTATTATATTCACGTGCGACGTGAAATGCGTGTGTGTTTGTACTGATATATTAATTTTTTGTTACGAATGCCACATACAAATATCGGAAATTCGAAGATAAAGTGCAATAGATCGTACACGCGCGTCCGTTAATTGCCTATATAAGTATATTACGATTTCCTATTTATCGTTCAAGCGATAAGCGATAACGCATAACCAGTTCCGCATATATATTATAAGTATACTTTTATAAATAACAATAATAACCAATACAGTTCAGCTTCAGCAGTAGACAACTTTTGAAACAGTTTAATGAATTACGTTATAATGAATTTACGTACAATACGTTTTTTTTTGCGGCATTTTACCCGGCGGGATTTTGTCCAGACGCGATTTTGGTGGCGGGATTTCATTCGGCGGGATTTTTATTGCGGGATTTTGTCCGGACACCCGATATGTATACATATAAGCCTATGCTATATAGCCCAATCCCGATTACAAGAATGACAATTGCACCCGAAATATCGAGTTGCAAACTCTGAAATCTTCGTTGCAAATAGTTACAAATGGGTTGCAAAATATTGGCACCAGTTTGAAGTCGATAGGACCAAATGAGAGGGGGGCAAGTGAAGTTGGCCCCCCCTAATGAAAAACTGGGATAACGTTAAAAATATCGAGTTGCAAATTCTGAAACTTTCGTTGCAAATAGTTACAAATGAGTTGCAAAATATTGGTACCAGTTAAATAAAATTATTTTTAGATATTAATAAGATTTATTTAATGTATGCAGAAATCCGAAAGTACACTTGTTTATGAAAAAATTATTCTAATACATCTTAATATTAATTTTTGCATTTTGGGTTTTGATTTAGTTATGGTGAAATTATACCTGTAAAATATTATTATTAATTTATGAATTTGGTGATTATTTTATCTAGATCTTACCTTTTAAATAATAAAATTAAGTCGCCTTGTTCCTTTTTTTCCTAATAATGATAACGCTTCTGATGTTTCAACTTCAATTTCTCTATGAATATGAAGCGTAGCTAATCCATTCAATCGATTTTGACTCATTGTGTTTCTTAATTATGTTTTTATTCTTTTTAAAGTGGAAAATGATCTTTCTGTTGTACTAGTTGAAACAGGCAATGTTGAGAATATTTGTAAAAGTATAAAAATAGTTTGAAATAGAGTGACATTACACAAGTTTAATGCATCGATTGCATTAAGTGGTAATGAATGGTTTTGGCAACGAAATTTTTGGTACCACAAATCCAACTCGGCTTCTGCAGCATTAACACCTTTTAGTGGTATATCATTTTTGTAAAATTCTAATAGATTTAAATACTGTAATTTCTCTGTTTGATTAGGAGTATTTCCAATAGGTAGGGGGCATCTAAAACTTTTAATAACATCTTTGTGCTTTAAAAATCGTTCGGTTATATTATTTACAAAAGAATCTAGCCATGGAATAAAAATGGCACGTCTATAATATTCTTCTTCGTTTTCTGCGGGTACATTGCACCGTTTGCTTTGATTTTTGGTTAGTCTAGGCATATTTATATTTATTTCTAAAGCATTAGCAATTTCGTTCGCTTCGTCGAAAATAATTTTAAATTCATTTTCAATATTAGTTCTTATGTCACGAAGAAATGTCATCGATAGCAATATTGGCTAGCTACATTATATTATCATTTATCACAGTGTAAACATCTCTTCTTCTTCTTGTTCCAGCCGTTGCCGCGAGCTCATTAATTTTTTGTTCTGGGTAACGATTATCGGTATGTCATCAGCTGTGTTTAGCGAAGGACCCTGTACTCGGCGAGTTGATAATCGTTGGCGGGTAAATAAAACCTGTTCTTCGGGACAATACTCGCTTCTGTCTTGACTATCGATGACTTGAGCTCTGGCGCTGGCAATTTTATTATCTATTTTGTTTAGGAAATTGTTACAGTCATCGATACTGTGCTCGTCGATCGGCGGCACTGACCGTTTACTGTTCGGCAAGCTGCTGGTTCCAGTCACGTTCGTATCACACGTGGGTATGTACAAATGTTCCCTCAAGAACAAACTGTCGTTGGTGAACAGTCGATTGGCGTTTCGTATCTGCTCCGTCGTCACGCCGTACTTGAGTGCGAGTCCTTGCAACGTGTCCGTCTCGGTGACCACGTGTTTGACGCAGCGTTCGTTGCGCACAACGTTTGTACTGTTACTTGTGCTACCATATTTCCTCAACGGTTTCGAATTACCGCGTATGCTTATCCTTTCGTCCATTTGTTATGACTATTGAAACGATCGCCGCCGTTGCACAAAACACGAATTACGAATTCCCGTACGCGGCGTGTATACACACCACACTACTGTGAAAATGTAATATGAATTCGACGACGAGCGCGCGCGGGGTCCGTTACGTTCCTCCGTTGCCAACGACAACGAGACGCCTTCGCTTTCAACAAGAACGGTACGGCGAAAAACGTGAAAATTCCTTTCTTTTTTATTATTGTTCGATAGTGGACTGTATAAAATTAATAAACTTCGATTAAATAATAATTGCATTTATTTAGTGCAAAAAAGATAAATAATAGAAAAACCTTTACGCAGGTATTATAACAAAAAAAAAGAGACGAACGGCGGCGTACTACTAAAAAAAAAAATACAAAATACAAATACAAATAAAAAGAATACGCCTTTACAGTGTTGCCATACCGCCCGCCTTAAACAACTTGTTTAAGAAATAATTTAATGAGTATAATATACTAATATAGAAAAATAACAGAACAAATAATAACAAAATTAAAATAAAGTTAACATGTAAATAATACAAGATAAAAATTATCTTCAAACTTTGATCATGGGCCAATGTTTCCCTCAAATGGTAAAGGACACAGGTATCGGATTGCACGACGGTATTCCCCTTGTGGTGTTTTGATAGTGGCGACACGGGATATGCCATCGTTGTCAGGATGAAGAGATTTGACAAGGCCCAACTTCCATTGCAGAGGAGGTGCGTTGTCGTCTTTAACCATTACAATTGAGCCTATAATTATCTTTGGACCTTTCTCGCGACTCCAACGATTTCGTTCCTGAAGCTGAGATAGGTACTCCTTATTCCAGCGATCCCAAATTTGTTGAGACACTTGCGTGATTCTTCGCCACCTACTCAATCGATTCGTAGGTGTGGATGACACGTCTGGTTCTGGTAGCGAGGTCAGAGAGCTTCCAATTAAAAAATGGCCCGGAGTTAAAGGAGCAAGATCGGATGGATCGGAAGATAGAGGGGTCAGAGGACGAGAATTCAGGCAGGCCTCCACACGTATTAAAATCGTATTTAACTCCTCATACGTAAAATGAGCATTTCCTAGCACACGAAATAAATGAAATTTCATAGACTTTATAGCGGATTCCCAAAGCCCCCCGAAGTGCGGAGAACGAGGTGGAATGAAATGCCAACGAATACTTGATTCAGATAGCATGTTTTGCATTTTTGTTTGATGATCGACAGTTAGAAACAATTTGCTTAGCTCGACTAACTGTCGATTAGCGCCGACGAAATTCTTCGCGTTGTCCGAATAAATATCGGAACATTTTCCTCTTCTATCGCAGAATCTTCTCAATGCATTTAAAAAGGATGCAGTGGTTAGGTCTCCAACCAGTTCAATGTGTACCGCCTTGGTGGCAAAGCATACAAACATGCAAATGTATCCCTTACTGAGAGACGCGTTTCGACGCAAACTGGTCTTAACCATAAGTGGGCCTTCCCACCAGATTTTTTCAACTAAAATTTCGTTAGGTTCTCAACCGCGGGATATAACATCTGCTGGGTTTTCCTTTGTAGGTACGTGTGACCATTCTGAAATTGACGTAAGTTCTTGGATTTCACCCACTCTATGAGCAACGAAAGTTTTCCACTGCGCCGATGTAGATGATATCCATGCCAGTACAATAGACGAGTCAGTCCAAAATGTTCGACGATTAATATTAAATTTCAATTTTGGAATTATTTTAGCAGCTAAACGTGCCAACAACGCTGCTCCACATAACTCAAGTCGAGGTAGTGAAATCGATTTTAAAGATGCCACTCTCGATTTTGCGCATATTAATCGAGTTAACCGTTTTCCTTGGTTGTTTGTTGTTAATAAATATAAGCAAGAACCATATGTTTCTATGGAGGCATCTGAAAATCCATGAATTTGCATATCTATAATTTCCTCAGGTATCATAATATACCTAGGTATGTTTAAATCATTTAACACCAATAAATTTTCTCGAAATATATGCCAGTCCCTCTTTGATTCTTCAGGTAATGTGTCATCCCAACCGACACCCATTGCCCAAAGCCGTTGCATTTTTACCTTTGCCTTAATTACTACAGGACCAATAAGACCTAGAGGGTCGAATATGGTAGCTATTTCTGAGAGTACTTGTCTTTTAGTGATAGGGTTCTTCTCAGGCAATTGCACTTTATATTTGAAAACACCGTTGGCAGGGTCCCATCGAAGGCCTAAAATCTTTGGTGAATTTTCAGTGTGATCTAAAATTAAAGTCGGGTCGTTGTTTTCGTTTGGCAAGTCAGCTAATAGCTTTGGATTATTTGCAGTCCATTTTCTTAATTCAAATCCAGCTTCCTTCAGTATTTCAATAACCTCGTTTCGTAATTTTATCGCGTCTTGCAATGACTCTGCTCCACCCAAATAATCGTCCATGTAGAAATCTTCTTGAATTGCTCTACATGCTGCGGGATATCGGCTGAGTTTACCTTGAGCTATTCGCTGCAAACAACCCGTGGCTAGAAATGATGCCGGAACTGTACCGTAGGTTATGGTATTTAATTGAAATGTTCGTATTGGTTCGTTGACATGATATCTCCAATATATAAGTTGATAATTTCTCTGGTCCGGTGCCACCCATATTTGTCGGTACATTTTCGATACATCTGCTGTCATGGCATACTTATAAGTTCGGAAACGCGTGAGTAAATTAATAAGGTCTTGCTGAATACAAGGACCTTTCAATAACTTGTCATTCAGACTAATGCCATTTGACGTTCGACACGATGCATCAAAAACTACTCTTAGCTTTGTAGTTGCGCTATCTTCTTTCCAAACAGCATGGTGTGGCAAGTAATATTTATTAATATATTTCGGGAGTTGATTTTCTACTCTACTCATGTGTCCTAATTCTTTATATTCTCGCATGAACTTATGATATTCGTTTTTTAGACGCAAACTTGAAGAAAGTCTTCTTTCTATACCGTGAAACCGACGTAGAGCAGCCTTTTCAGAATCGCCTAGTTTAATTACTTCGTCCCGGAATGGTAATCGAACAATAAATCTTCCGTCTTTGTCCCGCTGCACAGTTTTCTCGAAGTGCTCGAGACATGCTTTTTCCTCCAAAGTATAAGGTTTTATATCAGAGCCGATTTCTTCTATGCGCCAGAATTTCGAAATTTGTTCTTCGAGTCTTGGAATTTCAATGGAGCATAATGATATACTAGAAGTATTTTCGAATCTTTTATTTTCTTCTGTAGAACCCGCCACGACCCAACCGAAGTGAGTTTCTTGCAGTATCAAGCTAGATTGTGGAAGTTTCAACTGATTAGCGTGTAGTAGTTCAAAAAATATTTCTGAGCCTAAGATGGCATCAATTTTCTGCGGTTCATTAAATGACGGGTCGGCTAAATTTAATTCTTGAGGTATTTCAAACTTAGTCATGTCGATTTTTGATAATGGAATATGACTTGTTAAACGTGGTAAAATATAGAAATCTACATTTAATTTATAATTAGATATACGCGATTTAATATCAGTGGTTACCGTGTATGATGCTTTATGAGCCGATTGATTTATACCAACGATGGTGCATGATGCGCGTTTTTTATTTAATTTTAGAACTTGAGCCATAGATTCCGTCATGAAATTGTTCTGTGAACCTGAATCCAATAATACACGGCATAAAGTCGATTCTCCCCGATGACCATATACGAATACCACTGCTGTAGACAATAATATTTGTTTACTAGAATGTTGTCGAGACGAATGAGCGTTGATCGTTGTAGGAACTAATTTTTCGTCGCTCAACTCATTTCTATTCGAAGTAGTGGCTACTGAGTTTAGTGTACTTCTTTCGGTACCGCCCGCCATGCTTGTCATGGCCATAGGCAAATGCAATAGGCTGTTATGAGCCTTTGAACATTTAGCACATCGACGAGAGGTACACTTTTCACCTATGTGACTCCGAAGGCAAATTTTACAGAGTTTAAGATCAGTAATTTTTTTTATACGATCTGAAATCGATAAAGCAAATAATTCTGGACATTTATAAATGGTATGCGCTCCGTTGCAATTAAAACATTTTAAAACACTAGTGGAAATGAACCCTGACGATTTTTCATACGATCCTTTTGTTCTTAGATTATATTTTGGTACTTGACGGGTATGAATGGGTGACGATTTATATACGCTTCTCGATGATTCGACTGCTTCTAATATTTGACAACGATTTTCTAGAAATTCAAATAATTTTTCTACGGGCGCGATGTCCAATTTAGATGATTCGATTTCCCATTCTCGTAATGTGTTTATTATCTAATTTGGTTGTAATGAGATGTAGAAATAACGAACCCCATTCCATGGGCGTTTGACCGAGTGACTTGAGAGCCTTTACATGTCCACTGATTGCGTCAACCAGTTTTCGCAACTCAACAGACGACTCGCTCTTTAAAATTTCTAAATCGAATAATTTTTTTGTATGGAGTTGCACGGAAAGTTTTTTGTTACTGTATCGCGATATTAATGTTTCCCATGCTAATGTGTAATTTTCAGCTGTAGTATCCAAAAATTGAATTGTTTTTCCTGCATCTCCGGCTAACGACGAACGTAAATAAAAAAGTTTTTGTATATCGGTGATTGACGAGTTTTTATGAATAAGCGCGGAAAATATATCATGAAATGTCATCCATTCGGAATATACTCCAGTAAATGTAGGTATTTCTAAAGGCGCTAATTTAATTGAAGAACTTAAATTCGAGCCATTACAACCGACGCCCTTTTGAGTATTATTTGGTTCTTCAATAATACTTATTTTTTCATCTGTATTGTTTTGGACGACAGATTTTTTGTTTTCTAATTGTTTTTGAGTGCTATTGAAAATTTTACTTTCACAAATAGCGACGCTTTGGAAATATAAATCCTCGAAATCTGTCCTATATTTTTCGGTATCATCGTTGATAACTATTTCTTCGATGGATGCTTGAACAGTTTCAAAATCTTGCCACACTTCCCGTGCCTTTTCGCTTCTTAATTTTAATTGATTTATTTCGACATCATTTACGACTTATGCAGGTATGTTTAGTACATACTTATTGAACCGAGTAAGTTGAGCTTTAAGCAACCCTCTTCTGGATATAAGAGAATTTATTTCCGCCATTTGTGAAATATAGGTAACGAAAAAAAAAAAAAAAAACAATAATAATAAAAAATTTTTTTTTTTTTTACTAGACGAATATCAATACGTATGTGTGGAGCCTGCCTTAACCAGGGACTGGAACCGAACTGGAACCGAACCGAAAAGAACCGGTATAGAACCGAAACCCTTTGAAAAGATTGGAACCGAAACCTAACCGTAACCCTAATTTTATTTTTTTCAAAACCGGAACCGAAACCGGAACCGATATTTGGAAATACAGGTTTTATCGGTTATTTTCGGTACAAATGTATTAAAACTAAAATATTTTACACAAAGTATAAAATAATATTTTCTAGTAATGAAATTTTGTATGTATGACAAAAATAAATGTTTGCCATTTAGGCCCGGTACACGTGCGATTTTTTGATGTGCGGGAGCGCTGCGTTATCGTAATTGCGAGTGCTTTTATCCATGAACTAATTGCTCGACACACGCGTGTTCATCACCTTGCGAGTCCGGACGAGCCAAAAATTACTCCGATAACGCAAAGTCAAAATATCATAAATACGACGTTTCATTACCAATATAGCGACTATAGTGGTGCAATTCACACGTCCGGGATTTACCACAATGATCCATGATTTTTGTACGTACATATTCGAATATAAAAACCACACGGAAAATATGGGTATTCTCATACGGTAATCGTACGGAGTAAAAATAGAAAATTATTTGGTATCAAATCTCGCTTACGATTTGTACAACATTATATCATTTCATAGTTCCGGATTCAAAGACTGATATATTATGTAATGTGCAATTACGATGACACAGTAGAGCCGCACGTGTGTACCGGGCCTTATAATGTAAAATAACAACAATAGGGAAATCATGTTTATAAATAACTTTGATAATCGTAAAGACCACAGACAAGAACGAGATAATATAAAATTTTACGAATGTAGTTTGTAGTGCCTGGGTGGGTGGGTAGTTTTATGTGTCTGTCTTCAGCAACACCTATATTTTCTAGGATAGCTGCTATAAATGATAGGAACGAAATTTTAATAGGTACAACTTTTAGGTATAGACATAAAAAAAAACACATTATTGTAAAACTAACACATTCTCCACTTTCTTCAGAATTTAAAATATGCAAAATAAAATTATCAACATTGATAGGAAAAGTATTATAACAAGAAATTATGTAAAAGTCCAATAAATTTCTCAAAAAAAATGTAGAAAATTTAAATAATTAATCTGGCTACTAATACTGGTGGTTATACTCGTATGATGAAAGTGAAAAAATATACTGAACAAAAAAGTGGTATGCTAAAAAAATTATTAAATCCTTAATAATACTTGCTCCACATTATAAATTAATATATTATTACTTTTTAATCATAATTTCCATATTTGAAGTACGGGATAGTACCGATATTAACCGGAACCGGAACCGAAACCGAAATTCACAATTTTCATGAACCGGAACCGAAACCGAAACCGAAATTTTATTTCTTTCAAAAACCGAACCGAAACCAGAACCGATAAAATCATTAAGGTTCTAGTCCCTGGCCTTAACCCTAATGGAAAGATAAATAAGAATTGTAATAGGAAACTCTGACCTGCGAGTTGATGTGCAGACTAGGTAGTACTCCAAATATCTTCTTTCGTGGTGGCTGGTAACCAAAGAAATTCACTTGAGTCGAATGTACGATTGTCGATTAATAATAATAGTTGTTGTGCGAAAATATCGGTCAAGGTCAATTCAACGATAACGCGAAACGATTACGATACGATAAAAAACACAGTGACGCGATATCAGCTGCTAAAGGGATCGACTAGCATCGACGGCGAGCCTCTGTGTTGTCGATTAGATAAGATTTCGATAATTTTTGAGATGACGTCAGAGTACGGTTATAATATGTAGTATTTAACTGTGTGTCGGAGTAATCGAAATCCTTATAGAATCTTTGATGGATACAAAGCAGTGTTTACGGACGGTGGGTGCGAGTGCGCGAACGACCCGGCTGAACTTGTACAAGGCGAATACTGTCGACTCGTGCGAGTGCGTAAGCTACGCGAATTAGCTGTACGCGACAAATACGTCCGACGTATGCGAGTGCGTAAATTACATACAAGACGAAACGATAAATGTCTTACGTTCGAATTATTATTTATTTCTTAAAGAAACGAAACGTACACTCTCGACGTAAGCACAAAGGCTTGTAATCGCACTTATTAACATTAACGAAGCACGCAAAAAAAAAATAAAGAAGAAAAAACGATACGAGTTACTTAAATTATTTTAAGTAACTATTAATTATTATTTGTCATCGCACTAGATTAACAATTAATAACTATATTTATTTTTTACGATTGAATCCGGTTCGACTGGACCAAATGTTCGATAGTGGACTGTATAAAATTAATAAACTTCGATTAAATAATAATTGCATTTATTTAGTGCAAAAAAGATAAATAATAGAAAAACCTTTACGCAGGTATTATAACAAAAAAAAGAGACGAACGGCGGCGTACTACTAAAAAAAAATAAAAAATAAAAATACAAATAAAAAGAATACGCCTTTACAGTGTTGCCAATTATTATTGCTGTTTCTCGAGAATTTTCACCGGGCATCGCGGTACGTGTGGCGCGCGCGCGATCACAATCACTGGGGTACAAAGGTAATTCGCTTCCACGTAGTGTACCCCGGGCAACGTCCTAGACGGCTAAAGAATTACCACCACCGGCTGCTGTACTGTTCTTAGAACCTCACAGCAACCATGAGCAACAACAACACTAACATCAACACTTCTCAACCAGAAAACAGTCCTTCTGAGGATTATTTGACTCGAGATCTGGGCCCCAAGCTCCGTATCTTTCAACTTAATGTGGAAGGAATCAGCAGTGATAAAAGCAGATATCTCGAAAGATTATTGAAAGAACATAATATAGATGTAGTCCTGTTACAAGAAACTCACATTCCAGACGAGCTACAAATGACACGGAGAGCTACAATCTCTGGATACACGCTAATTTCAGCTCTATACCATAGAAGCTATGGATCTGCCACCTACGTTAGGAATGATATAAAAAACTGGAGTCACCTTTTTTCAACATCGACAAACACTGTATACATTATAGCTATACGTGTCGCTGAGGTAACTATCCTCAACGTATATAAGCCACCTAATGAAATATGGCCAACCCCTCCACTACCATACATGCCACATCAATCAATATATATTGAGGACTTTAACAGCCACCATACCAGCTGGGGATATGATATGAATGACAATAATGGTGAAATGTTATACAATTGGATGGTTAGCGAAAACATGCAACTAGTATTTAATGCAAAAGATAGGAAAACATTTCACTCAGGTCGGTGGGACAGGGGCTACAACCCTGACCTATGCATCGTCTCAAAAAATAAAAACCGAATAGCTATACCGGCCTACAGAATCGTTTTAAGCAACTTTCCAAGAAGCCAGCACAGGCCTATACTTATAAATGTCGGCATTCAAATCCCAATTGTTAAAACCATTCAAAAACCAAGATGGAATTTTAGAAAAGCAGACTGGCATACTTTCGCGAAATCTATAGACGCAAATATTAGGTGGATCAAACCAACGAGTAATAATTACGACCGCTTTGTTGGTATTGTTAAAGGAACAGCAAAACGCTGTGTCCCCCGAGGTTATAGACGAGATTATATACCATGTTGGAATGCTGAAAGTAATCAACTTTATACAGAATTCCAAAAAAATGGCACAACTGAGCTAGCAGACATGCTCCTAACTTCACTGGCAAAATCACGTAAAGATAGATGGATTGAGACGATGGAAAAACTAGATTTCAAACACTCCAGTAGAGAAGCCTGGAATTTGCTCCGAAGAATTGACCCGAACCCGACAAGAACAAAAACGACACCGAAAATTAAACCCGATGAATTTGCTAACAGAATAGTCGAAATGACCAGTGCTACGATGGATAAAGAAACAGCAAGAAAAGTCACTATGAGCCTAAAAACTAAAAAACTTGAAGCGATGGACAAATCTAAATGGGCAGAGAATTTTAACTCTGAAGAAATACAAATAGCTTTAAAAAGTATGAAAACTGGTAAAGCGCGGGGACTAGATGTTATTCACCCAGAATTCCTTAAGAACTGTGGTCCCAATACAAGAAAATGGTTAGCCGACTTTTTCTCCGACATATTATGCTCGGGTAAATTACCAAAACTATTTAAAACAACCAAGGTATTAGCGGCTCTAAAACCAGATAAGCCAAATGACGACGTTAAAAGTTACAGACCCATATCGCTACTAAGTGCAAGTTACAAGCTACTCGAAAGACTAATCTATAACCGAATATCGAAAACTATAGATGAGGTCTTACCGCAAGAACAGGCAGGGTTTCGCCCACAACGAAATTGCTGTGACCAAGTCATAGCATTAACCACTCATATCGAAAATGGTTACGATAAAAAATTAAAAACGGCTGTAGCTTTTGTCGACCTGTCCTCTGCTTACGATACAGTTTGGCGAAAAGGCCTATTATCTAAATTCCTCGATGTAATCCCCTGTAAAACATTACTCACACTACTTAACAACATGCTCAGTAATAGACAACTATCCGTCTACATAGGAGAGGAAAAAAGTAAGACAAGAGTGCTAAATAACGGCTTACCACAAGGATCGGTCCTGGCCCCACTATTATTCAACTTATATACAAAAGATCTGCCTTCAACATCCTCCAAAAAGTTCATCTATGCAGATGATATCGCCCTGGCTAGTCAGAGTACCAGCTTCGAGGGACTAGAAGAGCCCCTAACCAACGACCTTAATAAGTTAGACTCATATTTTAAATGGTGGAGACTAAAGCCTAACCCAACAAAAACGGAAGTTACAGTGTTTCATTTGAATAACAAAAAAGCTAGTCAAGAAATAAATATAAGCTTTGGCGGTCAGGAAGTACGAAATACTAAGCACCCAAAATACCTAGGAGTGGTTCTAGATAGAACACTCACCTATAGAGAACACCTAACCAGACTATCAGCAAAAGTCAAGACCCGTCAGAGCATCATTTCAAAGCTAGCTAGCTCAACATGGGGAGCTGATGCAAATACGTTACGTATAAGCACGCTATCATTAGTGTATACTACAGCTGAGTATTGTGCCCCCGTCTGGCTTAACAGCGTCCACACAAAGAACGTAGACAAACACCTTAATGCAGCAATGCGCACAATTGGTGGGTTGACAAAGTCCACACCACTAAAATGGCTACCAGTGCTTAGTAACATTGCTCCGCCAAAGTTACGAAGAGAACACGCACTATTGCAAGAATGGAAAAAGTATGCTAATAACCCCTTCCTTCCCATACACACGGACCTGACTGCATTAGAAAATGTTCAACGACTCAAATCGCGAAAACCACCATGGAAAACAGCAAGGGATCTCACCAAAGAAAATTTCAATATAAGTTCTAAATGGGAAAACAATAGAAAACCCAGATAACCAAAAACTGGTGATTAACCCAACTATCAAACAACCGGGATTTGACCTCAAAAGAAATACTTGGGTAACACTAAACCGTATCAGAACTGGTCATGGCAGGAGTGGTCACATGACGTATAGATGGGGACTACGTGACAATGAAACGTGTGACTGTGGCTATGAATACCAGACGATCAATCACATCACCACTGAATGTCCAATTCGTGCATTTAAAGGCACCATAGAAGATATCCACTTGGCGAAGGAAGAAGCGGTGGAATGGATGAAGAACCTAGATGTGAAGCTATAATATGACCCTTACATTTACCAAGTGGAGAACCTCTAACCTATTTTATATCTTATGTTTTATGTGTTTGTTTATTTTTGAGTTTTATCACTGTTGACCATCTTTTAATTTTTAATTTTAATTTTATACATGTCATATATTTTAATCTGTTAGTATCCTAAGTGTTTTTGATGTTGCTCATAGACGCCATACGAAATAAATAAATAAACGCCAAAACGTTAGGTATTATAATAATTGCCTGTCGCAAACTGGAAATAACTCGCGCACTACACTTGACCCGACCACAAAAATACAATGTGCGCCGATCACGACGTTAAAAACATAATAATAATAAGAGTAAAAAAAAAAACCATTACTTTTACACAGTTTAAGTTCGCAAAAAAAGCATACAGAAAATTTGAAAATTTTCATTATTAATGCCAGTTAAATTAACGGACTCATTAATATTATATGCATGACATATTTAATATAATTGTTGTAATGGTGAATATTTTAGCATAATGGGGATTTAGTTCGAGTGTACAACACAAATTACGTTCGCGTAGGACTCACTAAAAGTTTTCAGTTTTATTTTGGTTTGACTGTTAAATATTAGTTTAATAATAATTAAAATTAATTTTCTTGATCTTTTGTAAATATTTTCTTGTGGAACCAAAAATAATTTAAACTAAGATCCGATTACAACCTAAGTTTAATTGATCAGAGATCACGAACTGTAAACGCCGGTAGAGCCTTAAAGTGTTTTATATAAAATACACGAGTGTAGGTGTAAGGTTCGAGACTTGTAATATAATGCTAAATAAACGTTATTTATATCCGGCGAATTATGTACGTCATAATATTATTGTGTTTTTCGTGGATTGTGAAATTATAATACCGATGGTCCAATATTTATTTTCATACGATTATTATCATCAAAATAGGTGTTACACTACGAAATATCTTAAGTCCATTAATCACCTAAATGACTAAATACGAATGCAAAGAATAATTTTATTCGTTATTTCGTTTCTATATTAATGAATTTGCCGAAGAAAACGTCGAGAGTTATATGCTGCAATTATAGAAATCAAGACGTAACCGTATAATTAACGATGACTGGTGGTGACCTCCTATTTGAAAATAGTACACATTTAGCCACAACATAATAGTATAAATATATGACACGAATTTTTAATGTATCATGACATTTTACCCAGAAAACGTTACTTCAATTATTATTATTATCTTGATAATCCGAGATGTAAAATATTCATTTTTTTTTTTCGTACAACACACATCCCAAATTTGACCATTCGCTCTTCAAAATGAAATATTTAGGTCTTAGGATGTTGAAAGTATTTATTTGTTATTGTTTCTACAATGATATGTTTTTTTTTTTTTTATGTCTGTATCCAAAAAATCTACCAGAAGAAATGCTCCGATCTCTTCGGTCACAGTTTGTTTCCGGCATCAAATCGCATCTAGTTGGTACTTTAGAGAGGTCATTTTTCGAAAAAAAAAATGGAAAAAATGTATATGTTATTATTTTAAAAAGAGTATAATAAAATCCTTATTTGTAATTAATTAAACTTTTCATTTTATTCATAATACCCACATGTAATACAATTAAGTAAGTTCATAATAATAAATTTATGATAATGACGGTGTTAATAATTGTACACTTTTAGATACCTAAGGCTAAGTTTATTGTAAGAAATTATATTAAAAATTTCTTTTATTAATTATATGCTCTATACATACTCTATTATTATTTAGTATTTATAATAAATAATATAACACCGCAGCTCCGCTCAGAATCGTTCTATCGAATGCAATGATTCATCATTGCTTTCAAATTTAAAGTGATAACAATACACTCTAAAATCGTACCCCAAGTAATTCACATAAACAACATTCACAACACCCCGTGGCTCGTTACCTTTTTATTATTACTAATTTGATAAAATTATGAAAATTAACGAATTAAAAAAAAAAGAAAAGTTACCTGTTGTTTTCGACAATCATTAATTTTCTGATCGATAAATCGTTTTGGAATAACTATAATACGAGTATATCAACAGAAAGTTGAAATAATTTTAACTTTCCGCATTGGATATTATAATAATGTCTGGTAAATGTTTAATAACTCACTTTACAATTTTGTACTACACATTAAAATGTTCTTAATGTACACAATTTTAGACTTTGGTGGTATATTGATACAAAATATAATTTTGAAATTTAACGAAAAAACCCGCATGAAATAAGCCAATGAAATCAAATCTTAAAAGGTATAAATTTATTTAATTTAAACTATATTACACTTGATTTAGTCAATAAATACGTCCATGTTCAACTCTGAGTCTTCTTTAACTTCACAATACAATATAATGTTTATATTGATTGTTAAATGAACTCTGACAAAGTAGCGTGTGTCAGACAATAATCGTTATTTATATTCTCATTATTTTAAACATTGGAAGTGCGTATAAAATCGAATAACATATTCTAACATCCTTCTACTTCATCCATCTCCTTATTCTCGTATCCGAACTGTTTAGTTTAGATGCTTGCCATATAACGATTCTACTCCATCGCTTGGTTAAACCATTGATTGCACTTATATAGATTGCTCACTGCCCGGTTTTTCGGTGTCGTGAAATAAAATTCTCGGTAGATGGCGGTGGTGAATATAAAATTCATATATTTGTATTTTATTTTGGCTGCCGATACTAATAATATGCCAAAAGATATCGTAATTTAAAATACGTCGTCAATGCGGGTGTTGGGTGATTATACATTTACGGCCGGTTGATGCCGGGATAGTACAGTAAACATTTTATTACTTTAATTTCATCATTTTACATATTTCTAAATAAAATATTAAAAATATTTCAAGAGTGGGCAAGTCCGTTTACAGTGTATCGGTCAGTGGTGTACTTTCAATTTCTATCTATGGTGGGGGGTTATATAATACATTGAAACTACGTCCCCATAATATTTCGAATTCAACCATATTATTAAAATAAATTAAAATATATGAAATACATACATACGTATATTTGTCGAAAAATTTAATATGATGGTTGCAAAAAAAAATTGTGACAACGATTTTTAAGACATTTTTTGAATAAATTTGTCTTGTTAATACAGTCTGCAGCTACATATTTGATGAAAATTTCAGATTTCTATAACCGTTAGTTTTAAAATCAAAAAGAAAAAACGATAATTGATTTTGACGAAATTGCGTTTTTACCGTTTTTATGTAATTTTTCGGTAGTTTTTCTGATGCTTAAAAAAAGTATTTAATTTAGCCGCCCCCTCATCATCAGCCCCCCGGGGCAACAGCCTCTTCTTGCCCCACCTTAATACGGCCCTGGTAAGAATTGGATATGAACCGAAAATCTAGACCAATAGGCACCACAGAAAATATATAATTCAACGGATGTAAATACAAAACGTAATCATAAAAAACAAACGGGCGCCCAAATAAAATTAAATATTAATAACAATAATAATAATAATAATAATAATAATAATAATAATAATAATAATAATAATAATAACAATAAAGAAAAATAAGTAAAAGTGTGATATACGTTGATTGTGGACTGTTGAATTCTCAGTGTTACCTTGCTGACGTTGATCGGTCGTTACACCCATTTGCCAATTACGGAATCGCGCCCACAATAAAAATATTTTTCGAAAAACAGAAATCAAATTCATAAAAAAGTACTAAAAAGTATGAAATAATCAAAAATATTTTTGAAATCGGCGCCGAATGTCAAACAACATTACGTGGCAGAAACGCATTTCATTAATCTAATATGGATATTTCAATATATTAATAAAATACGTTTCTGCAATTTAATGTTGTTTGAAATTCGGCGCCGATTTCAAAAAGGTTATTGATTATTTCATACTTTTCAGTGCATTTTTGAAGTCTTTTTTCTTTTTTTCTAAAAAATATTTTTATTTCAACCTTTTTAGTCATGGTAGTTACAGTAGTCATAATATCGTCATTCCTGCTCCTACATTTGACTGGATGGTTAGGTAGGATATTACGACAATCCTTATGAAACCGGAAAATATGAAAAAAAAAATACAAAAAATTGGTCGAATACTAGGCCAATATTTACAAAATTGGTACGGAACCACCGGGAGATGATGCTCTTTCATATAAAAAATGATTCATCCAAATCCGTTCATAAATAACGGAGTTGTGACTGCAGTACCGCAACTACCGGATATGCAAAGTGTGCATTGCACACCTTGCCACCCCAACCATCCAAAACTAATTTAGGCCCCCAAATTGGCACTTCGACGTTTTAGTATATGATAAGTATTTGATTTTATATTAAAAGGTTAAAATTCGTATATCTTTATAGTTAATATATTAAAAGTTAATAATAAATATATATAAAATATATATATTTTCGTATTATTCGAGATTTATCATGAAATTACTCATTCAATAACCAGTGGCGAAAGTGCGTACCATGGTTTGTCTAAGGAATTCAACTTCAAACATAAAACAATATTTAACAGCATAATTTAGAAGGAAATTTTAAATTAAATAAATTTAATAATTGCAGTTTAGAAAATGCGTTAGCAACGCATTAATTTCCAAAGAAATTAGAAAATATATGCATTAAATTACTTATATTAAATAAAAATGCTTTAAGAATATTAAAAAAAAATTTTTTTCTTTCCACAGTTAAAAATATAACTCTTGCAAATTTTATCAAAAAAAAAAAATTCATACTTCGTGGAAATATTTTATAGAAAATAAATAGATGACTGAAAATGCTGTCAATGTGTTCTATTCCAAAACAAGGTCGTACAGGGACGTATTATCGTAGATATATACATATATAATCATCTTTTTAAAAATACGTTAATTTCCTTCGCAGCTACATTAAAAAAAATACGTTCTTATTTATAAAAAATAATAGGTTTACTTACTACACTCCTTATTTTCCCTGTGTGATTTTTAAAAAAAATTTAACTAAATTTTCAATTACATAAACAAACTACAAGTGTAGCCGATTTACCCCAATCAACAAAGTAGGAAACCCTAACAAAATCCGTAGTGAGGAATAAATCTTAATAACAAAACGTATAGTCAATAAATATAATTTCATAAATGTATCATACATAATATTTGTTGAAACTTCGATAATAAAATAATCAATTATATCACTGTATTAATCGAACACCTGGAATTTGTTTTAAATCGCAAAACATTTTCAAGGATCCTGCTAGGTATTTAGTATATCTTATAATATAAGGAAACCGATTGACCTCGTTTACGTAAATGAATGTGTATCTAACGAACCAACTTTAAAAACAATTGTAAAATAGAATACATTTATGATAAAAGTTAAACATATAAAATATCTTTATTATTGCTTATATTAGAGACATTCAAAATACACTATATAAATGTATAATATTCAAGTACAGGTTTCATTTAGTCATAATTATTATTATTATTATTATTATTAATATTATCATTATCATTATCATTATCATTATCATTATCATTATCATTATCATTATCATTATTATTATTATTATTATTATTATTATTATTATTATTATTATTATTATTATTATTATTATTATTATTATTATTATTATTATTATTATTATTATTATTATTATTATTATTATTATTATTATTATTATTATTAGTTATTTGAATAATGTATTCTGTTTAACGCTATGATATTAGTATTGTTCTACACTTGTAAATAATTATTTTTTTTTTTTAAATATATAATTAGTAATTTATCATGTTGATACCAAGTATTTATATTAGGAAAATTACGTAATCTTAAAATTCCACGAAAACAATTTCAGTTATCCTAAAATTTCATTAAACAAAGTCGCATCAGCCGACTATATAATATTGATGTTATCAGATATAATTTTTGTGAAGGAGAACATGCCAATGTTTTACTTTATGTATCTACTTAACAATACTAGTAAGCTATTTTAGCCAACATTTTTATAAACATTTAAAAAAATTACTAATCCAAAAAATATAATATTTGTAATATTCAATGATGTGTACGGGGAAAAGGGTATTTAAGTAACACTTGATTATTTTTTCTATGTAAGTTGGATTACCGTGCAATGTTTGCTTCCACCTTGAAATTACAATTCCGTTTTGTGTTTACACTTCGATCTAACGGACCGTGTAATTTATTTTAAATAAAAAGTGTTTTAGGTTTTAAATCAAAAATCGCAATCAAGATATATAGAATGCATAAATGTTATAGAGACAACAAGACAACCTCACTTCATTCTTGATGAAAAAAAAATGTATTATTATTTTGAATTGTATTGTTATATAAAATAATTTAATTCGATAAACGATTCGAAGAATCACTTGCTTAATGGAAACAAATACAAACAAATAAATATAAAACTTTATTATAAGCCTGTGAAACCTGTAGAAAAAAAAAGAGAAACACTTTTCTGGAAAACGAATGCAGATTTCATCAAAATGTTAATTTTATAGTGCCTAGGTGTTATCTAATATCTGTGTTCAACATTATATTTTTACAAAGATATTATATCCGAAAAAGTGATTGTTTAAAAAAATACACCATTGTACACTATTCATTTTTCTCAAAAAATTAAATGTGTAAAACGTGTTCATAATTATCTGTACTCATGAAAATAATTTCGAATATACAATAAATCATATTTTAAGTTGTTCAGTGCCTCAAATGGCGCCAGTACGCCACTGTCGATAATAATCCCATAACGTGTGGTAATAAATAATTGTCCATTAACTATGATAATAAACGAAAGTTGTACTTTACTATTAAAACCTATGCATAGGTATCATCATACTGCTTATATATAATTTTACTATACAAATTAAATGATATACAGGCATAAAGTAAACTAAAACGAATAAAAAAAAACATTTTCTTCAATAAAATTACTGTATACAGTTTTAATATTTCAACTTAGATGTTAAAATCCAGAAGTTATACGCAAACACACTTCCACAAATAATACAGTCTTATATTATTATTTATTTATTAATTTCACTTCAATACTAATTCAATAATCGTATGGATATTTATTAAATATGTTCAGTTAATATTTGAATTATAAACAATGCGTAACGAAATAATACAAAAAAAAAGGTAACGAGCCGCGGGGTGTTGTGAATATCGCTTAAGTGAATTACTTGGATAAAGATTTTAGAGTTTTGTTTTTATTTTAAATTTGAAAGCAATGATAAGTCATAGCATTTGATAAAACGATTCTTAGTGGAGCTTACTTTTCTCGTAAATATAGTCTAAAGTTATATATTCGGTGAAAATTTCAGGTTTCTATGACTATTAATTTCAAAATTACGAAGAAATATACAATAATCGATAAAGTCGAAATTGCATTTTTAGCGTTTTTGAGTTCAATTTTTAGGTGCTTTTGAGAAAATCGAAAAATGACCTCTCTAAAGTACCAACTAGATGCGAATTGCTGCCGGAAACAAACTGTGACTGAAGACGAAGAGATCGGAGCACTTCTTCTGGTCGAAAATCTGTACACAGGATCGAAAAAAATAAATAATCATCATTGTAAAATCAATAGATTCATCGTTCCGCTCAGAATCTAAAAAAATATAATAATATTATTAATACACTAACAAATTATTAAAATATTCTTAATTATTTAGAAATTATTAAAATATTATATTAAAACATATTGATCTTAATTGATTCAATAAAAAGGCGTGTGCAGACTTTTAGTTCAGAGGGTGTACATTAAAAGATTAAAATTCAAGGCCATCTCTCCCTAACGCATAATTTTTAGACTTTAACAGTATTTCTATAATTATTATACCTAGTTATTACTTTCGCAAAGATCACCACTATCCTGATATCGTAATAATATTAAATCACTCTTGAAAATACGTTATAAGTTAATAACGCACATTTAATTTAGATATTCAAAAAAATAAATAAATATGTAGATAGCAAATATTATTATTAGATCTGTAATTTGGATTTTATCATTGTTATTTTTAAATTAAAACTTTTTCCATAGAATATTGTATAAAGTCTTAAAGGCTAAAGCATATTATTACAATAAATTTTTATGATCACTTCAGAATTCGCGAACGTTTTCAGAAATAAATTAATAATAAAATTTGCTTTTTTTTCTTACTGATTAAAAAAATAATTTTAAATTTTTCACACGGGTCTTGTTAAACATGTACATATATATTTTATGTATTTGCATATATTATGTAAGTATGTATAATAAATAGATATTTTAGATAACACTATAAAAAATTACCAATAACCTTTATTTGCATATCAAGAAATATTACCCAAACGAAACGACAATATAAAATCTTCATAAATTATAAATTCAGTGGCGGCGCTAGGGGGTGGCAAGGTAGGGCAAGCGCCCTACCCAAATTTGGTTTTGCCCTACCTTTGCCCTACTTGTTTAAGACCAAACGAAAATTTAAATTCCAAGCATTTTTTTTTTATTTGCCGTTGCCCGTTTACCATCTGTTTTGCTGTCTAATTCATCGTAGTATTTTATTTTTATGTGTACTAGTTTAGATAATATACACTGTCATTTAATTTTATTTCGAATTTTATTATATATTATCAGAAAACTTTGTAATAATATTATAGCATTTTCCATGTATTTCGATAATTTACACTACCACCCGTACACACTACAGATATCGCCCCCGTTGAGAACCACTGCACTTCACTCTTGTTATATTTACTTATTATGATACGATGAAATCGTAAAAAAAATCTTAAAATTCACGATGGAATTTTTAAATACTTTTTCTTTAAGGATCAATATTAAATATTATCCACATGTTTGTTGCGTTATTTGAAACATTAGTAATAATACATAAATATGATTATTCCGTGTTTATAATATTTTTTTAAATTTTTATTTTAAAAGTACAATTATTCGAAATGTTTTGAATACGAAGCATTGTAACTTGGTATAAGCGTATTATTTCAAACATTTAGTTTTTAGCCTAGGAAAAGAGTGAAAAGTGGACGATTTGCTACAATTATTTATATATAATATGTACTAAATGCTAAATTTACTATAATGTCTTGGGTGAATAGTAAAAAAGGATTTAGGTTCACGTGGAAAATGTTTTAATTATTAATAATCAAAATCACATACATAATAATTAATAATAAATTATTATTATTATTATTATTATTATTATTATTATTATTATTATTATTATTATTAGTATACACTATACATGATACTAATTTAATATAAAATGTTAAAAAACCTATACATATGATTTTATCAATACCTACTGTCTACTATAATTTAAATTATTTCATGTCTGTTACGGAATTTAATTATTATTATTTGAAACTTCCATTTTTCCCTTTATTTGTTTACCTATCTAATTTATATTATTCAGTAGGTATACGTATAACAAAATACTAACCCCAATAATAAAAATTGTATTCCTATGAAAAACCTAAGTAAAGGAGCAATAATATAAGGGTATATATTTGCCCGATCAAAAAAAAAATTATAATACGAGTATACAATAGTACACAATACTATATTTAATATGGTGAATGCGACAAACACTGAATTTCATTGAGAATAATCGAAAAATAATATTATATTACTATGTATAATTTGTTAATCTTCTGAAAAAAAAACTAATTTTTTGCATAAACTTAAATTGACGTTATTTAAATAAAAGTAAAATTCCCATTGGAATAACTCTTGGTAAAGCCATAAAGATGGCTAGACTGATGAAAGTACCTATTTCGAAATTTTACTATACGAAAACGCTAAAAATGTTAATATTAGATTTACTGGTATATCTGTCAAAGTTCATCATACTTTTACATTGATAACTTAACATTATTTAAAAAAAATAAAAATACATAAAACTGAAAAATTAACAACACGATTTTCTTTTTATCGAAAATGTAATATTTATAAAGAATACGCCTGAAAGCGCGGACTTATCTGTTTATTTTCCGAAATCATTCAATAAAATATTCTACTAAGACGAAATTATACATTTAATAATTTTATTTTTTTAATTTACACAGGAAAATATAAATTAAACTTCATTAGGAATACAAAGAATGTTTGGTTGAGGGCACTGAATTTTACTGAAAAAATAGATAAATTCTATACTAATATTTAAAAGTCAGTAGTTGTGTTCGATTAAGAGTCAATATAAAAATCAATATACTCGTATAATGTTATACAATTCAAATACTTTTTAGTATAATTCATTGGCATGCAAATAATATTTCATACATATCAATAATAATAGTAATAATAATAATAATAATAATAATAATAATAGTAATAAAAAATATTGTTCATTTCCTACAAAATCATTGAACAAAATACTACTATATATGGATACGTATATATGTATTTATACATATATTTATTGATTACTATTTTATTATATATATATATATCATGGGTTTATAAATAATGTAAATAAAAACATTTCCTCGTAATTATGCGACTAATGATTAAGAAATGGCGAATGCATAAAAAGATTGAATGTACGCGGAAAAACAATTCCAAAAGTAAAACAAATAAATAATAAAACAATTTTGTTACAAACACACTTCGTCATGTATTTTTGAATTTGTTTAAATTTAAGTTAAATTGGAAAAACAGAACAACAATAATAACGTAGAACGCAGAAAAAAAATATATACAGCATATCGATGCACACGCGATGAGTACACGTGACAATACTATATTATATTATATTCTCTCGAACAAGCAATTTAAACTGAAAAGACTACTTAAAATACAGTTATATTTTTAAAACTACAAAAGCCACATTCATAATACTCCGCGTGTGTGTTCTGTGTAACTGCAGTATTAGTGGGTGTGCATTTAAAATTTAATATTTGTTCGGAACAAACTTTATAAATTTATATTGTATACGTTTTATATTTAAAAATTCTAACAGAGTGGAGTAAAAAAATCCACAAAATAATAATATTATTACTGCAGAAATTGATGATTAATATATATAAATTTTCGTTAAATTCCAGTAAAAAACAGCCATTAATCTATAATTATACGTTTTTTCATTATACTAGACGCGGCACACTTTTCTAATTTTTTTGCGATTACGAAGTTTTATCGTCTATAAATTAAATCGCATGCCGTCCGCTATAAAATACTATAAAAACGTTCCAAACAAATGTTCATTAATTAAATATTTTTTTCACTTGCTAAATAATGCTCGATATTTTTTATCTTTTTCCCTATTTAACAAAATCATTTGGAAGACACAGTAAACGCCAGTTTTGTTTATTGTCTATAAATGCCTTCATCATTTGGTCACTATTGTAGTACCACAAACGTATAAATTTTGCTTATCTTCAATTACCATTTAATTAAACCGACTCATAAGAATGAACTGTCTATTTTTTTTTCGTTAGTTCGAATTGAACGTAAAATATATCTTGTAAGTTCATTAACGTCAATTTTCAATCAAAACCTGTTAAACAAAATCGTTTGAATTTAAATAAGGTAAAGCAATGATTTGTAATGTTTTACTACATTTTAAGTATACATAAAATAAATGTGCATTAAGTATTTTTAAAAATAAATTAAATTAAATTTTTTTTCTTCTATCAAAATCATTGTGTAAAACAATTCAACGAATATTATAATATAGAATAAGGTTTTTACAAATATTAATGTGATAAAAAATATTTACATATATATATACTCGTATATATATAATTCATTTTATCGAATAAAATATAGGAATACATTATATCAGTTGCAAATTATTTCTACTCATACGTTTAAAAGTTTATGTACATATATATATATATATATATATAGAAATAAAAATAAAATAATATGATTCGAATAATTAAAAAATATATATATCAATTAAATTCTTTCGTTAAATTAATATTATTTATCTCATAAACCATTTTTTTTTAACGAATATGTGTATCCGAATTTATGTATTATTTAACGTCCATCATTGATGTTATTTCTAATAAAAAAACCATATAATAGTTATACATCATTGAGTGACGTTGACTCCGTGTTATATCATATTTCAGAAATTTTCGAACAATGATGAAATTTAGTTTATTAGATCCAATAACTGTAGACAACGCTACTATAACGATACTGTTTTTAATGGTTTTGAAATTAAAAAATTGATCCATGTAAAATTATGTTTCATTTGTCCTAGAAAACAACGTGCAACTGTAGAATAAATGTAAACATTTATTAGTTTTTAATAATAAATATATTAATATACAGACCAAAACGGTTTTACATTTATTACTTCTACATATGGTCAATTTTTTTATAAAACTCTTTTTATATGTCAATTAAAATTATTTTTTATATATCGTCCTAAATGTATTTCACTATACATACCTACAATTAGCCTACTGATATTTATCCCATTATCGATTACAACGTTTGGAGATAAATTTTTAATTTCGTTCGATTTTAAATGGGTGTGTTCACTATATTTAAAACGTGTTATACGCGTAATTATCATTCCTGTTATACTGCGCTTTTCTTAACAAAAAGTTTTAAAAAATGTCTCAAAAAAATCATGTAGGAATTACAATAATTAATTATATTCGAAATCAACTCGAACGACACTAACCTTGAAGAACAAAATTTATTATTACCACTCCAAATTAATTGAGTTGCAAGTCAAAATAGTCTTGTTGTTCACGTGAATTATATGTTCCTTTTAAATATGACGCATAAACTACCAAACTAGATTAGTCGATTTTCAGGATGATTGATGAGAGTGATCATCATCATGAACTTTTGTAGTACACGACAAAATATCAAATATTTTTCAATTAAAATAGACATTGAATGAACGCTCAAACATCATTTTTATTATTCAAAGTTATTAATTTAAAACGAAATTTTATTTTAAAACGATATCAAATACACACAGCTCGTTCGTTATCCAACAGTATAGCAATAATATTTGTTGTATTATTAAAAACTATATTATAGTAATTTCGTTCAAAAACTATTAAATATTACTGAAACTGAAACATATAAGTAACGATATATAATATTTTGTATTTTGTACTTGGAAATATTTAAGTTATCTTTTAACTTTATACAAATCTAATTATAAAATGTCAATTTTTTCTTTATAAATATTAAATACTTAGTCATTTTTATTTTATAATATTATAGCAGAATTTATTTGGATTATTTTAATGTCCAACGTTTAGTATCATCAACTGCTAATAATATGAATTTTTAACATATGGTGTTATAAAACATGTATGATTTATGATAATTTGAGATAAAATAAGATGCAAAAAATTTGATGAACTGGAATAGAGGATATAAAGTTATTTTACTTTATATTTTAAGCAAATCGAAAAAATTTATTATTATTATTACAACGATGTGTTTTTAGGATGAAATAATAACATATGTCCTCAAGATCAGCATTGATTTACCTAATCTATATGTAGTCGACCAACAATTGTAAATTGCATACTTTGGATACATAAAAATAGTTAGCCAGCGCTGTTGATGTCGGCTCAAATGGGAAACATTGATAGAGATTTTGGAGTTATATTAGATCGATTATATGATATATATTATATATATATATATACACATACATATAAGCCGTCGCCGTGTATAATAAATTTAACATTTGATACGTATGATAAAAGAGGTCATTTCTATGTTTACCCAATGTTAACGCGTAAAAATATATAGTAAAAACGGACAAATTTACAACATAAACCTTTTTAAGAAAATAAATCGTCGTTATCTATATCATATAAGAATGTGAAACGTGAAATTTATAGCGAACAGTAGATATAGAAGTCATGTATTTCTTATTTAAATTAAAACGATATCGTTAAAATAAATTATTATTCCAGTTGAAATCAATTCCCGATTACTCGTATATAAACAGAAAATAAAGAAATATTTAATGGACAGGGTAGGTAGTTTCGATATATATCAGAAAATAATGATATTTCTGATGAAGCATATAAAATTTGGAAAATCTCTTATGGGCAATTATAATTTTTATTCCATATAATTTTGTATTTTAACTTTCGAAATTTCGAAATATTAAATTAACTGCCAGTATTAAGTTTAACATTTTGAATGCTCTTCGATCTACATTCCAAAAATAAGAAAAATCATTCTTTTTTTTTTAAGGATTTCTTTTTAAACGTTAAAATGTTTAATTACTGCAGTGATTCTATCAATAGCATTTATAATATTATTGCGTATAAATTTATAATACAAGGTTGAATTTACATAAAATATCTTGAAAATCTGGACAAACAACTTTTTTTTTATATAAGCACTTACTATAATAAAGACCATTGTATTAATTCGATCTTTGCTAAGAATCGTTCACATACGATCATTTATTATAGCTTTATTCGTAATCTGATTAAAATATAAAAACGATTTCATTTATTAAAATCGTTTACACAATTACACCCGTCCGGATGATTCACCATTACTAAAATAAATAATCTATTCGATGAACCAAGTGTAGACCATACATTTTTTTTTTTATGAAAATAAAACCCCTGACAATAATTAAAAATAATATGTCTATTAAATTGCAACTACATGCAATACTAAGTACTTGAAACCAGCTTCTAAATTGGGTAAATACAAATACAGGTACAGGTTACAGCGATTGGGTACTAAGCACTTTTAAGATTTTCAATCAGAAGATAATCCAAGTAAAAATTCCTAAAAAATATTTTATAAAAAAAAGAAATCAATATTAGTGCGGTATATACATGATGTGCTGGTTTAATTTATCTCGACTTAAAAACAAATTATTAATTGTACACCAATAGGCAATATATGTATATATATATATATATATATATATATATATATATATATATTATACGTGAGTTTAAAAATAAATATTTAAATTAAACTGGTTTCTTGGCCTTATAGTAGATTTTTTTTTATCATTTATGTTTAAAAATATACATTGAAAAATAATTCTAGCTTTATTCCTTGTATACAGAAAGTCGGACTTAAATATAATATGTGTACGAGCTGTGGTATAGAACGAATGAATCAAAATTATGCTATAGAATAGATACAGAGTTGACAATTTAATAACGATATCCCAAACCATCAAAGCTTAAAACTATACATATTTTACATATAATGAGTTCTGAATAACGTATTTGTTTACGAATATCGTTCTAGGTAAAGAGTAGTAGTATAAGACAATGGTAAAACATATATTTATTTAAGTCGAACGTTGAACGTCATGAAAGACAATGATGTTAGAAATTCTATTATTAATACGATAAAACGAACAAGATGTATTATTAAATCAATTACAATCAAAGTTTTGTTTGATTAGGTTCTTCAAATATTGGTATTTAAATATATGTTTTAAATAAATATTTGTTTAAAGTACTTATCGAAAACGGTTTTAAAACTGCGTTGTATCCAATGGAACGAATAAAACGCCATAAGCAATCATTTTTAAAACACTGAAATAATCGATATTGTAACTCGGACAAGAACAATTTTAAAAAATGGCACGCATTCTGGACAATTCTATATTTTAACGCAGAATACGTTTTATGTGACGGGGACCAAAATGAAAAAAAACCGTCACGTGCAGACGACTCTGACAGGAGAGCGTACTCGTCTTAACAATGTGCACATCTACTTTTCGTGAAATTAGGCTACAAAATTACAAAACCGTTTTTATGTATTACAGATCAATATTTTTTTATTATTATATAAAAATTAATAATATCTATAATATAAATGTCTAATTCGTATAATCTATACTAATGTATAAGGATACAACGTCCACTTTTGTTTGTCTTCGATAAACTACAGAATCGATTTTAAAGAAATGTTCTCAAATGTTTTCTTATGATTTCCCGAATGTTATTGGCCATTTGTCATTTCATTATCTCATCTCAATAAAACCCAAAAATAGTGCTTATGCGATCATGTGCCGGTATCCATGACAATTAATCGTAGCAAATAATATTCCCAAAAACAAATAAAATTCATGTAACATAAATAATTTAATAATGAATAGTAACTTGATTTATAAGACAGGCAAGTTAATCACGTTCTTATCTCGAAAAATTTTTGATTTGTCGAACAAATAATTTTGATATAGACATTTTTTTTATAAGTTTCGATCGAAAATATACAAATTATAAAAGAGTTATTAGAACGTCTTGCGGAAATCTTGAAAATTATAAAGAACGGAAAAATTGGCAAAATTTCCAATTTTTTCGAAAGAGCAATGGTAAATAAGCATTACGTCTTCTGGAAACCCAGACTCTAGAAATCTCCAGGAGACGTTGAGCAAACAAATCCAAACATTTTAATTTTTCCGCTGAAAATCTCTTTAAAAATGTTAAAATTATAAAAAAATTAATTAAATAAATTACACGGCCGAAACTTCAAATTTATATTATAAATGTGTGTTCTTCATAAGGACAATAATACACGAAGACCAGTCGAGAAGTGGAAATGTCTGAATCTTTGATTACGCAAAGAATAATATTTACTAATTTCTTACGAAGTTGTAATTTCTTATTTCATTACATAATTTTTATTCAGTTTAATTCAGGGCTCTCATTTGAAAAAATAATAATGTTTAACGTTTTAACGTTTTTTATTGTTATTTACCTTTTGCGTTTATCGTTATGGTATATTTTAGCGTTGTGGATTATTTGTGTTTAACGTTAAAGAAATTTTTATAGTTATACAATAATTACGTTTCACATTTATCGATATTTTAACGTTATTTGGTTTAATATCGATTTTTTTTTCCAAATAAATAAATCCATTCATATTCCATAGACTATAGCATATTCTCAAATCTTATAAACGTAATGTACTTCATTAAACTTCATTGATTATAAAAGTTCTAAACTTTTATTATTAATTTTTTGATTTTATACATTTTTTCGGTGAGAACTTTGGTTTATTTTTGACTTTATATTCCAATGTAAAATATTTTTTTTTAAATGTTGATTATATTATTACCAATAGAAACTTTTCTGACTGCCTGACATCTTCTCAGACACGTATCTTTGAATAATTTTTACGCGTCCGTGTGAACCCAGCCTTATTATAGAACTATAATAAATCTACACCATAGACTTATATTTTCCGTAGTAAATTGGAAAAAAATATTAATATAACGGTAATTCTATTTTTCGTTTTTCGATATTTTGGTATATAACGTTAACACATTATTTCGTTTAATGATATATTTTAATTTGTGATAGTTTAAAATTAGTGTTTATTGTTTTCCGTTACGTTTTTTCAGTTTTTTGATATTCATTTCAATTGATATTTTGCAATTATAACGTTATAATCAAAACGTTATTATAACGTTTTCGAGCCCTGGTTTAATTCGTTTTTAATTATAGTCAACTTATCGGGTATCATGTGAATTCTTACATTAGTAGCTAGAGTGTATAGCACGTCATATCGAATAAATATGTATAATTAAAAAAAAAAAAAAATATTTGTTTGATTTTACAAAATAAAGTATATATAATACTGCACCCGCGAAATTCAATTTTAAATACGATTTGTAAATATGACGGGAAACAAGATGTATAATATTGATTCACGGAGATGTACAAAAGAAAGTGTTTTGATTGTACGGTATTTTAAATTAAATTACACGGTACAGTATAAATTAAACGTTTATGACGATAAAATAACGTCAATGCATCGGTGCCCTCTGGAATACAAATAAATAATAAGCCGAATTTTCATGGACAACAATTTTTAAAGCATTATGCTTAAATTAATCGGTTTATTCGAAAAAAAACATTTCAGATTCTGAGCGGAGCGAATGTATTGGTTTTATAGTGGTGTGTTTTTTTTTCATGACTGTACCCGAAAATTCTACCAGTAGGAGTGCTCCGATACAATATATCCTAAAAAAACATAATTTGTGTCCGGTAGCGAATTTCACCTAGTTAGTGATTTAGAGAGGTCATTTTACGGTTTTCTCAAAAGCGTCACAAAAAAATAAAATTCAAAAACTACCGAGAAATATAATATAAAAACGCGATTCCGTCTAAATCGATTATCGTGTTATTTCGTCGTAATTTTGAAACTAATGTTTATAGAAACTTGAAATATTCACCAAACATGTAAATTTATATCATATATTAGAGAAAAAACTTTGGGCTATTTATAGCAACTATAGATTCCGAGTTATTTACTTAGAGGTAATTTTTGGTTTTAAGGCTTAAAAATTTAATACAAAGTCAGGCGCACGTTACTTCAACTATATTTTTAAAAATCTTGAAAACCGTTAGTCACAAGTTTCAATTTTCACGAACGTTTCAAGTTATTCGACAAAGTTTACTTTATTTCTCGTGGAAAATTACGTTTTCGTTCAAAACTAATGGTCTTAGAGTCTTGACATTTTTACCAACCAAGTAACTTTGTACTATATTAAGGAAAACAATTTTCGAAAATTTTTAGCTACCTAGGATCATTGTAAGAAATTATATTAAACTGATGTAAGGTTAATCGTAAATTACGCACTTTATACACACAATATTGTTAATAATAAATAATATTACACCGAAGCTCCGCTCAAAATCGTTTTATCGAACGTAATGATTTATCGCATTGCTTTCAAATGTATACAGTAATAACAAATTTCTAAAATCTTTATCCCAGGATAATTCACTTAAGCGACAACACCCCGCGGCGGCTAGATACCTTTTTTTTTTTTATCAACCTCATTTTTTACGAACTATAATCCTTTTCGAAACGATACGTTTCGAAATCGAATGAACACATTGTATTTTATTTCGACGACAACAATTTCGAAGGGTCAAGGGCGACAGTTTCAGTTGTCAGTCAGTTGACTTATGTCGCTTAAATTATACAATTTTCGCGTTTAACAACTTCGTGTCATCAACTACAAAATATGTGATAATATAAAAAAAAAAATGTGCGTTTCTCCCCGTGCGTGCGTCGGCTCGTACCATTTATTATCGCCTGAACGGCAGCTAGTACTCTCCATCCATTAACGTACACCAAGTATATCGTTTATGCGATAATTCACTCGCGGTTACTGTCGTCATCGTCGCTTTGTTTATGTCTAACCGTTTCGAAAAATGATTTTTCAGCCCCGCGCCAAATTCAATTCCAATTCCTTGCCATTTACGACCTTAAAAAAAACGATTGAAAAAATATCAAGATAACCGATATTTTTGTCATACTACTCGTACACAATGAATATACCTGTATATTAAGAATTATGACTAGGGCTAGGGAATTCATGTCCTAAAAAGACCTTAAAAAATATGCGTGCATTTACGCCTTAAAAAAAATCACCAAATATGCTCTTAACATATTACGTACTATGTACTAAAATATGCTATCAAAATATGCGTTCAAAACCAAACAATTTAAATGACAGTGTGTATTTGGTATCTATACATAATAAAATAATTAATAAATAATGAAAAAATTATTCATTTATATTGTTAATATTACTTAATGGTATTTTTCAAAAAATTTCGCAAGACATACTTACACCGACCGATTAAAATATCCCATTTCACGTAATCCGCGTGAAAATAAAACAATCTCAGCGGTTCATAATTTCAAATAGAAATTATCGAGCAGAAGGGGAAAATGCACGGCCCACTCATTTCATCTTCTTTTTTTTTATCAATTTTAAAGATAAATTAAAAACTAATTTTTCTTAGTTACCATTGAATTTAGTGAAAATACAACAAAATATGCGTAAACGCGTGAAAAAGAGCTAAATATGCAAAAAAAATAAATAAATAATAAAAATCCCTGTAACCTCTTAGTATCTACTGTGAAACGAATTTCTGTACCACTATAAGCTACGTTTTGAATAATTATTGAAAAACATGCAAACTCCTATAATTCCCTAGCACTAATATTATGACGTATACGATCGTACATCGAACGTGATATTTTTCTCGCGATGAAATAATTTATACGAGGTACCTGCAATTGTTCGATCCGTACTATGCGCGTATAAAAACGCAACCGTTTAAGCATGTTCGTTTATTTTCAGTAAACAAAATAATTCTCGTCGTAATTGCTTTTTTTTTCAGTCAACCTAATATATAGTTTGTATTTACAATACAAACTCGATGCATTTAGTTTTCAATAAATGAATGATGGCAAACGGCAAACAATCATTATTTAATATACGCGTATATTTTGCAATCAAAAGTACCTACATCTGTGTATATATTAATCTTTACGCATCGTATATTATTGTGTTGAAATACGTTTCGACTTTTTACCGAGCTAACGCGCACATCAAACAAATGTTATTTCGTTTAATTTTCGAAAATGGCGGGATCAGCGTCAGGTTTCTCTACAGGCAGAACAAGCAGGTGATTGGAGCGGCAAATTTTCAATTCATAAAAAAAAATATTGACTTTAATAATATTTTAATTATTAATTATTTAACACATTCGAGTGCTGTGGTGATCAAGATAGATGAAGGATTGTTTATCTCGATGGAATTGCCCCCATACCCGAGGTCAACGCATATTTTTATTTTTAGTGAAACTATTGAGTTTTACCCACAGATATATTATAAAACATTTTTATCTTCTGCTTACCTTCTGCTTGTAGGCGGCAAATTGTTTAATCCGCCGTTGGGCGGGATAACAAATTTATCATTAAATATAATATATTATGTGCGCTGAAATCGTGTCGAAAATAGAAACCATACAACTCTACACGCGGTGTATTCTAAAGGAAATCGTTCGGTTTTAAAAAGCATGTGTGTATTTTGATTTCGGATCAAGAACAGGACGAAATTCTACTCTCGTGTACGATATTTAAACGAATTTACTTTTGCAACACTGACCGCGGTTCAACGTCTCTGCGACAGTTCAGTCAACGCGCGATTTCAAAGATATTTTATTACGGGACGGAACCGATCCGAAAACATTAATAAATTACTCGATTGTAGTACGGACAAACTGGCAGTGACCTAGACAGGGGGACCAGTGGCGCCATGCCCCCGTGGGCCGTATTTTTTTTATATTAACGATCTAATTTAAACAATAGCAGCTTCCAGTGTCGTATTGAGGGGGGCCTGAGTTGCCCGCCTCGCCCCCCAATTGATCCGTGTTTTGTATATAATAATTGGTGATTTATTAATTTGAAACCAACAAAAATATTAAACTGGTATATAAATGTACCTATCGTCATACAGTTATGTATACTAAAATCAGTACATACACAGATAACATGAAAAAATGAATATTATCTGTGATATAAATACATATAATATTTATGATATATTTGTGGGTTTTATCCTAAACATAAAGTTTTGATTAGAGTAATCATAATTTTCATCATTTGTGTACTTTTTATCTACACATTTTATTGTATTGTTCCTCATTTGAATTTATAAAATCTTATCATTTTCTAAATAACGACGTTAAGATCACATAATTTCCACTTATATGTCGTGCCTCGCACATTTCTCTTCGTATCACATTCATGCATGCGCAGTTTTTCGGTTATTTTTTTTCTATAGGTAGGTACCTATTAGAAAATATTAGTACTGTTATCAAATTTAAAAAAAAACAAATTATATATACATACTTCAAAACGTAATAACATAAGGGATTTTTAATGAAAATAAATGAAACTATTAAATTAATATGTGTACAATAATATATTGTAACGCACCTCCTCCATTTAGAAAGGGCGGTCGATATTCCTATCCAGTTAAGGCGCAGTCGGCTGGCTTTTTCCTACTACAACTACATTAACCGCTCTTTTGAACCGGGTCGTTGGAACGATACAAATAAAGTTTTTTGAGTTATATTTAACAGATCCTAGAAACTATGATCTGCGCGTCTGTCTGCTTACACAATAGCACACACGATCTCAGCAACGAAACAGTTTATTTAAACAAATAATTAAAAATAAACAATATATAATTACACTTTCATCTGAGTAGTCCGATATTGATAGGATTTTCCACAGGTGAAGCGGAGCACGAGTCCTAACGGTTGATTATAATACGTAATTGATATAAAACGGAACTATAAGTGTGGTGGTTCTTCTCCAATACACGTTTAAAATAATACTTTATGATACTTTAACATTATGAAAAAGATTGTTAATAAAGGACTAGACGTTTTTGCTAGCTCTCAGATCCGAACTCTCTTGACCGACACGAAAATATGTATTCTAAAGCGTAATGTCTTGTGTTCGCGTCACTGTGTATTGTCTACTAAGGGTAAAAATTTGATTTTGAAAACTTTTTTTATTGTTCCCCCCCCCACTCCTTTGAAAAATCCTGGCTACGCCACTGTGAACTCGTATGATTTTTCGTAACGATAATTTATTAATATTATGTACGAGTAACTGGTTTTGTCGCCCTTCGGTCTTGCAAACGAATCGAGAAAAAAAAAAGCACATAATAATAATAATAAAAAAAAAAAAAAAAATTGAATATAAATAGAACCGTCTAGTGCAAAATACAAAATGCATATTACACACACACACACACACACACACGAGCGACATTATAAAGTTGTCGGGAATTTCACGGTCGGTCACATATAAAGCGCACAAAATTCAGTACGTGTACATATATATCCGCGTGTTACGCGATTTGCGAAAACTGGATTACTATTTTGTAAACAATATTAATATAAGTTCTCGAAAGCGTATAACAACTTACACTGTATACAAATAATATATACAACGCATCGTTTGGCAGGAAAACGCAGTTCTTAACAGTAGATGGCAAACTATCGAGAAATATAATAATATGTTTTATAATAGTATCGTATATGTTATGTTATGACATCTAATCCGTTTATCTTTACTGCGCAATACTTTTCACGCGTCCATATACGTTTATCTGTGAATTGAAAATTTCGCCGACTTTTAAACTTAAAAAAATTTGAAATTAAAAAAAAAAAAGGTAGAGATTCGCGTGGTGTGTTGTGAATGCGTCGCTCAAGCTTGGATAAAGACTTTCGAGTGTTGTTATTATTGTATGAATTTGAAAGCAATATGCGATAAATCATTGCGTTCGATAAAACGATTCTGAGCGGGCCTTCGGTGTAACGTTATTTATTATTTTTATTAATATATAATAATATAGTGTGTACATACGTAATTTACGGTTTACTCTTTACAGCACAAAATTTTCATGTAATTTCTTAGAATAAAACTATGTAGGTGAAAATTTTCAAAAATTGTTTTCGTCAATATAGTAAAAAAAAAATTACATGTTTGGTAAAAATGTCAAGACTCTAAAACCAATAGTTTGGGGAGAGACGTTATTTTCCACAAAAAATTAAATACAATTTATCGAAAAACTTGAAATTTTTATAATAGAAAATTGTGACAAACGATTTTTATGACTATTTTGAATACAGTTGAAGTGACTTAATTCTGACATAATGTTGAACTTCTAAGCTTTAAAACCAAAAACTACCTGTTTTATGAATTAAATAACTCAAAATCTATAATTACTATAAATAGCCCAAAATCGTAAGACATTTTTTTTTAATATTCTTTTCCTTCGTGTAATATAATATTCGATGATTGTTTCGAGTTTCTATAACCATTAATTTCAAAATGACGAAGAAATAATGACAATCGATTTCACCCAAATCGCGTTTTTCCGTTTTTGTGTAATATATTTCTTTAGTTTTTGAATTTTTTTTTTTGGCACTTTTGAGTGAATCGAAATATGACCTCACTAAAGTAACAAATTACAATTAGATGCAAATTTACTACCGGAAACACACTATGACTGTAGAGATTGACAGGGGCGTCCCTAAACAGTTTTCAAGGGAGGCGAACCTATTTTTTAAGTCAATATTTATCTTATGCGTATTTTTCAAAAGTTTGGGCGAACCTAAATCAATTTTACTGAATTCATTTTTTTTTATAATGCGACTACATTACAAATAAGCTTACGTAAAAAAGTAATTTATCAATATAAATTTTAAGTCATTTTATATATTAAAAATTGCTATGGGGGGCGAAAGCCCCTTCGCCCCCATCCCTTGGGGACGTGCCTGAAGATTGGAGCACTCCTTCTGGTAGAATTTCTGGGTACAAACATAAAAAAAAAATCATTGTATAATCTATATATTCCTCGCTCCGCTCAGAATCTAATAGGTCCATTCACGTAACTCGATTGAGCACGTTTTCCGCGTAAAATTACTGATCCTGTGCCAACTATAATAGCCATGTAACAACTGACGTATGAGTAAACCTTGATAAACTCCAAATGTTTTCAAACCAAATAATAATCTATATTTCTTCTATATTATAATAGTAGGCAACGCTAGCAATAACAAATGTGTGTATAATTTTTTTTTGGGGGAGGGGACGTGTAGGAATTTCAACAAAGCGTTCAAACTTTCGAATAGGTTTATAAGAATTCATCGAGAGTCTTTTCTCAAAATCTGAGTACACGAAAAAAATAATTTAACAAATAAATTGCCTTTATTTATCAATATTCCGTTAATTTTTTTGACATTTTGCGAGTATGCGGTAACAAATAATTGGTGATTTAAAAGAAAATGTTGGGCGAAGGACCTCCAAAAACGTTACGATTGAGAAGACGCGCGAGTTCCTACACTCAGTCTCTAATAAGGAAATTATTACTGATGAACGAATTATGAACGTAAACCCAATCGGAGACCTCTAAGTAGTACAAGGGATTTTTCGTCTGACGGGCAAAAAAAAAATTCGTTTATTTAAAAAGCGTTGTATTAAAAAAGAAATAATACATGTGTATAGTAAAAAGAAAATTATTACTGTATCAATTATTGTACCTGTTGTGCAGGTGTCATATTCGTGTTCATGTGATATGCGTTACACAAGCGCGTGATCGAATGTTTATCATACACTTTGAAGTTGGTCGTCAGTCAGGGGCGTATACAAGAGGAGGATGTGGGGGTCAGATCCCCCCATGATCTTTTTTTTATAAGGGTTTTTATAAGGTTCCTTATTAAGGCCCATAGGCCACCACATACATAAATCCGGCCCTGATCCCCCTCCCCCTCATTAAAAAATCATGTATAC
This sequence comes from Slavum lentiscoides, assembly GCA_032441835.1. Taxonomy (NCBI): domain Eukaryota; kingdom Metazoa; phylum Arthropoda; class Insecta; order Hemiptera; family Aphididae; genus Slavum; species Slavum lentiscoides. Next base: position 34,159,318 of record CM063706.1, on the reverse strand, counting down.
GCCACTGTCGTTAGTCATCACTCACCATACATGATTAGTATAATGTGTTGTAGTATTTACTAAATTTATAAGTTAAATCATCCAGGAAGATATTATAGTACACGTAATATATCGTAATAATGTCGTCATCAATCAACGCGTTAGATATTTGTAGGACAGTCGAGTGAATGTAGTAGATGTTGCCGATTGGGTCCATGTAATTAATAGTAGACTATAGTGTGTATTATAAGAGTAGTATCCGAGTTCAAAACAAAATTTTGTTGAATAAAACGCATTTATGTAAATTATAAATGATAAATATTTGGAGGTTTTATAGTGAATCGTAATTGATCGAGAATCGTTTCTTAGATAACAAAACTGACCAATCACTGCAGGTTACTAATGTTTTAATAAATATATTAATATTTAGTGAATTATCACAATTTACTTTTGTTAATTTATTGAAAATTCCTTTTCAAAATTTAAAAAGTGTTTCAAAATGACAATAAATAAATTTGTTATTACTAATATTTTTCAATACCAATACCATAAAAAAACATGATGAAAACATTTCAGAATTTAATTTTGTTCGTTTTACTAGGATCAATATTATAATTTGGTTCTTCGGTAAATTTGATCGAATTTAATAATAATAATAATTCCTTGCGTTTTATTTAATAGTAAATATTACTAAACATAATATACTGTAATAATGAATAATAATAGGTTTATTGCTCCATAACCGCATTAAAATACCGGTTACCCGAGTGCCATTAATATTAAATATTATATTTCCAATATATGTAATACCTATACGTATAGATGTTACTGTATAAATGTCTTAATATAAAACGTTCAAGGAAAAATACTCCTATAATAATTAGTAATATTATTGATTATACTCAATGGTAATATGTTATTACAGCACATAAGAATAACATTCGTATTAGTTGTATTTCGAAATCGAAGCGTATATATTTTAATGTCGATTTCACGTAAATAAACATTATAAAAATACGTATTACCGTACAATAAATATTGTTACTAATGAAATTAATCAATATAAAATTAAGATTAAATTGGAAGCGAAGACGGCCAAAGTGGTGTTAGGAAATTTTGATTGCCATAAGAATAAGGTGCATTTAAATGATAATAATTTTTAATAAATTTTAATTTTAATGTTTTAAAACACTCAAATTCAAATAAAACTGACTGATTGTAATATATATATTCGAATAATAGAAAAGAATTTCTCGCAACAACAAAGCTGATAGAATAAGTAATCTTTGTAAATAATAAAATCAACTTTATTTTTAAAATAACTTTGTAATGCGAAATCGTCACAATGTTTAAGGGTCAACTTCTAACGGATAAGCAATTCGGCAAGCTCCGCGAAAAATTAACCAATACATTTATAAAAGCCGAAAACACAGATGAGACGCTTTTTAAAAAGCAATTTTTGCCGCAAGTTTTCTCTCGAGACGTCAAAAGTTTAAGTTGTCCGCGGGCCACTTCACAAGTTTAGGGAAAATTTAAATGTAATTCAGTCTCTCGTTATTTGTGTTATGGTCACAAGGCTCTTTTGAACTCGTAATTCCATTATTGTGTATTTAAGAGGTCTGTTGGGACGTTAGCTGTATGGGTGGTAAAATTTAGGCGCGTACATTTTTTCGTTATGTGAATTAAGATTTTAAAATTTTAAAAACAATTATGATAATAAAAAAATACTGGACGAATCGCATGCACGATAAAAAGATGACTGTCAATACGTGAAAACTGTCTCGTTTCGAAATCAAATAATATTATAAAACACAACAAATTCGCAATAACCTTGTACACGGTATTTTTTATATTCGCATTTGTTCCAAAAGATTATCACGATATAGTTTCCACCAATGGCGTGTCAGTCGACACTTTACTCCAATTTTTTTAATTTAAAATAAAACGGTTATGGTGAAGATTTTATCAATCTCGCAAAAGAATAATATAGTGAAGTTCTGTGAGAAATCGGAAAGACTTACTTGAAGAATTCTACATCTGCAGAGGTACATCGATACACTTAATGTTTATTCGTTTTTATAAATCGGTTATTGTTTTTAACAGGGAAGACTTAATGGTTTTGAGCTGTGCGGAAAGAACGCAGATTAAAACCAGAAAAAGTTCTCGCCGGGTTTTTCAATAAAAATAGACGTTTGAAATGTTCGTTATGATTTTCTGTTTCATAAATTCTAAAAAACCGTCTCGAAATAACCGAGTACTGTTTCTCAACTATTGATTTATTACTATAAGATTCGTATAATATACTATATATTACACAGGCATCTGTTTTATTTAATTTATTACAGAAAAAAAATATATTTTTATCCAAAACATTACACAAAACCGTATATAGTGAGGACGAAATTTCTATGTTTTATTTTGAAATCCCCCTCCTCGCCCGTGAGAAAATGAAAGTACGCCGGTGGTTTCCAGAACGACGGCGGATACATTTTACTAGCCGGCATTCTTCGGCTACGTCGAAATAAAAGCTGTATTTATTAAACGTATAATATGGTTTACGGACGAGAAGTTTTTGCAATAGATTCAGACCTATTCACGCGTTAAACACTGGAGTAGGTGAGATACGAAACTCGAGATTAAACACTCATTTGGCGTTAAACCGCCCAAAGCGTTTCGATGATTCCGAATTATTTAGACAACGCGTATCGTGTAACAATCCGTTCGCAGGCGGATATGTTTTTGTTTTCAACGCTTAAACCCGTTTTAAACACGAAATCGACGCATTACGTTTGTTTTTTTTTTAATTCGATAATATTTTATTCGTAAAACCGGTGGTAAAGACGGACAAGCAGAGTCGATAAAAACGCCAATAACGTTGTATTTTAACGTCGATTATAAGATTTGTTTTCTCGTCGTTCGTCCTTCGATCGACTGTTATAATATTATATTTCGCGTATACACATAATGTTATTAAACTAACGTTTATATTTTTCAATCAATTTTTATTAAACCATAAAATACAAAGCAACTATTTGTTTTTTTTTTAATATAGACAGGCAACATCGAGTATTATTCTTATATTTCTTTTCCGATACTTTTCGAAAGTTCCAAAATTATTGCCCGACTTCCTATATGTTACATTTTTATGAAAATAAATACGTGGATAAAAATTTAAATATATACATTTCTCCGAAAGATAATATTATGCGAAACATTAAACGATTGTCCGTAACAATTATTTTCGCTCGGCCTTCTTTTAAATTAAAACAATTAATTACAAAAAAAAACTGGTACACTTAAAGTGGTTAGCAAATAAAACAATAATCTAGTATTTATCAAATATTAAATTAATTTCGTTGGAAATGTTTGGTAAAGATTTACGATAATACACACATGTAATAATAAACATTATTTAATGTAAAACGAAGATTTAGGTATAAATTATATCACGAACGAAACGTCATGATTAAGGCTCGGAAATTATTGCGTTAAAAATCATGAAAATATGCATGCAAAAATCCATTAAAATTTCATCAAATATGCACGAAAATATACACATAATTATTATATGCATGCAAATATGCAACTTAATAAATGTTTACGTTTTAAAAAAGGAATTATAAATTTAAAAAAAAAATAATAATACAAATATATCATTGCGTTATTTGATTTTCATCAGTCTTCTTTTAATGACTCCAAAAAAATAAAAATAATGTCCATAAATATTTTAATGGTACACTTTGTATTATATAAAACATTTTTACCTGGAAAGTTACATTGAACTATTAAAGATTTTTTGATATATTCAAACTTGAATCAACGACTATTAGAAATGAGTAAATTTCTGTAAGTTGAAAATGAACGCTCAACGTCAACTGCAGTTAAAAACTGTCCAATAATATCATGATATTATTGGACAGCTTTTATAATATATGAGATAATTGATAGTCAAATTTTCGGCTAATCCATTTGTGTTCTCTTCGTATCCACTGCCTAATAGCCTTTATTTTTTGATAAAACGAATTCGATTTTGTTTTTTATTATTTTTCCCGTTTCTCCTCCGATTTTAATCAATTTATCTTTTGCTCTTTTGACAATTTAAAATATAATCTGCTAGTGGGATTTCTTGTTTTTCAAGTCTTGTAATTAAGTAATATTATGAAATTACTAATGTAAAAAATTAAATATATTTCACATCATCCCAAATATAGTAAATATGCACAAAAAAATATGCATGTTTTCATTAAATTCTCAATATACTCATAAATATGCAAAAAAAATTGTTTTTTAACTTAAAACATATTTTTATCTTACATGGCAATTTTTCGGACGATTAACTAAAAACATGCAAATGCATTAAGTCCCGAGCCCTAGTCGTAAAAATGGTTAGTATCGGCATTAATGGCTTTGAATAATTATATATTACGATTTCAAAAAATAAAGACATATATTACAACCATAAAAATGTGATGTTTACATGGTAATGTCACATCACCACCCAAAAAAATCTGTGCGACAATTCTTTCAAGTAAACCGGATTATTTTATTAATTTATATACTCTATAACTGAACCGAATAACAATGATCAATATTTCAAAAACTAAACATACGAACTACTATTGATAAGCGACACTTACCAGATAAACCGATAGTTTAAAATTTATCTATATTATGTTTTATACGGACAAATAATAATTTATATTATAACGGGAAAGATGTACAATAACTATTGATTCGCAATTTTGTTTCTATAAAAACTTACATAAATAATGTGTTTGTGTGCCTTACCGAGATACTACGTACAACAATAAATAAATTGTAAACCAATGTCATATGCATGTATATTGTACACACACACACATATATATATATATATATATATATATATGTATATAAATGTAATGTAATAAATGTCAGAAAAATTACTCCAACGTAATTTTATAAAAATAAAACGCAGAGTTTTTATCTATTAGATATTAACTATATTCATATCGTTTTATTTTAAATCCAAGAATTCTAAAACGGATGTTTAAAAATAATGAGATGACAATTTTCTTGAAAATATTATTATTTAAATAGATAAAACAATATTAATATTTGACAATACATATTAAGACGAAAAGTAGCAAATGGCTACATGTCAATTTTATTTGTTTATTTATTTAGCAAATAGTGTATAATAAATAAAAGTTTTCAAAAGTATAAAACGTTATTATATCAATAATTTTAACGAAATAATAAAACAATTTATTATGAAGCAAACTACAAATTAACAAGTTATCGCAATTATCTTTCATCACCTAACACGCAAAAAATATCTTCTATAAATTCAACAATAACTAATTTAAAAATCATCGAAGAAAAAAAGTTAATGACAATCTAAAATAATAATTACCATTTCTTCTATACATTTTAGTGTACAGTTTAAAACGTTAAAAGGTATGGGTTTAAACACTTTAAACGTATAATCATCCATATAATGACTTAGAATTCAGAATTAAACTCATTTATATTGATTTATCTTTAAATATTACTAAGTAATAACTTACTTCAATTTAACGGTGTTTATTTAGAAAAATATTTGCAATCACAACTAATAAGGAATTATTGTTATTTACATATATATATATATATATATTAAAATTTCAAATTTTAATCTTATTAAATACAAATTTTTAAGTTTTTAGGAATTATGATTTCCAAAACCTAATAGACGACTGTATATGATATTGAAACTTGCCCGTTCAAAAGCATAAACGTCTTTGCAGTTGTGGCGTTTAATTACGGATTTTCATTAAAACCCGATAAACAGTGGCTAGACCACGAGCGGTACATAAGCACAAAAGATTTGTTTTTGAAAACAGTCACAAGTGAGAAGAGCAATAATTATGTTTTTGGAAATCGTCATCGGCAGTATATATCATTTTCGCATTAACATGAAAGGGAAATTCATTAAAAATCGTAACGTAGCTTCCACGTTACCGATTAACACATTAAAAAAAAATGTATTAAATAATTACTTTTTTCTTTTGATTAATAATATTGTTCATGTGTTTATGGCAAAAATAAAATAGGTATTAACTAAAATTTATGAAGAAAAAAGTCGTTTTTACAAAACATAATAATCATTAGTATGTGTATTTTATTGACTTCACATGTAAATATATCAATGAGCCTTTTCGCGTCTGTCTAGAAGTCATCACGAAGTAACGAGGCAATATTAACTTCTATCCTAACATCACTATACGATGCGTACAAGTTTACCATATATAAACGTATTCCAAACAATTTTTTTTTTAATCATTTAAATGGCTCCTTTGTTAAAAATTTGAATATAATAAATCCAAAAACTTTTAAATATTCTCAGATAAGGACTAAAATTCTTGAATTTTATTTTATTTTTAAGGCTCCCTGCAGGACCGTAACAAAATTTTACATAAAATTCGGCGTCTATAAGTCGAATTGTATGAATTTCTAAAAATATAACAAATGCGATTCAGAGAGTTTGTATTGTAAACAAACTGTGAGTGAATAAATTAATGAATGTACGTTTTCCTGTCATTATAACTTTGACAGAAATGGGTAATGTTTGCGAGGTACACATGATTGCTATATAAATCTGTGGCAGCAGATATATATTTACCCGCCACGTGAAACGGTTATTTTTTTATACCGTGCTAATACAAATTGCCGATTACATTTAAAAAGAATAAATGTAACGTTCATTTTTTACGCGTAATTTTATTATTATTATTATTATTATTATTATTATTATTATTATTATTATTATTATTATTATTATTATTATTATTATTATTATTATTATTATTATTATTATTATTATTATTATTATTATTATTATTATTATTATTATTATTATTATTATTATTATTATTATTATTATTATTATTATTATTATTATTATTATTATTATTATTATTATTATTATTATTATTATTATTATTATTATTATTATTATTATTATTATTATTATTATTATTATTATTATTATCATCATTATCATTATCAATACCATTATCATTATCATTATAGTTTAAAATATAATATTGTATAATAATAGTTTTATACAAGTTTAGTTGAAACTTATCAAATAAAACTCTACATGAAAAAGTATTAATATGATAACGATATTACCGTTGTCCGTAGTTAATCTAACAATAATAGTAACATTATTTCCAACCTCTTTTTCAACGCCAAATACAACGGAGTTACCACTCGCACCATCTATCCGTACCGATACCTACTAAACTAAACGAGATAGGAACCTGCCTCCTATTCTACGCCACTGGCCTTGGAATAGACATTATTTTTAGTGAAAAAAACATAATTTTGAAATTTGGCACTTACCTCTTTCCCATTGTCAGTGCCTCAATTATTACGGTTATGTTTGTATTTCGTAAGTCGTAAAACGTATAATATTCGTCTAATAACTTATGAAAATTCAAATTATTTATAGTTTATACATTACAATAACTAATACTTGTATGTTGTTAATTGTAATAAATTAGTTTTTATTTATATTTAGTTCAATTAATAATACAAAAAGTGTACTATAATAAAATAGAACAAAATTTTTTTTTATCTCTATCAAATAGAAACCAACATTTTTTATTTTTCACTCAAATGAAATATTTCAAAAAAATTAATTTCATGAAATTTTAAAACCATTGTAATTATTCTTAAAAATAACTATTAATTTCGTGTTAATTTTACAGTACCCTATAGTTGAAAATATATTTAGTAGCACAAAATAAGTTGAAATCCGACCTATACAGTTTTCTCCTCTTTTAAATAAAAAAAAAAATTATTATTAATATACTTTAATTGTACAATTGTGCTCTCCCTTTTCCTGTGAAATTATTTTGGTGACGAGGTCACGCGTAGTACGTAGTATCACACCAATATTCATTTACGCACACACTGTCCAAAGGCCGCCGATACAATATGTGATTTAAATTGCCTATATTATGCTCCTTAATAAATAGCTGACATTGGGCCCCTTAACTAAAAACTAAAAAATTACAGGCAGTAAGTACATTTTTTTTCAAAAATAGTTATTTATATCTATTATTTTATAATACAAAAACTAACAGAACTAAATATTGTGAAAATGATTTGTTTAATTCAAAAACTTTTTATATTTTGGTTCCATATTAGACGCTGTAATAATGAGTTGATGCCCAAGGCGGTTGTCATCTAATAATAATTTGTTGCGTTGTGTACTTTTCCTAAAATGCATTTTCTATACTCTGTTGCGTAAATTGCCGAATTTGAAAGAGTTAAAATGAAAGTGAACGATTATCCAAGCCGTATCAAAAACAGGATTACATGACGCGCTGTATAATCACCGAGACATGTTTATGATGTAAATTATGGTAAAAACTTATATTAAAATAAAATATTATATCTAAAATTTTAAAATATAAAACGATAATTATTGGTGATACTTAGTGTTAGATTATGGTAAAACGAACGCAACACCCTCGACGACAGAGCGTCATGTGTTCGCGACAGTTTGCATTGTCACGCCTGTAACCAGGTGCCCGTTTAAGAAACGTCTCAATTGACACCAATTAATTACATTAATATGTATTATTACCGTTGCTAATTAATGCAACTACAAATCATATTACAAAATATGTCGGCCGTCTATTTCTGACAAAATAATTAAATATATTTATAATCTTTTTGTATTTTTTTTATATTGTGACACCAATTAACTACATGTTTTTTTTTCGCAACCGTTTAAATTATATGATAACTCCTTTGCGTCATTTACGATTCAATTCTATCTGTCATCTGTATCGAAACTCGTTAAACATATGGTCCGCCGACGACAAATCAGGCAATTCCCTACAGTTATTTCTTAAGTGGCTAAATAGTATACAGTTTAAATTGTAACGGATTAAAATTAACTTAAAACTGAACCCTTATCATTTAGCTGGAGAGTATATGAGTGTTTATTATTAACGGCACGAACCATTCGGTATAACGGAAGGTTATGCCCGTAAGAAGTCAAATGAGACAAAACGAGTGGTTTTATTGAGTGATGGGAAAGAACATGAAACCCGCAATGTTAGTTCAAATGTCCGGAACGTCCAAGAAACCGTTAAGAATAAATGAAATGAACTTGATGTCGGCGTCGAGGCGGTGAAATGAGAACAAACGTATGTGTAAGTAACGGTGGCGTGGATTTATTAATTAATTAATTAATTAATTGAAATTATTAATGAAGCCATACATTTTTCTATACACATTGCCTTGATATTTTTCGAAAGTTTAAGAAAAAAAAATTCTACCTTTTTAAATTTTAAAAAGTCGTGATAGACAAATCCATAATTTGAAGTCATAGTTCATGATATTATTCGAATACAGCCGTCAAATTCGTAAAATATATATACTTGTATTTATAGAAGTAGATCATTTACCGGCGTCTCCTGTTAGGCCTCAGTAAGCAATTTACACAAATCCACATTGTAAATAAATGACTTTAAACGTCTCGAACACAATGATTATTATGTGTCATATATGTACGTGTGCAGTGGCGTGTAAAGATTTAGAATTTTTTGTTGTCAAATGAAATTCGTCATAATTTAAAAGTATAAGTTAATTTCTTATCGTATACAATACATTTAATAAGTTTTTACTACCCATATTTTAAATTTTATTTCAAGCATTTACAACGTACAATTTTAGTATAAGTAGTGTACATATCATACAACTTAAAACATCAATTTTTGTAGTTTTATTTTATTACATTATTAATCAAAAACATAATATCAAACAAAAATTGATACTGTTAGAAATATTTTTGCGTGTTTGTTTTGATACACTTGTTAATAATTTTTAAAAACACGCATGACGTCAAGGATTCAATCACTACGGTTCTGCGGTTATCATTTTGGCGAATGTTTTTTTATAAGTGAAAAACTCAGTTTATCGAACACGTAATCAGACGAATTACATTGGGTTTTCGAAAAAAAAACCCACATTATTTACTATTATCCTTTCTTTTTACGAAATCATAATTATTTATTTATAAAATGTTAGTGTGCGTCAATACATTCCTATAGCTTAAGTTAATAAAATACCTACCTATTATCATTTGAAAATAGTATCAAAACATATTTATAACTATATATATATATATATATATATATATATATATATATATCACCAACCTACCATTAACTAGTATTCGTTACAAAAAATTGTTATTTACTGTAATACTCGTACAAAATACATTAATAATATCCGTATTTATGTGCCTACGTATTAATGATCAATTTTTTATTATTATAAGTATAATAACTGACTAAACCGAAACACTGCATTATAATGATATATTATTTTTATTAATTAGTTTTCAGCGTTTTATTTATAAAACAAATAATTAAAATAGAAAAATTTATTTTATGCGTAATATAAAGATTTTTTTTTAATGAGTTTTTCCGTCCTTAGGTACCATAATATATATATATATATGTGTGTGTGTGTGTGTGTGTGTGTGTGTGTTCACTAAGAATAATCTAAATATTTCCGATCCTATACAAACTTTCCGTATAGTAACTCTAACACGTTAAATGCCTATTAATATGATATATATATATATATATGCGACAACAACACTTAGCAAATGCATTAAAAGAAAAAAATAATAATCATATTTTGAACGAGTTAGTATATTAATTTACGAAAGAATAAATTAAATTGATATCATAGAAAATTGAAATGGAATATTATTAGTAGATAAAACGGAATATTTTAAAATACGCATATCTTTTATTAGAATATTAAGTGAAAAAGTAATTTGTATTTTTTTTATAAGGTAATAATCAATAAATTGTGTTCTTCACTCGTTTTTCTATAAATATATGTAAAAATAAAAATAAAAATACTGCACCACCATTGCCATATACAGATAGTCGTTGCGGAGAGTATTTTTTTTTCATACCTATAAAAGAGATACACAAAACAATTCTGATTTGTTTTACTAAAAAAATGTTTTAATTCAAATATTATTGTCGAAAACATAAACTTTAACGCGTTTTCAAAAACTAATTAAACGATTAGAAAAAATATGACAAAGCTACGCGATAAAAAAATATAATAAATAAACTATCCATCCGTCATTATGATCACGTCTGAAGTTTTAAACGAAACAAGTGTAAATCACATAAATTTTAACTCGAACAACAGACGAAAATTTTACAATTTTAGGTTAAGGTCGAGAGACGATAGGAATGAGGACATTGGAAACTATAAAGTAATAACAGTGAGTGGTGAAATAATTTCTATTTTTAATAATAAAAAAAAAAAGTAGTCAAATATGATTGTTTTTCACTTTATATTACACAATAAATGTGTTTGTAGAAAAGAAAGATTATTACTAAAAATTCATCACAAATATGAACTCGTATATAAACGGTAAACACATTTCTTGTGCATCGCTATAAAAAACGATAATTATAATATTACAAAAGTTAATAATTTATTTTACTATTACATTATTTAAATTCAAGTAGGTACGTTAAATCATATGTGATCTGTTTGAATAAATAGTTACGGCACCAAAATGTACACAATAATAATACTAATAATGATAATAATAAAATATATTTATAATTGCAATAAATGCGTAATTATTAAAAAAAAATTTTTAATCACAAATTTCACATTAAGATTTTATTGATTCTCTTTTGTTTAGAGAGTCATGATGACAATTTGAACTATTTTTTATCAATAGTACATTTTTATCGTCATATCAAATTATGATATAATTAAAATATGACTAAAAATAAACACTGTTCAAATACCGTTTACTTTCGTGGAGTGAACCATTTTAAGTGTACCTAAATAATATATACATATAATTGTATCTATAAATATTTCATCAAAAGTAGAAGTTCATTAATTTCCAATTAAACGGTTTAAAAAAATATTACTATTTCTATCATTTACGTGGTTGTTTGTTTTTTAAGTTCAGTCATAATATACATTGAATAGACTACAGAGAGATTAGGTGTTGGACGTTCGTCTCGCATCGTTTAACCAAATCTGGACGTCAGCCAATGTATTTTACAGAATTATTTTAAGTTTCAAACTAACAGTAAACATTATCATATTTGAAAAAGAATTCTAAACGGAATCTAATTTTCGTTTGTAATAATATTTTTAAATTGTAGTTGTGTAATCATATACGAAATAAATACAACAGTGTACGTATCATATGCTGTTAAACCATAATATATTGTTAAAATGTCAAATATTAATAATATTATTAAAAGAAATCTAAATAAAAACAGAGCATCTCTATAATATTTGTTCACATTATTTATCAAAAAAAAAAAATTTGATAAATTATGACTCAGTCATATATTCAGTGTTTTAAAACCCGAAATTACATATTCAATCAAAAATCGACCACGCATAAAACAATAATTTTTAAATAGTATTGTTGTGATTTGTGAAATTTATTTTCTTATTAAATTGTCTTCGGTAAACAATTTTAAACTCTACTTGAACTTTACTCCCTTATATAATAAAGTGGTCTTAACTTAAAATTTCCATATAGTGACTCGAGTTTTTTAAAGACATTATATTTTAATGACTTTTAAAGAATTTCATGCACAGACCAATAATCAAAATGCACGAATTTCCCAGTCCCATAATATAGTTAATAGTTAATGAACAATATGTATTTCAATTTCATGATATTCTGACCATATAATAAGTACACAAGTTTATGGTGGACCAATAAAACTACGTCTATGAATATCTGTTGATTATATACTTTTAAATATAAAAATAGTTCAAAACCTTATAGCTTATAAATAATAGATAGGTAAGCGCGGAATTTGATGAAAAGAAAAAACGAATATCGTTAAACGTTAATATAATATTACAACGAAATCCAGATTAGATTTGGAAAGTGAAAAATTATATAATTGTAAAAAAAAATTAAAGTGGCCAAAAAATTTAACGCGACTTACTTGAGTAAATGTTCAATGTTCGTGCACTGAAATGCATAGAAATATTCACGAAGTTCTATACACTTTTAATCGCTAAAACAATTTTTTTTCATCTACATAAAACATACAATATAAATAACACTAAACAGAATAATGTACTTGAAAGTAACGTAACCTGCAATATTACGCGATGTGGTTGATAAGTATCAAATTTATTGTCGAAATTGTCCACACAATGTATATTTTAAGTCGGTGCAAAAAAGTTGTATATAAATATAAAAGACATTAGACATATAACGTATCCAAAAAATAAAAATAAAAAAACGGTAAACAATTCGATCGTTTACACGAACGGAATGTTCAGTCCACTTTACGAAAAGTTCGAATTACTCGCTACATGTGAATGTGATATGTACGTGCACGACCCAAATCAGGTGAAGTATCAAATTTAAGTGAAAAACTTTCCACATTGTATAACAGGATCACTGGAGGTTAACGAAAGTCTTATAAAGGATGAGGTTAGAAAAACCGAGGAAATCGGAAATGAAATGAAAACAGTGCTGAAGACGGTCGGATACTACGGCATTCAAAGAAAACATTTCATATATGCGTGGTCGCCTGTCACCACTGCAGAGCGTCACGAGAATCGTAGTATGTAAATTTACATTTAAATACGATTGTAAAAACTATTAAATTTATTCATTCCGCACCAATAAAAAAAAATTTAAGAAAACAATACAAATTCCCTCTAGTGGTAAAGTAGAAAACGCCGATGAAAATGTTATTATAATTCACTGGACTAATCGAATACTATTTTTATAAACTCGCAGTTACCTTTTTCTGAGCATTTTCCTTTTTTCGATGTCTTTTTTACGTTCCAACCATGTTGCAGTGGCGGTTCCTTGCAAGTATCAAGGGGGCGAACAATTTATTTACACATATTTTATACTTTTCATCTACCAGGGTCAATAAAGAAGTTATCATGGTAGAGGGGAGGTGAATTTTTTCAATCGAAAACGAACTTATTGTCCTAATTTGTTTGAATGCATGATATTTTTACTATTTTCTCCTCTACTAGTATTCCTTAACAAAATTCGTACCTGCACTTTTAAAAGTTTTCTCTTCATTAACTACCAAAACACTATACCAGTGTTGTGTGTACTTAATAGTATAGATATTTCTGAAAGTAATAATATTTAAAACACGTAAGTACAATTTTCATTGTATTCGGTGCATAAAACAAATTGTACGTAACTGCATTATTGATGTATATATAATTTAGTAAATGCTGGTGTTTTGTAAACAGTTATTCCTAATCATTTTCAACTTGCATTAAAATACTAATAGACACACTCGCAATTGCTAAAAGTTATACTGTTTCTGTGATCAATCATGATAAAATTAAGACTTTATTATTTGAGGGAAAATTATATCGCCTACAGATATGTATATGTCTTTTTGTAAACTATTTTTGGTCCCTCCGCAAAAACCCGCTTAAGGTATTAGATAAATATTTTTTTTAAAAGCCTGAGGGGGCAATCCACCTATTGCCCCCCCCCCAAATAAAACCGCCCGTGCGATGTTGTGAATTTGTGAAGCATACTCTTAAACTCTTCGAACTCCTATTAAGTATTGATGTTATTTAAAGGTTATCAAAATTGTTCGTAGGTCGTATAGCCTTTTGAAGGACTGTACCTGAAATAATAATAAATTAATAGCTGATAAAATTATTTTAAGAGTTTTTGAACTTTTCTCTTATAATTTTACCAACGATAAATTTTAATTATATAAAAAAAAAATGCATAAATTTAATTTTTATTACTCTATTAAAATAAATAAATAATGGATTTTGTTTTTTCTGTCCAGATCGTTTAAATTGCGTAATTTATATTACTTAATAATTATAAACCAGGCGTACTAACAGTCGAAAATCGCAATTATAATAACAAATTGAAATCGTTTATGTATATTAATTTTTTTTGCTCCGCCAGAATCTAAAAACTACATCTAAACAACAACGAACGCGTTAAACGATAAAAGCTAAACACTCGTAGTCCACGTTAATGTAAATTTAATCAATTGAATAATAATCAATTTTTATAGCAATAAGAAGGTTGAAGTTTTTTTCTTTCTCGAAACTAGATGTAAATATTTAAATAATGTTTCGTCATCCATTGCAATTCTAATTCACTTCATAAACTACGTACAAGATATTGTTTTACTGCGGTCGATCAAAGGTGGAAATAATATTTACCGAAATAATTATGATAATACAGTATTAAAAATATAATTATATAAGTGCTTTAACGTATTTTAGAAAAATATTGTACCGTAATGTGATTATAATTATAAAAACAATTACATTAAAAGTGTATTCCTTCGTTAAACAAATATATACAATAACTATCGAGTAATAAACATGTTTTAACTTATTAAATATAGAGTCAAGAAGAAAACTACGCGTAACTATTGCAACGAACTGTGAAGTAATTTGTTTAAAGGGAGGAAATGAGATATTTTATGTTTCATTTCAACTTTGAAAATTATATTATTACAATAATATTATCTGTAGAGTGTATAGGATTCGTTGTAAATCCGTTTCCCAAGATACTTCACAATAGATATTTGAAATTAATTTTAAAAATTGGCCGTCGATATATTTACTATTATTTAGTATAGTATGATTGTAGGAAAATAACGTAACATTACAATTTTTTTTAACAATTCTAAAAAGTATGCCAGAAATATCTAAAAAAAAGTACTGTATATTTTGTAATGCGTATTAGTTTCTTCGCCCAACTGGATTAAATAATAGTAGGTATATCGCACGAGGCACGAGCGAATTTTCATTTCAGTAATTTGCTTTTAATCTTTTTATTCACTATAGTCACATCGTCGGATTTTTAATATTTTAATATTCTTGTCACACGTAATATTAATTATTATTCAGTTGGTGGAATCGCGGTTAGTAGAATTAGTTTACGCGCATTTAATTCGTGAACAATGGTTTGATTTAAAAAAATTTAAAAAAAAAAAAATTTTAAACGCGTTATTTTATTGCGAAAGAAAGGATAAGCACACTGATTACAACGATTCAACTGGCGAATCGGAAATAAAATATTCGTTTTATTTCGTCAACAAACCGAGGGAGGTTAGAGGATAATTATTCCGAGTTCGCAGTCGAAAGAAAAAGCTATTTTTTTATTATTATTATTATAAATTAATGACGTAAATGAAATATTTCAATAAAAATATATTACAAACTTAATTCTCGCGCAGAACGAACAATGCAGAACTGCTGCCCGGAAAAATATTATCGTTTTCGTTTGATTTGAAACTTAACGCAAACATTATTCGAAAATATTTTATACACGTGGTTGTAATAGCCAACTGTTAGTAAGAAATTCATTATTAATAAAATATTTCGATTTTCAAAGAGAAATACTTGAAATCGATTATGTACAATAATAATATGTTTCGTTTTTAACACGAAAACGCAGGTACGTGTCGTATTGTTGTAGACGATAAAATATAATGAAATTATATTGCGTTTCTTTCTTATTTTTTCGTAGTATTGAAAACGTTTCATTGAAAATACTTTTATATTTAGATGAGTCGTTATATATGCGTACATATTTGTTACTTGATGTTTTCAAAGCGTTTATTCGTATTAATTAAGTACTATTTTGTACAAACACGTAAAAAAACGGCCAAAATAAAATGAACATGGTGTACGATTTTTAGATCTTATAGAAACCGTACGAATTTAAAGTGTTCTATTATTCCCCCATTCCAAGGCTACGGGGATTCGTGAGTTTGTTTGAAACGCTCAAATAAATGTTCAATTTAATTGAATCTTTAGTAACAGCTTTTGACTATAAAATAATGTTTCGTGAAATTTTGAAATGGTTTTATCTTTGAAAAAAAATTACTATTGCCCGTTAAACCTTGCAATTTTCTTTTACATTTTTTTTTTTCAGTTTTCATATCAATTTTATCGGTTAACTATCAAATTCGAATGCCGGTTAAGAGTTGAAATTTTAATTTAGTTTTCAAATCCAAATCTATAAAAAAAAAATTGTTTTATAAAAGTGTCTTCAAATACATTTCTTACGTTAAACACTTTACATAAAAATAATACATTGATTAATATATAACGTTATTATTATTATTATTATTATTATTATTATTATTATTATTATTATTATTATTATTATTATTATTATTATTATTATTATTATTATTATTATTATTATTATTATTATTATTATTATTATTATTATTATTATTATTATTATTATTATTATTATTATTATTATTATTATTATTATTATTATTATTATTATTATTATTATTATTATTATTATTATTATTATTATTATTATTATTATTATTATTATTATTATTATTATTATTATTATTATTATTATTATTATTATTATTATTATTATTATTATTATTATTATTATTATTATTATTATTATTATTATTATTATTATTATTATTATTATTATTATTATTATTATTATTATTATTATTATTATTATTATTATTATTATTATTATTATTATTATTATTATTATTATTATTATTATTATTATTATTATTATTATTATTATTATTATTTAAATTGTTATTATTATTATTGTTATCGTTATTATTTAAAACGTACAGATATCTAAATTTATGTATACCTACACCTACACATACCTACACTTATACGTTTAGTATTTATATACGTCTATTTGATTTCGAATATTAATATTTTATAATACTAATAAGTTATTGGTAAAATAAAATTATGTTTTTTAGATAATCGTCCGTGTCAAATTTGATAAAACTCGTATTATTATCCATAAATATATATGAGATATCCAATTCATTAGTGTTACATTATTTACATAATTTAATTAATATGAAACTATGAATAATGCATCCAAACGATACGTGCGTATACAGACAACTAAAATCTAAATGCACATGTATAATGAGCTGCCAATATTATTTTAATAACTAGTTTTGTAACAACAAAATGAAGCGGTATAATTTTAATATGTAACGAAACATTACTATAGGATCTCCCAAAAAAACCTTAAATTCGATTTTAACCTAAATATATTCTCCTTATCATATACATTCAAGACAACGGAAATTTGATCCATCGCAATAATTTCATCATTTCAAATATTTAAATTATTATTATAGTAGTGAAATTAGTAAAGCGATTTTCAAGAATTGAAAATACATTTAACTATATATTTAAATGAAAATCTTTGACGGCATTGTATATGACGCTTTACAATTGAAAATTCAATATAACTTTTCCAATCAATACGTTATCGAATAGTACTAACCACTATACCTACAATCTACTTAATAACAATTTAATAAATCGAAAAGTTTAAATCATTATTCTTAAATAAAGTAAATTTGTAAACAAAAAATCGTATTATTTTAATAACAAAATTATAATTACAACAAACCAAGTTCGTTGAACACACTCGACAATTTAATAGCCAGTATTAATGCACAGTGAACACGTATTACGCACGACGTGTTTATTTGCGAAACAAAAGTTCACTACTCCAAGCCGATTTAAATCGATTATTGAAACAATATGTACAATAAAGATAGGCGAAAAGGATTTTTACGCCAGGTTGAGATAATAATGAATTCACATTTTTAGATTTTAGTGATCGCGGTCCTATCGTTATTACCTGTGTATTGTTGTCCGTAGGCAAAGTCAGCATTTTACTCCCTACCAGTGGCGTAAGTATGACTAGATCGTGGAAGGAGAAATCAATAATTTGTCACAAGAAAAAGTATAAAAAAATTTTTTGAAGCAAATTTTATATTCACTTAAATAAGACAATTAATAGAAACGAAATAGTTCATATTTCAAATCTATTATTCTTGGCTTTAGAACCATTTCGTTGAGTATATATCTTCGAAATGTATCAGCATCACATTTTTATGAACTGCCAGTTAGATTTTATCGATAACAATAAACATATCATTTAAATATTTAATTAATACTAGGGCTCGCGGTCGTCTTCAAAACCTTTCTTCTTTCTCGTATTCGCCGTCTGTATTAGCATACAAGAGCACTTCATTCACGCGGCCCGTTTTTTCGGCCAAATTTTTAACAGTGCTAAATAATTTTGGACGTCTGATTGTACAAATTGATCAAAAATACTTACATTTTGTTTCGAAATTCCATCCCACAAATAAAAAATAAATCAAGAGGGTAAGGGGGGTATTCGACGCTCATATTCCCCACGATTACACCACTGCTCTGCACTTAAAATGTCTGTTAAAAAAATTAATTTTAAATGAATTGAATGAATGATTTCAATACACACTCGAAAGGTAAAAAAAAAATAAGTAAAATTTGCATTTATTTAAAAATATTTTTATAATTATTTTTATTTGGACATATTAGATAATTTCGGAATGAAATAAGAGTGATGTAAGAAATTTGTGTAAAAGTGAAAAATAAAAATCAAGAAAATCCTTCACGTATAATATAAGTAATACACCGTATGAAATCAGCAAATCCTGAATGGGAAAATATGTTTTACAGTATTGTTCAATAACTATGGGAAATGAAATAATCGGATGGTCGTCAATACTTACTTTTTACCAATACGTTAATAAAACTTTTATGTTAATAAGTAGCAGCTATATTCAAAGTGTAACATTAAAACCACGTGGTGACTATTACTTTCAAGGATTTTCCTGGTCGTTACAATTAAAATGTTCATCCCTATTCAGTGAAGTTTATTTTAAATGTCGATTGGAACGTTCAACTAGTTTTAAACCGAAAACCAATCAACGGCACAGCGTATTGCTACATTTACTGTAGTTATCAATATATGACGTATATTAAATACGCATTTAACGTACATGTATTTTCATTATTTCATTTCTGTTATAATACAAATAAAACCGTTAAACGAAAACTCACGAAATACTAACACTACTCGTGGTTAACGCTTGTCGTTTACAAAATATACGTTAATATGCTAATAACGGTTATCCGTAAGTAATGGAAAAATTTCAATCAACATTCCTCGCTGTATATATTATAATTAAATATACTGAAGTTGGTGTATACCGACGTGGTTATAAAAAGCAAATTGGCTTAAACGAACGGAGAAAAAAAGTATAATAAATAATAGTACGCCAACAATATTGACACATATAATCGTAATAATGTTTATTAAATATTATTTCTACTCGGGCCAATACACGCATGGAAAATAATTACGTATTGAATTTATCGATATCTAATTGTATGCGTTCTATGTGCACTCCGAACAAAACCTTATATTGAATCGCCGATTTAAAAGTTGTTTTGAATAATTATGCGAGTTGACAAGCATAAATCTAAATAATTATAAGATTTTACGCATGGCAGAACTCGATTAACAATTAACATAAAAAATTTGAATACATATTGTAAACATCTTTAATGTGTCAAAAAAAAATACGACAACTTTTCTTCGAAACACGCAATAAAAATTATAAATACGAGAATTCGAGCAAACTTGTTATGTATTAAACATTAATTATACACAAACTTAAAAACTCGATAAACGAAAAAAAAAATAAGTACTGTAAAAATCATTTCTCGTCCACGTCAACTGCAGTTTGTTGGAACGACTTCGTGGAAATTATCTTAACGATTACATACATACATAAAGGATCCAACACAAATCGTGTTTGTCTCATTGTTCGCTGTTATATTTGCATTGGAAATAAGACTCGGAAAACGATAGTATATATTCCTGACGATAAACCGGGCCGATGCTCTCAGATAACACTTTTAAAAGCCTGTTTTGACACTCGGTAGCGCAATCAAAGTCTCCACAGCATCTTCCAGTAAGCTCAATAAATTTAATAGTAAACGCGTAACGTTTCGTTACATAGATTATGTTACTGGATTTGAAAACGTAATTTGATTTTACTGCACTCTCTGCAGATAAAACACAGATATTTAATAATAACTGGAATACGAACAGCGATGATGACATAACCTACTATATTTGGGGTGAAAACTTGCACCAGTACTTTACCGCAAATTATTCCTATTATAACCTTTATTTTACATATTAAAGCAATGTAAACCAATAGCAAATGGGAATGTAACGGTTTGGAACACTTTTTTTTGTAAGTTACGAAATAAATGAATGGAAAACAAAACACTGTCTATCATCTTTATTAACGTAATATTTAAAAATATTTGTTAAATGCCCTCAGGGAATCTACAGTCGAATTAAATTCCTATGCAGAATTCCGTTGAAAACTTAATTATGTTATAATACGTTTAACGAGAAAAACAATGCAATGTAGATAAATAATACATATTAGAAATTATTACTATATTATATAATAACCATTAAATAATATTTTAATTTGATATATTACGTGTACATTGTTAATATAATGAAGTTATGAGATTATATACGAGTTAAAATCTCATTTTCCGTTTAGGGACAAATTTAATTTATATTGGAATAAAGGAATGAACGGTAAAAATATATATAAACTCGAATTGCATCCCACAAAGGTCAGGTAATAAATGTCATTAATTTTTTTTTTTCAAAAAAGACAAAAAACTAAATATCTGTCAAACCATTTGAGAGAGAGAGAGAGAGAGAGAGAGAGAGAGAGAGAGATAGAGAAAGAGCAATTTTTTTTTTAGAATTTATTATTACTGTTGGACTACATCTTAATCAATACTGAAATGATTTCCTTGAATAAAAATGTGTCGGAAAAAACAGATGTTACGTTTTTCCGAGATGGATCCTTTCTAAAAATTCATCCAGAGCCTCGGGTGGTTTTAGTTAATAAATCGTCATTAATAAAAAAGCGTTTAGTTAAAAAAAAAAATTCATTAGTTTCTTTAATGAATTATAATTAAATTAATTTATAATTATTAAAACTTATATTTCTTTTAACTTATTTTTTTTCCTAAAAATCTTTACTGACTTCTTCTTATTATTCTGTTGCTAATGCTGCTGCTACTACTACTGCTATTGACTAATCTAATATATTTTCGTAGAAGTTTTCGACCTCCAATGGTATATATTATACATTTCATCGGCTTTTGTAGGTCGTTTTCAAAGGATTGATACATACTTTTCAAGGAGAAAGGCCAGAAATTCTTCAAGAGCAGGAAATTTTGCACAAAGGATGAGACGTTTTCAAAATTAAAGGCAGAAAGACGTGTTTTTTCCCGCTATGAAAATTAGATATGAGCCTTCTCTTAAAACATCGGTTTTCAGGGTAGACACTATACGCAGTAGCGCAATCACGGGGGGGTATGAATCTCTTGGCCTCTTTTTTTATTAGTGGGATGGAAATCTAAAATAAAATGCAAGTGTTTCTGATCAAATTTGTACAATCAAATGATCAAAATTATTTAGCATTGTTAAAAATTTGGTCGAAAAAAAAAGCCGCGTGAAGGACGTGCTTTTAGACTGCGAATACGAGAAAGAGGAGCGGTTTTAAAGACGACGACGAACCTTAGTATTAGCTAAATTTTACGTATATTATAATCGATTAAATCTATTAAGTCTATGCTGGCAGTTCATACTGCATGTGCCGCCGATACATTTCGATGATGTACTACACTACTATACTAAACGAAATGATTCTGGAGCCAAAAATAATAGATCTGAAATATAAACTATAATTTTTTCGTATCTATTAATTGTCTTATATAAACGAACACAAATTTAATAAATATTTTTTTTTATGTTCTTATATGCAAATTACGCCACTGTCTACATGTATACATGAAAAATATGGATAAAATTAATTTTCAACGAAATGAGCTTTTTTAACAATAATCACATCATTTTATCAAAACGTCACGTTTCGTTTATTCGTAAACGACTAATTTATTACGTATATTTGCAATCTATTCGAATGTTTTCTTATGATACAATACAGTAAAATCTGTTATATTACACTATTATCAACACTCGATATTCGAAATGATTTTGAATTTATTTAATAAATATATAATATATATAGTAAATCGCGTGTAAACGCGTACCAAATGACGCGCGTAATAAGGAATTTAATAATTGAAATTTTTTGTTTCTGTTTATGCCCGAGTCCCGGAGAATTTATTATTTTATAAATTATTTCCTCGTAATTTTGAAACTAATAGTCATAGAAACTTGAAATGTTCACCAAATATGTAACTTTAGACTATATTTACGAGAATAGTAAGCTCCGCTCAGAATCGTTTTATCGAATGCGATGACTTATCATTGCTTTCAAATTTTAAATAAAAACAAAACTCTAAATTCTTTATCCAAGTAATTCACTTAAGCAATATCCACAACACCCCGCGGCTCGTTACCTTTTTTTCTTTTTTTACTATGATAGTGTATTTATGTAAAAAAATAATTAATATATCTTATACCTACAATGTATTGTTGTATTAATATTCTACTGTTACACTCGTAACGTACAATATTATTGTACACTGCAATTGTATCACTTTAATGTGGCATACAGTAAATGTTGAACTCGTTTAAGTGGTGACACTAAATGAAGACCGATGTCGCTAAATTTTTAACCGACTTCAAAAAAGAAAATGTTTCTCAATTCGGTTGTATTTATTAATTTTTTTGTTATCTCATAACTCTGTTATTTATATACTGATTTGGATGAATCTTTTTTATATGAAAGAGTATCACTTGCCAGTGGTCCCGTAACAATTTTGTAAATATTGGCCTAGTATTCGGCCAGTAATTTAGTTTTCTGTATTTTTTTTGTCATATTTTTCGATTTCATAAGGATTGACCTAGTATCCTACCTAACCGCCCAGGCAAATGTAAGAACAAGAATGACGACATGACTATTATAACTGCTATGACTTAAAAAGATGAAATAAAAATATTTTTCAGAAAAAAAGAAACGGACTTTAAAAAGTGCACTAAAAAATATGAAATATCAAATAATCAATAACCTTTTTGAAATCGTCGCCGAATTTCAAACAACATTACCATTGCAGAGACACGTTTTATTAATATATTATTAATTTATCGCAATATCTATAGTAGAACAGCGTATTTACAACGTAATTTTGTTTGAAATTCGGCGCCGATTTCAAAAAGGTTATTGATTATTTCATCCTTTTAAGTGCATTTTTTTTTTTCTAAAGTCGGTTTCTTTTTTTTCTAAAACACATTTTTTCTTACGATCATAGCCATCCCTCGAACCGTGTTCATCTTTAATATGTGGACATAATTATTATTTCGATAACTCTGTATTATTTATTTCTATAGACAAGATAATAGATAGGGTAATATTTACCTAGATAGCTATCGACAACACCGCAGGGGTGCGTTCGAACATTCATAGTTGGATTAGAGCACGGCTAAATATCAAGATATTTGGCCATGGATTAGAGTAGAGTAAAGTCGATAAGAGTGGAGTAGAGTTTAATCGAGATCACTCCAAAACCCCGAACGATGGTTCATATGATAAGAGATACTTGATGAGATGGCCTTCTTTGAACCTTTTAAACCATTCGTGACACTTTGAACGACTCAAACATTCATCCTCAAAAGCTTTTTGTACCATGTGAAAAGTTTCAGTAAACGTTTTCCCCGACTTCACACAAAATTTGATGCAAACGCGTTGCTCTTCTTTCCCTTCCACCACGAACAAAACTACGAAATCGCCAAACACGAGAAAGTCCGATTTACTAAAACAACTGTCATTCCACTTTAAAACGTCTTATCAACTATGTGAAAAACAGCTGTGCTCGGGAGAACTTCCTTTACACAGTGCTACCAACCGCATTTTTCTCTGACGCCCTGTTGGCACGTTATTCAAAAAGTCCCGGAACTTTTTGATCAGAGGCGTATTCTACAATATTTTCCTAAAATTATAAATAGTATATATTATACTGATTAATTGTTGACGTTGAACTTTAACCGCGACTTGAATGATGGCTAAACGGTCTTATCGACCATTTCAATGTGATACGAGTAATTATTATTATCATTAGAGTAACGAATAACCTATCTATTTCATTCGGGGGTAACTCGGAGTGAATGACATGACGTTTTTTCGTACGGTGGCCGTTAGAGTTAACGCCGGTTTCTCGAACGATACGCAATTGACTACAGTTGACCCGAATTGAGTTTTCGAACGCACCCCATCGTTTTTTTTTTTGTATGACAGGAAAAACTCGTCGATATAATATTGTAATATTACTATTACGGACCGACCGACATGATAATAATATATTATTACGTTATTCCGCGATAAATATACATATAATATATATATTACCCGGGCGACGTGACACGAGACGTGTAAAAATATTTATCGTATTATCGAAACGAGAACAAAATATATAATAATAAGAACCGGTCGTCGTGTCCCCGGACCCGGGCCAGCGTGCGTAGACGGATATGATTTTTTTCTTTTTCTCCGTTTTGCCTTCCCCGCCATATAGTTATTTGTTAATCTATTTTTTTTTTATCCGTTCGTGGTACCTATTGGTGGACGGTCGTCGAGTCGACGGCAGGGGAAAAAAAATCGAGTTCGGTATATAAAATAATAATTAATAACAAACAAATCGAAAACGCCGGTGTAATATTCAGGGGCGCAATTTCACTGAAAAAACTGGTGGTGCTGAAGCCCCTCAATTTTTCATGTTATTTTATAGAGTTATCGCGATATCCGCAACACTTCAATGACCATTAAACAATTACATATTTAAGTAATGGCTACGATGCTTTGTAAAGTATATTATTATTTAATTACAGTAATTACACATTCATTGATAAACGTAACCATGTGAATTATTAAACTTTAATTTTAAATTTAAATTTTTCTTAGATTTATATTTTTCAAAAATTGAAAACATTTTGAAGGTAAGTACTTGAATCGTTTACAAAATTAAAAACAAAAAAAAAAAACTAAACGAACAGTGAAGAACAGTGGGATTGAGCGGCAAACGCACACGCAGAATATAACAAGTACAATCAAACACTGGTCAGTTACAAATAGAATTATTTGTAATCAATAACGATGATAATCTGTGATAAAACTAAAATTGTACTTTGAACGTTGTCACGCTGCGATGTTTTCGCCGAATGTCGAACAGTCAGAACGATTTTATCGCCAGTCGCCACGCTAATCAAACTGATATATTTTATTCATAGCATATTATTATTATTATATAAATGTATAAAATCATCTGAATTTAAATTGTTTTGATTTTTTTGACCGGTCTGTAAGACAACATATTTTCCGTCATCACACGATTATTCATTTAAATAATATCATAGAACAAAACTGTTGTTATGTATGTATTGTGTACGTAATAACCAGGGCTCGGAAGTTATAGCACTAAAACATTAATTTTTAGCGCTTAAATATGCACATAAAAACATTAATATAAGCGCTATAAATAGCACTAAAAATTGGAAAATATGCAAAATAAAAGAAAACTAAAATAAAATCATAGGTCTTTACGTACGGCGATAACGCCGTATCTTACGTAAATACGACGAATTCGATAACTGCAGTTCATATTTTGATACAATTTTAAAAATAACTAAATTATTGGAAATGAACGGAATTGTCCGATTTAATCGACGATAACAACGGTCTAAGGCCGTTTATTCCGGATGCGTACAATCTTAAAACAATTTGTTTTCGTTCACATATTCGTAGGCGGCTGTTTGGTAGGTAATTTAGTTTTTCAACAATATGTGTTTATTTCCTTAAATATGCCCATTAACAGCATTTATAACTCCAAATTAGCAAAATACCTCCTATAATATGTATTTATGTGAAAATATACCCAAAAATAGCACTAAAAACCTAAAATTAGCAAAATAGCAGTAAAAACCGTAAATATGCAAAAAATAGCAAAATAAAATTTCGTGTATGACATCAGAGAAGTGTGAAACATATTTGTATCTTACTTTGGATGTTCTAGGACGAACCAATAAAAATATGCATTTGCTAGAACTTCCGAGCCCTGGTAATAACTAACTAAAACTTAAATAAATACGAAAAAAAATTGGGGGTGCTAATTTCAAAACTGGGGGTGCTAAGCACACCCAAGCCCCCCCCCCCAAATTGCGCCTATGGTAATATTATATAATGATTCGCGCCGCCGGTCTATCCGGCAGCGGCGGCGGCGGCGGCGGCGACGACGACGACGACGACGACGACGACGAAACGGACCTTCGGCCGCGCGGGTTTTTGCGCCGGCGACACCCCCGCGCCGCTCGCGCGTCAGTCGCGCGCGTTCGCCGACGGTGTGCGAATCGCTTTTTCCGCGCGCGTTTCCGTAACACACACCGGGGGGAGGGAGATATATTATTATCGTCGTATCGGACGCGCTCCCGTCCGTCCGTCGCAGCCACCGCAAACAGTCCGCCGTGTGACTGCACACCGCGCAGCGGCCGGCGTTCGAAATCCGTACACGAGATTCGCCGCGTATTTCTGTTGGCGGGAAAAATTTTTGCGTTATACACCGCGTTCCGGTGTGTGTGTGTGTGTTTTTTTGTACTTTTTTCCGTGTTCCGGATTTTTCCGAGTACCGTAGTCGTCGCCGCGACCACTTCCGTTTTCGTTCCGATCGGGTCTGTTTCCACTGGCTTTTTCGTCGTTTTCCGCGTAAACGTACGTCCGTTATAATATTTTGTGCTGCAGGCGCAAGAGCAATCGGTACGACGATCTTCCCGTGAAAAGGTGAGTAATAATACGCGGCTACTAGGTACTGGAACGCAGTGGCGTGAAAATACGGTTTTTCTCTTTCTTCTGCGTGGTGGGTGGTGGTGGTGGGGGGGGGAGTTCAAAGGAAATACAAATATTTTGTATAAAATATTATATCCGTCGTTTGAGTATAGCAACCAACACGGCACCGTCTCAGTTTTAACGACTTTACACGGCGCAATATACTGGATTCTGTGATTTATGTGGGCGGAATGATCCATATTATGTGTCTTAGAGCAGAGGTTCCCAAAGTCGAATGAATCACGGACCCCTATCTAAAGACCTACAGTCTTCGAGGACCCCCGGGTTGGGTTGGGTTGGGTTCCAGGCGTAAATTTTTTTTTTCTCATCATTATTTTATTTTTCGGAAAAAAAAAAAAAAAAAAAGGTCTTCAACAAAAAAAAAAGTTATCAGTTTTCACCGAGTATCGATAATAATACTGGTAAATACAAAATTATAAAACTATTAATAGATTTATCGCGGCACACCGGTTGAAAACCACTGGTATAGATTATAGAAAGTGCTTTCAAACACAAAATAACGTTTATTAACAGCAGCCTATATTTGGATTGGGTTGGGTTTGGGTTAGCTCCACGGACCCCCTGGTATGGGCTCGCGGACCCCTGGGGGTCCGCGGACCACACTTTGAGAAACTTTGTCTTAGAGTAATAATAATATAATATAGAGACGGTATTTCATATAGCAATGTGTAAACTTTACTTGCGATAGGTTCTGATGTGACCCCTGTGTACATTTCAAACCCATCAGTTAAACAATACTGGATTCTGTGATTTATGAGCTTTTTTTTGCTTTTTTAATTTAGCGAGGTTTTTTTTTTTTTTTTTGATTGTTTCAACTGAAAAATATTTTTTGAAAATCAACAAATTGGCCGAAATGTACGAGACAGCGGGTACGTCTAGCTTGTTTTCGTGTCGATTCAGTGTAGACTGGTGGTGTTACACACGGCCGACACGGGCTATGTCAACCGAGCGTATAAATTAATAATATAATATTATTGCAACACGGGCTGTCTCACCGAGCATGACAAAAAAAAAAAAAAATGGCAAATAACTGCATCAACACGCCACAGCGTATCTCAAACGTGGCGTTTGACAATCTTAATAAACTTCAGTGGCGGCTATCCGATGCATGAAAAGCAACACTTATAAAATGGGTGGGTGGATGGTAGATTTCATGTCGTCAACGTAAATGTTTACGAAGAAACTATTATTACTCGACTAATCAGTGACGATTAATATTGTTTCAATTTTAAAAGATAGCAATTGGAAGAAAACAAAAGCAAAAAGGATTTAAAAAGAATACATATTTGGTCATATTTAGTGTGTATATTAGCATTGATTTTATAATAAACAGATATTTAGGTAAATCTTATGATTTACAAATAAAACATATCGTTATTGACGAAATGTCACTAGGTATATGTTGTACGCTGTTAATCCGTTTTATATTTAATTTTCATATTATTATAATGCTCCTATAAAATAAATGAATATATTTAAAACTAAAAATAGGTATCATTTGTTTTTAAGTATTAAGTGCATTTTTGTTATATCTAATTCAAAATTTAAATACTGGACCTGTAGAGAATATTTAGTGCTAAAAAAAAATTGTAAACAGATGGGTAATACATAGTTAACTAGTGAAAAAAAAGATTAAAAAATAAGGGTAGAGAGTGGTTGTCGCAGCCGTCAATTTTGTAAAAAAACGATTTTGTATAAGTATGACTGATTTGTGAAAAAAATTAACGATAGACCGGACCTCGGTGGGTGGGTGGTCCTTTGGAAATAGCTTCAGCAACACACGTTTTTTCTAGGATAGCCGCCACTGATAATAATCTTAATCGCGTGTATCATATTTACATTATAAAATATGAAATAAATCCCGAGGTAATTAAATAATCAATAGATAAAATTAATTTTGTAAAAGCTTACGCGATGAAGTATTTCGGTCAGCTAACTTCGACGTAGTTCACACGGAGATAGATACGGTGCTGTGTTACCGTTATACGCTGTGTTACCATTTTATCCGTTTGTGCATTTAACCATTAAATATGAAATCACCAATCAGGCGCGAAATTTTGAATAAAACAGTGTTGCTAACTCAATTCGACCAAAACTTGAGATAAGCGGTGTTGCTCCTTAAGCGACGATATATTATATATTTTCTTTAAATTTAACTTTTGTATTTATTGAATAATATTTTTTAACGAACGGATAATTACAAAACAGAGTCAACCCTTCGTTTGTTGTATTTTACGCCAAAACTTTTTCCACGTTTACCTCTTTATTATAGTATTATGCGTTACGGTTTTTATCAGTGTTGCCGAACTAAAAAATATTCACTATGGCGAATTTGAAATTTGTGTGTAACCCACTCACTACGAGGTTAAAAAATTATTAACACGACTCGTAACTCGGTTTGATCGTTACTCGATTCGTTTAAAATAAATAAATACTTGAAGGCAAAAATAAAATCATATTTTCATTTACCTAGTTAAAATTTATTCACAGTTTTTCTTTAAATTTAAGAAAACTACATAGAAAATCAAAAAAAAAAAAAAAAAGACCTCTGAAGTACAAACTAGAACAAATTTGCTATGATAAAGGTCTTTATTTGAAAACTTTTACTCTACTCCTTCTACACAAAGAATTATATATGTATATGCAAAAAAATGTAATTAAAAAAAAAACATTATAAAACCAATACATTTTGTGTTAAGCTCAGAATCTAAAAATACAGCAGTGTTCATTGCATATTTTATACACAATTTTATTTTTAATAAATAATTATATATTTGTACCTGCTTATATTAAAATAAAATTTTGTACACTGTTAATTTATAATTAATTTGAATACTGATTAAATGGCAAATAACTGCATCAACACGCCACAGCGTATCTCAAACGTGGCGTTTGACAATCTTAATAAACTTCAGTGGCGGCTATCCGATACATGAAAAGCAACACTTATAAAATGGGTGGGTGGATGGTAGATTTCATGTCGTCAACGTAAATGTTTACGAAGAAACTATTATTACTCGACTAATCAGTGACGATTCATATTGTTTCAATTTTAAAAGATAGCAATTGGAAGAAAACAAAAGCAAAAGGATTTAAAAGAATACATATTTGGTCATATTTAGTGTGTATATTAGCATTGATTTTATAATAAACAGATATTTAGGTAAATCTTATGATTTACAAATAAAACATGTCGTTATTGACGAAATGTCACTAGGTATATGTTGTACGCTGTTAATCCGTTTTATATTTAATTTTCATATTATTATAATGCTCCTATAAAATAAATGAATATATTTAAAACTAAAAATAGGTATCATTTGTTTTTAAGTATTAAGTGCATTTTTGTTATATCTAATTCAAAATTTAAATACTGGACCTGTAGAGAATATTTAGTGCTAAAAAAAATTGTAAACAGATGGGTAATACATAGTTAACTAGTGAAAAAAAAGATTAAAAAATAAGGGTAGAGAGTGGTTGTCGCAGCCGTCAATTTTGTAAAAAAACGATTTTGTATAAGTATGACTGATTTGTGAAAAAAATTAACGATAGACCGGACCTCGGTGGGTGGGTGGTCCTTTGGAAATATCTTCAGCAACACACGTTTTTTCTAGGATAGCCGCCACTGATAATAATCTTAATCGCGTGTATCATATTTACATTATAAAATATGAAATAAATCCCGAGGTAATTAAATAATCAATAGATAAAATTAATTTTGTAAAAGCTTACGCGATGAAGTATTTCGGTCAGCTAACTTCGACGTAGTTCACACGGAGATAGATACGGTGCTGTGTTACCGTTATACGCTGTGTTACCATTTTATCCGTTTGTGCATTTAACCATTAAATATGAAATCACCAATCAGGCTCGAAATTTTGAATAAAACAGTGTTGCTAACTCAATTCGACCAAAACTTGAGATAAGCGGTGTTGCTCCTTAAGCGACGATATATTATATATTTTCTTTAAATTTAACTTTTGTATTTATTGAATAATATTTTTTAACGAACGGATAATTACAAAACAGAGTCAACCCTTCGTTTGTTGTATTTTACGCCAAAACTTTTTCCACGTTTACCTCTTTATTATAGTATTATGCGTTACGGTTTTTATCAGTGTGGCTAACTAAAAAATATTCACTATGGCGAATTTGAAATTTGTGTGTAACCCACTCACTACGAGGTTAAAAAATTATTAACACGACTCGTAACTCGGTTTGATCGTTACTCGATTCGTTTAAAATAAATAAATACTTGAAGGCAAAAATAAAATCATATTTTCATTTACCTAGTTAAAATTTATTCACAGTTTTTCTTTAAATTTAAGAAAACTACATAGAAAATCAAAAAAAAAAAAGACCTCTGAAGTACAAACTAGAACAAATTTGCTATGATAAAGGTCTTTATTTGAAAACTTTTGCTCTACTCCTTCTACACAAAGAATTATATATGTATATGCAAAAAAATGTAATTAAAAAAAAAACATTATAAAACCAATACATTTTGTGTTAAGCTCAGAATCTAAAAAATACAGCAGTGTTCATTGCATATTTTATACACAATTTTTATTTTTAATAAATAATTATATATTTGTACCTGCTTATATTAAAATAAAATTTTGTACACTGTTAATTTATAATTAATTTGAATACTGATTACTTTATTATGTCCTTTCATAAGTACTCAGCTCCGGGCCTAACTTAACTATATTGTCCAGTGTTAGATCCATAAAATATTTTTATGAAAAAAATAAAATAAGTTCATCGTGACAACCCAGCTGCCCATCCACCACTACCCCTTTATTCACTATGGCATTTGCCATACTTGAATATGGAGTTCGGCGCCACTGGACTTTTTATGAGAAATAGTAGATTTTTCAAGAGATATATGGGACTCGGCTTATGAAAAACTATCGAATTTCCTCGTACGGAATTTCTTCGATTTTTCTACAATGAAGTAGGTGGGGGAAAAAAATCAATGTATTTCTTATTAATATTACTATTTGTATATTGTTTACATATTCACGTACTTGAAGCATATTGTAATGCTTAAGATTCCGAACTTAATATAGCCATATACTGTAATAATATTTACTAATAAATTCGCTATTACTCTCACAATCAACGAAACGAGATTTTAAATAGCAAATACAATTTTTTTTTTAGGGGGGGTGGAAACTCCTTGCGCCCTCCCGGAATCTACGCCACTGGTACGGTGGCTTAATTACGGAATGACAAGGCGTAGCGATGCTCCGGTGCCATGGACTCTCAGGGTCCAACCAAAGAGGAGGTTGGGGGCCCTCACCCTATATACGAAAATTTTAAATTTTACTTTGAAATTCGCGTCATTCTGCTATAATACAGACTAAAGTATAAAATAATAAAAACTTTTATTCAATTAATACTTATTTAGCGAATGTAGTAGAACTTAAATTTTGGCTAAACGATTCGGACCTGTTTCGGTACTAGCATAAATAGACGAGGAACCAAATCTTGAATACTGGCCTGGGGGCCGAAAATTTATGCAGTTTTTAAAAAAAAATTCAATTCGATGATTGACAATTTTCAAGCGTACAGCAGCGATAACACTATTTACGCGTTGTAATAATATAAAAATTAATCATTTGCGTACGTGAGATTTTTTGAAAATATTATTCTATGAAATCGACGAGAAAATTTAAAAATAATAAATACTTTATCGAAATTTTAAATATTTCTATTACATTATTTTTGGTTTTAGTCGTAGTTAACGCGAATAGGTTTTGAATTAGTGGCCCCCGGAAAATTGTGTGTGCTTTACGCTACTGGTAAGGTCGTCGTGTACATATATAATACAAGACGTATTTCAGTGGTTGTGATTTTTTTTTATTTATTTATTTTTTTTTGACCCCATCAAAAGTGTTGATCCCTCTCGGTCTATATATATATATATATATATATATATATATATATATATATATACACGAGTTATACATGTATAAAGAAAAAAAACCTTTATTTTCTCGGAGAAAATCATCTTGTATTCCAAACGAGTACCGAAAAAAAAAAACGGTTGACCACTCTTTTTATATTTTCTTTATTTTTCGCCAAAGACCGT
Organism: Slavum lentiscoides; assembly: GCA_032441835.1. NCBI lineage: Eukaryota > Metazoa > Arthropoda > Insecta > Hemiptera > Aphididae > Slavum > Slavum lentiscoides. The sequence goes on along the minus strand of CM063706.1, from coordinate 34,125,439 downwards.
TTAATAGTTTCGGCGACGCCTACCGTCGTCAAATCCCCCTATAAAGTGGCTAATTATTATCTTTTTACAAGTAATATTTTGTCAAAACAATAATATTGTAATATTTATTGTACAAACTGTAAATTGTACAAACAATCACGGCGTACGGTTTAGATAAAGTAAGGTGCTCGAATAATAAGAACTGAAATTCGGTGTGTGCGCGTGCTAAAACCGCGCCGGGTTTTCTCTTTCTATACCGAGCAGAACGAATCGAAAAAAAAATGGAAAAATGTTACTTATATAACGACTAAAAATTGTATCTAATAATGTCATTCGATGCCCATTCCACCGACGACAGACAACTATAATTGAATTGTTGAAATAAGTTTTGAAAAAAACTGAAATTTTTATTTTAAACTTCTATTAAGACGTATTTATAAAGAAAAACCTGAAACACCACGATACATTTGATATGAAATATACGTATTAAAAACACAAATTTCTGCGCGTTTTTGTTTTAATAATAGCCAGATTGGGCTTCTAGCCAATAAGTATAATAATATTATACACGCGTCCAGTTTGTTATACTTTTTATTCGATTTTACGTAGTGGATTGTCCGAAAATTCAAATCAATACCTAATTTAATATCACCGTAAAATCGTTTCAATGTGAACATAAGAATATCTGTTTTTATTTCCGCATCGCTTTACACTGTATTGTGTTCACACATTAACGAGTAAACAGATAATAATTCGGTATTCTCTGAAATCTCGTTTACCTGTCGAACACAAATGTCAACTGCTCTCGGTTTAAATGCACGGATTGTATAGTAATATTTAAAAATAGTTCATAAAATCGACGACAAAGTGAACTTGACAATTTGTTTTTTTTTTTGAATCTCCATAGTAAAACCTTCGAAATATCTCTACTTAGAAATTTATTATAAAACAGTTAGTTTATTAATGCGTACAAAAAAAAAAAACATTATAGTAAAAATATTTTATTACATTGAACGTTTTTCTATATAACCTGCAATCGATAAAATATCAGTTCTTTTTTTTTTTTTACTCTAAGACCTTTGATATACTCGTATATATATAATAAAAAAAAATTATAAAATGTAGCGAGCCGCTGCTGTTGTGAATGCCGCTTAAGTGAATTACTTATAAGGTTTTAGAGTTTTGTTATTACTATATAGCAATTTAAAGCAATGCAATAAGTCGCAGGGGCGGTTAGGTTTTACTGCTCGCCAATGGGAGCAGCGGCGAATATTGCGTGGAGAAAAACATGCAATACCTACAACCAATGATATTTTATAGTAATTAATTGGTATATATAATAATTCTTATTTATTGTGCAAAGATATACATATTCGGTGTAAACTTCACAATTTTCAACACTCTAGAGCCATTATTTTGGTAGTTTTTTGTGCAGCGTTTAAAAAATATTGAGAAAGTAGTTTTTCTCTTCCGATTTTTGGGTTGTTCTGAATTATGCATAAGCAAACTATCGAGAAAATCGAAAAACGTTTTAAATAAAGTACTATCTATAGGTAAAATTTGCTATCGTAACGCATGACGAGATCATCCGAAAATTCTTTCTGTTCGAAAATTTGTACACAGAAAAAATATAAACACCATTGAAAAAACCAATAGCTTCCTCGCTCCACTCAGAATCTAAAATAACTTTATACATTTATTTTGTTAAGTGTATTTTCTATATTTATAAAAAAAAAACTAAAAATACCTCGAATACGTAATTCAAAACAAATATATTTTAATGACCTATAGGGACACATTTAACTAGAAATTATATGAAAGATAAATATATTTAACTGTGTGTATAATTAAGTAAACAAAAAAAAAAAAAAGTTTATTCTTAAAATTTGTGTGCTATATGTGCTTATTTAATTGTCCTAATTGTGTGTGTATATATATATATATTACACAAAACAAAACGTAACAGGTACATAATTATTAAAATAATTTATAGTTGAAAATGGAATGAATCCTTTAATCAAATTAAAGGTAAAACATTTTGTTTCAATAAAATTGAAATAAATATAGTTAGTACATTCATAATGTGGCTATTATTGTTGTATCGTAGTTACGCGGTTTATTAATTAATTGAAATATCTATAATACATTTTCAAAGCTTTTGCTTTTAATTATGGTTTTATTTTTACTATACTTAAATATTTTCTATAGTTCCTATAATTCAATTTGACAGAATATACGAGTATAGTACAAATAAATATTACGTTTTCAATATGTTCTGTATAGGAGTGCAATTAAATTTTTTTCAAACAAAAGTTATAATAATTAAGCACATTTTCAATGAGTAAAAAAAATATATTATATACCTATAATAGGTATACGATCTATAATTTATAAAATCGAAACATATAGATATAGGTACTCAAATTCGCGTCAAAAACAAAATTACTGAAAATGTAAACCGGGATGTGCAAACGCAGTTTTAATCAATAATTGTTTTCAATGACTATTGCAATTCAATTAAAATACGCATACGCAAGATAATAGAACAATATTTACATGTGTTTTTATTCAATTCTCGTGTGCACCTACAATATTTAAAGCTGAACGTCATTGAATAGCGTGCCAATAGTCCCTCGTGTAACCGAGCTTAACGACATTCGACGAACAAATTTTCTTTTACATTTTTATTTCTTTAAACATTTTTTTTTTCAATTAAATTGAAATATATGACGAAGTAGTTACAAGATGCAGTATTATTTTTCGCTGTACCCGAACATTTTTATCGCATTATTTTCGGAAACATTAATTCGAAATTCTTGTCAAAGTAATAAAGCTATTGATTTTACGATCATACGTATTTATTTTTATAAAATATACGTTTTAAAGTAGTAATAAACCCGCGTCAAAAGTTTCACGTAGCATGTGTTTTGAGATGTATTTCAAATATTATGTGAAAGTTATTATATAAAGGTACGCTGAAATTGTAAAATAGTTCGTTACATGTCAAAACAAATTTCGACGAAAAGTTATAAGACTTCTTGAACGTTTCAGACTCTAAAAGTCTACGTTTTCGATATGATTTTATTTCGAAACATACCCACTCAAATAACTTGCGCGCGGTTTTGATAAAAATTCTCACAAAATTCGACACCGAATCGCGATTAAAATTAAATAATAATATTAATATCGTACATCGGGGTTCCTGTTTTTTAATCGAGTAGATTATTATGTTTCGTGTTGTACGCTTTAATACAGGAATAAATGCGCCCATATAAATTATAGATTGTATCCCAAAACCATTACTAGGCGCATTATCATAATTAATTAAGACATAAATTTAAACTTTATATATGTGTATTATGTATATAATGTTTACTTCTAATCGATATTTACTTCACTCTGTTATACGTACAAACATTGTCATTTTTATTAATGACTTAACCTAATAATATTTAATAATAACAAATTTGCTAATATCATTTTCCCTGTTCGTCCTCACATAAATCAAGTACTGTATTTTTACGTGGCACGTGGCAACTAACGTGTTTCCCCTTTTTACACCGTCATGTCGCTTCAACGACGTGTAAAAAAACAATATTTAATTGACATCGATAATAATAGTCATTGATATCGTGAAATTGATTTGTATGTCAAAAATTGCCGAGTTCGAAATTGCATAAAAACAAAACTACATAATGTTATCGCGCGTAATATTCTAATCGATCGTCTCTGAATACCCGCAGTATTGGTCTGAACAGAAAACGATTGAGAGTATTGATTTTAAAATAATTTAATGTCGTGGATATAAAAATAAAAATTGATCTGTACACGACGTCTGAGAAAACCAGAGATCGAAAATTTGCGAAAATTTCTCACTGCGGGATAAAGCTGCATATTATATATTGAAATATCTCTGTTCGCATTCGATTGATATATTATACGTCGGTACAGGGGCGTATTTATGAAAGGGGAGGCTGATGGAGCTCCAGCACCTCCCCCCCCCCGGAAATTTCATGACATTTTTCCGTGTATTCCTATGTCATATGAATTTGGTAATTTTTTCTAATTTTAAGATTTAGTCTTGGATTCAAAAAAAATCTCGTCCATCCATTCCGTTTAACGCAAACACTCCTTTTACTCTTTAAATTTTACTCTCCAACTCGTCAACAGTATAAAAACATATCGTGTACGCGAGTGCGACGAAATAAAGGTTTTCGTTAAATTCTCTAAAAAAAAAAAAAAGAATATTAAATAATAATAAACGGTCTATTCGAGTAAGCAACGATATTAATTGGATCTGTTCCGCTGTCAGATCAAAAGGCGTTCGTTGTGCGGCGACGACGAGATATCATAAAATATATTTTTGTCGTGTAGTCCGCGGTCAACTATAAACATAATATACGCGTAATAACAACACGATGGCGCGTCTTAATAGTTTGTCTTTTAAACGCGCCCCGGCAACTTTTAAACGACGGCAGAACGTACGGGATTTAGAGAACTAGTACGAGGAAATTACATTTTACACCGTGTTCACTGTCCATTAATCCGGCAGAAAAGCCAATAAAAAAAAAAATATATATATATATATATATAAATAATATTATGCCGGATGTCCATTATAGAAGCAGTCAAAACACAAAAGTTTTCTTACGGTTTTCGTTCGTCTTTGACCTAAAAATTCTCCCGCCAAATCCGTTACCGTACGTATAGTATCGTCATTATTATTAATACGGATATCATCGGATAAAAATCATACGGATATTGCCAATTATTATTATTATTATTGTTGTTGCGCAGAAACAACACGACGTGTACATATGGTGGCGTTTACGGGACGGGAGAAGTGGCTAAGAACAACGAAACGAACGATTGAAATCGACTAATGTAGTGATGGGCGATCTGAATCGATCTTCTAAAAGATCGATCTTTTTCATACAAAAAAATCGATCCAATTTTTCTAAGATCGAATCGAACGGGATCGGATTTTTTTGTTTTTTGTTCTATTTCAAACTATTGTTGCTAAATATAAATTTGTTATTTTTTAAACCCTAATAATTACCAATCATGACCACAGACTAATGCAAGTGAATATTGAGTAGTATTTGCACTAGTATCTATTAATATTGAATTTCTATATAAACTGTATGATTAGTAAAAATGATGACACAGTAGAGATTAGAGGATTTTATTCTGTATTTAGTGAAATTACTGTATTGCATTTTAAAACTGTACAGATCTTTAACACATAAAGTATGATAAATTTAGTGATGGGCGATCTGAATGGATCTTTGAAAATAATCGATTTTTTTTATAATTGATGTTTTAACTATAGAAGCCTGGATGGGGGGGAATAGGTGGACTTCCCACCTAATTTTTTGGATCGATCTTCTAAAAGATCGATCTTTTGGCGTCGAATTTTTTTGGATCGATTTTTTTCGTTTCGATTTAAATCGATTCACTACCGCGAATCGCCCATCACTAGACTAATGTTCACGGACTAACAGTGTATTGTAATGGATAATAATTTGAAGTCGTTAATCTGTCGTGTACGAGTTAAGGTTTTATTTTCAAGTGCGTTAATTATAGTCATAATAATTCCGAAATGTTGTTTTTATACGAACACAGCAGCAACAACAAATAACGACTAATCCGTATTTTCAAAACGTATATTACTTCGTTACTTTAAAAAAAAAGGCGATAGTCAATTATTTTTTTTTTTTGTCAAACATACCATACAACCCGTAATTCGCGCGTAAAACTCAATGTGCGAGAAATAACGTTTCTCGAATGGTATGTTTATGAATAGGATTTCCAAATTTTCAAAATATTTATAGAGGAGAACTCTGCGTCGTTGCGCTTTTGATTTTTATCTCACATAAATACAATAATTTAAGTTATTCCTTTGTGAATGATCGATTTATTTTTAGTTTTTCATTTATTTATCAAACATTATTGAATATTATAATGTCATCTAAAAATAAAAGTAAACAATAAGAACACTACGACACATATCAAATTCTCCTCTGTTTATTGTAAAAAATGTTGTACTCTCGTAAAACAGTTTTTTTCGGTAAATATCGCGATTACATAAGAATAAAAAAACGACATTGAGACAAAGCTACTTTTTAACGGATTTTAAATATTTCTAACTTGTTAGATTTCTATTTTTTTTTGAAAATTGCATCACTATTGCCTAATAAAAAGCGTCCTCTTATAAAACGAAAATATCCAAAAGAAATTTACTTGCGCGCTTTTTTTCTTTTTGATCAACTAAAAACTATCTTTATTTTCCATAAAACGAAACTTTGCGTTTCCGATTTATTTGCACTTTACTTTAACAATAAATCCTACTACTTTATTCATTCAACCGTTTTAATTAAAAATGTATGTACTATCACTGCATTTATCACAGTCCCCTTAAAATAATGTGGATACCATTAAACTATGTATCAAATAAATTTTCAAGGAAATACTCGAAAACTTTATTCAATTGGTTCGTAGAAATAAACAAAACGCGATGAAGAAAATCTTTTGAATATCAAATTAATTATCAAACATACTCTTAATTTACACAAATAAAATGACATATGAAAACTCGAATCACATAACAATTTTATTGATTAGCTTCTATATTATATTTACTCTAAACAATGAACATACTATAATTTACAGTACAGATTGAAAAATTGATTAAGAGCTGGGCACATAATTTTTTTTTTGTCATTTTACGAGATAAAAAAAGTTGACTAGGAAAAATTAAAAATGTTAACACTACACAACTATCAACTTGCAAATAACTATATTTAATATTAAACTTAAGTATTATAGTATGTATAGTAGAACGTGAATGTATGATGGTAAAGGAATAAAGTAAATTTAAGAGTAAATTCTAAAAGTTATTTCTTTATTACATATACCTGCGAGCATTATATGATAACATGGTTGGTAAAAGTAATAAAAGCCTTTTAGCTCCTTTTCGAGGAATCAGAGTGGTTAAACTGAACGAAGAAGTTAATACTATGATAGGTTTGATAGGATTGAAGAATCAGCTCCATTAGGTTTAATAGACTATGAGGTAAAGCGATATTGGCTGAGCTCGTGTCGTGCTGACCTGGTGGATAAAAAATAACATATAAACTGATTTGATGTCTGTCAAAAAAATAAATAAATCGATATATGTTTTGCCGAAACGTATGAGAAAAAACTCCGGTAAACAAAACCTATCAACTTTATAATTAAAAAAAAAAAAAAATACAATAAAATACAAAAATGAATTATACTTTTGTTAGGTATATATTATTTATAGCGGACGCGTTTGTTTACTCAACCACAATTTGTATTACTGAAACCTTGTACTCCATATGCACAGAATATTATGATTTTTATGTATACTCAGTGCATGAAATGATTGCAATGTCAGTCCATTTCAAGAATTAAACAAAAAATTGCCCGTGAGCAGTTTCAAAACTGGATTGGAACGTTTGCACATTCTGATATTATTAATTCTGTTCTACGTTTAAACTATGATTTCAACAAACTTTTCGGATTATAAAAAAAGATAGACAATTGGAACAATTGAACTCTTTTAAATTAAAAAAATATTAAATATTTCTGTAAAAATAACCAAATAAAAAATTGAATATTGTTCATTGATTAAAATGAATTAAAGAAAAAATAGAATTGCACAATACCGAAAATTTCAACCACAAATATAAGAAAAATAAAATATGCTTGTAAACGGTACATATTTTATTTTAAAAACCAATTTTTTTGTAATATTACTATATTGAAAGCTTTATTAAATTTGCGCATAAACAATTACAATTTTTAAAATAAAAGATTTCCGTACTGTGACTATACATACGATAAAATATGATGGCATGCACTGTCAATATAAAATGTGCAGTCGAGATTTAATTTTATACGTTTGAATATTTTGTCGGCTTATATTTTATTTTCAAACCGAAATCCGCTTTATACTTTTATGTAGTTTTTATACGCCATTTTTTTATCTTATTTCGGTACGATTCTTGTTATTTATTCGTATATTTTATTTGTATACACTCCCGAGAACACGTTTATCCACGAACATCAAAAAAATCATATATTTCGTGTTCCAAATACTTCTTTATTTCACGATTATTTTTTTTATTACATTTATACTAATTATTGTTCACTGGCGTGATTTCAATGTGTTGTTTATTTGGTACATTATTTTGTCATCATTGCGTTAAATATTTATACTTTAATTGATATCGATTTAATCCGAATAGTATCCTAGTCTTCGCGAGTAACGAGTTAATTATAAATATTAATAAATACGTAACAATAATTTTCAGCTAAAAAAAAAAAACGTAAATTATGATTTTAGACGTGTCATTTTATTCCGCAAACGTTCGTATAACTTCAGTGGAGAAGCTCTTATACGCCGAATCATCAAAACATATTTTGTTTTCCCACTCTTCCTCAGTCTCACCAACGTCCTACGTAATTCGGTCTCGATATTTTAAGGTCACACATGATACACTGTTATCTAAATGTCTACACGGGCAACACACGGTATACAAAAAAAAAAAAAAAATTTAAAAATACAACACGGCTATATTTTTCAATACCGTTTTATTTTTATACAGTCGTGTCAGTCGTCGAATTAATCGTTGATGTCCGCTCTTATAAAACGATGCTCGGTAAATAGCCGAGGCGCCAAATAAACAAATAAAAAAAACACAAAAAAAAAATTATATAAACTATAACAGCTTATAGATATTTAAATACAATTAAATCGGTTGTTAAAAACGCGAAACAATTAATGACGAGTTTTTTTTTTTTTGGTTCGCGAACATGAATCGCACGAACACTTTTTATATTCCCCGAATGCTTTTTTACGGTTTTTGGCAACTTTCGCGTGTCGTTTTTTTACAAATCCCGCGTGTGTGCGCGTGTATTGCTCAATTTAATAACATCATGACGCACTACTATATCGCGATCATCGTGTTGGCAAGTCGACTCACACAACGTGACGTATACCAACCTAATGCATTATTACAGAGATTCCCAAAACTGTGGGTCGCGACCAAAAATTGGATCTTAATAAAAACTTTGATGAGACGCGAAAAGTGTTCATCTGAAGAACATGAGCTGAAAAAGAATTATTTTAATAATCAGCTATTTGAAACTTTGAAGACAGTCCAATAAAAATGACTATCAACCGTAAATATTTAACGGAGTTCTTGTTTTCTATTCAAAACACTTTCTGCTAAAGCTAAAAACGCTGCAGCTTCCCATCCATTTCTTCGTACTATAATCTTGTGAAGTTGGATTTTCGGTCATTTTTTCACATTATTGTTTACCGCAAATAAATCATATTTTATACACAACATTATTAGTTATTACTATATACTAATTATTTTTATTTTTATTAAAATATATTGTTAGTATTCTAATTTTCTATATTTCATAACAAAAAAAATAAAAAATTGATTCGGGTGGGTCACCTAAATTTGAACGTTGTCAAAAGTGGGTCGCACCTATAAAAAGTTTGGGAAACTCTGCATTAATATACCGTTATTATATGGTCCGTGTGAATTTTCGTTATTTTGGCTACAAAGCCAACGATATTATAATATGTAAAGGGTGTCTCATGATAGAGGACGCCGGATTTGAAATGACTTTTTTTATCCATTGTACTGGCAACATCGCTGCTGTTTTTTCGCAGTCTGTGTAATCATTGAGGTTTCATATGATAAGAAGATTTTGCTACTTCAAATACCCCTTTACGTGTTTGTTATCGTGGTACAATTTAATAAGGTACAAAAATGACTAGCGTACAATCGGATGAAGGGGATCTCTAAAAAAAAAATCGTCTTTCCGGGTTTTAAAAATATTCATTTCATTTGGGGATATTATATGATAATTAAACATAAAACGGATTAACAGCATACAAAATATAGCAATATTTCTAGCAATGGCATTAACGTTATGCACTGCATCATACCTATTGTACTTGCTAAAATAAATAAGACTATTTAAAAGAAAGAAATAATCTTATTACAAAAAATATTAAATTCTTATAAATTATAAATACTGTACTTTGTTCTGTGGAGTTTTTAAAAAATGCCTTTGTATTGCACACGAATTGCACTAATAAATCGAGTAATAATAATTTCTTCATAATCGTATTTTACGTTGACTGCCCGGAATCTACCACCCATCCACTATTGTATAAGTGTTGTTGGAGTAACACTTGAAGTATAGGATAGCCGCCGCTGACAAAATTGTATATTTGTTTTTTTGTGAAAAATACAGGGGTCTCAGCTATTTCAAATGTGGCGTTCATTTTGAGACACACTATATTGTGTAGTACTCAAGGAGGAGAATAAACTCTAGACGAGCAAATAAAACGACGAAACCCTTACGTCACCACTCATCAGTTATTCTCATGATGCGCTACGCACGTGTGTGCGTGTGTGACCGTCTAAGTTGTTAGAAATCCCTGTAGATAATATAATATATACCGAACACTGAAATGTGGGTTGGCATTGGATGCGAACAAAAAATCCGCCATTGACCACACGACGATGATGAGGATGAGAATGACTAGGACCAAGACGGTGTCAACGAGTCCTTGCGGCGGATAGACCGGTCGCGACTGACGAATCTTCAGTGGGATTTCGCAAACACTGATAACACGGTTTCGAGACACGTTCCACCCGAGTCGAGCTTAGAAAGAGATTGCACTGTGAATTCCAATAAAATTCCAAATTTTCACGCGCAACACATAACCGATAATTTCAGAAAACCTTATACCGGGTAGATGAAACGTGAATTCGCCAAACGAAACTATCTTCAACGATTGACGCGCACGACACGAGAAAAAGAAATGCGAGACAGAAATTCTGGTGCTGAACAAACGTCTCGTTAAGCTCAAATCAACACTACCTAAAGTCATACGCGTAACGGTATAAAATATCAAAGCGATGATAAATTATTGTATTCAAAAAACAATTTCGAAGAAATTTCAAACAACGTCGTTGTAAAACTAGGACGTCTCGTTAAAATATTCGAACTTCATACGCCCATAAGAATAAAAAACGGGTACTAACACATTTCTTAAGATTTTCAAAATACTATTAACGACTATTATGTTGTTATTTTTTAATATTGTTTTATATTTATAAATCATTAATTGAAAAACTGAAACTTATATGAAAAAACAGTTTTTTTTTTTTTTTAAAGTAGCGACCCGCGGGTCGTTGTGGATGTAGCTATTATAAATGAATTACTTGGATAAAGATTTTAGAATTTTGTTATTACTATATAAACTTAAAAGCAATTATAAGTCATAGTATTCGATAAAATGATATTGAGCGAAACTCCGACAGTCCAGTGTAATAATAGTAATATAAAATAATACTATTTATTATTAATAATATGTAATAATTTACTGTGTATAGAGTAAATAATTTACTATTGATCATACAGGACATCATTTTAATATAATTTCTTACATTAAACCTAGGTAGCTAACAATTTTCAAAAATTGTTTTCGTTAATATAGTACAATGTTTCATATTTGGTAAAAATGTCCATACTCTAAGACCATTAATTTTGAACAAACCTATAATTTTCCACAAAAAATAAAATACACTTTGTCGAAAAATTTAAAATGTTTATTAAAGAAAATGTTGATAAAAGATTTTCAAGATTCTTTGAGTATAGTTGAAGTAACGTACGACTGACATTGTACTTAATTTTTGAGCATTAAAAACAAAAAAAAGGTAACGAGCCGCGGAGTGTTATGAATATCGCTTAAGTGAATTACTTGGATAAAGATTTTAGAGTTTTGTTTTTTTATTTTAAATTTGAAAGCATAGTTAAGTCATTGCATTCGATAAAACGATTCTGGGCGGAGCTTACTATTCTCGTAAATATAATCTAAAGCTACATATTTGGTGTTCATTTCAGGTTTTTGTGACTATTGTTTTGAAAATGACGAAGAAATAAACAACAATCGATTACGACGAAATTGCATTTTTAGCGTTTTTTAATTATATTTTAAGGTGCTTTTGAGAAAATCAAAAAATGACCTCTCTAAAGTACCAATTTGATGCGAATTGCTGCCGGAAACAAAATGTGACCGAAGAGATCGAAGCACTCCTTCTGGTCGAAAATCTGTACACACGATAGAAAAAAATAAATAAATAAACATCATTGTGAAAACAATAGATTCATCGCTCCGCTCCGAATCTAAAATTATCTCTTTTATGAATAAAATACCTCAAAATCTATAATTACAATAAATCGCCCAAAATTAAAAGAAATTTTTTGAAAATTCTTTTTCTCTTACATATAATATAAAATTACATATTTGGTGAATATTTCAAATTTCTATAATCATTGATTTCAAAATTACGAACAAATAAAAATTATCGATTTTGACGAAATCGTGTTTTTATCGTTTTTGAGTAATTTTTTGAATTTATTTTTTTGGCTCTTTTAATTAAATCGAAGTATGACCTCTCTAAAGTCTAAAGTAACAAATAAATACAAATTTGCTACAGGTCATTGAAAACAATGACTGTAATAATTTTCGGGTACATTAAAAAAAAAAACCACACATCATTGTAAAACCAATACATTCATCGCTGCACTCAGAATCTAAAATACAACGAAATAACAAAAAATGTGTTAAATATCGATTGGTATGCCGTATCTTAATTTTTTTCCCCCAGTTTTCCACTGGTTTAGTCTTAAACGATTTTAAAACTACTCAGAAAATTGAAAGAAATTACATCCCTAATAAAATACCTCATCTGTCAAATTCCCGATTTAAAGGTAGTTAGGGTTACATAACGGGTTACATTAGCGTCTACTCGAAAATGTGATCGCATACATAAAATGAACATATCCTTGTAAACCCAATACATTTCTCGGTTCTTTTAGATTCCTAGAATCTAGAATACATTTCTTTTAAGTGGTAGAGTACTAAAGTACGCGTTACGCAATCCTTCTTTCATAAAACAAGTAGGTATTTCAAACATAATATTACTTTTTCACGAACACGCATAAAAGGAAAAAAAATGAATTTTACAGTAGTTCGAGAACGTCTTTATTGATAGCAATAATATGTGACTACTACTGTACGTTTTCACAACAGAAGAATATTTTTGGATACATTTTACGACCAAAAAACTAATATTTTATTTAACAAGAACGATTATAGTAGTAGACCACTGCAGTATATTAACACCGCCCAAATATACCAAATTCGCTGCTAATTATCTCTCTGATTAAAGTTTATCAAACTCCAATTTGCGGATTAGTACTTACACGTTAATTACAACTGGAATTAATTGATCTATTGATGGACATGATTTGGTTATCCAACACTTGTAAAACGTTGTCGTTCTAATTCGATCGTATATATTATAGTATTGACCGTGCGAACGTTTAAAGACGTTCAAAAGTCATCTACGTCGGTACACACCCTTTTTGACTTTATGAACGCAAAAGATATAAAAAATAATGAATACATTGTGTTCGAACTGAAAATTTCTGCGCAATTATTGTTATACCAACGTGGTATATAAAGTCAACCGACAATACAATACAACGCAATGCATCGTCGTAGTAAATTGTTCGTAGTAAATAAACTATAATATATATAAATAATATTTCAAAATACTACGGCGACCAGATGATCATAGTATGCATTATTATTATCTCGAGTAATATCGAACGTATAAAATGTTTTGCGTGGAAAAAAATCATAACGACACATACAGTACATTTTTTTCCAATCAACGTTCCCGACGTACCTAACAAATTCCGATCATCGATTTTTTTTTATCGTATATTCCCACACTCATTCGAATGAAACGGTCGAGTGCACAAATACCCGTAGTAACAATAATAATAACATGTCACGTGTATGACAACGGTTTTCGAAGCCATTTTCCTGAAGGAAAAAAGACTTAAAATACGACTTATATGTTATCTCTTACCGGCAAAGTGTTGAATGCAGGCATTCTGTAAAATTCTTTTTACTATTTAGCAATATATTAAACTTTCAATGTTATTTGAAATCATGCTTAATCTATAAGCAATCTTTAAAATTCTTAGGATTTCTTTAGGATGATTTTAGATAGAGTATCGACAAAATATGTTTTATTATTTTTATTTATTTTTAAATACGAATATTATTTAAATATATTACTTTTTTATTTATTGCAGCATAAGGTTGACGAGTGACATTTTAAAATATGTAAAATATTATTTTCTATACACTACAATCATTTTTTTAGATTGACGTTTTGACTTGTATGACTTGCATTTGACAAAACCTCGTCCAGTTTCCGTACACTATTAGGTTGCTATTGTCCGTAAAATGTTAATGTATTTTCCGCTGGAGGAACTTCGTCAATCCTTATTAATTTTTTGACATATTGTAAATTGAGACATAAAGTATAAAGACTTTAAAAGCCCTTCCATATTCCATAAACGGTAATACCCATCAGATGTTACTAGAAATAATATTAAAACGATCATAAATTCATAAATAATAAAATACGAATGACTTAACCAAGTAGGTATGTATTATTTTATATTTATTTTTAACGGGTAAAGTATTTCGAACATCGATTACTAGAAATAGAAATCTTGATTCTTATGATTTAGTTTAACATTCATTCGCTTTCCTGTGGCAATCGTATTTATCTTGATTATTTTTGTAATAATTGCCATTTTCAGGAAATATTGGATTATCATTTTTTCAGTTCATTTTTTTTTCAAATATTTCTAGTAATTGTTCTTTGTTTTCAAAATTATCGATTACTTCATTCGGTAAATTTGAAATGCTAAGCCCGACACTGAATTCACTGCAAAATAATTCACATCTTATTTCCAGAACCGTAACACCTTATTTCTCATTAATTGAACGAATTTCAATCCTTGACTACAGCGAAAATTTTTCTCTGTTCGCATTCATGCTGTGAGCATGTTCTCAGTGTCTATTGATTCGCTTTTTCGACACTACTTGGACATTAGCTATGCCTCGGCTTGCCGCGAACAATTTTAAGTTCATAATACGTCGCACTTGTACCATGTGCATTGCATTGTATTGTGCGACAGTCGTTTAGTTAACCATTGATTACCACTCGTATATTTAGTAAACGCATTTTCCACTAATGTGTATAGTAATACATAATTTTATATCAGTTTTATACACTTCCTATATACTTGTTGTTCAGCATTCTATGGAATACGCCTAGTCATTATATACATTTTATACATTCCTGCTCATTTTTGACATTATATAATGCTGGATTTAACACTTGCCGGTAACTTATATACTATTCATACACGTTCAAACATAACCGAGTGTCAACGCCTTTATAACTGTTGTCGAAGTCGTTTCATCGTATACGATGATGACCATGAACATCGTGTAAGCGTTGATATTTACTGCAAACGACCTTGGTCACCTCCAGAAACGTCAAATAAAATATAACGAACTACGCGTATAACTGTAATAGGTTTCTAGTTTTCAACACAATCTCGGCTGTGTCCGATGCTCGTATAAATACGTGTACGTTAATACGTCCATTTTTTTACGCTATATGAAATTGTCGCATCGCCAAATAAATACACTCGGATCAGATAATCTATACAGGAATTTGTAATTTGTTTATTTGACGTTAAATCTCGATGTTGCCCGAATTTCGCGACGTTTGTGAGATCGTTTTGCGCGGGTTTTTTTCACGTATATTTTCATAATGGGATATAATTTGGAAATTGATGTTATCAACAGACTGATTTGAACGGTTATCGATCCAAAAATACCGTCCAAAATCTAGATCATTGCAACAGTAACACAGTATTATAAGTAAATGGTTAGCTTCAATATTAAAACATAATTTCGCTTCAGAGTAATAAATATTTTCTTATAATAGAAAACTCGTAACAAGTCAAGTTTTGACGATTTATTTGACTATACTTTTATGAACATTTTCAATTAGCAATTAAATCACTGAAATCTGTGATTTTCTTTGTCTGAACTTAAAACAATAATAACTTCATCGAATATAAAAATTATATTTATATATCATTTAATCTCTTTCGCCAAACAATTTAATGTTTAAAAATTAAATTTAACGATAATGACACGCTATATTGTTAAAAACACTGAATTCAATTATTTAGTATTGTTTTAACATAATTTATTAAGATTTTCGATTCCATACATTATCTAGTTTCTCTTGAACGTATTTTAAAACTTTGTTTTTAAACCGAAAAAAGGGCGACAACAGATTTTTACCTTATATTCTATTATTACTGTTATAGTTTTCGAATATTAATAAACTTCCTAATACTAAAAAAAAAAATTATAATAAAAATAATAAGACATTTAGTAGAAATATATACATTTTTTATTTACAGAATTGATTTATAGTTAGCGACCAATAAACAATAAATTACTGTTAAAAGTTAATTTAGTCATTAAAACTACTTAAATATAGTATTTTGTATACATTATAAATGTGCCAATAATAACATATTGTATGTGTTGTTTTACTATTTTGTAAGTAAAAAATGTTGCCATAATAAATTATGTATGTAATGGACGTTATTTTAACACGATTCCTTAATAATATGTGTCTTTGTATTGCTTAATATATTGTGGTATACAATTTACACTTTAAAAACTAAATATAACAACACGATTTATATACAATAATTAATTTCGTGTAAAATAAAACGAATAACATAAACATTTTAACACCAATTATAAATTGTATCCTCTTCATTTGTTTTAAATTTCAATAACCAATACATTTTAAATTAGCTATGAACAAAAAATTTAATTGATTTAACACGCCATTAAAATGTAAACCACATAATAATTTATTATATTTAAATTTGATGTGCAATTTATTATGATAACATTGTAATAGTAATTAAAATTGATTTGCATATACTTGATTGTATATATACATAAATACATATATTTGTGAATTAGAAATTGAAATTTTATTTTAGTAACTTGATATGTTAAACTTTTATAAATAAAATTTTAATTTCAGCATTTTATTATTTTATAAATCCATTGTCCAATCGTAATACATTTATGTTTCTGAAGTTAATAATAATAAAAGGTCTGAAAGAAGTATTAATTTATACTTTGAATGAAGTTCAGTAAATATAATTGATAAATTAAAAGTGTTTAAGAAATGCACTTAATAATTACTATAATTTTCCATAAATTTTATAAAAATAAAAGTTTAAGCTATAAACATGTTAGTTTATATTTTCTACACTAATCTATTACTTATAACTTATGCATACATATATAGGTATAATCTTTTAACAAATTGTATATTAATAAAATTGTTATATTGAGCTATATGACTATTATTTTATATCTAACCTTTACAATTTACTTAGGGACTAGGGTATTTTCCTTTTAACTTGAAAATGAACCCAAAAGGTTAACTTGTATCTTACTTTTACAAACCGTAAGAAAATATCAAATTTCAACATTAAATTAAGGTAAGTTCATTTTTTTCCAAGTTTCTTTTCGAAATTGGCAAATCTAAGGAGTTTATTTTACCTCATTAATATTACACTTTTTTTCTTTTTTGTTAACTTTAGTTAACTTTTCCAGTCTTAAATAGTAACATAAAAATATATGCAAGGTTTCTGTTTAATTCTTTCAAAGTATATCTAACACGCGTTATTGTTAGTGTAAAATGTTGACCTAAATGTCTCAGAAATAAAATTGACCAATCGTATTATTTATATACTATCAAAACATAGAAAATATCGGAACATTATGGTGCTACGGGAAATAAACTAAAATAATATGTATAACATTTACATTAATTTTATAGATATGATTTTATTATTAATTTTATCGAAATATAAAACCAGTCATTCGTATTTAACGTCATGTATTAATTGAACAAAATAAATATTTGTATATAGGTAATACAATAAAATAATTGAAATAAAATATGCCATTTAATTTTTCCATGTGCTTATTAAAATCGCATATCAAACACGTAGTTACATTTCAATTTGGTGAAAAATGTTAACGCATACTTAAATAAAACGATATTGTTTGAATTTCATTGTGCGATGTTCAGTATAAATTAAATTACCTGCTGAATTACTGTGTAACGAATATATTTAAAGACCCTGCAATTTAAGAGCACTGACTATTACAGATAATCGATACTTAGCTGACAATATCTTTTAAAATGGAAAATATATAAGTTTATTACACGTGCACGCGACTATTAAGTGTCCTTTATGTTTATATATACATAGTAACAGAATTTTAGGTTTTTTTTAATTTCTGGTAGATTCTGAATAAGGCGAAATTATTGATATTATAAAAGTACAATGAAACTTCTATAAGATTAATTGTATAATATTACCACGAAATTTACAAAGAATATCGAAACGTTTTTAAACGAAACATAATTCTTAGTATTTGAGAAATGAAAACGGCATAACTTTAAATAAACGACATTAGTCTTTTGAATTGTTCTTTATATAACCTTAGCAGACAATTAAAAAGCGTTGTGACTAAAATTTAAATGTTAGTACATTCAAATATGTGATTACAATCAGCCACACGTACACCACCAAACCCTTCTTTAATATTTTATAAAAAAAAAAAAAAAATGGTACATAATTTGTCCGTGTTTCGAAAGATCGTCAACTTAGTTTTGATTAAAAAAAAAAAAATTGAAAAATTACTAAATTATATAATATTGTTATTTTTAGAGTTGATATATTATCACAGTTTTAAATATCTTTGCAATATGTTGCAAATTACATGTATTGTATTATTACTAGTAGTAAATAATCACTAGATAATATTTTATCGGAACATTTCATTTAAACTTTTTAAACATACTGTAGTAAAAAAAAAAATGTATAATTGGTTATTCATTCAATATGTGAACATGCAAAGACGACCGATTAGTAGCGATAATAACTGTCTATTGTATAGGTACGTGTATTCGCTGATCTTTTATAATTAATACAAAATTATAATCTTTCTATACTAAAATAGTAATATAAAATTATGTGAAAAATAATGCATTTTGTTTCGTGTCTAAAATATTTTTCTCTACGAAGGTGGATTAATAAGTAACGCCTTCACTTCTCTAAAATGTGTATAAATAAAGATAAACGAATTGAACAGAATGTAACTAATAGAAAAAGTTTATTTTTGTAACTTAATAAATTATTTTCTTCACAATCTCCAATTTTCCAGTGGAAACCCGATTAAATGATTTCAGATGGAAACCATTGAGATTATAGGCGTAATTTGAGTTTTAAATTTGGGTGGGCTATTATACATCGAAACTTGGGACTATACGTCTCCCCCTAAGGGTGGATACAGGGAGAGCAGAAATTACCCCTCCCCGTTCACCAAAAGTTTTAAAAATTAACGGTTTAAAAAGAAAAAAATGACCTTTTTTTTACTTGCTACTAATAAATTTTCTCCCTCTCCGTTCAGCACCTCTGTATATGCCCTTGCTATCCTTACAAATTGAAACTGAAATGTGTTATTCGAGATGATGATTTATGCTCACCACTGTATTACTACCATCATTAGAGTTACTAACACAATCGGAACAAATGTTAACATTTATGTCTACATCAACAAGAACAGTATTAGAATTTGAAATTCTCTTAAAATTAAAAACGTCAAAAACAATTTTTATCAATTTTTTTAGTTTAAAAAAAAATCCAAATTAAATTAATTTTTGTACGTAACACGATAATCCCGTATTTAGCGAATATAGACCATAGGCGACATCGAATTACCTGAATTAAGATTATCTCAAGCCATAACTGTAACCAAAGGCAAACGCACATGTGACAAAAGCGCGTGGTGGAAAACCATCAGTTTAAATAATAAAGTATCACATTATATTATAACTGTGATAATATGACTCCTTTGTAAATGACAGCAGTGAGAGTCTTCAGTCTGGCAGTAATTAGAAAAATGATAATAAGACAAACTGCGTGCTTAGATATTAACATCGAACACAAAATGTGTTTAATTGAAATCGTAAAATATGAATAATGAAAAAAAATCTTATTTTTCGATTTCCAAATGGAATGGAATATATTTGTCGAACCAAAAGTTTAATTTTTGTTGGTTTAAACAATCCTTTCCGACACTAAACTGTTTTAAATACAAACCATTTAGAGGGCTATTATTGAGTTTAGGGACATAGCCCCTCCTAGCCCCCACAAATTGCCCTTATGGTTGATATATAACTCCTAAGTTTGATCTCGCTGCCAAGTCGAAACTGCGAATTGAACTTATTCATCGAATTCAAACATAGTTCCTCGAATACTTTCTTTCGACATAAGAAAAAGATGAAAATCATTTGGAGCTAGATCTGGACTGAATGGCGATTTCTTACCATTTCAAATTTCAGCCGATCAATTTTTTCGAGTATTTTTTTTTATGCAGTGAGGTCTCATGATGCAAAAGAAATGTGGCACGAGAAGTTTTGATGAGTCGAATACGTGTTTATAGTACAGTAACTATCTGAATTGATAACAGTGCCTTTTTGCATAAATTCAACGTACACGAGTCGTTCGGCGTCCTAAAATATAATAAAGACGACTTTCTTTGCAGATGACTGAGTCTGAAATTTTAAATGCAGATCTGGCTCTCATAATCCACAAGTGAAACATTACTGATGTCCGTGGTATCGTCACCATAAACGGCGAGCAAACAGACATGAATTTCTATTGATTTGCAATATTCTGCGCTTACAAAATCAATTACACGCACGTTGTTTCAACAAAACGGAAAAAAGTTTTTTTACCTTATTAGTCTTACAGCGTCCATACAAATAACAAAAACGACAAATACACGTGTTAAATTAAAAGTAAACTACTTTATCTACAAAACTACGGTGAAACAAAATCATTATCTTTCACTGTAGTTATAAATAGCACAATCAGAGGCATTACTTATCAGCTCGCCCTCGTTTAAAAAATAATAATATTGTTCTTAACGATATTTGTGTGTTGTTATTAAATATTATCTATCTACAATAATATTTTACTATCATTTCCCCAAAAAACAATCTTATCTTTCCCGTAGTAGATCACTATTTTAAATACTGCTAACTCTGCACTCAGTCCGCGACGATATAAAATGACATTTTAATTATTAAGTTAACGCATTAAAATATGACAGTGAGCGTCTAAGACTCGTCCGAAAGTCCACGTATTATTCAACACATAAATTTAACATAAAATAATAGATTTTTTTTTTGTTTTTAAACGGAGATTTCGAAAAAAAATTAATAAATCGAATATCAATTGATTTTAATACATTTTCATTATAATTTTTCTCGTCGATGAACATATACCAACAGATTGTATTAAATATTCTTCTTTCATATACCACATTATGGTTTAATCATTGGAAGTTCAAAAGTTTTTTAATAACACGATGATGATGATGATGATATTATCATCGATAAAAGATTAAAATTTAAAAAGATTTTCCAGTGTAAAGAAAATGATCAAAGTTGCGGTGATCAATATTATTAATAAATAATAAAAATATCCGTCGTTTTAATAATAACAAATTTTATTCTACTTATTTTCAAGGTCGAAATAAAAAACTTAACGTAAAGTCAGTCAAAGAGTGTGTTCGAAAATCCGTTAAATTTAAATATACCCGTCATAATTACATATCCGTATAAACTACACGCAATGTTCAAAACAAAATACAGCACAAAAAACTGTATAATATTATAATATACACTATTATTTAATGCAGTCAATTTTTATTATTTGTGGTAATTCAGTAGGTATAGAATAATAAATTAAATAAATAATTTTCACGGAACCAATGCCGATCCGATTTGATTAGTAACTCTACAAAATGTTACAAAAACGTCGAAGTCACGCAATACTCGAAGTGGTATATACCGTTTTCAATAAACGTCACTTGTGATGGGACTATATTTCTTTGAAAAATCAATAAATAGAAAATAATTTCATTAGGTCTTTAGTAGTTCGACCACGTCATGATAGTTGTCCTCGGAGGCAACTACTTACATATATAAGATAAAAACAACGTGGACGATAAAAAATAACAAGACGAAAATTTCAAAAAATTCATTTTTCCACCCAACTTTTCTTCGCGGAAAAAATACACGAAACCTATTTAAAAGTTAATTTACATAAAACTGATAAAACTGATATAAATGGAAGAATCGTTTTATTTTAAATATAATATGAATATTTTAACTTCTACGGTATTATCGCTATATCATATTATTTTCATAAAACACAAAATGTACGAGTACAATAAATGTGTAATGTGTTCTGTGTATAATAAACACGTGAATTTAATTTACAGTTCATTGATAATATTTATGTTTAATCTAATCATTGTCGAACAATATTTTACAAATACGTTTTTTTTTTCGAAAATAAAAAAATTAGTTTGTATAAAAATATAAAATAATTTTTATTTAATGTTATTTTTATTTATTTAATTATTATTAAAACAGGTTTCCAGTTTTTTTCTTTTACACACATCACAAATTAAAACCTCAACATAACCAATATACAATATGAGATGGTATACTGTTATTATGTAACTAGAGACCATTCGTTGCTGACGTTAATGTACATTATACATTCCTGTAAATTTAATGTGCAAAACGAATTTTATTAAAATAATTAAGTCGATTCATTTGTTTTATTTTTCAACAATACAAACAAATTATACACCAGAATTATTGTTCTAATAAATTGTTTAGAAATATACTTGATCTTTATTAGTTATTCATGTCTTTCGTTCATTTACATATGTATATAGGTACTGTATTACATGTGATATCTTTGAAAATTTATTAACATTTAATATTACCCATTATAACTTTAATACCTATTTATTTTCGTTAAAAATTTAAATGTCATATTACGTAAGCAGAAAGTATTTAGGGGAAAGGTGAGTAGGTACCATCCATCGCTCCGTGTGGCACACTTTTTACGTATTTTATGAACGGCAAAATAGTAGTCTCACGAACGCCAGCGCGGTTTATCTTTTATTAAAATAAGATAATCAACATTAAATTTTGTTAAAAAATTAGAATTCGGCTATAAAAAAATTGAAATATTTTAACATTATTCTTAAATCCTGTTTAGAATAGAGTAATATTAAATATGAATCATTCATCAATACGTGAAATCTCTGTGAATGTTTTTGAATTGTATCCTAATGCTCGTCAGAAAGATCTTTTAATGGCCTAAAGAGAGTTATGACTAACGACGTAGGTATCTAAAATCTAAGATGACAGGTAATCGTTTTAATAATCTGACAATACCTATATGTACTTTACACAGTCGGATTCAACCGCCGTTAACAATAAAACTGTAAATGAAATTTTTTACAATAAAGCGATAGAATAATTTGAGTATTCAGTACGAGCGAAAAGCGAAAATTTTGTTATATTATAAATAACGTTAGTTCAATTGATTGTATTATTAATAAAACGGATTGTTTTACACGAATTTCGTACTTGGTATTTTTAAACGAAGAACAGTAGTTGTGGCGGGTATTAAATGTTTGAGTACCCGGAGCGGCAAAATCCTAAATACATACACGCCTCTGTACGTATAAAAGTAATATTGTTGACAATATTGAAAATAACGGCTAATTTATGTAAGTGTAAAATCCCGCGGAAAGCCCTTTTATTGATTAACAGTGTAAATTCGACGTGCAGTATTTAAAATTTTCTAATTAAAATTGTATTGATTTTTATTTTTTTATTTTTTTTAGAATTCTTAGTGCGATGGTTTGAACAATGCATAAGTCCTGCTGCATTTTCGAGTATGCTCTTTGAAGAAACTTTTAGAAACGATACGTTTTACAACGACAATATCAGGTAAAATCGCTCGTACAATAACAGAAGTTAAAAACAAAAGTGCCGTGACTGACGACGAATAGACGATGTGGTGGTGTACATCGTCGTCGTCGAAACAAACTTGCCGCGCGTGTAACGTCGCACAAAGACGTACGGTGATATGTGTACAGTTTGCTGATAGTTTCCGTACAAAAATGCAATTTCACGTTTCGTATTGAAAAGTTACATGTCATTCAATACGATATACGTCACGATTTCGTATTATATTTTCCCGTAGAAATCCAAACGTATCGCGACCGTTTTATTTTTTTGAATTCTGAGCGAAACGAGGAAACTGTTGGTTTTACCACAGATAAGATAAAACCAGATGGTTTACTGTTTAAAAATTCCTATTCAGCCCATGTAATTCTCAAAAATGTAAACAAACTAAAACCCTCCTGAGATCAGTGTCATCACTGAGAGGGAAAAAAAATTTTTTTATGAGTTCCTTAAATGCACAGCACTGGTTTTTACTGTTTACTATGCGTGCCGCTATTGTACTAACGCCCGCCGCCTATACTCGTTCAGTCGTTCACTTGCAATTTACGTCTTTTTCCGACCTACACGTGTAAAACGCATTATAGCAAGTACAGCAAGCATTTTAAATTGTTTAACATCAATATTTTAACACATATACCAAAGTTATTGGATACAATAATAATATTATTGTAGAAAAATATGTACAGTAATTTAATTTATCGTATGTGCACATACTGATCTCAGGAGGGTCGAATTATCAGTAAAACAAAGAGTGAACCATCTGGTTTTATCTTATCTGTGGTTTTACAGTGATGGTTTTTTTTTCTGTGTACAAATTTTCAAATAGAAAAAATGCTCTTTCGATCTGATGACGCTATGCCATAAGCGCAAATAGGGGGCTGGAGGGGGCTAAGCCCCCCTAAATGTTGTATAGCCCCCCCAAAAAAACTAATGACATATATCCACTACATTATGGTGTATGAAATATTTTTCATTTCTATTCTATTTTTGCTCATCATCATCGAAATAATGTAAATATTTTTGTTTCATCAAAAATTCAAAACAGTAATGATGATTACGATACAATTTAATAAATTAAACTACATTAAAAATGTACAGTATTTTCTATATATTTTTCTAATATTCCTAGTTATTGGGTAATTGAAAGTCGATGACCTTTTTTTTTTTTTCTTATTTGAGAGTAATTTCGGCATCAATCGGCAAAATTTTTTGAAAGTGAACACTTTTTTTTTGCTTATTAATTTTTAGCCCCCCTAAAATTTAGTACTAACTGCGCCTATGCGCTATCCGGTATCAAATTGTATCTAATTGGTACACTTTATTTCAAACTATTTTCTTTTTTCTTCCTCGTGCGTATAATTCAAAGCGACCCACAAAAGATTAGAAGAAAATCTATTTTCTCAAATTAATATTTTTAAACGTGGCACAAAAAAACTACCAAAAAAATTTTTCTTAAAAACAGCAAACACGCGATATTTCTTCGAAATATTGTACCTATATATCAAAATTAGCGAAATTAGACAATTTTAATACGGCACGCCAATATGACGAAAAAATTCTAATTACAAGTCTATACGGTAATTTACTATCTTTTTTTTTAGCGTAATGCAAATTTTTTTTACAAGTTGAGTATTTTATATTAAATGAAAAAATAAACATAAATAACAATAAGTAAGTTAATAATAATAATAGGCGACGGTGCCAGTTTTTTTAATTATTCAGTGATGTCCTCAATATCAATGTTATTAACCATTGACTGTTCCACGCGTATGGTAACATAAGGTCATCCAAACGGTCCTGTTTTATGCACTGGATTTAAGTTAAGTTTTTACATGAGTGAGTTTAGAAAATGCTCTTTCACAAGTAGCACTGGTTACGGGGAATCACACCAAAATCTCTAATAATTCTTGTAAAATTATTATTTATTTATATATATATATTATTTATTTTTAAATTATTATATATATATCTTCAATTTCATTTGTTTTAAACCAATCTAGCCACATCGTAAAATCTTGTTTAACAAGTTGTGCGACATTATGTGTGTCCCGACGATAAGAGTAAGCGGATTTCAGTTTTTAATTAATTTTCAGAAATATCGAATTATGTCGTTAACAGTCATCTTCATTTAACTCGATCTTTAACATTTTCCCGACTGCTGTATAATTAAAGATATTGTATCTTGATCGAAACGTTAATCAATACCACGTTCAAGAGAATCTGACATGGAGATCAATACAGTAATACGAATTCTTCTTTGTTTGTATTAAAAATATGCTCATTATTTGTGTTGTCATCAGAACGTTTTGTTTTTTTTTTTCTCTTGACCTTATCGATGGTTCACCAATATCAATATCAATAAATTCTATTAAGTCATTATGTTATTCAGTCAGTATTAGGTCTGACTGGCCTGAACCGTAGTTTCGCCTATGTATATCATTGATAAATAATATTACACCGAAACTCCGCTCAGAATCGTTTTATTTGTAGTCATAACAAAACTGTAAAACTTTATCTATGTAATTCACTTTCGCGACATCCATTTTTCTTTTCTTTATGCGCGTTTTTTCACCGAACGACAGTCCGGTTTGGACTGCGTTCGAATTTCAACGAATTCCAATGCGCTCGTTTCGAATTTCAATTTCTCTATATTCAAACGGCACTCGTATGCGACAATTTTTTTTGACTCTATATGAAGTCGATAGAGGTTTTTACTTTAATATTATAATAACAGTGTTTTGTTAGTACGCTCGTTTTTTTTTTTTTTTTGTGTTTCTAGCGACACCAGTCATTATCACGACCAGTGGGGGCCGAAAAGAGATCCGCTACCGGTTGTCGTGCCCGTGACACTAATCTATACACTGATATTCGCCTCGGGCATCGTGGGAAACGTGAGCACGTGCATAGTGATCGCCAGGAACAAGTACATGCACACGGCCACCAATTACTATCTGTTCAGTCTCGCCGTATCCGACCTGCTGCTGCTGTTGTCCGGATTGCCACAAGAAATTTACCAAACATGGTCCAGGTGAAAAATCCATCAGTGAATTATTCAGTAGAAATTTAGAGTGATTTTTGTAAAACACTACACGGTTTTCGTTTGAAAATCATAGGTAATTTCGATTATTGCATTCGTGATCAAATCACGTCACGTAAACTGTATCGTTCAATCACGTGATAATAATATATTCATATAAATAAAAACACTTGTTGAGCGATTGAGCTGCAGTTATTCATAATTAATTTCAGTGGAGTATTTGTAATTTTATTATTAATTTTTTTTTTTTTTGTGGGTGTAATTAAAATGAAATAATTTTATAAATAAATATAAAATTCTTTAAAATAAATTTTAGTCCGTTCTTTCAATAATATTAATTGTAAAATTGTTTAATAATACATATTTTTAAATTTCTAATTATATTATAAAAGCCAGTTTCCTTTTTTTCTCTTAGCCAATTCATTAATAATTACACCAATCTCAAAGTATAAATATCGATAAATCGATAACATGGAAAGGCCATCAAGTCTTTTCGCAAACAAAATACACATAAAACATACATTTTTGGCCACGCAAAATTGATGTTTCAATAACAAACTGTGATTTGAGTTATCTAAAATTTGCTAATCCTTTTCCAATTAAATCTTAAGTGGGGAGACAAATTGTAAAAAATCTTCACGAATAATCATTTTTTACAAATCTACATACACATAATGAAACATATTCGGTGCTCGAGATATTTGCATTTTTGTCAGCTAAAGTAGTGAAGCGTAGTACCCAATTTTTTTTGGCTTTATTTGTTCGGTACACAATTTTTCTAAGTAATACATTGTTAAAAAAAAAAAATCACCAATATTATATGGGTTTTATGTAAGTTTTTAAATAGTGTAAAAAAGAAATCGAACACATATTTCAGTGTGTTAATTATTAAACAACAATTACTTTTATCATATTGTTATTAATGAAATGGATAAACTATAATATTATAGACGTGATTGTAAATTTGTAATTTAAAATAATTTCCTGGAAGGCGAATCCGCTACACATAAGAACCATAAATTCGCCACTTTAGATTTAACAAATAAATTACCAGTTGATTTCGATGATCACGAATTTCATAATTTCACAGGTAGTTATGTAATATCCAACTTGGTAAGAACAAAATCAATGCCTAGGTTATTTATAAAATTATCCAAAAACAAAAATTCAACCTTTACTCCACTGCAATTATTATACATCAAACAAAATACGAAAGGAGAAAAACAAACTAAAAAGGTAACGAGCCGCGGGGTGTTGTCAATGTTGTTTGAATGAATTACTTGGAATAAGATTTTAGAATGTATTGTTATCACTCTAAATTTGAAAGCAATGGTAAATCATTGCATTCAATAAAACGATTCTGAACGGAGCTTCGGTGTTACATTATTTATTATTAAAAATAATAATTTTTCGGTAGTTTTTGAGCTAAAGTCTTAGAGGCTTTTGGGAAAATCGAAAAATGACCTCTCTAAAGTACCAACTAAATGCGATTTGCTGCCGGAAACAAACTGTGACCGAAGAGATCGGAGCATTCCTTCTGGTAAAATTTTTGGGTATAGACATTAAAAAAAAACACATCATTGTAAAAACAATAGATTCATCGCTCCGCTCAGAATCTAAAAGAAATAATCGTCTTAGTTAACTATATTTATATTTTTTCAGACATCGATTATAACTGCAGTTATGTTTTTGAGAAGAAAAAATCGAAAAAAATCTTTACTCTGTAGATATATTTAAACATTTTACTAAATAGATACGTTATAATACATAATGTATGATAGAACTTTGTAAAAATAGAACAATATTATTGTACCCATAATAGTTTAATAGTCACAATGGTACATAATAGCAAAATCCTAAAATGAATATAAGACGAATGAAATTTTATATTTATTTAACCATTTATTAATTGCGAAATTAGTAAAACAGTCTTTTCTGCTGTACAAATCAACGATATTAGATTTAAATGTGCATTAAACAAATATTATTCGTTATTAAAAATATTAGGAACACAATATCGCTTCTTCTACGTTATGTCGAAATATTGATTTTTTCTTCATATCACGACCCTACAAATATATAATATGTTCAATGTATATATATATATATATATATATATACAATATGCATAATACAAATACTGTACACATTTATTATTATGTACTTATACGTTAAAATATAAAATAACGGTGGTAATCTGTTTTTATTATATTTTCTTTTTGAAATTTTAATTGGCATGAGAAAAATATTTATAATATAGTTATTTGTGCGTTTGGTTTTCGAAATATTATTTTCGCAGTATATTGTGCAGCTAAAATTATTATTCGATTTATCGTCAAACACTCGTTAGTGGAATTCACTTCATTGCTTACGCGTAAAACGTGGATACGTATATTTATTAATAATAATTAATATATGTGAATAATGTTATACACGTATGTATCACAAACGAAATACTTATGATTTTAAGCGTTGAATTAAAATCCAATATTATATAGTTTAATACGTTAATATTATTTATTATTCGTTACCGTCTTCAATAAAAAAAAAAAAAAATGCATGAAAATATTTAAATTTTTTCCATATATCTGTGCGTGTGTGCATAATTTATAAGTTTAAATAAATAAAAAAATATCCGAATAAATTCAATTACATTTAACCATAACACACGATTGAAAGTATCATAAAATTATCGCGTATTAATTTTTACTTGTATTTTATTGGATATCACGTTTTTTTTTAATTAATAAAAAAAAAAGTTAAATTTTTTAGCATTTCGAATGTGCGCGCGTAATTAAACGAGGGGAAAAAATATAAATAATTTTTTTTTTATATATCTTTCAACCGGATTGCAATTGGCAATTATAAAATGTCACTCGATAAAAATGATAAAAGACTATATTATGAGAAGAAAAAAACCTCTCTTACCATTTCGCCAAATTCCAAATTATGCGTAAATAATATTGTCGAATATGAATTCGGCGTTACGTTTTCGGTCTTTTCAAATAAATATTAAACAATGAAATTTATGTGAAAACATACACCATGTTCATAAAACGTACGAAATTTCGTACAATTTACCAGATACCTCTCTGCCTCTCTACGCGTATAAATATGCGCATAATTGAAATATTCGTGTATCGTATTTCCAAAAATAATGAATTATTATCGTAATGAGAAAAATATTCTCAAAATAACAAATAACAATTCTACAAACGGAGAATAACGGTTTGACCCTTTTGAAAAAAGAGAACCCACAGAAACTATTCAATTATTTTACGATAGTAAAAAAAAAAAAATCATCGTTCTTGACCGAGAAAATGTTTTAAAACGATGCGTACCTCGGGGACACGTTGAATTATTATTTCACATAATTGCGACTCGTCTCATATTATACGAGGTACAAAAAGTGATATTCTCGCGCTAGGAGAATTTTACAATTCTAAAATGTAGGGGAAAAAACACTTGAATATTATTCCCGTTTAATACGGTTTAATATACATAGGTAATATGTTTAATATTGTAAAATATTGAATTTTCATGCATGCGGTGACGTATTCAATATGTCGTATCCATGTGCAGCAGAAATTCTAAACGGCCTTATAAAAATGACTAAATTATACGACGATATCCAGGCCGGTATTTAGGAGGGGGGTGCTCGGAGGGACAATTGACCATAGCGGCATTATTAGCAAGAGGTTTTAGTGGCGGTAACATTTTGCGTTTTTTTTTTTTAAATAAATTACAATATTAATTATTATCTGAGTTATGGTTTCTACTTATGTAACTATGTACCACTTACAAATACAATTTATAAGATATTTTATTTATTTACAATGTATTTAGAGTGACTTTAATGATTTGATCACCTAGGTTTTTCACATCTGAAAAATTTTTCATAATATTGTTTTTTTTATATATATTTATTTGACTTCAACGGAAATCTTCTGTAAGCCGCTTTTCTAAACGGAATACTAGCTACGCCTATTATAAAGCGTTATAAGTACGTATTATAAAGTGTGATTTGAACTCCATCAAGCCCTGTAGGTCTATCGTTGTATCACTTGCTATTTAAGAATATTTATATAATACTTCTATAAACCACCTGCACTTACAGTATATTATTGATGTATTATTTTTACCACACGAAATTTAAAATTAAATTTTCAAATGCAAGTAGGGTAGATAGAAAGAAAGGAATTTCAATGTTCGCTTCTAATCGAACAACTTATAGTCTTCTTGTATGCGTCAAAACTTTAAAAAGACCAAAGTGACCAAAAATAGTGTGTTGTTTATGTGCCGTGTGGTTTGAGCGTACGTCGTATGACCAATTTCAACCTTGTATGAAAAACAAAAAATAATGTAACAGTTGTACACTATCGAAACAAACATTTTTTTTTTTTTTTGATGAGGCGGCAAATTTTGTATTGCCCCTGGTGGCAATTTTTGAAAATACGGGCCTGTCGATAATAAGTTACCGATATTATAAGTTCCTTATAAGTTATCGATATAATTTTTAAAAAATCTAATTAAACGACTAAGCAGAAACTATTTCAGAACGAATGTAATACTCGTTTGAAATATTTTTTTACTTATTATTTTATTGGAGAATACATAATTAAAACATTGTACAAATTGTTAGCGTAACGACATTAAGACGACGCTATAAATAATAATAACAAATTTTCGTAGCAAACAAGTACTTTCGTAATTCAAAGTCTATACAATTGAGACATAAATTATATACACCGTATAAAAGATGAAAACTTTTTCGATGTTTTGTCGGAATTGCATTTTCAAATTGACGTTTTCTCTTTTGTATTTTATACGCAATTGTATTTTTACTAAATACGCTTGTTGTCGTATTATTAATTTATTAATAAGATTTTTAAAAAATTAGCGTCCGGCAAAACATAATTTAATTTCTCCTCCTTCAAACGGTGGTTTAACAAAAATTGTTTCTACTTTATTTTAAAATTACACAGCGTTTAATTGCGTAAACGCGTTTTCTTTAATAAATATTATGATTGCGCAACAATAAAAAACCCAAACGATTTACTAACGTATATAAAAAAGTTTAAATTTGTATTAAAATGAAATGTTCATACAAATTATAATTCTCATTGTTTAGCGATTTAGTCATAAGCGATCGGGAACATTCGATTTTGAAACAGGCCGTCCACTGTCTCTGAACGCTTGTTTATGAATTATAATATAATATGCATATACTTAATACTACAACAATAAACGAGAAACCTCAATTTTTTTTTTTTTTGCTTGGTTGTCACAATCGCGTAGATTTCGAGAGGCTTGTTTATCCCTTTGTCGACAACAAAAAAAAACTTCTATAATAGGCAGTGTTTATAAATCAACATTTATACACCATATACTCAATAAATCATGAATACATAGTAATATAATTTTAAATAACACAACGTATACGGCAATATCATAATGTAGTATTTAAACATATATATATATATATATATGGAATGCGTATTTAACGTACATAACGAGAATATATTAAACGTTTGCACGCGATATTTCGCGTTTTGAACATCGACAATAATCATTACTTAAAATGTGTAAATTTGTAACTTGCGCGTAAATTAAACGGGAAAAGACTGGGCGTTTCTGTCTCTGATATATATACTGCAATGTAGTTGAAACGTGCTACGCAAAAGTTAAATCGCGTAACGTTATTTAGTTGAATTCAGAATATTCGTACAATAATAATATACCGAATTTTAAAAGAGAAATACTATACCTGCGAATATCTCACGCGTTCTTGTAAAATATTGTGATTGAATTTTAAGCAAAAACAAAAACTTAAAACGCCGTGTGTGGAAATAAAAGAATAAGCTTCCCGATTGGTTTTCGATTAAAGTAAATTTTCGTCGTCTTTATTGTTTTCTATATTTTACGAAAGTATACGGTGCGCGTGTCTACTGTCTACTTTTTACGTGCAGTGGAGTGTGTTTTAAAAAAAAAAAAAAAAAGTATATAAATATCGAAAAACTATGTACAAGAGTCACCCCGACGATATTTGAAGATTGATCGTGTATAAATTATACGAAATAAAGGCCAAAAATCTTAGAGACTATAACAGCGATTATTTAATGAAAAAAAAAACGTAATTTATGCTAATGGAATATTAAATAGGATACACGCACTACACAATATTGTGCTGTCGATGACGTAAAGTCCGTCGTAAAGAGATGCCCTTTTTTTTTTTTATTAAAAAACAAATATCAATCTACAACGTCTAAAACAAATAATACTATAAATATACTTTTTTTTTTCTCAAAAAATACAAGAAACAAAAGTCGATTAGTTCGATTAATTTAAAATTCCCCCATCGAATAAACTCATATTACTTATATATATATGTATATATATTATTTTGTCATATAAAATCGGGTCAGACGTGTCAACTACTACGGTTTACCCTCAATAATATAACTATATATGTATATACGTATTAAATGCAGTAAATAACTGTCGAAAAATGCGCTAATAAATGAATTATTACTTTCCCCCCCCGTGATTTTGAATAGTTTTCAATGAAATTTATATTAATTTTCAGATTTAATACATTCTATTGTTAATCCACGATTTCGTTTCGATTTCCGTTTGTAAAATGCCTGTATACGTCACAAAAGGACTTTTAATATCTGCGCAGCGATTACAAACAATATTATATCGATTTCATAGAGATTATAATATATTAGTGTAACTACGCATTACGGGGCTGGTGTGCGAGCTTCGTTTCGGGGCCTAACTTTGTTGGTGAATAAATTAATGTTATGGACAGTGGACAACCGCAGTTGGACCGTTACATTTAATTTTTTTTTTTTTTTTTGTGATAGGTTTCTGGGTTTGAATATTGCGTTAGGAATTTATTAAATTTATTTTATTTAAAATATGCTATTAAAGATTGTTTTACGTTTGAGTTTAAGCTCCTTAAACAAATCGTGGTTGCGCGCACTTACACCGCTGGTTATTGATTAAGTAAATTTCACAATAAATCTTGGATAATGTGCAAATGTATATTTATTATTATTATTATTATTATTATTAATTATTAATACGTCGATTATAAAGATATACAAATTTTAACATTTTATTATGGAATCAAATACTTATCATACACTAAAACTTTCGGGGGCCTAAATTAGTTTTGGAGAGTCGGGGGCTGGCGTGTGCAATGCACACCTTGCACACCCGGTAGTTGCGGCACTGTATATTATTGTAACATCGTAATGGTACTCCATCATTATCGAATCCAATAATTGATTAATTCGGACTGAAAAGGCTTATAATATACGATATAGCGACGTTTTATGAAAATTTAATTAACGACCGAAATATTTCGTGTCTGAAATCTGAATAATATTTAACACGTGTCGTCGTCGTTTATAAACTTAAAATATTCTCTACCGGTGCAGTGTGATTTTATTTTGTAAAAAAAAAAAGGAGGAACAAAAAATAAAATCACACGAAATACGAAAAAAAAAAATCGTTATTGAACGACAATTGTAAGCGAAGATTACTTTTTTTTTTTTTTCCAAAATGATTTGGAAAATTGCAACCACTGGTGATGTATTAACTGTTACGTCTCCTTTCACACCGCACAGTGCGTCATGGATTGTATGTACGTACAATATTATCTGCCGGACTTATTTTCCGTAAATACGGTACTAATAAACCGGGGTGGGTAACTAGAATCCCGTGATTAGAGACGACACGCGCAGTGAATACAGACTGCGCAGTTACAGATGGACGACGAGGCTCAATTTAATTTCATTCATAAGATTGTGTATTACGCCGCGGCGGTAACAAGTAACGAGCAACGCCGAATTCATAGAATTCATAGAACGTACACGTGCTGGATATTTTGTAGTAGAATAATATCGATTATTATTATTATGTGCGTTCAACGGTAATACTTTCCCGGGGATCCGAAACGGTGCGGCAAGGGCAGTGCCCAGGGCCCTAGTGGGAAAGGGGTGAAATTGGCCCCGCAATTGACATTACGAAAAAAAATTTGCAGTCTAATGTATGATTTTTCTACAGAATTAAAACAACAAAAATCATTACCTGCAGTGGAAAATTTGTATTTGCAAATACTTTATTTTTTTTTTTTTTAGAATACAGTGCACTGTACCGGCGACGTGAGCTGGTGCAGAGCGTACATTTTCTGAGCTGAAATCGATTAAAAATTACTTGAAAAGCGCTGTGTCACAACATAAGTTATCTTGCCCTTATCAGCGTCGAACACGATATTCTTTGAACTACTCGTATAACGCGTGTCGTTTGACGGGTTTGCTTGCAGTAAAAAGTAAAAAGCGAGAAAATAATTTTTTTTTTTATTATTGTAAAAATATACATAACGTGTTGAATAATACACTGTGAGTTGATTTTCATTCGATTACTCGAATTTGAATTATTATTTTTTGTAAACGGTCAGTTTCGGAAAGGAGAGGATAAAAAAGGAAATTCCCTGCAAACGCTGTTGCGGATAATAGAGAACGCGTTTAAAACGTTCTTAGAGAAAAATCGAAGTCGATCGAAATATTTTAAAGAGCAGTCCAGGTGCGGTCCGGAAATTCGCTTCTATTTTATTACATGACGTGTTATTAAAAACTTGGATTTCTAACGTATTATTAGTGATTATTTAAAAATTATATGGGGCCCCGCACATAACTTCGCACTCGGCACTGCTGTAACGTTCGGAATATTTCCTCTCTCTAAAAAAAAAAAAAAAACTCTTCTCGGACAGTCGACAGACAGTCTGCAGAGTGTGTATTATATATTAGTCAATCGGAAAGCATAGAAAATCACGTTTTTTTGAAATTCCCGAACGGTTTTTGCACGACGAAAATTCGGTTGGTCAATTTCGATTCGTCCGTTAATAAAGATAATTGGACTTTGTGACGTGTTATCGAGATATTCGATTGAGTCACTCGCTGTGCCGCCGACACGTTAACGATTATCGTTTAGTTGTAAATGATATCTGAAACAGGATTAAAATAATTATGCGCGTAACAGTATATAAAAGCGTGATGTTCAAAAAAAGAACCCCCACTATTAACATCCGTATTATATTTATTATTATTTTTTTTTTTTTTTTACAAAACAGATTAAAAAAATTTTAATTAATAATAAAAAGACCGCGGATTCGCTTGGGGGCGTTTGACTTGTACGTATAAATAATATTCGAAAAAATATTATGCAAAACTATTATTATCCACAAATAGAAACCGACAATATACCGAATTATCGTATCAGAGCACCTACATAATATATAACAACCTATTCTTGTTATTCGATCAAATTTTTTTTTTTTTTTTTTAACTCTTAATATTATAATTCGTGTACTATAATCCCGCTATAAATAATTCAATACTTAACATATATACGTATACATATTTAATGTAATATTTTATAATTTTTTTTTTGTTTTACAAAACAGATTTAAAAAAATATATATATATTAATAATACAAGGACCGATTTGCTTGGGGGCATTCGACTAGTACGTATACATATATATACGGGTAATATTCGAGAACAAATTATGCAAAACCATTATTGTCCACAAATAGAAAAGAAAATAATAGTGTTTATAAAATCTGCTCTTATATTTTCATAAATATAATTTTTATTTTTAAACTCGTTGTAACATTATTATTTTTATAGTGTAAACCCGTCGTAATAATTCAATACAATAACGTATAATTATGCGTATACATATTTAATATGTAATATATATTACAATTTTTTTTTTTTCAAAACAGATTAAAAAAAAAATTAATAATAAAACGACAAATTCGCTTGGGGCATTCGACTATAATACATATATAATAAATATACGAAAAAAATTATGCAAAACTATTATTATCCACAAATAGAAAAGAAAATATCGGTGCATATTAAAATTTCCTCTTGTATTTCTTTTTAAACTGGTTGTAATATTATTATTTTTAGACTATAGTCCGCTATAATAATTCAACACAACATATACGTATATACTATAGTATATATATATTTGATAGAACATAACGCGTTTTATTACATTATATATTAAAGTGACCATTCATCCCATTATAAATTCAAACGGAACGATTTTTATACGGTTTTTTTTTTTTTTTGGAATAAGTCACGTTTATTTATTCCTCGTTATTTGTTCGTATATAATTGAAATAATAGTGCGGAACCAATTTTATGTACGCATTTTAATCGTATGTAGAAAAATAGAGTTTTCTTTCTTTTGAATGTTTTATTCGATTCTGAACGGAGCGAGGAATGTATTGGTTTTACAATGATGTGTTTCTATTTCTTTTTAGTTTTTTTTATGTCTGTAATCAAAAATTCTACTATATAGAAGCAGTTCTCAAAGTATACGGCAATACGGCAAAAGCTATAGGGGGATAAGCATGGGTAGGATGTCCCCGCACGGATTGTGTTGATTTTTTTTTCCTTTAATTTCCATCCACATAAGATTAAGATTTGACAAGTTTCAGCCTTTAAGACTTTACCCCTAAGGGGGGGTTGAGAATTTATTTTTAGAAAATCGAAATAGATTTATATCTTTCGAATGGCTTGATCGATTTGGCTACAATTTTGATACGTTTCATATATCACTATAGTGCATTTTAGACAAAATTCCCAACTTGAAAAAAAAATGTATAACCTAAAAAAAAATTTTTTTTTATCAACTTTTAATTTTGGTACAATCACCAAATTTTTTTCATATGTTTGTAACTCTATTCGACGTAACATATAATTTTTTCAGATGCGTCATAGTTTAGAAAAAAAAATATCTGAAAATATTTTATTCGCAATAAAATTACAAACAATTTTTCACATGTTTTTAACTCTATTTAAAGTAAAATAAAATAAAACACGATTTATTCTGATAAATTATAACAATAGTTCTGACGATCATCATTTTCCGGGTTCGTGGTAATTTAAAAGATTTGTTTGTATATCGTTCGATATACGACTGCCAATTGTTTGGGCAATCAGCTCCTTCTTCGAATTCTTTGAACGCCAGCTATATATTATATATGGCAAAAACTCTAAAATCTTTGTTTAAGTAATTCACTTAAGCGACACGTACAACACCCCATACGGCTCGCTACCTTTTTTTTGTATATAATTCATAAGAATTATACATAAGTACACGTGCTGGTATATAAAAAAAACGTTTTAAATATATATTCAATTGCAAAAATAATAATTCTGAATGGAATCGAATGGACGAAGGCAAAAAATTAAAATACCGGAATAGATGCAGGGTAGATGAATGTATAGATGCGCGGATAGTGTAAAGTACTTGAAAGGTTAGGAAGACAATAGATATTTTAATAAAAGAATTTTCATCTTTTATCGAATATTCATCAGTTATTACTGCAGTAGTAAACCCGCCAATGAAAATAATAGTTTCCATTCAAACGTTTTACGGGCACAAAAAATGATTTTTTTCGTACGCGTCATTAGATTAATAGAATATTATTATTTCAAAAATGTTACGTGTACGTATAGCTTCATGAATTTCTTTTGATCGTCAGCAATATTATTAGGCGGCATAAGTTCTTTATAGAGAAATGTAAAAAAAAAACCCCAGTTGTGAAGGAACTCGAGAGTAATCGTGGAAATTTTCAAATCATTATTGATCGAAATGTCATAAGTCGTAACGTGTAAAAATTTACCATTATAAAATATGATTGTAAAACGCAAAGAAATTTTCTTAACATTATTGTAAAATGTCGATAATAATACGTTTTTTTTTTTTTTTCTGTTATGCAGGATTTACAATAATACTATCTGTTCTGTTGTATTCAGGTACCCGTATGTGTTTGGCGAAATGTTTTGCATAGTCAGAGGATTCGCCGCGGAGACATCGACGAACGCTACTGTGTTAACGATCACGGCGTTCACCATAGAAAGATACGTGGCTATTTGTCATCCGTTCCTGTCCCACACAGAATCCAATTTGTCCAGAGCATTTAAATACATATTAATCATTTGGATGGTGGCGTTAACACTTGCCTTTCCTCAAGTAAGAGACAAACGACATTATTACGTAAACATAAATGTTATATAATAAGGACCGACTACAACGCGTTATTCCGAGTTTAATTATACGTTCATATTTTATATACTGTCATTACAGTTCTTTTTTTTTTCTGCTTATGTAATAATAATAATTTTTATATATATATATTTTTTTTTTTTTGCTCTTACGTTGTTATTTCCCCTTGTTTGTATTCCCAAACACAAATTAAATTCTAAAAATCATTAAAAAAAAGTTATCTATGCGACATCTCCGTTATCAAATACATTTTATTATTAAATCGATTTTCTCGGTGTAATGTGTAACGTCATGCTGTGCAGTTCTAATCGGAAGGAAGGGTGCGCCGGAGTTTCTCCGCAATTTTTTATTTTTTTTTCAATAAACATTTAATGAGTTTTTAAATTGTAAATACTTTTGAGATCAAAGTTTTTAGATTGGACATTAGTTAATTCGACGACGACACGCCGTACGCGCGGGTCGGTGAAAATTCATAAATATAAATAAATAATTTTCATAAATATTTGTGTAAAATCGGTGTCTTTGGATTATCGTATAAAACGTTTCTACACTTAATCGTAGAAACGAACGGCAAAAAAATCGGAACGTTTTTAAAAATCTTTATATTGGCTAAGTTTGTTAATGCACGATTCAACGCGATTAAAAAAATGTTTAACTCGGGTTAACCGGGAGAACGAAAATATTGAATTAAATGTACTATTCGATTATTATTACCTAAGCCCTAGAGTTCTGCAGAGTTCATTTTAAGAACTGTCGGACTAAACTCTAATTGTAATATTTACGTATATAACCAGTTTTTGGTTTTGAACGCCGAGTTTGCGAATTCCAAATATGTTTTATTCGTCGGAAAACGGGATATATACTGTTTCTTAAAAAAATTCATCTGTAAATTCACCGAATACTCCATTCAATACGTTGGTAATTTATACGTTATACATTTTAAATGGGTTGCCTGAAGGTGTAGGCAGGGCCGTATTTAGGGGGGAGGGCAACAGGGGGCCGTTGCCCTGGCGGCTGATTATGAGGGAACGGCTAAATTTTTTTATATATAATTTCATTAATTTAATCTTCTCAGAACTTCATTCGGGTTATTTTTACGCATAATATTATTTTAACATTTTATTATTTATACTTTTATCGTGACCTTACTTTTATAACCTATTATCGAGATTTATTTGAAATAATTTTGTGCAATCTTCGAAAAGATCATTTTCGACCCTAACGTGTTCCATGAATAATGATCGCCTAAATGCTTTGGCTGTACATTGAAAATGAACCGACTTCCAGCATCAATATTATGATAGTATATAAATAAAGATTTTGCGGAGTCACAGTCCAGGAAAGAAATTTAATTGTAAATTTGAAATAAAATTGATTTTTATTATAAAAGGGCGTGTTCTTGTTTTGTTGTCCCAGGGTGAGAAATTCCTAAATACGGCCCTGGACG
Source organism: Slavum lentiscoides (assembly GCA_032441835.1). NCBI lineage: Eukaryota > Metazoa > Arthropoda > Insecta > Hemiptera > Aphididae > Slavum > Slavum lentiscoides. Next base: position 34,084,911 of record CM063706.1, on the reverse strand, counting down.
TATGGGACGTGCCGCGTACGTTACGACGAAGTAAATTTCCTTTTTATTTTTCGTTTTTGCACAACGCTTCTATTTTATTTTTTGTTTTTTACTTAGCCGAGCTCATCTTCAATATTCTCTCCAACTCCTCTGCAAGTAATGGTATTATATAAATATGAAATACGCGACGAGGCTCTTTGAAAAACAACTTGAGTGTCATTCTGTGATAAACATATTATGTCATTATCATTTGTTGCACAATATGCCCGACCTTGAAATACGTATCATTTTTGTTGAAAAATTAAGTTTGAACATTACGAAAAATCTGCGTGATCGACATAATAACTTGGTACGTAATGTGTTTAAAAAAAAATAATGATAATCGATTAATGTTCGCAAAATGTATTGATAGCCTGTGCATTTCGTTCGAAGAGCAGAGTTGTTCGTTCACAATAAAATTTCTTAACGTATGCAGACTGGACGAGCAATTCGAAGCAGTTGTTACATACATTTCTTATATATCAATATACGTTGTCGCGACATAGGCAATTGGAACTTTGGTAGCGTATAACCACGTTTTCAAATCGCAAACAGATTTGATTTTTTTTTTTCTGGAGAAAAAATTTAACAAACCATTAAAATTGTTTTTTAAACAGACCGGTTTTTTCACATCTTCGGAACTCGACTGTATTTGAACAGATGTCGTTATATTAACCGTTATCGCACTGCAGTTGTCGTGATTTGTCTGATTCTCGTTCGACGTACACATTGAAGTATACGGTAAATATAACGTGAAAAATAGAATTTTGATACTTCGAAAAAAATAACAGACTCGTGTAAACGAATTTATTTTTGCTCGTGTTATTCGTTGCGGATGACACGGCCGACAATAATGGGTTGCTGCTATACTAACAAAATTTAATCTTTCACACACACACACACACCATAGTCCTACGGTTATATTTCCTTTTCACAACGGATCTGATGCCAAACAACGCACTCCACTAATAGAATTAATACTGTGTCACGCGTGTATCAAAAAAAATAAATAAATCCTACACTCACGTCTATTCTATACGCTCGTTTTGTCCCCCAAAAAAAAAGCAGATAACACTTTACGTAATAATACGTATTCGTTCGTATAATGTTTTGTTTATTCACTGAATAAAAAAAACATTGTAACACATGACGCAATTTTCAAATGCCATATCAACCTTAACAATACATAATATTTGTACATTTCTTTGCGCTATACTTTCGTCGGATATTCGAAAATATTCAGATTATATGCCCATAAATCTGTTTTTTATCATCGCGCGATAAACTTCCTCGTGAAAATCGTTAAATAGGAAACAAACATAAATTTTTCGAAAGCGATAAAAATAATTCGTAAAATCCTTTATTCGACTATAAGTATGAAATACAACGATTGAATCGAAAATCTAAAATATATTTCCTTTTGAAATTTAAATAAAAACATTTGGGCCATAAAATAAATCATACATCGGTTCTCAACGCCGATATATATATATATATATATATATATATTGTGTAATAAAAAATAAATAAATAATTTGATAATATGCCTGATTAGAGACAAATACGAATATATATTTCATAGAAAGAAAAAACTATATATATTATATATATATACAATGTATTATTTATAATAGTTTCCTTAATAATATTGTTTTAGTCGAATGAAACATTATATCCAAAGAATGATTTATATATATATATATATATATATAAAACCGACCAAAAATTAAGAAATAATGCTGTTTATTTTATGGAATTTTGTTGAACGTTGTAAAATCTACTGCTCTTTCTCAGTGTAAGTCTACTACGAATATATAAATTTCAACGACGTTCCAGACTCTGTTTTTCTAATTTTATCAGCAATATCTGATCGTTTCGCGAAAACGACGAGGCACGAACCGTTTAAAACTTTGACAATTTATGCGTCAAAATAAACGTCTCCAGACTTATCGTTTTATGAGACCGGGGAGACGATTGAAAATCTCCAGCGGAGCAGTGACCCCGTATTGATGAACGTTGTAAACCAGTCGTGCACATGAAATCATTTACCAGAGGAATAATTCCGTCCAACACGGCGTCATATATGTGCCAAAAAAAAAAAAAATCACAATCGAATATTTAACATCACGAGCGAACTTAAAAAAAAAAAAGTACATACCTATGTACCTACGAATACGAAGAGTGCGCATATTTGTATTCGGCACAGTATTCGCGTCGAATGTTACAAAAAATATTCCCCACAAGCGTCAGAACGGATAAAATTGCCGCCGAATTTTGTAGCTCGCCTGTTCTGTTCTCGTATTTATGTTTTCATGTTTACTGTTTGCGTTTCGAGCCACAATTTCGAAAATCTTGGCTATAAAAATAACAAACGTTTTCGGTGGTAGGTAGTGAGATACCTATAGTAAAATATAATAGTTCTACGCGCTACGAAAATTGTAATTATTATCTACGGACCGACGTTCTCTATAAACCCGTGTCGTATAATAATATTTCGTAATTTAATTTTCGCGCGCGCCATAACGTAAAGTCGCCGTATATAATAATTATAAATTGTATTATTAACAATAATATAGCGTAACACAATTAAATTTAAACCAATTAAAATAAAAAAATACTCGTTATTTTACGAGCGAACCGAGTGGCGGAAAAAAAAAACGTTTTAAAATAACACTAATATTCCGTTACGTGTTCTCGAAAGTAAATATTCTAAATAAATGCGTCAGTATCAGGGGCGTAATTATGGGGTGGGGGGCGGATATGGGGGATAAATCCTCCCGTGGACTTTATTTTTTACACAACGTAATATATATAAAAAAAATTTAATATGAAATTATAATAATTAAAAATAATATTTTTTTGTGTGAACAAAATTTGTTAGCTTAGTATTTATCATCATAATATTCCTCAGTATTTATTGACCGCGGGCTATCTACCAGCTGCAGGTGTGACGCGGTTATTTTGGGTCGCCGAAGAAAGATTTTCCCGCACATTCAGATGTAACAGTATTACTTAATAAATAAGCTAAAAAAAAAAAAAAAATGGAAGAAAATCAGAAATTTCGTTTAAAAAAATATGACGTTTTTTTATTAAAGAAAATAATAAAAGCATAGAATACGAGCAGAAATCGATCGCTTCGACTTTGATATTACTATATTAGTGTTAAAATGGGATTCTATAATATTATTAGAGTTAGCCAATGATAAATTCTATATCCCTTCCATATGACATTCGTAATTACGCCACTGATCAGTATATTGAACAATAATAATTGTGTTTGTGTGTTTATAACAGTTACCGCGTTTCATTTGTACGTTTCATTTATCACCGTTTACTCGCCGATTTTGAGAACATTCAGATAGACGCCAATATTATATTGTATTCGCGTTTGAAATGAATCGTATGATATTATTTTATTATTTCAAAAATAACTCGCCAAATTGTCGTCAATTTAGTCCGATGAAAAACAAAATACATGGAGAATTGTTAATTGAACTCGACTCTTACGTACGCACCTGTTATTATAGTATAATTTCACCTAGGGCACATGTTAACATTTTTTTTTTTGAAAATATTTATTTAATTTATGCGCATATTTATATAAATAATTATTACTACGTAGAGACGGCGAATCCTCCGCGTACGCTACGCGGAATACACATTCTTGAATGAAAAAAAAAAAAAAAAAGCGCGAAATAAATAAAAAATATCCATAAATTATATACACATATATATATATATATATATATATATATATACGTGCATATTTTTGTTTTTAATTAAATAAAAAGAAAAAAAAATGTATGTTTTAAATTTCGATTATTCCGGCGACGTATATTGTTATTCATTCCGGTTTCGCCGGTTGTAATTCGATTGGTAAATTATGCGATAAAAATATGGACGCTAAATACGATCTCGTTATTTCAACAAAACTCTACGATCGCACCACGTTGCGACTAGTTCTCGCTTAACCTTCTCATCACGCATACAAACATGCAATTATTACTATATATGTTTTATAAGATGAAAAATTAAAATTAACTTTACGGATCACCATTGATTCGATTTTAACTCTACTTATTTTATTATTATTTTTATTTTTTCTAAGACCGTAGTTATTTTAATTTTTAGAATTTTTACTATACTACCGGAAATGTATTTGTTAACATATTTCATCCAAACACATTCGAGACGATTGTAACACGAATAAGAGCAAAAAATAATAATAATAATTTCCGAGCTCATATAAATCGTTGAAGAATGTATTTGTATAAATTAATTGTTAATTTTTTCGTAATAAAAAATTAAGCGGACGATTAAAAAAATTAAATTAAATTAATAGTATTTTCTTAAACTAAACTGATACGTTTAAATTATAAATTAATAGCTGTCACTTTAAGCACAACATTAAAAATGTGATTAATTTAATATTAGTAAATTTAAAAAATTTTCATTAACAATTATCTAACCTATTGCTTTATAGTCTATAGTGTAAAAATAGTTCCACTTTTCGTGTATATGTAGTATATACATTTTTTTTTTTGTGAAACATTAATATTGGTTTTTTAAAATTAAACTACAAATTTATTTTAAATATATATGTGTGTGATAAATTTAATTAATTTTGATTTGAATACTGATAATAGTAGTTGATAATATAATGGACGATGAAGAAATGCATAAATTTACTTCGAAATTGGTTTTAAGTTTAAGTGTCTATTATTTTAATTATTAACAAATTCAAATTTAAATTCTTTATAAATAAATTTAACTCTGTTTTTGGTTTGACCGTTATTATTTATCATATTTGTTTTTTTTATCGTCACAAGTAATAGGGATAAATCAAGAACAGTTAAAAAAAAAAAAAACAAATTTATAAATATGAAATAAAACTTTTATTTTACATGTGCTTATTAAACAACAAGAAATTATCGCCGATATTATTTATACTACCATATAACAAAATCGTTCAATCCCAAAATATTTTTGAAAGAATTTATATTGTGAAGTACAATAATATTACTATTATGTCAATATATATATTTTTTAATAAAAATCAATTTTTTTTCCGCAATATCTTCAAACAAAATACGAATGTATGACGAGTCTAAAAAGTAACACCAACCGATTGTTATAAACCGTCGTTATGTTTGCCCACAAAAATCAATCACTGTTTAAAGTTATTTCACGCGTTTTTCAAACGGACTGTTTATAACAAAATCTGAGTTTTCAACCAAATTCATTTTATCCAATTATTTACGCGGAAAAATATTTACGTTTACCGATGGTTTTTGATGTCCTCACAATAATACGTAAAATACGCATTTGTATATCGTATCGTTTATATTTCATATAATAATTGTTCAATACTTAAAAGAAAAATATTTTTATGATAACGATAAAAAAAAAAAACAATTTTTTTTTCTAAATGAAAAAGTGTATAATATATACCTACTGTACGCTATTATATGAGTATCAGATAATTTTTTACGATAATCGAAAATAATTTTATACAAATATACGTATAACACAAAGTAGTCTAAAAAACCGGTTCATAAAACTAAATTTTATTATTTAATCGTAATTTCAATTTTTTTTTTTTTTTTATGTACGTAAAATTCTTAATGTATAACTAAATTTATAATTAATAACTAAAATTGTGTACTTCTTATCATACGTATTTTTGTGATTTTAAAATGTTAATTCTATATTAACCTTGAATTAAATTCAGTGCAATACATTGTACATATATACATTATAAATCGATGCACTCAAATCCTATTACATTTAAACATAATTGGATTTATATATATAAATTATATATAATTATACGTAATAAATGTAGTATTTTCAACCTTATATAATGTATAATTAGGACTCGTGAACTAACGTAATATTTTTTTATCCGAACAAATGCTTCCAAATCAGTTCTTGAATAAAACATTTTACTCGACTCGCGTATTGTACTGCAAACGGTTCATTATAATGGCTTGTCTATACATATTGTCTGGCGGTAAATGCGTTCGTATTATATCGAACGTTACACGCGAATTTCTTTCACTGCAAATTATAAGAACCGCAAGACGAGAAGAGATCAAATATTGAAAAATACGTGAAATACAAAAACAATTTTAATAATTTCTGTATTGAACTGCAAAACGTATAAAAACATTCATTCGTGTTTCATTAGCGACAATTTTATTTTGGTAAAATAAAAGAGACACAGTACAGTGAAGACCTGCAGTTAGTTGTCTGGATATTTTCGGGTCAACAGTCCCGTAAATGAATACGATACTCGTATTGTACACGACGCATAGTATTATCGTATTGGATAATGCGAACGATTTATAATATTTTTAACATGATATTAATCCATTTTTCGGAAAACGTTATTGTATCAAACAGTAAATAATATATAAAAGTACAGTGGAACCTCGATAAGTCGAAATTCTAGGGAAGTGATATTTTTTCGACTTATCTAAGTTTTCGACTTAATAAGGTTATCGAGTTATCGAGGTTTAAGAAAAAAAAATTCGACTTAAAGGGTTTTTTTTTATTTATTTTATTACAAACATTATATAAATTACAGTGGGTATTATTTTTAAATGATTATTTAAAAAATATGATATAAAATGTGTAAGTATAGTGTTACAGTTTTACAAAAAATAATTTAAGATATTACTTTGAGTTAGGATCTTCAATAAAATTAAAATATAATTTTAAAAACCAATAATAAATCGTCTATATTCGGAACACGGAATGTTCGAGTTATCTATTATAGTTTTCCTTTCGAGTAATCGAGGTTTTCGCAAGGGAACGGCATTTATTTCGACTTATCGAGGTTCCACTGTATGTATAAAGTCCATTTACTCGTCGTGAATAGAATAAACGTCTAATATACGTATTATTCTCCAATTCCATTTATAAAAAACAAGAGTAATGTGTCTATATTTACAATAGTTATTACATAAATAAACAAACGCATTATTCGGAATTGTTTACCGATATAATATCGTTGATTTCATGACTTGGATTTTTTCACACGCAAATTCAATAGGCACGTCGACAATATAAAATTAAAGAATAATTTTTTCTTCGGCCCCGTTCTTTCGGCGAATCGAATTGAAATCTAAAACGGAAAAAAAAAAAGTTCGTTTTCACACTATTTACAACTTACAATATTTTTCGCTGTAAGAGTAAAATCTAAAACCGACACGTCGTTTTACTATAGAATTATTTTAACCGTCCACAGATACTGGAAAAATTTGTCCGACTTTTACATAACATCGCTCTGTATTCGGACAATTTAATCATTTAAAAATAATAATAATGTTCGAATTACGCGTACCTGTATGCGTATCGCAGCCATAACCGATACGAAAAACACCTTCCGCCGACAAGTAAAAAAAAAAAAATCATTGACTTTACAAATATCGGTACAACACTGAAACGTAATAAAACCAAAGAAAATAACGTGCACTCTGTGCCGGATCTAGTATATTTTTTATCCTGAGCAAAGTATAAAATTAGCGCCCACTCATATTTCAGCCCAGTACTAGTTACTCTCTAGAAGAAAAAAGAATCATAGATACTAGATTAGGAGAGAAATGTGTACCTATTAAATAATAAAAAATATTAAACGTTAAAACGAAAATTGATGCTTGTCTTGTTGACCAATACATGAAAATAATTTTTGGTAAATCGACTATTGACTACGAGGATTTCAATTGAGTACATATAACAAATTGTAATTAAATATTGATTTTTCTTGATATTTTGGCGGCAAAATCGTTTATAATATCGTCATAATCTAAATTTTTGTCTACTTGATTTTCGATTGAAATGATTGAAAGATGGTTGGGTCTGTCTTGATTTGTTGAAGATCTAAGATACGATTTGATTCATTTTAACTTACTAAAACTTCGTTCGCAAGACGCTCAAGTCACGGGTAAAGTTAAAAATATTTGATGTGCTATTGAAATAATGGGATAGGCATCATGTAGATTATTTTTATTAGTAAAATTTAGGATTTCAAAATAATTTCCATATCTTTGTGAGTCGTCTAATGCAAAAGCATGTTGTTTAATACTTTCAGTTTCGTATATAAATTCAATTTTATTTAAGTCTTTTTCGTACTTGTTACATAAGAATTGAACGTTTTTCTACATCACTTAATGGCATTTTAAACAACATTTTACCATCTAAAAATAAAAAAATGTAAATACAAAAGTATTTTTATTACTGGTACACACAAATAATCCCCACTGGGTTTTTCTCATTCTTGGTATGGGAAATGGAGGTATTCATAGCCAAAGTTAAATGAAAATTGTAATTTGTATTATAATACTCATTATATAATGAATAAAAACTGTTATTATATTCACTTATTTTTTTGGTAATTTGGCGCCCTCGACCAAGACTTCCGGGGCAAGTTCCCCGGTTCCACCCTCCCCTTCCTAGATCCGGCCCTTCGTACACGAATAATTTATTGCGGACGCTCTCACGTACTATAGCGTTTCTCAACGAAAAGACGATTTTGAATCGTATACTTTCGAAACGGATACTGCGACTTTAAGTAAGTCGAGGCTAAAACTGTATTATTAGTCAGGGGCGAGATACTTACAATATTGTATTTATAAGGACGGGAAGGGTAAAGGTAATATGAGATTTTTGAGGTTAACCACACGAGATTCGTAAAGTATTAACGACCAAAAAAAAAAAAAATAGGTTTAACTGCTGTGGCAGCAACGATTCTCCTTCAACCACGAGTGTCCGTGGACGATAAAAGGATTTTTGGTACAAAAAAAAAAAAAGTAATAGTGAGCCGCCGCCGGTGTTATGGATGTCGCTTTTAAAGTGAATTATTTAGATAATGTTTTAGAGTTTTGTTTTAGTATACACTCGAAAGCAATGATAAATCGTTGCGTTCAATAAAAACGATTCTGATGTAACACATTTTTTTGATTCGGTGTGTAACACACATTGCTGGGAAATTTAAAGTGGTAATAAAAAAAAAATCACCACTCGGGATTGTCGAAATTATTATTATTTTTTTTAATATAATTTAAAAAACGTAAAGCCTACGTCGTAAAAAAATTGTCAGTCCTCAAAACCAAAAATTATCCTCATTACTACTTAAATAGCTCAAAAATTGCTACAAATAGCCAAACATTTAAAGACATTTATTAAGTGTAGTGTAAAGTCATGTATAAATATTCGGTATTGATTTCAAGGCCATTATTTTGGTAGTTTTTTGTGCCCGGTTTAAAAATTATTGAGAATATAGTTTTTTTTTTCAATTTTTTTTCGTTTTTTTTTTTAATTACGCACAAGGAAACTACTGAGAAAATCGAAAAACGTTACAAAATTAAGTTAACCAACCATAAATACGATCACCGGAACGTAACGCGCATGACGAGATTGTTTCTATATTATAATCGAAAATTTGTACGCGGTGAAAAACAGTGTAAACGTCATTGTAAAAATCATTGACTTCCTCGGTTAAAAAAAAAAATGAATAATAAATAAAAATGTCGTCGCGTTTCGTTCAACTCTCGCCCGTTTCGCCCCGTAATTTTTTCATTTCTTTTTTTCATTTTTCCCAGGCTATTCAGATGGGATTAGTGTACGCGCGTTACCAGGACGGCTCTATCATCCCCGAATTATCTGCCTGCGGTTTGGCCAACAAGCTGCCGTACGCGTTCGAACTCTCGTCGGTGCTGTTCTTCCTGGCCCCGTGGACACTCATCGTCGTCCTGTACATACTCATCGGACTCAAGCTGTACAAGTCCAAACGCGACTCGTCCAGGACCACGTGCTCGGCCCATTGCCGGCACACGGCGTGCCTGAGTTCCACCAACACCCGAGCTACCGGCCGCGTAGTCAAAATGCTCGGTGAGTCCGGTTTTTTTATTTCGTTAATAATATAAAATTGTCTCCTCCAGAAAATATGCGATACGGACATACTTTTACAACGTCCCATAACTCATAATTCATTTCGTATAAAATATTCATAATACGCAAGCAAACACTTGCCGTATTCATTATCAGGGCCGGATCTAGGGAGGGGTGGTGTGGCGAGGATTTTTCCCCGGGCGTATAATTTTCCTGGTCGTATTTTAAGGTTTCATCAAACACTGACTGAATTGAAAATAGATTTGGAAACAAAAGTCATAACTACATAAAATAATATGTATTTTTCGTTATTATTAACATTCTAAATAATGGCTGTGAGAATGAGATTATGTTACACATAATCCACCATCATTGATTAATGATTACGGGGAGAAATCTTATCACGCAGTGACTATTGTTGCCGTTCTAATAATAAATTATTTGTTCAAATAAACGAGAAATTACGATATCATTGAATTTTTTTAATATTATCATTATATTTGACGCTGCAACAGTTAACAGCTATAGTTTTTTTTTTTTTGTTAGAAACATATTTCGTCGTATGAGCATACATAATGTACTTGGCGTACACATTATATTTTGGTAAATAATCGAATTATTTCACCTCTTCTTGTTATTTATTTATGGAGGAAAAAATGCGATTTTCACTTTATAAACAAATACGCAATTCTTAATTTCTTGGAATGCTTATAATATGTAAATTTAAACGCAATTTTTAAAAGTTACCATAAAAACCACTATAATTTTACTTAGGTATTTAAGTTTTTAAATGTTTTTTTTTTTTTACTGATTTTAATGCTGAAAGTCTAATGTTTATTTTAAATATTTTTTGTAAATTATAGCTTTTTTTGGGAGGGGGGCGTAATTTTCATACTAAAATAAATAATTGCAAAATTGATTTATACGTATATATAAATCTTTTTTAATAAATTTACAAATTTGCTTTTATACGTGTAATAATAAAATAAAAACAACAAAATGTTTCACAAAATGAATCATTCGTCACTTTATAACTTGGATAAAGATTTTAGAGTTTTTTTTTTTTTTTTATTACTATATAAATTCGAAAGCAATCATTGCATTCGAAAAAACGTTTCTGAGTGGAGCTTCGGTGTAATGTCATTTATTTTTAATAATAAAGTGTATATATAATACATCGTTTATTTTTAACCGCTTACAGTACATCATTTTAATATAATTTCTTACAACGAACCTAGACAGCGAAATACTTTCAAAAATCGTTTTCGTTAATATAGTATAATGTTACGTAGTTGGGGAAAATTTCAAGACTCTAAGAGGGCACCATTAGTTTTAAACAAACGCAATTTTTCACAAAAAATGAAGTACACTTTGTCAAAAATTTTCAAACGTTTATTAAGCAAAATTGTGATAAACAATTTTCAAAATTTTTTTTCAATATAGTTAAATTAACGTAGGTCTGACATTGCATTAAATTGTTAAGCCTTAAAACCAAAAATTACCCATCTCTTATGAATTAAATACATCAAAATCTATTATTACTATAATTAGCCCAAAATTGAAAGGAATTTTTTGAAAATACTTTTCCCCTATTGTAATTTAATGTTACATATTCGGTGAATATTTCACGTTACTATAGTCGTTAGTTTCAAAATGACGAAGAAACAACGATAATGGATTTCGCGTTTTTATGTATAATATTTCTTTAGTTTTTTAATTATTTTTGATGTGTAAACATCTATTACGATGGTATGAGGGTAAATCTCGGGAAATAGGACGGAAATGTGTAAGCTGTTGTCATGACAACTAATAATAATATTCATTAATATTAATTAATTTACACTTAATTATAAATTGCGTGTAATGTGTAATTTGTTGTCATGACAACTAATAATTATCGAAATTACTTCGAATAAAGATACCAATATTCACAATCACAAATCCCAATCATAATTCCGTTCCAACGCGACGTTTACACATAAATGTCTCGGGTACTAGCAGACTCGTTTTTTTTAATGCGCTTTTGAAAAAAATCAAAAAATGACCTCTCTAAAGTACCGAAACTATAGATGCAATTTGCTACCTCAAACAACATGTATGACTGTAAAGGTCGGAGCACTCCTTCTGGTAGAATTTTTCGGTATAGACATAAAAAAAAAACACATCATTGTAAAACCAATACATTTCTCGCTCTGCTCAGAATCTAAAATGTGTTCTAAAGCGATTACGGTGCATTTTATTTTAGACGATAATTTCGCCGCTGCATTCTTCCGACTTCCTAAGCATAGGCGTGCGCAGACTTCTGAGGCAGGTGTGGCTAAATTCAATCTGATCACCCACCCCCTGTCACGGTCACACAAGAAAAAAATTATAGAAATTTTCACTACAAACTTGGAAGTGACCATTTTGTTGGTGACTGGAAAAAGTATCAGAATTGAAAAAGTAGTCATTTTTTATTATTTCACACATACAATTCATCAATATTGATTTTAAATTTTAACCAAATATAATAATCTAATAAAACAATTCAAAAACGTTCAAAACATAATATATAATATTAACAATATTGTCAATTAACATTAATATTTAATATTAAAATATAAAACTATAAATTGTTCATTGTGTGATTCGTATGTGCATACATTATATAGAATTATAAATTATTATTCTGTCAAATAAAAAAATGTAATTATTATGTTAACATATTAACATGTTTAATATCCACGATTAAAGATAATGATACACTGGTTAGGTTAGCCAATTGATTAGTCAATTCAATAGTCAACTTATCACATCTCGATGGGCGACCAGTATATCTTTAATCGTGTAAGTATCTATGATTTTGATTTATTTTGTTATCAATTTTCTACGGCTATAACGCCTTATTACTTTCTAATTTCTATATAGTCTCTCGGGTAAAGGCTCAGGTGGGGCTAAAGCCCAACCAGCCCTGCCCCTGCGCACGTCTATGTTCCTAAGTACACAAAATTTGTTGGCATTTGTTTCATATTTCAGTGGAACAAAATGGCGCAAATAAATAAGCAATGTAACCTGCCACGATACTGAATATAAACGTGATGTATATTACGTAAAAACAATTAAACGTCTTTATTGTATCGGTATCACGTGGTTGTCGATATTATTACATTTTCCTTAAACACTCTAAAATAGAAATCAATACTTGAAAATAACAACTTTCAGTTCGGTGAACTGGTGTAATTTACTGGATAATAACACGGAAAAGAAAATATATATACATATATAAAAAAAAAAACAATTTATCATCAAATAACATGGACGTAGTAGAGGGTTACGGACGAACAAATGTGTTTCTTTCTTTCCATTTTAATTTTAAAAACGTTAACCTTGCTGTCGAAACGATATTCTATTGAAAGTCCCAAACATCGTCGTTACTGGAATTCATGAGATACCGGAGTTCCCATCAGTTTAATTAAAATCTAAATAAAATCTCCATAAAAAAAAAAAAGAACTCGACGTTAACAATTTATATATAAAGAGAATAATATATGTATATATATATATATTTTTTTTTTTAGATTTTTTTTTAACTTCATTTATTAACATTATAGCATGAAATTAAACATATTATATACAAATTATTCTCAAAAATAAAATTTAAAAAATATTCATCGTATTCATGTTGTATAGATTACTTAAATTAAAACCCGGATAAGCCAGAAATACTGCAGTACAGTGAATTCTTTGGTCATAAGCGTGTTAGATTCGTAATTTGATAGTAAAGATAATACATTCACAATGAAAATATGAATTCGAGTGAAACAGAGTTTTCCAATTAATTTCTTGCTTATAATTTCATTCGCCATATTTTCTTTCCGACTACTGTAAAAACCGAAAATCGTCCTCTTCAAAGCATTGAACGTGTCCAAATCATAAGACAAAACGACGAATAAAAAACAATTTACTTCAACAAATTCTATGCCATTAGTAATTTATAGTATTCCACATAAAAACTGAACTCGTAAACCAAATCGTACTCACATATGCGTGAAACATTGACGAATACGTTTTTATTACATTTTCCGTCACTCGTTTATTATAACAAATTATCAAACTAATTAATTCGTCCAATGTTGAGTAAAGAATTTATTTACGAGAAACAATATAATGATTCTCAATAATATTATCATAATAGATGCAAATTTTCGCGTGATTCCTGTGTTAGGCATTCGTTCCGCTTCGCTTATTTCGATAACGTAAGTCAATATTTTATTATCGTTTTGAATTTGTATATCAATAAAAAAAAAACTTCGCATTTGAAAAACAATTATAAATTACGCTTATTATAATTTGTATTAATACTTACAAATTTACGGTACATCCACCAAGTTCGTTAGTCCAGATTTTTGAAATATTTTATGTAAAAAAAGTAAAAATATTATTCAATTTTATCCGTATTCAAAAATGTATAAATCAACAATTATAAATTCTTTTATAATTAATCTAAAACATAATCGTTTTAAAACTTTCCGAAATCGATGGCAATTTAAATGTATAACAAATAAATATATATATATACCTATTTCCGATGCTTTGAATTTTTTAAATAAAATAAAAACTTGTTCGATAACATGACGTATAACCTTTTCACAAATGAATAAATTGCTATAAATGATAAAAATATATATAAATTTTGTTTTTAACTTCGCACAAATACTACAAATATCGTAATTCATTACCTTACCTGTGTTTTATATTTCTATAGTGTATTACAAACGTGTCTTAAATTATTACGAGTATAATAGTATACGCAATAAATTTTTATTTTTACGACAACTTTAAAATATTCATAAATAACGCGTAGTATTTCATAAATCAAAAAAAAAAAAAATTGGTTTTCATACTTTCAGACATTTATCATATAGACTAGTTCTTTTTTTTTCGAATACTGGGATTTTGATCGGTTTGAGATTATTTTTATTTTCCTGCACGAACGACACTGATTCACGCGTCCGCGCTTTTTTATTGTGATATTAACAAAAGGTTTAGCGAACGAAATAATGAATTTTATTTCCATAGAAAATATGTGAAAAGCGATTCAAAGTTTTAACGTATAATCTAATATTATATTTCACGTACCTATAGCATTAAATTTATTCAAAATAAATAAAAAACGTAACGTATCAACTATTATATATATATATAATAATATAATACGATACGAAATATTGAATATATTAATTCGTATGGAGTGTCCTATACGTGTGTGCAATGGCAAAAATACGGTATTATTATTTTCTTTTAACGTTTATTTACTATACCAGACAATAAGTAAACGGGCCACGTGAAGTATTGATGTATATACATACACACAACTTGAGTGACGTGAACGAGAAAATAAATTGAGCGTATTTACAGAATTCGATGGTAAATATATATCTGACTGATTTAATCTAAAGTTCGAGTACTGTTACGACTGAACAAAAACATATCGAAAATCGTGTACGTATGGTGTACATCGATAATGTCAACTGTCATGGAATTATACGAACTAACGCAGTCATTCAAAGTTCAAAAACTTTTAATACTTTTTTTTTTATCGTATCCATTTGTTCGAAAAAAACACTATTGCAATCTTAGCGCACAGTAACAGCGATTATATTTAACTGTTGAATCCCAAAAGAGTTTATTGAATTTACAATACGCGCATTGTGTTTCTTATGCGTTCTATATGGACTTTTTAGGATTGAAGAAATCGTTACAAAAAAGTTTCGCGCAAACTCAATTGACTATTTAATTCGACGCAGATAACGTTTCGGATTGTTTCTATAGTAGTTATATTAACGCATAAAACGAAAAAATTTACAACAAACCGGTTTTTATATTATCGTCATTTCCGTTATGTACTTCCGAGTCAAATATTAATCCTATAGAAAATAGCTTATTAAATTATAGTAAAAATATTATTAAACGCAAAATCATATTTTTTAAATTACGACAATTTTTTTTTTTTAACCTATAGAATTTTAAGTATATCAAAAATACACGTATATATTTATTTATAATCTTTTTAGAAATTATTTAGTAAAAAAGCGCGACTTTCGTTTCTCGAACGCCCAAAAATTGAATAGATTATTATATTTCGAAAACGTATACTTACTTTAGTTTAAAAACAATATGTTATTGCATTCGTTTCCGTGTATGTATATTCATTTTAAGTGGTTTCGTAAAGAAAAATTTGGTAAATTACAATAAACGTATGACAGTTCACCGTTAATATTGTTAACATTTTCGAAATTATTAATACGCCTTTGAAATATCTGATTCAACCTAAATACAATTACTTTCAGAAAGTTTAAAGCACCGACAATAAGTTGTTAAATTGATTACCACGTACGTAACAACTTTACGCGTATTAATTTGCCGTAATAATTTCAAAGTCAATTTTACAAAATTTAATTAATCCTTCGGTTTTCGAAAACGATGAATACGCAATTTTCAGCAATCGATAGCAATAAAATTTCTAACGCGCTACTATATCTACGTGTATAATAATATTGTGTATGAAAACGAATTGTTTCATATTTAAAAAAATAAATAAATAAATTTAAATATTGTTTACACACTTCATTAACGAAACAAATGAACACATATAATTCAGCAACGTGTCGTCATTAGTGCTAAACAACGACAAATATACTTAAAATAATCGATTACTCCCTATATGTGTCCTTATACGTATATATATACCTAATATATCAGTAATTATAAGTACGCACTTGAATATCATTCGATTCTATTTTTTCAACGTCAACGACATTACGTGCAGACGTAGCTTGCTTTAAAGCTTGCGAATATAAGCCGTTTTACAATAAACCGAAACCCACTTATATAAATTCTCGGTAATTTTTTTTTTTTTTTAATTACTGTTATCTTCTTAACGTTTACTATAATTCCTTAACAGTAAATAATTTGAAATGATTTTAAAATTAATTCATTTAACTAAAAGCGTTATTTTTTTTTTTATATAATTAGGTATGTGCGCAATAAACCTTTTGTAAACGCAATGAATAATGTTAATAACATTAAACTAGTTAAGGAAAATACGATACATATAATAGCGTACTTATGTGAAAAAATATTGAAAACCACAATATTTATAACACTTTTATTTATTAGAAAAAAAATACATATATATATATCAATAATCGGACTTTTCTAGTCTCGCTGTAGGATGTTTTTATCTTTTCACGAAAAAAAAAAATTGTTCAAATGTACCGGCGAATAACTCAAAAAATGTAAATCCACAAAATATTATCTTCGCATGAAGAATTTCTACGGGTTTTCGTGAATATGTCGAAATATACCGTAAAAACGCTCAAACGTACCGACTATTTTTTTTTTTTAGATTCTATTGATAATATATAATACCGTAGAATCTATTCGCAAAATTGTAAAAGTACAATGCTAAAAAACCGCAAACGTAACGTTACGATTCAATACTGTGTGTGTATAATATTGCGAATAATATTTGACGCTATATTTTGTCGAATATATAGTCATTTTGCTCTTTATAAGAAAATCTAGTTTTTTTTTTCTTTATATTTTTGTATTTCATAAATCAGCATATAATATTAATATAGTGGAACCTTCGTGCATACACCACGAAAAAAAAAAAACATAAGCGGAAACTCCCTTAGTGGAATAAATCAAATTAATATAAGCGCAATACAAGACAGTGTTTTTTCTTCAGCACTCCTATATTATGTACGTACGCAAATATGTGTACATAAATATTATTCATGCACACCAAAAACGTATTCCAATGTCTTATAAGAAATCTTCAATTACAATAAATTACACATTAAATTTCAGCTGAAACTACGCGTAGTATACATTAATGAACATTTTTTTTAAATTATTAACTATAGGTATTAATTATTAAATTATTAACTATATATTAATTATATCGAGTGACTAGAATAATATTTTTCAAATGCCTATTAACAACGTTTAAAAATACGTACAGTGGTAAAAATAAAATAAGTCAACTATAAAGTATTATTAAATTTCTCTGATCTTGAAGCCCAAGAATTTATAAAATAAAATCGAATAATTAATTTAAAATGTTATACTTTTTTTTTTTTTAATTTTAAATTTTGTAGTTATTTTTTCTCGTTCATCGATTACACTTGTTACACTTAATACTGAAAATAGTAAAATCCTATGTTAAATAATAACGATTTTTGTGGGGAAAAAAAATTTTTTTTTAATGACGAAAGTTTTAAACTTTTAATAATTACTCACTACAGTTAGTTAACTTTAACTTTACTTGAGTAAATTAAACAATTCTCAAATTTTTGAACAAATATTGATTAACAATATGTAAGTTTTTATACTTTGAGACCTGAACAACCTTTCATCGAACAGAATAAGTTAAATTATTAAACCGAAATAGTAATGAAAAGAATAAATAATATATAATTACAACATCATTAATCTATATAAAAGTGTTTAATTAATCGTAAATAATTTTACATAATATTATAGTATTCTACAAAAGTTTTAATAATTTTGTGACAAAAGATTTTTTTAATATAAAATGAACTTAAATACAAAAAAAAAATCAAATGATTTTTTTTATATAAAACATGTTTCAGAATCCCATCTAATTTCGGTCCGTTTTTAAATGTATGTACAGATATTTTTATTTTCCTCTCGCCCAAATTTTCTTGTCGCATTTACGTTTGGTGCGTAATGCACATCATAAATAATATTATAATTTAATGAATTATTATTTTATTTGGGATTTTACAATTATTAATGCTTATTTATTTAAATAAATACGTCAAAATTTTAAACTTTTATTGTATTAAAATATAATTTTCCTCTTAGGAGAGCACGTTAAAAACTTTATAAATATTATCAATCACAATTTAATATTCTACTTAGAACGAAGTAGTTTTTTTTTGTAGGAATTCGATTATATAAAAAAAAAAAGAAATTGTATAAACATGCTAACATTTTTTTATACATTTTTTTCAATTTAAATAAACAGTTTAATAAGTTTACGGTTTTTGAAAAAACGACTAACGAATTTTATTTTTTCCTTTATTATTACATTAATTATTAATTATTAATTCAATTATTATTATTATTATTATTATTATTATTATTATTATTATTATTATTATTATTATTATTATTATTATTATTATTATTATTATTATTATTATTATTATTATTATTATTATTATTATTATTATTGGCTGTACATAAATACGTTTAATCAATTTCTAATTATTTAATGACATATAAATAAGGCTAATAAAGTAATAAATATTGTGTATAATATATGGCTCTATTAGGTTTTTAGAATTTGGTCCCGAGAAAAACATAAAGTCCCATTGCAGTATTCTCCCATCCCCCCCCCCGCCGTAAGACCGCCCCTGCGATAAAGATTTGCCCGTCGTACATCGTACACGAACAATAAAAATCGTACAAATACGATAATAATCGTATTCGTCTGGCGACACTGCAGCAGTGAACGGTGGTGTATACCTAGGGAGTGTATACCCGTTGTCCGACAAAATGGAAGGGGAATAGGATTTATCAATCCGACTTATCATTGATACCAACACACATTTTATCTAAAATTATTAAAAAGAATTTTTGTGTTCTATAATATGAATATTTTGTTCGATGTAGTTAGAATTAGTTATACACTTCGTTAACGACTCAACGTTGTATTCTCATTTACTTTTTGTGGTTCAGTTGTTTGTGCACGTGTTTGAATTGTAGCAGTAAATTGATAAGCAGTAGTTAATAAGTATTTAGTTATATTTTCGTCAAATCCATTATTATATGTTTGGCATAGACATATAAACTAGTGGACCGCGCGTAGAGATAGAAGTCTGGGGACGATATAGAGTGAGAGAGAAAAAACATCGTATGGGCTAATACAGTGTGCCAAACGACCAAATAAAAAAATTATGATAAAATTAAGTTGTACAGTTGTAATCATACGTAACGCACAGCCGGGTCGACTCTCGAGATCTTATCTCAAGTGGACACTTACCATAAGAACCGCTGATGTATTTGATAACAATAAATGAATGAAAAAATAAAATATTTCATCTTCCATGATATAGCCCGTACGATGTTCTTTCTCTCTCACTCTGTATCGTCCCCGAAAACTATAGGGTGGGCGGTGAGGAATGCGCAGTCCATTAGTTTATATGTCTATGATTTTTGGGTTTTAGGTTTCTATAGTTGGTAACAAAAATTTTCTTATCAATTTCCTGACCCCACCAATCTGTCGGACGACGGGTTTCCTGTGGTATACCTACCTATATACAATAATATTATGTTGCGCTTTTTCGTGACGATTTCTCGCCGGTTCGGTGGTCCGCTCCGCAACATCCGTAATAACACGTGTAAGAAAGCTTCGCTTTACAAAACGCACACACATCACCGTTAAACCCAGTGTAGATTCCGCGCTGGGAATCCAATGTTTTTGGATTGTTCCGCAGCGCCTGGTGCGCCGTGTACGAATAAAAACATTTATGTCGTTTTTATACGAGATTTACGTCTTCTTCGACCGTCATCCCTGCGGCGGCGGCGGGATTTCGATTCAAAAAGGACGAGAAGCGCGCGAGACAAGAATAAAAAAATCAAAAATCTAACTAACGACGGCGGTACAGGGTCGGCCTGGCCATGGCCGCTAGGCCGCGAATGCGGCCGGGGCCCGGCCCCATATTTTTTTTTTTTATATATATATATACCAGTATTTTTGAACGCTACGTCTCCACCAGTTTTGAAATCTTTGCCTTGTATTATTGTAACGTATAAAAATAATGCAAAAATTGATCTGAGAACAGAGGTTCGATCCCCGAACCGTACACGTCAAATCGTGGTATTTATCCGTTTTGGACTATTATAGTACGAGCTGAACAGTGGAAAAAATAAACCTATTAAAGAAACGCGGTAAAATTGTATTATAACTTAAAAATTAAATCCGATCGCCAAATTCTAACTTTACCATAGATTCTTTTATTAACCTATATTAACTCTATATGGAAACAAAAGGCGCTAGTCTGAAAAAAAAAAAAAAAATCAATTTTTTTTTTTTTTTTATAAGTGGCCCGGAAAAGTCTTATATGCCCGGTAAGGATTTTCGAATCACTCCGCCCTCGGATCTGGGACACCCTATATATAATGAATTGTTTTTTATTCATATGTATTTTTTAACTTCGTATTAAACCAAGGGGCGGGGTGGGCCACAAAATAAAAAGATCCAGGGGCCTTTGTTGTGCCAGCCCGACACTGCGGCGGTAGATGATAAATCACGGTGCCGGCGGCGGCGGGGTGCTGCTGCTACTGGCGACTAGGTACTTTTAATAACCACGCCACCGTTTGTGTCCGCCCGAATAAACCGCGCCGTCAACGCTGCAGATTGATGCGCCGCCGCGGAGGTACACTGCCAATATAAAAAGTACGTACGCGGCATACACCGCGACGGCGTGGATGCTTCTTATTACGTCACCACCGCCCAGTGGCGTATTTGAGACTTCACCTCAGGCGGGGCGATGGTAAAAAAACTCCCCCCTTCCCACCAATAAAAAAAATTATATGTAGGAATATAATTATTGAACAAAACACATTCTGTTTATTATTATTTTATTTATTTAATTTACAAAACTAAGTCTATGTTTCTTTTTTTACTATTAGCAAATGTATCAATTACATCATCTACATTTAATGTTATAGTATGGTGAATATTAAGCAATGCCAAACCCGTCAGGCGATCTTGCCCCATTTTTGATCTCAGCCAGTATAATATAAAATAATATAATTTTTTTAAATCTCTCAGGGGGGGGCGGCGATTGCCCCTATCGCCCCCCCCCTCAAATACGCCACTGCCACCGCCACTACCTATATAATAATACGGCTGTTTGCGGAGAACGGCGAAATATGTTTTATACATAATATACGTGCGTAGTTGGCCGCGTCAGACCATCGTCGCCGAAGCAAATGAATAAAACATAACCCGTAGTTATATTGTAACGGGGGTCGGTCGGTTGTTTGCCCGCCGCACGTTTGGCTGCGGCGTTTCGCACGGTGCAGTGCGCGAACGGGCGGGGGCGCGGCGGCGGCGGCGGCAGCTGCTGCCGTGAGTCGCGTACACGCGGGCGCGCGTTCGACGCCCGGAATATTGTCGTTTTGTTGGAAAATCGAGAAATTTACATTTCCATTTTTTTTTTTTTTTAGTATAAAAAACGTTCTGTCATAACCGCCGTGTTTTCATCGTTTTTCTGGTGGAGAGACGGGGGAGGGGTTTATATTTATTATCTGTACCCACTCAATAAATAAATTCGTATACTGCGTAATATCGAACACAAAATTTAACGCGTATAAAGCGAAAAGTAAATCTCAAAATAATGTCAAATCAAAATATAATATGTATTGCCTGTATATTACTCACGATGAAATAAAACTGATTATTTCATTGCGGTAGTAACTATAGCAGAGGCGGACATGGGCCACTGTGCTACTACGCTACAGAACTGCAGTCGGCCGATGACATATATAGTATGCCATAGGACCGATATTCGCATAACCGTTATTATTATTATTATTATTATTTAGGTTTAATAATATAAAAAAATATTAAGTCCTATGTTGTTTAAAGCATTAGAAATTTTATTTATTTTAAATATAGGTATACTGTATTTGGCATAGGCATATTATTAAAGGTTGTTAATTTGTTATTCATTGCATAAAAATGTTACAATTCCGACATTTTTTCTATAAATAATATAATATCGTATAATAATAAATAATGTCAACGAATATATGATTTTTTTTTTTTCTCTGAAAAAAGATGGATATCGAGAACCTATGCATTTTGACCGATTGAATGAGTAGAATAGTGCGGTCTGGATCTTTCCCAGTCCACTTCTGGTAACTATAGTAGTAGTACATGCGATGGTACAATATTGACGTATAGCAATGAAATATAATATTATTCGTGATATAAAATGAATTTCATAAAATTAAAAATACATTTTTAATTCTGCCCGTAATTAATTATTATAAATTCTTTTCTTTTTTTTTCGGTTCTAAAGGGGCCCTATATCACTGGACCCGGTAAATACGCCGCTGTACGTATATAGTTCCTAAATGATCGAAAACACTCCGTCCTGCACCGCGGACGCGTCTTATTATTTTTATTTCATATCTAGGCCACGGTTGTCCGTTGCGCGTTAATATTGTAAATCAAAAATCGCTTTACCGAAGTTTTTCTACAATATAATCGTGTGTAAAACTCGTACATAACCGGGGGTGGGGGGGGGTTTAATTTTTCTTTTTCTACACGAAGGTCACGGCGTTTCGTCGAACTCTCGAAACGCGTATATACAATAATTAATCAATCAATCTAAATCGAAAATCCTTTAAACACTACGCGTTACATTTTAAGCCGGAGACGATTTAAAATATAATTTTATTGAGTTTTTTTAAGTTTACATAGTATGTTCATTATTCGTATACTACCGCGTTGATACCGATTATAATAATATTATAATATTTCCGATGGAAAAATGTATTAATAGTGTAAGCAATTTGTTATATTATACACACGCGTCATAGGCGTGCGCACGGGTAGGGCTGATTGGGCTTCAGCCCCACCTGAGCGTTTACCCGAGAGACTATATAGAAATTTGAAAGTAATAAGGCGTTATAGCCGTAGAAAATTGATAACAAAATAAATCAAAATCATAGATACTTACACGATTAAAGGTATCATATTAGTTTTCGTTTTTACTGTTTTATTAATTTCAAAACAAAAATACGTCGGTGACAAGAACAAGAACGAGTCTGCTAGTACTCGAGACACCGATGTGTAAACGTCGCGTGAGCGGTAAAAATAGAACGGAATTGTGATTGGGATTTGTGAATACTGGTATCTTTATTCAAAGCGATTTCGATAGGTAATAAGTATTATTGTAAGTTTTCATGACAACAGCTTACTACGCATTACACGCAATTTATAATTGCGTGTAAATTGATTAATATTATTAATATTGCGCGTTAATTAATTAATATTAATAAATATTATTATTAGTTGTCATGACAACAGCTCACACATTTCCGTCCGGTTTCACGGAGATTTACCACACTCCTCATGCCGCCGTAATACAGACGTTTACACATCAAAAAAAATTCTTTTAATTTACCGGACTCCCTTCTTCGCTTTATGTACCGTAATGAAATAATAAAGAAACGCTCGCTTGTGTGTATATAAGAGTTCCTGTTATATTTATAGACACATAAACGCGTAATAATCGACCGAATACACGCGAGCGAGCACCACTACTGCACGTAATAAAATCGCATTCATACGACATATTATTATTTGACACGGTTCGTCCGGGCGGCGTAATACCAAACACTAGAGCGGTGTTGTTTCACAAAACGGTGTTCCTCGGAAACCCCGTGGTTCCGGGCTGCATACGAGTTCCGTCCCAAACGTAAACGATGCAATATCGTAATATATGGTATACTTATAATATGTAACTCCGTCCCGGTATAAACAATGATATTGTATACCTGCCGATTCCGTCTCTAAGACGTTATATTATAATATATTTAGACAATTTTAAGATAAATAATAATCTGTCGATTACGTTTAAATATATTTCAAAATTAATTTAACTACCTAATATATCCGGTATTACGTAAATGACATTTTATTATTGTTGAGTATTTTTTTTATATATATATCTATATAAATATTGAAAATGAGGCACGACGAGTTTTTCGTGTCGTGCACTTTTCTGGGAAACCGATCGGGTTTTCAGCGTATAACAATGTGCAGAGAAAATTTTAAACCTGAAAACGTATTGAGATTCTACAGGTTCTTTACAAGAGAACGTTGGAAACGGAATTACGATAATATTATAATAATATTGTATAATATTATATTTTGATTAAACGTGTTTTTTTTAATTCGTTAACCCTTCCGACGCGCGTACAAGAAGCAAGCCTATTTCAGTATACGAGATTGAACATGAGTATTGAGTCACGCATTCTCACGGCTCATGTGATCGCGTACTTAAAATTTCCCAAGACAAAACTCCTTAGAAAAGGATCGTTTCCAATCTATCGATTGGATAATATACCTTTCTTTTTGTCGGGACGGAAACGGTATAAAAAAAAAGATCGTCGGGACGGAACTCGTATATACAGCCAATGTTCCGTGAGGAATTGGGGAAAAAATAACTATTTAATAAATCGGTAAATAACTTGATCGATTCGTACTATAAACGAGAGTTGGCCCTCTTTTCGATGGAACGTTTCTTTATTTTATCATTAAAATAACTAGATACGTATAAGCTTTAAAAACCGTCTTTGCTCTTGTTGTTTTTTTTTTTTATATTAACGACACTCATTTTTTTGCCGGAACTGTAGCGCTGCCCACTCATTTGAGTATACAAAAAATATGTCTGCGTTCCTATGATATTATGGAAAAAAAAATGGGGGTACCGCAAAACGTTCAAATTCCTGCAAAGGTTCCGTGAGTAAAAGATGTGGGAAAACACTGCCTAGAGTATCACCATAGTTCCGTACTTAAACGGGTATGTCATTCCCAAATTTGTTCCTAATTTGAAAACCTCCTGGAATCGCTGTAAAAATAATTGTATCACTATTGTCGCAATTATTATTACTATTACTATTATTATTAATATTTATTACGAGTTATCGCTGTCATTTATATTCTATTATTACAAACTTTCGTTACAATACGTATCTCAAAATCAAATTAACGCAAAAATTCACGGTATAAACATAATTTATTAAATATTTTCCCACGAACGCTTACTAAAATTCACAGAATATGTATGCGTTACTTTAACTTGCCTTTTTGAATTTGTTTAATATATTATACTATTTTTCAATTTTATACTACAGAATAAAGTTTTACAATTTAATACGATACAGAACATAAAATAGTAAATATAGTGAATATAAATTTTGCTCCAGAACTACACGCGATTGAGGATATTACGCGCACAGTATATTTATCGATCATTTAATATTGATATAAGTACCTGTACAGTGTTTTTTTTTTTTTTTTTTGGGTGTGTCGGTGTATTCGGCGTTTTATAAACCCAGAGAAGATAAAGCAAAAAGCGAATGGTACCACCTAAGACGAATTGGCCATCAAAAAAAAAACCCTTTTTTACATACATACCTTAGTTCACTGTAAACAGTGATAATAATTTTTAATAAAACGATTGTGACAACGGTGTGTTAAGAATATTCGCGATATAGTTGTATAAGTATTGTGTACCATATAGGCAGTTATATAGGTTTTCTATCGAAAGGATGACGTATAATTTCGGCACGGTGCCGTGACGCTCTAGCGTTTGGTATTACGCGCCCGGGCACAGTGTAATCCGTTAAAGGGATAACGAGATGATGTGTTCAATCAACGTACCGTTGATTTCAAAAACCAATAATATTTATATCCAATAAACATAATATAGTAATATATTTATAATGTATACATGACTCCTCTCGAAGGACGTGGCAGAAGTAAAAAAAAAAAAAAAAAATGATAACTACGTTCGATGAATCCGTGTGCGCGTGCGTGTCTGCATGCAGTTAGAAAAATTCGTTAGAATTTTCAAGAAATTCGTACACTTGTAGTGTTGTGTGTACCTCACGACCCGCAGATAGAAACCGAAATATGAAACTGTATATATTTTTTTTTTGGCGCGTAATACGAGTTTTTTTTGTATTCTTTATAATTTTCAAATAGCCTAAGTTTATAGCTTCGCGCGTTGACATCGTCCATAATACATTATAACGTAAAACATGTAGTATATTTTTATTTTAAAAATAAATATGAAATCTTTTTACTGCTATTTTTTTTTTTAAGTACTCGAAGAATTTTAGTTGAGAATACCGCCGAAATAACTGTGTACTAATAATCGTAAAAAAAAAAAAAAAAATTATACGTAAATTTATTTATTTTTATGAGATTTAATGTCGCTTCGAATGAGGTACAAACAGAGATATTGGTTTGAATTCAAAAACGATCGTATAATACATTTAATATTTTACACGGATTATTAAAAAAAAATACGTGTCGCGATTAAGTGCACGAAATCCGTGCTCGCGCACGTTTCGGAGCAGTGTATTTGGATCGTATTACACGTCGTACTGCGCTTAATTCCTGGACCGAAATATAAATAATGTGATATTATAATATAAAAAAATATTGTCTGCAGGCGATCGCAATACGTGTATACCATAAAATATATCAGACGTTTCGCATCATAAATAATTTATTAATCGCGGACAAAACAATATTTTTAAGTACTGGTACAGTGCGAGGAGGAGGAACCTGCGGTGTCCTGCGGGTTTACACAACGTTAAAATCGACGGTACGAAAAAAAAATCAATTTAAATATTCACCTAGCCGTGTATATTTAATAACAATAATTTACTACATGGCCCGAGTCCGTTTGTTTCCTCCCCCGTCCACCCCCAAATTAATCCTATCAATCCCACACACGCAGTATATAATATACGTTTTCACTGTATTTCAGATACGTATGAAACCTCTGTACTTTCAACGAAAATTCGTACCTAAACACGACTCATTTGGTCGGTCATCGTCGTCGTTCCTAATAATATGCCCCGTTCCGCGTTCGTATATAATTTAAAGTATTTATTTTTTTTTTTTTTATAAATTATTTCCGCGCGTTTTCGAATTGTCTAAACCGCGGCTGACCGCCGATTTTGACCGGCTATTATTTTTCTTTGTATTTTTTCACATGTTATATTATGATGCGAAGCAATACGGCGGTATTCCACGGCGCCGTCACATTCGACGTATTATAGTATTGTGAAATAGATACACGCGCGCATAAATCATTATTCGTTATTAGATATTTTTTTAACGTGAAAAAAAATAAATAATAATAATAAAAAAAATCTCCGAAATGTACCGAACGAGGCTAAAAAAAACTACCGCAAGTCAATTATTATTATTATTATTATTTATTTTTTATTCAGAAAATTGATTCGACCGCTGAAATTTATAGAAGAAGAAAAAAAATGGTATATGATATATGAGTGTATTATTCGAAACTTGGTGATTATAGCGATTGAAACAAAACAACAACAAAAAAACGATCGCGTGCAAAACTACACCAAGGGCGTCCATCGAGGAAACTTCAATGAGGAGAGGCGGAGTGTGAACATCAGAAATGTAATTACAACGACCACAATTGATGCGGCGATCATTGATTATATTATCATTTAAAAAAAAAAAAAATTTTTACGATTTTGAAAATTTTTTTTAAAAATTACTTGGAAACAGTGTTATCGCAACCGATCTTACCGTCCGAACCTAAATAATAATTTGAGTAGAACATTTACGGCATGTGCAGTCTATATAAAAATTAAAAGATCATGAAATTTGTGCATTTTCAGCGTTCAATTTTTAAATATATTTTTTTTTTCCAATAAATATTACAGTATCTACTGTATTTAGTAATTTAAGAAAATACAAATATTTTTTTTTTTTACAATAAGTAGAGGAACCGTTTTGACCCCTCCCCCCGCCAATTGACGCCCGTGTAAAACTTAACATGCATTACACGATCACGCGCTACTATAATAATAAAATATAAAAACAAAACGAAACCGCTCGAATCGAATGTTTCTGCGCGTCGATACGAAAACAAAATGTTCTTCAATGCGAGTTGACCAAGTGTTTTTATTTTACTTTTGCAGTCGTCGTGGTGGTGGCTTTTTTCGTGTGCTGGGCGCCGTTCCAAGCACAACGGCTGGTGGCCATCTACGGAGACGTGAACCAAGAAGACTACTCGAGCACTTCGAAAATCGACGCGAACCTTTACCAGGCGTTGACCTACGTGTCTGGAATTCTCTACTACCTGTCGGCCACCATAAACCCGCTGCTTTACAACCTAATGTCGTACAAGTACAGGACTGCGTTTAAAGTGAGTCCAAACCATATATTTATGTGTGTACGTGTATGAATACCATATGGTTAGCCGACTTGGGGATGTTTAAAAAATGACCGTGTCTCAGTGGCGTGGCAAACGTATAGTCAAAATGGGCAAATGGGCACTTTTTTTTCTGGTAAGCTCTAGAACTTTATCAATCCTAAAGATTTATTCTTGCCTACATCTTGATCTTGAACTTCTTCTTCTTCTATCGTATGGTCGACAACCTTTGTGCGTCGATAAATTCCCTCTTTATACCAAAATTTGATAGGCTCTGTCCTTCGTCGTGCTATATAATTGCCCGTCAATACTCTACCGTCAAATATTCTATGGTCGTCTGTCTATATACTTGTCCACAACCACATAATTGGTTTTCCTGAATGCGCCATTTCGCCAAGTTTCTTTATGTCCTTTCAACGCCTATGCTCTTATTCTATTTAGCGTCCTCCATAGTACATACGGGAGGTAATTTCCAGTGGATAGACTCGTTTTTAGGGAACTCCGTGGAAAGAGATTTCCCCTGCCATACTCTAATCAACTCTTCCAAGGATGAAGCACCCGGTGATTCACAGCTGTTTAGGAAACTTTTCCTAGAGCGCAAACGTTTTGGTGGTGACATCTCTCCGTACGTGGGATAGCGCCCGTCTGTTTTCTTCTTCGTCCTTTCAACCATTGGGCTTACATTTCATCGGATTTAGAGTGGAGCAATTCTGCTCAGTCTGTATACTTTTGGAATGTTTGTTGGAATATTTATATTCATTTAAATAAGACAATTAATAGATACAAAAAAAATTATAATTCATAAATACAAATATTTCATATCTATTATCCTTAGATTCAGAATTATTTCATTGAGATGTATCGGCTGCACATGCAGTATGAACTTCCAATAAATCCGTTTAATCGATTCTAATAAACATAATGGCATTTAGTTAATACTAAGGCTCGTCAACGTCTCCAAAATCGTGTCTCGTTCTCATATTCATCATCTGTTGACATAACAAGCGTGTGCTCTTTACGTGGCCCATTTTTTGACGAAATTTTTAACAGTGTTAATTGATTTTTATTATGTAATAGTACAAATTTAATCAAAAACACTTATATTTTGTTCCAAAATTCTGGCCCACTAATATAAAAGGCCAAGGGGGATTCAATGCTCATATCCCCCCTCGTGATTACTCCACTGGTCTAAAAATTTGTATTTGTCCGCAATTCAAATACCATATATATATATATATATATATATACACTCGTATGGGTATAACCAACCCACCTACAAACTTTTTATTATCATTGCAGTACACTACTTTGTAACCTACGTGGGTGACTCTGCAATAAATTATATTGCCTATTTATTCAAACTTATTTCAGATATATATATACGATATACATTCATTTTATTCAGAAGTACAAATAAACAAGCAGAAGTTACAGTTAATAATTTGAATAAAATTAATAAACATATTCAATTTATATTCGAAACGCAGTTATAAATAGAATAAATTTCTTAGAGCTTACAGTTAATTTAGTTAATAATAAATTTGATTTTAATATTTACAGGAAACCTACACAAACCGACTATATTATTCTTTACGATTCCAATAATCATTTTCCACATAACGTTGCATTTTTAACTCTATTTCTAATGGATTTCAACGTATAAAGTTTAAATAAATATAATTATAATCATAAATTCAATAAGGCACATGGAATCACTCTTAAAAATAAATACATTTTAAACACAATCAATAGAATACATAGAAAAATTAACGAAAATATTAAAAACCTAAGCAAATAAATAAAGCAGTTTATTATTTTATTAAGAAGTATCAAAATATATTATCAAAGAAAATGGCTAAAATGTTTAATAATATTAAAATCAAATTCAATACCTCCTAATAATATTTAAATTAAACAAATAGATTATAAAATAAAATAATTTCTAAGCAATAATTTATAAAATGTTAATTTTCTAGAATTTAAAATTAAACGTAGTTGTGATAAATTTTATTTTGTTAAGACTAATAGGAATTTTGAAAATACGAGTAGATATAAAGAACACGTCTTTGAAATAAAATTCGAAAAATCTTATTTGAATTCAAATGTTGCTGAACATATTTTATAAAATAAACATGCTATTATTTTTAATATAGATAATGGCTTTGAAATTTTAAACATACCAAATAATTTTATATAAATTCAGTTTTGGAAGAATTACGTATTTATAGAGAAGTAAAAGTAATACATTTAATAATATTTTGAATACACAAACAGATTTCAAACACATTATTTTATATCAATATATATTATATAATATAAATCAAGTACCATAATTGTCCATTTAAAATTATAATTCACATTATACAAAATTTCTTTTTTATTTCTTTTTTTTTGAGTTTATATTTTATTGCAGTAATGATAATTTTCTATAGATATTCTTATTCATTTTATTCTTTACTTTGGTTTTACATTTTCTTTTCATTTTATATTTAACGGTGACTTTTAGTCAAAGCCGGTAGTAAATTATTAGAATTTAATAGGTATATTTAATACATTAACACAAATTGTTTTGTTTTTTATAATACTCATTACATTATACGTTATTATAATATTTTGAATTTATTTGTGTATACATTTTTTTTATTATTGTTAATATTATTTTTAATTAACATCAATATTTGTAATATATTCGCTGTTAATGAATTAGAAAAAATTAGTAGAGGAGCATAAAAATATAGGTAAATTTGAATTTAGAAATGAGCGTTCCAAAAAACACAAACCGCACACCATAATATCCATAACGCAACTGAAAATAATTATCTTTTATTAAAAATAAAAATATATTATTGTTTTGTGTATATTATTTAAATATGTCTAATATCCATAAATAATTATGTGAATGATTATAATCTTGTTCGAGACGATTTATTTCATCTTCATTTTCTTTGTATCCAATTCTAACATACTGACCTGACGTAAATTATTATTGAACAAATGTTTAACACAACTAATATATGTACTCAGAGCGCACTTGGTTTAAACGCGAATTATTTTTCCGCGGGTTAAATAACACGTATAAAACGTTAAATTGATGTCATTTTCACTGTGATAACAAAATGAAAAACGACTTTTTTTGTTTTGTTTATGAGATAAAACTATAAACGGAAAAGTGCACAAATGAGTTCTTGACCTATTTAGAAAAATTATAACGCTGAAATATTTATTTATTTATTTTTTAATTGATTCACCGTCCCCCACGTAACCTCGAAAATTCGAACACTTCATAATTAAAAAATAATAATAATAATAATGACGTTGACCGATCAAAATTAACATTAATCAATACCGCGTTTCTGTTAATAACTAAATTACTTTATTCATAGTTATAATTGTAATAAATGTTTAGGCGAGGTTTTCGGATATTTTCTACATTTAAGTGATTAAATCGGAATAAACTCGATTAAATTGTCTTGACAGATCACGATGAATTTATACTTTCTGTCAGATCGAGATTGCGCGTCAATCGGATCAAATTGACCTCTAGAATTTATTTTTAAAAAGAAAACTCCATTTTTGTTTCATAACCAAACGTCATTTTTAAGAATTATTTTTTCTCAAACGAAGTTTGCAATATTTTTTTAAATAAAAAAAAAATGACACCTCGCGCAATATTTTTTTACTCGAGTTTTATTTCTGCCAGCATTCAGTGTTTCTAGGCATGTCCAATATTTATATATTATGTTTCGTACAATATTCTTGTATTTGGCAACGTTTTGTTTATATACAGATCCGCAAAAGACCTCATAATTCACTCGTACGGCTCGTGAATATAACGCATTTGACAGAATCAAGTGATTGCGGTGTTCTCGTCGATTCGCTAAACCCAAAACATTAACAATATTATCGTCGACTTCAGTTGACTGCAGTTAGCCACAACTTATTAATTTTATTTTCACACATTCACCTCTTGGACAAAAAATAACGGCTATTTAGTCGGTTTCAGTAATCAAACTCGACAAATGAATAATAGTAATTTGTTCGATTCCAATAAATCGCAATTTTTCGCACGTTGAGGTTTAAACTTTCGAAACATTTTCAAGGGTAAAAGGCTTATACGAAGTGCTCGGACTTTTCGAATACCTACGATAATAATATTGTATTTTATAGCAAAAATATAAAATGTTACTCGGTTTTCTTCGATTCGTTGATACCCGTTAGCGAGATTTACTTAGGTCACATTTAAGACGAAAAACTTTTAAATCGAAAATTTAATTTCGAGCGAACGATTATTGAAATTTACATTTTTATCGATAAAAAACGAATTTTTTCCAATACAGCACGCAATTTTACCTATTGATATTGTACACATTCTTCTTTGTGTTTGAAAAATTAAGGATTTTCATCGGGTTTATAATTCAAAATCACATACAAATGTCCGGGTGATGTTTGTCTACAAACCACGTTATATGTATTGTAATTGAATAATTCTTATATTTTTTTTTTAATTTAAATTATTGTTCAAATTACTTCAAGTGTTTTTCTTGAATATTGTAATAGTTACTGCGTCCAAAATGAATTATATTTTTACATATTATATGTATTTCGTCCGCTTTTCATCGGACACTTAAATTTCCTTTTGCAATGAATGGTAATTTGATGTTTATAATGGCTAGTTAGCTGTTGATGTAAAATATGTCTACCTATTAAATTTCAAATAAAAATTCTAAAAATAAAAAATAATGGTTTAAAACAGAAATACGTATTAAACTTAAATCTTGTTGAATGGAATTATTGAGTTGAGATAATTAGCGCCTAAGCTAAAAATTATCCTTCTTACACTGCCCTTTTTTTTTCTCGGACTTCAATCAATAAATTTGGAAAAAATTGAATAGTTTCAAAATAATAAATATATTATCAGCAAACTTATAAAATGTCTATTAATTGAGATATTTGACGATACTACGTTGGGAACTACTTGTAAATTTAAATGCCGTATACAGATTATCGGTTTTGAACGATAATTTATCATTTCAGATAAAAATGTCATTTTTAAAAACGTATGCGATATTAATGTATAAAAGTGTGTGGAATTAAACGATGACTTTCTTTGAAAAAATGTTCGTTTAAGCAAAACAACGGTAAAAACATTGTGTTAAATTAACTACAATTAATACTAACCGACCGATTATTTCATGTTCGCAAATTAAATGCACTGAACAATTTAATAAATACATTATTATTTTATACGATAAGAACCCAAGGAAGGTAAAAAGTCCAATCCATTCAATTTTTATTTTTTTTAAATACTTATTTTTATCTTCCTCGCATTGACAATATAACCGTAACTGTTTCTGAACTTCAACTGAGGCAGCAAAATAACTAAATCATACTTATGGACAAGATATTTTAAGTGATTGGTTAAGTCATTTTTACAAATGTATTTTCACTCTTCAACAGTATACCTCTATCTCCACTGCAACCTCGGAAAATACATTTTTCTAGAAAAGAATGAAAACGTATTATCTTAAAAATATTATTTTATAAATGAAACCTTAAGAATTATTAAATTAATTGTTGAAGAATATATATGTAAATATTGTTATCCAAACTACTCGTTCCATTATTAAAAAATAATAATTGTTTAATCCTTTTTTTTTTTAATCTCTTTTATACTTATCGTACTTTAAATCATATATAACTTGTTAAAAAAACTGACATTTTATTTGAAATATTCCAAATTTAATTATAATACGTGAAAATTTGTAAATTCTAAGCTACGTCAAACGGTTGGCTGTACGTCAGGACACAAATATTTTTAAAAAATCCGATGGACTTTTAACTATCATAAAAACTGCTGTGAAAATAATATTATATTTACAATCATATGGATAATGAAAGACTAATGTCACTCGATTTTCAATCGCAAATACAAGCCGATTCGACTAAATATATTACAATAAATATAATATAACGAATATAATTCGTTTGAATCCTTATTATTTCTGTTTACCTTATTTTTTTGTTTAAACTCTCTTCCTCAGCACACGAAATTCGTGTCTATGCTACTGAAAGAAACTATAATACAACGAAAATTATCGTTTGTAATAAATATTGTTTACGGCTTCTTTTGATTAAAATACCGACTAACTTTAAATGTATTTTTCAGGAAACATGGAGTTCTTGCAAAGGAGCTAGTGGTTTAAGTCCCGACCATGGTATGCCTACCTTGGATTACAAATGGCAGAGACAGCACAGCCATAGCAGGAGCTTCAGTAGCAGTCACTTTGACGAGGTACAAAGAATTCTTAAGTACATTCCTTTAAACACTCTTCTGCTGTTATAAAATTAAATTCTGATTAATTTTTTTATTATAATTTTTTTTTTTTTTAACGAGTGGAATATTATAACAGTAAAGTAATAACGTTATTCGCCGAAATGCATAACAGTTATTTATCGTATACATTTTGTTTGTAAAGAATAGCCTAATTACGTTATTTGGTTAATAATATTCATGCCTGCATAATATTTCCCATTAAAAAATTATCAACATTCGCCTTAATACCGATTATATAAATCCTGTTCTCAGTATTCAATGAGTTTGCATAAACTCTAATTTTGATAACAGCGTCTAGCACAGACTTAACATTTTTTTCTATACTCCGTACGGGCGCACTTCGGTGTTTTAAAATAAATAGGTACTACGATAAAGAAAAAAATATTATTATATTATTTAAGATTACGTAAAAATCTCAGTTAATTTATTCATCATCCTTTAATAATGTAGCTAAACGTTTTATTTAAATCTGCATTTCATTAGTATTTCCAGTTTATGCAGAAAAGATTTCTATCTCTATTTTCTTCTTTCCTTTTTTATACAAATCATTTACCAATTGTTTCCTCGCCATTTGGACACGCGCCAAATGGTCACAAGTTTAAATGGTTGCAAATCAAACTATATTGCCTAAACAAATTATTAATAAATTAAAAATAAAAAAAAGGTAGCGAGCCGCGCGGTGTTGTAAATGTCACTTAAGTGAATTACTTGGATAAAAATTTTAGAGTGTATTGTTATCACTATAAATTTGAAAGCAACGATCATTGCATTCGAGGAAACAGTTCTGAGCGGATCGTCGGTGTAATATTTTGGATATATGACAAAAACTAACCCTTTTTTATGAATTAAATACCTCAAAACCTATAATTGCTTTAAATAGTCCAAACTTAAAAGAAAGTTTTTGAAAAAAGTTAATATACTCGTATAATATAAAGTTAAATATTTGATGAATGTTTCAAGTTTCTATACCAATCAGTTTCAAAATTACGAAGAAATAACGATAATCGATTTCGACGAAATCGCGTTTTTACCCCGTTTTTATGTTATTTTTCGGTAGTTTTTGAGTTACAGTTTTAGGTGCGTTTGAGAAAATCGAAAAATGACCTCTGTAAAGTACCGACTAAATGCAATATCTAACTGTAAATATCGGCGGAGCACTCCTTCTGGTAGAATTTTTGGGAACAGACATAAAAAAAACACAATTGTAAAACCAATACATTCCTCACTCCGCTCAGAATCCAAAATTATAAATCATAAATTTTTATTTCTATTTCTTTCACATATCCTTTTTATTCTTTTATTCGTTTTTTTCTATTTTTTTTTTTTTATAAACATTTATATTTATACATTTATACGAGTATTTCAAATAAAATTATATTCAAACTAATATTCGTCTAGACGTGTCTTTGTATTGATTTTCCACAATAAAAAGTAAAACCATATGAATGGATCTTGGAAATAAAACGGAAAGGCAAACAAGTAATTGAAAATTGTACTTAATTCGATTCCCATTCATTTAAAAAATAGCGTTGTTTGTCATTCGTAAATATTTAAAAATAATACTGGAAGTAGGTACTTTTAATTTGTATAAACTTCAGAACATTTAAGAGGAGACGGACAAAGGGGACAGTAATAATGTTCTAAATATATATATATATATATATATATATATATAATTCATTTATAAAAAAAAAACAGTTGATATAAAATGTAATGGAGTCATTGAAATTTCCAAAATCAATTAAATAAAACTATATAAAACCTAAAATAGCATAATGCGTGAACTAAGTTCTAATTATTCCTCTGTTGCCTATATGAATAATTTGATTTTCAATATTAATTTAATATCAAATTGAAATATTGGTAATTTATTTCATTTAATTCAATTCTTCCCCGTACTATTATGATAACAATTATACCGTCAAACCTGTCTAAAACAATAAAATAGAATTCCTTAAAAAAAAAAATCTATCTGTCCCGCAATTTATTGCGTACATATTTACTTACTTATAAGACAGAAACCTGTAAATGAATAAATGAAATTTCTTTTTATTTCCAAAATTTCCGT
Organism: Slavum lentiscoides; assembly: GCA_032441835.1. Lineage (NCBI taxonomy): Eukaryota > Metazoa > Arthropoda > Insecta > Hemiptera > Aphididae > Slavum > Slavum lentiscoides. The sequence continues at coordinate 34,047,575 of CM063706.1, read as the reverse complement.
CTAACAGTTTTTGTTTAATGCAAATATAATTTGTATTAGCGACCAGTGTGATTTACGAACAATTGACCGTGCACGGCAAAAACGGTACCCAGTAAAAAAAAGTTAATGAAAATATAATGTCCAGGAAAAAATGTCAAAGTGCTAAATAATACGATATGAAAATGAGTTCAAACGTATAAAATGACCAAGTGTAATAATTCAAGTCTAATTTATTAATAATTTAGTCGCATAGGCGCAATTAAACATTTGATCAAAGGGGTACTTGAGCTTCAGGTTTTTGTGCATACTATCAACTCGTGGGAGGCTATGCCCACCCTCCCCCCCTTATACCATTTATCCGTTCATACGTATACACTGGGACCAAGTACTTAAAAAATAATAATAATAACCCCCCAAAAAATAAAACATTTTATTATTACAGTTCAAAAATGTCCTTTGAATAAAAAACGTTTTATTTTTATTTATTTTGTAAATAATAAAAATATACATTTAATTACCATCAATGTTCGAAACAAATGAAAAATGAAATAACACTTTTAATTAGTAGTTCCCCACTGGTAGTCCGTGCAGGGCTTTATTTTAAAATTTGAAACAAAGATTTTAATTTATAAATTCAAAAATAAATACAATGTCGCACTAAACCCAACAAATGTAGCGAGTGAAATTTTATTCCATATTATTCATGCGGTTTGCTTTAAGCAACAACATCATACCGAGGACAACTGGTCCATTAGCTTTAAAAAGGAGCGCGAAGCTAAGTCGCAACTCGCATTGATTAAGTACCGATTAATTAAAATATTTTACTAAATTAATTCTTAAAGTTTTTCTTCGATATTTACTGTATTGTACTTATTTCATTACCCATTTTCCTACAGTTATTAGTCAATATATCAGAAGAAAATAATTTGAATTTCACATAAAAATCACAACAATGAGTATAGCGTGGTCCGCGGTTTTTAAAAATTTCGTGGCTCGAATTGAGTTGGGAACCACCGCTGCTTTAAATCTACTAACAAATACTATAATTTAGTGGATAATTATACATATACACGTAAAATAGTTACAAAATAATCTAATTTTCAATATTATTTTGTAGGAAGATGCGCTTATTTTGATGTATGGGGCGTTAATGGCCCGAATCACTCTCATTCCTCTCTAGCAGTTGCTCCAGTGTTATGTCGGTCGTAAAATGTATAAAATCGTTCGATTTTATTCTCGCGCGCCGATATTACACAATAATATCGCACGTTTTACAGCGTGTGTAAAGTTTTAATTTCGTCATTTCATGCTCGGACATTACAACCTACTGGACATCGTCTCCGTAGATATATTTTTGACTCTGAGTGAAACGAGGAAGCTATTGGTTTTAAATCGATTTTTCAATTTTTTTTTTTTTCTGCTTGCAAATTTTCGACTAGAAATAATACTCGGACGATCTCGTCATGCGCGTTACGTTCCGACAGCAAATATTGTATAATATCTGTAATCGGTATAATTTATTTGAAACGTTTTCCGATTCTCTCAGTAATTTCCTTATGCGTAATTCAAAACAACCAGAAAATTAGAAGAAAAATTCCCCCAATACATTTTAAACGCTGCGCAAAAAATCGACCCAAAATAATAGCCCTGAAATTTACAACGAATATGTAACTTTTCTATATATATATATATACCTACGTAAAAAACAATATCTTCCAATTTTGGCCTCTATTTATAACATTATGTGTTGAGCTATTCAAGTCATAATTTTCGATTTTATGGGCTAAAAATTGTATACGACATATGTCCTACGTCAGTGGCGTACCCAAGGAGGGGGTTTCGGGACCCAACCCCTCTCCAATTGATATTTCAATATTTAAAAATATTTTCATACGATTCAAATTTTTTATAATAAAACTCTAATGAAAATTGAATATCAATATTATATAAGTAATTATAATTATTATAATCAACGTTTAATAATTATTGTATTAATGTACTAAATTTATATATTATGTACATAACAGATTTTTTTTCTTCACTTGAAATGTCTATGTCTATGTATCCACCTTGTAAAAGTTCTGGTCGCGCCACAGTCCTACATTACTTTAATTATATTCAAAAAAAAAATCTCTACAATCCTGAGTGTCGTTTTTTTCACCACTTAAAATTTTACACCGAAGCTCCGCTCAGAATCGTTTTCGTCGAACGCAACGATTTAATCGCTTTCAAATTTATGTAGTAATAAATTTAGGGCTATGCACTTCATGCCCTAAAAACCTTAAAATATACATGCACTTATACCCTAAAAAAAATCACTAAATATGTACAATCACTAAAATATGCTCTAAAAATATGCATTATGAAAACCAAAACATTTAAATGACAATATCTACTAGGTATTTATACTAGATTAATATAGTTAATAATGAAAAAATTATTAATATATATTGTTAAAAATGTATATGAATAAAACTACAATATATTTATATACAATAAAACCACAAGCATAGATAAAATTACCGTGACTCATATTATACTCATTAAAATTAAAATATACATATATATGTAATCCGCGTGAAGATATGAAATAATCTCGGCGGTTCATAATTTCAAAATATATAAATTGTCGAGCAGGCGGGTAAAATAAAAGGTCCACTTATTTCATCGAATATTTTTTTTTTTTTTTACCAATTTTAAATACAAATTTTTTGGAAAATAGTATTTTAATTTAGTGAAATATATACTCTTAAAATTCAAATGTAACAAAATATGCAGTAACGCGTGAAAAGGAGCTAAATATGCAAAATATGCAAGACAATTTTTTTTTTTTTATAAAGTTTCTAGTATTCTAAAACAAATTTCTATGTCACTAAGCTATGTTTTGAACCATTATTAAAAAACATACAGTCTCCTATAAGTCCCTAGTCCTATAGTAATAATAAACAAACGCAACACCCGCGGACACTCGCCAGTGGCGATTATATCAAAGTCTTGAAGGGGCGATATGGTATACGATGGTACCGATACTCAATGGTGAGCTAACTGCCTCCCCTCCCCCGATCATGGAGTCCAACCTCCGCCACCTCATTATAAGTTTATGACTCAAATCAATTACGGACAATACGGTTATTTTAAATATTTTAATTGAAAAAAAAGAACATCCTTTTCCGTTTAACACTTTTTCAGCAGGCCTGTATTCGAATTACGCCGGAATATGCCCAACACTGCTTTTAGATCAGAAAAAAATTATTTTACACAAATGAATATGAATGTACCAGTTATTCTATATTAATGAACCATTAGGTAATAAAAACGAATATAAAGTGACGAATACCTATCGCCCTCCCCTCCCGAGATATCCGCCACTGACACTCGCTATCGTTTTTATTCTTTTATCGTTTTTTTTTTTTCTACGATTGCGCCGCGCACTCGTTTATTTTCCCGCGGCAAAATGCAGCGAACTCTTTTTTTTTTTAAGAAGAAGAAAAAAACATTTTCCGCGTTCTTTTAAACCTTTTTGGTTTCCGCTGCTGCAGGTGAATTCGATGAAGCGACTGATGACGAGCAAGTCGTGGCAACCGACGATAGTGACGATCAATGAGAACGGCGGGAGCGGCACGTCGTCGGCCGTTGTCGACAAATCGTTGCGGTTCACGCGCAAGACGATTTTCGACAGAGCAGACGCGGCCGCGGGCACCGGGAACGGTGCTGACGCGGTGCTGGACGACGGCAACGTCACTGTCGGCATGTTGACCAACAACAACCGGACGACCGCGATGCTGATGACGCCGAATTAAATTCTCTATAATAATAATATAGTGTTCCTAAATAATACGACGTGTATTCGGTTTGCCCGTCCCCGTCACCGCCGCCGCCGCTGCCGCCGCGACCCTGCAGGAGGCGAGTGAATAAAGAAAAAAATATAAATAAAAAAAAAATTTAACGAAATTACGATTTAAATTTATCTGTCCCCGGAATGGATGATCGTTGTTACGCCCGACCACCGTTTTCCTGCTCCACGAAAACAATTATTGCTTCGCGCGGAAAACATGTGTCTGAAGCAGGGGCGGATCTACGGGGGGGGGGGAAATTCCCTCCTAAAAAAATAATAATAAGACAACAAAAAAAAAAAATGGTCATCGACTTTTTCCGTATTTTGCCGACAAACCTAAAAAGTGTAACGACTAAATAAATGGCCGATTGACATTAATTTACCTGACGATTTCCTTCCCTGAAAATAATTTTTAAAAAAAATAAATATAGGTCGTCCCCTAATTAGTGAAGGAATTTCGTATACTTTTTATCAATTTTATCGCTATTACTCTGTAGCGATACCCAGTGGCGTTAAAAAACAGTTTATGTAAATTATGAAAAAACTCATAACTATAATTTGTATGGGTTTTAAGTCAATCCTAATCGGTCATTAAAAATTATCTTAAAAATATTAAAATGTTGTAACATAATTTACATGTATTTCAATTGTAATATATATTAATAGAGGTTTAAACGTATCGAAGTATTCAAGTATAGTTATGTAATACAATACAACAATTTATGGTGTGTTTATGATATTGAATCTGATTTTTGGCGTGTGGACATAGGTAGCCCCCCATAATTTGGTTGTGAGTAAAAATATTGGCCCCCCTCAAAAATTGACTGGCCTCAGCTTGGCCTACCTCCTGCAAAAGTTCTGGCGCCGCCACTGACGATACCAATAAAAGCTCCGAGGAAAAAGCTTATCAATTGCGCTTTAACTGGCTTTAACCTACCTGATCGTTAATAATTATAATTATCGATACAGTCTGATAATATTAATTGTCTTTTCGCAAATTTTTTTCTTATATATTTTTATTTATTTGTTAAGCGTTTGAAGCGTCTGATTCGTTTTCCGACTTCAAGAAAATATTAAGTATATGTAAATAACATGTGAGATTTTGTAATCCATAAAAATAGTAATACCATAAAGGTGGGTAACTAAAAATATGATTTTTAAATCTATAATTTGTGGAACAACTTTTGAAAATAATTTCCCCCTCCAAAAAAAAAAAAATCGACCCTTAGATCCGCCACTGTCTGAAGGCTACTGCAGTCATGTTTACACACGAAATACTTTTACACAAAATAATTTACATTGCCTATACACAATAGCCATTTTTTTTTTCAGTTTCTGAGCGGAGCGAGGTATATATTGGTTTTACAATGATGTGTTTTTTTCTATGTCTGTACCCGAAAATTCTACCAGAAGGAGTGCTCCGGTCTTTACGTGTAGCACCTTTTCTGATTGCAAATTTCATCTAGTTTGTACTTTAAAGACGTTATTATTCGATTTTCTCAATACTTTTTTTCAAAAGTCAGGAAAACTACCAAAAATTACATAAAAACGCTAAGAATGCCATTTCGTCTTAATCGATTGTCGTTTATTTATTACACCGAAGCTCCGCTCAGAATCGTTTTACCGAATGCAATGATTTATCATTGCTTTCAAATTTATATAAAAACAGAACTCTAAAGTCTTTATCCAAGTAATTCATTCAAGCGGCATCCACAACACCCCGCGGCTCGCTATTTTAATTCTTAAAAAGTAATAAGCGTTTTAAAAATAAAATGATTTCCATTTTTTTTTTTTTAATCTCATATAACTTCTTAAGAATTAAAGATATTTAAAAGAAAAAAAAACCCCTCTGTTTACTTATTTTATGAAAATTATTTTTGACGTCTTAATAGCGTACACTGTGGTCTTTGGGGTGTTATTTTCCCCCCGTGTTACGGTTTTTGGAGTAAATTTTCTGCTATGTTCTCGCGGTACACGCGTAACACAACGCGCGGTGGTCTCATAAACGGTTTCATACAGTGCGTCCATATACTTCCTTAAAACGTCCTTAGACGTTATTATTAGCGGTCGGCCGCGACTCATACATAATGTAATCATACTGGGCTAATTAGAAAAATAAAAACGCGTGTGTACAATAATATATGTAATACCGTACGTTTTGTGCAACTCGAGTTTTTCTTATGGCAAAAAATAACGTTGTGAAGAAGAAAAAAAAAATGTGTTTTTTTTTTTCATTTATTATATATTATAATCGTAATATTTCGCGCGTTATTATATTATATCGATGGTTATTATAGGAAAAGAGTGAAAGAAAAAAATTAACAATTGAAAACACGCGAATTTGCAAACGTGTTTCCAAATATCCCGGTAAGACATTTTTCCCCGTCCCCGCGAATACGCATGAAATTCTCGCTTTTCCGTGTCTATACAATAATATCCATATATATTATATATATTTACGTATGTATTGTAAATAAACGATTTAGACTATATATTATAATATTCTCGTTGCTTATTCCTAATGTATTTTTGAATTTTATGGAAAGAAAAAAAAAATGGTCCGGATCGTCGGCGATTCGGTCACTTGTTGACCGCGGCGACCACTTCGATTTCGACTTTGGCGCCCTAGAAAAAAAAAAAAAAAGCAACTCGTAACCAACATAATATAATATAAAATCGGCGGTTAATATTATATTATCTCACATCGTTTAACACTGCAGCCGCCGAAACGGCGCAAATAGCATTTTTTTTTTTCTGTTGGCGAATTTTATCGACGTAGGAAAATAAATAATAATAATACGGAAATAAGCTACAAGTGCCGTGCTTAGAATGACAGAAACATAACCGTATAGTGTATATAATTTATCGCGCGGTAGGTTTTATTTGAAAACACTTACCAACGGCAAATTGGCCACCGCGAACATCGCTCTAGCCGGATACGGTGCCACGAAAACTGTTAACAGAGACGAAAATACAAAACGCGATAATAAAACAAATTAATATTCAATAAAACTATTTAATAGTAGCATTGATTTTATAATACGCTTTATATTATTATAAAATCAATGGTACATGAATTATAGTTCGATCCGCAACGTTGCGATTTCAAACGAATTCCGCATAATTACATTGTTTGTAAATCTCGTTCACCGTCGGCCCGTCTTTTATGTCGGCCAAAAGTACTGTGGTCTTAACGACTGAAAAATAAAACATATTACATAATTTCTTTTGAAATAATTAGAGTCGGACTATTGTTTTTTGCCCAAAAAAAAAAAAAACGGTGCCTCTAATATTCATCGTGTATCAAGTACTCATTTTCTTTCCAATATAGTTTTACGAAACAATTTATGTTGTACGCATATATTTCTGTATAATTAATAAGTTTATTAATATTGTCTACCAACGAGTATGTGTTGAAGAATTTATAAATAAAAAAAATTTTTTTTTTCCGTCTAAATAAAATTCTCTCATATCTTATACGTCTTTCTCGTTCTCCTATAAATTACGGTATTATTTTCAAAACGTATGTACTCTGCTCGTCGATTTACAGTACATTAAATCGTTACACGTCAATAGAATAGAACACCGATAGGCGTTATACAGAATAAGTAACGAATAGATTATGTGGAAAATTTCAAAAAAACTAACAATAACTCTGATTATTCGTAAAGAATAATTAAACAATCGTTAACCGCGGTGTATTCGGTAAGCTACTTGAGTAATATTAACAAAAAAAAAATTATGTTTATATTTTTTTTTTATCGTATATTTTTACACGCACGTTAAATGGCTTGAAATTAATTTCAAAACAAATTTATAACGTTTAAAAATAATAGTTAAATGCAATTAATTTTTATTTTTATCGGTCCGAGAAATTATGCTGCATTCAGATTGGACACTAACGAGAATCGTCGTTAACTACTAAATAGTCGTCGAGCGATGTGTATATCAATGGCGTGGCGGAGGACTCAACTTGAGGCACGGACCTCGAGTTTATGGTTGGTGAGTTCCTGGGGGAGGTTCTTCCCTATAAATTGAATGTACGCCATAAACATCAAGCAAAAATTCGTGGTCTTATTTTATTCGTAGAAAACAATATTGTTTTACGCCTACTTTTAATTACCGGAAAATATTTAAAATAACGGTAAGGTATAAAGAATAAAACGATATAATTCAAAATGTAGAAACTAATTAGACGAAAATATGCGTGTTGAAACTATAAAATTATTACATTTTCTAAGTATCATTCATAGCAAACAAAGTGTTGGGAACTATTCCGGTGTAACTTCTGCGACTGGTAGAAAGTTCATTTTCCAAAGTAAGTTTGCTCGTCGATTCTTTTACTTATAAATATGATGTACATAACCGAAATATTTATATATCCACTTTTACTTGCTTATTTCATCGTAAAAGTTTGGGATTTCAAAAATCCGTCTTTTACTTTTATGGAGTAAAGAAAGTTTTAATGTTTTTGTGTTGTGAATGGGACTTCAAAATATTGATTATGAAGAGACAATAACCCCGATCTTGTGTTAAAAAAAAAAAACCTTGTTGTTTAAATAATGACGAAAAGGGAAAATTAAAAAAATTCTAATTTATTTTCTTCGATTAAAAAAATAATAAGTAATTTAATTTTTTTTAAGAGTGAGAGGTGGCTTTGACAATAAAAATTCTTGTCCCACAATATTTTTTTCAAACTCGCCATTTATTGTTGTTACGTTTATTTATTGTTTACTACACCTACCTGTATCATAAATCGTGTATTAAAATTGAACACGTCTGATACACGCGCGTGCTTATGCGATATTACAGAATTAAAGGAAAGTCAAAACAATTTATCACGATTTAATGAAACAAAAACGTTTACGATCAGTCTCGGCTGCAGTGTGCAAAATACAAAACTAACTCTTCAGACGCATTATTTCAACGTTACACCGCGCGTACGGTTATTATTAATTATCCTCGTCGAGTGTATAAAGTTACTCCGCGCTCAACAGATGAACTATAGCGAAGAACATTGTGGGTGTACCTGTTATAAGCTATGAATACTCTCCTCGTTAGGTTATTATATATTATATTATAGTAATTAGTAATCCGTTATGTTATTATACATTCGAATTATTGCGCGAGATTCGATATAATACTTCAGATTTTATTGCGTATTGTTTCAATCGATTTGATCAAATCGCGCAGAAAAGTTTGTGTGTAAATTCGATATCCGGTTTCGATATTCGGCTTGTTCAAACATTAATTTCCGTTACGGAACCTCCCGTATGGTAAGTAAACATTGCTGTACGCTCTAAACGCAATTTTTCATTATAAAAAAGTCCAAAACCAAAACGTACATTCGACGTACACCGTGTGTTTATAACGTACATTTTTCAGACCACTAGGAAATTTGTGGTAATATTTCAAACGTTTCCGGGAGAAAAAACTTGGAACGTTATAATGAAATGCGATGATGCAGAAATGTTTCGATCGATGTAGCTGAGGCATATCAAATATACCTCTGACTATAGGATTCAGAATACTTTTTTAATCAAGGATTGACATATTTTTTACTATGCGTTTCGTATAAAATTGTATAAAACTTTTTATTTTATAATACGATATACAGTTAAGCAAATAATTAAAACCAAAAAATTTGTCAATATAATGTATTATTATTATTACTTGATCGTCGACTGTAAAAAAAAAGTATTTTGGAAAATACAAATTTCAATTTTTTTATAACGTAAGTATTCTGTCTTATAAAATTATACCGTGCGACTGTACGTACATGTACGGTATACGACAAAGACGTATTATAAAATCACTGTGACATTATTATAATTACTACGTAAAACTCGGTGTGGCCGAGAAGACTTTTAGCACTTAAAATTCTTCAAAATACGCATTTTTAATATTCAACCAAATGCGCACATAAATGCGATTAACTTTAATGCTGCTCGGTAACGGCGAATCAGACCAATAAGGCCCCTTATAGATATCGGGCTTATTATTAATCTGTAATCTCCATCCATAAAATTAAGATACTTCTTATGGTACTGTTAGATTAGTAAAATCTTTTATTAAATACGAGATTGTAATATAAATTTTAAAAGTGATGGAAGGATTAAAGCGGAATTTCTTTCGAAAAAAAAAGTTGTATTATTTATTTATGTATGACAGTAACTGAAACTCCGGCAGAAAGATCAATTTGTAAAACTGAAACTTTTAAAAGCACTATCTTAGAAATTCAACTTCTCAAGAACGTTTATCAAATATAAGCATATTAAACACTGAAAGATCCTAAACTAAAGAACTGAATCTTAAAAAATTGTGCATACCAAAAGTCAAGAAAAAAATCTTTTTAAAGCAAGTGAATTAATTTATCTAATAAAAGTAAGAAATAAATTGTTTTCTTTATAAGAACAATATTATTGGTGTTACAAGGAAGTGTAAAAAAAATATATCTTTCAACACTAGTAGATTAGAAACTAGTACGTTTCTAGTAGGTGAAATTTTATAAGTAAACAAGTATCATTGAAACTTATTTCATTTTTGAAGAGCCCTTTTCTTTATTTAGCCAACCGTGAAAAATGTAGACAGACCACCACTAATTTTATACAATATAGTAAATTATTACGTTTAATATGTATTATAATTTGATTTCAATAAATAATTAATAACAAATGTAAAAAATATACAAAATTCCACTTTTATTATTATCTCCCACAATTTCGAAATTGTATCGCATCGTAGAATGCCCTTAGTTTCTAATTTTGTAATTAAACTCGGCAAATATCCAAAATGTAATTTTGTTATATTTCTTAAAAGAAAATTTTACTGTCTACCTATATATAAATATTATCCATATCTAATGACTTTCTTAATACATTGGCAAACAATTTTTTTTTTATTGAAATGCGCTCAAAAATTATAAACAAATTTTTAAAAAAAACATGCAATTACCTACATACTTATAAAAACTGTAAGGATACAGTCATATAATTAAGTCGTATTATAGTAACATTAAGTGTGTACTACGACGACTGTTGGGAGCTTAAAAACAAAGAGAAATCAAAAAAAAAAAAGAAGACAAATTGTAATACTCGTAATTTAAAGGAGAATTCGTTAAAAATATAATTTTTCCAAACGGTCGACTGTCAGCAAGTCTCGATAGATTGTTATAATATTATCTGTTTAAACTCACCTGAAGCAAAGGACGACTGTGACTCTTCCAGGATACGCTGAATATTTTCTAAGGCCTTTGTAGTCTCAGGACCAACGCCACCTCCAACGAGCTTACCGGTATTCACGTCTAAGCCCAAGGCACCCGACAAGTAAACTGTGTCACCGTATTTGACAGCTTGACTGTGAAAACAATATTTAAATCATTTTTAAATTGAACGTGAACAACGTTTTTCTACGGATTAATATGGCGTGCCGCGGATCGTTTGCCCAAGTTATTTAATTAAAATTGTGCACGTAGTACATACAAACGCGTTAAATAATTATAAAAAGTTTTTAGTTAAAATTGGACTAAAAATATCAAATAATTTATATATATATACGAGTATATATATATATATATATATATATATATATATATATATACCCCGTGTCTGATATTTATATACGCTCATCGTTGCTCACCGAGTAGACAAACGAATACGATTTAAAACGTTTTTAACCGATCGTACAAAGTATTTTTAATTGTATTAAATGAACGGATTTTACACCTACGTAAACGTGTGATTTAAATCGTGGTATAAGTGTTAATTCGGATACGAGAGATAACCGCGTACAATATCATGTTTGATGTCACTACCGTTTAAAATAATTATTGCTTATTAACCGAATATATAATGTAATTAAATCGATACGATTAGAAATAAAGCAGTTACTGTAGATAGACACATATACTTGTTCAGTGTTTTATCACGAATACTAACGACATACTTGTCATTATATAAAAAAAATATATATAAACGATAGTCACTATACACATATATTATATTTCGTGGATTTACATTATTTTTAAACAATCTCGTTGAATAAAAATATATACTTGTGTTTATAAAATTAAAAAAAATAATAATAAAATACTAAAATAAAATGTGTTTATATAAATAAATGTTTTACCACTGGAAATAATTAATGTGTTTTAAATCTACATAATACGTATTACTTACGCAACGCTCGCGAACAAATTTATGAATGAAACATGAGTATTGCCTTTGTCGGGAGGAAAATTATACGGATCGATCATTCTAACGTTTTCAAAAAAAAAAAAAGTACACACACGATACCTATTATACGTAAAACAAAACCGGCTCTTTTTTATCTTTTTTTATTCGCCCGAACGACATAACCACATATAGGTAACTGAAGTATATTTTATTTAAAAATGTTTTATTTTATTATAAAATACGCGTACATACGAAAAAACATCGATGTTAATATTTTAACACAAAACATTATTTTCCTACTAAAATCCGGTTTACTTACGTTATAAAATATATAATATATATTGCTTGCGTGTAAGTGTTTTTTAACAGTTGCTCCGTTTACAAAATCTAATATACGCGCTCTCAAAACTTGCAAATGTGTAATAATTTAATAATTCCATAGTATTTTTTTTTTTTTAATTGTTTAACCAGAGAGATAATTAAAACACGCTGTGATATTACAAGTGTACACTTTGACCTATAGTCGTTAATATTATTCAACGGTAAAAATACAGTTTTTTTTTTTTTTTAATTCTGAATAACACTCGGGACTATTCTATTATAAATTCTGAGCTCTCGATTATCGTACTGCAATAGAATACATAAAAATAGGTAAAAAAAAATATAAACGAACGTCTCAAAATGAACAGTATACGCTAAATAATTTCCAATTAAACGAATACGATACTTGCTTTTCTCTAAGTATATTTTTTCGAAATTATTTCGTAGAATTTTTTTTTTTCCGAACATAAGAATAATGTAATATTATATTAATATATACGTGACGTGATACAACGTTTGCATTAATTATACGACCAATCAATGTTTATGTGCATTGTGTCAGCGCGTAGTTATCGAAAGTAATAATATTTCGTCCAAAGCAATAAATTCACAATTTCAAATGATTAATTGTATACGTTTTATGTACACTATCTTTCGGTAAGACATAAAATGTCTAACATTAAAAATATAATACAATTTTATTAAAAATCGTTTTCTTTTTTACGCTATTTTTTTTTATTTATTTATTCGTTTCACTTAAATTACATAAATAATACTAAATAACGAGGTATTATAACGTTTATAATATTTCAAATACACTTTGTGTCGTCTACGCTTTTTTAAACAATATTTGTAACAAATGTATATATGTACATAATCCAAACGGCCATAATATGAGTTGTGCTATCACATATTAGTATATAATTATTATTATCATACAAAGGCAAATCTATAAAAATAAAAGCGTAAAATATTATTTTACATTTATGTTTCACGAAATCTAAACGTTAATTCTATACATTCAATTGAAAATGTTTCAAAATTAAAACAAAATATTTTGAAGTTTAATAACACCAATTCGCGACTTTATTCGTATAATAGTGTACCTACCTATATAGCGTACAGTTGGTTAAGTTTTCATTTTTACTTCATTGGGTCAAAAATAAATATTTTCTAGAGATTCGAGAATTCGAAATTACTTTTCCACCTAGTCGAAACACATTTTTCTATTTACTTGTGTACGTTTACGGCTTCAATTTCAAAACTGCCAGAATCACAGCAAAAGCTCAACACGAGAATTTCAAAAAATTCCAATTCAAAACGCTCTAAACAGTGTTAACAACAAAAAAGTTTTAAGACTTAACTTATGTTTAGAAAAAAATAATAATATAGTTAACCGTTTGTGTAGTAATGGAGTTTTCTGGGGAAAAAACTACTGCTTAGCCGTTCGCCGGCGGCTCGTCGCAGTTGAAATACATTTTTACATTTTTCGACACAACTGTTTACAATCATAATATTTCAGTTATAAAATAATACGAACTAACACTTGGAATTCGTGCTTTTGGACTGATTTACTTAAACTATTTTTTGAACAGCGTTATTTATCTCGTTGTCGACATACTACCTATAAGGTATAGTGCCACTCGAAAACAAATTATTGACTATGCATTATCGATGGCGTGTACATTTTTAAACGACCTCTCTATAACCAATTGATATGACATTTATCTGAAAAAGCAAAATTGTCGATTCGTGAAAACGGCATCCAAAAGAGTATTATTATTTTTTTTTTTTCGAAACGTCCGCTTTAACAAACGTAATAGTATAACAAATACACCCACAAAACACAAAACACACACGAGAAAAAAAACGAATAATATAAATTTACATCTAAAAATGTGAATTTCAACGTTTCCGTTATATTTTATAGAAATAAATTCGATTTATCCACATTAAATTGTAGGCAAGGAAGGATATACCTATATAGTAATTATTTAACAGTAACACTTAAAAACAGAATATCTAGATATTGTCGAAATTCGTTCGATCCATCAAACCCACATAGTAAACAAATAAATATTATAATATATTTAGAGGAGAAAAAGCTCCAACGAAATTCTTTTTTTTTATTTATTTATTTTAAGGGCGCCGCTACTAATTATTGTTTTCACATCTTTTAACCGTACCGTTTCGTTTTTCAAAGTGTCTTCTGAAGTGTAAAAATTAAAATTTTAAAGAAACATTTTTAATAGTATATGTGTATAGCAGCGTTTCCCAAACGGTGTGCCGCGGCACATTGGAGTGCCGTTAGGCCTCCGTAGGTGTGCCGCGAAATGTCATGATTATTAATAAACGTTTACGTAAAATATCGGTAATAGGTTAAAATGTTTTTAACGAGTCTCTTATCATCCTCACTAGGACTAGATTTTTATAATGAAACATTATGTATCTTTTTTTCCATTTCAATAAATTAAATATTTGTAATAAAATATTAAAATACGATATTACATGAGTTTTCTTAAACTAAATAAACACACCATTTTAAATTGTTTACTAGTGTGATGAAAGCCTAATACAAAAAATAAATATATGGTATATGAGTCAGTGTCAAGTGTGCCGCGGCGAAATATGGGTTGGGATTAGTGGGCCGCGAGGGAAAAAGTTTGGGAAACGCTGGTGTATAGGATCTATAAAATATAACATCATTAATACACAAAGGTTTGACGGCTGAACTAAGAGCAAAATAATTCCAGGAAACGCGCGCTATTTTTTATTTTCAATACCCGTTAGTCGCCATTCTTCTGGTTCTTCAATACGAGCGCAGTATATATTATAATACAAATTACGTATATACATAAAAAAAATATATAAATTAATCTACCCGCGGTGAATTAAACGAGGAAATTAAATACATTCGTTATTTCGTGAATCTTGAGTAAAACGTTAAAAAAAAAAATTGTATAATACATTATTACGGAATATAATATTAATACACCTGTAGGCCCCGACCGGTGATGGAGCCGAGTCCGTGGACACGTGCGACAATAAAGAGCTGCTCATTGCAGTGGCGGATCGAAAACGTTTTCGGTGGACGACTATCGACGGAAACGAAGTGACGACTGATGCGCGTAAGGCTGTAAGGCCGTTAACGAACATGCGGTTAACGATTAATACAGGCCGGGACGACGATTATATTATTATTATTATTATTTGTATATCGATTATCGAAATCCGTCGACGAATCGTTCCGCTATCAGTTGTATTAATTAAAAAAAAAAAAACACAAATAAAATATCGATAATTTATAAAGTAACGCGTTCGTTTATCTCGGCACCACAACCGGTCGAACACAATATTATTCCTCGAGTTTCGCCTGTACAACGCGATTGCTTTGTAACGACGACGTGTGTACCGTGTTCGGACCGCGCTCGTGTACACAACGCGGAGGAGGAGGGCGGCTGTTAATGAAGTCTAATTTCAACGCGCCCGAGGTCAAACGCCGTATCAATCTGACGCGTTCGAGCGCACGGGTAATACGAATTAATTTCTGTTTAAAGTCGAGCGTAGAGCAGAGAGCTTACACGATTAAAAATGTACTTTACACATAGTGTAAAGTTTAATATTATCTACACAATAATACTTTTTTTTTTAAATCTATGTAAGTATTAATAAAATTAAAATAATATTAATAAAATGTTATAATATAAATAAAAATAGTAACTAATATTAAAAAAATAAAAACAAAAGTCTTAAACTCGAATGAATATTTACTTCCGTGTGATAACTACCGTTCTCCATTGCCTATATACTGCACACTATATTTTAGTGATGGGAATAATCGAATGACTAGTAGTCGAAATAAGAATAATCGAATGAATTACGACTTACATTGTTTGAACGGGTTATATGAATAATCGAATGATAATCTATTATGATTATTATTATTATTATTATTATGAGCAATTTCATTTCGACGCATTTAATATAGTTTCGATGAAACAATTAAATATTAATGTATCTAGCTTTATTTACTTATTTTATTTTATTTACATCTTTAGTTTTAAACGGATTTACATTGTTTGATAATTATTTGTGATGAAAATTAAACGATTATTTTCATTTATCAAATGGAAATTATGTGGTTTTTACACTTTTTGATCAATTTTTATCACGCAATTTATTCGAGTAATTCGATTAATTTGATTTTGATAAATATGTCTGTAATTACTATTTCTATTATCAAAATCATTCGATTGATTAAATATTCGAATCATTCGTCCAGTTCCGAATATTTTGACGACGTTCCATGAGACAAATTGTTGCATATCAGCCCGGTCGAACACTCAGCATCAATGCTACAAGGTATATTATACTAAAAGCTAGTAGACCCTTTCGTACATCTCAAACCTTTCTATAAATCAAAGTTTCCAGAATGGATGTCCCCTAACTTAAAATCCTCATTAAAAAGAAAAAAGCAACCCATCGATTATTATTTAAGCTCACTAAAACAGCGATTGACTATAATATATTTTCACAACTTCGCTCTTCTTGCTAATTAGAAACAAAAGCGTAAAATAAACGACATATACAAGTATTATTCAATCTCGAATTAAGGATAATCCTAAATACTTTTGGTCATCGTTTGTAATAATACAAATTCACCTACAATTTCTCAAACAATGCATAATGATACTATCAGTGCCTTTAGACATATTTGCTTCTTCTATTTTTCTCTTCGGTGTATTCAACCTCTAATATCAACTCCTTACTCTGCTATAAAAGAAAAATCATAAGAATTCTCATTTTTACCCTCTAATTGTACCTTTACTCATGGAAACTCTAGACAGGTTATGTAACAATCGTAGTAGTTGTCCTGATGATATTGCTGCCATATTGTTTTACAATTGTCGAGAAATTTTACGTTATCCTTTCCAATCAATATTTAAGAGGTATTTATCGGAATGAGTGAATTCCCTTCAGTCTGGAAAATAAGCTAAATTACTCCAGTATTTAAGTCAGGTGACCCACCGACGATATCAAATCATCGCCCGATTTCTGGATTGCCATTTATCGGCAAACTTCTAGAATCAATGGTATCGGGAAAAATTAAATCACAAATAAACCCAGTAATTACTGAAGACCAATATGGTTTTATGATAGGACAATCTACGACTACTTAATAATAATAATAAATATTTATTTAGCAGACTTCAGCAAGGCTTATGATCGAGTTTATCATAAAATATTAATAAATACCTATATTACATAAAATAGGTTTCAATGAACTATTAATCTCATACTTACATTTGTCTCATAGTCGTCAGTTTGTATCATTATTTGGAGAAAATCGAATACGTTCGAGAATACCTCCGGAGTTCCCAATGAAGGTCATTTATCGACTATTCTTTTTAACATTTTAATTAATACAATTTTTTTATTAAAAAATGTAGAGTTCTCGTGTTTGCTGATGATATAAAGTTATTTTTAAATATCTCTTGTAAAGATGATTGCATAACACTTCAAGATGATTTAATTAAATTTAATTAATTGTTTGATTTAATTGGCTTATTTTTAAACCTTAATAAATGTTCTGGTTTGTCATTTTCAAAGTCACGAAATCCGATAACATATTACTATTATTCGGGTAGTAATGTAGTATCCTAATTAATCGAGTGGACATATTAAAGGACCCTGGCATAATTTATACATCAGATTTCAATAAATAACCATAGACAGATTGAGGCAGTGACGTGTAAGGTACTAAAAGTTTTGAGGTTTATTAGGCGTAATCCTTCAAGTTTTACCTCTTTAGATTGTTACATAGCATTGTATAATTTGTTGGACCGTTCAGTTATTGAACACAACTCAGTTTCTTGTTGTCCCTACTTATTAAAACATGAGAATCAACTTGAACACGTACAACACAGCTTTTGGTGTTTACATACTAAAAAATCCCACAATTATAAACTGTAAATGCAGTCCTTTGAGTCTTCAACCACTTGAAATTAAACGTAAATTAACCGATTTAAAATTTCTTAAATCACTACTATATGGATACATTGATTCCCCAAGATTGCTGTCAAAACTCACTTCCCTAGTCCCTCATCAAGCACCTGCAGCTCACAAATCAAATTTCATATTCTACACCACTAAACACGAACTACAGATCTAATTGGTAATAAAATAATTAGTTTGGATTCGGGTACTTTATTGATTATTTTAGTACATTATTATACAAAATTAATTTTATATGTAATTTGTTAAAGTTCAATGTAATATGCATCACTAATAATATTACTATATATTATAAAAATATTTGTTGTAAAATTGCCCGTTGGGGCATTTATTATTAATATAATAAAATAAAACGATTTATAATGTCGTACTTCTTTCATAGTATTTACAAAATGTGTCTTTTTGTAAGCACCCAGTGGTTTCCCATGTGTCCAATAACTTAAAAAGCCCCCGAAAATTATTTTTTAAATTATTATTCTTTATATCGGCATTAAATTAGCAATAGAAAAAGTATATTTGATCAGAAGAACAAGGACACCCCACTGAACTAGTTTCCCACGTTTTACCGAATAAAATTTGAATGACAAAATACATATAAATTCAATTTCTTTCACAATTTATATTTCATTTGGTTCGCAATGCATAATATAATATAACAGAATTCTTTATAGATATACTCGTATTATGCTACGTATAAAAAATATATTTTTTAAATTATCTAAGTACCTATATTTCATTGTTTAATATAAATACAACTAATAAGAATAATATGAAGTACATTTATGTATAATTATATTTACACAGGGTTACCAAAAAAGAAAAAAATGTGACAATTTTTAATAATATTATTATATCATATATTTAGGAGCTTTAAAACTCCAGCATGCATAATTGATATAATATACACGTTACACATAATATTATGTGTATTTTATATTTGCTAGGTATGGCCGAATGAAAAGTGAAAAGTAAAAATGTATTTTGAAAAAAAAAAATTGAAAGAAAACGAAATTAATTAGAAAAAATAACCACAGTCTCCATGTACAATGCACATCCATTAAACCACGGAGTGGGTAGGTATAATTTTAGTTAATTGCATGTGTGTGCCATTGCTTTATAGGTACACACGATTTTCAGAAACACAAATACATTTGGAAAAATTACTGGCTTCACGATATTTTATGGCATCTAATTATTTTGATGGGATAGTACATTTTCGGCATTATTTTTAAACGCGCGTATACTTTAGTTTTTGATTCTGAAATTGAATTTCTGCAGAAACAGTCGCCCATTGCCATTATATATATTACCTAATATATGTGGGCGAAAAAATAATAAACAAAATCGTAGAGGCTTGGATTCCATGTATAACACACTTTCCTTTTTGTCTCGCTACTGCAGATTACAGTGGATATAATATACAAACACGTAATAATGAAAAATAACAATTTTAATCGTGTACTATGTATACAGTATACACCACCGAGATAATTCTGTGAAATATAACTATAAAGTCCTACACGTTTTAAAATAATCGTGTCTGCCGCTATAATTATTATATTAACAGTATTTTTGCACACAATCTATACCTGCAGATATAATAAATTATGAGCTAATGAAACAATACAAATAAAATACATATAACAGCTTGACGACGAAAGAATTGACACTTCCTAAAGATTTTTGTATGTTTTTTTTTTTTTGTTATTAGTCTTATTTGATGTTCATTTAACAGTCTCTACACAATATTCGTTTCAGGCGTCTTGGAGGATTACCGGGAATTACATTAGTTGATAAGCTTTGGATCAAGAAGTTAAGAGTCTGGGTACCCAGGCGTGAGCGGAACTTTTTATAAAAAACTGTTTGCTTCTCCCTGAACGGTTTTTAGGTGCAGATCAGTGTGAAGGGTATGATTAGATATGTATGGAATTAAACTTAATTGAGCTTACAATATCAAAAAATAATCAACGAACACGTGCACATAAAATCTGTAAAACATACTATATAATACCGATTATATTAATTATAAGTACCTACCTATATTATCGCGGCACACGCTTAAAGTTATAAAATACTGTAATATTATTTGGTACGCCAAGAAAACGTTCGGTATTTTATGAAACGAATGCCTACACTGTTTACTTCGCGTGAACACACACACAAATTATCAATCGACATTTTCAATGAAGTTTATACAATACACCGCGAGACATCAAAGCCAATCGGGTCGATAATATTGCTAATATCGCAAGCCAAGCATTGTAATTTTACAAGTGTAAACAGTATCATCTCCGTTCTCTCATATACGTAAATACATAATATATAAGAGGGCAAATACTGTATGATATATACGTTGTCAAGTCAAAGATTTGCAATATATGTGACATTTGAATTTTATTCACTGTGTGTACTTTAACAATAATTGATGTGCATTTATTTTTTATTATTATTATTATTATTATTATTATTATTATTATTATTATTATTATTATTATTATTATTATTATTATTATTATATTATTATTATATTACACAACATAACTACATACATATTAATGATGCGATCACAAAACAGATTTAATACGGAATTTGATTTTCCGTATAAAAAAACTTAATAAAATAGTAAAACAGAAATTAAAAATAAATAAAATAATAACAAGAATATATCAGAGAAATATAAATAAAAAATAAAAACCATAAATTAATGCTCGTAAATAATAAATGTGTACATAATACCTATATGTGATATGTGAATATATAATCAAGCCAAAGAGCTAGTATTATGAAAAATGAAAATATACTAGTATATAGGAGTTGTTGTATTAAATGTGTTTATTTACTACCCGTTTCGACAAAAAGTTGTCATCAGGTATAAAGCGAAAAAGAAAAATACTGTAACAAAATAAAAAATAAAAATGAACAAATTATATAGAGAATATTATGAATACTACAATTAAAAGGCAAAGAGTTTAAAAATAAATAAATAAAAAACAGCAAAGAAATTGTCTACATAGTGAATTAAATTGTGAACAAATAGTGAATATATTTCTTCCAAAACTGAATTTTTATAAATATTATTATGGATATTTAAAATTTCTATGTCGTTATTAAAAATAATTGTATAATTATGTTCTAAAACATGTTTCACAAAAATTTTAATTCGGATTAGCTTTAATTTCATTTCAGAAGTATATTTTTATCTTATTTTTAAAAATTTAACTCAAAAGTAAAAAAGAAATTATTAAATATAAGGATTGGCTACTTTACGGCACAAACCAGTGTATTATTACAATTTTGAATTTAAAATCAATAAATAATGCTAAATCATCGGACTTAAAAAATCGATTGTGTAGAGGGACCAAGTGAATAATTATAGTTTACCGCAGTCCAGAATGTTTCAAAATGTGAAATATATGTACTCAAAAAACAAAATTTTTAATCCACATTTTCAAATAGATATAATACAGCTATATAATTAGAATGATACTAATTGATTACTTAAATTATTAATTAACCTTGTTTTAAAATTATTGAAGTCATCATACCTACGCGTGTTCCTCAACAGGAGCTAGCTTTTCTTAATGACAACACAAGCTTTGCTTAATGATGGTAGGCAAGACTAGAAATGTGTGTATAATATTGAACACGATTTTAAAATCTTCCTAAAAAAATAACTATTTATATAAAAAAAAACACCAAATATTACAAATTCAATTTTTAACCCAAAAACACTCAACATTTTTTGGACATTATATCCCGTATATTTACAAAATAGCACTTGTGTCAAATTTCTGATCTACATAGTTAGGAATAAACTTTTTGAACGTTCTTTTTACCAACGAAAGGATTACTGATCATGTAAAACTAAAAATAAAAAGCACATTTCATTTGGAAACCAATAAATATACCTCGCTTCACTCAGAACCTAAAACAACTGTATTTACATTTTACTCGTACAGTATAAATAATGTAAAAGTTTTATTCGTCTACATCGTATATCATGCATGTGATACAATATGTGAATATATACCATTGGACAGCATTTGTTCTTATAGAAATGCCCGTTGTCATCTGTATATATGACTAATGGTCGGTAGGTATGGTATTGTTTAAGAATTTATTATTTCCGTTTATTTTATGCCACAAAACCTCATCTAAAACTACAAAAACATGTATATTGATACATTATGTTCGTATCAAAAGTCATTTACCTACTTTAAATGTTATATAAGTAAAGTTCGAATAAAATTGTACGTATTTGTTCCGAGTCTACTCATTTAAACAGGACTAAGATAAATAATTACATTTCATAAAGATGCAGAGAGCAAAATTTTATTTTGCATAAAAATGAGTGTTTTTTGGTTTAAATATATTGTTGCTATATAATGCAACTTTCGCGGCTCGTTAAATAACCGATTTAAACAAAAATTGAAAAAATAATGTATGAAACTTTTTCTCTCTCTGTTAAACGGATTATTTTCTGATTTCATACATTTATCATTGTCAGATTGATATGTACCACACTATGAGCTAAGAACGTAACGGCGGACGGCCAGAAAAATAATGTGGACAAGTGGACTCGGAGTAAATAACATATTGTACTGTATCATAATATAATAACCATATAGTACTACAGTATTTCCAATCAACAAGTTTATACAATAAAATAAAATGACAAAGGACAATAATAATTGTATTTTTTTTTAATTGAAAAAACATTATGTTCAAACAACAATAAAGAGTTGTATTTTTTATTTTTATACAAAAATAGTCTCTAAGTTTATATTATACTTTTTAATTGACGCACGTTGATAAATAATTATTTTATTGTAGTACACTTTTCTCAAAATAAATGAGAATAAATAAATAAATGAATAATTTTTTTGTCTATGAGAATACTTAAAATTTTTCTTTTTTTTTTCTTTTAATACTTTCATAAATCTTCTGTTTTAAGAGAAAGTATTGCCGGTTTTAAACGACATAAAAATATATTTGAATTTAAAAAGAATACCTATTTTATAATGTTTTTTTACGCATAATATATTAATATGTATATAACGCAATAACAAGTCATGGTAATTTCACAATATAAAGTGGTCAACATTTAAATTCTATTTTAGGTACAGTTTATATTAATCGTACGCGTGACAAGTGAAGGGATGTTAATTTTGTTTTCATCACTAACGTTGAAAAAATTATAAACAAATCGGTAACTACATTAAAAGTTAAAACAATAATAATACCATGTTAATGCGTATACAGCGGTGTATTTACGGGGCAGTTCGGGTTAACCTCTCCTCCCCAGGACCCAAAGATCAATTAAAAATATTATTATTATATATATATATATATATATATTACTCGATTTATATTAAAGGTATTGGAAGCGAGTAATATTCTCCCTTTGTCTTGCACACACGAAACATAATAAAATAGACATTTCCTACTTCCAACGTATCGATCGATCTGGTGACGCGGTATAGGAATTCTAAAAACAGATTTAAATTCGCGGTGAATTTTACTATAGGTCGGCTCTCCCACTTTTTCCATTTATTTTTTTTTTTACCTTAAGATCTTCAAAAATTGAATGTTAGAATTTATTTTTAGTTTAATTAATTTTGGATTTTTATGAAAACAAAAAAAAAATGAATTAGAAATACGGGGAAGACGATCTCGAGTAGACTTCACGACGTGTTCAAATCTGTTCTCAAATTTCAAACGTTTACTCTTTGTCGACACTCTCGATACTCTTTATATACGCATATAATATGTATGTCATTATCAATAGCATAATAATAATTCTGATCAAAACCGCGATAATACCGTTCGAGGAGGAGTCTAATTTCGGATCCCTAGCGCTTCGACCGCTAAACAAATAATAAAAAAAAATCCAAATATATGCGGAAGCTAAAACTTGCTGGTCCGAATGGAGAAGCCATCAAAATATGATGCATTTAGGCTACCTGTGTAATTCAGTAATTTTCCCAAGCATTCGTATGTTTTAAAAGACGTTACACGTACACTGCCAATACGAACAGCTACCACAAAAAGAATGTTTTCAAATTTAAAAAGAGTGAAAACTTATTTGAGAAATACGTCGAAAGAAGTGAACAGTATGTTTTTATTCTTTGAAATTCAAAAATATTTTATATTCACAGCGCTGCAGATCGAACGGACCGACCGCGTTGTCGATATACCTACCGCGGTAACAGCTGCAGCAGAAGTGATCGTCGATGAATTAGGACAAAAAAAAAAAAAAAACCAAAGAAATTGGAAATTGTGTATTGTATCTTTTATAGAATATATATTTTTTATATAACCTCCTGATCCCATTGAAAATTGCTGCGCACGTCACTGGTTGTGTGAACGCAGTGGCGTCATTTGGTGAGGGGCGGGGTGGGCATTTGCCCCCCTGTTACAGTGGCCCGACATGGTTTGTGCCAATATGATGGAAATATAACAGTCATTCTAACCAAATCTGTAGTAATGATTAACGAGTTACGACTTATGAGTAATAATAAATCGCGTGGCAAACAGTGGATTAATGTTAAATTACTAATAAAATATTAAAAAGTACGCAGGTTATAACCACGATTTAAAGGCGATTAATTCGTGGTTACAATTTACCTACCGCGGTTCTGGATTTTTTTCGATAAATATATGGTTATCGTTACCTAATGGCAGTGCGTAAATTATTAACGTTAATTCGAAGAATGTACGATGTACGTTTGACGGTTGATCGTACGACCTGTATCGCGTACACGGCATAAACGAATTTGTTTAGCCGTTCTTTAACGTTGCGAACGTATGTTTTGTGTGTATACAATTTGTGAGTGGCAAGTGTAAAAAAAAAATAAAAATGAAAAAAGCTAAAGGTTGTGTGACCAAGACAGCGAGAAAGAGAGGAAAAGAACCGAACAATATGCTCAGAACTGGTCACAAAACGTCATTTCTAACATGCTTAATGTCACGACTAGGGAAACTTTATAACTTGAATCTCATATGTAGCTACTATATATAGTCATTTATGATACATTCATTGTAGCTGACAAAGTAATGAATTTCCTTTCCCCTTCCAAAAAAAAAAAATATATATATATATAAATATATATCGGGCGATTCGTGCCTGTGATAACGAAAATACCAGAATTATGTAAAACAAAAATCGTATTGAGCTAAATGTAAGTGGGAAATAGTTAAATGGTCCGGTAAAATCTTTTTTGCGGCTGCATCCCTTACTTTTAATATAGTCCCGATTGGCCTGCTCCGGTAACGGTACTTAATGTTGGTAAAAAAGAAGTCAACAATATCAGTATAGAGAAAGCCGTATATGTATTTGCTAAACTTAATTTAAAAATTGCCGGTTTCCACATATTTAAAATATAATACATTTTTTTAGAGCCTCGTGTTTATACAAAAGTCTTAAATATAAAATATAAATTTAAATATTATACGCTTTTCTTCTTTTTTTTTTTTTTTTGCTGCATTTGTCGTAATTCAAGATTTTTACGCATTACTTACCTATTGGTTTTCACAGGTAAAATAATCGATTATTTATTATTTTTTAGTTTTTAAATTGCTATTATTGGTTACCTATTACTATATGTATTTACGTTGATTGCTATTCATGATCTATGGAAAAAATTTAAAGCAGGATAATGGGTATCTATATATCTATTTTTATATGGCCTGGTGAAATTTCAAAATGGCCTGCTTGAAACTTCGCACACCCGAAAAAAAAAAAACTGAAATGACGCCTGCACTGCGTGTACGTCGTCGTCGAACGAGTTTATGGAATCGATTTTCCGGCAGTTGATTGGTTTTTTTTTTTTTGTTGTTTTGAGAAAATCGTTCGAAGTCAATTACCGCGTTGTCTTCACTGCGAGTACGCGCGTGATCATAGTGTGAAATGTAACGTTATACGCGGTTTTCCGCCACTGCGTCGTAGCTGCTGCTGATGCTGCTGATGCCCAGGAGTTTTATCCTTCGTAAGACACGGCGCAAACTTTATATTTTATTGTCTTACAGCACTATAGCAGCCTCTATTTATGCGGATATTTTTCGCTTTTTATATATTATACATTTCTTTCGGGTCTTTTCCTTTTTTCATTTTTTTTTTTTTTTTTTGTATATATTTGTTCGCGACGACGTTTCTCGTCGCATCGTTCAAAATCGCGCACACATTACACACAATCTATTAGGTACCTAAAACGTACACACGCGATACGTATTAATACGTGGTGTGTACTCGTATTTTGCAATGCTGGGCAAGTTAATGATTTTTTTTTAACCCAGTTAAGTTAATATAAAAAAAAAAATAGTAAAAGTTTAAAGTCAATAGTTTTTTTTTTTCATTATTTCAATAGTCATATTTTTTTTTTTTTTTTTTTGTGTAGCGGTCGCAGCGCTAGAGATCAGAAATCAGACCGCCTCCTCGAACGGTATTATGGCGGTTTTGATCAGAATTATTATGCTATTGATAAAGACATACGTATTATACGCGTATAGTAGGTATACACATTACACATCTATATACGTAAATAAATTATATAAATGTGAAATGAAAATCTTCGTCACGCATGTTCTCTAAAACTACTCATCCGATTATCTTGATTTTTTTTTTTTTTTAAATGAAGGAGTATATCGCGGAGCAGGTTTTAGGCGTAATTTCAATTCTATAAGTTAATTGCTTTAACTTATTTATAATTGTTTTTATTTTTGTTTGAATCTCCGAAAAGTGAAACTACCAGTCCGATTTGAAAAATCATTTCTGTATTCGATAGTCCAATTCCGATAGGTTATTTAATATCACACTACGGCCCACGACCCTTAGGAGCCGAGCAACAGAAGAAGAAAAAGAGTCGGAAAGAACGCTAAGCGAAAACGCGGGTGGGTGAGGTGACGCGGTGGGTCGGGAGCCGACAACGTCCACGATATCAGTTATTTAATGATGAAATAAGTTCTTAAAAAGTCGGTGAAGTTTTATTCGTCAGTCATAGATCGACTTGTTACCTTAGCTGAGCTAAAAAGGTGTAAATTAAAAGTAGGAAATGTATTGAATAACGAATTGAACGACACTTGAATTTTTTACGGGCAACAAGATGCACGGGGGCAATTAGTATACTCGTGTATATAAAATTCAAGTACCACTCACTCACTCATCGCTACTTCTCAATAAGTACAAAACTTATGAACTTTAAATTCGGAATGCTGGTTCCTCTAATGCTTTATAGATGTGCAATAAGAAAGGATTTTAAAAAAATGTTGCGTTTAAGTGGATTAATTATCATGTTCACCGCCAATTCGTAATGTGCGGCGGGCCGCGGGTTTCCAGATACCTGCGACCCGTCATCTTACTCGTCAATTACGTGTTTACTTATCATTTTAATGATGAAGATATGAATTGTTCCGAGAAGTTTATCGATGAAAATTATCTCGCGCATATATTCGTATATTCATATGTTATACGCCTAAATATATATATTATATCATGATTTGAATATATTGTGTATGTTCGTATCATATCATTATATAATGACTATAATATCTCTAAAGATTGAATTTGCAAGCTGCAATTGGTTATGTCAAAAACAATAATACACCTGTTATTTATTAAACATGAAAACGTTATTTATTTTTTCGTTTATAAAAATGTACAGGTACAGAGTAAGTAATATTCTATTTTACATATTATACTAATAACTGGGTAGTAAGTTTTATACAATATATTATAGTTAAAAAATATAAAAGATTAAATCAATAATTCACAACTAAACACAGCTTTTAATCGTATATGGATTATTATTAATCAAAACTAAAGAAACGTACACCTATAACTGCGTATATTTATTTATCGTCTCAATTTAAAAAAATGGACTAAAATATAAATTGTACTGTAATATTGATGAGCGAAAAAAAAGAAAAGTAACATAATATCGAATTATTAAATTGTTACGACAATAATAAGCAGAGCTACGGTTGCTTCTAAGGCCTCCGCGAAAAATGTTATGCCCCGGGCCCCGCAAACTGTAGGGACGGCTCTGGGGGTTAAACACCCAAACCCCCCTCCCGGCCCGCGTGTGTACGCCACGGCCACTGCACACAACACATTCATCAAAACTTACCCCGAGACGACAAACAGTGTATATGTTTGTGAATTAAAAATACATCACCACTACGCGTACACAGTTCGCAGCAATATATTTATATCCAACGGAATGTTAAATATTTCCTGAAAACGCTCGTGTATCGTGTATATTGAAGTAGTATTATTGTGTGTGTGTGTGTGTGTGTGTGTGTGTGTGTGTGTGTGAGAAAAGAGGAGAATTCCTTTGTTTTCTTTTTACTTCTGATCGCGCTGACAAGACGCCTTTCGTTTATTACTTTTTACCCCCTCCTCGTCCACCACCACCACTATCTATTCCCTAACTAAAACCGTATGAAATTAATGATAAAAAAAACGCAGTCGCTTCTATATACTGTCACACTGTATATATATATATATATATTGTTACATACAATATTGTGTATACTCGGTATGTGCGGTGTTATATTGTTGTAATGTATAAAATCGCGATGGGTCTTGGAACATTCGGCGTGAGTAGCGCGAGAGAAATCTTTTCGAATCCTCCTCCCCCCTATTCCGCAATACAATAATATCCGCGAATTTAATTTATTTAAAATTCAAATTTCCGTCGCTATTTTTTTGTTTTTTTTTTTTTTTTCGTATTTATTTTATCATTCGTTTTTAATATATTACCCTATTCTATTTACTCGGGAAAATTCAACGGTGACGCGATCCGCTGTCTGTGCAGTCTACGCGCCACTATAGCTATATGTGTGTGTGTGTGCGAGAGGCACGTGACGACTGTTGCATTCGTGACTGTTCGCAGCTTCGTTCGCTCTCATTCTGTGGAAAAAAAACGTAACAAATATTATTATCCCGGTATATTAACTACTGAACAAAAAAAATAATAATAATAATAATTTAAAACCCCTATTTTATTACCGTAATTGTCCATAATGCGTATTTAACACTAAACTGCAGCGAAATAACATTTGAATACGTTTAAAAACCGCGTTATTCTTCGTATATAGACCGCAATGACGCCAAAATGTTGAGTCCCATTTAAGGGACACCGGTGTTGGATGTAAACATTTTGAAATAGCAATATTTTTAATTTTATTCAATACAAAATGCTAGGACAGTGGCGTTCTCAGAAATTTTCAAAGGGGGGGGGAGGTTTGGATAATTTCTAAAAAAATATATGACCCCCTTTATTATGACATTTAATATTATTTTTAATATATTCAATACGAAAATAAAAAAATAATACAATTTTTATTTTTTATAATAAAAAAATCTAATTTTCTTGGCTTTTTTACCAGATCATCTGCCACTTCCTCGGCCGTTAATGGAACTCCTTCATGAATCGCTAGTCCCTCTGTTAATTTTATGGTCGATAAACCGAACAACCTTTCGATTATAACGTTTGTAAAGTTATACTTGAAATATTTTGGGAATAAAGAAGTTTCCAACTGGATTCGTCTTCGTAATAATATAACACACCGAATCCCCAGAATTTTCCGATCCCTAAACAAAGTTTTAACATTAAAACTTACGGCGTTTAATCGCGTCTGTCAGAGCACATATATCCTCTCCTCTCTTTCGTAAATAATAATTTTAAGAATCTGAAGGTGGCGTGCATTAAACAAACGCGTGTAGGTGTACACATTGACACTGCCTGGATTGTCGCTGCAGAGAACAGCGCGAAACATACAATATTTTATGATGTAATGCTAATAGAAAACGCGTATTAGACTAGACCAAATAACTCAAAACGTCTCGATGAACAATATTCTATTAGGTATAATTGTAAACACTTTTAAGCTTTTTTAATATATTCAACGATTCGTGATATTATAATAAACGTTTATGTTTACTATATATATATATATATATATATATATATATATATATATATATATAGTACTGTTGTCTATATCAGTGGTGTGCTAAAACTTATTTCTGATGAGGAGCAAAGATTAATAAATGGTATCACCCACCCCTTTAGGTATCACTCACCACCTGTAGTTGCGTCGTTTCAGATTTTTATGAGGAGGGTTGACCTACCTCATTCCAATTATCACCTTCAAAAATAATACAATATCAACACGCTTTTCACAAAATTGGTGATACAAAACTTTTTCGCCAAAACCGTGTAACTCGACCGGTGGCCATAAGAATAATACGAGAGCGAGAGAGAAAACTCCGAAATCGCTGTACAGTAATCTCGCACGGCCCTCGCGCTGCACTCAAACCGGCCGTCATTTAGTACTGCAGAACGAGGATCTCTAGCGAGATCCTTCGATCACATACTCAATTCTGACATCTAGCGTCTAATCATTATTAGTGTGTTGTGTGGTAGTAACCATAATTAAATGAAGTTTAATAACTACAAACTATGAACTAGTATATTATGATTGTCTGACACCTGAATGGCAGAGTGTATAGTATTACGATATTATAGTACCTACTAAATCCATTGCCTGATAGATACCTATTATCTAGTACCCACCCACCACCAGTTTTGAAGGAGCAATTGTTTCTAAATTACCCCTTCAACACGCCACTGGTCTATATCGAAATCTCGATTTCGTATTCGACAAAATAACGCCTCGATTTTTGATTACCGCGCCAACCTCCCCAGTCATTGCAAAAATTTGTCGTTTTCCATAAATACGAAAAAAATACACCCTTGGAATTTTTAAATTAAAAACTTATAGCTATGTATATGTTTCCGGGTTTGAAATATTTTTGAAACATTCGTGTAACACAATAATAATTATAATAATTGTTCAGTCGCGACTTGGCGCAATTCGACCAAATGCAAATCAGTAGGAGCATTATAGATATCGGATGCCGTATTTATAGACGTCTGGGGACTAACAAAGCTCTACTAATATTTTGATTCATGTGCCTATAGTGCCTACTATCAAATGTATATATATATACGCTATATTGTGTATCTGCAGTCAGCAGTGGCGTAATTAGAAATCGGTCTTGGCGGCGGTAAGGGGGTATACGCATTTCGTCAAAAAACACAAATAATAGTTTTATACTTATTCATTATTGGTTGTAATTAAGTACTTAGTTTTAATTTTTGGTGGATAGGACTTCTACTAAAATAGTGTAAGAAAAAAAAATGTACCTAATCATTCTTTAGCCAAATAAATAAATATAAGATTATCATTATATGTATATATGCACTATAATATAGTATAGTATATTAAGTGGTGGATCTAAGAGTCGATTTGGGGGGATTATTTTGAAAGGCAAGGGGGGGTAAAGACAATTAATATTATCAGACATTCAGACTGTATCGACACTGTACCAGTTAAAGTGCAACTGATAAGCTTTTTCCTCGGAGTTTTTATTTCGGTAATGTCTTAGAACAAATATGAAATTCCTTTACTAATAAGTAGATGACCTATTTTTTTTAAATCGTTTTTTCAGGGAAGGAAATCGCCAGGTAAATTAATGTCAATCGACCATTTAACCGTTATAAACTTTTTAGGTTTGTCGGCAAAATACAGAAAAAGTCGATGGCTTTTTTTTGTCTCATTAATTTTTTTGGAGAGGGGGGAATTTCCCCATTCTCCTCCCCCGTAGATCCGCCTCTGGACTATATTTGATATTTGTACGTTAATAAATCAATTTGTATAAAATACTGTTGTACGTTTATTAACGAATTATAGTAATAGTTTATTAACTTTTCTCGGTTTAAATAAATTAAATTCTTGATATTATTATCATTTAGAATATCCCCTCAGATCCAAATATCCAATTATATAATTTCCTTATAAACTGCCTACATGGCTTAATCATTTAATCGATTCTGCATTAAAAAAATATTTAGTTTTATTAGAATTATTTAAATTCTTATATTCATATAACATGTATATTATGTTTATTATTCGATATATATACACCTATCTTTTGCAATAGAAAATCTACATTATTCACCGTATTCACTATTTGAATATAATATACCTATACAAATGTACTTCAACCGTAGTATTTCTTTTGTATATTTTTACTCTTTTCAAAGTATAAAACACTCATTCCGATGTTATTTTTGTTGACACACGCAATGTACCTACGTAGAGCTTTAAGCAGGAAATATATCTTTTAACATAATGTGTACTTATAATTTTGTTTCGGTAATAGAATCGTTTGATACATCTGAAGAATAAAATTTAGAAAATTCTCTAGTCCTTTGTATAAGAGATTAATTTAATCCGAACACTGTATAATATGTAAATGAAGTATAAATCAACATACCGATTGGAGGATTCAATGATATATTATTACGCATTACAAATAAATTACGATTAAAAATATATTTTCGCGATAAAAACATTGTCTTCCGTGATCGACAAAGCATAGTAATAATAATAATAATAATAATATAATAATAATTGTATATTGTAAAATCACAACATTTTTACAAAGGTGCAAAATAACAGATTCGACTCTATCGCGTGATTGAAACTACTCGGGTAAAAAACAATAAATTTTACAAAATGCAGAACACGATACCCAAATTCTCCTTCACAATAACGCCACTGTTATGTGTACCTACTCATATTATATATAATATTGTATCAGTAAAACAAAAAACACTTATTTATTGCAAATAGTAATAAATTATTCACTGTTATATATACTAAATACTAACACAAACAAATTCCATTAAAAAACCCTACGCATTTACATCTTTACATTGAAATGTTCAATGGCGTATTCAGTATTTAGTGTGGCTGGGGAAGAAACAATTGCCCTGAAACGACATATACTGAGCGCCAAAACAATTTTTTATACTATGAAAATTTAGGTAGGTACTTAAAGAGAAATATGGTGTGAAAAAGTTTACATTTGAACGAAAAAAAGGTGTCTAGTGAGTAGTGGTGAAAATGTTAGGTACATTTCAAGAAATGAATTAATTCATTAAAAATAAATACTTACATGTTACATTGTTATAATGGATCCTTTGCTTGTCGAATTAAAAAGAAAAAGAAAAATACTTACGCTACGATTAATTTAAATTTTGATTTTTTTGATTCATCTAACTAAATTGCCGTCGAATTACCTAAGTGAACAATCAACAAGCTAAACAATTACAATAATTCCTTGAGGACCTCGGTCCATCTCTTCCAAAACGAATTTATATCCATTTTCGCGGTCATTTATCTGAATTAATGAAACATTGTCTATCCATGACTAGTTACCGACTTGTACGAAGTAATTAAAGATCCTAATATACCTGGGGGTCTGTTTTGTACTCCGTACGAACGGTTTCCGTATTCAAATACGTACAAAAATCACACGAACAATATGGGTAGGTATTCCCATACGAAAATCGTTCGTACGGAGTACAAAATAGACACCCTGGTTAGGGTTGCCAACCGTCCTACATTGGACAGGTCAGTCCTACATTTATTTGATTTGCCCTACGGCCAAAAACGCTTTAAACTTTATGTAGGACAAATCTACATTTCAACAAATAGACCTTATAATTTTCAAAAGAATACCATGGCCAGCGGAAGAGGGAAGGTCTGGGATTCAATTATTAAATTAGTAATAGGGTTGATGACTTTTTTTATTTGCATCCCTGGAGTCAGAGCTTCGCAAAATCTAATACCGGAACTATCCTATATTTTACATTTTAATAGTTGGCAACCCTACCCTACCCCTGGTGTATGTGCGGTACCTAAAATCCATGTATGGAAATTGCTAGTATGTAGGTACATAGTTGGTGGTAAGTTCTGAGAACGAGAGTAAGGTAAAATTATAGATCATAGTGGTGTTGTTCATAAGTGTAAAAATTGGAGGAAGGCAGGCAAACGAATTTTATGAAAAGAGATTCGTTTTCGCTGAACCATAAAGATATAACAAATTTTTAGGGGATTATGTATTGGGGGGGATAAGTTTCTAGCCTCCGTAATTGCGCCAATAATATTATTGGAAAGTAAGCGCCACTTTATTTCGTACTTAAGACACCAAAATCCTATAAACGCCACTGGAAATGTTAATCCATAAGTTGTTTTTCATGTACCTAATGTTACATAATTATAATAAACTGAGCTTTGCTTGGAATTGTTTTTTTTTAAGTGCAATAATAATTGTCATTGCTTCCAAATTTAAAACAGGTAGGTAACACAACTCTAAAAAACTACCTGGTTTTTGGGCAGTGATCTACACTATGACATCCAGTGCACAATGTAATTAATATTTATAAAGAATACTATTTTTATATTGAACATGATCAATAAATGGACAAAAGAACAATACTCTGTAGAATTATGAAGAAAACACATTTGATATTACGACATAGGTATTAAATCGATGGTTGAAGGACAAGTGCTGTCACCCACAAAAACATAATTGTACAGGAGACATTTAAAACATAATACCTACACATGTATTTTTCAACTATGTTACACATTATGTTATGTTACAATAATGGGAAATCAATTCATTTTGGAATTAAATGTTAAAAATAATTATTTATCTCATTAAATCTTTTTTTTTACGATCTAGTCATAGTTTTTTTCACCATAATATTTTACATTTTAATACAATATAAATTTAATAATACAATTTAACAAAATAATTTGTAATACTGGGATTACAATATTTGGATCAATAATTGTTTTATTAAAATATTGTGCCCATTTATCATTTTACATTTTTCCACAATAGGTAAATAAATGTTTTAAATAAATTAAAAATTTTTGTTAATACATAAAAATTTAAGTTACCTAATTTATAGCAAAAATTTAAAATAATAATAATAATGATATAAATATTAATTAAAAGTCATTTACAATGATGTATACATATTTCATGTTGTCATTGCATATTTTTACATGAACATTAGCATTGAGCGTTAATATTTAATCAACTATTATTTAGTGATTCTGATGTACATTTTTTAAACAAACTAACAATAATCATCTATGAATAATTTTCTGTAATTTTAGTATTTTTTGAGTTTTAATATTCCTCACTTTTTAAAAATAATTTTGACAAAAAAATTTTTATATCTATAAAACATATATTATTTCTATACACAGTTCTCTTTTACCAATAATTTTGAAAACGCATACAATGTATTGACTGCCTTCAATCGTAAATAAGAATAATTTATATTCGTGGTATAATCTTGATTATATTTTGAAATAATATTAATTTATCACGGGGAAAAAACAAAGGAAATGTAACACGATATGAGAGTAGATGATCACAAGGTGCCACAAAAAAAAAAAAATACAGAGTTGGTTTTTATCAAATTGGTTTACGATGATAAAGTAAAAAAAAAAATATATATATAAATACAATTTTAATGTAAAAAAATTATTGTGCGTTACAAAAACACATACCTGTATAGTGTATTATTATACTTATTATACATCAAACATTAGGTTGTAATCTCATTTTCGACAAAACTGGGAGTTATGACATTTGACCTTCCAACCATCGAAATGATATATTAAAACCAGAAATAATAATAATAATAACTTGTAAATATATTTACATTATCAATATTACTTTTCAATATTTGTTTAATGTAATGCACAGCTCATAATCATTTTATAGAAAATTAACATTTATCACAAAAATTATTTAAAGTATAAGCTATCAGAAATATAAAAAAAAAAATAAAATCAACCCTTTTCTTACAATTTATCTTCACAGTAACAAATATAGTGTCAGATTTTTTGGGGCTTAAATAAAAATTAATTTAGTTGCCATTTTTAAAAACAAAAATAAACATTTAAAAATCCCCAAATTATTTGACACTGAATAGAAAATACTTTAATAAAAATATATGTTTAAGTAATTTTATACAGTAACAAAAACAAAACTGATAAATTAAACAATAAGTTCAAAACATTTGACAAGTGATCTATAATTCTAATAGACTAAAAATTTGATCATTATTAGAGCCCAAATTAGATAAAAATGAATCAGTCACATCCTTGGGTAAATAAAGCATGTTCACATTAAATGCAGTCTCAATATTATCTTTGGCTGTTGTATCATTTTTGGTTATGAAATTGATTACCTTCACTCTACGACCAAAACAGCCGACGATCTTACGTATATAATTTTTTGAACTTTTAGGAAGATCATAATTTATAACCAACATTACATCTGAAAAATCTTCACCCTTCAGTAATTCAGTAGTAATCAACATTCTACTGATACCAGATCGAAACTGTCGCAATATGAGTCGACGCTGACTAATATCCATTTCATTGTGTACAACAGACACTGTGTATGTTTTAAGACGCATTTTTTCAGCTATCTCCAGAGATCTATCCCATGAATCACAATAAACAACAGTTTGTGTTAATTTTAATATTTCGTAAAGTTCACAAATGGCATCAAATTTCCATTCTTCAGATAAATTAACATAGTACTGAATTATATCTATATACATATAAACAAATACAAAAAACAATATTGTTATTGATGACTTCAAACCGTAGATAAAAAAATAAATAAAACAATTAATACACACCATTTAAAGATGGTTTTTCATCTGGAACTACAATGTATTCAGGATTCTGCATTATGTCCGAAAATTGATCTATAATCTCTTCTAATTTAGATGTTGACAAAATAATTAATTGACGGTCATTATTGAGAAACAATAATATGTGTCTAATTTGATTAAAAAATCCACTACAGTTAAACATTTCGTCTGCATCATCAATTATGAGTATTTTTATAAAATGTTTACATAGTGAGCTGCAATTGATCATGTCAAACAAGCTACGAGGTGTACTGATCACTACATGAGGAACCGGTGAAACTTTACGAGGAACATCAAAACCACCTATGCGTGTGGACACATTTAAAAATTTCCCGAGTGATTTAATCGTCTATAACAAATTTCAAAAATTTTAAAACATACTGAAATTATAAATACAACTAGATTCAACAATTGATTACATACCTTCTGAGCGGACAATGCCAATTCTAATGTTGGAACTAAAACAACAGCTTGACATTCATTGAGATTTGTATCAATCATTTGTAATAAAGAAATGAAGGACACGGTTGATTTTCCAATACACGGATATGAATGAAAAATAATGTCCCGTCTATTTATACAAAACGACATGAATTTCAACTGCAAGGTCATCAACTCCCGAATGCCATGCCGATGGATACCATTTAATAATTCAACATTCAAATCCGTAATACTGAATTTGTCTATGCAACATCTAGATTTTTCATCATCATTACTAGAAGATGGTTTAACATTAACATCAATTAGTTTATCACTGCATTCCCTCGATACGAGAAGATCTTCAGTGTTTAATATCGATGATTTAATTACAAAATCAACTTTTGAAGTATTAATCGAACAAACCGGTTTATGAATTTCATTTTTATCATTTTGATCCACAACATTACAAACATTTTCGTAACTCTTTATTTCACTAATGTCTTTTGATTCAAACTGATGGTTACACAACTGATCATTCTGAATACAAACATCTGCTTCTGTATTTACTTTTGTTATTATTTTACCCTAAGACGAAATTATTGATTATTATAATATAAAAATACAATGAAAATAGTAAATAATACTTTTTGTGATTCAGCAGTTGCTTGACCTTTCTCAACAAACGATTCATTTTCAATAGGAATATCAAGCGATTCATTTGTATCAACTTTCACCCATGAATTATTGATACATTTTAGTACATTATTATGTTTCTCATTATCTAATTGTCTTATTCCAGCATCAAATGATTTGTGACATGGTTGGTGATGATCTTTATGCGTAGTTGTTTCCCCTGTGTCACATTCCAATTTAATTTCACTCTATATAACATTAAAAACATACATAATCATGACAAGTACATTATTTATTTCCAACGTTATAAAATAACATTTCATATGAATATAATATGTTACTATTAAGACTAGTGAAATAATATATACTAACGTTTTCATCGCATTTTGAGATGTCTTTTTTGTTTACGACATCATACATCTCTAAAAGTTGTTCACTCTTACTACTTGCATTCATTAATGTAACAGAGTCTTTGGTTACAGACTGTACACGATGATCAACGTCTTTAATTTGATCGTTCTCATTTGATAAAAATCCACTAGCTCCAATGTTTGAAATAAACGATTCATTTAATGACAAATGTACACTAGCTGCCATCTGTAACGCTTCAGCATACATGACTTTGTGATTAACAGATGTTTCTGTATCATCACAAACTTCTCCGTCGGAAACGACATCATACTCTGATAAAACCACAATACTCTCTTCTGAGCTAACATCACTTGCAGAATCCAATGTTTCAATGGCACATCCACTGTTTACAATCAAGTCTGAACTTTCCGTATCTTTTCGTTCCACATCAACAGAATCATCATTCGATACTGTGGACACCATAAATTGCTTTTGCAATGTTTGTTTTAAATACTCTAGTGGTTTAACATCTGCCTGCAGCTTAGTAATCACATTCTCTAAAGACTTCAATAATTTTTGTTTATTTTCCAGTTCAAAAATTTTCCGTTTTATTTTTTCTAATGACAAACATTCGCATAACACAGAAAGATTGTTTTTTAATAGTTTATTCTCAGCAAACAACTCCTCGATCTTTTCTTGTAGTTGCCTTTGCTTTTTCACATATTTTTCAATTTCAGAATCCATTATTTCGTCATTTGATTATTTGTTATTATTAGCCATTCCGTCTGACATTTTTTTTCTGAAAAAAAAAAATATATATATTATATATATTAATTATAATAATTTTATAATTAAATACTTAATACCCTTTTGAACATTAACTTTGAAGCGCTACATATTTTTCTAACTTACCCTCTAATAACAATTGTAAACGGTATTGTGCAAGATTATAATGGCTAATATATGATACTTAAATTCGCGTTTCTAAACTTAATTTCAATATAACTTAATTTAACTCTATACTTAATTTCAAAAGAATTTTATAAAATCCTGTTCCTACAGTCTATTTTGTCTAAACCATCATCAATAACACACGAATAATTATTAATGATCTTATCGGAGTACAAATATTCGAGGCCATAAAAAAAAAAAGTATACAATTACCCACCGTCTACTGAGTAATATGCAATATACATTAATGTATTACGAAAAAAAACGACATTAATTTCTCATAAATTATAGGTAATCCGTAACATTTCAAATTACTGCATATACCATTATAGAAAAAAAAAAAATTACTGTAATACCAGGTGGATTAACTTTGACAAATTGCCGTTATAACTCAAAGCTTTTTCAACATACACGACGGTTATCATCGTGGACTCGAACGAAAACAATTCAACGAAACCACGTCTTAACCGTATCGCGCAATACGATTCGTTCGTGTGCCACAGAGTAAAAAAGCGTACTCACATAATATAATGACTTCAAAACAATAACGATATCGTCATGAGAGATTCTCGACAATATTATTTACCTAATAATACGTCAGGTATTAACATTGAAATGTCTTTTTTCTCCCCCCAAAAGGAAACGGCGAAAACGTTCGTACACGAATAAAAATAAACCGACGACGAAAGAATATCGCGCAAGACCCGTCGAATATTCAAAACTACACGTTTAATATTAGTGTAATAATTGATAAATAAATATTTACCCCGACTCCGGCGGATGGACATCGGTTTTCTCTTCTGCGTAGTTTTCTCCATAGAACAGAGCGGTTTTGTCCAATAATTCCAATCGTTACAGTCGTCGTTTGTTAAAAAAAAAAGCCAACGAGATTACCGATTGATAACGACCGAAGTTTGATAACACGACCGAACAGCTGTTTCCATACCGACCTCTGCTGCA
Organism: Slavum lentiscoides; assembly: GCA_032441835.1. Classification (NCBI taxonomy): domain Eukaryota; kingdom Metazoa; phylum Arthropoda; class Insecta; order Hemiptera; family Aphididae; genus Slavum; species Slavum lentiscoides. The sequence continues at coordinate 34,007,331 of CM063706.1, read as the reverse complement.
TACACGCCTGCCGTACGTACGGAAGTTACAGGTGTGGGTATTGAAGTTTTTTATGTACGACGCAAATAAAGGACAATAATATATAATTGTTATAAATAAAAAAAAAAGAAAATTCGTGTAATCGTTGTACACCGTTTGACGCTTACTCTTCACTTGTTTGTGGATCGTTGAGTAGCCGTGCACGTGGACTTGGTCTGTGTTCGCGTAGGTACGTATAAACCATAAAATTTGATCGTTGTCACTGCGCGTGTAAGTATTGGAAGTTGCCACTGTTCCTCGGTCGTAACGACAAGTAAACTGACGATTATCGAACGATCTACCTACAAAACGATTCGATTACCACCCGGTGTGTCCTATTACATAATAAAAAACGCGCACCTAATAATTAAATGAATAATATTTATGTATACTGTTTTACTCGTGTAAATCGTAAGCGCATAATATTTTTTATGTATGGAACGAACTCCGTATCTCGAACTGGCCCTCATAAATACGTAGACGTTAAAAGGAAAATAGAAGACTGGGGTGGAATGGAGAAGAGTCGTGGGAATACCAGTCGGAAGACCGCAAAACCTAAAGAATATTAATTATAGTAAAAAAAAATAAAAATTACAATAAAACACGTATAATATAGTCACAAACACCGAACACGTGATACGTACGGTGGTTACTTGGCACCCGTTTCGCGGTCTAGGACGTCTCGCCGCCAGACACGATTGCGTAATATGATTTAATAAAAAAAACGCTTATTCTAAGTGATTTTTTTTAAAAATACCTCTCGATTCGTTTATGAGAAACCACCCAAAGGTACCGTAAACGAAATAGAAATATCATGTTCTGTTATGCAAAATTCGGAAATTATTTTCTGATCTACACCGTTTTGGAACGGTGGCGACTTGATGTCCGGGTCCGTCTGTTTCATAAGTCTCGGATTTCGTCTCGAGAAACTTGGTAAAACAGACGTTCCGGTCGATCTACATAATAGTACGATAAGAAATCTGATTCCGTCGTGAAGTCTCGTTGAGATCGACTTCATCACGTTTTTCTTTTCTTTTTTTGTTACTCTCTTAAAACCCTCCGAAATCGAACAAATTTAAACCTGAAAAGAAATCGCGCTAATGCTTACTGGGGATTTTTAAAAATCTTCAAATAAAAAAAAAAGTGTAAAAATCGATGCGTGTACAGTAAAATTCGCGACGAATTCAAATCTGTTTATAGAATACTTGTCGCTATAATAAAATAGGAAACGTCAGTTTCACGTGTGCTATAGATAAAAATCCTCGCTACCAAACCCATTTTAATCGATTAATGGAATTATTTATAAAATATTAATTAACCAACATACTAGAGTACTAGACATTTTCCTCGACTTTAAAACGTTTTTACAATTATTTGGCGGTTAAACAAATTGGTCTTTTACCCGAATTCCGAAAACGAATACAGTATTGATAATCGGTAAATCGGCTACTACTGATCTATCGAATCTACTATCTAATGTACTTGAAACTATAGTTTGCAGTATATATTCGTACAAACACAGAGAGTACGAGGGCAAAAATAAAAAAAATTGACGAAAGTTCGCAAAACAATAACGGATCGAATTTAACCTGTCCAAAAATTGAAATATTGACGTTTTATCACAGATCAGATGAATATTCGTCTGATCAGAGGTTCAATTATTATTCGGTTAGTCAATAACAGTTCGATTGCAATGTACGGCGTACAAATAATTCATCACATAATAATTATGCGATTATTACTAATATTATTATTATTATTGCTGAAAGTAAATAATTTATACTTATTATTGAGAAGAGACAAAAAAACACGTCGCATTCTTATCTTCGCAATAACATGATGTTTACGCCGCGGTTGAAGCATAATAATATTACTCTATGGATTATTATCTCAAGCTCAACCATAGACATATAAACTAGTTTATGATCTCAACAACAAAATGTGTGTCTGTGGAAAACGTTCAATCCGCGATATTCGTGCGCGGCGTTTAACGCCAGTCATTATAAATGTGGTCAACCTGCGCGTATTATCTACAGTAAGAAAAATATAAATATTCCGTTCAAATGTGTCCAGAAATCTAAATAAAAACCACCTATAATACAATACTGTAGCCATGTAGGTTGGTCAATTGGTTTCATGACTCGTAATAAAGTGTCGAATGACTAATCGTGTTTACTGTGTGATTCGTGTTGTTTTCTTGTTCATAGCGAGACAAAGCCGAGCTCGTTTTTGCGCGTGAATCAGTGGAAATCCGAATGTCTACGTCGAAGGTCCAGTCGTCGGCATTCGATCGTTTTCGTCAGTGAATTATCGTGTTCAGCAGTGGTGCTCTGTACGGAAGTCTACATGTAAAAACGTCTTAACCACGTCTTGTGAGTATACTGGGAGGTATTGGTATTATTTTCAGAAAAAAACGTTTAAACCGATACGTTAAAATATTCATCGGTCACATTGCCTGCTTATAATTCAAATGCACTTGTACGGCGTGTAAAATTGGAATAATAACATTGATAGTATTATAATGTTACAATGTTTTGTGTATCGGCGAAGTCTCAAGTGTCAAAAATATCGGCCGCAACGTGTCGATTTTAAAGTTTTTCAATAAACGTGGGACTGACGCCTTAACGCGGCGATCGTCTCCTCTATTGGACACTATTATTAATTACTCATTAGTATTATCAATGATATTATTTCTCAAATGCTCGTGTTTTTCAAGTCAGCGTTGTTAGTCCGAATTGGAACAGTATTTATCTATATTTAACTAAATTATAGCTTTTATATTTTAACATTGGAAAACGTTTTCCACTTAGGTAACTCTATTTGTTGTGAATTAGATTAGCAACATATTATAATAATCGTCTGTGTATTCATTGGAAGGTGTGTAACAGCGGTGTAATGTCAATTTATTTACAGCGTGTATATTTTTTTAAAGATAATGTGGAGGTATATGCATGTCGATTTGCATCATAGACCCACTGAGATAGATAACAATATACTGGAATGTGGACTCCTTATGTTATTAATGCAATAAAAATGAGCGGTTTCCACACACAACCCCCCACCACCACCACCACCACCACTGTATAGCAGCACCCTGTTCGGCTATTAGATTTACATTATGAAAATCGTTGATATTTTATCTTGGATATAAACAATCGTAATGGTTTGTATTTGGTATCAAAAGTTTGTCATGATGTGAATTTTAAAATTATGTACTTTACAACAACCAAAATAATTGACAATACAAACATTTATATTGTATTAAATCAATCTTAGTGTCCAACAACAAGACATTATTATTATTATTATTAAATACTGAATAGGTGCATATTTATAAATAATTCTATGTCAAAGATTAAAATGATTAAAATAGTTAATACCCCAGTTAATACATATTGTACTATATATTTTATAATATATAATTTAATAAATATAAATATAATTTAAGATATTTTAATATTCTCTCTGAGATTTATCATCCGAATGATGACAAGACAACCATTTTAAACTAAAATATTATTAAAAAGAAAACACAAAAAGAAATGAGTATAGCGAATATCTTAAGAGTCAGTTAAATAAATACAAAACATATATTAATACCAAACAAAATTTATTGCCATACAGGAATAGGAGTAACATACGCTGGATCGTTTTATGGAATCCACACTCCAGTATATTGTAACACTTATCTACTTCAGTGCATAGACCCATATATGTATAATAATTCTTATGGAATTTAATCTCTGATAATATTTTTTTTTTTTCGAACAAGTACATGATAATAAATTATATTATGTGGGTATGCATATAATATTGTTAGAAATTATTAGTTATTATTTTTGTAGATATAATTCCTCTGTCAACAGCTTGTCAACTGCTCTGTATGAACCATGATCTGGCAATGAATAACATGTTATGTAACAAACTAAGTTCAAAACCTATGATGAAAAACAAATTAAATATTTATCAATACAAATTTCCTTTCGTTTTATTAATCAAATGGAACTTCAAGTTTAAAAAAGTTGATAATACTGAAAATCCTATAGAAATTACTATAAACTGTATTTTTAAAAAGTAATATTTGAACTTTTACAAATAATAATAAAACCCAAAACTAAAAAAATTTATATTAAAAATATCCGTGTTTAATTTTTTTTTAAGTATGAATACTGCGTCCACAAAGAGAGCGCAACTTGCTCGCGCACGGAAATGAACCAGCTCCGCCATTATACCAGCAACGGCAGCAACATGCCCGACCTGTAGTGGTGCGTAGTGCGGCGTGCGGGCTAGTAGAGTGGTGGGAATGCGCAGTAATAGACGAGTTTTGGTCACCATCCAGTTGCGTTCTCTTGGTGGACACAGTGTAATAATAAATAGTAATATTTGAAATGGAGTAAGAATAAAAATGTTTGAATAAAAAACACATCTTGAGTGCGGTGAGAAAAATTTTTTCCAATTAAATATTTCTTTAAAATGCATAAACTCATAAATATTTTAATGTTTTGTTATAATTTGTACAACATTTTATGACAAATCATAAACAAATGTAATCATTCTCGAATTAAGATTAATATAAAGTATAATTTTATTGTAAATAGTAAAGTACTTACTTATCTACCTATATAACTTACCTAACCTGTTTATTCTTTTCGTATTATATTTTATCTTATTAAACCTTTAGCGAGTGGATTGTTTTTACAATTATTAAAATATAAATACAATGCAAGACATCATTTGATGTCCTTTGTATTTGTATGAAAATAGACTTTTAAGGTGAATTAAGAAATGGCATAATTAAAGGTATCATTGAGAAAAATATTATTATTTTTTATTAATAAGATACCTGTCGATAAAGGTTTTACTGTAATGTATGATATTATAATAAGGTATTTTCATAAGAATGTTATAAGTAAATTACTTGTAAAAATAAAATTGTTGCTTTTCTCATTACAGTTTAAATTCAGGCATTAATATTATTTATAATACAATTAAATTTAATATTATTTATATTTATTATTATTTTCTTTTTCTTTTTAGAATTTTAAATTCTGTATTTAAAAATATATACAGAGTTCAAGATGTCGGAATCAAATGACCAAAGCGATCTATTAAAGCAGTTGGAAAAGTTGCGCCTTGAAAAAGAGTTATTGGAAAAACACGTTTTTGTGCTCAATGATTGTTTGTCTGTTGAAGAATTGAAAAATAAGATATCTGATCTTGAAAGAAAGAAAGAAATGCTAATTTCAATAGAAGACGTGATTGGGAGACTACGCGCTGAGATTGAGCCATTGAATTATTTGAAATCTGTTTTGGAAAATAAATTAGTAGCTGAGGATCAGTCGAATAAAATAGAAAATTCTGAATTTGGTATGAATTTTTTTAAAACATCTGCGGGTGGTAAATATTCACAGTCTCCAAATGCACAAAGCGTTCTTACTGATTCGATCAAAACAAATTCAGTATCATCACAGAAACTGAATATCAAAAACTTGGGAACAATTGAAACGCCTAAATCTAATACAGGATCAATTGTGAATGATGGTAGCCTTGATGAATGTATGCAACTTTTGGATCAATATGATATAGTAACTGAACAAGAAATGTTAAACTTTTCAGAACAGGTCAGAGTGGTAAGAAACATTTTTAAATTCTGAATTTACAATTTGATATTTTGTATGTATAGAAGCATTCAAAAACCCCAAGTGTCAACCAAGAACCCACTACGTCCTTCGTGAATTATATTGACAATAAAATACAAGATGACCAAATAATTTCAACAAGCAATGTTGATGTTGAAGACATTGTGCAATTGAAAAATGAAGAAAATAATTCACCTGTAAAAGTAAAATATTGTTATTAACAACTGTTTTAAAAATAAATGTTATATTGATATTTTAGACATGAATATATTTACTTTATAGAAAAATGCTGGGCCAAGTCTAGATAATTCAGTTACTCGTGACATTGCAAATTCGAACAATTGCAGTAGCCAACTTTGTGAAGCTAGTACATCGCAACCATTTGAAAATAAAGAAAAATCAAGTTCCCCTTTTGATGAGTATTTATTACCTGTACAGACATCATTTCAGGAAAACGAAATACATAAGCGAATATTTTCTACTGAAGTTAGTATATATTATATATATTTGTCATAATATATTATAATGAAATCAAGGTATAGTTATGCCGCCCCTGCCATTGGCCACAAGTTTTTTTTCAGAAAGTAAACACATTAATTTTCTATAAAATACACATTTAAAACAAAATATATTTGAATACGCAAAAAATAACCAACAACAGTTTCAATCTAAAAAATAATAATCAATATCAAAAATATTTTGCATTTAATTATTTACAATAAATTGCTTTAATGACAATGGAAATAGTCATGTATAATTTGAAATAGCATTTGATTTTATATAGTTCCGTTTTTAATTATGACATTTTTATTTTTAGGAACGTAATTTAAAGAAAGCTATTATTAATGACTACAAAAATTCAAGCCAGAAACTTGATGCGACTACTAGTAAATCAGATAACAAATCTAATATTGGAGACCTGTCAATGCTTATACAACAACTGTTGAAAAATCCGATTATGCAATCTGATTCTGTTCGTGCGTGTGTATGTATATATAACAGTAAATCTATATTTAAATCCAAAGATAAATAAATTAAAACTTAAATTTACATAACGTAAACAAAAATTATTAGAATAAATGTATTATAACTTATATATATATAGTAGGCGTCTTTTTTTCTTTTCAATTCATAAAATATGATTACACAAATTAAATCATTTTAATTTATCTTGGATTCATAATATTAATAATGTGTTTGTTTTTCTACTAAAAATAGGTTGAAGACAAATCAAATGAATCTGTAACAGGTGATAGTACAGTTGTATCATCGAATATGGAGGAGCACATTAATGAAACGCCAGATAAGGAAATTGATTTAATAGCGTTACAAAACGTAGTGAGTAAATTCTTAAATAGATAGAAAAAAATGTTATTACTAAACATTTTAAAAAACTACAAAATTTATATTTATTTTTCTTTAATAGACACCAAATTTAATTAATGAACCTGCTGGAGCTGAATCAAATCTACTACAAAGTTCATCTAATGCCAATGATTCAGAAATAAATATCAAAAGCTTTAATGATATGAATTTAAAAATTGAAGTTTTGCGTGGTATTTACTCATTAGGTTTTGTCACTCCAACTTCCTTACAACAACGTGTTATTATGCACTGTTTGAGGGGTTGTGATGTCATTGTTTATTCTGGACCAAACTATGGCAGAACAATGACATTTACCATACCATTACTGCAACGGATCAATACAAATTTAAATGAATGTCAGGCTTTAATACTAGTACCTAATCGGAACCTTGCTGTACATATCCAAGAGGTATATTCTATATTATAACATAATTAGTGTTATTGTTTCATTCCTGTTATTTTTCTTTTTGCTTTCGTAATATAGACCATAATGAATGTTGGGAATTTCTTGGACGTTAATGTATGTATTGGTGGCGACAATGTTCCAAAAAAACTATCTGTTGTTCCACATATTGTAGTTGGTACACCAGCCGGAATAACCAGTATGATTGAATGCAATTCTCTACTCACTGGATGCATTCATACTGTTGTAATTAACAAAGTTGATATGATGTTAACTCATAACTATACAAAATTAATCACAGAAATATTGGATAAACTAGTCAAGACCAAACAAGTCACTGTGCTGACTTCGGACAAACTTGATCGTGTATTAGACATTTATATGGATTTATTGCGTGATCCAGCGGTTATTATTAATAGTAAATTCATAGAAGATGAAAACAAGGTTTCGCCTACAAGTATGTCATTTTAAACAATTTTTTAAAGGTATTAAAATGTATACATGTTGTTATATCCATGACACTTCTCTTTAATAAATATTAAATGATGTCAAAGTAGAGCTGTAGGGTTAAACTGATTATATATATTTAAATCCGTCTTATAGTCACTTTTAAATTAAAATAGCAAACTTAGTTTATAATGTATTTTTATTACTATTGAATTTAACATCAGAATTTAATTAATTTTGATAAACGTAATAATTATAATTTATTGAATCGGCAAAGTTAAGAACTCGAATGATTGAGTGATGTCAAACAGGAGTTTGTAACAATAGTTGTCCTAATTTGTCTATTTGTTAAAATTATTATGCTATATAGTAACTAAAACAAGGGGTTCTTTTAACAGTGTGTATCCATGTTACATTTTAATTACGCGTGTCTCCAATACAAATTTTTTTTTTAACAGGTCTTCCCAAGCAGTTTTATTTCAACATTCCAGAGGACTGGAAGCCTAACGCATTTAGCGAGGTCTATGAAACGTTGAAAATGCAGAGAGCAGTCGTCTTCTGTAACACTTTTGACAGAGCTCTTACTTTGTATGAGGTGTTACAGAGAGTGTCCTATTCGGTGTTACTTTTTAACATCGATATGGATACACATGAACACCAAAACAAACTCGATATGTTTTCTTCAGATCGTCGTGTACAAATGATCATCACCACAGACCCAGTCGAAGGCAACCAGTTTCAACATGCAGATTGGATAATTAATTATGATTTGCCTATAAATCCCTTTTTATATCAAAACAGAATTGCTAAATGTGATGGGGATATAAGGGTGTTAAATTTTGTTAATGAAAATGATGATCATATCAAAACAGACATCGAAACACATAACAAAACGCATATGATTAAGATGCCTCAGAACATGATTGATGTATTGCAATATTAAACTTAGGTGATAATTGTATCTTAATTTTTTCTTATTCGTCATTTTATACCATACAAAAAAAAAAAAATTAGGCGATGGGTTTTTATTTTTTTGTTATAAGTGGTGATATGGTAATAGTGTTATATTTTTTTTTACTTCTAAAATAATTTTAATGTGCCCAATATTGACAATTATTATTAAGGAATGAGGCTCGCATAATTTTTTTATTTATACAACCTTTATGATTTATATTCAAGTGAAAAATTATATTTTGATAGTTATAATCTTTACATCGACTAAAAAATGTATACCTTTTAAATGAAGTTTATGCAGACAAATACTACATACAGTGGCGTACATACGGGGGGGGTTTTCGGGTTCAAACCCCCCCCAGGACCAAAAAAAAAAAAAAAAATTGTGATATTATTATAAGGCCCGTTGCGCGTTATAATATGTTTTAATTTTTACACTCTACAACGGTGCACAGGTATTGTGTGCACTATCGGCTCCTGCCTCCTACTCATAAATTCCTTCATGCGCCGTTTAAAGGGATGGTTTTAGTGTTGGTTATTTTTTTTAAACCCCCCAGAACAAATTTGAATGTACGCCACTGACTACATACATACATCGATATGTCATGTCCCAAAATCTAAAAATGTAAACTAATTTTATTTATTTTAATATGTACTGTGAAATCAATACATTTTCAATTGATGAAATTTGTATAATAAATAGACAAGTCAAATTTCTCTGAGCATTTTTGTTTTTCAAATGTTACAAAAACATGTAATACAAAATAATAATTAATTTAATAAATCCTTAATGGCACATCTCATCATATGGTCATTTCTCATTACTCATATTTATATTAATAATGTGATTTATAAAGTAGGTACCTACATAGGCACTAGGTGTATTGTGTGTTTGCATAATAAGAACGGTGTTTAATTATACTATTTGTAATTGAGATAATATTTCTAGTATTGTGACTAATCGTAATGTTACAAATAATAATTTCGATTATCTAAATAATCAATAGCTTATTTTATTTTTACTAATTTTCATAAAAAAAATTATAATATTACATAATTGTAAAAGTAATTGTATAAGAATTATTCTTATGTCTTGACTGGCAAATTCTCAATAGATAGGCAACTAGTAGGTAGAAAATGGCCAATAGAGGTACATGTATAAACGTTATATTTAAAACAATTTACCTAAATGTCTGATAGTTATAGTTTATTATTTCCGATATTCTGATATTATTATTTATATTATTTGTAATTGTAATAATATCTTCAAACGGTTTTTGATTAATATATCGCAGTTCATGCAAACATAATTTTATTTTTCAATAAACAAATTTTAGATTTGTTGTATAAATAGTAAAAGTTTTATAAGCAAACAAAAATCATTTTAACTTTATTTATAGACATATTCATTTCGTAATTACCTTTACTCTCTCCACATCCAGTGTTCAATGTTCCCTGCTTAGATTTGGACATAATCTTTTAGACTATAATGCGACCATTCTCCATTTCATACATTTTACAGTGGTAATAATAAATGCGATTATTACACTCGTATTACTATGATCTTTCCACTTTTTCCTGATTCTTGATTGATGATTCAGTTCATTTCGATCTCTTACCCACAACACAATTTATTATTTATAATAAATGTTAACCCACTTGCTACCTAATACCAAATAACTAATCAATTTACATTATTTTGCATAGTTTATATTTCGTTGGAACTTCCATCTGGTTTTTTTATTTAAATTTTGTTCTTTTTTATTATTATTAAGCTATAATAATTTCACATTTTAAGTTAGTGAAAACAAAACTATGAATGACTTTCAAAACTATTTTTATACATAATTTAAGAATTAATGTACCTATTAAGTTTATTAAATGTATACATATAAGATTATAATAATATATATTATATAGGCTATATAGTGCATTTCTTGTCTACACTTTGAAGCCGTTTTTTTATGACTACTTGTACTAGTTACTGAACGAAACCTTGGGTTATTTAAATACAACCATATTTACTGGAACGCATTTAAGATGTAATTAGTAGGTATTGCATACAAATATTGTGTGTAATCGTAGATTAAAGAACTCTTAATATTATTAGATCTGTGAACATGATTTATATTTGTAATCTAAAAGGATAATTTATATGAATGTTATTACAGATTTTGTTCAAAATCATTAATATTCTTTAATTTATGTGTAGTACAGTAATTCAATCATTTTAATGCTTATGACACAACTTAAAAAATATCGCTTGTATTATACGCCATACTTACAAGTTGCCACATCGGATTTATAAATCATATTTCTTTTTTACTATTTTGATTTCTGTTGGCTGTTATAAACTATTAAAAAACTGAACAATGTTGAATCGTTTTGTTATGTATTTACCACATAATATAATCAAGTCAATCGAATTAAAATTGTGAATATAGGTACTTTCTTTTCGTAACAATAATTATTATTTAATATTGTTGTTTAATATGTTAATTATTGTTTATTATGTAATGAGTAATCGCTTTTACTCATTACATAATAAAAATCATAATTCTACTATCCTCGTGTACTGCGAAATCCGGGGAGTCATTACATTAGTTAGGTAGTATGAGTACCCGCTATAACGCTATTCTACGATCGCGATAACTTCGATTTCCACAAGAGCGTCCTGTGAATAATGAACAATAATTAGAAAATTCTCTTAACGTTTATTATTATTAATCTTACCAACGGTAATTTCGCTACTTGATAAGTAGACCTGGCCGGATACGGTTCTTTTACGACTGTAATAGAAAAAAAAAAAAACAATTTTATCAAACGTAAAATAAATATTAATTTAAAAAATATTAAAATTATAAAAAAAAAAATATATTACAGATCTATAATATTGTAAGATTTTTTTTCCATATACGATAACGACTTGCAAGTACGTGGCAACATCACAAAAATATTGTTATTATAACAATACTTTTTACAAAAATCATACGTAGGTACAATTTTCACACTTTGTTTAAACAATTATTGCTTCCTATTAGTAGGTATATGCAGTATAGTTATTTCACTATAGTCGTGTGTGTACATATATTTACGTATAGATAAATAATGACCATAGGCAAAGTCTAGGTTAAAAAGTTGATATATTTTAAACTTTTTAACAAGTTAATTGATTTATTTATTAACTAATTATCATATAAATTATCACTGGCTTAACTTTTAATCGTTATTGTCTAATCATTCAACAGGTACCTATACCTAATCGACAAATATAGGGCTCATTTTAGATGTTCATAATTTTGCCTGACGATAACTGATTTGCTTTGATTTCTACTGTTGGCGATCACATTGGCTATTAAATAATATATTTGGTTTTTTTAAATTTTAGTCTATGTCGAGTAGAGTATTTTTTTATTTCCTCTGAAAAGACCAAACGTCTCAATGAAAAATAATAAGTACCCATATCTGATACGTACTTAATATTTAGAAAAGTAAATAGTGAACAAATTTATTGTTGAATAATTTTTTTTTATGTTAACTCAAATTAATATTTTCTTCTGTCTCAACTTCAAAACTAAATCGTTTAAATTTATTTCTGGTTGACTTTCAACCGAATGCATTTTAGGCCAACTTAGCAAAGTCAATTTTTCCACTAACTTGCCCGACTTTGGCAATTTAAAAAATATATAATAATGTATGTTGTAATATCCGTATAAACGTCGTATATGATGATATTAATATTCAATGTGATAATTATTTATTTTATTTTACAAGTGCTAATATAACAAATTTAAAAAAATTAATAGATTTTTGACTTTTGTTGCAGTACTCAGCGCCTGTCTAGTTTTTTAAAACTTACATATTATTGTAAATACAGTCATGTGCATATCTAACATTCTAACGTGATTTCATCGCAGAATTTATAGCTGAAAAAAAGAAGGTAACGGGCCGCGGGGTATTGTGAATTACTTAAATATAAAGATTTTTTTTTAGCGTGTATTGTTATCACTATAATATTTTGAAAGCAATGATTGAATCATTTGCATTCGATAAAACGATTCTGAGCGGAGCTTTGGTGCAATATTTTGGGTAAGTACCTATACGGGGCCGGATTGGCCCATCGGGATACCGGGAAACTTCCCGGTGGGCCGGTATCCTTGAGGGTTGCTATGGCCGCAAACAATTTTTAATTTTGCTATAAATTATTATGAATTTTTAATTTTTAATTATATTGACACAGAAGGAATCATTGCGATAAGTTAAAAAATAAAAGTGCATTACTCAATAAATAACCCTCATATTAAATTGTTTTGCTACATTATTTATGTGCAAATTTTATTTTAATAAATATAAAAGTCAGTAAACAAAATTGTAATTTTTAAAATTGTATATGGGGGGGGTTGAACCGCAGATTGCCTTAAAAAAACACGAGTAATATTTGTTTTTATGTATAATACTAGATATTATAATGTAGACAGCTGGTCTAAATAATTTTCCCGGGCCGAAAAATTCTGCCAGTCCGTCCCTGTACCTATATAACAAAAACTAACCATTTTTTTTTTTTTTTTATGAATTAAACACTTCAAAGCCTATAATTTGCTATATAAATGGTCTAGAATTAAAAGAAAGTTATTGAAATTTTTTTTCCTTAGTATATACCTATAATACAATATATTTGACGAATATTTCAAGTTTCCATAACCGCATTAGTTCCGAAAATTATACGAAGAAATAACTCTACGATAATCGCTTTCGATGTAATCGCGTTTTTACATAATTTTTCGGTAGTTTTTTTTTCGTACGCTTAAAAAAATGATTGAAAAAATCGAAAAATGACCTTTCTATAAAGTATATACCGACTGGATGAAATTTACTACCGGAAACAAGGTATGACTGTAAAGAATTGAATTCACCGCGGTTTTATTATTTATAATTTTTGCTATCAATTATTGAAATGTCAGTAATTAAAAATATTACATATATATATAATATTAATATCCAATGTTTTAATAATAATAAATCGACAGTGTTATATAATTGCAAATATGCGAATAATTATAATATATACCTATCAGGTTAAAAAATTATATATATATAAAAAAAAAGATAAATAATTTGTACTTATTATAAATCATGTAATTAATATTGAGGTAACAATTTAATGTAATGTCATGACAAAAAAAAAAAAATAGTTTATATACTATTATAAAACAATATTTTATAAAAGTGGTTTAGTTATTTGCAAAATACGAGGACCGTCCTAAATATTTGATGAAACTGCGCACGCCTCTGTTTTAACAGCTGTCTCTCGGCTTTACACTATATATAGGCACGTGTTTTGTGTAATATAGTCATTTAGTAGTCTAAACAAACAAATATTGACGAACGATAATTTTCAAATTAAATTAACGGGTAAACCAACACGTATATCGTCGATATCTCGTGTAGAAAAAAAAACCTGTATTCAACGGGTTCCAAATAGTCAGTGTTCGAATTGGAAAAATAAAAAAGGGGACTCTAAGACTTAAAACAAATTTGCGTCCTTTACAACGATTAGACTCGACCTGATACGTGGGAGCTTCGCCCGACCGTTCATTTTCATCAAATTATTACGATATATATATAAACCAACGATTTCGATGAATATATTTGCAAAAACTTATCGTTTATTAACGTAAAAAAATTAATAATTACATAAAAATGTACTCTGTTTGATTTGGTACTTGATTAATTTTAAATAACTTTCCACGACTGTAATGGTAACATCTCACAAAATACCATACACGCCGACATATACAATACAAACTAGACTATACAATTATGTAATTAATGGTTATTTAAATGCGAGAAAATGTACTCGATGATTACCTACAATTTAAAGAGCATAATATTATTACATTAAAAAAAAAATAAAAATATGTTCCGACGAATTACTTGTTGTATTGATATACTATATATATTTAATTATACTTTTTCAATATCTACACATCTCTCATTTGGACGAACATATGCGATATTGCCGAATCGTTTTGGCGATTTATCGACACGTTGTATAGACCTTATAAAAAATGTTATCTTTACTGTAAATATGTATAATAATAAATATTAATTTGAACGAAAAATCTTCAATATTTCTAACGCGTAGCGCGCCTTTCAAAAAAAATTGCAACGGATGCTCGCGGGTATATCTATATGATGGCCTGCGCAGGGGCGTCTTCTGCAGGTCAGTTTCATGGGGGACATACTATAGTTGCCTCCCAATATAAAATAGACGGATCATTTTTATCCGAGTTGCCTCCCGGATGTTTATCGTAACCAAAAAGGGTCTACACTATATAGCTGCCTCCCAAATAGTAGGTAGTGAAATGTAAGAAATAAGTGGTTCCAAAAATTACTCAAACACGAAAAAAGTAATGATAATGTACTGTGGCCAGTGGCGGCGCTAGGGGCGTGCGAGCTGTGCTACCGTACAGGGCCCCGCGCCTCCTGGTGCCCCGAAGTTAGCAAAAAGTCGAACAAAAATCTTAAGTTAACTCTCGATTTATTTTGGAAAATCGGGGCCCCGGAGTGAAATTTATAAGTACGATTTCGAACGCCTTTTATTACTGTCAAAAATAACGGAGGAAAATTCAGTAAGCTTTAATCTGGTATATTTTTAATGCAGGCGAATTTTCCGGAACACTGTCAGAAGTGAATTTTTCTAAAACAAACCACCCTTTGGATAAAACAATAACTGTGGTGCAATATAGGTCAAAGTAGTATAGGCAAACTATAGTCGTTAAAACAGTGGTGGTAGTGACGAAAATTGCTCTATAAAGCATTAAAAATGCATAATTTTGCACCTAATTTTTAAAAAAAATGTATAACCCCAGATCCCCCGGTAGTATGGGCCTCGCAAATCACGTGCCGCACAGGGCCTCGCGGTGGCTAGCGCCGCCACTGACTGTGCCTACGTATACGATATATTATGTACCTACTCCAGTCTTGTAAAAGATACTTTTTAAAAGTATTCAAATACAGATACAGGTACTTTTTTTTAAAAGTACCTATTTAAAATACGTATTTAAATACTTGATAAGAAAAGTATTCGAGTATAAATACAGATACTTAGTAAAAGTATTTACAAACACTTTCAAATACTTGTAATTAAATTGTTTTTAGCATTCGTTTTACTAATGATTAGACTCTTATTAGAACTAATGGAATTCAACCTGTCGCGACCGGGGATAACGCATAAATCGATCTAATCGGGTTTACCTACACCGACTTGAACGGAAAAACCATTAGTGAACGACGATATCCACGACCAAAATAGTCTGCCAACTTATCATAAATAATTATTACGAAAAATGACGAAAATTTTGTTTCATTATTAGTTCATGTCACTAAAAAAGATTTAAAAAACGTATTTGATTTTAAATACAGATACTCTAAAAAAGTATTTAGAATACTACTTACAAATACTCATATTAAAAGTATTTGAAATACGTATTTGAGTACCATAAATGTATTTGAATACTTTTACTCAAATACTTTACAAGACTGACCTACTCGTATAACGCGGTGTGCATGTGTGATAAGATGCGTTTGTGCGGTAAACTTATCGAATATAAACTTTATTCGGAGACACCTTGTACGTCGTGTGCAATGGTCCATACCGCGGTTATAGTAGGTATATAATAACAAACGATAAATAACGCCCGAAAATAAGTACTGTTTATAAATTATCTGAAATTTGTAAGTAAGAAATCATATTTATATGACTGCTGTTCGTTGATAAAGTTATATCATAGCCCATCAAAGCGTCCCCGTGTATAGCTGGATATTTTACATCACAGTGCGTTGTACTGTTGTCGCGCAAATCAATAAAAATGATTAAATTGAATGAAAATAATTATTTTATGAATCCCTAACTAATAATGTGTGTTCATTTTTGGAAGGCAACTCGTGTATAATTTAGAACTACCCGACTTATATATTTTTTTTACCTTTTCATTTTCGACAAGGACGGGAGGCAATTCGTATACTTTGGGAGGCAACTAATATGCTCCGATTTTATGGAGGGAGGAGGGGCGAATTTTCCGATGGTGGAAGTTATTGTACGTCAGAACTTGAGATTTGTCACGATTCTGACAAAACTGCTTATTTTTCGCATTACGGCGCACGTATTCGATATACGAGTAATTTACAATGATTCTTTATTTGAGCGTATAAAAAAAAATAGTATATATTATTAAAAAACAATATATAAAAAGAAAGATATGCCGAGGGTATTTAAAAAAAAAAAAAAATATTCCACATTAAACATTTATGATAAGATTATCGTGTTAAAATTTCGGTCGTTTTGATAATATCAATTTCTAATATTATTAGAAGTGTTAGAAAAACTTCGTGGTAATTTAATTGTATACATTTTTTTTTTTCATGGTAATCGGTGAGCTCATGGGGTAGGATCCCAGACGTCCCGTATTTTATGAGATTGTCCCGTATTTCAGTAAAGCGTCCCGGTGTCCCGACAAAATATTTGAAATGTCACTTATTTTGTCCCGTATTTTAAAATACCGCGGTCCCGTACATGTACACTCCAATATGGGCCATTCTCTTTAATTAATTTCTAATCAATGGTAATCAAAACTCAATATAATATTTTTAAAAACACAATATAATATACCTATAATCACAGAACGAATGATATTATTTATGTAAATAAATTTCATTTATTCTGTTTTTTTTTTGTTATTATATTTGTCGGCAAGGAACATATTAAATTATATGAATTATTTAATTACATAATATTATATATTGTTAAAATTTCATAAAGTATATTTAAGGGAAGTCAGCTTAAAATAATATTAAGTTTTCAATTGTTTTATGGCAGTGGTTCTTAACGGGGGCGGTACCGCCCCCTTGGGGGCATTTCGGTCTCTCCGGGGGGCGATAGTTTTGAAGGGGGCGGTGAGCTTTTTCAAACTCGGAGATTAAAAATAATACAATTTATTAATATTATTAGTTTTCATGAAAATTTGATTTTTCATGAGGGGGTCGTTAGCAGTTAGTTATTACGATAAAGGGGCGATGAACCAAAAAAGGTTAAGAACCACTGTTTTATGGTATTAATTTTAATATCACAGTTATAATATATTACGCGTTTTGTGTATATTTATTAAAAGTTTACAAATAAAAAAAAAATAATGTCCCGTATTTTTCGAATTAAATCCGCAGGGATCCCTATCGTGGGGGGCAATCGCCCCTACCCAGTGGCGTACGCAGAATTTTCCAATGTGGGAGGGGGGCTTGAAAATAAATAAATATTCAGTAGACATAAGATTTTGCTTAATTTACTATAATATATAATATATTGGTAATATGAAACATAAAAAAAAAAAATAGAATTATACGGTCAATGGGGAGAGGGGCCTTCAGCCCCTTATCCCTTCCCCCCCCTGCGTACGCCACTGCCCCTACACCCCGAAAAAGACGCGACCGCTTATGACTATATCCCTACAAGTATTTGGTTATAAGCAGGGCTCGGGACTTATAGCACTTAAAATCATTAAAATAAGCGCTTAAAAACATCATTATAAGCACTCAAATAAGCATTTAAAAAACTTAAATTTAAGCAAAAATATTTAATAAAAAAAAAAAAAAAAACTTTCTTTTTACATGATAAAGTATAGGTACTAGACATAATTTGTAACTGAGCTAAAATAATATAATTAAAGATTACAAAAAATATTAAAACAAATAATGATTAGGAAAAGTTTCAAACTAAAAAATCAAAATAAAAAAAAAATCTTTATATTATAAAAAAAAATTGTTTTATTGTTTTTTTTTTTAAATTTTAATTCTACCAAAAACAACTTAAAAACCATTAAAAAAAGTAGAAAACTGGTAAAAAAAGCAAAAATAATCAGAAAAACTGGAAATAGGCATTTTTTTTTTTTTGAAAAATCGTTGAAAAAAGCAAAAAAAAAAAAAGCGCTTTCAAATTTCATAACTGAACGTGTTGTAACATGACATGCACACTTCCGTAGCACTCTGCTATACGTTTTAAGTCAA
The DNA here is from genome assembly GCA_032441835.1 of Slavum lentiscoides. Taxonomy (NCBI): domain Eukaryota; kingdom Metazoa; phylum Arthropoda; class Insecta; order Hemiptera; family Aphididae; genus Slavum; species Slavum lentiscoides. Next base: position 33,988,446 of record CM063706.1, on the reverse strand, counting down.
TCCATAAAAATGAGCAAATGCTTATTTAAGTCCCTGACTTATAAGTTTGCCACTTTGTACACCCACATTACGGATCTCGGTTTATCAGAACGTAAAGAAAATGTACACGGCGAGCAGTATAGCGATGCCGAGTATAGGTAGTGTTTATTATGCCAGTACCTACCTAGTTGTGACACGTTGCGCGCACTCAAAACCCGTTTTTAAAAACCCGGTTTTTATTATTTTTTTGTCGAATTAAAAACAAATTGACATATTTCAGTAAAGCGTCCCGGTGTCCCGACAAAATATTTGAAATGCCACTTATTTTGTCCCGTATTTTAAAATACCGCGGTCCCGTACATGTACACTCCAATATGGGCCATTCTCTTTAATTAATTTCTAATCAATGGTAATCAAAACTCAATATAATATTTTTAAAAACACAATATAATATACCTAATCACAGAACGAATGATATTATTTATGTAAATAAATTTCATTTATTCTGTTTTTTTTGTTATTATATTTGTCGGCAAGGAACATATTAAATTATATGAATTATTTAATTACATAATATTATATGTATATTGTTAAAATTTCATAAAGTATATTTAAGGGAAGTCAGCTTAAAATAATATTAAGTTTTCAATTGTTTTATGGCAGTGGTTCTTAACGGGGGCGGTACCGCCCCCTTGGGGGCATTTCGGTCTCTCCGGGGGGCGATAGTTTTGAAGGGGGCGGTGAGCTTTTTCAAACTCGGAGATTAAAAATAATACAATTTATTAATATTATTAGTTTTCATGAAAATTTGATTTTTCATGAGGGGGTCGTTAGCAGTTAGTTATTACGATAAAGGGGCGATGAACCAAAAAAGGTTAAGAACCACTGTTTTATGGTATTAATTTTAATATCACAGTTATAATATATTACGCGTTTTGTGTATATTTATTAAAAGTTTACAAATAAAAAAAAAATAATGTCCCGTATTTTTTCGAATTAAATCCGCAGGGATCCCTATCGTGGGGGGCAATCGCCCCTACCCAGTGGCGTACGCAGAATTTTCCAATGTGGGAGGGGGGCTTGAAAATAAATAAATATTCAGTAGACATAAGATTTTGCTTAATTTACTATAATATATAATATATTGGTAATATGAAACATAAAAAAAAAAAATAGAATTATACGGTCAATGGGGGGGGCCTTCAGCCCCTTATCCCCCCCCTGCGTACGCCACTGCCCCTACACCCCGAAAAAGACGCGACCGCTTATGACTATATTCCCTACAAGTATTGGTTATAAGCAGGGCTCGGGACTTATAGCACTTAAAATCATTAAAATAAGCGCTTAAAAACATCATTATAAGCACTCAAATAAGCATTTAAAAAACTTAAATTTAAGCAAAAATATTTAATAAAAAAAAAAAAAACTTTCTTTTTACATGGTAAAGTATAGGTACTAGACATAATTTGTAACTGAGCTAAAAATAATATAATTAAAGATTACAAAAATATTAAAACAAATAATGATTAGGAAAAGTTTCAAACTAAAAATCAAAATAAAAAAAATTGTTTTATTGTTTTTTTTTAAATTTTAATTCTACCAAAACAACTTAAAACCATTAAAAAAAGTAGAAAACTGGTAAAAAAAGCAAAAATAATCAGAAAAACTGGAAACGGGCATTTTTTTTTTTTTGAAAAATCGTTGAAAAAAGCAAAAAAAAAAAAAAAGCGCTTTCAAATTTCATAACTGAACGTGTTGTAACATGACATGCACACTTCCGTAGCACTCTGCTATACGTTTTAAGTCAATCCATAAAAATGAGCAAATGCTTATTTAAGTCCCTGACTTATAAGTTTGCCACTTAGTACACCCACATTACGGATCTCGGTTTATCAGAACGTATAAAGAAAATGTATACGGCGAGCAGTATAGCGATGCCGAGTAGGTAGTGTTTATTATGCCAGTACCTACCTAGTTGTGACACGTTGCGCGCACTCAAAACCCGTTTTTAAAAACACGGTTTTTATTATTTTTTTGTCGAATCAAAAACAAATTGACAGTCTTGGGCACGTTACTTTTTAAAAGTAATAAAATTACAATTACTCGTTACATTACTAAAATGTAGTGACATTACATTATCGTTATCCCAAATATTAATGTAATGACATCACTTTACTTTTTAAGTTAAAAAGTAATGCGTTACTATTAAAATTACTCTTTAATTTTCTGTTGCTTTTTGTTCGGCAAGATATTATCTCAAGATATTGCATGTAATATAAAATATTATACATATATGTAATTAATAAAAATATATATAAATATATACATATTTTAATATATTATATATATATAATATACATATATCTAGATAAAAAAACATAGATTTAATATTTTGATAGATCTTATTATTTAGGTACCTTTAATTATTGAAACTAGTTAAACTTCACTTACAATTTGAATTTTGAAATATTATAGGGTATCACCTGTCAAACCGTTAAATAATAATTTTCTTAGATAATTATTTTAGATTCTCAGTGTAGAGAGTTATCAAAATAACGCGTTACAATTATTAAAATTACATTTTAAAAGTAATGAAATTACTTATAAAATTACTCATAAATAAATGTAATTAAATTACGTAATTTCGTTACAGTAAAGTAATTTCGTTACAGTAACGAGTAATTTCAATTACTTTACTGCCCAAGACTGCAAATTGTTGAATATATATTTTCATACTGGAAAGCGACGACAGGTGGTTGGTTCCACTGCGCATTGCGGTGCGGGGGCGGTGGAGGAAACGAGTAAAAAAAAAAAAAACGGCGATAAGACAAATCGCGTGTGATAAGACAAAACCGTGATGATGATAACGCGGCGGTTTACGACAATCGTCGTGACCTTAAACAGAAAAAAAAAAAACGTGACGCGGTTGAGCACAGAAAAACAGAAATAATAAAAAATAAAAAAAAACCTCTCTACGTCCGCGATGAAAATTCCCGACTACGGGACGGGAAATATCGTTCGATTTCCGCGGTGGCGTTTCGGCGCCGGTCGTACGAAGACGACAAATTGATAATCGCGGCCGTTACGAGTGGCGAAGATGGCCGTGCGTTTCGTCAAATAGGGCAATCGCGTACCAGGACCGTATGGGACGGACCGGCGCGGCGCTCGCGAAAAAAAAACGAAAACGTCTCTGAAACGTTTTTACCGCGCGCGCGCGCGCGCCACGGCGCGGCGTTCGCATAGGCCCCGAGTACCGCGATCGACGGTCGAGAACGAAAACGCGTCCGGGACGCGCGATGACTGACAACGCGAATATTTTCGGTCGACGATTTACGGATCGCCGGATGCCGCGCGCGCCCGCGTCCCAGCCCGGTGTCGGTCGATGCGCCGTCGTGATTCCTTTTTTCAATTCCTTTTTTCCTCTCTTTTTTCCCCCTTTTTACGAATTTCGAAAAAAAAAATCATAAAACCAACATTATCGCGACCGTATTTTTTAGATTATGAGCGGAGCGAGGTTTTACAAAGCGTTGTGTTTTTACTTATTTTTAGTTACTATTTATTAGTAGGTACCTAACTTATTACCTTCCAAATCTCTTATCTCTTTAAATATTCCTTTTAATTTCCCTGCTATCCTGAAGTCAAACTCTACACCTGCTTATTATCCTTATTCTTATTACATGCGAGGCTGCGTTCTCTATTTAATTTATATTTATATTTTTATGTATGTATTTTATCACCTAATTTGTTCTGAATTTTGTTACTTATTATGATTACTATAATTATCATCATTGTTGTTATTATTAATCGTTTTTTTTCTTTTTGTGCTTTCAATTAATGGTCGAGCTTAATAGTAGTGTCTACTAAAAGTTCTAAACAATAATAAAAAAAAAAACTTATTACCTATACGAAATCCAATAATTAATGCGTAAAAAGCTTGAAGATGACAAACGCAGCAAAAAAAAAAAAAAAAAAAACACATAATATTTACGTTTATACCTATTTTATATTCAAAACTTTTTTACAAGCATAAAGCTGTAAAAAAAAAAATGAATTATATTTTAAATACCGGCGATTAGATACCGGCGATTTTTAAGTTTAACAAATATTTTCTAAATTGATATTGTTAACTAGGTATTCTTTTAATCTTTTTCAACATTAAGTATACCACCATTACCAAAGCAGACCAATTAGGACTATATTAAAAGTAAGGGGTGCCACCGCATACCTTGCTCTCCCCCCCCCCAAAATGACGCCCCTGGTCTGTGCCCAAAAATTCTACCGATCTTTACAGTCACAGTTTGTTTGCGGTAGAAAATTACGCATCTAGTTGGTACTTTTTAGAGAGGTCATTTTTCGATTTTATCAAAAGCGCCTGAAAATATAACTCAAAAACTACACCGAACGATTACGTAAAAACGCGATTTCGTCGCGAAATCGATTATTTCTTTTTAATTTTGAAACTAACGGGTACAGAAATTCGAAATATTCATCGTATTATATGTAACTGTTTATTATATACTCAGAAAAAAAAATGTTCTAAAATTTTCTTTTCATTTTGAACTTCTTCTTCTTTCTTTGATTTTGGCCGACTATGGACCACGTGAAATAACTTCTCATGGTATTTTTTCTTCCAGTACTCTCTCATATTTTCTCCATGCTGTTTCTTTCTTTCTTCGGTCCATTTTGCGCCCATCTTCTTTTTGTCCTTTTCATTAAAACCCTTAAATCTAATTTTGGACTATTTATAGCAATTAAAGGTTTTAAGGTATTTAATTCATAAAAAGAGTTGGTTTATGACTTTTGTAATATATGTATTATGTATACCTAAAATATTACACCGAAGCTCCGCTCAGTATCGTTTTATCGAATGCAATAAATTGCTTTCAAATTTATAGTGATAACAATACACTTTTAAATCTTTATCCAAGCAATTCACTCTAGCGACATTCACAACACCCCGCGGCTCGTTACCTATTTATTTTAAATTTTTCAGTTAACTCGAAACGCACGCGCGCTACAAACCCACTTACTTCCGCGGAGTTACCATTGGCCGCTTATGGTTCGGTTTTTTTTCTTTAACATTTGTTCCGTTTAAAAAAAAGACGCATTTTTTTAACGGTATATATTTCATAAGAAAATGAATCGAAAATCACGTTCCTATAGGTATTTTCGAATTGTCCGAGAATAGAAAAAATATATAAGTGACGTATCTGAAGCAAACATAATGGAGGTGCAAAAATTATTAAACATCACCTCACAAAAAAAAAAAAAAAAATTAATAATAATATCAATATTTAAGAAACTTGTATATTTTAACAAAAATTATGATGTAGTTTTGTTTATATAGATTTATATTATAACAAAATATAATCATAATGTTGTGTTCCGACGATGACGATGCTACTATATTTATTTAATATTTAATATTATACAAAAATGACAATATGTTTATTTTTAATGTTTATGAGTAAATATTTTTACTAATAATTTTTCCCTATACACAATATAAAAAAATAGATTATTATAGTAATATTTTTGTAGGCGCATAAGGTCCAGTTACGTCACTGTAGGCGAGTTTTTTCTTTCAAATTGCCATAAAATTAAACAAATTTTTTAAACTGAGTTATAAGTCAATTAAAAATTCAAATATAACTTTGGTTATTTTAACACATATATGTAATATAATATGATACATATATACTAAATCGATTTAAGTAAAAAACAAAAAAAAATGTATTTATTTTTTTTAATTGCTCATTATTATTATCGTTAGGACAGACTGCAAATCCGCATATTTGTTTTACACAATAGCGAAAATAGCAGCGAGTAAAATTATATACATCGCACGTTAAAACGCGAAGCTATAGAGATTATAATTTTATTTTACACATAAATGCGTATTTTGGGGATTTTGTTTTATTTTTTGCTTTTAGAGCATATTATTATTATTATTGTTTTTAAAACTTTTTTACTGTAAATTTGTTCGTTTTTTTTACCCTATTTACATATTTTATTAATTATTGTAGATAATTATAATTAGTAATTCAAAAAATTCTTCGAGTAATAATATATATTATGTAGTTTCATAATATTATGTTTGTTGGATTTTGACAGATCAGTCGTGTATATGACACAGCAATATTTATAAGAGCATTGTTGGATTTATAACCTTATATTTTTAATTATTTTTCTATCATAATCAATTTTCTAGACAGATGTTAAAGTATGTTCAGCTTTTTTCAACTATTATTGCATTGGTTTATAACGTTCAACTTCATTAGTTCGTAAATTTTTTTTAAATTTTATTACGGCTTTAATGTCAATGGTCATTACTCATTAGTCAGAGTTTTTTTTGGTATTATTATTTTTAACTATAGTAATAATTAAGATTTAAGTATTAACTTACTAATTAGAACTTTTTTTAAACTAGTTTCCAGTATGTTTGAATTGAAATAACATAATTTTATTTTGTTCTATTCATAGAAAAGCAATAATTTACCTACATTTTAAGCTCCTATATTTTATTTCTTTTATAATACTTTAAATATTTACCATACATAATTCAGTTTTGTTAACATTTTCCAACATCTTTCTAGAGAAAACAATGTTATGATTGTGTTACAATAATTTTACATAAGTACCCATTTTAGACAGAATTGTTTAAGTAAGTACTACTATTAATATTGTCAATGAATAAAATGATTAAATATTTCAATAGAATAATAACTGATAACTATTTAATATGGTGGAAAACGTTGAACTATAGTAAGAATTAATTTTGATCTTTACTAATAGGTATATTTAATTTCCACATTTTTTCTTTCTGATAAATATTACTGCTTTTTTCACTTAAATTTTTATAAAATAGTGCTATATTTTAAAGAATCTATACACAAATTATGATTTAAAAAAAATGATATGTGATTAGATATTATAGTATTAGTATAATATAAAAGTATTATTATTTTAATTTAAACAATTTTAATTAGTTGGTACTGTTATTTCGAAAAATAAGGTGGGAAATTTCAGAAAAGTATAATATTAAAATATGCGTATTGTAACATCTAATAATATGCAAAAATCAGAATTAAAAATATTAATTAGGAGCCGAGAAAAATACTATTAGCCGAACTTATTGAAAACCCTGTATATCGTTGTCAATAACAGTACGACGTGTTATGTGTCAAAAATAAAATATCAATAATTGTTATATTATACGTATTATGTCATAGGTATTATTAATTAATATTCCCAAAAAGTATCTTATTGTTTCCGACTCTTTATCCAGTCTCCAAAGTCTTTCATCAATCTTTTTTAAATCCCTTCCCTTTTCTATTTCCATTAGCATAAGAAAACTGCTCTACAAACTCGACTTCTCGGGGTTAGTGGTTCAGTTTTTATGGGCACCTAGTCACTCTGGCATCTCAGGCAACGAAGTTGCGGATTCATTGGTCAAGGCCACTTCCTCCTTACACAGTCCTTCATTATCTTTAATTCCTTGGACTGATTTTTGTTTAATACTGAGACCCCACTTACCCGGATGTGGTTGAACCAATGGACAAGTCTACCTCCAAATTATTCCACTTGGTATAAAAGCACCTCGCCCTCAATTCCGTCACAACTATGTTTTCATAACCTTAATCTCAGCAGGAAATTAATATGCTCTTTCTCTCAGCTCAAATTGGGTCATACTCTACTCCCTTTCCACTATTTTAAATTATCTCTTAATGACTCTCCTTTTGCACTCTCCATCCCTATAAATAAATTTGCGACATTTCCCACATCCTATTCCAGACTCCAGTGCCCTTCCTAAAAGGCTCAACGCAAAAATCTGCCCACGCTCATCAATAGATATAATGTTCCTTTTAATTCTCAATCCATTCTTTTCTCACAATTACCTCCTATCATTATTTTCACTATTTCCTCTTTTAACCAGACTGGCTTTGTAATTTAATACCTGTTTAGTATTGCATTTAGTTTAATTTAATTGTATTTTTAATTTTTTTTATGTATATATGTATAATTTATTAATTGTCGTAACTAATTGTTTTCAACAAAGTTTCATTAATAATAATAATAATAATAAAAAATTAATATTAATAGTATTAAATCAAAAATAATGGATGATCATAAATCATATTTACATTCTTGATAGATTTCGTTTACAAACTTGGCATTGTTAATGTCGCTCAGCAGTACTGTGGTTTTGGTAACTAGAAAATAATAACATAAATAAATATAATAATAATAACAATTATATACTATACACTATATACTCGTACATTATATGCACAATTACGTTTATACAATATTACTGAATACAGAATAATAAGCTATAATCAGGCCTGGATTATATATATATATATATATATATATAGGCGATTTAAAATATTTTAAATCTATTAAGTTTACAATAAAATATATAAATATAAAGAAATAGTTTTACAAGTGATCTATATTGAAAATAGAAATAATGTAGGTACCATAAGAATAGATTTTGAAAGGTGTTTTAACTAGGTACTTAGGCGTTTATTATTTCAAAAAAAAAATTATAATAATAATATGCAGTTGTTTTTCATTTTACAGCCATAAATAATAGCTTTAAATAATGAAAAAATAACTCTTACTTTTCCCAGTAAATCGATAATAGTAGCTGTTCAAATTTTAACCCGTGGTGCCGGTTGGGACGTATTCATTTTATTTTATTTCGAACCCTTTAAAATTAATTATGAGTTCTAAGTTGAACGAAAATAATATTATGGACTATCTTTTTGAAGACATACCTTCCGATGACAACAGTCTTACTGATATAGATGATTTTGATGACGAAGATTATTTACCACCGCAGCAAAAAGCCATTGAACTTGTCGAAAGTAGTTCATCTGACGAACATGAGGAAGGTAACGAATTTGTAGAAATTTTAAGTTTAAATGATGGTAATATTTTAACATTACCTAGTCCTCAAAAAACTCGTAACAGATCAAAATTACATTCAAATAAGCCTTTAATTAATTCTATTTCTGGATTAAAAACAATTTCTCGTGCACTTTTCATTTCTCCATCGACTACTGTAAACAACAGCGCACAAAATATTTCAACGAATATTAATGAAAATATCACTGAAACAGCGGAATTTGAATTTATACCCCCAAATTGGTCAAAAAACGTAACTTTCTTATGGCCTCCATTGCCAGATTTTGCAAGTTTAGAAGGGCCTAGTGATGTAGTGGACATACTTCAATGTGATACAACATTTTCAATTTTTAATCTTTTATTTTCTGACGAAATTTTTAACATGTTAGTTGAACAAACGAATCTATACGCATTCCAAAGAAGTCAAAAAACCGGAAAACTTTATACTCAAACTAATATTCAAGAATTAAAGACTTTTTTTGGTATAAATTTGTTAATGGGTATTAAACGTATGCCCAGCTATAGGGATTATTGGTCGTCTTCTTCCGATCTCCATGACTCATACATAAGTAATTTAATGACTGTAAATCGCTTTGGATGGTTACTTTCGACATTACATATAAATAATAATGTGATTATGCCAAAAAGAGGAGAAATTGGGTATGATAAACTTTATAAAGTACGACCTTTCTTAACAATAATTAAACAAAATTTTCAAACGTACTACAATCCACACCGTATAATTGCAGTTGATGAATCAATGATTAAGTTTAAAGGGAGATCAACTTTAATACAATATATGCCCAAAAAACCCATCAAAAGTGGCTATAAAGTGTGGTCATTGGTAGATAAGAAAGGATATTTATGGAATTTTGATATTTATTCAGGAAAAGTTGGTGATACCATTCAAAAAGATCTCGGTGGTAGTGTTGTAAAAAATCTCACACTTCTCTTACAAAATAAAAATCATTGTTTATACATGGATAATTATTTTACTAGTGTTCCTTTACTAAATTATTTGAAAGAAAAAGGAATTCATGCCTGTGGAACTATTAATTCGTCACGTAAATATTTACCAAAAATGAAACTAGATTCAACATTACAAATTGGTGATTATGATTGGGAAGTAAGTGATCAAAATAATTTATCGATTATAAAATGGAAAGACAAAAGAATTGTAAATTTATTATCAAATTTTCATGATCCTAAAAACGTGACTCAAGTAAAACGTAAAAAGAAAGACGGAACTGTATCCATGGTTCCATGCCCATTTGTTCTTCAAGATTATAATGCCAATATGAATTGCGTTGATAAATTTGATCAAAATAAAAAAACCTATCAAATTGACAGAAAAAGCCAAAAATGGTGGCACCGTATTTTTTTCTTTTTCTTTGATGCTACAATTGTTAATGCTCGTATTCTTTATAATGAGATCACTCAAGAAAATATAAGTATGAAAGATTTTCGTCGTCAAGTTTCAAGGGAGTTAGTTGCTAAAACGTTAATTGAAAAACGCCGAAATTCATCAGATTCACCAATAACACCGAAAAATTTAAAAAGAGGAAGACCGTCAGTACCAAATGAAGTCCGCTTAGAACAGTCAGCTCATCAACCACAAGGATCAACGAGAAGAAGATGCAACAATTGCAGTTCAAAGCAAAGAGAAGTAAGAACTGACTGGATATGTTCAATTTGTGAAGTGCCTCTATGCCTAGGAAAGACCAGGAATTGTTTTGCTGAATATCATAAAAATTAAAAGGTAAGATTGTATAAAGTTTTTTAAGCGAAATTTATTTATTTTTAATTATTATTTTCAGGACTATCGACTATCCCGAACATGCACGGCGGGACACATGTCATCCCACATACCACAAAATTTAAATAAATAAACAAAAAATTTTTTATAGTTTTAATATCATTTAAAAATGTAAAATATCTAATTTGAGTAAAATAAAGTTATTTTAAAACAACAATTGGTGTGCATGTACAGTATTTTTTATGTTGAAATTCTCGTGCCTGAAAGAGTTAAAAACCGAGAATTTTTTTTTAATTTTTAAATTTTTCTTGGTAACCAAACGACAATGTATAGGTACTAAGCACAGAGAAACAATAGGTACTAGGTATTTCAAAAACACAAAATTAAAAAATAAAATTCGGGTTACGGGTTACATTTTTTCAATAGGTATTAAATTTATTGCTTCAGTATTAGGTGTAGCCCGGGTAGGTATATAGTAGTCAATAAATTGTATAAATACATACATAATTACAAGCGTTGATATGATTTGTGTATTTTTACAGTGGCACAAATAAGATTAGTTTCTAGGGAGGCGGGGGGATTCAAAACGAACTTTCAAAATAAAACTATTTTGTATAATATTATTTATATTAAGTAATTTTCAGTGAAAGAATCCGAGAATCCCATGATTACAAAACAATGTCAGTTCGCCGATTGTTGTATAGACGTATACCTAGTACGTTACAAAAAAAAAAAAAAAACTATATTGTAAAAAACTATTTGGTATTATATTGTATAGTTACGGTTTTTATATACGAAAAGTAGATTTTTCAAGACGTTTACACATACAACACTTGACTCGGTTTTAGAAACTATCGAATTTTCTCGTACACGATTTCGTCGCGTTTTCTACACTCGAGTAACAATGTAAACGCCAATTATTTATGTCTCGTATAGCAGTCAGAGACGGTGATTTACGTCTGGTAGGGCGGGGGTGCAGTTATAGATTTTGAGGCCCCCTCCCTCAAAGTACTTGTATAGGTATTTACTTAAAAAATTATTAAAAATCTTTTAATGTATTTATTTATTAAATGCATTTTATTACCTACATATTATAATATAACTAGGAAATTAAGGAAATAAATTATAAAAGTATGGACAGAAAAATGGAAAAATATTCCTCAGAATCAGTGTTCAAATTCTGCTATTGACACTTTAAATAAAGTATCCGTTGATTTTTTCCCAAATATATGGTGTTTGATGTCAATATCATAGTCACTTTACCGGTATCAACAGCGTCATCAGAAAGATTCTTTTCGACATTAAAAAGATTGAAGTCGTACTTGAGAAATAGTACAAGCGAAAATCGACCGACCGGATTAGCTCTCGTGTCAATTCATCGAAGTATTTCAATAGACACTGAAGAAATGATTAATAATTTTGCAAATCTGCCTAAAAAATTAGATTTTGCCCTTTAATTTTATATATATATATATTATATTATATTTTATTTATATATATATTATATCTATGTGTTTCATTCAATTAATGTTTATTGTCTGTAATTATTAAAATAAAGTTAATCTATAATATTGATTAAATAAATTTTTTTATATAACCCTCCCCCGAAATTAATTTCTATATACACCACTGCCGGGAGGCGATTACAAAGATTAATTTTGGAATCCCAATACTTGACACAAAAATAACTGCACGTTTTTCAACAACTGATAATATTCGAAGAAAAACGATGTTGTGTTTACCATAGAAGTGGATAACTATACTATTGGAGCACGTGTTTATTTTGGAGCACAAATGTCGTTTCGTATTTTGACTGCTAGAACTTCTATTGTTATCAATTAAGCCTGGTCCACACGATGATAGTAAAACGTGATAGTTACTATCGCGGGAGTGTGTGAGAGCTTACTATCACTAGAGACTGTGTCCACACGTTGATAGTTGAGTATAATAGTAAAGGTCTGTGACCTTGTCACAATAGCTTTCCACTCTAAACAAGTCTGAAAATGTCGGAAATTAATTATGGTATAATTGATGTTATTGAAAAATAATAAAAGTAAAAGAATTTCATCAAATAAAAAAAGGATTTGGGTTAAGAAATGGTTATTGAGAAGAATTTTGAAATTTAAAGGGAAAGGAATTTAAATTTTTGAGTCACTTTGAAATATTTTTAATAGTTTGAATATGTTGTCGGTAAATTGATAAAGTTAAACAATTGATAATATATTTATACTGTCATGATAGTGAAAAAAGCGCGGTAGTACATGTTTCCACGCATGCATGATAGTTGCTACCACTCACGAGAGTGGCAGCAACTATCACCGTGGAAACATGTACTATCGCGCTTTTTTCACTCTTCTTCTTCTCGTGTCCGGTTAAAATTGCCAATAATCACAATTAGTTATAAAATAGGTAACATGTATATAAATGAGTAAACAGATAAGTAAATAAATAACTAAATAAATAAGTAGTAATAGTTAATATTAATGGTCGGTAACTTTGTCAAATCTTATATTGCAGCCAATGTGTAGTTATGTCTATGTCATTCTTGTTCACTTGTGCTAGGTCGTTCTTTGTACACTGTGTTGGATTCATGGTACAGTTGAGTAAGTGTTCATCTGTTTGTCGTTCACCGCATTCACACTTGTCGTCTTCCTTATTTCTAAGACCCCATTTCACTTTTTTCACTATCATGAGAGTATAAATATATTATCAATTGTTTAACTTTATCAATTTACCGACACATATTCAAACTATTAAAAATATTTCAAAGTGACTCAAAAATTTAAATTCCCTTCCCTTTAAATTTCAAAAATTCCTTCTCAATAACCATTTCTTAACCCAAATCCTTTTTTATTTGATGAAATTCTTTTAGTTTTATTATTTTCAATAACATCAATTATACCATAATTAATTTCGACATTTTCAGACTTGTTTAGAGTGGAAAGCTTGTGACAAGGTCACAGACCTTTACTATATACTCAACTATCAACGTGTGAACACAGTCTCTAGTGATAGTAAACTCTCACACTCTCGCGATAGCAACTATCACGTTTTACTCTCGCCTTGTGGACCAGGCTGTATAGTTATAATAATATATAGGACATATTTTTGATCGCGAACATCGTGTAATATTTTAAATCGTGTATTATTTAATATATTTAATATTTTTCATTCATATTTTATGTAGTTATAAAAAAAAAAAATTATATGAGAAATTCCGAGGTCCCCTATAAATTCCGAGGGTCCCGGTGCAATGCACCCCCTGCACTCCCGGTAAATCCGGCATTGAAATAGCAGTGCGCATTTTTTAAACTAGTAAACTAATGTCGCCTAGTAAAAGTATTTTGTCGCCTAGCTGATTGTATTTTTAAAGGCTGGGCGACACGCAATTTTCAAAAGAAGAATTTTTAAATTATGCAAAAAAAAAAAACAATTACGTAATGAATGAACGATGGATAAAATATGTGTACATATAATGTCATGTTAAATACAAAATGCGTTTATTATTGTAGAATACGATAGATAATGAGTTATAATAATTGTTATTATACATTTACAACGATAAGCGTAACATTTTTGTCGCCCAGCGAAAATTCCTTAAAAAATGCGCTGTATCGTATATAATAAGTACATTCGTACACGTATTTATAGCGTTGTAATGTTGGTGATTCTGAACTTTATATAATTATACAGTAATTATAAGTAATACTATAATAATATATGCACCGAAATTCACTACTATCAAATCCAACGAAATACGATTTAAACGTTTTAAATAGCAAAAACAATTTTATTGTTGTTTTTTAGAAGTGAATGGGGGTGGGGGTAGAAACCCCTTGTGCCCTCCCCGTATCGATGTCAATGTATTTTTATACATTCTTACTCTGTGATGATTTTTATAGAGAAACACTAGTGTGATGACGATCAATTTTATTGCGCGGCAAATAGACAAAAAAAAAAAAAATTATTCGAAGGTATAGTTCACTCGGTTCTACGCAGATCCCTCGCAATAATTTTGTACAAATACTAGTGAAATATATTAAGGGGATTGAAAGCGGGTATTTTCTCTCTTTGTCTTACACACATGAAACATAGCAAAATAGACGTTTCGTACTTCCAACGTACCGATCGATCTATTGGCGCGATAAGAAATTTGAAAACAGATTTGAATTCCTCGTGAATTTTACTACAAAACGACTTTCACACTTCTTTCATTTTTTTTTCATAAACCCTTAACAAAATTAACCGAACAAATTTAAAAAAAAAAATTGTTAATAATCCATTTTTGAAGGTCTTAAAAAAAAGAAATAAAAAAAGTGAGCAAGTCGTTTTGTAGTAAAATTCACGAGGAATTCAAATCTGTTTTCAAATTTCTTATCGCACCAAAAGATCGATCGGTACGTTGGAAATACGAAACGTCTATTTCGCCATGTTTCATGTGTGTAAGACAAAGAGAGAAAATACCCGCTTTCAATCCCCTTAAATTAAATATTATATTAATAATTTTTTATTCGTTGGAATTTGAGTAAAAAAAATATTCCCATTTTTACTATGAAAAACCACTTGAAGTAGATCACAGGTAATAAATAATTATGTCGATTATCGAACGTAGTGATGGTGTGGGGGGGGGTGTACAAGTCGTACACGGGCGGCACCAGACATTTTTCTCTGGGGGGGCAGGATCATGGCAAATTTTTTTTCGATGGGGCAAATATATACTTGTATATTATTGCCCTTTATTTGGATTTTTCATAATGATAATATTTACATTATTAGGATTAATATTTAGTGTACTCGTATCTGCTTGAAAGCCTTTTTTAGTTAAATCGTATAAATTAGACAGATAAGCAAAAATGAAAGCGCCCGCAGCTTATATTTCATAAAGGGGCCGCCGAATCTATACTGGAAAATAGACTGTGCGTAGCGGGATAGTTTTTTCGCCATTTAGTTTGGAAAAATAGAATCGAAATCGATGAAAAACGTATTTCCCGCCATTAAACCGATCCATCGTTGAACCGACGAAATCGCAAAACGATTTGGACCACGACCATTGGACAAAGCGCGAGATAAGAGTGGGTCAGTGGCGCACCGCTCGGCGGCAACCGTACGCGTCGGCGGCGGCGGCGGCGGCGGCGGTGATGGCGGCGGCCGCGGCGACGATCGGCTTTTGTTGATAAACATCAACGGTGTGGCGCGGTGCGGCGGCGATATACGCCGTACGGACGCGCCACGCAGTGTCGCCAATCGGCCCCCGGGGACTCGTGTCCGTTCGACAGCCTGCTGCAGCTGTCGGTCGTTCGGTCGGACATCTTCCGGCGGCGGTACGGTCGGGCGGGGGAGAACGGCGTCCGTAGCGTGCGGGCGCCGGTCCATTATCGATTCGTCGTTTTTTTTTTGTGTGACGTGTGGTCACACTGCGTACTAACCTCACCGAACGCTAGTCATTTCACGATTGTACGCGATCCACCGTCTCTCTACCCTATGTCGTTCTCTCTTTCTGATTTCCTCTCGGCAAATCACATGTACTCTCAGCGTTTTTCTACTTTGTTCGATTGTGAAAATGTGCTCTTTCTAGATACAGACGTTTCTTCGTTTTGCGACTCGAGTTGTTTTTAAATTATGTAAGTACACGGTTATTTAACGTTGTTTTGGCGCGATGCGATATACCGAACGAACCGCCGAGTCGGCCGTCCGGCCACGGCGGCGGCGGCGGCGGCGGTGGTCGCGTTTGACGGCCACATCACGGACGGCCGTTTCGCGTCATGTCCGGGCTCGGTGCCCGTCTCGTTCGGTCGGTCGGCGGCGGCGGCTTTTCGACGCGATTGCTGTGCGTCGAGACTTCGAGACACGGTTCTCACGTGGTGTGGCCGCCCTTAGGGCGCACGTCCTTAAGGACACGCATTACGGGTTTTGGGTGTTTTTTTTTTTTTTTTTTTTGTATAGGTTAGCCGTCCCTGTATAAGGTGACCGGACCGTAGTCGTTCGTATTAATCGTACTTCCGTCTGTAGGACGGGTGCGCTGCGTTTGGCAGCAACAAATGCTCGTCTCCGAACTCTTCAGGGGGTATCGTTCCTTATAATGTAACGTATCGTGCGCGTCAACGGCCTTACGGCGTGTACATGGTCTTCAGTTCGTCGGTCGTATATCCTCTTCTGTCCGAGTGTACGTTTGCCTTGTAAACCGAGTAATTGCGTTTTACAGTTGTTGTCGGTTTAGTTCAGAGTTCAGACGTAAAATGTACATTCAATATCTATTCCGTTATCTGCTTGTAACCTGTTAATATTGCATTTTTTTCATAAACCCTTAACAAAATTAACCGAACAAATTTAAAAAAAAAATTGTTAATAATCCATTTTGAAGGTCTTAAAAAAGAAATAAAAAAGTGAGCAAGTCGTTTTGTAGTAAAATTCACGAGAATTCAAATCTGTTTTCAAATTTCTTATCGCACCAAAAGATCGATCGGTACGTTGAAATACGAAACGTCTATTTCGCCATGTTTCATGTGTAAGACAAAGAGAAAAATACCCGCTTTCAATCCCTTAAATTAAATATTATATTAATAATTTTTATTCGTTGGAATTTGAGTAAAAAAAATATTCCCATTTTTACTATGAAAAACCACTTGAAGTAGATCACAGGTAATAAATAATTATGTCGATTATCGAACGGAGTGATGGTGGGGGGGGGGCTGTACAAGTCGTACACGGGCGGCACCAGACATTTTTCTCTGGGGGCAGGATCATAACAAATTTTTTTTCGATGGGGCAAATATATACTTGTATATTATTGCCCTTTTATTTGGATTTTTCATAATGATAATATTTACATTATTAGGATTAATATTTAGTGTACTCGTATCTGCTTGAAAGCCTTTTTTAGTTAAATCGTATAAATTAGACAGATAAGCAAAAATGAAAGCGCCCGCAGCTTATATTTCATAAAGGGGCCGCCGAATCTATACTGGAAAATAGACTGTGCGTAGCGGGATAGTTTTTTCGCCATTTAGTTTGGAAAAATAGAATCGAAATCGATGAAAAACGTATTTCCCGCCATTAAACCGATCCATCGTTGAACCGACGAAATCGCAAAACGATTTGGACCACGACCATTGGACAAAGCGCGAGATAAGAGTGGGTCAGTGGCGCACCGCTCGGCGGCAACCGTACGCGTCGGCGGCGGCGGCGGCGGCGGCGGTGATGGCGGCGGCCGCGGCGACGATCGGCTTTTGTTGATAAACATCAACGGTGTGGCGCGGTGCGGCGGCGATATACGCCGTACGGACGCGCCACGCAGTGTCGCCAACCGGCCCCCGGGGACTCGTGTCCGTTCGACAGCCTGCTGCAGCTGTCGGTCGTTCGGTCGGACATCTTCCGGCGGCGGTACGGTCGGGCGGGGGAGAACGGCGTCCGTAGCGTGCGGGCGCCGGTCCATTATCGATTCGTCGTTTTTTTTTTGTGTGACGTGTGGTCACACTGCGTACTAACCTCACCGAACGCTAGTCATTTCACGATTGTACGCGATCCACCGTCTCTCTACCCTATGTCGTTCTCTCTTTTCTGATTTCCTCTCGGCAAATCACATGTACTCTCAGCGTTTTTTCTACTTTGTTCGATTGTGAAAATGTGCTCTTTCTAGATACAGACGTTTCTTCGTTTTGCGACTCGAGTTGTTTTTAAATTATGTAAGTACACGGTTATTTAACGTTGTTTTGGCGCGATGCGATATACCGAACGAACCGCCGAGTCGGCCGTCCGGCCACGGCGGCGGCGGCGGCGGCGGTGGTCGCGTTTGACGGCCACATCACGGACGGCCGTTTCGCGTCATGTCCGGGCTCGGTGCCCGTCTCGTTCGGTCGGTCGGCGGCGGCTTTTCGACGCGATTGCTGTGCGTCGAGACTTCGAGACACGGTTCTCACGTGGTGTGGCCGCCCTTAGGGCGCACGTCCTTAAGGACACGCATTACGGGTTTTGGGTGTTTTTTTTTTTTTTTTTTTTGTATAGGTTAGCCGTCCCTGTATAAGGTGACCGGACCGTAGTCGTTCGTATTAATCGTACTTCCGTCTGTAGGACGGGTGCGCTGCGTTTGGCAGCAACAAATGCTCGTGTCGTCTCCGAACTCTTCAGGGGTATCGTTCCTTATAATGTAACGTATCGTGCGCGTCAACGGCCTTACGGCGTGTACATGGTCTTCAGTTCGTCGGTCGTATATCCTCTTCTGTCCGAGTGTACGTTTGCCTTGTAAACCGAGTAATTGCGTTTTACAGTTGTTGTCGGTTTAGTTCAGAGTTCAGACGTAAAATGTACATTCCAATATCTATTCCGTTATCTGCTTGTAACCTGTTAATATTGTGGAAATATTTTTGCGCTTTTCGTTTCGTCTAATTAATATTGTACGATTTAAGTTCTGTAATTATATAAACGATCTCGTGTGATCGTTTGTGTAGTTGGACATAAAGAAAGACGTTTGGTTTATTCAACAGTCCGAAGTACCGTTTATATCGTTTCTTTTATATTTTCGATTTGTCTTTATTTTCACTACGTATATTTAGATAATCGTTATCGACGTTATTTCATCGCAGAATCTGCGATGTTATATTTTATTTTGTTATTAAAATATATGTATATACGTGTTGACATTTTAGCAAACTTCAGTGCTTAGTTACATTTATTCGATGATAATTCGTTGTAATACATTTTTTTTTTTTTGAGTAATAATCGTAAAAAAGACTTCCTGATAAATGGATAATAATAATAATATTTCATGAATTATAATTTTACTCAAAAACCAATAAATAAACATAATTAAATACGTTTAAAATTATATAATTTTTTTTTGTTTCTACATTCAGTGAGACTCTGCTGTTATTTATAAATAATCGATCTCTTCATAATTTGATTAATAAATTATTAATTTTTCATAATTAAAATTCTTAATTGAGAATATACATTAAGTTACGTTATGTTTATGTAGAAGTGAAAATCGACACTGTTTGTCTTAGCTGAATATAATATAATTATTCAAATTATTGCACTTTGGGAATCTTTAAATTATTTTTATAATATCCATTTATTATACATGTTAATTTTGTAGTTTAGTCGAGTGATAATAAAAAATTATATTTAAACGCTAATTAAATATATCCGATCAAATTATTGTTTTACATTAGATGGTTATTATTTTCTGTATTTTATAAGTATAAAATTATTTTATGGACTTTATATCTATTACATATTTGTATTTATTTAGGAGTTTTGATTATCTTATATAAATAAATTTAAATCACCTACATTTTTAAGAAGTGCTCGTTACAACGTATAGATCTATTTCATTGTATTAGTTGCAGTGGTTTTTAACCCAGTTATTTTTCCTAAAATAAGGAGGTTTTTAAAATTTACTTAAATTTGTCTGTTACTAGAAGTAGGCATGATCTCTTAATTTGAGTTATTCAAGTTTAAATTCAAAAATTGTGCTGTTAAGTTGTCAGTTGATAGGTTTAGTTAACTTTGTAAGAACCGAGTTTTTGTAGTAATTTCTATTGTTTTAGGTTATATAATACATTTTTGTTTCGGGTAGCATAGGATTTTATTTTAAAGAAATAATTTTTTTTTTTTTTTAATAATAGTTATTAATAATTTCTAAAGTGTTTATCGTATAATTAATTAGAAAAATGTTTTTAAATTTTAAATTGTTGATTTCAGAATATTTAAAATAATGAATGCGAATGAGACAAAGAATGGACCGTCAAGCGAAACGAATGACTATTCTGGACCGCCTGGCATGGATGTCGGTGGTACTATTGAGTCCGACTGGAAAGAAGTTGTGGACAATTTCGATGAGATGAACTTAAAAGAAGAACTGTTGCGTGGAATTTATGGATATGGTTTTGAAAAACCATCGGCTATTCAACAACGTGCTATTCTGCCATGCATCAAGGGGCATGATGTCATTGCTCAGGCTCAGTCTGGTACTGGCAAGACTGCTACTTTTTCGATTTCTATTTTGCAACAAATCGACACTAACTTGAACGAGTGCCAAGCGCTCATTTTGGCACCAACACGTGAATTGGCTCAGCAGATACAGAAGGTAAAGTTAGTGTAATTTATCGTAGAATTGTTTATATTGTATAACACAATTTTTCAGGTGGTTATCGCTTTGGGCGACTTCATGAAGGCCGATTGTCATGCTTGTATTGGTGGCACCAATGTTCGTGATGATATGCGCAAGCTGGATACCGGTTCTCACGTAGTAGTTGGCACTCCTGGTCGTGTGTATGACATGATAGCCAGGAAATCGTTGCGTACACAGTTCATTAAAATTTTTGTATTGGATGAGGCCGATGAAATGTTGTCTCGTGGTTTTAAGGATCAAATTAAAGAGGTGTTCAAGTTCCTCGAAGAGGATATTCAGGTCATTTTGTTATCTGCTACTATGCCGGAAGACGTGCTTGATGTAAGCACTCATTTTATGCGTAATCCAGTGCGCATTCTTGTGCAAAAAGAGGAACTTACATTGGAAGGTGTGTAGTCTTCTTTATTGTTTCTGTATCCTTATGGTTATTTTTAATGAATTATCATTTTATTAGGTATAAAACAATTTTACATCAACGTCACGAAGGAGGAATGGAAATTTGATACTTTGTGTGATTTGTATGACACTCTCAGTATCACTCAGGCTGTTATATTTTGTAATACGCGTCGTAAGGTTGAGTGGTTGACTGAAAACATGCGCTTGAAAACATTCACGGTATCTGCTATGCATGGGGAAATGGACCAGCGTCAACGTGAGCTGATTATGCGCCAGTTCCGTTCTGGATCCAGTCGCGTCCTAATCACTACTGATTTGTTGGCAAGAGGCATTGACGTACAACAAGTGTCGTTGGTTATCAACTACGATTTGCCATCAAATCGTGAGAACTACATTCATAGGATTGGGCGTTCTGGTCGTTTCGGTCGTAAAGGTGTCGCCATTAATTTCATTACTGAAGACGACAAAAGGGCTATGAAAGATATCGAATCATTTTACAACACTCACGTGCTTGAGATGCCACAGAATGTGGCCGATCTGCTGTAGACATGCTTTGTATCTGTGAGTAGTTACTTTGAAACAAGTGAAATACAGCGTTCAAAAAACCAATTCAGTTTTTATTATTTTTTTTTTTTATATATATATACTTATATAAAAAATAAAAACAAAAAAATATTAAAATTGAAAACTCTGATATTTTATCTAAGCAGTTTTTTTCTTTCCATTTTACTGTGTTTGAAAAGCATCTAAAGATGACTATTTCATTTATCCATATAACAAATATGATAAGTGCACATTTTAATACTTGGTATGTTTTGATTTTAAATAAAACTTACAAAATTTTCTTAACCTCATTGAACTTCAATTTTATTGTGTGGTTCCTTTTCAGTTATGAAATATATTTTTATACATGACATTTTAAATTTTTTCAAATATTTAAAAGTTACAAGCTGAACATTTTAGGAATAAAAATTACTTTTTAGTTTGTTTATTGAGTTTTTACCATAATATCACTATATATGTATAGATAATAATAATAGATGACTATTCAAAATTATTTTATGGAACTTTCATAGTAATCTTAGCTTTCATCGTATACAACTAAACATTTTCCTTATTATTAATTAATTAAAAACAAAACTTTATTTTTCATTACATTATTTCATTAATGAAATTTTATTTTATTTTCATTGTATTTTAAAGAAATATAAGAACATGAATAGTTGAAATTATTTAAATCTATAAAGGTTTAGTTTTACAAAGGTATTTAACACCACTGATATTTTTATTGAAACTCATTCCCAGGGGGCCAGTTGGGATGAAAGAATGGTGTCTGCTTTAATTTTGATATTAAATTAAATATGGTTATGGTATTATGCATAGTTTTAAAAATGCGGGCTTTTCCAAAAAAATGATATGTACATAATTTGTACATATACATATTTAAATATTTTTATAATATATGTATACAGAATGTATTACAGTTTGACAATTTACATTGTAATGTATGTCTATATATTGTATATACTTCTATATATATATATATATAACTTGTGATATACTGAATATGTTTTTTCATCTGATTTGGACTGTTATACAATTTGATTTATTTTAGAATTGATTTGGAAAGACCGGATGTCTTATGTATTTAAATACTTTTTTAATATCTGATTTTATAATAAGTCATTTGTGTTAATCAGTAAGTAGGGTTGTGTGTCTAATTGCATATAAACATATTTAATCAAAATATTAGTGTGCTGATAATATAACAGGCCAAATCGGAAACCGTATTGAAAATGTCAAATAAATAAATCAAAAGTCAAACTTTGGTCTTGGACTATTAAAATTGAATATTTTCCTAATGACTTGGAAAAAGAATCGTTGCATACAATGATTATGTCATAAAATGTACACAGTACTCAAAATAGTAAAAATAAAACCAATTTATTAATATAATTAAATTGTGGTCGTGGGTTTATATTGAAGAAGCTAGAGGTGTAATATTTAAAAAATACTAAAATTGTGTTTTTATTGTAACATTTGGTATGACTAAGGCCCAGAAGTTTATGCGCTAAAAACTAGAAATATGCATGCCCTTAACAACGCTGAAATATGCGATAAAATATATCCTTAATTTTTTATTTATACTGATAAAAGTAAAAAAAAATTGTCCAATACTACAATGTTTATTTTTTATTTGGTTAACTGTTAATTATAAATATTTTTTTATACATTTAAAAATAAAACAAATCAAATATAAATAATAAAATTATATATATATTTATATATATAAATGTAAACAACTTAATATTTGTTATCTGTTGTTTCGTCTATGTACGCCCGGAATTTATTTTATGAAGTATGATTTTTATTTATCGTCTCTTAGTAGCAGTTATTAGCAATCGTTCCTAATTTCTCTAATGGAATATTTGCTTTCAAGAATGCTTCACATAAATCCTTTGAAAACTCAAATTTCGTGCACTAATTAGCTGTTGAATTGAATTTCTATTTGTAATTTGGAGATTAGAAGCTTGAATATGTTTCTTAGTACATAGTGACACCATAATGTTTTTGGCACATTACTTTTATCTTGCTAAAAGTGTATTACTTTACAAAGTATATTACTATATTACTGCATATTTTTTGTATATTTACTTCACAAAGTAATACATTACCATCGAATACAATAATGTGTTTACCGAATTAGTAACGTAGTTTATACTTCTACATGTTGCTGATGTTTTTGCTTTTGGCATTTTAAAATAATTTAAAAATTCAAACACTTTGTATTTGCTCACGATAGACGTCAAACAATAATAACAAGAATTCCGAATTGATTACATTACAATATTTCACACAATGATGTCTGAGAATCAAGTTATTGAAATTCTAATAATTAGAAAAATATCTGGACGTTCACAAAATTAAATGTATCTGGTCGCAAATATGCATATAGCCATTATCGGGCTGTCGCCACATCTAACTATAAACTTCTTTATTTTGTTAATTATTTTATCATGATCAATTCGATATACATATAAAAATATAATACATATTTTGTAACTCAGATGCCTTTTAAAATGTAATTTTGACAATTACATCATATATATATATATATATATATATATATATATATACAACAAGTTGTAATGTATGCATATGAATAAAACCTCTGAATATTAAAAAATACCTAAATTCAAATTTTGAATTTTTGAATTTGTATAGACTTAGTTAAAAAATATATAACTGAATAAGCAATTTTTTGGTTTATTCTGTAAAAACATGCAAAGGCATGAACTTCCGGGCCCTAGTTACAACACACCTGTTATTGTATTTTTATCCTTACCTTTATCGAATGAACTGCCAGCATGTTTAAGTATCGCCTGGATATTTTTTAGTGATTGCCTAGCCTCGGCTGCTGCTCCACCCTCGACTGGTTTCAACGTCTTCTCATCTAGACCTAACGAACCAGATACATACAACACATTGCCCGCCTGCACCGCCTGACTATGATTAAAAGTAAAATACAATTTTAGTTAATTTTTTTCAAATGGTAAATTTATGTTTTCTTATTAAAATTTAATTCACAAATTACGATGTAAAAATTCAATAATACTTGTAAGCTCCAGGGAGTTTTGGAACCAACGGGGAGTTGATTATTTTTCTTATTACACTCATAATTATATAAAACTTTTTATGTTCAAAATTATTAAAATAAATTATAATATTTTTCTATCGGTTTTATTGATTTTAATAAACATTTACAACATGTGAAAAGATTATCACCAATATCGCATCTATATATAAAAAAAAAAAAAACGCAGATTTATACAATATTTACATTTCATTAAATAAGTACACAGTGTTAGATTAAATATACTAATTAGGTTATAGGTGATTACGTGATTACTATTATTTCAGTAACCTAGTTGCTATTATTTTAATTTATATTTTCAATAAATAGGAAAACATCTATTGCTGTTTATCCTTGACACATAAACTTAAATGTTTAGTATTAATATTTATTTTAATACTGAGATACAACTATTTAGTTTTGATTTATGATAATATTATACTTAGTGTAATGTATAATATTGTACAATTTTATATTTTCATAAATATTTTAATGATATGTGATTTTTATGGGGATAATTTTATGAGGTACTTTAATTCAGTGTTTATTTTATATTTTCCGTGGTACACTTTTAATATTGATTCTAATTAATATTTTGTTATTGGTCTCAATTGTGTGAGAAATAATATTTGGAGTTTTTGCACTTTTTTTTTTTATATAACTGCCTAGATTTTGTACATAAATTTGTAATCAATTATTTTATGGATACTGTGTGTTTACATTAATATAACAACAAATTTGAAATAGTTTAGTTAGTATTGGTAATACGATTTACTCCTCGTTAAGTTCTTAGAAGTAAAATTCAGTTTTTATTTGTTTTCTCTATTTTTTACATAACTATGTTTTATATTATTTTTTATTTTTGCGTTAAAACCAGTCAGGTTAATGAGATGAGCATGTATAAATGTATGCCTAATAAAAAAAATAAAAAAAAGACGAAAAAAGAAAATTAAAATAATTGCGTTTTGTTTCCTACTTATGTTGTTGCGTTGAGTAACTTGGTATATTATCTGTTCCTTATGGCCTATGCAATAGGAATAGAGATGTTTTATAATATTTATATTGGTTAGAATAGCGATTTGATTTTTATTAATATTTTATTATGTATACAATTTATCATTTATTATTATGAATGATATTTATAGTTTTTAATATTGAGTATTTTTTTTCATTCTGAATCCATTTACTTTATTTACTAATAAAATAATTCATACATCGTTAATTTTTCTTTACTTAAAAAAAAAAAAATGATCGTAATATGTTTTAACTTTTAAAATATTCTGTATTAGAAAATATTTATTTTTCCTTTTTTTTATGATGGATTATTATGTTTTATTAAACATAATTTTAGTTACCTACTTGAGATATATGTTTTTTAGTGAAATATATATTTATGAAATATTTAGTGGGAAATTTGAGGCGATTAATGTAGAAAAACCTCTAGTTTTAAAATTTTGAAAACATTTTAAATATTGACATAAAGTACATTCAGTACACTTAACTTCTTAGTTAAATGAAATTATTGGTGTGAAAATAGTGAATAGTAAACGGGCATTGCACCATGTTTAAAATTATTTATAAATTCTGAACTTCTGAGGTTATTAAAACAATGAAATATTTATTACAGAAACTTAATTATATTAGAAATTAATAATATTGGTTATTTATGAATTTTTTTTCACCTTTTTAAAAAATATTCTATATATTCTATATTCATATAAACGTTGACACTGTGTTCCAAGGTAAAAATGAGGTACCATTACTTAAATTGCTTTTACGAAAATAAACAATTTTAATTTAAAAAATAATTTAGTTATTCTGTGAAATGACAAAAATGTATTACATATTATTATGTATTTTAAATTAATGGCGACACGAGTAAAGTTAAAATATTTGTTTTTAAAGTCAATAATAATTAAAAAAAAATATCTGAGTCTTATTCTCGTCAGTGTAACGTCCCTTTGTGATCAGCGCCCTGGACGATCGCCCAGGGCGCCCATAGCTTTCGCCGGCCCTGTATATACAACAACGAGCGTATTACAAACGAGTACTTCATTTTGAAGTAAATATTTGTCAGTCGTTAATAATCATCCATTGTGCATTGTCCTCGTGTGCTTCGTCAGACCACCACTGTGGGTCACAAAGGATTTCGAGAAAAACTTCACCGCACCGATGTGTTTTGTTGCGCTCAGTGTTGAATTCAGACGTTTTTTCTAGGGGGGGAGGGGCATTATGAGAGGTGGAATTAATATAATACAAATTCACCAACTTTACTATATTTATACTTACATATGTTTAATTAATTATTTACCCACATTTAACAGGGGGTAGGGGCAAACAAAATTTCAGGGGGGCAGTAGCCTCTCCCTGATGTATACCTGGATTCAACAATGGTTGCGCTTTAAATCAAAATACAGTTCGTCGCGAACGAATCCATACAAACCGGTACAGCAGGACTTCCGATTTCCTTCACCGCGTGTACGGCTGCAGAAGTCGTCGTGTTCATTTTGATGGGATGCGCTTATTACTTCTCAAGAATACTGCACACTCTAAAGACGTGTCGTCTCCGGTTTACAATCAGTAATAAATCTTGTGTAATGTGTGATGGTTAGGAAAAGACTGTTTAATTCGCAGGAATTTGTGTTTTTTTTTATACGATTACAACGTTACAATGGCGCACCCAGGATTTTTTGTTTTTTTGGGGGGCTAAATAAAATTATTTTTAGATATTAATAAGATTTATTTAATATATACAGAAATCCGAAAGTACACTTGTTTATGAAAAACTTATATTCTAATATATCTTAATATTAATTTTTGCATTTTGGGTTTTGATTTAGTTACGGTGAAATTATACCTGTAAAATATTTATATGAATATTGATACGAAAATTTAAAGTGATACCTAATAAAATTACAAAAATATTAAGAGGTCAACCATTTTGGGGGGGCTTAAGCCCGTTAGCCTCCTCCTTGGGTGCGCCACTGCAACGTTATGCGATGCACAACTTGCAGTGGCGCCGATCTGTTTTTGAACTCATGGGGTGAAACATTTTCATAAGTATCCACCTACTCTATGGTGTTCTAAAAATCAAAAATTTTATCAACTATTTATAATATTACATTTAATTGTTTTATTATATTATTTTATACCTTCTTCATAGAACACCCACCATTTAATTCCTCTCGGGTATTTACTATTTACCCCAATTGACACTCGTATTCGGCGCCACTGCATGGGCGTAGTAACGGGGTATGGGGGGAGGAGGGAGTTTTGGGGACAACTCCAACGCCGAAATATTCAGTGTTTGGAAAAAATTAAATTAAAAAAAAAAAAAAGATAACAGTACAAATGTAGTATTAATATATTATTTTTAAAAATATATTTTCAATTTCGTAAATTACTGATACGAGTATAATATCTGTATAATACAAACAAAAATTGAAAAACCTACTGTATATTAACAACTCATACTCATTTAAATTTAGAAGTATATGGTTGTAATCATATAGGCCATGTATAAGCCACAGGTAACACGAAAGCTTGAAAGTATTAACTATTAAGCATTGTAGCTACAACATTAATTATTGTACTCCAAAAAAGTCAAATATTTATTCAAGTTTTATGAGAATGTTATGATATTAATTATACGTAATTATACGTGCAAGGGGTGGAGTCCGGACCCGGAGTCCTGATTTTCTAAAAAAAAAAAAAAAACATCCTTAAATATATTTAAGGTTTCTATTAACATATTAGAATATATTTTTTTTAAAAATTCACCAGTCATACCGATAAAGCGGGTATCAAGTATTCGAAAGAACATAGTATATTATATTAATATCATCTCTGGTAAAAGTATTTTGATATTGAATTTCTCGAGGATCCATCAAAAATGTCTCCCAATTCATTTAATGATGAACATTGATTAGTATTTGTAAGAAATAATGCCCAATTCATATTATTTTAATTCCGTATCCTATAAATGTAAACATTTTTTTTCTGGTAAAATCAAAAATAACATGAGTTTGTCTAATACGATATTATATACAAAAAAAAAAAAAAAAAAAAAACGTGTGAGGTAAATCTTTTTTCTGTATTTTATGGGAGAAGGGGATGTGGTCTATAAAATTATCTTAAGAGCGGCAAAATTTAATTTTGCCTAGTAAATTATTTTGGCATGAGCCGGCCATATCCTTAAGCAGTGCCCCACACTGAACTGCACATTGATGGGTCTAACAATATTTTGCACACCTTGCCGCCACCCAATAGACAACCAGTGGACGCCCAATGACAACCTTGCATGCACTATATACTCTGTTCGCCGAGAGACTAGGAGTGTTTCGCGCATACGACTGACAAAAAATCGGGTCGCTCCGTCATCTTTGAGCGGCTATCCCCTCTCCATCACCAAATTACATAGTATACAGAGCGTGTCAAATAACTACAACAACTGCGTGTCGGTAATACCACAGAATAGGTGAAATTTCACTTATTCTGTGGCAATGCATCGCGCGCACATGGTTTATCGACTTCCGTTGATCACTACAAAATAACAGCGCGGTGTTCTACGAACCAATGGGGCGTACTTATGGTTAGATGATGACGGCAAGGGGGGCGATCAATATTTTTTTAATATGAACAAATATAAAATACAAATAATTAAAAACGAGTCTGCTAGTACTCGAGACCTTGATGTGTAAACGTCGCGTGTGCGGTAAAAATGGAACGGAATTGTGATTGGGATTTGTGAATATCGGTATCCAGGGCCGTAGACACGAGGGGGGTTTAGGGGTTCAAACCCCCCCTTGAACATCGGATACTGGATGAATTATCTAAGAAACCGAGAAAAATTGATATATTGTTATAAATTAATTGTAGTATATAAAAATAATACACTTTCTTGATGTTTACCTCAATATTATAACTAATGATGACCTCACATAGGCCATATAAAAATCCTATCTATAGCACTGAACCCCCCATATAAAAATCCTATCTACGGCACTGTCGGTATCTTTATTCAAAGTAATTTCGATAATAAATATTATTATCAGTTGTCATGACAACAGCTTACACATTTCCGTCCCGTTTCCCGAGATTTACCCTCATACCGCCGTAATAGATGTTTACACATCAAACATATTTTCAAGTTCATTTTGTATTCGTTTAAATAGGTAAGACAGTTTATACATACAAAAAAATGTTATAGTTCATATATTTCAGATTTATTATCCTTGGCTACAACAGAACAAAATTTCGTTGATTAATTTAGTAAAAATCGCATTAAATCCGTTTAATCGATTCTATATTAGTTAATACTAAGGCATCTCCAAAACCGTGTCTCGTTCTCGTACTCGCCGTCAAGCGAGGCGCGTTCTTCACGTTTTTCGTTTTTGGACCAAATGTTTAACACTGCTAGATAATTTTGTTCGTCTGATAGCACGGATTTGATTGAAAACGCTTATAATTTGTTTCAAAATTCTATTCCACTAATAATAATAAAAAAAAGGCCAAAGGGAGATTCGACATCTATGTACTGAGTAACGAAGAAGTGATTTTTTTACTCATCACTACTATATGTATGTATAGTGTCCTCTTATACGTAGAACTCGCCGCACTGCGTACCTACCTATAGCCCACTTATCCTAAACATATTGTACGAGTACCAGCTACGTGTATATAGGTACGAGCGTTGACGTTATAAGTTGTAAACTCTTGAAAAGTTGTATAGTGGTGTTTTGTGTGACATTTAATGCAAGACATTGAAAGACCAGCTGTTATTGAAGAGTGTATATAGGAAATGGAGTAGGTACCTATGCCTCTACGTTTTTGTTTGGATAATGTAAAACTGAGCGTTTCGGAATAATTATTGAGCGATTATATTCTGATATTCGTCGAATTAGTTTTAGACATATAAAATGGATTTGACACTTATACGGTTTACAATAATTGATGTATTTTTCGATTTTTTTTTTTCGTTGACCATTATTTTATTTATAACTTACTCAGTTTCGAACTCCAATTAATAATGTCTGTCGCGAATAGATCGATTATACCGAAATTTTAAGCTTATACTGGACAATTTACCCACAATACAGGACAACATATCGACACGTAATTTTTGAAAGAACTACGCATTTTCTAATATGTTACTATTAAATAATTTTTTCGATAGTATTTACCTACATGTATATTATATATATATATATATTTATTTATTCATACACAATAAATTAATTGTTTTGTATTTACTGACTAGGTACGTGCTTGATGGTTGTGACAAAAAAAAAAAAAAATTCGATAAACGTTGAAAAGATTCACTTTTGTTAGCTTAAAATTCTAATTATTTTGTATCGGCTAATATATTTATATAATAGATAATTAAAATATTAATCGGGAAATGGCAAGTTCCTATATGTATATATAATAATAATATATATTTATATACACTCACACTCACATGAGTAAAACGGTATATTATTGAAAAAATATACGATGCATTTGTATGACATATATACTATCATTGATTATAAATACTAGTATTTAGTATATTTTATATAGTATTTATAATCAATGACACTATATATGAACGTATTATTACAGTCTACAACAATTTTCAAAAAATTAATTTCTTTATTAATTTATTCAGATTTTGGAGTGACACAAGTTTATGTGTAGTCGGTGCGGTGAAAATTTGGTTGGTTTCGTGTTTGCTGTATACAATATACATAGGCACATAAATATTAAATACATTCAGTATATTGTAATATATACAGCGCCGTAGCCAGAAATTTATTTCTTATCAAACATTTTCAAAAGTGCTGAAATACAGCTCGTCTCCAAAATGCATATCAAATGCGTATAATATTTTTCAATTGATAAAACTGATGTTATGATACCGCCAATAACCGTCATTTTTGTAGTAATAAATAATAATAATAAGGAAATTTATTATTGGTACTGAACTTATTATAATGTTAAATATTATTAATTATTTTTGGAATACGCATGTAAGTTTATACTAATTAATACCTTATAGACATATCGAAATACATGCGAGCCTGCGAGGTAATATTATAATATAGTGCGTCTGATACTTTTTCGACGAATACAGAAATTGTGCACTTTAATATTTAAATAATTGCAAACCGAACCATCTATTATTTAGGCACATAATATGTAATATTAAGAATATTAAGTTTTTCCATATTATATCACTACAGGCGTATAATTGAATGGGTTTTAATCCAACACGGCAACATTTACGACAATATACTTCAGGAAAATATTATTTATATTCGTTATTTTCAATGTTAATATACCTACTCATACATTACCCAATGCAAAAATGTATGATTGTTTTCATAAAAAAAAAAAATATATATAATGACATTTTAAAGCCGTGCTACATATTTATGCGCCGAAAAGTCTGTTAAATGTAAAATAATAGTGTAATATAAAATCATGTCATCTTGCGGACACCATATAATTTGCAATTTATATATAACTTAGCACAAAAAAATGACAAATTTATATAAGCCCAAATTGGTTTCAATTATGTAGGTATTGTATACAATTATTATTGTGGAATTAATTTAATGGGAATACAAATTTCGGAAGAAGGGTTCCTCTTGCTACGGTTCCTGTTATATGATTGATTATACATTTTATATTATAGTCTATAGATTATGTTATAGTTAACGGTAATCTGCACGTTGCACAGCATAAATATGGGTACACCGTATTAATTATTATAATACGTGCGATGTACTATTAATTTAAGATTATTATTATTATTATTTTGAAGTAAACGAATTAAAATTTTTAAAACGCGAGCGAAAAAATGAAATTGTAAAATAAATTTCGACTCGGCGACGAAATATAAGAGTACAAGACCCGCGCGCATCGTCTTTGGGATTTGCGACAGCGCCGCGCTATCTTTACACGCAACGGTGGAAGAACCGATGATGTTGCCACTGCATTCGAGTTCAGTTTGTGGGTTAAAGATGGCGCATCGTGTTCCTCCGTCGACTTATATTAAATTTATTTTTTATTCGACGTCTTGGCCCGGGCAAATTAACGATTTTCTTTTTAATTAGCTGAAGTTAACCAGCATTTTTTTTTTTTTTTGAAACCGAGTTCAGAGTTCGAGTTAATCGAAAATTCATACGGGTCAGTTAAATTAAATGTTGAGTTGACAAAATACTATAATAACAACTTAATTTAATTATTATTATTATTTTTCTACATCGTCCGTTTGATTTTCGTTTTTGTATATGTCTCTATTAATTACCTAGGTATACCAGCTATTACTCGTACGTTCGTCTCGAATGTGTTTGGATGAAATTTACTGAGAAATACAAACGCCTCGGTCGACGAGAATTCAAAATTAAATTAATTGATCCAAAAGAAGAAAAAAAATTTGTGTTGAGTTGACGAGGAAAAATAAGTTAAAATTAAGTTTATATTAAACCGACAGCTGAGTAGTCCTTAGTTAATTTTAACTTTTAATCGTTAATATGGCCAACTTCGAGTATATTCAGGTCTACAAACCGGTATTGCAATAATGCTATTATAATTACCGCGGTCAAGCAGCTACAGATGGCGTTCTTTAATAAATATTTTTTTTAAAAATAACAACTGACACGAGAAAATTGCCCCGATACTCTTCTGTTTCTCTCCTCATTTTATACCCCGTATCCACGAGCGTATTAGTCTGAGACAAAAAAAAAAAATGTAAATTTTTCGTAGACTCGTTGACAAGGAAGACTGAAGTGTATGCATTGTATATATAAGTACCGAGCATGTGGAATGTCGTATCCGATGGTGGGGCTCTTTAATATTTGAAATTTTTTTTATCTTAAGTATAATCGTTGTCAATAATTAACGGTGCAGCCAAAAATGGGGTTTAGTAAGTTGCCACACGAAACATATAGCAGGTAAGCGGTTACACATGTAAGTTTCCTCACGAAAAAAATGCACCCGTATACGTAAGTTCCCACACGAAAAAGAAATTTGAAAATTTAAACTAAAAATTTGTTTGTTTTTGTGTTACATAAAAAAAAAGTGTAATTCAGTTTTTATTTTTATTTGAATCTAGACGCGAACAAAAATTATTATTTTATTATTATTATTATTATTATATACAAATAATACTACGTGGACTATACTTACACATTATATTATTCTATGTTACATAGACTAGATTCAATTTAAAATTGGATTAGACTTTTTTTTATGCAATACAAAAATAAACAAATTTTAACCACACCAACTACGTTCAAGTTGTCAGTCCTAAGTCTGAATAAAGTGGGAAGGAAATTTGTATTCGATTTGTTTTCGTGTAGGAACTTACGTACGGGTTTATTTTTTTTCGTGAGGGAACTTACGTATGCATATTGCATACCCATAGGTGATTTTTACCTGCTGTATCTCGTGTGGGAACTTACATTCGCCCCCGAAAACACAGATATATATATATACGCATATCTTATATGCGTATAAATTTATATTATATATAATATATAATATATATATATTATATATAATATATATATGCTTAATGTTTATATGTGTTGAAGACGTTAGGTTAAATAATAATAATAAAAATAAAATAATACGCCATGTATATAAGGAAAAACAAATTGTAAAAAATAAATAAATTGATCGTACGAATAATTCAAAAAATGTTTATAATGTAAGTATTAATAATATATGTTAGGTATAATATGTCCAAAAAAATATGCGAACTAATGAAATATGTACATTTTTTATTTAAAATGAATCTTGGCAAAACAATATTATCCCCTTCAAAATACTCACCATTTGTTATTATGTATTTGTTAAATATCCGTTTTCATTTTTTAAAACATCCCCCGAAGTCTTGAGAAGCCAGACTTTCCAACTGCATCGTCGTTTGTGTTTGATGATATCTATACGTCGCCCTATTGCCTGCTTGTCGTCTCCGCATGATCGTTTTACGTTTTGGGAATAAAAAGAGGTTACAGCGGGCTAAATCTGGCGAGTAAGGGGATTTTGATAAAGCGTTGTGATGGACATTCGAGCCAGGAGCTAACGTACAAACAAAGATAAACGTGCAGGTGCATTGTCGGGGGAATTCGTTTGGTCGCACAAGACATAAGTACCGGAATGCTTGAGAACTGCCACGCAGAAATTACCACTGAAAATTTGTCCTTCAGGCAATAGACAGATGATGAAAAATTCCAGGAACGTTTTTTATTGATGTTCGTCTTCTGTTTTCTACTCCTTGCTTTGGGTTTTAAGGCCGAGATCGTACTCGTAGAACCAGGATTTGTCACTTGCAGTGATAACATGTTCAAGGAAACCAGGAGTTTGAGTCGATTTTTTCCAGTCTATGCAGTAAGTACTATTTCCTTCGCAGCTTATGGTCTGGAGTTCTGGAACAGTTTTGGCATTAAACTTATTAAGTTCCAAATTTTCAAAATTGTGTGCACAGACGATTTTTCGATATTCAGCAAATTAGCTATCATTCGAACAGCGTGATTTTTCGGTCGGAAAGCACTCGTGACTGCACACGTTCGATGTTTTTGTCGTCATGTAAAGTCCTGATTTCACATCCTTTTTGAAGTCATCACGGCCCTCGTTAAAACGCTTAATCCAGTTAAAAATAGCCGGTTTTTTCTTCAATGCATTATCTCCAGTATTTATCATTTCATGAATTTTCTGCGAGTTTTTTTTCAAATTTTACCGAGATTTAGTGTTCATTCGTTGATCCGTTTGTTCCTTAATTTCCACACAGTCGACAAAAAGCGAAAAAAAGTAAAACAAAAAGCATACACACCTATGTACGTGTAAAAAAAAGGATGTTTCTTTTATATAACTTATTGTATGTCACGAGCGTGGTACTTATAATATTGTATTCTTTCAACAGTTTCATGTTTTTATATTATTTATCAAAGCACGTCGTCATCTGTGTCAAGTGTTAAGTACTAACGCGGGGGCATCATCGGTTCTTTCACTGTTGAGTATCGGCTGAAATCACCATCGAGTAGGTTTTCATTTCCCGAACTGTTAACATTTTCAAACCTACCTTTGATTTTATATATGAGAAATAATAAGTGCTGTAGTAAAATTAATTTTTAAGTCATATATATGTTGACACTCGTAGTGTCCAGTATATAAGTATTTATATTGTTAAGTAGATACCACTCTGTCTATGATTGACAGGTATTAGTAAGGTATTTATAGTTATTTTAGAAAATATTCATATGAATGTAACGTATTACTTTATATTTGCCAATTTAAAAAAAAGAGAGTATTTTGTACTTAATATTAAGGTTTACAAAACATGTCATTTTAAAATTAAAAAAAATGTATTATATCAAATAGAAATCGTAAAGAATTTCACCCAAAATTGGCACTTCATTAGTTGATTCGTTAGAGAAGTTTTTATTTTTTCGAGTCTTTTACTTAAAGGTTATACATATATTTTTAGATGAATAATGTTGCTTTATTTTGTTTAAAATAAGTACCTAATAATAAAAACAGAACATTTAAAGTAACAAAATTGTGCCGGAAAAGGAACAAAAAATAATGCTATTAAATGCATACTATGAGTATTATAACTATTTTATTGTTGGTAAATGTTCACGATAACAGCTGTTTCCGAATTATCTACAGTAGTTGAGTTAAACATTTTAGTCAGTTTAAAACACACAAAAGGAATACAGATGTGGAAAATTCGAGCTCGGATCCTACAATTTAAAACTTTATTTTAAAATTAAAAATAATAAGTAAATTTATGTTTAATAACTATTTTAATAATTATTTAAATAAATTTAATCAACTACTCTGTCAACTACATTACTAGATTACAATTTTTGGCTTGAAGATTTGCATTTGTTACCAAACTATAATTTTCTTTAATGTGTGTTTGGATATCAAGATATGAAATGAATTAAACAGTTCGTTTCACATTCAGTAAATTTGTTGCCAGAAGTTTCCAACTTAAATACGAAAAATCTAATGGATCTATATGTTTATACATAATATATAGCCATAGCACATAAGTCTATGTTTTAATTCTGATTTTAGTATATATTTTGTTTAGAATGAATAATTATTATAATTGAGTTGTATATTATATATTTCTAATTAAAAGAATTCCTTTTCATAATGGGAATACAGTTAATTGGTAAATGGAGCTCAAATGCCAAATTAAATAGTATTCTCAAAAATAAAAATGTTCTTAGAATTGTTCATACTCGTATTTTCGATAATGCGTCAAGAAATTAAGTTACTGAGCCTTTCAACTATGGAACCTCGAGGTAAGGGTCTCAGATCTTCCTACGCATATATATTGCGTCATTGCATCGTGTATTTCGGATTTCTGCCCCACTGAAAAACGACCTTTTGAATATTTTAATTAGACCTAATAATATAATGTTATTAACAAAAGGTAATATAAAACGAGTAGATCAACATCAGAATTAAATGATGAAATTCTTATGGTCTTACGACTATATCATAATTTATGTATGATTCATATATACGTATATATAATATTTATGATAAAGAATTGCATCTTGTTTTTAGAAATTTATATAGTTTATCGCGTTTAATAATGCAAACGTTTTATGAGATATGTAATTTAATATACTTTTAAGTAGTATAGTTAATGATTGTAATAAATAATAATATACCATGTATAATCTCTATACTAGTGATATAGTTACATGTAACAATATAGTTTCATACTGCTATACTACATATTATAAATGTCGAATTTTATTGTGTTGTATTAATATGGTGTTATTATTATTATAACGGTGTAAAATATCGTATAGGTATAACAGTATACTAGAAATATTGGATAGACTGATAGAGTATTCTTATAGTATTATTCGCGATTTGTTTGGGCAAGTATAGATACTTACAGCTACTATTGGAAGCTAAGTAGATTTTTCTCTTTAATTCGTTTCATTATTTCCTAAATTTTCTAACAAATTTTAAAATGGTTTTAGTATTGTTGATAATTAATCATACGTACATATACTGCAGTTAATTACACAGCACTTGCGAAAACGTGCTTACCCCCACGGGCAATGTCTGCTGCGCGAAATGACGAGTGGTCTATTCTCAAAATTAATTTGTTTTTATAATGTGGATTAATCGATTTCGAATTTCGATCCACCAATTTATTTAGAATTATGAATACGTGATAGAATATGAGTTATCGAAAGCAGTTTGAGAATGTCATCGCGTTTGTTAGTAAAAGTCGAGAATATTCATTAACACCGTTTATTCGACTAATCGGATGCATTTTTTAGAATTTTTCAAGTTTGTATTAAGAAAATTATTATTATTATTATTTTTTTTTTTGGGGGGGGTGGTTGATAGGTCATATTATTTTTATTAAAACTTTTTATGACGTGTGTCTTATATGTAATACAAAAACGTTTAAAGAAATGTTAAAAAAATGACTCGTTGAATGAACGTTTTTTGTAGGCCATAAGATTGTAGTCTTGATTGTACTGGTCTTGTAGTCGTTGTTTCTCACTCGCGTTTTGGGCCGCCGGAGAAAGTCTCGACGTCCCCTGTGGTTAATATTATTTTTAGTGTAGGTACGGCGTTGAGTTGAAACTTCAAAAAGGTTTTTTGGCGCTTTAAATATTTGATTGTGCTCGTAACTGTATAGATCGCTAAAGTCCGGTTGTGTAGTTTTTCACGACAGTACAAAATTATTTTTGCGATCTACCATCTACGTAAATATAATGTAATGTATAGGTAAATTTTTTTCATGACAGGCATAATTTTGTTTGTCGCGGATAAAAATATGATTATTATTAATTTTGAACAATAAGTCGTTGTTTAATTTGTTGTCGTAACAGTGCTTTCTAGGCGTTTTCTACATATACTCGTATATATACAACTATATTATAGGTTTATCTAGAAAATTATAAGTAATATGCAAAAGTACATATAGCTAATAATAACTAGTATTTAGTTTTTTAGATTCTGAGCGGAGCGATGAATCTATTGTTTTTACAATGATGTGTTTTTTTTATGTCTGTACCCAAAAATTCTACCAGAAGGAATGCACCGATCTCTTCGGTCACAGTTTGTTTCCGGCAGCAAATCGCATCTAGTCGGTACTTTAGAGAGGTCATTTTTCAGTTTTCTCAAAAGCATCTAAAATTATAATTAAAAAACTACCGAAAAAAATTTTTTTGTATTTTATTTATTTTTTTCTATCTTGTGTACAGATTTTCGACTAGAAGGAGTGCTCCGATCTCTTCGGTCACAGTTTGTTTCCGGCAGCAAATCGCATTTAGTTGGTACTTAAGAGAGATCATTTTTCGATTTTTTTCAATAGTTTTTTAACGCGACGCGATAAATTACCGAAAAATTACGAAACACCGCTAAAAACGGGATTTCGTCAATATCACGTATAGTTTATTCGCTATAATTTCGACAATAATCATACTATTGTCTTGAAATTTTCAACAAAATTGTATCTTTGTACTATAGAAATTTAAAACTATATTAAGGCAATTTTAGGCTATTTATAGCTATTTTTAGATTTTGATATTTTTCATTCATAAAACAGTTCATTTTGAGTTTTTTGACTTGAAATTTGGACACAACGTCAGACATATATTACTTTAATTTTGTACAAAAAATAGACAAAAGTGTATTACACCAAAACTCTGCTCAGAATCGTTTTATCGAATGCAATGATTTATTATTGCTTTCAAATTTATAATAAAAACAAAACTCTAAAATCTTTATCCAAGTAATTCACTTAAGGTGGTTCCAGTCGGTCAAAAAAATATTGTTTTATCCACAACACCCCGTGGCTCGCTATCTTTCTTGTTTTTGAAATTAGCTTCTTTCAAATTCTATCAGTCACTGCTGTTTTTCGTTTCAACCAGCTTATTTTTGTACAATGCATACCCTTTGAAAATTTAAAATTTATGATATCAATATGAGTTGCAGTTTTTATGAAATCGAAACTACAAAACGCGGTTATTATTTTATTCTGCTCAGAAACACAATATCAAATGTTGAATATTATTTTGTATTGCTCTTAAATTTTTTCACAGTTTGTATGTAACTGTATAATATACTCGTATATACGATAAAAAAACCATCATCTAATATTTATTTCTATTGCAAATTTGTTTTGTTAAGTTAGTAAATAAAAAGGACCAAATAAGAGGTTTAAATTTTATTTTTGTCCTGGTAGATAATATATAATAAAATTTATCGTTTATTCGATATTTATTTACAACAAATATCCAAAATACATTTTCCCGTGTTACGCAGGGAAATTAATGAAAATTAAAAATGTATTAACTTTAGAGAGTTATATTTTTAATACAAAGGTAAGTGGGCTAAGCCTTAATACACCTATGAGTCCTACATCATGATTTAATTAGCTATATATTAAAAATGTATAATACATAATGTATTTCATAAATAAATAAATAAATAAATAATTTATTGAATATTATAATTTATTGAATATATCTATGATATTATTCATATAATATGTATTCACTATGTCTATAGTAGAAAACATACAAATTCGTCTTCATAAATATAGTAATACTTGTCTTGCGGTAGAACACGATATTATCGTAAATTATAAAGAATACATCACTGAAATAAAATTAAAAAGAGGTAATCCGGATATCCGAATCCAAATTTTGCGACCATGTTTTAGAAAATAACCATAATATTACTTTTAATATAAATAATGACCTTGGAAATTTCAAATATTTACAACATAATATTTATACATATACAGCTTTAAAAGAATTATATTCACACACACATATTATATATATATATATATATATATATATAAAAGAAACAATACATTTTATATATTTAAAAATATTTTAGATATTCAAACAAATTTAAAAATAATATTTTAAATATTTAATTCACTATTTACACAATTTTTGTTGTTGTTTTTTTTATCTTTTGTTTAAATTTTTTAAACTCTGTCTGATTATTGCAATATTTATAATTTTTTCTGCGTAGTCTTGTTCATTTTTATTTTTATTTTGTTGTATTTATCCTATTACACCGTGTAATATTAATTAATTTTATATTAAAATTGACTGTATTCAACACTTAAGGCAAAATAGAGAAATATCAGTGGAAGGGAAATATCTAGCTAAGATTAAGTTAGGTTAGGTTAGGTTAGGTTAATTTAAAATTACAATAGGACTTAAGACATTGGATTCTATCTATTTATTGTAGTTTAGAATAATCATTGCGTAATTTATGAAGACGTAATGTAAAATATTTAAATGCGTCAGCTATACGTGGCATATTTATATATATATACGTATTTGTATGTATATGTATTTTTTTCTTTTTTTGTGGGATATGAAGTAATTTTATAAATCAATATAAAATGCTTTAAAATAAAATTTGATCTGTTTTATTAACTTTATGATATGAAGTAATATACGGGATTGTAAATTTGTAGCTTTAAAACATTTTTCTGGAGGAGGAGGGGGGAAGAAACGCATACACTCCTAATAAATACGCAACGAATAACTATACCTTTTGAAGTTTATCGTTTCAGTTTCAACTTTTAGTTACGCAACTGAAGTATAGAAACTTTATTGATATGATGAATTTTATATTTATATTCCATCAAAGTGGTTTCTTATAGGTTGTAAAGAATTTCAGACTATATAATATATAAGTGCATTAACCGATCAACCACACTATTGAATAATTTACTATTTAGATGATCTACATGTCAATCAGAACCATTTTTCTCAAAAAAATAAAATTTCTTTTTCTTCCACAAATAAAATTCCATTTCCCTCCAAATATTCTTTTTTTTTACAGTGGTATACAATTTAGTATACTTGTAAATTGCACAACATACAATTTGTTTTTGTAACAGTCTCGACATAAAAAACTAATAAGTTTAGTATATTACTTATTATTTTATTTTAATATAAAATATATCGGTGAAAAGTATATTTGGAAAAATATTTCATTTTTAATTAAATAGTTCTGTATATTGTAAGGTAAAATTTAAGTAAATGATAGTCGGAAATGTACGAGTAGATAATTTAGGACTGTATACACTACGTCCACTTACTGAAATATCAATTTATTTTTTAATTAATTTTAAACTTAATTTTGAACAAAGATTTAAAGTTGTTTGTTAAGTTTTTACGAGTCTATTTTTTTCTAGGGAAAAACTTTGAAGTTTTTCCAGTGTATATCTTATTTAGTTGCTCCGAGATTTCATTGCGATTGATTTAAATTAAGTTACGAGGGTCATTTAATGACCGAAATGTGGTTAGAATAAGTGTTTGGATATGTATCCGATTTTTGTCGGTGATATCTAAGGGAAACTCACATAAAGTAATTTGTTTTCAATGTGAATATCTATATTTAATGCAAGTAGAAAAACTTAATGATTAACGCGTGTATTTAAAAATTTATTATCGATTTGTCAAAAATAATTTTAATACATTTATATTAAATGCCTAGATATTAGGATATTCTGCTTAAAATCAGTGCGTAGGTACTAAATGATTTCTATTTATTTTTGTATTTCTAAAAAAATCTTTATTTAATTTTAAAATGAAATTTATTTGAAACGTAAAATAAAAATATGTGTGTGCTTACGATCACATAGCAGAAGTAAGACTTTGTGACGTACGTAGTTGTGTGGGTTTAGAAGAGAGTGATATTATTATTATCTAATATATAAAAATCTCGTGTCACGGTGTTTGTGGTCGCACTCCTCCGAAACGACTCGACCGATTTTAATGAAATTTTTTTTGTTTATCTGGTAGGTATGAGAATAGGTCGTAAAGTATTTTTCACTCTCCTACCCCTCCCGAGAGTGGTAGCTAATACGGGAAATTTTAGGATTCTAGGCGTTAAACAGTTACCACGGTGTCCATTTAAATTGTTATTAAAAAACATGCACGATGTTCGTCCTCGATAAACTCCGTAACTACTTAACCAATTTTTATTTTAAATTATAAATTACTAGCTGATCCTGCACGGCGTTGCCCGTGACGAATTCAATGCCCGTGCATTTACCCCCTTTGAAACTCCATTAAACGTCAGCACTAAGCTACATATATTTTTAATGCAGTTATTTGGGTGGTTTTGATCAAATATAAAACATAGCGGATACCCGGCGTGTTCTACTATGCTAAAAAAAAAATACATTTTGTTTATTTGTTAGAAAAAAGGAAACCGGACCAGTTCAGCTGTTTATTAACTTTTTTATCTTAATGTTGATGTTTCTGTATGGTTTACATTTAATGGAAGCTTAAGAGCTGTACGCCCACCATCGAGTAACGTTGATGCGATTCCAGACGATGCTACAGCTAGTGCAATTTCATTTTTGATCGAATTTCAGCGAGTATCAAATTGAGCAAGAATGTTTTTCCCGTGCCTCCAGGTGCGTCAAAGAAAATAATTCCACCACTTTCGTTTGCTACGTATTGCATAACTTTTTTTAAAACTATTTTTTGATCAGCAGTCAACAGTTGTTTCTGTGAATCCACAAAAATGGCGCAATTCATCAGAAATATATTGCCGTTCACGTACCAAATCTCTGTCGTGAACATTGTTTCTATCACGTGTCGGTACTGGTAGTTCAAGCTGACAAAGAATTTTGTTGTTGATCGAGATACATCTATCCTCATAAACTTTACAAATATTAATATATTCTATTAGATATATGTTTCTTTATGCATAATAATGTGGACTATGATTTATATTTTATTAATTTAATTCGCTCTTTTATTGTTTTGTTTCTTTCGTCGGTCGGTTCACGGAAGTCGTAAAAGCTGTTGATGCTATCGCCCCATCTATCGGCACTAATGATTACCATGGTAACTGCAGTTTAACGCCTAGAATCCCAAAAATTCCCTATATAAGCTACCATTCTC
Source organism: Slavum lentiscoides (assembly GCA_032441835.1). Lineage (NCBI taxonomy): Eukaryota > Metazoa > Arthropoda > Insecta > Hemiptera > Aphididae > Slavum > Slavum lentiscoides. The sequence goes on along the minus strand of CM063706.1, from coordinate 33,944,704 downwards.
GTTGGTTGTATTTCAATAAAAAGTACCCTATATGTATTTTTCTCTAGCTTATAATTACTCTCTATATCAACCTTCATGCAAATCCGTTGCGTCGTTCCGACGTTATTGAGGAACAAACAAACATTTTTTATATTTTATATGTATAGATTTTTTAATAACAATTTAAATGGTCACCGTGGTAACTGTTTAACGCCTAGAATCCTAAAATTTCCTGTATTATATATATATATATGTACAAGTTTTCGTTCAAAACTGCGCACGGGCTAAGCTGGGTAATTCATCTAGTTAATTATATATTAATTAACAATTGCCGTTACTATGGTTACCACAGTCTTATTTATAATTATGGCTAATATATTATAATTTATAACCCATTAGCGGTCACTGTACGATTTTTCGTAACGCCGCTGAATAATATTTTTAGTTTTTACCTTATACCACTTACTGCATTTATAAAAGTTTCATTTCAAATATTCGATTTGCTCATGTGTTTGATATAAATTCAAATACGATTCTTGGGTGTTAACTCGTAATACTGAACAGATATTATAATATTTACTTAATTTTTAATGATTTCACTACGAAGTATAAAGTAGCAATTAATTTCGATTTTAATTCAACGTATTGTTAATCATTTAATAAAATAATCGAAAATACATTTTACCAGCTACTTTAGGTAATTAAAATATTAATGTACCATTTATTCTTAAAAATATATTTAGGTATTATATAACAATAAATATATAGAAGTTATTATATTTCATTTTATAATTTAGTTTTGTGTTATAAATAGTAAATATAGATCATAATTCACAGGAAATTATGGTTTATATTATATATATATATATATATATAAAAATGACTTAATTCAAGGCCACAATGATTTGACTCAAAATTACGATCTATTATCATTTGTTTAGTAGTTTAATTGTTTTATCTCTTAAATTAAAATTTATTTTTAAGAAGTCTAAAATGGATACTATCCATTATAAGATATACTAAATGAATTATGTTTTGTATGATTACAAAATATATATTATAATGATTTTGTATTTTAAATTTTAATAAAAAGTATTTTCTGTTTTTTTCGAGCTTAAATAAATAATCTAAATAATTAAAAATTGTATTATATAAGACGTGCTTTACTTAATAACTTACGATGTTTTAAATAATTAAATGTCACATTTGATAAATTAGTTATATTTCAACATTTCAAGTTTTAATTATAATTTAAGGTTTTATAATAGAATTCGTAGTAGACAATTTTAGTGAATATTAATTATTTTACTCTCTTATATTATATTAATTCCTTTTTGTAGGTATTGATTTTACTTCTGAATAATTTTGTATTCAATGCTTGCGGGTGGAGAAAATTCAACAATAACTCGAAAGGCCTCACTAATCGTATACGCGGTACTATGGTGTTCGAAAATACTGAAAATTGTAAAATAATGTTATCATTAAGATTTTTTTCGGTCGAAAAAAGAACACATAAATAAAATTAATTCCTTTATTACTAAAATAATAATTATAACATTAAAATATAAAAACAATTAAATATTATCTATTAATTTTAATTGTAATTTTTACAATATTCCCTATTTATAAAACTATTTTATGTAATATAAATAATATTACATAAACAATTTTCGTAAGAGAGGAATATTTTTATAACTTTAAATTACGTTGTTATCAAATACTGCTCATTGGATACTCTATATATGTATATATTTTGATCACAGTCAATAAGTATGCAAAATTAAATTTTACCTATTACATATTATCAATGAAAATATAAATTAGCCGAGTTTTATAATATTAATATTGTATATTATTTTTTATTAAAATTCACTGATACAGTTTACAACTCATAAATATAATTTATAACATTTAAAATCACTTATGTGTAATAACGTTCGTGTGTTATTTAAATTGGTAAATTCGTCAATAATTGTGTTTTCAAGTCGACATTTGAAGGCATTTCCTGTTCTGTAAAGAGTATAGTATAAGTGATTCCAGAATTTTTTGCTATCAAGTACTTTTTTGTTTACTTTTTACATTATTTAACGTTGTAAAAACAAGTTCATAAAAACATTTACTGGAACTCATGCAATTTTTCAATAGTAATTCCTATTTTTAGATATTTTTGTTCATTAAGTTATTTTCGTTGATCTGGACCATTCCGTCTCACGACCGTCGACCGAACGTCCAATTTTCTCTATCCATTGCTCGGGGTTTGGCTTCTACACGTTCGAGCCCATCGTCGTAGTCTTTTATTCCTGCACATCATATTTAACGTAATATTCTCCTTTTCACACAATGCTTTCATTTTCTTCGCCTCCATTCCCCGGTATTGTGATCACACAAAGATGCCTCGAAGATGCCCTAATTAAATTTCGCAATAATTTTCCCTTTTATAAATCAAACATTTTATAATAACGTCTGTCGTCTGTTATTGTAAAATCACATTTTATCTACAGGACCGTTGGTTTATGAAAATGGCGGGCCTAGGAGTCTATTCGGCTGTCGTCGGGCTAGTTTAACTGTATTCATAGTTACGTTGAATTATAAAAAAAAACACTGTTAGATTTCGTGTTGTTTTCGTATTGTTTTCGAAAACGATTTTCGGCCGAAAAAAATGTCGACTACTTAAAATCGAAAGTCGTTTAGGTAAATTCTAAATTACTAGCTATCCACGTGCACTTCGTTGCCCATAAAAAATGCCACATTTTATATGATTCAAATGTTGTTCAATTCGTTATTCAATACTCGGCGTAAGGACGTTGAGAACTTAAAAAAAAAAATGATTTAAGTTTAACGTCGATTTTATTATTTTATTATATCATTTACTTCATATTATATTATTGATTTTATTTTATCACGACGTTGTGGACGTTGTCGGTCCCCGACACACCGCGTCGCACCGCCCGCCCGTGCTATTACTTCGTTTTCGCTTAGCGTTCTTTCTGACTTTTTTTTTTCTTTCTGCTCGGCTTCTGAGAGCCGTAGCGCGATGTTAAATAGCCTACAAACCCTCCTCAAGAATCGGGCTATCAAATGAAAAAATAATTTTTCAAATCCGACTGGTAGTTCCAGAGATTAGCGCGTTCGAACAAACAAATTCTTCAGCTTTATTGTATTAAATATAGATATATGTATGTGGTCCAACTTTTTTTTAGTCCGCGGGCCCATTCATATAATATATTCGAATTAATACGGCGGGCCAATAAAAAAAAACAATATATAATTCGTATTGTATTAATTATGTATAATTACGATGATTACATTTATTCGATATTGTAAATAATTAATGTGACCATTGACATAGTTTCACTGCAGCTATAATAATTTTTCAGTATCAGTATTGTACGTCCTCTGGTGGATAATCATATGCGCACGATTCTAATGATGAACGGTCGACGCGATTTCTCAATTTCGATTCAAGACCGTAGCCAGCAAAAAATTTTTTTGGGGGTGGGGAGGGGTTGAGAGTAACAATATGAAATAAAATAAAATTAATAGAATATAAATCGTTAAATTTTATTTTAAGGAAAAATTTCGGGGAGGGGTTTGAACCCTAAAACCCCCTGGCTATGGCCTTGTTTCGTTTCAGTCAAACTCGTAGTAGAAAACGGTAAAATATTTTTCATACATTTTACCACACACTCGGGTAACTGTTACTTTGAAGTGCCAAAGAAACAAAAATGTCTTTGCGGGCCGCGTGTTGGCCCACACCGAATCCAGTGGCGTCATTTGGTGGGGGCAGGGTGGGTATTTGCCCCTCCTCCCTTGTTAACAGTGGGCCGGCATGATTCGTGCTGAACCTATGATGTAAATATAAATAATTCTAACCAAATCTATAGTAATGCGTAATAACAAATCGCGTGGCAAACAGTGGATTAGAATCAAATTAATAATAAAATAAAAAAGTATGCAGGTTATAACCGCGATTAAAGGTGAATAATTCGCGGTTGCAACTTACCGCGGTTCCGGGTTTTTTCGATAAACATGGTTATTGTTGAAGGCAGTGCGTAAATTATTGACGTTACCCCTGATTCGAAGAATATGATGTACGTTTGACAGTTGGTCAGTTGACGAACCTATATCGCGTACAGCACAAACGAATTTGTTTAGCCGTTGTTTAACGCTTTAAACGTATGTTTTATGAATATAATATATATACATATTATGTATATATAAATTTGTGAGTGGCAAGAGTAAAAAATAAAAATGAAAAAAGCTAAAGATGGTGTGGCCAAGACGGCGAGAAAGAGAGAAAAAATATTGAACAAGCTGCTCAGAGCTGATCACAAAACGTCATTTCTAACGCGTTTAATATTATGACAAGAGAAATTTCAAAATTTGAATCACAGGTAATATATACGTACTATATAGTTATTTATGATACATTTATTATAGAAGACAAAGTAATGAATTTTCTCCCAAAAAAATATATATATATATATATATCAGGCGATTCGTGAATATGATAACGAAAATATCGAAATTATGTAAAATAGAAATTGTATTGAGCTAAATGTAAATATGGGAAATAGTTAGATGGGACCGGTTAAATCTTTTGTCTCCCCATTTCGAAAACTGAAATGACGCTACTGACCGAATCATATAATAATTAATTTAGAAATTATAACGATTTCGTGTAGTCGAAATCGTTGTGTTTCAACGTTCTCGTGACAGTACAAGAAACCGAAGTTCTTGTCGGCGCCGCAGGAGACTGCAACGACTCCGAAAGAAAACTCTTCTTCTCAGTCACGTTTTCTCCGAGTATTCGTGTCAAGACAGTGATGCTCAACCTTTTTTCTTCGACGGCCCACCAAATATAAGAGTACGAATAATCTCAATCCAACAATATAATTTTGTTACACATTAGTAATTGGTTTGATCAGTATGCAGGGCCGGCGATAGCTACGGGCGACCTGGGCGATCGCTCAGGGCGCTGATCCTAAAGGGGCGCTACACAGATAAGAATAAGACCGATATATATTTTTTTAAAATTATTATTTATTTTAAAAACAAAAATTTTACTTTACTCGTGCTGCCATTAATTTGAAATACATAAATTTCGTAGAAAAACTAAATTATTTTTTAAAATTAAAATTGTTTATTTTCATAAAGGCAATTAAAGTAATGATACTCTCATTGTTTACTTAAAACGTAGTATATTGACGTTTATATGTAAAAAATACATGTGGAATATTATTATTATTATTTTTTTAATGGTTCAAAAATAAATTGATAAATAACCAATATTATTTTGTTGAATTATTTGATATGTTAATAAATCAATTTGTAATAAAACAGTTTATAATTTTGATTATTATTCTTTGCGACGGTTTTTAATTAATAGTCGTACTGCGTTTTTATAATAATTACGGTAGTAACATATAGAATATCTAATTAAAAAATGTACTACATTGTTTCATAAATATCTATGTTAAAAAAAAATACAATCATTCAAAAAGGCGCCTAATGGTGATTTCGCCCAGGGCGCTAGTATGAGTAGCCCCGGTCCTGTCAGTATGTTTACCACGGGCGGATTCAGGACAAAATAACGGGGGGCGGGCGATTTTAAAATACAATAAATTACATTTTAAATAACACTGAAACTTGATTCTATTAATCAATTCTTAATTATAACATCATTATTTTAGACCATTCGCGTAGACATAGTCTAATTTAAATACTCGATGTCCAGTTATATTAAAATAAATAATTATTATAAATCAAAACACGAATTAAAAAAATTATTTATAAACGAACATCCGTAATCATGATTATCTGCATACAGTCAATGCAGGGTTTCTACACTTAACTGGTTTGTACACAATGGTTACCTAAAGTTTATGACGGTAAGACCACAGAACAAGACCGTGGTTATGAGAAAGAATGAAGAAAATAAGAAATTTCTTATGATTTTTATTCTTTCTACGGGTTTAGCGGGGAATCCAGTAATTTAAACTGCGCTAAAGTAAATGCAAGTTAGTAATTTTCCAACCGGAACTTGACAAGATTATACAACCGTATAAATTTAGACATGGACTCCAGATACAACCAGACATCAAGTGGGTGTTTTTAGCGAGCGATCGCCCCCTCCCTCCTCCTGGATCCGCCACTGATGCTCACTGTAAGTGCACGGGTGATATCGATATTTAATCGTAAGATTTCCATTGGAAAATGTCCGATAGCAAAAAAAAAGCGCAAATACAATGATGATCGCCGTATTTTTAAAATGAAAAATGGTCAGTAAATTACTTTTTCATTGATATCAATGGAAAGTTGTTCGACTCGTGTGTCGTGAAACGATTTTAGTTTTTTAAAACAGTTTAATATCAGACGGTTCTATTGGAGAAGCAAGTAAATTTCAACCAGATTTTTCATTATCAGTTATACGAAACACAAGCTCAAATTTCACATTAAAAATAAGTGTAAAATATTTTTATATATTTTTTAGTTTTGTTATTGCATTTTTGAAATATATATACGTGAAAGAATCCATAAATTAATAAAAAAAAAAGGTAACGAGACGCGGGATGTTGTGGATATCGCTTAAGTGAATTACTTGGACAAAGATTTTAGAGCTTTGTTTATATTTTAAATTCGAAAGCAATGATAAGTCATCGCATTCGATAAAACTATTCTGACCGCGGAGCTTACTTTTCTCGTAAATATTATAATAGTCTAAAGTTACGTATTTGGTGAAAATTTCACGTTTCTATGACTATTTAGTTTCAAAATGACGAAGAAATAAATACAACAACCGATAAAGACGAAATTGCGTTTTTAGCGTTTTTGAGTTCACTTTTTAGGCGTTTCAGAGCAAATCGAAAAATGACCTCTCTTGAGTACCAACTAGATGCGAATTATTGCTGCCGGAAACAAACCGTGACCGAAGAGATCGGAGCATTGTTTCTGGTCGAAAATCTGTACAAAGGATAGAAAAAAAAAAATCATTGTAAAAACAACAGGTTCATCGCTCCGTTCGGAATCTAAAATGCATTTTGCGATCGTTTTATTATTTTTTTTTTTCGAATATTTTGTTTTATTAAAAAAAAACAATTTCTAACGGGCCCACATAGAACGCCTTCGCGGGCCGCGTTTCTTCGAAACGCAATATAAATTTCCATTCGCTTTACCAGCTATAATATAGGATAGGGATAGGGGAGGTGGTGACAATCGGCGGAGGAGTCGCGGGTACGCGCGCACGCATCGTTTGGCCGCGCTGCGCCCTCGGTACGGCGGCCGGCCACGGGGGTTGGGCCGCGGCGAAACGGCGGCCCCGCGGGGCGCGTGCCCGGCACACGACGGCCGGCCGGCGACATACGCGTCGCGCACCGTTCGCACACGACCGCAGTCCGACGTCAACCGCCGCCGCCGCCGCCGCCGTCGTCCGCGTGCGCTCGCCCGTTCCCGCTCGTTTTCGCGATCGTTTTCACCGCGTGTCCGCCCGGCGCGACCATGTGCCATATTACCGCGCACGCCGAATCGCCGGCCAAGTGCCGGCCGTCCGCCGTCGCACCGTCGTCGTTACCGTCACCGCCGGAATGACACGTCTTCTCGCCACGAACCCTCCGGCGCGCCCGTTTCCGTGTTTGTCGTCTGCCGCCGCCGCGTGTAACGTCAAATCTATTGGTTTTCCAGTTTCCGCGCGATTTTAGTCTTCTACTCAAACGCGATATTTTCGCCCCGAGTGCCGTCGCCGTAACACCGGTCACCGTCGCCTCGTTCCGCCATGGAGGCCGATCTCCGGGTTCTCCTGGTCGTCTGGATACTGTCCACCATGGGCGCGTCACCCGAACTGGCGTCTGAAGGTATACGAGGAAACCGTAGAAAATGCAAAAAAAAAAACGTCGGACGCGAACGTAAAACGAGACGTCGCTCGGCGGGGAGAAACGACGAGAATATAACGTGTTCACAATCGTTTGATAATATAACGCGGGAATCGCGCGAAACGGGGCCCGGATTGGCCCGTCGGGATACCGGGAAACTTCCCGGTGGGCCGCCCAAGGCCGTAGCCGGCCAAAAATTTTTTTTTTTTGGGGGGTTTGAGAATATACATTTTTTTTTGACTGAAAAATTTTATAAAACATAAATATTCTCAATATAGTACGAATTTATGAAATTATTGTTTAAATTAAGTACATGGCATTTTTTTTTTATTTAGGTAGTTACATTATTTTACATTTTTACTCAGTTTTAAACTTTATACATTAATAGATATAATATACAAGCTAAATATTTTTATTAGGGTGTCCGTTATTTATACACATATAAGAAGAATTTTTTTCAAAAAAAAATTTGTCAAGGGTATACCGTACTGTGCGTTCTATAAATCTACACGTGTACAAATTTCAAATTTAATAGATATTTAAAATAATTAAATTTTATTTAAAAAAAAATTCGGGGGTTTGAACCCGAAAACCCTCCCTGGCTACGGCTTTGGGTGAGCCGGTATCCTCGAGGGCTGCTATGGCCGCAGACAATTTTTAATTTTGCTATAAATTATCGTGAATTTTTAAATTTTAAATTGTATTGGTACAGAAGGAATCGTTGATAAGTAAAATTTTATTCTTTAATATTATTTATTTCAAATGATATGGTCGAATTCGAAATATTACGGGGACGAAATTTCAATGTTTTATTCAAACCCCCGGAGAGAAATTTGAAAGTACGCCACTGAGTATAACTATCCTATATGAGCGGAGCGAGGAACGCGTATTGGTTTTACAATGACGCGGTTTTCTTGTTTCTTCTGTCTGTACCCGAAAATTCTACCAGAACGGTCTTTACGGTCATACCCGGTTTCCGGTAGACGGCAATTAAAAGCTCTTAAAAAAACAAAACGCACACACACACACAAATTACCGAAAAATTACAATAAGAACGGTAAAAACGCGATTTCGGCGACTGATCCGACGAAACTAATGGTTTTATATATTATAGTTACATTTCTACTATATCGACGGAAACAATTTTTGAAAAAATTATTATTTTTTTCATTTATTCGTTGACTTTTTTATATTATATTAGGGTGGAAAAAAAAATTACTTTTAATTTTGAAATATTTATACAAAAGTTATAAAATGTTGAGGTATTTAAATGTATAAAAGAAGGGTAAATGTTTGGTTTTAACGTTTTAAAATTTTTATGTCACACGCGTGTACGCGTTACTTCCGACTGTATTGGAAAAAAATCTTGAAAATCGTTTAGTCGCAATTTTCCTCAACAAACGTTTGAAGTTTTCCGTTGACAGAGTGTATTTTATTTTTTCGCGCAGGAAAATATTGCGTTTGTTCGTTTATTAATAATAAATAATATTAAACGGCCGTGTCTCCGCACAGAATCGTTTTATCGAGCGCGCAACCATCATTATTATCGCGTCGCCTTCAAATATTTTATATAGTAATAACAAAACTCTTTATCCGAGTAATTCCACTTAAGCGACGCACCCACAACGACACCGCGGATCGGTGCATATTTTTTATTCTCTTCTATTCGTGTCAGTAGCGTTCTCAGGAATTTTCAATGGGCCCCTGGATGGGGGGGGGTCGTGGAAAATTTCTAGAAAAAAATGCGGGGGGAGGCTCTGAACCCACATCCTCCTGGTTAGGGAATTTAATATTATTTTTAAGAATTACAATATAATATATAAAAAAAGGCAACGAGCCGCGGGGTGTTGTGGACATCGCTCAAGTGAATTACTTGGTTAAAGATTTTAGAGGTTTTGTTTTTATTTTAAATTTGAAAGCAACGATAAGTCATTGCATTCGTTAAAACGGTTCTGAGCGGAGCTTACTTTTCTCGTAAATATAGTCTAAAGTTACGTATTTGATGAAAATTTCATGTTTCTATGACTATTAGTTTCAAAATGACGAAGAAATAAACAACAACCGATTAAGACGAAATTGCGTTTTTAGCGTTTTTGAGTTCAATTTTTAGGCGCTTTTGAGAAAATCGAAAAATGACCTCTCTTGAGTACCAACTAGATGCGAATTATTGCTGCCGCAAAAACAAACTGTGACCGAAGAGATCGGAGCACTCCTTCTGGTCGAAAATCTGTACACAGGATGGAAGAAAAAAAAGTAAACATTGTAAAAACAATAGATTCATCGCTCCGCTCAGAATCTAAAAAAATAGAATTTTAGTTTCTGAGCTGAGCGATGAATCTGGTGGTTTTACAATGATGTTTATTTATTTATTTTTCTGTCCTGTGTACAGATTTTCGACCGGAAGGAGTGCTTCGATCTCTTCGGTCACAGTATGTTTCCGGCAGCAATTCGCATGTAGTTGGTAGATCATTTCACGATTTTCTCAATAGTTTTTTTAAAGCTATTAAATTAAAGACCAGTCGTTAATGTGAACCCCTTCACGAACCGTGTATAATAATCAGTAAATTATTTTAATAATTTATCGATAATTTTTTCGGCGCAACAAATATATTTATATTTTGTAATTGTAACAGTGGCGTAATTACGATTGTTATATGGGAGGGGATATAAAATTTATCATCGGATAACCCATAATTTTAACAATCCAACAATTTGAAATATTTAAATACATTATATTATTTCGAATTGATATGGGTAAATTTTTTCCTCTATAAATTATTTAACGTTTTCCGTACAGTTGCAGTGACGACGAATCACGACTGTATGACGTGTACAATACATATTTTATTGGCTGTTGCACGCTTTTTCACTTTCCAACGTTCGAATATTAAAACAAACGCCGTACGTTACTGCACGTTTAATCGCTGTCATGTAATCGTTTTTCCGAATCATTTCATTATTATTATTATTATTATTTTTTTTTAACCTTTGAATTTCTTTCGGGAAGTCTTACGCATATTTCGTTATATATATATTATATTTTTAAATTTTCATAATACGACGAACGGACGAATAACGATCGAAAAAATGTATTATTACTAGGTCTAGGGACTTTGTGCCCTAAAAAACTTAAAAATATGCATGCATTTATGCCCTAAAAAATCATAAATATGCCCTTAAAATATGTGCAATCACTAAAATATGCTTTCAAAATACGCATTATAAAAAACCAAAACGTTTATAATGTGTCGATATCTACTGAGTACCCGTACTGGATTAATAAATAATAACGAAAACATTTTTTATTGATATTTATAAAAATGCTTATTACTAAACTCGGATCATAAAACAACTTTTGTACACTTATTATAAAATATATATTATGGAATCGGCATAAAGATAAAATAATGTCGACAATTCGGCGAAAATTCACGGCCGACTCATAGATCTTTTCAGGTGTACATATATATATTTTTGTTTTGACCAGTTTTAAAGATAAATTGCATATTAATTTTTTTGAATTAGTATTTAACTTGGTGAAATATGCTATTAAAATTCGTATATAACAAATTATGCACTAACGCGTAAAAATGAGCTAAATAATATGCAAAATATGCAAAAAAAAAATGTCTATAAGCTCTTAGTACTATGAAACAAATTTCTATATCACTAAGCTATGTTTTGAATGATTATTAAAAAACACGCAAACTCCTATGAGTCACTAGCCATAATTATTACACATTTTTAAGCGATCCGGGGAGTTTCTTTTTATTCGTGTGTGAAATTATTTAAAAAAAAAAAATTATGAAATGGACACAAATTGTTGCTACAATATTTAATAGCGAATTTTTAATAATCGAACGGTGTCTGTTATACCGTGGACCGGTAATAGAAATTAAAAAATTAATACCCAGCGCCCAGGCGTCTCAATAAGAAGTGTAGCTTCAAAAAAAGAAAAAAACATTTTAATAATTCTCAATTTTACGTTTTAGCCGTTTAAAATTTAATTTTAGTTTGACGCAGTATTAGGGATTGGACCATTTCACGTGTCAGTATTTCGAAGGTATAAAATCATAACAATATACGTTTGCTGTGTTCGCCTCGAAATTTCTTCGCCGTAGTTACAAAAAAATTAATGTTGATTCTTTTTTTACTTTTTTTTAGCGTAATTTTTTGTTTTTAACACCTTAAAATAATACATTGATTCTTTTCATTAATTTATACTCTTTTGAAACGAGCAAATCAATTAAAACAGTAATAAATTGTGTTTTTGTTGCGAACTATTTGATTACGTTTAAACATCGCTGGTTGTGTCTAATTCGATTTAAGTCGTCACTCAAGTGTATAAACAACTGGGAATTTAGCGTGTTCTTCGACGGTACTTTTCTTCTTTAGAAAAGTGTTTATAAAAAGAAAACAAAAAAAATTGTACCTATTATTTTGATAGCAGTTTTCGTATAATAATATAATATGCCTATAATACAAGAAATATTAGTTTTTAGAAAAGATACACGTTTATTAGGGGGTTCAATCATTATTTTGTTAATCGTTATTTATCGTATAGTACGTATATTATAATATGTTTAATTATTTAAATTTTACTGTTACCGTTATTAAGAAATTAACGATTTTGATTATAATACGAATAATGTTTACTACAAATTAAAAATTCGAACATTTTTATTTTATAACTTTTAAATTAATAAATGTTAATTAACTTTTAAATTATAATATGCAATTAGGCGTATGTGCTGAAATAATTTCTTCGTGTATAGATAAGTTCGAGTTTATATTTAATTGTTTTTTGTTGAAAATACCAATTTTGCACCATATACGATAATATTTTATATTTTAACGAATAATTTTTGACGAATAATTTGTTTTGACTGTGTTTTTTACGTACCTACTATTATAATTAAGTACCTAAAAGATCAATTTTAATATTATTTCAGTTTTAATAGTGCCAGTGAAATTATTATGAATAAAATTGATACAATTTAAAAAGTAAATGCTCGGCTTTGCGTTTAATTGAATTATAGACAATTTTTTAAAATTATTTACGAGAATATATTTGATTTAAAATTTTAGTGGTTTAATTTTAGTGATATTACGAGATATAATCAATTTATAGTTACGAAAAAAAAAATCGGTGAAATTTATAATATGTTATATGTACGTATTTTTTGCCGAAAACATTATTTTCTACTTGACTTTATTTATTTTCACAGTTAGTAAACACTAAAATAAGTGTAAAAAGAAAAACTAATTTCAAGAGGACAGTAACATACGCTCATTATTGATGCCAAATAAAAATAAAACCGTTTTGTGCGGAGAGGAACTATAATGCGTAATTTAAATTTAAGAAATTACATTTGTACACGTGATAGGGAATTATACAATATTCTGTGAGATACTATAGTAGCAGTGGCTTGCTTTTCAATATCCTAATACTGTAAAATTGTTATGAATCTCGTTTAATCCGTTATTATTTTACTTTCTTTTTAAGACGATATAATATAATGGCTATAAGTATTTTTTTAAAAAAAAGCAGCATTGTCATCTCGTAGACTACGTTGTCATCTATTTCTTGCCAACATTTCGTAATTTTTCCTATGACTTTTTAGTGTTTTTAGCGCTCGGGTGTTTTTCTCGGACAAAATGATTTTATAATAAAAATTTAAAATTCTTTAATTTTCTCTAATATATTTTCAGTAATTAGTTGACGTACACTATTAAAACATAAAGATTGTTTTCGGCTGTAATCATTTTTCGTATTTTTCGGAAATATCCACTTTTCAGTTGTATGCCGACTTTTCGGGTCCGTTGCAGTATCATCATCGGTGTAGTCGCCGTAGAAAGACCTGAACTACACACTTTGAAGATGTACTCTACAACGGATCCGATACTCGAGCACACAATAAAACACAAAAACACGAATATTTACGAAAAATAAAATGATAATATTTTTCGTTTATTAGTGTTAACCGATGAAAAAAAGAAGCGTGTGACAACTGCGTGTCACAATAATTACTGATTAATATTATTGCGTAAATATGTCTTTGATTCAGTTATGTATAAAATTCATAATGATGTAAATGTTTTCAAAGAATATGCTATGCGTCACGTCGTGTTGTAATGTTAGAGTTGTAAAATTGTTTACGACGAATGCAAATAAATGACTGAAGCGTTTTTGTATTATTGAAATATTTTAAGGAATGAAAACAATATTTAAAAAAAAAAAAATGTAATGGTATTTATTGGCTTATTTACGTAAAATAGTTGATGGTCGATTCATTTTTTAACAGACTTGTAGTACGTTTGAAAATGATCATTTTCCTACAGTGAAAAGTACCGAACAATTTGTGATTTACTATAATAGCAGTTTTTTTTATCATGTCAATCACTGAAAGTTAATATCGTGTTTTATAAAATGGCTATTGAAATTAAATAACTTTTAAGACATAATAATAAGTAGTGAAGTTTTTAATAAATATATTTAATACATTTAGATGTTTCCTTATTCGGGGAAAAAACAAATTAATAAAAATACGGGTTTGTTTGTTTAATGTTAAAAAAAAAAAAAAAAGTAGTTAATGATGATAATACGAGGTATAATATATGCAGAAAAATTGTTGGCTTCATATATGAGCAAACGAAGAAAAGATAAGGTTTATTTAACCCTTTATTCATTTTGTTTTCAAATTCATTCTTGTGAAAATAATGTTTTAAAAAATAAAAACTTCGCTAATTTCGTTACCAAATTAAATTTTAGATGTGCAAAACAAAACAAAATCCAATGTGACCAAACTTTTTGGGTCATCATGTTACGAACAAAGTACCCCTATATGCCGTGTGACATGCCATAAAATGTTGGATGATAACAAATTGTGTTTTATGAAATAGTCTTTGTATTATATTACCGTTTTGTATATATAAAAAAAAAAAATAATCTATTATTTTACAATGAAACCTCACTATCTGTGTATTCGATTTTTTTTGTATTATATATATATTTTTTTTTTTGAAAAATTTTAATGTGAGTTGAAAACATTTATTATTTTTTTCTATATTTATACATATATAATAAAAATTTTATTCAGCTATAAATATAATATTATCAAATATTATCAAATTCGTGTTAAACTATCGTCGAGGAATATGATGTTTCGATATTACGTAACGTAATAATCTAATCAAACACTATGTACCTAAAAGAACGTGTTAGTTTCATGATTTAATAATGTTTTCAGGATTTGTTGTTTCGTTTAATTAGCCTGCAACGATAAACTCAGATTTTGGTCCCTTATACTGCCGCTACGTAACTATGTTCAACCTTTTTTTTTTCTTTACATTTGCGAGGGAATTTACGTGTTTCCTCCCTTTAAATTCAAGTGTAATTACATCAGGTGGGCAAAGGCTGACACCAATGCTATTATGAAGGGCACGGCAGAACCTTGTTTTATACACATTAATCACGCGAGGCTCTTCTGTTTTATAAAAGCAGATTTTTTTTTTTTTATATTTAACAAAGAAATAATAAAGATCTATATTATACCTATATTGTATAGGTTTATTTTATTTTTTATATGAGTTATGTTACTAAGTTAACTTGGTAAACACTACGTGCTGGTTTTCAAATAAACCACGCATGGAAATTGTTTTTCTATGCACGATTTTCCTGTTTTTTTTTTCAATTTACCGTAGTATCAATATATTTTTGTATCGCACAAATTGTTTAAAAAAAAAAAACGTTTTAAAGGTTTATAATATGGAGTTAAAGCAAAGAAGAAGAAAAAAGCAGCAAGCGATGACAGTGCAGCTGTCGCGCGTGTCTTACTGAACGACGTTATATTTGGCCATGGTCTTTGTAATGTCATGTCATTAGCGTAAAATTGCTTTATCTAATTTCAGATAAGTTTTAACTTACGAAAGCGGCTTAGTTTTTTTTTAAATTAGCTTTGAAGAAAAATTAATTTCTCGAGATTTTTGTCATTATAGTATAAATTAGTCGTTAAATACATTAAATTGTTTACAATTCGTTTAATATAAAATGCATTCCGAAAAAATACTTCAATATTAATTATTATAAAGATATAGTAATTACTAATTAATAAGTATTTGTAAATTTGTGAAAACATATTAAATATTTATACATTATTTAACTGAAGTAAATAAAATATAATAATAATAATAATAATAGTAAAAAAAAAAATAATCGTTTAAAAAGTTAGTTTACGTTATGAAAATTAAAGGTTAAAACGTTTGGTGTTGCCTTTGGCTGACTGTATTTGAAGTTTTCGTATTTTTCGTATATATATATACGTAAATATCTCAAGTCTTGTCGGAATATAAAATGCCATTTTTTTTCTTTCTTGGCAGCATAAAACTTTTTCACTGGGTTTGGATGCTAATAAGTTCGAGTTCATTTGTCCGGTTTTTGGTTCGGAATTCGATATGGTGTTCGTATTCGGCGTATACATTTTACTCTCTCTTTTTCTAGACGGTTTACCTTCGTCTTCGCAAAGTTTCCTTACACGGACTTCGAATACCTTATGAGGACAACTTTTGATGGAAAGAAATACTTGTATTGGTTTTGCAAAATTATTAACCTACAGCACTATAGCGAATGAAATATTAAGGGATATTCGTTTCAAAGAAAAACATTATCCGAAGAAAGTTTCGCCAAAAGCCATTGGGGGCTAAACAAATCCTGGAAAAGTTTATATAATAGAATGTAATCTAAATTATGGTTTTATACCGTGAGGTGATCATAAGGAGAATTCTGGAATAATGGTGAAAATAAATTGTCAAGAAAAAATTGTTTCCCATTCATTAAACATTATATTTTCATGCGATTTGTGTATAATATGTAGAAAATGTAAATCTTGAATTTCAAAATTTGAAACGTGGGAGGCGTTGTAGTTGGGTTTTAAAATAAGCCAGGATTTTTTATTGACGTATATAATTTTTTTTTTTTTTATGATTTAATTTTCAATTATTCATGTTTTAATCAATGCGCGAAATTCACCATCGATTATTCATTTTATAATATTATGTTTTGGAATAAAATATTATTATTAGTGGATACCTGTATAGCTGATTTCAATCATCACTAGTGTAACCCTCGTAAATCCGGTATAACTGCGCCGAAATGTGAATTGTCAGTTAGATAACATTTTTTTGGTGGGAAAAACGATCATAACTTTGACCGGGTTTCGGGAATACACTACACTCTAATCGAGTTTTGTACATTTCGAAAAACATACATAAAAATGTCAGCGTACATTTTATATTATATTTTAAGCGTGGCATTTTATGGCGCTATGGGAAATTCGATAATATTTTTTTTTTTTAATGATTGTCTTCTTTTTTATTATTATTAAAAGGCAAACTTAATTATGCTGAGAATACAAAACTTAATTTTGTAATCGTTTGCAATTAAGACTAGATGATGAGATACAAATTATAGTTATTTGGTTTTCAGTGTTATACAAACCATTATGGGGCACAATAACCGTTTAAAAACATCACTGGTTCGTTTCGAATTGGCTTGTAAAACAACAAAAATCGCACTCTAAAGCTTTTAGCGGAATTTTATATACGCCATAACGTATCTCTGTTTGACCATAAAACCACTACAGAAACACTTTCGTTAATATTAGTTCGAAATTATAACACGACACTAAGTTGGATTATACAAATTGTGTTATTAACGGCAGATGTTATGGTTTTTAATAGGATTTATTTTTATTGTGGAATACGATACGCAATTAAATGCGTTTTTATTTCAATAGTTATATTTATTATAATTATTTTCGAGCATAGTCGTTTTACTAGAAACGTTTATTTATACTGCACGTAATGTTATATTCATACGAAATCTTATGGTACGTTCACATATTTTACACCAGTACCTAGTACTTAAAGACAGTGGTCGAAGTGGATCAAAAGAAGTTTGGGGATGGAAGCAATGTCGTCATTTCAAGTTTTGAAAGAGGGGGAAGGGTAAAGTTGTGGACGGTCCATATTGTTGAAAAATAAAGCAAATGTTCTTATCGAATTACCAATTATAATATTATCAAAAAATATATTGTGATATCATTAATAAAGATTATGTCAAACCAAGATCAATAGATTACATTATAATCTATTAACATTGACGGTGAACTATATTTTTTGTGATTGTTATTAAGTGAAGTTTAAATCTATTAAATGTTAAAATAATAATTATAGTAAGTAAAAAAAAAAAAATTAGGCAACAAAAACTAAAAAATTATAAAAAATGAAATAGATTTTTAAAAATCCAAGAGGGATGAATAATTTTAGACAAAATAAGTGGAGGGATGGAATATGCTAACTAAGAAAAGTGGGGGATTGCAACTCCCCACTTCGACCACTGGTTATGGATTATCGGTATTACAATTTATTATTAGTTTGTTGTAGTCACATTATTTTGTTTAGCATTTAAAATTTTAGAGTAATAATATTCAGTATCTTGAAACAATATAATATTTGTATATTGGTTTTTATATGAACTCAATTTATTGAACTTGTAACTAATTATTTTAAAATATAATGTAAACGACGTAATAATTGATTTCGTCCCACATAATTTTATATTTTTATTAGTGAATAGAATGGAATGTTACTAATGTGTTTGTATGGATTTGTATTAATTGTATTAATATGTGTTTATATGAACTGATA
The DNA here is from genome assembly GCA_032441835.1 of Slavum lentiscoides. Taxonomy (NCBI): domain Eukaryota; kingdom Metazoa; phylum Arthropoda; class Insecta; order Hemiptera; family Aphididae; genus Slavum; species Slavum lentiscoides. Next base: position 33,926,150 of record CM063706.1, on the reverse strand, counting down.
TATCTTATGATTCATTTCGACTTAATACGGTTAAGGTAATTCGGAATGAGTCAGAATAGCAGAATTTATTATGTTAAAGAAAATTCGATGTACATATAAATAAATAAAAATTTTTTTTATATAATATATTCGATATTGGAATCGATCTGGATCTATCAACCGGATAAAAAATAAATTATATATAAAATATCGTGGAGTGAGTATTTTCCCCCATTAAAAAGTGTGTATAGGTTCGGTGAAAACAGAGGGTAGGGCCTGGAGAAGAGTGTTTGGTCAAAGGGAAATCCGTTTTTTATGATGTTATCGATGAAATGACACCGGACTGCGGAGAGAAGGTTGAAAGTCGAAATTCCTCGCCCTTCTCTGCTATATTGCCATATTCAGAATAACGGATCACTGAACTGGGAATAATTTTGCATATGAATATTTGATATACTTACATTTTATCGAATCCCTGTTTTTCTGGCGTTTAATTTAGTTTTAAAGGTTTTCCGTGCATATCGAATTTTAATAAACATCAGAGAAAGAATAACGAGGACATAAAATCATATATTATTATTATTATTATTATTGTTATTATGGGCGTCGATGGTAAAATTAAAGTGAATTGTAAAAATTGTACAATTATGAAATATTGTATTTGTAGAGGACTATTATTTTAAAATATTATTGATTTATTATATTTTGTTTTTTTCAGTACCACAATTAACACTAAATATAGATTTAAGCATATGTTTACCGTAATATTGCCAATTAAAATGTTTTAAATAATTATTAGGATTTAAGCAAATTTAATTTGAAATAAAATTATGTTGTACAATAATTATATATAATTGTCTTTCGGTAAAGTTACTAATATAAGTTGGTTTATACTAATAGGAAGTACGAATAATTCTAAGCGGATAGTCAGTGGTTTCTAAAACGAATATTGTGCAAGGTATAGAAAGTATGAACGAGAGACTTGAAATATTTAGAAAAATTAAAACTTTAAAAGAAGAAATTTAAAAATGCGAAAGTTGTTTGTGATCTTAAATTTTTTGACCCTATTGCGTTCCACGTAGTGTTCCATAACATGTTGACGAGTGTTTTTCATTTTGCAAAGTGTAATGAGTGGAATATTTACGAGAATGTGTCAAAGTGTTCTCCTAAATTTCGCTCTTCAAAGGATCATTTTTTAAAATTCTGTTTTGCATTATGCTGTTATTGCTGTTAGTATGAACTGTGATTTATTACTACCTACATCAAACAGGTTGCTTTAATTGTAATTAAATTAGTGCAAAAATTACTTTTAGGTAGAGCATTTCAAGTAGACGCGTACAATCTTTTAATAATGAATAACTAGGTTTCTACACAATACAGTATAGTGATTTATATTAATCGTTTTGTGTATTAACTCATAAAATTTACTCAGTGTAATAAAGAACTAATTCGGTTTGGATGTAAGATGTGGTGTACCCGCCTTGTATCGAGTGACGATCAAATTTGATTTTAGGACATTTTATGTTAAATTATATATGATAACAAATAACTTAAATACGAATTTTATCTATCAAATCACTTCATTTCGTTAATATACGATAAATCAAACATTGATTCAAAACGTATGAAAGCGGTTTGTAGGAGAACTCGATAGATGCGATTGTGGAAGTAAAAACGAGACAAACGTCAATTGGTCTACAGGTCATCAATCTCGTTTTGAATGACAGTCTAGAGTTGGAGATCAATATTTTTATACTATCCTCCTGTCCTTACTTCTCATTACGTCAAAACTCAAAAATATTTATTTATATAACAATGTAGTGTGTAACAAAATTATTACATATAACATACTTCATTGACATGCACACCATTATTTTGCTACATTTTGTTTAAAAAAAGAAAGAAAGTAAGGAAGCGAAAAATAAAGAAAGGAAGAAAGGAAGAGCAATAATAATTTGAAATTTATGTAAGGTCAATTTATTTTTTCGAGAACAATAATTTTTCTTTTCTATTAATATAATATTATGTAATTTATCTTTAAAGAAAGTTAAAAAGGCCATTGTTGTTGGCAATCAACGTAATGTGTATGGTCATATCACATAAACATAAACCTAAACTTGTAACAGAAATAAAAATTTATTTTTAAGATCATATTATTTAATAAATAATTTAGTTAATTAAATTTTTTAAAAATTGTTTTTACTCTTGTATTTAAATTTTGATTAAATGAATAAACAGTGATTAATTTGTGTTGGACAAACACTTTTAAAAGTAAGGTTAGGATAAATTAAAAAATTGTTTATTGCTATTTAATAGAAATACTCATACATTTAACTTTATTTCCACAGTAATTATGCAGTTACACATCGATATTTTAAATGTACAAATATGTCTTAATGTATACACATTTGTTATACAAATAACTTTTAATATTATATACGTATGCAGTACACTGAAAATACTGTTAAATTTTATGGACATTTGTTCAGATAAAGCTTTTAATGGTGGGTTTGTTCGGTAAGTTTAAACTTAAAAATCCTTGCTAGTAAAATTCTTTAGTTTAGTCAATACAAAAGTTTGAAGAAGATTTTGGGCGCTAACGTGTACACCTGATTTTTGAATATTACGTATTTGAAATCAAAATAATTTACTTTAAAAACTAATATTAAACCGGATCGGACTAAATATCTATGAACGACGATTCGTGAAAAATTATTCCATTATTATCGTATATTATTTTATAATAATAAATTAAACGTATAAAAAAAAAAATCGAAGTTTTATAATTTAAGGTAATAAAAATTAATAGGTACATAATTTTCTAAAAATATTACCGAAACTTTCCAAATAAAAACGATTAAAAATTGTATGGAATTCGAGATGGAGCGAGGGTGGGTTATCTACCCCCGTGCCGAGCGGTTCGCGTTTGTATTTATTTACATTTAAAACGCAAATAATAAGAAAAATAAAAACACACGATTCTACAGATTTTATCAGTAATACAGATTATACAATTTTTTAATATTTTCTTGAAAAATTTAAGAACATTAGGTCAAAAATAGTATACAATAATATCGCGGTCAATGTCCATAATCATGGTGACAGAACGAGCAGACAAATCGTCTCTTTTCCCGTGTGGTAACAATAGTAGACGAAAAAAAAAAGGAAAAGCCGCTACGAGAGACACTGAAACAGATTTGCCGAACACTCTCGACGGTTGGCATCGGTATCAGTCAAATAATAAAAAAAAATAATTAAAAATATTAATAATATTAGAAGAAGGAATAAAATTTAAATTCATTTTCGTGCACGCGTGAAATTAATTTTTTTCCTAAACAGTTCAGCCCTATCGTCCTATTTGCCGATTGAAAATCTATCTATACGCACGCATATTCAGGCACGTACACAAAATAAAATTTCGGGGGTTACAAAATATAGCAATACAAATTGTACAGCAACATAATAAAACAATTTCTTCCTCCTTACTCATTATTTTTTAATGTGACAAGAAATTATTTCCGGGGGTTTGAACCCCAAAAATTCCCCCCCCCTGTTTACCTGCCTGCGCATATTCATAAATAGTTTTAATAAAAATAAGTAGGCGCAATTTCATTAAAAAAAAAAAAGCAAAAATCGAAAAAATTGTATTACGATTCTCGTGCGAAACGCGTTTTTTTTTTTATCCGCCAAATAATAAAACGAATTGTGCATAATAATTCTTTTTTTGCCGCGTCCACAACGAAAAACGCAAATTTTTCGCAACGAACCGTTTTTATTATTACTTCGATTACTCGAAAACTAGATTATATTAAAACTAGCTGTTTCTCCTCGGTTTACAGTTGAAATTATTTTTCGTCGTGTCTGGCAATATCGGTTCGAAATCCTCAGGATTCCGAGTTCATTTTTACGTAAATGTATTCTCGAGCCGACAGTTGTGCCAATGAGATTCGATCGTACACACACGTCGAGCTCATCGTCAAACCCGTGACGGTCGTCGGGGCGGTACCGCTTGTAAACTGCAGGACGAAGTGTGTGTGTGTGTGTATAGTGGGGCGGGGGTGGATGGTATGGTCCCATTAAAACCGGCGTTATTGAAATGTTGTTGTACACACACACACACACACACACACACACACACACACACACACACACACACACGTTAAGCTGTTTCGTGCGGTCGGCGGGAAGGAGAGTGGAGGATTTCGCGCGAAAGGGTGTTGGCAAGGGGAGCTCAGGTTTATTTCGACTGTCAGACGCACGGCTTGAGGATTCCCAAGACCACTTCGCCAAACAAATTAGTGCCATCGTTCTTCGCGTATACATATATATAAATATACATATATACCAGTAGATGAGAGAGAGCGCCGAGCTAGGGAGCGAGCGAGCGAGCGTGTGTTTGAGGGCCACAAGGGAAGGAGACTAAATCCGTCCATTGCTCTTGTTGTTGCCTCTGCTTTTCCTCCCGTTCTTCGCTCTTGTCGCTCTTTATTCCCGTTCGAGACCCGGTGCTCCGACGACTCCGCGGCTGCAACACTTCGTACACACGAATCGTCGGACTTGTACCCAAACGTTGTATTAATCAAACGGCGGACACCGTCGACCCTGCTCTCTTTACAACGGCGTCACAACAGTAATTGTTATTGTATCACGACGATTAAGTACGCGGGGCGTATCTCGGCGACGTCGATTTGGATTGTGTACCGCGAAAAATGTCACGCGAATTCCACGTGATATTATTGTACGACGGAGGGTCAGAGAATTCAGCGGTTAGGGCGCACGGATACGCGAGAACGGTCACGAACAAACGAAGCTTTGGGCGCCAATCGAATGTCAGGAACCGACAGGAAGAAGAACCAGAGGCAGGCCGAAGGAACGATGGACGGACGGAGTACGTCGAGATCTGCAGCAGGAGAGACCAGGATTCGGGATTGGGACCGACCAGGGCCGTGATTATTACTGTTCAGTGGCAGCCGAAACTCTTACAGAGTTGTAAGGCTATACGACGATGATTATTATTATTATTTGACGGCAAATTTATCGTTATTGCTATCGTATATTGTTGCGTTCAAATCACTAATGTAGGACCTCCTGGCAATATTGTTTACACGAATGTTTGTCGTTATAACGTTTTGATTTTGATAATTCGATGGACGGACGGGGTTCGGTTTGAATTCGACTTGGTTAAATATTAATAGAATTCGAGTTGTCGTTGAAGATTTTCGAACTGAAATCATACTGACATTTTTTAATTTTTATACGCGATAATATTGTTATGTAATTCGTTTTTATTTATACAAATAAACACGGTTAATAGTAAATGTTTACTCCGACAATACGATTCGAATCTGTTTTATTCTTTTTGAACGAAATATTTATTTATTTATTACGCTGTAAAAAAAAAAAAATTAATATTTAGTTATACTAACTTGATATCAACAAGTCAGAAGCGTATTTAGAAATTTTCAAAGGGGAGAGGGATGAGATAGTTTTTCAGTATTTGAGTCATAGGGGTTCACCTCCCCTCCGGCCATATTATCGTCTACCGACTGGTGTACTCTTATTCTAAATAGAGTGTAGAAACGAGTTTTTTATTTACGTTCCTCGCCGTTTACTGTCCTACCAGAATTTTGTGATTTATGTCTAAAAATAATTGTTATATATAATTGTCCATATATTATAATACAGGGTGACTGGTGATAGAGCGTACAAATTCTGAGGGATTAGTTTACACCTATACTGTAACAAAAAATTTGAAAACCCCGTTGAAAAGCTCATTTAATTTTATCGAAGAAAACATACCGAGTCAGGTTCCAATATTATTTTTGTAAGCATAATCACAATCTTAAAATTTGAAAATTCGGAAATTTCTAAATTTAAAAAAATTCACTTATATCTAGCAATTTTTTTTTATCACTAGTCACCCTCTATTTAGTACCAAAGATTATATTATAAAAAAATTAAGCCGGCTAACAATAAATGGTAGTCCCTTGCGTAGTTCAATGTCAGATATCATTTTACAAACGGCGGAAATGGCCAACGGGTATTAACATTTTTTTTTTTTTACTCCGTTTTGAAATCAATATTTATTAATTTGAATGTTTTAAATTTATATTTTTAAATACAATTTTTAATTTGTGTTCATAATGGAAATTTCGTATAAAACACATACAGTTAATTATTTATTCTAAGCAAAAACCTAATGAAATTTTTCTCTCAATTTAAAGTATTTAAATATACTTATATTTAACACGTTCATAGGCAATAAGCTACGTATTTATTCGAATTAAGCGTGTTTCGCTTTGTTTCGTAATTAGACTTGTATGGTTCATTGTGTTGATTTGGTCGGATCTGAGGACTTTTTCAAAAATAATTCCAACTGTTATGGGACCTCGTTCAAATCGCCCGTGTATATCTGAAAAACGTTATAATCTTTAACCGTTATGAATAGTCATGAAATATCGTACAAAATTGTCATTTGAACTTTACTGAGCTTTGTTAACTCGGTTAGTTTTCATTCCTTGAACAACTTTTGTTCGTCATTGACCCGACATCACTGGTGACGACGTCGGGGAAGTACAAAATGAGGAAGCGAAAACGCTTGTCGTTTCCGGCCGAGCCTCGTGCGATTCCGTGCTCAATCGTTCGTTGACATCTATACTTACGTAGCTTCGTCAACATGTTTCCCGAGACGACTATTTTGTATACGAGAAATTAATTTTTAACTCCTTGTCATCCACCTTTTGAAACTAGTCTGAATGGCTTTTTCAAGAGTACCTACCTACACCATTTGATATGCATCTACCCGGCGAAGTGATGAGTTTCCCTAGAGACCATTGTCCCTTATATACATACAGACGTACAAAAACGTTGTCAGAGGATCTCGAGTTGAAGCTGATGCGGCAAAGAAACACGCATGATTTATACAGTTTATCGTCACTTCACTTGACTGAAAATTGCGAAAAATTTGTCTGTGTACGTTCGTTATCTGTAACTACTCGCACGTCGTACCGCTTATGGTACAATACATTATGAACGGCGATAATTTAGATGATTACGGTTAAGTTTTAGAGAAGTATATTATATTATGCAATATTTATACGGAATAACAGATTTGGAACTTTTGGTTTAGTGTGCGACGATTTTTTTTTTATTTGTAACAAAGCGAACCGAGTACTTTTATAATTTTTTTTCCTCACGTGAAATAGAAACTCGAAGATAGAATATTAAACGTGTATACTTTAATATAACAGATTACGGTTTAATAAATCTGTATATATTTTTTTGACGTTTATAAATTATTATAGTGCCTAAACGATTTAAAAAAATATGTTTTAATGTAAAGTAAACGTTTAACATTTTTTTTTTTTTTTAGAAATACGATATTTCTAAGACCAGAGATGCACGTTAATTATTATTATTCTATGTTTGTTTTATTAGTAAAAAAAAAAAAAAAAACAGATAAATGCAGGGTTTACTATTTATATTAATACATTTCGCGTAATGACACCGAGTGTGTATGTATACTTAACGAAATCTCATTGTGACTTTATGTGGGTAGAATTTCGACACGAGCGGTTAAAAATTTAGCGATTAAAAACTAGAAATGAATAAAATAGAAAATCGTAGTCGCGGGGACAATGGTCGACATTTTAGTCGGCGTTTTTGTCTCTAAAAGGCTACACAGTTTATGGAGGGATGTCCGGTCAAATGCCGAGCTTTGGGAAAGGTCGCCTTGAGACCTGACCCACTTATCCCACCGTGGCTCATAACAGCTATTTTTTCAATTTCGCGTCGCCCCCTACCCCGTTTATCCGAAGGAAACCATCTTTAAAAAAAATAAATAAATAAATAAATACGTAAAGCTTTCGCGCCATTTTTACGACTATTTCATTTTTTTTGTCCTTTTCTCATATATTTTTACATTCGGATAAATCTGACCCAGGTTTTATGACACTAAGGGAAAATCCTATTTACAATTTACAGCGCTGTGACCAATATGTATGATCGGCATTGGTCAAAATAAAAATAAATCGAAAATCTCGAGCGATGAAATATTTGCGTGTTATCGCACTATTCCATGCGCGTGAAATGTAATTTCTATAATATTTCTCCGACATTCGATTTACGCATTATTTCACATCGGTGGTAGAAAGGGGAGGGGAGGGGAGGGGAGGGGTAGTTTTTATTAGAAAACAAAATATGTCTATAAACGGTTGTTATATTTTTGAAATAAACAAATTTATTAGATCGTTATACTTTATTAGATTCGATTTGTAAACGCACAAAACGGTAGATAACTAACATGACGTATAGTTATTCGTTTTCTTGAAATTTCAATAAATACAGGTTTTTATATGTTTGTAATTAGATTAAACAGAGTATGGAAATGGTTAAGGATTATTATATTACATAGACACTTGGTTGTTTCGCTTTTTTTGTTTTCGTACACATCTTTTTCTGGAAATTAAAGTCATAAAAGCATTGCATTAGAAAAACTATTTGATCAAAGTTTATTTTAAAATAGTATAGAATTTTTGAATTTAAAGTGATAAAAAAATTAAGAAAATTGCCGGTAAAAATGTTCAAAATATTATTTACTCATTATAATCCCGTCTCAAAATTCATTGTGCACATTACATCAGATCTATAAAATACCAAGGTTTTTATAATTCTCTAGGAGATAAATATTTTCAAATGATTAAAATAAAATAAATATAGTGGAAAATGTCTTAGTAGTAAATTCAAAATATTGTTTTTCGTTATTTTTCTATATTTTCTTCATTTTTTTTTTCTTCTACAAATTACTCTAAAATTCATGAAATACGCTCCTTTATAACACACATACTATTTGTATAAGCAGATTTAGATTAATATGTACAAAAGTGATATAAAATGTTAAACTTTTATCACGCTTTTTCAGACCAGAAACGTTTTTACGGTTATATAATATGTATATGTTATAAAATACACATTATCGTGAAAAAATTATTTCATATCCTCTAATAGAGTCATAGGCGTGCGCACAGGGTGTGCCGGGTGTGTCGTGGCACACCCCGTGGCCCGTGGCTTTTTGTACAACTTTCATTCATTCGGGGACTTTGTTTGAATTTTAAGCTATAAAAAATAAAAATTAGAGAAAATAAATTAGGCGCTCTAGCAAAATTTTTTAATATTCTAATGTAGGTTACTAACCACTAGGTATATACATATATAGGTATATACTATATTGTAAAAATATATCTAAATGTTGTGAAGCACAACATTTAATCAATAAGTTTTTATGAATTGATATTTTGCATTAAATTTATCCTTTTTTTAGGTTGACAGTTAGGTTAGATTTGCTTAGGCTCATATAAGGGAAAGCGGCCTAATTTTCTTCATGGCACACCCCATACAAAATTCCTGCGCACGCCTATGAATAGAGTCTAAATATGTTGATAAATTATCTAACTGTATAGAATGCAATTTAATTTTTAAGTTCTGGCTAAAATGAAGGATGTACAGATATTTCAATAATATACGATCACTTATTGGAAAAAAAGCTGTACAATTATTTTGTCGCGTCATCTGTGTGGTCTAGTCGGAAATTGGACACAGCGGATGGTAATTTTAGTAAATCGTTTTATTTGTATTTTAAAAACTACATTTAATACAGTGAAAATACTGGCCAAAAATGAAGTTAAATTTGTTTATCTTCTTTTATGTGCTTTATTTTATTTTGAAATTCAATTAGTACATTATAACTACCAGTGGTGTATTTAATTCAACAAATGTTTCTAACTCAATAGTGTTACACGTACTTTGATGTATGTGAATGAATTCGATAAATGTTTGTGTACAGTAAGGATTCCTATTGGTGGTTTAAATAAAAAGTGTTTTTCTAATAAATAACCTTTAAAGCACACATTTTTTTTTTTACCTAACATTCGCACAAATCAATAAAATATATTACATAATATATTTACGTATAATTCTTGTTCAGAATGGTTTAAAAATACAACTGATACTTAAATTCTAAAATAATGTTATAGTCGCTTTAAGGAATCTAAAGATAAATTTTATCGCCAATCTCCATTGCTTATTATGGTTTTGCATTTTAGATTCTAGGTAAAGTGAGGCACTTATTGGTTTTACGTTGAAATGTTTTTTTTCGGATCCAGAAGTTTCTGAGACCTGAATATTTAATACTGAGTTCAATTTACGTTACTGAAATACCGGATAAATAAGCTCGTATTATTTTGGGATGTAATGACATTTTTTGAATCATGCGTTAAAAATAAAATCAGACCCATGAATATTGGGGCAATTACACAAAATATTTTACTTTTATATGAATTATTGAAATTAAAAAACATTTTCTCGAGTGAAATCCGTTTCAATAGACACTCTTTCACTAAAATATAAATAATACAATTTGTTATAAATATTGTACGTTGAGATTCATATAATATATTAATAATGACAATATTCATTAATCATAAAACAAACTTGACGAATAACGATTATTATCAACAATAGCAATTGCATTTTGTGTTTTGAAAACCAAATTAATTATATCCATCGGTAGTGAACAGAGTTATAAATATAATAATACTATATCTAATATATACAATATTTCAAGACCATATTTGTAGGTACTATACATTTTCAACAACATTGTATCATTTTCCGTGTACATTTCAAACTGACTAATATTTCAATAGATCCGTAGAAAGTGAGATGACATTATATGGAAGGAAAAACTAGTAAGATAATAATAATAATAATAATAATAATAATGACACGGTGGTGTTGTCGACGAGTAAAAGAAAGACCGTGCGAGTACAAGGTTAAGTCCTGATGGCAGATACACCTGAATAATGCTATCTACTCATGTATTTCTGAGGAGCCGAAACGATGGCGAAAGAGTTCAACTGATTGCAAGTAGTGATGAAGAAAACCGAATCATACCTTGATGTGTGTGTGTTTTTTTATAAATCGGCCAAAGAATTATTTAATCAGTAATCAATATCCTTTACATTTTTAACGCTTTCCTTTTTTTTTCGGGTAAAATGTAACTTGACAAAATATATATATTATTACATTTTAAACTGTGAAACCCAAATTAAATTCACTGAGTAATATTCGTAAAATTATATGTATATAATATAAATTTGCAGGAAAACAAAAATATCGACAAAGATTTTCGAGGTTTATTATTATTTTGAATTTGAAAGCAACGATAATTCATTGTATTTAAAAACAAGATTCTTAGCTAGGCTAGTAGGTTTTTATAAAAACGAATATCATATAATATTTAATATACAATACATGAAAAAAACCGCACAAAATTAGTGAATGGAATTTTAAACGTTTATAATTTATTTCCGATCTAATCGATTTATATGAATTTTGAAATGTACATAGAAATATATCTTTATAATCGCGTATTATATTTTCAGTTCTTAAATACAAAAATTGCTTCTGTAAGAATTAAAGAAAAAACGTCGTTTTATGTAGAAATGTTGTGTATTCATACAAATTTTTAAATGTTTAAAAAATATTCTGATTATCAATTTTCGAAATGCTTTTAGTGTTATTAAAATATCATATAAGAGACCTATTGTTTAAAATTTGTTTAAATCTTTTTATTTTGATATTTCAAAAATTCTCAGAACCAAATCAAATCTCTGTATAATGTTCGGTACTGACATACGTCAATAATAATTTATTTAAATAACAAATAAACAAATATCTTTTAATTCTTTTGCTTTTTTTTTCGATTTTTAGATAAATTAAAAAAACACGGATTTTTATGATTTATTCGTTTATATCCTAAAACATCTAAGAATCGTCTATACAACAGTGAAAAGTCTATTGGTATATCGGTTTAATAGTTTTTTTAGGAACAGACACTCAGACGTTGTGATTTACATAATATATCGCGTATATATAAACAACAAAATGAAAATGAATAAAACTTTTATTATTGTCTATAAGGTGTTTTCAAGGTAATAAAATGTCTATACTTATTTTTGATATAAAATACGGGCATCTTTTTTAATAAAACAATGTCTTAGATCTAGTGGTTCCGAGAATAATGTAAAATATACACACACGTGTGTATATACATATATTGAAGAATGAGCCTTTTTCATGGAATTAGAATACGTCTTTGCTATTTTACATTACTTTGAAGTGATTACCCATTTCATTACCTACTTTTGTGTAAATAAAAATAAATATTTTAAGACAGTGATAATATACGTCTCTATAAAAAAATAGTTCATTTTGCTATTATATTTTTGTTATGACGTACTTAATGTATTACTCTTAAATTAACTTATAAGGGGTTTAAAAAATTTTTTTAAATATTAATTTAATTGCGTTTCTTTTATAATTTATTTTACAAATCTTAGATTGTAATGCACATATACAATACATTTTGCTATAAATAAAATATAATTACTTATACAAATTAAAATAATTTATTTGACTATCAAGTATTTCATCACGTTAATAAAAGACGGAAATCAATTGAAATTTATACATTGTGTAATAAGAAAAACAAAATGTTAAATGAAAAATTTTTTTTTTGTATTTACATTTCACAAGAATAAATCGTTTCTGATATAGCAATAAATTCCAATACTCAGAATAAAATTAAATACAGATCAATGAATTAATGTTTATACTTTGCTATATACATTTCAATCGTTACAGAGAAATTTGAAACAAAATTATTAGTTATTACACAAATTATTATGAATATTAACTATTTGTACCTTTTTTTTTTTTTTTTTTTTAGATATGATCTGCTTGTTACAATTAACCTAAAACATAATCAAAATATTCCGTAATTTTACATTTGGATGCGTATTGTAATATAATATACGTAAAAAAAATTAAAAAAATAATTTTAACTTTAATTCTCAAATAATAATAAAACATATTACAAATATATTCGACATATTAACATTGTGAACTTTTGTTAAATTTGGAATTGTCGGGGCGACAAACGCTTAGCGCGTATGTACATTTTATACGTGTCAACAACTGAAGAGTGAGAAAGCGAGAGAAATATATATATTTGCTTTTCTGGCCCGTGACAAAGGGAGTCCGTGTTTTCTTCGGAGGTCTGGACAATATTTACTTTTAGAAGAAAGATGCACGAATAGTATAACCCAGAGAGGGATGATATTTCAGAAAAAAAAAAAGAAATAAACATTTATATATTTTTGTGGTTACCAGAAAAACTTTTGAGAAAAGTGACGATCATTAGAGAACTATTTGTATGATTAATAGTCTCCATTAGTGAAAAATTAATGGACTAAATTATAATTTTGACACATGATTTAAAAATTAAACTTTATTTTTTCTTATAAATGAAAATAATAAAACCGAAATATCCGAAATTGTAATATAATTTTAGTAATCTATATATGATTTGCCATTTCATAGTATACGCGTATAAAATATATGATAATTTTAAACTGTTTTAGATACAAAAAGAAGAATAGAATTTATTGATTTTACAAGGATATTATTTTATGAACATATAAGTAAATGTAAAATAAAATTGAGTTGAGCGTTCTCCAAGACCTTTAGATAAGATATAACTCTATGTAATAAATATTAAATATAATCATAAATAGAACAATTTTATTTGGAAAATATGGTTATTTTCCTTTTGACTTATAGTACTTATTATTTTAATATTATTAATGAATAAGAATACAACGCTTTTATAATTTTATTTTTTCTATACCTTATAATATTTTATTTATATTACAAAAAAATTATAACGCCATGATGGGTATACACCGAAACGACCATAAGACAGTTGAATCGATTATTTTGAAAAGGCACTAAGTCTACATTTTGTCATTAACCATTTTATGATTGATTTCTTGTGATATCAAGCGTATTGACCGTTTGGCGTAGAAAGTAATAAGTCCAGGTACTCTTTATGCATTTTTGGGCTGGTGTATTTAAAGGTTGATTGTTGAACGGTACTGTGTCCTGTTTTTTTATTTTTCCTAAAATTACGAAACGTGGACTTATTGCCATTTCAAAATGACCGATTCAATTTGGTTTTAGGAAAATAACTACGCCAAAACATTTTAGCATAAAAAAATAAGTGATTTTTTTAACTGTAGAAAAGTATGTGGACGAATCGTGGAAAACAAACAAATTTAAGTTTTTGATAAACTTTCAATGAAAATATTCGAATAATTTAGTAACAAAAATAAATCAATATTAAACAATCAATAGCTAATGAAATATAATTTTGGAAAAATAATGAAACAAGAAAGCCATTTAATATAAATCCAATAATATAGTAAGTGCATGCGTAAATTTTACACCTTTAAAATTTATTTTATGCATTCTAAGCAGCTGTAGAATAATAATGTTCATATTATGTAAACTTATATTCTTAACAAAAATTGATTGAATAAACTAAACTTAAAATTTATAAATGTTAAAAAGATATAAAAATGTTGTTACAAGTAATTACTTAGAAATATTGGTAATTAAAAACTACATAATTTTATCTATACAAAGTGTAATGAAAATTATTTTTAATTGTATATTTCTTATCGACTAGTAGCATCCGAGTTTGGTAAGTAAGGAGGATAAATAATAATTATGCTTACATTTTTAAATATTAAGTGGCTATCTATGGTGGTAAAAAAAAAAGAATAAAACTGAAGTTTTTTTGTAGATAATGCAATGCACGTATGTAATATAAAAGAACTCCATTGGGCACCATTAGTTTTTTTATACTTTTCTAGAATGTGGTGGTTTTTATATATATTTTACATTAAAAAGCTTTTTTGCTGTAGGTACATCTTTCTTTTTTAATGGTAAATTTTCATCGATTATAGTAAACAAATTCCTTGTACGTTGTAACACCTCATTCAAACACTCGGCTATTTTAAATTTTCATATAGTCTACAATCTACATGCTATATATTTAGTTTACTGATGCATTACACTCTAAATATTTAGCGAAAAACGCTTTCAAATCAAGTGCCCATGTTATATTAGTAATGTACAAGAATAGAAGACTCGAAATTAAATTTAAATTTTGTAAACTCGTGTACTCCGTGATCGCTGAGAATTAATGGACCATGAGATTCAGGGTGAATAATGCAAAAGGGAAATTGCTATAAAATTTAAATTTAAAAATAAAAACAATATACAATAGGTATGACTATGTAGTGAGAATTCGTTTGACTGCTTACCTCAACCCAAATCATTGTAATATAAAATTTAAAATAATACAAAATAATGGTTATTATATTAGTTAAAAATAATCTATTTCCGTGTTGATTATTATTAAGTATTAAATAAAGTCTAAAATGTTATTTAATAGCGTCGTCATCTTTTGTTATAAATTATATGATAGTTATATTAAAACCGTATCGCAACGTAATTCACGTTTTTATTTTATAATAGATAAATTTTATTTAGAATAAATGATATATACACTAAATACTAATTTAAATATTCATATAATTTCAATTATATACATCTAGTTAAATAGTTAAAACTATTAAATTTTTTAGACTATTTTATGTAATATGTTTTATAAGACAATTACATGAACTTTAATCAAAGCTAAATTATTAATTTACCTTAGGAGTCAAGTGGAACGCTATTAGATACATATACATGATTTATATTAATTTTTTAAATTAAGTAAAGAAAATATATTAAAAAGAAATATATTTTAATATATTATAGCAGATATTACATTTTAATGGTCATAAAAAAATATTAATTTAACTAATTTAAGAATAAACCATAATTGTTTTATAAAGTTTTCGTATTACTTGCTACATTTATATTTTTATTTTATGTGTAATGTCATTTGATCTATGATAAATGTTGACTTGAATTCTTGTGTTATTTTTTCTTTATTATATATTAATTATCATTAACATTAAACGAAGTCATAACCAAATGACCTACCCACCCAATTAAAAAAAACTCAGTGGTCTCTCAAAAATCCCTTCACCACGCTACTTCTGTTTGTATCATCGTAACACAAAACATCGCAAAACCACAAACACAGATTTGAAACTGTAGCGTTTGTTTCTTCGACATGAAAAAGGGTTCAGAGAAAAACATATATCATTATTGTTTAAACACATTGCTATCTATATGGTAAAAAAGAAAAAAAAATACATTTTAGACTGTAAGTTATTTTATATAATAGTGTCTTATAAGAATAAAATACAGTAAAATATAGTTATTTCTTATCTTTGACTAATAATACTCATTTATTTGATATTATAATTGTATTTAGAAACAATACAATAGCTAAATTTATAGTTAATTTATATTTTTTAACATTCATTGTCAGTTTGGAATTATGCCACTTTAAGGTTAATATAAAAAAGGTATATATATATAAAACGGAATAAGAATTTCAAGGTAGGTACTCGTATGGAACAGTCAAATATATTTTTTATTCCTATCATGTCTTTATTTCTCCTTCCTTTCAAACTAAAAAAAACGTACAGTTGATTCGTTAATAAAGTCGAATGCGTTTTATTCATTTTTTTTTTTTTCAAAACGTTTATCTCATTACAGTATTTTCCTTTTTCCAGATGTCTATTCATACATATACGTTATGAGAGTATACGTATATACACTATACATTACGTATATCTAGGTATTTGTTGTAATAAATTGTATATACTGTATATTTTACAATTTTTATTTTCAAATAATATTATACCGATATATATATATATTTAGGTCATACATAAAGAAATATTTAAATTATTATTTTTTAGTTGGAAGATGAATTCATATTTTTTCTTGGTTTGTGGGTATATGTATTTTTGAATATATTAAGGATTAAAGTAAATATACCTTAAAGTAAGCTTATTCAAATCGGTATATTATTATACATATTGCAACGAACCGCCTTCGCACTTGCGTTTAAAGAGATAATCGATATTTATACTTACAGGTACTCCTATCTCGTTTAGATACAGGCGATTTGCTATTTTCTATTACTGTAATCGATCTTTTGAACCATTACGTTGAAGTAATATAAATTTCAGATAAAGTTGCCTATTTTAATTTTAACAGGTCCTAGCAACTATAATATGCTGATTTGATTTCTGACTTAAAAGTAAACACGATCTTGCAACAAATTATTATTGAACCTATTATTAAACCCAAAATACAAACACATATTAAATTATATATATTTTTTTATATATGTATATGCGAATCAAGCCAAATAATACCTATTATGAAAAATATAGTAATATATATATATATATATATATATATATATATATATATATATAAGCTGTTGAATTAAATTTGTTTATTTACTATCGGTTTCGATAAAATTTATCATTAAGTATTAAGAAAAAAAGAAATACATCAGAACAAAAAATAAAAAATGAACAAAATTTCAAAGAGAAAATTATGAATATTAAAGTAATAAGACGCAGAGTTAAAAATAATAAATAAATAAACAATTAAATAAAATAATAATTTATATTACCTAATCAATATAACATAATATAATTATTAATTAATTATATATAAATTCATAATTAAATGTATTGTTTTTAACTCTATGGCTTTTATTGTAATATTCATAATTTTCCTATACTCGTATAATTTCGTTCATTTAATATTATTATACATACATACATATATAATATTATATCACTTATTCTTTTCGTTATTATAGTTCATTTAATTATTTATTTTTAAAATCTTACTACAGATAAATAATTGAAATAGGTATATAAGTACGTGAATACACTATTATCTGAAAAACTTAGATTTTGAAAGGAGTTTTAAAATCTACAATACGTAAAACGTATAAGTGATTGATTGAAATGATTTTATTAAATTGAATGAAAAATTATACGGTACAATGGAGCGGGGTATTTAATTTGTGTTACACGTTTGAAAAATTGGACGAATATTAGTAATATGAATTTAAAAGTAGTTGAGAGGTTAAATGTTTTCACTAGTTCTGTAATATCTGAACTAGTTTATTGGTAAATATACTAATATGAAATATGCCGTATATAGTCTCTACCTTAACATGTCTTCCTTCCCTTGGTAAAAACCGTAAGTGAACGATTCAGTGAACTTGTATCTTTACAATTATTAAACATAAAACGTACAATTTTCATATTATGATATTTGTATACCAACAAATTTTCTTTTTATTATGTAGATACAGGTATATATATTTCTACAATTTTTTTATTATTTGTCGATTTTAAGTGCAACAAAAAACGTATTGGTTTTACAATTTTGTGTTTGTTCAAATATTTTTGGAGTAAAATTTATGTTCACAAGTTTCTGTATAACTTAAAATCGAAAATATTTGGAATATATATCTATATAATATTTTAGTGAGTTAATTTTTGGAATTTATATTTTATTTCAAAAATCTTTTGTTTTTCCCCAATAATAATAAATTTGTTTATAGTAAAATTATTATTTGTATTATTTTCTTTAGGAAATTAAAACTTTGTATAATTAATAGAAAATTAATAAACAGTTATCTATAGAATACAACAAAATAATATTAAATTTGAAAACATTTTACTAAACCGAGTTTCTTTTAAAGGCTTTTTTGAATATGATGATTTGTCATTGCTTTCAAATGTTTAAAATAATAATATAACACGTGAACACTGATATGCTTTGAGGCGAGTACTTGACGTCGAAATCACCGTTTCGAATGTTAGCGAAGAATATGTGTTGGTTTTACAGTGATACGTTTTTTTTTGTCTGTGAGTAATTTTTCGTGTTAAAAGAGTGCTCGGTCGATTTTTGCACGCGCTACATTTTAAACCGCGTGTCTTTAATTGACACGTTTTTACATATTCCCTATAGTTTTCTTAAGCGTAAAGACAAGTTACCGACAACTTTCAGAAAATCGCAAAAACCGGTCGAATTATCAGCATATCCGTTTTAGACACGTGTAATTTTCATATTCATAATCTGAAAACGTATTACAAACTTAGACGTATAATTTAAATAAAAAAATTGAAAGATCGTTTTTCATAACTTTTTCTTAAAAGTGTGTGAAGTTTGAATTTCGGAGATCTACAAAGGATTATAATAAACAGAATTTCGCTCAGAATCGTATTTCAAACACGATTATTACTTATCATTGATTTTAAAATTAAAAATAATAATGCATACTCAAAATTTTTGTTTATTTAACTGATTTCAGCCGACAACCACGGTACCCGCGGCTCGCAATGATTTTTGAATTCATGTACTGTTCTGCAGAGGGAACATGGTCATTTGTTAAACGTGCACAGTGTTACAATTCTGGCATGGTCACAAATGACAACGATATCGTCCAATGCTTAGCCGGCCAACCGTGATATCTTTATGAAATGCCCCTCTTGCTTATTTTTCATTTTGTTCATATATGTGTATAAACTCAATACACAATACAAACACATACGGATTATAGCAGTTTAACCGTATCTAGCAGGGCCGTTTTGGATTCGGTAGAGAATAAAACGGAGTTAAAGATTTCTTGGCTGTACATAAGACATAACGCACGGGTCGAATATAAACGGGTGTATTGAACCGTTGAAACGGAAAAGGAATTAAATATATTGCAACGATATTTTAAAAATACCGTTTGTTTTTGAATTCATTTTATATTTATTTAATGTTTAGTCAATTCACCGTATATTCGCATATAAAATAAAAAAACAATTGTTGTGAAAGGATCTTAAACGTTAATGGCCTTAAAATTTCATATTTTCTCACGAACAATTTTTGTTCATAATATTTAGGAGTAAAGATTTATATGCTTCTCACGTTCATATTTTTTTTTATAGTATCCTTTCTCATAGACAAAGATCTCATTGCATGTCATGGGCGTCGTTTTAAGCTTAGCAATAAACCTTCCGCCCTTAAAAACTATATATTTTTTACTCTAGTGAAGCGATAATAAAACTGTCCTAAGACGTTGTAGTATTCTTTTTCTCCTTTAGTACTGGTTTTTTTTTCTTTAACCAAGTCTATCCGTATTAACGTTATAATGTTTTCGTGGAAAACACCTTATTACTAGTGATAAACGACGTCCCTAAGGCATAAAGCTTTTAAAGAAGTTTTACAATTTTTTCTTTGCTTTACTTCTCTTATGTGATTGTTCATAAAACCGATGATAGATGTAGAAATCACAGAAGGTTATAGGGTGATCGTGAAACCGACATATAGTTACATGGGACAATGTTCAATGTTTTTTCTTTATGACGCTTTTTTGCGTGAACAAAATGTTAATAGTTAAATATCAATCTTAAATCATAAAAAAATGAAGTTTATTTTTGCATAAGGTTTTCTCGTACAAATAATAAAATAAAATTATATAAAATATTGTTGACTTTAGTGAACAATAATACATACAAATATGAATATTGCACTAATTATTATGTAATAAGCTAATAGTAGATAATTAAAATAACAAGTGAAGTTAAGTATGTTAATGAGTTTTGATACCTGAAATATATATGTAAAATTATATATATATATATATATATATATATATATAGCAACAAATTATTTTAATTCTCAATAGTTATGTTTCCTTGAAACAGTTTTATTAGTTAAGTACGATAGCATTATAAATAGACGATATCCCTACCAAAGACTGATTTTAATAAGCTTTTTCACCTTGTTCCTCCATGAGATAACTGTAGTTGAGGGCTGTCATAAACGTGGAACCTTCGGCTACAAACGATATGTGTTATAATAATTTAAATACAATATAGATGATGTCAACAAAAAATGTTTAGATTAAAACAATAATTGAAATTAATGTCAAAATTATAATTATAAAATTATTAATATAATAATGATAAAAATAATAGTATGTAGATATATTTTTTCGAATTATTCAGTTATTATGTTTTGAAATTTGCCAAACAACATTTCCTCTCCACCCACTTTTTGGGTCACGACGATGTATAGTTTGTAACCTTTGCTGTAGATTATTGTTTCGTTTTGGTGATGTTTGTTCTGTACTGGTCTGTGATTAATTGAACTGTAAACGTATGCGCATTGTACAGAAAGAAATAATATTACAAGGCAGACGAATAATGTATAAATAGGACTAAAGAAAGTATAATAAGATAATTGTTGACTGTAATAGGCTTGACAAAAAGCGACAACGAGAAATACGATGTTTGTGATATAAAGAAAATTAATGAAATAGCGTAAATATTGGATGCAAAAGATCGTGAACTATTCGTGACTATTGAAGAGGTTTCGTAGAAATGGTTTGTGTAGTATAGTGAACAAAAAAAAAAAAAATAGATAAGATAGGGAGGAAATAGCGTTAAAAAATGAAGTGATTGATATACTTATAGGTATGTTATATAATATTCCATTTCTAATATTTTGTAAGTTTTCGACCCAACAGTATTAATAAGGTGAATAAAGTAAACGAAAAAAATGAGCTTTACATTCTCTAACTTAAATTAATTTTATGTGAATATATAACACAAAGTCATTAAACCTTTCAAAAAAAAAAAAAAAAATTGTTTCATGTACCGAGAGTGATTAAATAGGAGGGGGTTTATCGTTTTTTCATTAACTACGACAGTTAAAGCGGTGTGTAGTTCACAAGATTGATCGCTCAAAAAATATACGCCAGACATATACTTGCCAATTTTTTTTCTCTGATTTTTATGTCCTTGGTTACTTTTTTTTTATATATAATTAGAAATTTATTCGTTAGAATTTCCACAGTTTTAAAAGTCTTAAATACGAGTACATAGAGTACTACATAATAATTAATGTTTTTATTGATTTTATTTCAAACAATATAATTTATATTGGTCGTTACTCAAATCATACATTATATAATGATAATTATACTATAAAAGAACGATACCTATTGTCCTATTATAAAATATTTTTAATGTAGGTTTTGGAATTAATTTGTTTAAAATGTTTTTTTAATTTACGATATTTGTATTTCGTGTTACTAGTATGTATATATTTATATTTGAGAATATAATCTACTGTTAAGATAAAAACTATAATTAATTTAAAATTCCCGAAATATAACAACATATATTTTTATTAATTATTAATTGTATGTATAAATGATTATTATTAATGATGGTTATTTACGTTACGTTTTTGCACGTGTATTGTTCTTTCCTGCAAAGTAAATTGTTTCTAACAAGTTTTCTATATCCACGACGGAGAACGTAGTGTAAAATATGTTTGCGCTGTAATCTGATTCGTTATTGGGACAAACTTTTGAACTACACTCTTAGGGACCCGAGACATATATACTGTTTTAAGACAAGTATTTTTCACAATGTTTTTTTTTTTTGGTTGTAATATTCTACTTATTGTCGTAATAAGTCAATATAATCTCATGAGATTTTCCTAGACAATTTTTAACACAAAATTATAATTTTCAATTAATTTATTTTTTAATTATACGACGTATACAAATTATTGTGACAAATCGACAAAACATATGTCGATTACTTTAAACGAATATTTTTATATTATTTTCGTATAATACACATATTGTTTTAGAGGCGTTTATGCTTAGTTGCTTTCCACGTTTGTTAAAATAATCAATATGTAACGAGTAAGGATGCCAAGTGTGGATAGTAAACAACAATTCTAATGTTTTTCTTACAATTTAAATGTTGTATAGAAATGTAAATTAAATAGTTGGCTAATCAAAAACAA
This sequence comes from Slavum lentiscoides, assembly GCA_032441835.1. NCBI lineage: Eukaryota > Metazoa > Arthropoda > Insecta > Hemiptera > Aphididae > Slavum > Slavum lentiscoides. Next base: position 33,903,452 of record CM063706.1, on the reverse strand, counting down.
GTTGGCATCAGTTATTTAACGATATTTTCTTGTTTTCAGTATAATAATTGTATTATAATATTGGGGTTTTTTCGAAAGAAAAAGTGATAGTAGAACATCCACAGAAAGTCGGGTGGCTAGTTGACGAAACTGATTCGTTGTTTATGAATATTCATATGTATTCAGACTCTAGTTATAACCGATTATTATTATGCAAAATGACCGTAAACAATGAACATGACCATAAAGTTGTCGACGGTCCTTATGAATAATAAACCTGTAGTGTCTACGACTATTTTCTATTTGTCAGAGTAGTGCGAGTCTATGAAATCATTCTGAGAACGAAACAATAATAGCAATTATAAACATTAAATGTTACAATATTTAAGTGTGCGTGCCGCTTAAAATAATGTAATTTATATTCTAAATTATAATATTAACTGTTGTTCTTTGTGAATGTAATAAATATATGCTACCAATTTGCAATGTTATTATTATTTTAAGTATTAATTAAAAGTGTTCTAGTTGTATTCGTGAAAATTATATCCATACAATATTCCCTCAGTTTATAAATTATGAAGTGGTGTAATTAAAACTGACTCGTAATATATATTATGTTAATATTTGTTTGTAATTTTGTTAAAATACGAAGTGAACTATAAAGCGAAATATTCAAAATTTTTACGATTTCAAACGTAATAGATGCTTCCGAGTGAAGCGAAGAGCGTATTGGTTTTACAATTATGTGTTCTCTTGTCCGTCTGTCTGTAAATTATTTTTCATACAGCAAGTGATTATAGTGCTCCGATTTCAGCACATGGTACCACTTTTCGGGTAAAAAATTTTAACTCGTCGATATTTCATTTGATATGTTTTTTTTTTTTTACACTTTTTTCAGTAGTTGTCTTGAGCGAAAGGAAAGTCGAAAGGTGACTCAAGTTTTGTTTTCTAAAACGCGAAGCCAATTGGGTTGCTGGCGATTAAATCTTAAAATTTTTATGTAGCCATGTGAGTCGCTCGCTTCTGAATCAATCGTTTACGTGTTTTATTTTTATACGGATTGGAGACAATGTTTCGGACATTTTACTGTGGCATAAAGAAAATGAAATACTGAGAATTAAAAAAAAAAAGACAATAAAATATTTTAGTTATAATATAATTTTTAATTATTGTAACGAAGAATTTTTTTAATATGTCAGACTCTATTATTTAATAAACTATATGTACATAGGTGAATTTAAAAAATAATTTGTTTAAATTATTCAAAAACTATTGTAGACAAAAAAAAGGATTTTAATGGTATTCAAACTCACAAAATTAAATAAATATTTGTTAAAACTGATACACGACGTCACGATAAAAGATAAACGATGAGTGACATATGTAATGATTTACAAAGTATGATAAAAAAAACGTGTGTTATTATAAAAAATATTGTAAACCTCCGTATTAGGTGCGGACATAAGAATATAGTTTTTCACAGGCTGATGACCCGAGATTTGTTTTTTTCTTTACAATTCACCGATTATAAAAATATAAATTAAATACGAAATGAACTAGTAAAACTGCTTTTTTATAAAGAAAAAATTAATGAAATATGTGTAATGTGTTTTGGTCTACAATTCTATTACTGATTTAGGTTGCCGGCAGACTTGTGGCAAGTTAAGTTCAAAAATCAGATGCTTTACAAAATAATAACAATTAAGATAATTTTACATGTATTGTTAAAAATAGAAAATAAAGGGGAATATAGAAGAGATATCGGAATTGCTGGAACTTATAGTAACTGTGCTCCTCAGAAGTTCAAAAATTAGAAAGAAGATATATGAATTAACGTACAGACAAACCAGAATATTATGCATCTAGGCAGCCGACTAAGGAAGAGAAGACCGGTGTCTAAATGTTAAAAAAATAATATTTTCATTTATGGTGTTTGTGTACGATAAACATTTGTGACAAATTGTTTATTAAAAATACGTTTTCGAAACAAGGACAAAAAATTGTATTTTGTTATAAAAACAGATGACAATGTTCATTTATAATTGAGTGTCACCACCATATAATAATTCGTTTTTCGCACTTGATTGATTTGTCGTGATATCGTTTTTATTATTGTGTTTCAAATTAAAATAAATATGTTAATAAAGTTCATATAATATGTTAACGTTTTTTATTCAAAAGTCTATATAATAATAATAATAATAATGTACTTTTGATTTTTTTTTTTTACTTCCCAGTCACTGTGGGATTGACATTGGTTGTGAAACGTGTATAACGTTTTACCAGGTCTTAAAATGACACGTGTGCTGTGATATGTATTTTATGTAATTTTGAACGTGGCGTAGAGTTTTTATAGTGTAACATTTCAATTATTAATCAAAGTTCGGGTTTCGATTCGTTTTGACTAAAAATATGTTTGTGATTACAGGAATTTGGTTCGATTTTATTGCATTGAATCTAATTCTATATTAATAACATAAATTATCTCTTTTTGTAGAGAATACAATGTATATTTTCGAGAAAAATACTTCGATTAAAAGTGATATAAAAATTTCGTTCAATTAACAGAATATTTATCAAATATGTTAACGGGTAGATTGTAGATACCTTATTTATTATTATTCGTAAATAAATACAAAATTTTAATGAAATATATTAATAATAAATAAATAAACTAAACGTAAACAGTATATTATAATATGTATATTAACAGTATATTATATGTGAAATATATAAAATAATTGTATTTTGTGACACTTATCGGTTTTTATGAATTTTAATTTTTCAAATAAATATATATAAATCAGAACGGGTACTCGTAAATTAACGTTAATAGATCCTCGTGTATTATACGTGTGTCATATGTGTATCTATATTTTGACTGTGATCACCACTCGTATTAAAACAACACTGGGAATAGTCGGAACATAGACAATTTAAATGGAAATACTTAAACATTTTTTGTAAAATCGCAATAACCATGGCCTCTTTCTTCTGAAAAGAAGTCATTTGAATCTTTGTCATGGAATCTGTCTAAACATTTTCCAAGGCTTTCATTTACCGTGGTAATTTGATCAGTTCCTATGTTTTATGAATTAATTTAGTAATAAAATATGTGTGCGCAAGTTGAACGGTACATTTAATGTTTGTTATTTTTCACATTTTTCAATAAATAAATTACAATTTACGTTTTATATTATCATTAGCCACACAATTTAATATTATATGATGACCATCTGTTTATAATTAATATAAATATTTTGTTTTTTCTTTTTGTAACCGATTGTTTTTGTTTTTGTTTCAGGTAAGTCGTTCATGATGTCCATGGAATAATAATGTAGGGCAATCAAACGAAAATTCTAAAATAGATATAGTAAGTTTTTAAATAACTATCATTAAGCAATATTTATTCAAATAATAAAACTACGTAGCTAAAGAATTATACTTTAGTCTATTTATAACAGACGTGTTGTTTATTTATGTAAAAATAGACGGGAAAAAAAACGTTAGTCTAAACGTGGCACGACACGTTTACAATGGCCTTCAGTTATGTTTATTTATTACACTTATATAGGGCCGGTTTCCATTGAGAGATCGTGTGAATTTAAATGAAGTCGAATAACACGCTACAAATGGATTTATTTGTACTTGTAATACGGTATATATAGTCCGTAATCGGTTCAAGAAAAACGAAATGTTAAACCATTCACTTGTAAATTGTAATAGATAACTTTTTCAGTGTTAGCCAATTAATGGTTTACATTTTATTTGATTATAACGGGTTTAGAATTAATCGAGTAGATTGAACGTTAAAGTCCATATCGCTGAACTGTTTAGACGATTTATATTTATTCTGGAGTCAGTACGGCAAGAGAGGATTGAAACATTTCTCGTCTCACACGATTAAATCTTCCACCCCATAATTCGCTTCGCAAACACATACGTTTTAAAGACTTCATATTCACAATAAATATTTGGTTTGTACTTTTCTTCTTTTTCCTGTTAAGTGAGTTATCGAAAAGATTCCGTGATTCGATCAACGATCGCACGGCGCTCTGAATAGGCAATTCTGTTGCAGCTGTCCGTCGTGGGTATACGCTGCGTTAGGAGCAGTAGAACGGGGCAATTAGTATTATATCGGATTTTCTCAAAGAATATTGAGAAATGTTTTGGCACTTTTGGCGCAATTTCGTGTCGTAATGAAATACATTGAAATCATTTGTATGGACCTAAAAAGTGATGACAGAACACTATACAGTCTGTGGCTAATGATTTACTAAATAAGTTTATTTTTAGATAAATATAAATTGACGGATTATAAAATATATAATAGGTAGAAATATATATATATCATAATATATTTTGTTGTTTCTAATTAATTGAATTAGCCAGTAAGTTTGTTGGGTAAATTCATTTGTAATAAACAATTAATATTAGGTAAAGATGAATAAAGAGCCTAGTGTATTCGACTAAACGGAACGAGATGTTTTATCGATTAATAATATACATATAAACACACAAGATACGCTAATTAAATTTTTTTGATAAAGTGTTCTAAAGAACAACATCTGGTAGACATTTTGAGATAGTTGGCAACTAGTTGTGTAATTACACGCCTTCTTATATTTTAGAATTTCTGATAAATTTATTTAATGAAATACATTTCTCAATGGTTAACTGAATCGTCCGAATTATTGTTAATATTAAAATTGTTGTTATTGTTTTATATTAAAATTTTTCCATTTTTATTTCTGTATTTTTTGTTAATTAATTTTATACTAGGTATAAGTTTAGCATTTTAATTTATACACGTGTATTACAACGTAATTAATGTATTATATATAAGTAATTTAATATTGTGAACTCTTGGGCCCCCCACACGAGTTTTGAAAGTGGGGTTCAGTATTCGTTATCTATGTGAAATGACCAAAAATAAATGAAAATTGTTTGTTGAAACAAGTAGTTTTATAATTTAATGTGATGAACGTTTTACAATGTAGGTACACGTAATTAACACAGAATTAAATTTAATAATGGACAAAATATAGGGAAGACGAAAATGAAAGTATTTGTAACTTAGTTTATTTGTATACATTTATATTTATATTTGTATTAAAGATAAAAGGAAAACTCTAAGAGATATTTTAATATTTTCTTAGTAATTAATAATATTTTCAAATTACAATTAAATATTTTGTAGGTATTGTAATTAAAAATGATTAAAGATTTAAATAAATATATTTTATGGTTGAAATAATATTTTTCTTAAATCTTAAAATGTCAATAGTCATCGAAATTTATAAACAGTAAGACATTCGATATTTGAATTAAAATTAATTTTCATTACCTATTCTTTAAAATTTTGAATGATATAATTTTTTAGAAATCGTGTACAATATTTGTGTTAATTTATTTTTATTGCTTTCAAAACGTTGGTAATGTCAGATCATTTAATTTTTAAAATTTTAAAGTATTCTTGAAAAATTGTTTATTTTTGCGAAATATTTTAAAAATAAAAATGTAATGGGGAGTTGAGTTTAATTTGGAAATTCTTTTTAGATATCTTATAGCCTCATCTTAAAAAAATTTTGAATATTATTTTTTTTTAACGGAATCATAGAACTTTAAAATGTCATACATAACTAAATAATGTAATTGTTGTTTTTTTTAAATTTGATAATTAATCGTCACTCTAAAATATATAATGCACTGCCTTGACATATCTAGCCTAAGCTATTTATTCATTGAAATTTATTTTACGTCATTTAAAAATCTCAGGTAAAACAAATCTAAGAAGAATATCGAGATTATTTTCTATTTTAATCAATGTAAATGAGTTATACTTATTATATACGTTTAGTGTAATTTGAACCAAAATTAAAATTAACATTCATTATTGAATTTTAATTTTTTAAAATATTAATACAATTTTAAAATAAACTTGAATATTTAAATCTATTTATGGAATATTTTTTAATTATCTTGAAATTTGGATGTTACATTGAAATAAGTCGAATGTAAATGTGGAATTGATGCTTTATTAAAATAAAATGAATAACATTTAAGTAATAGTACGTTAAATAAACATTAAAATATTTTATTTGATTATCATTGTTATTATTTTATTTTTAATTTATCTAAATATTAATCTATCGAAATAATATTTGATAAGATTCTTATATAGAATAAAGAAGACAGAAAGTATACATTTTAATTATTCTACTCTTTGTTTGAATGCTAAGCAGCAGAAAGGCGGACTTTTGTTTCGTGATTTATTTTATTTATGTTTAATTTACAGGCACCGCTTTGTCTAGGCAAATTTACTACACCCGTGTCAGCGAGAAAAATTAATTGAAACATGATTGTAGTAAGCAAAAGATTAATTAATTAGTATTTGACAATGGTACTTCATCAGATGAAGTTGTTTAATACCCTCAAAATATACTATACTATTATTCTTATTTTAGTTCCTTTATTCGAAAATTAAGTAAACATTGTATTCTGAGTATTTATTTTAATTATATATATGTATATCGAATATAAATATATGTACATTTTGTATTTATTTGTAACAATATAGATATAATATGAATTTGGACATTGTCATCTTTATTCGCCATAAATAGCTGAAATCAAAAATTTTATTTGTTAAATATTCATTTTCATAATCAAATTTGGTTTGTTAACTTACTTTAAACATGACTATGAGATAAAAAAAACCCTACTTATTTCACAAATTCAAACAGTATTTTTAAAAGTGTAACGAATGTTATTATTTGTACAATTTGTTAAATTCAGCATTCTGTTATCTAAATATATCTTATATAAATAATCATTTATCGAAATAATTTACAAAATTGATATAAATTTATACGAGCATATACTATTATATTTAGTGCACTTAAAAGAATAAACATTTAATCCGTATTTATTTATACATATAAAAATATTTTAAGATTTTAGAGTTGAAGGTGATCAATCATAAAAAATTTTAATCTTACAACATATAAATGTAGATTTTATCGGGGTATCTTAGTTTTTCGTATTTAAAACAAAATAATAGAAAAGAACCGTATGATTGTAATGCAGTTGTAAACATAGTCGCAGATAATGTTTACCCAGTAGTCTGCTTTTTATATTTATATAGAAATTCATATGGTTCAATTTATAGTTTTGCATAGAGATTTGTTCCGGTCATGAACACGGTTTATAGGTTATTTAAGTTAATTTTGTAACAAAAAAATAATCTGAAATTTTTAGAAATATTCTGCACTTGCTGAATATTATCAAACTTTGTTTGGTCTATCGAATTCATAAAAATAATATTAAAAGTATTCAGATTATATGTACAAATATAGAATATAAGTAACGAATAAAAAATTAAAAGAGGAAATAAAATAAAAAAAACATTTTTAGTTGTCAGACAAAGCCGAACAGGCCACAGCTGGTGATATATAAAAGTTTATTAAAATTATTTCCATTGTGTGCAATTTAATTTAAATGTCATTTTTATTTCTTAAAAATAAATTACGAAATCAGAGTATAAAAATGTATTGCAAAATAGAAATACGTGATTAAATGATTAAAATGTAATAAAATATTTTTCTTAAAGTTCTGTTCGATTGTGAAATATTTTTAATCAAAATTAGTTTTATTTATTAATAAAATACCTGAGAATTGAAATATGTTTCGTTGTGATTTTCAATATTTTATTAACGATTTATGACTAATCAATGGATTATAGTCAAATGACTCATTTTCGTTTTAGTTCTTTATGTGTTTATCGACAACATTTTAAAAGCATATAGAATAATCTAATCTGATTATAAATTACGTTTCGAAACTGGCTAATTAGTATTACAAGGCTTTGTTAATAATTTATATAAGACTTTTTTTTTTAAACTATATTACATATAAATAATATTACATTTGATCAATCGAATTAACTACTTTATAATATAGTGTGTAATTTTTAATTTACCGTTACTTATACCGTGACGATAAACGTTTAACTAGCTCGTACGAAAAAATTGTCTAGAGAATAGCTCTTAAAATCAATAGCACTGCTGGTAGTGAAAACCATCATTATTCAATAGGGAGTGAAAAATGACAGGGTATGATAGTATCGTATTCAGTGCGTACCTTTCGCCAATACGCCAGTTATAATTCGTGTGTACCATATTAATGGCCATTTTCGGATGTATCATTTGCATATTCAGCGGGTACAAAATAAATACTACACCCGCGTGTCCGCTACTATAATAACAAACCGGATTAAAAGCAATACCTATGGGGAGAATACGGAATATTTAATGAATACTCGCATTGGGTTGGATGTAGATTTCGACGATATTGTAATAATGTAGATAAAATCATTATTAAAGGCAACGTTAGTAATGGTTCTCCCGGATTCAGAAGACTTGGTAAAGTTATAGGTAGATTTTAATCCGACATCGATGTGAAATGGTGTTTATAATTTGCTTGGCAGCCGTTAGTGTTTAGTAGGTACGTACGTCCTCAATCGTTGTCATTTCTTTCTAACGAATACAAATACACGTATATTGATTTGATACGAAAACAATTTTATTTTATTAGTTAACCTATTTATAAAATAAAATATGTTATGGGAAATTAGAAATTAACGAATACCAAATAATTGTGTGTTTCATTATGGGTGTTTTAGGGAAACGGGAACATTTGAAATGATTCTCACAAAAGTAAAAAGAAAAGAAAAGAAGTATTTCCAAAATTTTATTGTTGAAAATGAAAATGAAATTATATGCCGTTAATGGTCTCCAGAAAAAAAGTATTTCAATTCTTGAAATTATAATGTCCAATAAGACGGTGTCTTGAAATCGTACTCTAACATTGTGCATTGCTCTTTGCAACATCTCCGTGAAAATTGCAGTAACTTCTTTTTGAATTCTGATTTTCAACTCGTTGATTGTTGTAAGACGAGTGGTTTACATTTCGTTTATGAGGTGGCCTATAAAAAAAAATCACACATTTCAATCAGGTGATCTCGGAGGCTAATAAATGTGAAACCGCGAGAAAACACGATCGCCGAAGAGCTGTCGAACGGTTGCCATTGATGTTCTTGATAGTTCCCAGAATTATTTGACCTCTTAGTGGTTACTTTCAGAGAGCTGAACAAGTCTCTTCGAAATTCTTAACCCACGTTTTGTTTCACATGATAAAACGCAACCATAACGTCCTAAATTGTAGTGACGTCGAAATTCTCAGTGAGAAATAATCACACTGTCACCGTTTTTGTAAAATGTCTTCGTGGCAAATGTGCGTTATGAACCGCTTCCATTTGTCCATGATTACAAAAGGGAGTCGTGCATGAAATATCATTCTAAAAATTCTGCAAAATCATCAGAGCTACCAGTACTATTTTTAAATTTTCCCGTTTTCTTGAAAGACCTTGTACATTTTATAATTTTTGTAGAATGAACACTTTTTTTTTTTTAAAACCGTGAGGCCTGGTTTAGTTCTTAAGTAAGTTTAATAACGATATAATTTTTATTGTTCTGTTAAATTCCTAAGTCTAATTTAGATTGAAATTTACTTTTAAACAATAGCAATATATTATGTATGTTTGATTTTACATTTTAAATAATAAATTCAACGAAAAACCGGTTGGTAGTTTATATTTAGATTTTTAAATTCTATTCGGTATATATTAAGAGAATGTGTTATTACCCTATAGGGTGTAGATTCCTATAATCTATAGGTATAGCATTTCTTTATTGATTTTAAAATTAAATTAAATTAAATTTTACCAACATAGCCAACGGGTTTTACAGTTTAATTTACCGCTTTTAAGCTAAATACGTTTCGTGTTTTTATATAATATTATAAACATTTTTTTATGACAACATATTAATATTTAATATACAATATTAAATTAATATTGATTATTTAAACAATTTTATTTTCAAAATCATAAAATAATCTAACTATAAGATAATAATTGAATTTAAATTATATCATTTTTATTACTATTTAGACTTAAAACTTTTAGAACGATGTTAATGACGAAAAATAATATTGCTCATTATGATGACGTAATACATTCGTGTGATTTTTAAACAGGGCTTTTTTATATTTAAAAATATATTGTTTTGAATTTTTCAAAATAGATAATTTTTATCAGGCATATTTCCGTGGTTATAAAAGCGGCTATTGTATTATAAACTATGTATATGTTATTATGTTGAAATTGTGTCGAATATGATTGAAAAATAGTATTTCTTTGTGGGTCCGAACTTCGAAGCATTCGCAAGGCTTTCATGCCGTCATGGTGTATAAATAATCGGTAGAGCGGGTCGTTGTGACCGCCAACACCGCCGCTGGCCGCCGGGAAATATGAGATAACCCCTGACAAGATGACCCCTGACCATAAATAACTTCGCCGAGCGACCGGACCGTTTCACTTTATATAAAATAATGTGTTATAAATATTACTAAACGTCTAAAGATTTTTCTTTTTAAAATTTAAATGTCTACATAAGAGAACTATGATGTCCCGAGACAGTATAATGATATCCTCTTCGTTTATTTAATTTTACAACAAACATTAGAGGAAGAATTACGGGAGTTTTTCGATAAAGTTACGTTATTAAAATACGCTATTTACAATATAACATATTCAGTTGAATAATTTAATTCAAAACAAAAACATTTCATTGTAAAATACATGTAATTATGAAACAGATTTATAAGAATATTGAATTCTTATTGTTTCTTCACATTATTGAAATGTTTTTCGCATAGACAAAATAAGTTACCAATACTTTGTAAGGAGTCGATTAATTTATTTGGTTTTTGAGTTTTTGAGGCTATTGGTTACGCGATGATTCTTTGTTCCGTTTTTGATCAAAAACAATATTACTTCGATAATATCAATGTTTATATCAATATCATATAAGGTTGTAATCTATACAATTCCACCTCAAAGCATTGAAAGCACAATAATGGGGTTCCTACATCAACTCGTTCATTGTTTGGCAGTTAACAGGAAACAGTTTGCACATTTATACAGTTAAGATAAAATAATTATTTTCAGACCATAAAACTTATTAATGAAATACGTGATACAGATATTTCTTTTTAATTTATAAGTTTCCAAAAGAAATTATTTTATTTTACACAAATATAAGTAAAAATTATGAATTAGTTTTATTTTCTACATCGTGTTATAAATGTATATATTTTTATAATAATTTTTATACAAGAATTTTTTTTATATATATATATATATATATATATATATATATATATAGGGCAAAAATGCAATACAGTTTTATAAATGATAAGTAATGATATCTATAATTTATGGAAATTTAAGAAAATAGTGTTATATCAATCTCGTATAAATCTACCGTTTGTTATGAAATAAACTGTACCAGAATGTCAACGTAAATTTGAAATTACTTTTCTTTTAAAATTAAATTTTACTTGACTTCAACTAAACTTATATAAGAGAAATTTAGGATGAAATTGTGCCAATACTTGAAAGGGAACCTTAATAATACTGTAAAACTCAAGAGTCTTCTAGTAATGCCCTTTCCTTTTAGAAGTTTCATAAATATTGGTCAATGGTAAATATAATCCTATTTATATGTTCGTCTTTTAATAGTCTAGACTTTCTATAAATAATCGTTTTATTGTAATATGAGTATTATATTTAAATTACTTTTTTTTATTAGAATTAAGTATTAAATGTAATTAGGTATTAAATTCGAGATCAACATTTTAAAATTAACATAAAACTATTAACATCACATTTTAGTTATAACCATCATAGTTTCAACTAAAAAGTATTAAAGTTACTATAAAACAAATTTTAAAATAAACGTATATTAATGAAATCATATCACTGTACAGAATCCGTTTGAACTAAAACCTTCATTCAAATGTTAGTATCATGATCATAAGTTCGTTGGATGTGCTTCTGCATATTCGAAACGTCCTGTAGCTTCGTTTACGATAGAATATTAGAATTCTGATTCAAAAATGCATTGTTTTAAATGTGTATTCAAAACGACAATAATATGAGATTTTATTTTTTATTCAATACGTATAAATTATTAAATTATTATTATTAATTTAATGGAAATATTTTGAGAGAACGAATCGATTAATTTATATAACATTGTACATCAAACGACAAAGAGTTACAGAATAAAAATCAGAGATCACTTCGAGTTTTCTTATATTATTTAGTCTCTAGCAATAATTGAAGTGTACCAATTTTATTTTAATCAGATGATGTTGTTCAAACTTAAACAGACATTGTGTTCATCAGTTGTGTAAAATAATATTTTAATACATTTTTGTTGTAAAAAAAAAAAAAGAAGAAGCTGGCGTAGAAGAAATTACCTTTATTAAATATTTGTATGCATTTCTTCTCTTGGCTTATTAGCTATTCCTAATATAACAAAAAAAAGTTATGTCAAGTGATTTAGTTAACTTTTTTATCCTCATTAAATTACCATAATAACTGGACTTTACTACTTTTTTTCTCAACCAAAATTATTTAATAAAAGAAATTTCACATTTTTACAGACAATATAATGGATACACCAGGAGGTACTACGCTTTATTAAAGTTTTATGATGGATTTTATTTTTTTTTACTCATTGAACTTTTTTTGTAACTCGTTTTTAAAAAAAATAACTCTCGCGTGTATATATATATATATATATATATATATATATATATATAACTGTTATTAGAGTATATTATTTACTTTTATGAACCTTTTGGCGGAGATTAAAAATTAAAGGGGCGAATAAGGTTTTTCGTTTTAATTTCAGGTCTTCCAAGAAGACGTTTTAAAAGTACATAATATAATTTTATAAACTAAAAATATTATTTGAAATTTATCGATACTTTAACGAATGTTAAGCGGATAAAACCTAAAATAAAATGCGGAATTTATTAAAAACTTGGCGGTTGTTTTAAAAAATTTAATTTTAAACCAATTTAAATATATTATGTATTAGATAATTTATTTTCCTTTGTATTTAAATATCGTATAAACATATTATAAAGACATTATATACGAGTCAAGCGATTTATAAATTTTGCATGATAGGTCGCTGTTCATCCGTTCTCGTGGGTTATGTTACATATAAGTAAAAATGGTTGAGTAGCAAAAGTTTGTTTGCAATTTGTTCAAATAGTGTCATTCCATCGAATAGTTTCAATATTTTTTTTTATAATATTTTTTTATTCATGTGAAAGTTTATGTGACTATGAAACTTTTTTGACCCTATATTTAAAGAAAATTCCTCGGCAACTCCAGTCCAAACGTTCTAATTTTTTTTTTGTTCAGCATTATAGCTGTGAATGTTATAGTATTTGAATGAAACACGGAATTTTAGACAACTAATAAAAATATCAGATAAGAAATTAAATGCGAAATTCTTGGCTCGTGCTATGAGCGAATGGATAATTGGAATGAGTAGAATTTTACCTGCTCATGTTATTTCCACATCACTACACCGAAAAACTCGAATACTTTTATAAAATGTATATTGTCTGAATTTAAGTCCAGTGTATATAGCATTTGTGTTTTATTAAATCGATCAAAAGCTATTGTACCTGCTCTAGGAATGAAAAAAAATCAAAATTAGAAGGCAAAACAAATGATTTTGTTCGTATATAAATAAATTTTAACATATTTAATTTGTGATCACTTAGGTAATTAAATTCAATAAATAAAACGTAAATTTGAACTCGGTTTATTATGATACCGTATCGACACAAAAGAATAGAAAATAACACAACATTGAGTACATTTTATTTTATTCAAAAAATTATGTTCGTTACGTTTCGATTGAGTTTTAAATTGTTGTGAATATCGCTCGAAATAAAATTATGATAGTGTATGATAAGTTTAAAAACGTATTAACTTTATATTTACATTAGCGTGAATTCTACGCATATCATAATACCAATTTTTCTTAATTTTATTTTGTGTCACTATCCCACTTGAGTCAAAGAAGTAACTCACAAAATGAAAATCATGAATTTCGTATTTGACTTCGAAATTGTTCGTGTATAATATATTTAATTTAAGCGTTGAATATAATATAATATCGTAATACGCTTAATAAATGTACAAAATAACCTTCCATAAGAAAATAAAATTCATATCATAAAATAAGAGAAGAAAATACACATTATCTATGTACAACCTGATTATTAGAGTGAATGGTCTTAATTTTAACGTAATTTTAAGAATCTTAATACAATCACGTTTGATAAAGTTTGGTTACAAAGTTTTTTTGTTTTGTTTTGTTTCAATACTTATGTTCAAAAGTGTTTGCTACTAATTAAAAACGAAAGTGTTTTTCAAGTCTCAGTTTGTTTTCAAGTTTTATTTATGCAACTTGCTTATTGTTTACTGTTTAACACAATTTTGAAACACTAATATTAAAGCAAAATATAAACTTAAGCGTAAGATAATATTCAAAAATATTTATTAATTAAACAAAATTTGAATATTCCAAATGGTAATAATTGTTAAATATTTTTATTAATTATTATTGACGATTACTTGTAAATTTCAATATGTCGGATTAACCGTGGGTATTATATTATAGACATAAGATATTTTTTACTACATCGCATATTACAGTCGTAATCGTAAAAGAACAACAAAAATGATATGGATATTATTATATATTTTCTAACCCGTTAGCAAATCGTTGATTTCAATGTAAATGCACATTGTTATCATTAAGTTTAAAGCAAATTTATCGGTTACAATTCGATTGCGAGCATCTTAAAAGGCTTCATACAAAGTACGCCAATAATAATTGTATTTGGCGTAACGAAAGTTATTGTCAGCGTGCTGACAAACGGCAGGATGTGTGTGCGAGTACAAACTGGAAATCACTTAGCTCGTTAAATAACTTAGCGTTTCCAAAAATATCGTTAGACGTATCTGATAAACTAATAAATTGAAATTGTGTTTATGTCGTTACTAGTTGAATGTTTCATTGAAAAAAAATATATATATGTGTATTAAGCTTACCGATAACGAATATTGACCGAGAAGTAATAATAATCGATTTTTGTGTTCGAGTGTTTTTATTTTTTATTACTTACTATTAAATTATATCGATAGTTTTTTATTTTATTTTTATGTTTTCTCTAAATGATAATGTAATGTAAATAAATGATTTAGGATCAATCGTATTACGTGTATCGTAATTTTATCAATTCGAAATTTATTGTAAAACTAATGTAGTGCGTGTGTATTTTATTGATCGGATGCGAGAAACGGACGAAAGTCCTTCAAAGAAATCGCCATAACCATTTTATTTTGAATATAGAGAAGCGGGTTTTTCGAATTAATTAAAAAAATAACTCTCGCGTGTATATATATATATATATATATATATATATATATATAACTGTTATTAGAGTATATTATTTACTTTTATGAACCTTTTGGCGGAGATTAAAAATTAAAGGGGCGAATAAGGTTTTTCGTTTTAATTTCAGGTCTTCCAAGAAGACGTTTTAAAAGTACATAATATAATTTTATAAACTAAAAATATTATTTGAAATTTATCGATACTTTAACGAATGTTAAGCGGATAAAACCTAAAATAAAATGCGGAATTTATTAAAACTTGGCGGTTGTTTTAAAAATTTAATTTTAAACCAATTTAAATATATTATGTATTAGATAATTTATTTTCCTTTGTATTTAAATATCGTATAAACATATTATAAAGACATTATATACGAGTCAAGCGATTTATAAATTTTGCATGATAGGTCGCTGTTCATCCGTTCTCGTGGGTTATGTTACATATAAGTAAAATGGTTGAGTAGCAAAAGTTTGTTTGCAATTTGTTCAAATAGTGTCATTCCATCGAATAGTTTCAATATTTTTTTTTATAATATTTTTTTATTCATGTGAAAGTTTATGTGACTATGAAACTTTTTTGACCCTATATTTAAAGAAAATTCCTCGGCAACTCCAGTCCAAACGTTCTAATTTTTTTTTTGTTCAGCATTATAGCTGTGAATGTTATAGTATTTGAATGAAACACGGAATTTTAGACAACTAATAAAAATATCAGATAAGAAATTAAATGCGAAATTCTTGGCTCGTGCTATGAGCGAATGGATAATTGGAATGAGTAGAATTTTACCTGCTCATGTTATTTCCACATCACTACACCGAAAAACTCGAATACTTTTATAAAATGTATATTGTCTGAATTTAAGTCCAGTGTATATAGCATTTGTGTTTTATTAAATCGATCAAAAGCTATTGTACCTGCTCTAGGGAATGAAAAAAAAAATCAAAATTAGAAGGCAAAACAAATGATTTTTGTTCGTATATAAATAAATTTTTAACATATTTAATTTGTGATCACTTAGGTAATTAAATTCAATAAATAAAACGTAAATTTGAACTCGGTTTATTATGATACCGTATCGACACAAAAGAATAGAAAATAACACAACATTGAGTACATTTTATTTTATTCAAAAAATTATGTTCGTTACGTTTCGATTGAGTTTTAAATTGTTGTGAATATCGCTCGAAATAAAATTATGATAGTGTATGATAAGTTTAAAAACGTATTAACTTTATATTTACATTAGCGTGAATTCTACGCATATCATAATACCAATTTTTCTTAATTTTATTTTTGTGTCACTATCCCACTTGAGTCAAAGAAGTAACTCACAAAAATGAAAATCATGAATTTCGTATTTGACTTCGAAATTGTTCGTGTATAATATATTTAATTTAAGCGTTGAATATAATATAATATCGTAATACGCTTAATAAATGTACAAAATAACCTTCCATAAGAAAATAAAATTCATATCATAAAATAAGAGAAGAAAATACACATTATCTATGTACAACCTGATTATTAGAGTGAATGGTCTTAATTTTAACGTAATTTTTAAGAATCTTAATACAATCACGTTTGATAAAGTTTGGTTACAAAGTTTTTTTGTTTTGTTTTGTTTCAATACTTATGTTCAAAAGTGTTTGCTACTAATTAAAAACGAAAGTGTTTTTCAAGTCTCAGTTTGTTTTCAAGTTTTATTTATGCAACTTGCTTATTGTTTACTGTTTAACACAATTTTGAAACACTAATATTAAAGCAAAATATAAACTTAAGCGTAAGATAATATTCAAAAATATTTATTAATTAAACAAAATTTGAATATTCCAAATGGTAATAATTGTTAAATATTTTTATTAATTATTATTGACGATTACTTGTAAATTTCAATATGTCGGATTAACCGTGGGTATTATATTATAGACATAAGATATTTTTTACTACATCGCATATTACAGTCGTAATCGTAAAAGAACAACAAAAATGATATGGATATTATTATATATTTTCTAACCCGTTAGCAAATCGTTGATTTCAATGTAAATGCACATTGTTATCATTAAGTTTAAAGCAAATTTATCGGTTACAATTCGATTGCGAGCATCTTAAAAGGCTTCATACAAAGTACGCCAATAATAATTGTATTTGGCGTAACGAAAGTTATTGTCAGCGTGCTGACAAACGGCAGGATGTGTGTGCGAGTACAAACTGGAAATCACTTAGCTCGTTAAATAACTTAGCGTTTCCAAAAATATCGTTAGACGTATCTGATAAACTAATAAATTGAAATTGTGTTTATGTCGTTACTAGTTGAATGTTTCATTGAAAAAAAATATATATATGTGTATTAAGCTTACCGATAACGAATATTGACCGAGAAGTAATAATAATCGATTTTTGTGTTCGAGTGTTTTTATTTTTTATTACTTACTATTAAATTATATCGATAGTTTTTTATTTTATTTTTATGTTTTTCTCTAAATGATAATGTAATGTAAATAAATGATTTAGGATCAATCGTATTACGTGTATCGTAATTTTATCAATTCGAAATTTATTGTAAAACTAATGTAGTGCGTGTGTGTATTTTATTGATCGGATGCGAGAAACGGACGAAAGTCCTTCAAAGAAATCGCCATAACCATTTTATTTTGAATATAGAGAAGCGGGTATTAGACGTGTTTGTTGTCGACTACCTACGTGTCGTTTGTCGACAGTAGAGGCGTGTCCAGGATCAAAATTCAGGACAGGCCCGGGCACAGGCGTAAACTGGGATGAGGGAGGGGGGTGGCGAGAGGAGGCGGCTGCCTCCTTTTGTATAAATCGAAGGGAGCCATGCCCCCTTGATATTTTTCGAATTAATTTTTTTAAATTTGTATTATATTTATTGCGATTAGATATCCAATTTTGGATCTATTATAGATATACTCTAATAGTCTATAAACATTTTTAAACAATAATTTCTGCGATACAATTAATATAAAAATATTGCCGATATATTATGATATAAGTGATAACACAGAGGTAATTCCGCGCCAAAGTTGTAAATTGTACCAGAAAATAAAACACAGTTTGCCCATAAAAACTGGCCAAGTCGCGCCCATGGGCCCGGGTATAGGAATAATTTGTATAATATGTATACACTTTTTTTTTTCAAGGGAATTTAAAGTAAAACGTACTTTATAGTTAATCTAACAAATATTTACTAATAAAATAATAACTATTTACAATATTTATTTAGTGAATTGAATTTTTCTGTTCTTCATTTCGGCGAACTCGTCAGTAATCGTTTATAGTGTTCGGCGTGTTTTTACACAGAAAAACAAATATAAAAATTCTTGTATTTAATTTAAACGCATTTTTTTGGATGTGTTTAAAATCTGCAGGTTAAGCCCAGGCGTATGCCAGGCCTATCCGCTGGACGAGTTTCGAAAATCGAATGTTTTGCTCTTGGCACTTAAAGAATTCGATTCCCGAGAACCACCGTATTACCTTAACCGTTAATTCCATCGAGTCCGCCACCTCGATCACCCACACGGTCTGCCGCCGCCGCCGTCGGTGTATGTACAGAGTAATGCTCTCGGCACGCTCCTCCATTATCGTTAACAATCGGCGGGAATATGTCGCCGGGGCACGCATTTATAACGTATTAAAAATTGTGCACGCCGGCCAGACGGTCAGGATGACGACCATCATTGCCATTGAAATGTAAACTGGAAAATATGATCAGGAAGGCGGCGGCGGAGGTTAATGGACGACGGGCTCGGCATGAGGGATGAAACAAAACGATATTTTTTTTTTTTAGATTCTGAGCGGAACGAGAAATGTGTATTGGTTTTACAATGATGTGGTTTTTTTAATGTCTGTACCCAAAAATTCTACCAGAAAATCTTTGCCTTTCGTCCAAATCGATTGCTATTGTTACTTTTTCCTTAATTTTGAAACTAATGATGGAAACTCGAAATATTCATTAAATACGTAACTTTGTATTATATTAGCGGGAAAAAATGTTCAAAAACTTTATTTTAATTTTGGACTATTTATGGGAATTATAGATTTTGAGGTATTCAATTTGTAAAAGAGTGGTAATAATATTGTTATATACCCAAAATATCAGTATCGTTTTATCGAATGCAATGATTTATCGTATTGCTTTCAAATTTATAGTAATAACAAAACTTTGAAATTTTTATCCTAGTAATTCACTTGAGCGACATCCTCAGCATCCCGCAGCTCGCTATCTTTTTGATAACTTTGAAAAAAAGTAACAAAACTTAGTTAAAAGTTAAAATTTTTTATATTTCTATACTATTATATTATTCAGAATTGTTTTAAATTACGTTAAAAATAATATTTCACAGTTATTTGTATTTGGAATTCAAATTATTTTATTTAAATACTTCCGAAGAAAATTTATTTGGTACATTAAAGTCATTAACGTATTTAAGTAAATATAATAAAATTGTTGAATGCGTCGGCGAAATGTCGAAATGGCCAATACTCATTCTATAGATGTACATGCATCATTAACAAATACATGTTTAGTTTATTTAATGAATTCAATGATTCAATGGTTTTATAAACTGTGTGGCAATATCAGATATGCTAATGACACGATTGTCTTCCCGGATAGTATGAGAGGACTTCAGGACTCAGTAGACAACATAACAAGAGAAAGTAGCAAATATGGACTCGACGTTAACATTACCAAAACAAAATTTATGCTAATTAGTAAAAACGATATAGAAAATATAAATCAAAATTTAAAGATCAACAACCAAATCATAGAAAGAGTAAAACAAATAACATATTTAGGAACAATAATTACCGAAAACTGGGATATATCACAAGAAATCAAAACATGAATAGCAAACGCCACAGCAGCTTTAAACAAAATGAGTAAACTTTTCAAAAGTCATGATATCACCATTACAAAAAAAACAAGACTCCTAAAATACTACGTGTTCTCTATCCTGCTGTATGGGGCCGAATCCTGGACGTTTAATGAAGCAACGTGTAAAAAAATAGAGGCTTTCGAAATAAGAATTTATAGGAGAATGCTCCGCATATCATGGACACAACATCTAACTAATCAGGAAGTACTCCGAAGGATGAACAAAAAGAAAGAGCTCCTTAATACCATAAAGATCCGCAAACTGGAACATCTTGGTCATATTATGAAAAATAAAGCAAAATACGGTTTATTGCAGTCCATTATTCAAGGAAGAATAAAGGGAAGAAGAGGTCCGGGACGTCCACGAACATCATGGATGCAAAACCTAAGGGCATGGTGCAATAAAATGTCGATCGAAATCTTTAGGGCAGCCACAGACAAAGAGATGATAGCCATGCTGGTCACTAACATCCGAAACGGATAAGCACTATAAGAAGAAGAATAAACTGTGTGTATACGAGGTTATGTTTGGTATTTTAGATATTATGCCGATTGACTGAATTGCCTGATTGTGAATACTTATCATCTACTGTCCTAGGATTTTGAGAAAATTAAAGCCTCTCATAGATCTATGTTGTACTATTAACTTCGGTAAAATTTAAAACCTTATGAAAGCAATAATTTAAATTTTGTAATAATTTTAATATATTATTACATTAATACTATCTATTGCTGAAATTGTCTTAAAAAATTTATATTTTTATTTAAATACATACTTACCTATTATCTGTATTTGTTCTCAATTACTTTTTCACATTGGCTTTTGAAATATGTTTCATGTACTTTTTCTATTGGTGTATTTAAATGCAATTTTAAAAGTATTTTTTACAAGACTGATGGTGACGAATTCTATTGCACCATTACGAAGGTGTCGAAAGTGTTTTTTTTTCTCGACACGTGGACGGTACTCAGCAGTGTTTGTTATTTTCCCGTACCAGAAAAATGAAACGAACAGACGCGGTCCGATCGGAGGACAACGTTTTATTATGCAAACGTACATTCAACGCATCAGTGGGCGAGTTGGCTTCTCGAGAAGAATAAAATGTGCGACTCAAGAGAGGTCGAACAGTTACTGGCGTGAAATAAATAAAATCGCCATAAATAATAGTTAACGATTACAGCGTGCCATATCGTGTTCAGTCGTTCAATCACGTCAAGTTATATGATGTCGTTTGTGTCGATTAGAAAATCAAAAAAAAAAAAAATCATATTATTGTATCTAGACAAGAAAAAAAAAATGATCACTTGTGATCTTAAATCGATTCTGTCGTTAAATATTTTATTATTGTTTTTGACTACGTTCCGACATACACGCTTATGGTTTTTAATACTTTTTTCTGAAAAAATTAAAAAAAAATAGTATCTTGGTGTAAAATGATATCAATTGATATAAAAAATGCGTATACATCAATATTGTAAATTTGATATGTTAAATGTTTTTTTTTTAATTAACGTGTTCTTAGTAGTAGTTTTAATCCAATCAATATTAATGTTATTATTTATTTGAAATTATTTCCAATATAATAATTAATTTAAAAAATTTAAAAAAAATTAAAAAAAAAAAAAATAGTCAAGATGGTGCACGTTTATCGGAATTGTATTCGGTAGCTTAAGAAACAAATTATGCACCTTCTCACAAATTATTTAGTTTGTTTATTAAAGCTTATTTCAGATAATATTTCACATATTATGTAGACGAAACTTTCATTTTATTCAGAGGTACAAATTATTGACAAGGAGAAAATAGGGTAAATAGTTAAAATAACATTAATATACATATTAAATGTATACTCTGAACGCGAATAAATAATAAAATTAATTTCTTAGAACTTACAGTTTTTTGTAATTGATAATACATTGAATTTAATATTCACAGGAAATTTACACAAACTAACTAACTGTATTTTTTTGCGATTCCAATCTTCGTTTTACATAAAAAAAAGAAATGGTAACGAGCCGCGGGATGTTGTGAATATCGCTTAAGTGAATTACTTGGATAAAGATTTTAAAGTGTATTGTTATCACTATAACTTTGAAAGCTATGATAGTTCATTGCATTCGATAAAACGATTCTGAGCGGAGCTTCGGTGTTATGTTTTAGGTATATAACAAAAACTAATTTTCTTTATGAATTAATTACCTCAAAACGTATAATTGCTACAAATAGTTCAAAATTAGAAGAAAGTTTTTGAAAATATTTTTTCCTTAATATAGTAAACAGTTACATATTTGATGAAAATTTCAAATTTTTATACCCATTAGGTTCAAAATTACGAAAAAATAACGACAATCGATTTCGACGAAATCGCGTTTTTATGTAATTTTTCGGTAGTTTTTGAGTTATAATTTTAGGTGCTTTTGAGAAAATCGAAAAATAACTTTTCTGAATACCAGCTAGATACAGTTAGCTACCAGAAATAATGTGTGACTGTTATGATCGGAGCACTCCTTCTGGAAAAAATTTTTGGGTACAGGCATAAAAAAACACAGATTTGAAAAACCAGTAGATTCCTCGTTCCGCTCAGAATCTAAAATGTATTTATCTATACACTTGAACGTATTTCTTTAAATTAATATAATTATAATTAGTATTTAAATATTGCACCTACATAACACCGCTTTCAAATATAAACATATTTTAAACAAAATCAATAAAATACATAAAAAAAAAAAATATGAAAAATATTAAACAAACTAAACAAATAAATAATGTACGAGTTAATTATGTTGGCCGTTAGTGTCGCAGTTAATTATTTTAGTGTGAAATACTAAAATTTATTATGAGAAATATTTAATAATAATGTAGATAATATTAAAATCGCATTTAATACTAATAATAATTTACGTAAATTCAGTTTTGGAAGTATCACGTCATGATATTTATAATGAAGTAAAGAATAGTAAATTTAAAATATTTCAAATATAAAAACAGAATTAAAAATAATATTTAATATCGATATATTTTAAATAATATTACCTAATAACGTATCATAATTGTGCATTTAGAATTTATTCATTATATGTGCTCATTTTCTTTTTATTTATTTCTTTTTGATTTTATGAATTTTTATTGTAATAATCATACTTTTTTCTATGTATTCTTGTTCATTTTTCTTTTTTTCTTTTCTTTTTCACATTATACCCGACGATGACTTTTAGTCGAAATCGGTAGTATATAAACAGTTTTATACATTAACTCTAAATTTTGTAGTTTTTTTATAATACTCATTGGCTTTAATTACACACACACACACACATACATATACATATAAATAGACATGTAATATTTTTTTTATTAATTACAAGTATTATTTTATAGTTTTTTCTTATTTAAAGTTTGTACTGTTGGTTGAATTAGATACGACATTGTTTAGATGTATTTGACTTGCCTTACTTACATTTGTATGTAAGTACTTTAGAAACATTAATTGATAGAAATAAATTTATGTAAGTAGATTCTGTACGATGGACTACGAATACAAAATGTTTTTATTTTATGCATCTTGCAATTAACCTGTCAACCAGCATTTAAAGTTTATATAATTATATGTTATATGTTACATAAATAACCAATTTGATATTTTTATTATATTAAATTAATCAAAATACTTACTTGGGACATGATAAGTGCTTTCAAAAAGTAAACAATGTTGTAAAACAAAATGGTTTGAGAAGTAAACAAAACTTTATTGTGTTCAGGTATAATTATTAAATTAAAACTGAAATAACATTTTAGTTTGTTTAACGAATAATTTTATAACCAAATGTCAATAACAGTATTTGTAATTATTTCACGAGTTAAAGCTGTGAGATGAAATAAATTTTGAATTTTGAATTTCGTTTTGTTAGACTCAATCTGTTTCTATATTTTATTTACTTTTTGTATTCTATATATTTTTCAAAATGGTTTGTTCAAAATTATATTATTTGTGTGCATACTGCATATTAAATATTTTTTCAAATTTATTAAATAAATATATATATATATATATATATATATATATATATACTATTTTAAATGAAATTATTATATACACCTGTATATAATTAATAATTATAAATTCTGTGCCGAATAAAATTCGTTTTCATTGATTTTAAGAATATTTTTAAAATATTGTGCATAATTATTTATTTATATAATATAATTTTACGTTTATACTTTATGTATTTAAAGTTTTGTTACCTTTACGTTTATATACAACTAGTCGAAAAAGGGATTAATCTTAAAGAATTTCGGGGGAAGGGTGATTAATTTCTAAATATAATAGGCGGGGAATGTCGACGTAGTCGTAATATAGTTAATTGTTTTGGGTGAACCGCGAGGTTTGGTGCGTTATATTCAATTTATGATTAATATTTTAATTAATATTAACAATTAATTAATTAATATTAATTTATTATTATTTAATTAATTAATATTAATTTATTAATATTTAATTAATTAATATTAATATTCGTAAAATAATTCTACATTTTATATTTTTCAAGACTGTGTCCAAGACAAGTGCCATCTATTTCAGGAACGTCACGCGAAACTGTTTTAGGGTGTTACAAATGTAATATAGGAATTTGATTTTCGGACATCATATAATAATATAACGGAAAAGTACTCGTTATTTTTATAAATATTGTGGAAATAAAAACCGTTTAATTCTAAGCGTATGTACTCGTATATAGAAGATTACGTAATAATTTAGTGAATCAAATATTTTATCAATGGGTATTTTTCAATCAAAGATTAAATTTCTCATTTATATGTACACAGTATTAGTGGAATGAAAACGAATAACAAATTTAATTAATTAATTTTTTTGTATAAGTAAAAATATTTGTAATTTTAGCCTACGAGATACGAAGTTTATCAAAACGACTACTTACTTTCCACTATATAATTTATAGTAGTTCAAATAAATTTTATTTTTCGAAACGGATATTTACTATCAGTGGCGTATGCAGAATTTTCCAATGAGGGAGAGGGGGGACTTGAAAATAAATAAATATTCAGTAGAAATAAGATTTTGCTTAATTTACTATAATATATAATTACATAAATAAGTGAAAAAATAATGAGCATTAAAACAGTTTTTTTTTTTAGTTTGCCCAGTCTATTATTTCCATACGTTTAGGTGAATTTTTTACAAATTTTGTTGTAATTTTTTTTTTTTTTTTATTTATGCTTACTCTCGATCCATTTTGTTGCGTAATAAATTTTTTTTTTTTTTTGTTAATCGTTAAACGTCGCGTTATTTTTTTCAACTTTGGAGTCAAAACAAACAACCAAAAACCGTTCATGTTATCAATCGTAAACGTGACGTCACACTATTTGTATCTATTCTGTGCTAAACGATTGGAAAGGAAAAACTTGTACATCACTGCGCATTCCATCGGTTCCCCGACCGGCGACCACAGTCTAATCAACATCATGAAATAAATAAAACTGTTTACGACCACTATAATCATTAGTAATATTGGTAATAAGAAAAAATAGAATTATACGGTCAATGGGGGGAGGGGGGCTTCAGTCCCTTAACCCCCCTGCGTACGCCACTGTATACTATACACACTGCTCGTTCCCTGCAGCCATCACCTCCGTCCGACTCGCTCTCGTTGCCGTTTCGCACTGCACCCGTCCGACCGATCCCCCACACACTTTCGTCCCGTCCATACCGTCCGTATAATTTTTTCGCCACTCGCTCTACGCGACCGGGACGCAACACCGAGAACGGACTGCTCCGCCGTGCCGGTTAAATGGGCCGTATGACCGGAGCCCGGAGGTTTGGATATTTGTTCGCCGATCACGCGCGAAATAAATAATGCGATTGGCCCGCGTCCAACCGGCACCGACGGCGGCGGCGCGCGGTGGCGGCCGGATGGACCCTAATCACATAATATTATAGTTGTACACACAGTGCGGAGCTCCGATAGCGCCGCGGCGCGTGTGTCCCGCAACAGTGCGTTGTGTAGTAGCAGCAGCAGCAGCAGCAGCAGCAGTAGGCGATAGGAGGGACAAGAGTAAAAAAAACATGAAAAAAATGACAAAAAAAATGAAAAAGAGAAAACGGCACGCGGTCAAATATATTCCACGCCATATAATAATAATAATAATACAAAAATAATTTGTTCGTTTTCGTGAATCCCGCGAGCGTTAATTTTATTGTACTTTTTTTTTTTTTTTTTGGGGAGCCTATATAAAAAAAATCGAACAAGAACACGACAGACCGTAATATAAGCGCCGTTTCTGTCTTGTAAAACAACAATAACAACAATAACAACAGCAACAACAACAAAAGTATACATACGCCGAGTAGTTTTAATTATATTAAACGTCCGTTAAACCGGCCGCGACTTTTGTTTTCTCATTCATTCCGCCGCTACAAACGCGTTCTGACTGAATACCTCGCACAAATAATAATAATAATAATAATAAAAAAAGGCTTTCAAATTAAAAATAAAAACGAAATTCTAAAATCTTTATCCGAGTAATTCACTTGAGCGATATCCACAATGCCCCGCGGGTCGTTACCTTTTTTTTTTTTTTTTGAAATTTGAAAGCAATGATAAGTCATTGCATTCGATAAAACGATTCTGAGCGAAGCTTACTTTAAATATAGTCAAAAGTTAGGTATTTGGTGAAAATTTCATGTTTCTATGATTGTATTAGTTTCAAAATTACGAAGAAATAAACAACAATCGATTAAGACGAAATTGCATTTTTAGCGTTTTTGAGTTACATTTTTGGACGCTTTTGAAAAAAATCGAAAAATGACCTCTCTAAAGTGCCAACTAGATGCGAAACGCTGCCGGCAACAAACTGTGACCGAAGAGATCGGAGCACTCTTTCTGGTCGAAAATCTGTACACAGGATAGAAAACAATAATAATAATAATAATAAACATTGTAAAAACAATAGATTCAAAAAAAAAAAAAATAGAATTTTAGTTTCTGAGCTGAGCGATGAATCTAGCGGTTTTACAATGACGTTTATTTATTTATTTTTCTATCCCGTGTACAGAATTTCGACCGGAAGGAGTGCTCCGATCTCTTCACAGTCACAGTCTGTTTCCGGCGGCAATTCGCATCTAGTTGGTACTTTAGTGAGATCATTTCGCGATTTTCTCAATAGTTTTTTTTAAAGCGACGCGATAAATTTTACCGAAAAATTACGAAAAACCGCTAAAAATGCGATTTCGTCAATATCACGTATAGTTTTTTCGCTATAATTTCGAAAATAATCATTCTATTGTCTTGAAATTTTCAACAAAATTTCATCTTTTACTATAAAACTTTAAGGCTATTTATAGCTATTTTTAGATTTTGAGGTTTTTCATTCATAAAACAGTTAATTTTGAGTTTTTCGACTTGAAATTTGGATTACACAACGTCAGACATTATATTACTTTAATTTTGTACGAAAAATAGACAAAGTGTATTATGCCGAAGCTCCGCTCAGAATCGTTTTAGCGTATGCAATGATTTATCGTTGCTTTCAAATTTACAATAAAAACAAGACTCCGAGATCCTTATCCGAGTAATTCGCTTAAGCGGTATATCCACAACGCCCGGCGGCTCGCTACCTTTTATTTTTTTATAACATAAAATCTAATATTTATCTTGGCTTTTTTTGCCATCTATCACTTTCTCCAGCCGTTAATGTGAACCTCTTTCACGAACCGCGTATAATAATCAGTAAATTATTTTAATAATTTATCGACAATTTTTTCGGCGCAACAAATATTTTGTTATATTTTGTAATATTGTAAATACAAATATTGTACGATGAGTATTCCGAATTGTTTGTGGGGAAAAAAAAATACGGCCAATGAGGAAGAGTGGGGGAGGTTTAAACCTCATGAATCCTCCCTCCCCCGTGAGTGTGCCCATGTTTTACGTCATTAAAAATATTATTTCGGTGGTGGGAAGAGCGGACAGGAGGAGGACACGTAGCGTACGGTCACGCCGTGCAGCCGTTTTGAAATATTTAAATACATTATATTATTTCGAATTGATACGGGTAAATTTTTTCCTCTATAAATTATTTAACGTTTTCCGTACAGTTGCAGTGACGACGAATCGCGACTGTATGACGCGTACAATACATATTTTATTGGCTGTTGCACGCGTTTCCACTTTCCAACGTTCGAATATTAAAGCAAACGCCGTACGTTACTGCACGCTCAATCGCTATCACGTAATCGTTTTTCCGAATAATTTTATTATTATTATTATTATTTTTTTAACCTTTGAATTTCGTTCTGAATGTTTTACGCATATTTCGTTATATATATATATATTTTTTAATTATCATAATACGACGAACGGACGAATAACGATCGAAAAAATGTATTATTACTAGGTCTAGGGATTTTATGTTCTAAAAAAACTGTGACCGAAGAGATCGGAGCACTCCTTCTGGTCGAAAATCTGTACACAGGATAGAAAAAAAAATATATCATTATAAAGACAATAGATTCAGTGGCGCAGGAACTATTTTTCACTCGGGGGCAAACATTTAATATATATATATATTTTTTTTTTTTCAATAATTTATAAACAAAAAACTAAACATTTTTTTTATCAATGTTGCCTCATTTTGAGGTATATAAAATGTCTAAGAATGTATGAAACCAGTTAAACAAAAAAATATATATGAAAAATATCATAGTTTTTTCTTTATATATATATATATATATATATATATATATATACCTAACCTAACCTATATATATATAAAATATATAATATATTATTTAGTATGTGTATCATTTACTTAAAATATGTGTGTTTGTGTATATTGTAATAACATATGTACAAAGTTAATAACATTAATAACCAATAAAAGGAAGTTATTCCTTTATAAAAAAATACGTATGCTCGAGGAAGTAAACAAAATCCACGACTGACACAGATGCAAAAATTAAAAACCAGTAGCATATTTATTTTTAGATGTTGATAAAATGTACTGTAGTTTTACCATCTTCTTGTTATTGTATGATTTATAGAATTATTTTGAGATTAATTATATATGTTTACATTGATGATGACTGTTCATTTTATCCGAGGGGCAAAAGTATAACTTAGCCCTCCCAGAATTATATCTGGGGGGGCAACTGCCCCCTCTGCCCCCCTTCTCCGGCGCCACTGAATAGATTCATCGCTCCGGTCAGAATCTAAAAAAAAAAAAATAATAATAATAATAGAATTAAGAAAAAAAAAAAAAATGGGAACAGATTCCGTCCAACACCGTGTTTCTTCACTATCGTTATTCTGGCTGTTTGTTAAAAATTTGCTGTAAAAATTTTGCTTCTCTGGGATAAAGGAAGATTTTCTACAGGGCGCATTGGACTTTGATTTTAGATTACCGTAATAAAATCTATAAAAAAAATTGTGAAAATTGTTCATATTATAGCTTTTAGAAATAAAATTTTGAGAATCGAAGTCCAATGCGCCCTGTAGGAAGTCTTTCTTTATCTAACAACAGCTGCAAAATTATCGAAATCGGACAATTCGGGGAGGCATGAGAATTTTTCCTGTAAAGCATATAACATCGAGGTTTTCATTTTCTGTCTGTCGGTGCTGTTGACGTGTGCAAAATAAAATAATTTGTTGATTGTCGGTGTATCGTTCCAATAGAATATATTATTATTATATTAAAGCGTTACGTCGAAATAATTAATTGTTTATTATAATTTAAATTTAAATGTGGCAGTGAGATTGTACCGATTGAGTTTTAAGATAATACATTTATAAGTAATACGACGTACTTATAATTCGTATTAAAGTTCAGAATAACAATAACATGGTATTTACGACAGACTATATATTATGTACCATGTTGTTATGTTAAAATTATTGTAAATAAAATAAAAATAAGCAATTAATTAAATATAATAGGTAAAGTATATCGTATATTTCTTCATGTGTTATTATACACTTTTATGAAACTATTTAAATATATTAACTATTGATTAATTCATTTTAAATTGAAGGATTTTATTCATACAGTGAATAATAATCTGATTATGGATTAAATGACCTAATTTTAATAAACATTTCTGAATTGTACGACGTATTTTCTCGGTTATTTAGACAATAAATGTTCTTTAATTGGTTTGGTAAATTTTATAAGCTGGGTTTTCTTTAAAATCTAAATTATTTTTTTATTTTTTTTTTTTAATATAAAATATAGAAACACTTTATATAAATGTTTGGTAACATACAATATTAATTTTCAAGTATTTTACTCAGGGTTTGGATTAACTGAAACGAAAATGCGGAAAGTTATAATTAATCTGCATTTAAAGATACTCGTATATAAAGAGGAGTGTCTGTTTGTTTGTTTTCTATATAAATCTAAACATTTTTCCCGGACTTGGTAAAATTTTGTACAATTCACCTTGGACCCCAATACAAGAGAAAAATCACTGTCCGAGGTTTAAAAAAATATTGCCCTCATCCCTCTAAAGTCTAGAATGAAGTTTTTTCATTCTGCGTAAAGCCCGCGCAGTGTCGTCGAAACTCCACTCCAGCTCGTAAACTAATAAAATAGTTTCAATGAAATTTTCTATTTTCATATTATATATATATAAAGATATATATATATATATATATATATATATATATATATATAGCTAAAGATTATCTAACACTTCGCTTATATTTTATATATCATAAATAGTATTCATACGTATTTGGAATTCTAAATTAAAAAAATATATATATATATTTTTTTTCTATATGAAAATTGTGTGTCCAAATTCAAGATAAAATTATGTTTTACGTTTTTTTTTATTTCTTTCGAGAAGTAAAGACAATTTTCTGCTGTGTTAATATACGTTACTCTTTGGAATATATCTGCTCGTAGAACCACTCAGCATGTGTTAATGAGTTTGTAAATACGCGTTTACCCGCTATTGTGTTGAAACTACTTCAGTAGTGCCATTCTACATAGCCTCTCTTCTGCACACTGTAACTATAACCTCTTCGACATGATCAGTGGTAAACCTCTTTTCACTTTTGTCGTCCTTCAGTTATTATTTTCAGCTCGTATTATTTTCTATGTTGTCTAGTGGTCTAATAATATATTGTATATATATAAAAGACACACACACACACACACACACACACACACACACACTCTAGGATTATATACATGACGCATACGTGTAGTGTATGAGTGTTAGTATGGGGAAAATGGTAGTAGAAAGTATTTTTTCTCGTGGAAACCGTAGAGTAAAACGACCATGAATTATTCAACCGCCACCAAAAATGTCAAATTTCTCTAGCACGGGGAGTCCTTCAACCTTATTTTATATCCTTATGGTGTCTTGGTAGTTCTGGTGGTCGTTATTGTGTACGAATGTTATAACTCATTATTGATGTCAGTGACAAAGTTTGTAAATAAATTATATGAAAACGGCATACGGATTTTGTTTACCTGATTATACAATTTATCGATGTGTTTTATGAGAGTAATTTAGTTAGCTGTTAAAAATATATATATATATATATTTATTTATTTAATATTTTATGTTGTTAAATAACAACAATTATTGAAATTTCACAAGTTCTTGTATGAATTTAATAAACGAACTTTAAAATTAATTATACGTACATTTATTTGCATTTTTGTTTCACTTTTTTTTAGTTTTGTTTATTTAAAAATAATACAAACAAATTAATACACATAAAACAAACAATATCACGGAATGGCAAATATTTACTTTTAAATAAAAATATTAATGTTGTTTAAGATAAACTCCAAATTCTACATAATAATGTATTTAATTTCGAAATTATTGTATTCATATACTTATATTAATTATTAACTAAATATATATCTAATACAGATCACAATTAGACATAGTGGAGTCTAAATATACAGGTATAAATACTTATTTAATTATAATAAATAAACAATGATTTATTTTTTATCGAAACAATAATTTCACTTTATGTATTTTTTAAACTATAAATAGTAAAATGTAACTAGATAAATAACATTTTGAATTTAACATGAATTAGAATGTTAAATCATTCTCGTGGAGCTTTGACATTTTGAACTCGTTTTATCTTTATATTATTTTGTTGAAATATTAATTCATAGTAAACATTGTGAGTTAGAATTGGTTATGTCATCTTTTTTGTTTTTGTCTATTTAATGTACAATGGTAAATATTTTTGTTGTAAGCGTTTGCTGCTTTGTAAAGACACTGCAGGCAAACTCAAAGGTTTGTCAAAAACTTTTGTACCGTTGTTGCTGTAGTCATAAACAGAATTTTTACACATACACACAAATATATATATATATATATATAATTTAATTTATATAATTTATAAAATTAATATGCTACTGTTTCTAGACGAGAACAAGCATTTTACAAAGAGATAACTTTACAAATGTAAACCATTATATTTTAATTTCGACAATTTAATCATCTAGAAATAATTTTATTCTTAAAAAGTTTTAAGAATACACGTTTAAAGCTTTATATGCATGTACAATGTACATTTACTAGTTAGTTATGTTTTATATTTTTTGTTTTAATATAATGACTACTATCTATATAATCTTGTTAGTTATGTAATGAAATAAATCAAATACTTCTGACGAACTAATGTAATAACTGTATCGAATTAATAATTGATAATGTTATCGATTAAGTATATATATATATATATATATATATATATAGAAAAAAAAATTTTTTTATGAAACCTTTAGTAATTAGGTTTAAAAACAAATTTGAGTAGGTTTACCTATTTTCAGTTGCAATAGGTAGTTAAGATCAACATTTGGAATGTTCGTGTCAAAAGCGACTATCATACTTGTGTTTGAGTATATAAAATAAAGTTTTTTAAATAAAATTTAAATATGATTATTTAAAATATTTGATATTATATGAAATTAAGAAAACATAATGTGTAATATTTGTATTACGATTTTTAATTTGTCTACTTTCCAACTGTAAAATGTAATTCCATTGAGTAATATAGTGACAATTGTATCAATATTTTATTTAAACAAATTATTTCCCCATTTTCAAGATTGATATTACTATATAATAATATGTTTTAATTTGAATTAATTTTCAATATCAATTATAAATAATGGGAAAATGGTGTATACATTTATTCGTGTATCTTTAATAATTAATATTAATATATATATATATACTTATATTTTTTTAAATGAATATTTTATTCGTCATCACGAGAACGTTGATTATCTTATTATATTGTTGTTGATTATTTATTATAAAATATATTGCAGTGAGTTTTTGCCACTGAAAAATATAAAACGAGTTTGATAAATTCATACAATCGATATTCAATATAAACATTACAATAATTAAATATGTAATAGTAAATTATAATAAATAATTTTTTTTTCAGTGAGGTTTATTTTGAAAAGGAATTTATACGACTCTGTTGGTGATAATTAATATTTTTATTATAAATTCTGACGATTTTATTTTTTATAGAGTACGTCTTACTATTCCTAGTAATATTTTTCGCTGTTATCATAGACACGTCACTTTGAATGATTGAACTTTTTTTTTTTTGAAAAATAAAAAAACATTTTCAACGGCTATTGCGTTATTTCGACGGTAATAATAATATGTGCGTTTAAGGTGCATTTTCTACTAGCAATGATTAACGGGCTGTTTCCAGGCAGAAAATTGGAATCCCCGCGAGACATGACAAATGGCCGATACAATATTTGCTCAGTGTCCACTCACACCCCCTTCACATCCTCTTTAACTCTGTCCTTGCGAAAAAACAACCGTTCCCTGTCAGTAGACCGCTGCCCCATCTCTAATCGTTAGTCGCTTGTCTGACCACAGATTAGCGTCCCTTGTAATACAAGTTTTTTCATTTTCCCCAGTTACCGTTAGTTTTTTCAACCTATTTCGGACATCAAACATTTCGATAAGTCTATAAAAAAGTTTTCTATACCGTAGTATATCCTCTATTTTCATTAGGTCGTTACTTAGAATTACATAAGTTGTTATACTTTTGTCTGGTTCGGATTTAAAAAAAAAAGTAATTAAATTTTTTATATTACTTAATCGCATAATTTTTCGTTTTTGTTCTAAATATATTTTTAATACTATATTATAGTTATTATTTAAATATCACTTATATTCAATTTAATAATTTCTTGTTATTATTTATAAGTTTGACGGATATCAAGCGATTTCAGTTTTTCAGGACTAAAACAATCGTGCACTTATATCTGTCCATTTTTTATCGAAATTTGTAAATTTATAAGCAATCAACAAACTTATTAAATAATATACATGTGGAATAATGTGAAAATACATATTATTTCAAATGTGTTATACATTCATTTATTAAAATATATTTTCATCGTTAATTAATTATTAAAGCTGTTAATTTAATATCTATTATAAATGTGTCAGTAAAATGTAATATTTTTAACACTACAATACGTGAATTTATTTGATTTTTACATTTTTTTTTTTGCATTATTCTTCAAGTAAAATGAAATTTGTCAATCATATTCTATTCCGAATTTACTTATAGTAAGTAGATGCACATTTATTTAAATAATATAAAATGAAAATATCTTTATGTACGTCATTACATCACAGAAAAATGTTGTTGTTTTTTGTAAACGACAATTTGCGCTGCAGGGTAAGATTGTACACAAACAGGCGCGGATCCAAAAATCACAAATGGGGTGGGGGACATACGATGATCAGCTACCTGAAATTATACCTATTTAGGTAGTTACATACTGATCCAGATCTAGAAATTATAAATTGGGAGGAGAAATAAATGCTCGACAAATAGTATAGGTATTATATGTATAATTTTTAAGCAATGGCAATAAATTTAAAAATGGTAAAAAAAATATATAGATATAATAATAAAGATAAGTATTACTTATTACTTATTACATTAGATAGTACTAATAAATACTTCACTTTGACCAATCTTCTACCGGTACTTTTCTTGGTTTTTGTCTAGAAAATCTATTTATTACTTCATTTACATCAATAAGTTTCTATTTTTTAATTTATAATAATTAATAATAATAGTTACAGCCCAATGAGGGGAGGGGGGTATCTAAA
This sequence comes from Slavum lentiscoides, assembly GCA_032441835.1. Taxonomy (NCBI): domain Eukaryota; kingdom Metazoa; phylum Arthropoda; class Insecta; order Hemiptera; family Aphididae; genus Slavum; species Slavum lentiscoides. Next base: position 33,868,020 of record CM063706.1, on the reverse strand, counting down.
GCACCTTAGCTCTCCCTTGGATCCGCGTCTGCACACAAATAAACGAGAATATAAACCGTTATCTGTAAATACGTATGGTTAGCACACCTAATGCTTAGTAATAAAAATTGCAGAAGAAACCTGCTTTTTAAGTTTAAAAATGTTCGTTATGAAATTGTTTCGTACGGGAAAGAATTTGGAATACTACAGCCTACAGTCGAAATCAAAGAACAACTTGTGTGGTGTAGCGGAGTTAGTTTTCTGATAATATAAATATTGTTTTTGTATCACAATATCTTGAAAAATATTTTTAAAATATCACATTTAAAAACGGAAAAAATTTGTATACAATTTGTTATGATATTAAAAAAGGCCACAGCTGTCCCACAAGTGAATTTTCATTTATTTTGTGTTTACCATGAATTAATTTTCAGCTATTTCTCTTTTACATGAAATTTTTTTAAAATTAATCTTCTTTAATCAATTTTATTGAAAATTTAATATACCTACATACATAAGAATATGTCATATTAGATATTGATTTTTTTCTCTGGTAATTGACTTTTAATGATCGATTCGTTAGGTTTTTTTTTTTACAATTTTTATAATGTACAAAAATCTAATGGACTTTTATATAACATTTTTCTGGACTACAGATTTTAGGTCAGAAGATCAAACGTCTTGACCGGGAAAATGATTTGTGAAACTAAGTCTTCGGAAATACGCTATTTTCATTGTAACCGGTCAGAAGCTGATTTATGAGCAAGCCTCGGGTGGGTGTTCACATATAAAGGTTTGGCCCCAAAAGTCCTATTCTTAACACTGAAACGGCTGAAAAGCATGGTGAACTTGACAAGTGGATATACATTTGGTTGTGATTTTTCTTATTATTGCTCGACTTTTATGTAGTTTTTTTTTCATTGTACTTTGCGTCTTCGATTTAAATTCAAGAGATTAAAATGTTTTATATTTAAATAACGTAAATATTCTCAATGGGTAATTTTTAATAGATATCGTGATGTTAATATTATTTCTAAATATTAAAATACGCACTAAATTTACAAAATTGTATTGGTAAAATAAGATAAATTTTTACATAATTTCATTTAGTAGTTTAGTACGAGTATGCAATACAACTGATACGTAAAAAATATCGTACGTGGGCGAATCATATTGTTCGAATTTAAAATATAACCTAGTAGGGAATATATGTATTTAATTTTAAGTTATATTGACAAATATTGAAATTTAATTAATTTGACAACGATATTTAGTAATCGTCCAAATATTGCGTGTAGACATTGAAGTCATGATTGAATATATTCTATGTGATTAATTGTAAGTAAAGACAATTAAATAGGTACTTACAAGTATACAGAAAAATTGCATTCTTTATGTGTAAGTTAGTTACTGTTATGGAGGGTTAATTATAAATGTATTAGCATATGCAATTTGAAATCTTGTTTTAAATAAAATGTTTTGTGTGAAATTTTTTCAATTTTTAAAAATGCTTTAGAAAAATTATGAATTTAAAAAAATTTTAGTTTAAAAATGTGAGACAAATAAAAATGAAAAATATTGTAAATAAATGAATTTGTAATAATTTTGGTACTACTTCCTGTCTTCCAGTAAATTATTTAAAATCAAAGAAGGAATTATAAATGAAATGACTCAAAACACGTACGAGTAATTTCATATTTTTAAAAATAATTTATTAAACAAGTGTTTTTAATTTTTTAAACTTTAATTTTGTTATTACTTCCGTAGTTTTATGGATTTATTAAAATATAATAATAATTAAGAAATTAAAAATATGATTCTTTTTTTATCTGTAAACGTATTTTAGTTTTCAAAAGCAGCAATGAGGTTCTAATTTTGATTTTTTAGGCAAAATCGTTTGATTTTTTTTAGACAAATCGTTTAAAATTTGTACTTGTTCATTTTTGATAGATGATTTATATTAAATAGTTTTTATTCCTCTATGGCTGAACCATTAATATAGATTTAAATATAAAATTTATTATTTGAATTATTATAATATTTTGAACTGATTGCACCGCTAAATGTCACCATCGAAATTATTCGCCCGGGCGAGCGGTGGATTGAAGAGAAATTATTCAAATTACAAACAGCTGCTGACAATATGTATATATATATATATATATATATATATATATATATATATATACCAAATGTAACTAAAAGATCTTTGAGTTTACTTGTCTTGATAGGCGTTGATGCATCACAATAATGAATATATTATATATATATATATAATGGTATGTGTTTGTGTGAACGTGACCAAAGAACTTTTAGTTTGGGACCAGAGACCACTTTTGAGCGCTTAGCTATTTCGTTAAATAACACTACATGTTTCTACGGGTGTACGAAATTCCTCGTCTTATAAATGAATACAACCGTTTTTCGACTTTTAAACTTCTAAGTTTTACAGGTTATGTCGTACTATAAAATATACAGTATTGAATTATCACGAACTTTTGTTAATTCACTTTTGAGAAAATGTTTTTATTTTTAAATTAAATTTGTAGGCTATTCGTGTCTTTTCGGGTTGTAAAATTTAAATCAAGAAAATTGTTGTTAGTAATATAAAATATTTTTACTCGGATTAGGCGTGCGGAAAAGGTGAAAATTGCCAATTATCGTATATAATATTAGAAACATAGCTATGTAATTTTAATTCATTCTACTTAGAATTAAATTTTAGCACGAAAAATAATTTTGTTAGTATTTTTCTCCTTCCATGGTATATGGCAAGGAGTCATTTATTGCCTATAAATACGCAGAATTATTTTGTTTGGATCAGAAATTATACATGATTATGGATTACATGATTGATTACAGTATAATATAGTATAATATACTATATTATACTATATTATAGTATAATATAGTATAATATTCAATATTCCAGAAGAGGATGAGTTATTCTCTTTTAAAATTAATTAATTTTTGAAAAAAATTATTTTATCAAAATCATTTACACAGATTATACGTACTATGAATTATAATAATAATTTTATATTATTAATTGATTAATATAAATGTATGTATGACGGCAAAAATATTTTATTGGAGCAAGGAATTTTTTTAGTTTTTTCAAGGAAAAGCGTAAGGTTAAAATTGATTAAAATTCTATATAAAATTTTAGTCCCCTGTGTGCATATATACTCGTATTTCATCGTGAATGATAATTTATTATAAAGTACAACACACTTAAAAAAAATATTTTTATCTTTAAGAATTTTAATGTTTGTAATTTTTATTTTTGCATATTTTAATACAAACTAAGTTCGACTTAAATGTATTAATTAAACATAAAAACTATTAATTTATGTTATTTATTTAACCTTCACGAATAACATCAAGTAGTTACTTTTCATAATAAGATACTTTCAAAATTATTATGTTATTTCGTAAAAATAAGTTATTATGTAACACATTAGTAGGTATATAATATAAATATTGGTTTTAAATCATACTCTTGTTAATTTCAAATTTTTATGTTTATTTGTTAACATTCTTCAATTACAATTTATTGTAATAGTCTCAAGATTCATCTTAGGGAAAAACTAATGCAGTTCTGTACGCTTTAACGAAAAAGCTGTCGAGCCGGTCTTCACACGTCAGAATTTAAAAGTAGCTAGACATTGTTAGTTCTTTCTTAAACTAAAGGTCTGATAAATAATATTTGTTGGTTATGATAGTAATACAAACATATATTTCAACTTATAATTTATTATAAATAACTAAAAAAAAGTTAAATTATTTATTGTAACTTATATTGTAGTTTTATCAAAACTTAAGTTTTGATAATTTTAAAATATTTTGGTTTTTGTTATTAATTTTATCGGTCATCCAGTTACATCCAACTACATAAAATCTTTTATATTATTATTAGTCGTCGAGTAGTTTATCAAGAAATATTCTTTTTTTAAACTTTGTTTGCATTTTGTAAAATATTACAATACCTTTCGTTTATTAATATGTAATAAGTTATTTCAAATAAAGATATGTTTAGATAAAGAGAAGCGGAAAAACGAAAAATATCCCTTGGGGACAAGTTTTAATAACGATAAGAATTCTTTTAAAAAATAACGACCACTAATAACATAACTAAAATCAGTCCGATTTTGAATTAGACGCATACTGATTTCTCTTTTTATTGTGTTAACTGCGTGTTAAATCATGGAACTTTTGTTAAATTATGTTAAATTTTAAATATAGTATCTACTTAGATATTGAAATTTATTATAATATATGATCCTTTGTCAACTATCGAGTTAGAGACTCAGATATTTAACTACATGTACAGTGTACATTATACACACACACGTGGATATCGAATTGATTATGTAGGTGCGTGTATACAAGGCTATTAACCTCGGTCATCTATATTATAATTTTTCATTTTTTCCGTGTTTGTGCAATAATATTCAATGATATTTATATTTGGTTGCAATTTTTTCTACATGATAATAAGTATGTCTGAGTAAAAATAATCGAATTCTAGTAAAAAAAATTCAAACAATGACAGTAATGTACTTAACAATATCATCTTGTTCGAACGATTTCTATTATAGATATACATATAAATATTTAAAATGTTTTATTTCCACAATTATATCAAACTATAGTCATTCATTTATCTAACATATTAAAAAAAAAAAAAAATTAAAATATTATTGATTAATTTTTTATTTAATTTATTGTTAACGTAGACTGTAGTATTCTGCAATCTTCCGTATCAAACAACGAGTCATATAAATTTAAAATAAATAATTGAAAACGCATTAGAAATTTGTTATGATTTTTCATTATTTTAGGTTTTATCGAAAATGAATCGAAATAATTGTATAATTTTTTCTGTCGACATTGCTGCTACTTGCAGTGTTCCGTGTTAAATGTAATGTGCGCTATGGAAATTGGAAATTTTTTTATCACTTAAAATATTTCAGTGTTTTGATGATATATTTTTAAGTAATATCAGAATTGCTTGTATAAATATAATACGGTTATATAATATTTTATTACATAATATGGTTGTTGTGATTTTTGTAACGTCCTACGCACCTAATTTAACTAGGACGAAACATGTGAGAAACCTCAAAGCAGTATTTTGTAATAGAAGATAACTATATAGCTGCTCTATATTAATGAATCTCATTATCATTATTAATTATTATTACTGTGTATAAATATTATATTACTGAATTAATTTTGGACAATATTAAAACAGTAATTAAATTAATGATTCATACATCCAATCACAACGCAATGTTTTCTTGTTACCCGTTCAGTACTATTATAAGATATATAATTGTCATTTTAAATAAGTGAAAAACTGAATACAGTACTGAATACTGAGTGTTTAATGTACTATCACTAACATTAATAATAATTTCCACTTGTATGATTATATAAAAAAAAGGTAGCGAGTTGCGGGGTGTTGTGAATATCGCTAAAGTGAATCACTTGGATAAAGATTTTTTTTAGAGTTTTGTTTTTATTATAAATTTGAAAGCAATGATAAATCATTGCATTCGATAAAACGATTCTGAGCGGAGTTTCGGTGCAATACACTTTGTCAATTTTTTGTACAAAATTAAAATAATATATGTCTGACGTTGTGTCCAAATTTCAAGTCAAAAAACTCAAAATTAACTGTTTTGTAAATGAAAAACCTCAAAAATCTAAAAACAGCTATAAATAGCCTAAAATTGAATGCAATTTTAAAAAAATTTTTTTAAAGTTGTATAGTATAAATTCTGCCAATCCGTCACTGTATCGAATAAACTACATAAATTAAACTATAAAGCCGTCTCATAAAACATGTAACACTCGTACATGCAGTGTCAAATGTTAAAACGGATAAGGAAGTAAATCATAATGAGATTTATTTCGACATCTTAAAAAGACAACAGTTTTAGTCAGAAAAAAAGAAAATACAATTTAAAATTGAAATGTTGTTACCGGGTTTTCATTAAATTTATTGACGTTTAAAAGGTTTTTATGGTGTTAATGGAAAATGTATTGACTATTAAATCTCTGTTAATAAAAAAAAATACTGTTGAAATGGTGGACACAATGCATTTATTCGCCAGTAATTTGATAATAAAAATAATTTTTTTTTACCATCAGATACTTGTTTGATTTTGTTAATTTTGGTCTCTTTTCATGTCAATGTTGAATTTTCATTTTAAATTGAAAACAATGAAAAAACTGTCGAAAAACGATTCCGAGTGCAATTTGGTATATAAATCAGTTTTATAATTTATTTGTTGGTCGTAAACATTTTTTTTTACATTCAATTATCGAGTTATTTTAAGCATGGTTCAGTTAACCATTAATCATACTTTGGTATTTAAATCAACAAATGCCATTGAACAAAATTTAAAAATAACACTATAATTTTTATATTGTTTATAAATAAACAGGGTTATTGAAAAAGAATGAATGGATTTCATGACGAAATACTTCAGTTATTAGTCACTCTCATTAGTCGGTTTCCTGGCCATTTGCAAGAGCCGGTTTCTAAGTTCTGAACGTATGCCACACGGGTAGTGCTGTAATGTTCGCCCGCAACAATTGAGCACTAAAGAAATTCCCCTAAAGTGAAAGTTTTTTGTGTGTGTGTGTGTCTAGCGACAATATTTAACATTTTTTTTTTTCTGAGGAAGCCATTGTTACTGTAAGAAGCTAGCTCAATACGCTTTAAAACTGGCTCTTTTTCGCACTAAAAATATATTCTGATAACTTAATTTATCAATAACATAGCGCACGTAGAGGTGAGTTTTTTTCTTTTTGAACGAACAAGTGCCACAGCAGCGATGTTTTAGTCGAAAAGAGCACCAGGACTTTGCGCTTGGTGTCCGAGATATCCAGATCTCACCCGGCATGATTTATTTTATGTAGATATGAAAATATCGAGTTTGTATCCCTCCACTGCCCGTCCACTTCGAAGACCTCGAACGTCGAGCAACAATAGCGGTGGTTTCGGTAGGTCGTGATGTGCTCAAACGCGTCTGGGAGGAATTTTTCATAACCCTACGAGTGGTGGCCACGTAAAACACTTGTAAGATAAGAAATGTCTTATTATTAGAATACTAGTGTGCGTATAGTTGAAATTTTGTATCATTAATAGAAACGTTGAGTTCCGTTCGTTGTTTTATCGCTCGTCACCGGACTACTAATATTTACAGTTGTTTTGTCGATGGTTTTCGTCGTTCTTCCTCTGCGAAAACCTATCGTACTGATAGGAAACATCGGTTAACCCTTAAACGATCGCTAAAAGCGGCGATTTTTCTCTCGCCGCCCTCGAATTCCACAGACGTGTATTATTTTGGTCGATCAATTACACGCGCAGACGCATAACACGAGAGCAGAACGCTGAAAACGGTGTTTGGAATGTCGTCTGGCATATAGGACTTTTGTGTATCTTTACTTTTCATCCTCGGTCCGCATGCAACGCATTGTGCAGTATACGACGCCGTTTGAACGCTCTTGTTTGAAGTGTCACTGCTGTTCCTGTAGACGTGTGTTTTCCTTGCCGAGCGACGATTTCTCACACGGCGAACATCCTCTGCACCACGTGCTGCTAGTCGGACGCGAAATGTAATAATATGTAATATAAATAGCCCTCCCCAGGACCGGATTTAGGTATGCGGTGGCCTATGGGCGGAATATTATGTGGGAGCACCAAATAAATAAACAGGACAATACACGTTTTGGTTATTAAATAACATTCAATATTGTCTGTAGTATATCTATACTATTTACTTGTGTAATTTACTCAAATGAAAACAATCAAAACTGGTAATATCTTATTTTTTTTTTTTGCGTTATAACAATTTTTATGTTTTGCTTTATAAAAATACAAATAGGTAAAAAATTAGTGTGAATGACTGAAACATAAAAAATAATAATATGTGTAAATAACAGTTAAAATTAAATGCCCGCAACTTTTTTTTTTGATTTTGTTTTTAGAAAATATTTTATTACATTTTACCTGTATTTGTTTGATGAAAATTTAATTATAAACAGAAAAATAAATTTCCACTTTTTTTTTTTTTAGATTCTGAGCGGAGCGAGGGATCTATTGGTTTTACAATAATGTTTTTTTTTCTTCTATCCTGTGTACATATTTTCGACCAAAAGGAGTGCTCCGATCTTTTCGTGTAGCACCTTTTCTGAAAGGAAATCACAATAAAATGGTTATTTCGCGATTTTCTCAATAGTTATTCAACGCGACGCGATAAACTACCGACAAAATTACGAAAAACCGCTAAAAATGGGATTTCGTCAATATTACGTACAGTTTTTTCGCTATAATTTCGAAAATAATCCCACTATTGTCTTGACATTTTCAACAAAATTGAACCTTTGTACTGTACAACTTTAAAAAAATTTTCAAAAAATTTCATACAATTTTAGGCTATTTTTAGATTTTGAGGTTTTTTTCATTCATAAAACAGTTAATTTTGAGTTTTGTGACTTGAAATTTGGACACGACGTCAGACATATATTATTTAAATTGTGTACAAAAAATAGACAAAGTGTATTATTACACCGAAGCTCCGCTCAGAATCGTTTTGTCGAATGCAATGATTTATCGTTGCTTTTAAATGTATAATAAAAACAAAACTCTAAAAAAATCATTATCCGAGTAATTCACTTAAGCGACGTCGCTACCTTTTAATTATCTGTAACTGTAAAATATAATTACAGAAGTGTTGGAGCCGCAAATTTGTGGGGCCCCTGGATTGCGGACCACTCAGCCCCACTCTCCTAAATCCGGTCCTGCAGGGTCTCTCCTGCACGTGTCGGTTTGTCTTTCGAACACGCTCCCTACCACCAGTGGCGTATTTTCGGGGAGGGGGGTTCCCGGATTTCGACCCCCCCCCTCCCAGAAGAAAAAAAGGTTCAAAAGTCATAAATGACTTGCTATATATATATATTATAGGTACAGTCAGTGGCGTATTTATGGGGGTGGTCCAGGGGTACTGGACCCCCCCAGAACTAAAAAAAAAAAAGATTATCCAAAGGTATTTTTTATTAAATACCTTATATCAATATATATCCTGTTGGAATTTTCAAAAAAAAAAATAAAAATTTGGACCCTCCCCCAGAAAAAAGTTGAAAATACGCCACTGCCTACCACTTATTACCCGTTTCGTCGTTATACGATTCCCTATTCCCTGCCGCACGTCGCGTCTTCGTGCCGGGACGGGAAACGCTTTTCCGCCGCGGCTCCTTCCCTTCCATCCCGACGGTTTTCTTCGTTAACGGCGTCAGACGTTTTACTGCGGATTACCGCCACGGTCGCCATAACGTACACACATGTAACCGCACCGCGCGGGCCGACACCGTCGAAACGCTGTCCGCTCCGCGTCTCCGCCGCGCGGTCGTTGGAACTCTACCAAAATCCGGCGTCCGCGTCGTCGGTCCTTCGCGCCGCGGATTCGACACTACTCCGGAACGGCCACGGCGACACAAAACGTTTCCCATTCTCTCCGGTTTCGGCGTGAACGCCAATTTTGCGTACAACAACGTTTTCGTCGTCTGTCCTCGACAGTGTTGTACAAAAAGATAAATATTAATTTATCTAGATTAAGATAGACCACGTTAGACAATAAATCTAGATAAAAGATAATTAAAAATGTAATTATCTAGATACAGATAAGTAATTAATCACAATTTATTTGGATAAAAGGAAAAAAAAAGATAATTTTTTTTTTACACTATTATAAAATTTCATAAAATTTCTAATGTATCAACGATAATAATCATATTAGGATTGATAACGATGAAATTTCACCTTAACATCGTATAATGACTGGAAAATTAACGTTTCTACTATAATATAATATTATTTGTAGTATATTTTCTAACAATTTTATTAACTTTTTATAAATCAATCAGTGGCCACGGAAAACAGAAATGTTACAAGTCAAACAATATAAAAGCATTAAACTAGTGCTAGTGTCTAAACACTGTAAACGCGCCTTAAAATAATACATCGAGGAACTTTATGTGACTAGTTTATTTATTGTATTTAATATAATTTGAAAAAATTTCAAACAATTTGCAACTCTATTTTATTTATTCAATCTCCGTACAAGGACAAAAAAAAAAAAAAATTATTCACTGAAAATTAAAACATGAAAATATCACGACTATTCCCAATACGACGTTTTCATTAAAAACAAAAATAAATTGCGGATATATCACACCATGGGAATTTGTTTTTAAAACAAAACTTAATATACTGGTTCTTATTGCTTGAAAAAGTACTAATACTACTTCTCAATTCTATTGACTATTAACATTTTTATTATTGTTCGGAAAAAATGTGGTTAAAATGATTTTAATATTGAATTTTTTTTTTTGCTGGGATTTCGAGGGGCTGAGCCTATCATCATAAAATACTTTAATGTTACACTACGCTTTCTCCGTGGATATTCAAAATATTCGCTCACATTATTATTAGACGTAATATATTATTGAATACCGGTAAACTTTATTTGACATTTTATAATAAAAAAAAAAAACAATATAATTTAATATTTTAACAAATGTAATAAATTATATTACATATGTATATACTGTCGTTTCAACATTTTAAAAATTATTATTTTTACCGTTCCACCACGAGTCTTTCAACGTCAAGCTTTAGTGACCGAAAAAAATTTCGACATAATTAAAAACGTATTCGTTGTCTATAAGCTCACAAATATAGAGTACCGGCTACTTTTAACTTTGTTGAATTTTAAAAATAATTGATAATTCGAATACAAAATAATATGACAGTGACGAGAAATATTGCAGGAAAAAGAAGCAATTCCGTATTATTTTTTATTTCGTAATAGATCCCATGTTTAACATTTATTGACTCGTTGTTGAACATAATTATTTCGCACCAAATATACTCGGACAATAAACACTATGAATTATGACAAAGGCCATACTCGTATTGTTCAAATTTTTATTTTTATAACATCGTTAAGAGCGATTTCATTTATTTTTATGACAATTTTTTTTTTTTTTTTGTAAAATATCATAATAAATATAATATATATTGGTAAACGTCGTAATTCAGATAAACATTTTTCCTTCGTAAAAAAAAAAAATAAGTGTCTTTTGGCATTTGGTGTTCTAGGATTTTCTTCGTCTGTTTTTAAAATGCTATAATTGTTTTCGAAGGTGTTTGAAGTTTGGTTTTCTACTGAATTATGTATAATGCTCGAAGACATTCTCTAGAGGTTAAGTTTGTATATCGAACTATTCACTTTTAGTTCAATTCATTTCGTAAGAAGGTTTAGAAGGTTATCGGTTGAAGTTGTTCACATCAGGAATACAGTGTACAGACGGTACTCGATATATTATTCAATTGTAAGTTTGAACATTTGAAGTAGTTAAATTTTATAGCCAATTAGGGAGCTCTAAAATAAATGTAGTTGCTACGTTTAATTTACGTAGCAGATAACGAAATCGTGTAGTATTGTTATACGTGTTGCAATTAGAGAAAGACCAAATATGTGATACCTGTACCAATATAAGTGTTATAAAATAAAGCAAGTTTAATTTATCTGACATAAAAATTTAAAATTTTAAAAACAAAATAAAAAATATATATGTATATAAATTGTTTATTTTATTTATTTATTAAGAAGGCTTTTTGACATTTGTATTTAAATTATAAACGTTGAAATATAGGAATTATATTGGTACTTCATAATAGAAAAAAAACTTTATCGTTTTATCTTATTCGTGAAATATTGAATATTTTATAATTGAATGATATATTTACAAATTACAATTCATATCCTTTACTTATATACGTAAATATTTACCATTATGAATTAGTAATAGAACTCACTTTATTTTTCATTTTCACCATGTCTCCTCGAATATATTAGTGAAAGCAATAAATTCCACATTTTATTCTTAAAATATAACATATTTACATATCTGTTACATATATAACATTTAAACTTTAAAATGTTTTCGCGTTTTCGGTATTTTAAAAAATTCTTATTATTTTATAAATTTAAATTATATATCGATTAAAAAATTGCAAATTTTTTATTTACTTTTTAATGATTTACTAATAAATTTTTTTTTTATATTTAAATACGAATTAAAATTTATAACCCATAGCTTTGAAAATAATATATTATATGACGGGGTTCGGTATTTGTTTTATACGTTTTTTTAATTAAACTGTTTTCTTAAGTCCTGAAAGTTTGTTAAGTTCATAATTACTTTATGTATTATTTACTAAAACTAGCCATGCATTTTTAGTTTAAATACTATAAAATCAAAATAAATGAAAATAAACCAGACAGGGACCTAGGTGACAGGACGCCAGGATTCACTACTTCGCTTACCTCGGCACAACAATTGTGGATTATTATTATTTTTATTATAAATTCAAAAAGACAATCAATTTAAAAGATCCTTACAAAAGATATTTCACTGCAATTCTCCTTATCACCCCTATATAGATTTTCATAATTTTTTTGAAAATTTTAAGCAGATTTTCAAATGATTTAGCATCTGTGTCAATTAAATTATTAGTTTTTACTTTATTGGAATATATAAACTGCATTTATGAGCGTGTTAACTATGTAAAAATGTAATTTAAAATAAAGTGAAAATATCGGAAACAGTAATTTAAACGGTACTTTTTTTCTAAATTATTATTTATCTCCTACTATTTTTGAATACAAATATTTTTTGCTCGGTAGTACGAATAATCTACAGAACTCCTTGGAATTCAATTTAAACGTGAATTAATGTGTTTATCGTAATTCTCTTCCATACGTTTTAAATAGACTTAATGCTCAATATATAATTTATTTATTATCATTGAATTAAAATTAGTTGTTGGTTTCAACGTGTATTGTATTTAACGTCATAACAAGTAGACAGTAACTTATATTACACTTTTTTTCTTCTTCTAAACTATATATATATGTATAAAAATAGGAAAATTATTAACAAAATAACATTTATTCTAAATTATCTAGGAATTAATTAATGTGTTAATACATATGTGTTTATTAATTATTATAATTAGACTCCTTTAAAGAAAACAAGATTTACTTTAGTTTAATTATTAAGTGAATAGTAATTAAAAAAAAATAATAATAAAAATTTATACATAGAAAGCCTTAAAATAAGATTCATTTATCATTGTGTTCTATCGTATTTTTTCATACATATCATACTGATATCAGTATTTATATGTCAATAGTAAAGAAAATCTATCTATATCCTTTTGTAATGTTTAAAACTAAAAGTAATTTTTCTAGTTTATAAAAATATACATTATTATTTATTAACTTTATTCCCTCGACAGTGGGTAATATATATTCACCTATGAAATCCATCTATTTTCAGCAGGTCTTTAATTCTCATTTGGAGAGTGTGTTTTGGGAGTTCGAAGTTTCCTTTTTATGTAAAAAGTATTAGTGAAACACGTCGCAGAACTGTAATACGTGTATGTTTACATATAATATACATTGCATAATATTTTTACTCTAGCCACCAATATTCCATGTTAAATAAAATATCACATAAAATCTTTTTAGGCAGTTCATCGAGTACGAATATAAAATTATACTTTTTGGGTTATCTGTGAAGAATTTCGTCAATCATTTATTTTTCAATAACTGCTTATATTATTGTAAATGCAATAATAATAATAATAATAATAATAATAATAATAATAATAATAATAATATATTTTACTATAATATCTGTTACCTATTTAAAGAAATAATTGTTAAGCTCACATTTTGATCCGACTTTGATTTTTCTTTATGGTTACGATTTTATTTTTACTTTAAAACTTTATATTATCTTTACTCGGGTAGCTTTTAAAACATGCGAGTCTCCAATATTTTAGTAATTCTTGTAGTATATTTCAATAATTTCACATGTATTAGTCGCTGTTCACCATCACATCAAAGTTCTGATTTTTACTGTCCGGTATACGACAACAATTACATGTTTTTCGCCAATTTTATTCATATTTTAGAAAATATAAGTCCATACTGAAATCAGTTCATATTTCCATTTTTTTTTTCATTCAAACGGCTTATTCCGAAAGGTTCTTTTATTTTGATAATCAAAGGTTTGCTTTGCACCCTCAGCTACCTGAGGTTTTTGTTGCCATATAATATCCACCAAGGGATCTCTATCGGTCCCGTATATATTTTACGGTCGATTTGATTCGAAATCTGGTCCTGTACGATTAAATTCGGATGGGTAGGCCAGAAGGGGGATAGAGAAAAGTCGCCGGTCCGTACCCCAGTGGACGAGCAAGGAAGGAGGTATTTACACGGAGTTCGATAATTTGTTCGGAAAGCAGAGAGAAATTCAATTTCCGGACCTTCGTAGACATAAATTCGAACAAGTGCGCCAGAGGGTTTCACTCCGTTGAGTTTATTCCACTCCGTTGATATGTTTCATACATATATGCGTGCGCGTGTGTGTGTGAATTTATTTATGTGTACACACCTGTGGTATGTTTAGTGTTCACTGTAATTTCACCGTTGATTCAATCGTTGTTGCTGGAAATGAATTATTTTTACAATGAAATGACCGCGTAATTGAGAAGTTAGCGATTGACTTAAAGTACAAAGTTACTTTTTAAAAACTCGTATGAGTTTCTTGTGTAAGCAATAAATGTGGTTTTATGTTTTTAACATTATTTCTTAACCGTATAAGTAAAATTGTACGGAATAATATATAATTACAATAGAAAAAGAGACGTTGAAACTTAATTTGATTTAATAATAACTAATAATGTAATTCTATTATAGTTAGGTATTTGACTGTTTTATCCGTTTTTGGTATGTGGCAAATATAGGTTTGGTTTACAGCTTTATTCTATGTACCTGAACATATTCAGTGGTTTAATTACCGAAGAGTGGTCATGAATCCAGGAACATAAAATATAAAAGCGTCATTAAAAATATTTCGAAAACCGGTGAAATGTGCAAAAAAATATTAAATGGTTGTAATAATTCAAATACAAAAATTATGGTACGAGCTAGAATAAAATTCATTTATAGATAAAACTTTAAGTATATTATATTTTGAGCCATCACCTTGCTCCTGTATACGAAAAAAAAGAGTTCTGGAGTCGTAGGAAAGATAATTGTAGTGCTTATACAGAAATAACTGAATTGCAAGCAATATATGTAAAGTTCGCTCACCTCGTTGTCCGCGTTACGAATCGTTTTTGCCAAGAAGAGCGCCTTACTAAATTCTACTTTTCCGACGATTTGCGCCCCTGGTGTAGGCACAGTTCGCCATATCCTTGCTACGCTACTGGGTTAAGCCGTTTGATCACGTATAACGGTTACGTTCGTGTACATATTATGTTGAAACTTACGTGATTTCTCAGTTCTCACATACGTTTATCGATTTTCGTCACACGAAAAAATAAATATGCTTTGTTTTATGAAAATATTCCTTTTTTTCGTTTCACTACTACCGCCTATACCTATACGAGTATGTAATAATAATTTACTATATTACATAGTATTATTACTATTATTCTTGTTTTTAATCGAATATTCATATTTCGTCGTCACAACGGATTCCCGAGTGAATGCCAAACCACTGATACCACTGCATGCATGCGTTCTACTCCTCTACTTTTTCCTGGGATTTGGGCCATAAACGAGACGATGATCCCACGAGAGTTAGGTTGGAAAGGGATGAACGTAGAAAAAAAAAAAAAACCTACGTACGTACGAGCATTCATCCGGACCGTGATTTGAATAATAATACTGTTACGCCGTTGACGCTTTGCCGAATTTTTCGGTCTCAAATGCCGCGTATTTGTTTATTTACACGGGAAATGAGAGCGCGTTCACGTGCCGATTGGGAATCTTAAATTAAATGGCGCTATTTACTTAAACGATATTCCAGTGTACAATACACTTCGCGAGTGTTGATTTTTATTTATTTCAAAATCATTTTCACACCGACTGTGTTGGATTGATTCTGTTAGAACGAACGATTTTAATATATTTTTTTCAGTATGGAAAGTATTTTGTAGAAACATAACGGAATGAATCGTAAGTTTCGAATGCAAAGAAAATTAAAAAAAAAAAATTAAATCATTTTATTTAAATCTGACAGGTGTTTTATGGCTTGTCATTATTACTATTTTTTTTTTTTTTTGTTATTATTATTTGCAAGTATTTAACGTGTATACAGTTAAATTTGAGAAGCGAGAAAAAAAATTGTAATAATATAATGAGTTATGGATTAAATATTAAAATTATAGTTGATACTAATTTTATGTTGTCGGCTATTTTTATTTATAAATCTTTTTTTTTTTTTTAGGTAAGTTCCAAAAGAATGTTATTCTATTGATAATTGTAAAATGTAAGTATTAATAACATATTATTATTGAAGAATAATTATTGCGTTAAGGATCATATTGCATTGTCAGTAGAACGAATTAAGAGATATATATTTTGATAATTAATGAGAAAAAAAATGTTCTCATTTATTTTGCTATCCGATATTTATTCCGTTATTTCGCCATCATCCGATATTTCTATTAAGCTCTTTATTATTTTACTAGTTAATTCCTCGTAATAATATTAATTAGATCATGTCAATTTTTTCACAATTATTTAATTTCGTATCTACATTATTTCTATTTTTTTTTTCATTTTGTCATGTTATAAAATGAATTACTTGCCGTACTTATACATTTTATATTTTCTCGTTATTATGATAATAAAATAATTTTCTATCAGCAAAATCTTATATCTGAAAACTAATAAGAAAAGAAAATTATACTAAAATCAAATGAAATTAGCATATTTAATTTTAATATGAAATTTTATGAGAAGTAAATTGTTTGCTGTAGTTTTTTCTCAATGAATGTACATTTTATCACAGTAAACAAACATAATATATATATATGTAATATTAATGTCATATATTTTATTAAAAATATATTTTCAGTACCAAAAGATTTATTATGATAAAAAATCAACTTTCTAAAATGAATATTACAAATTTACAAATTTGTTGAAATGATGACAAATAAATGTTCTATAAAAAGCAAAAGATGGATAAAAGCGTATAGGAACGCAATAGAACGAAGTACTCGTTTTTTATTCTTAATGATTTTAAATTTCATAAATTTTAATTTATCACCGTTTTTTTTATTTGTGTAAATTGTAAATTTATAAGTCATAAATACCGATTAAAATATCAAATTAATTTGTTTTATATATTCTTAAAAATATCTATTCAATAACGTCATAGCTTAATACATTTTACTACAATTGATTATTTCGTTGCGTTTCATTTACTTATTAATATGTACGAATAACGATTATATAAAGAAACAGTGCTTATTTTGGGTGTTCTCGATAAACTCAAAAACTACTAACCCGATTTTAAAGTGGATTTTACCATTATTTAAAGAATTTCAAAGAGCAGGTTATAGGGTTGATTTATTACATTTTATTAATAACACATGCATTGCATTAATCATTTAATGATGAGTTACGCGACAGACTTCTCCTTCTATTATTGCTGAAGCAAAACGAAACGTAATAGGAGTGAATATATATGTGCGAGAATAAGGTTGTAAAATTATTTGAAAACCCCTTGAAAGACGATATTATACTTTTAATGCCTGTAGCGTAGCGTACATTTTGTTAGATTTTTATATTAATCTATTATTTTTTTGTATTATTATTACAAAATACCGGAAATAACAAAGGCGAAATATTTCTTTATATGTGTTCCGGCAAAAACATTTTACATTAATTTATCACTTGATCTGCTGGAGGTATAGCGTTGGCCGTAGCATCTTAAGGTATTCAGACAACATTGTTGAATAGTTGTAGAATCGCCCATTTTTATTACCATTGACTGTGTTGTTTCAACGACAAGAGTTTTTTACATTCAATTCGTAAAAATAGTACTCTTGATAAAGTAGTGCAAGAGATGTGTCGTATATTGTGGGATGAATGTACTGTAAGTCAATGTTAATCTTTTGATCGGATATTGAGAGGTCTTAACACGCAACAAAGTGATGTTACCTTTGTTTATGACGCAGACCTTCGCTAAACGCTACCAGTAATTGTAAAAGGAATTCGGGCGGATATTGTCAAAGCATGTTTGAAGTCGATCACTTATCTGGAACAATATTGAACAATTAAATTTGTGAACAAATATGATGACACAATGTTTCTAAGTAATGATATGAGTAATTATGATATTCTCATAACGAACAACTTGAGAAAGTTTGTCGATTCCTTTGAAGAACTTATTTCTGAAATTTATATAAATATAGCAAATTTGACGTGAAAAAATTATCATTAAATAAATGAAAAAGTAATGATTTCTCCAAGAATGAATCAGTTGATGAATTAAATTGTATTGTTTTAGAATAGTTTCACGGAGAAATTCATGAATTTTAGGCAATTGAAACTGTACTTGATCAGGGAGAGGTAGTTCATTATCCTCATGAATTATTAATTTCATTAAACCCATCCGGTCTTCCATAAAATATTTGTTATTACTTAAAACAGCTACTTCAATAATTGTATCACGAAATATAAGTCTACCAAACCTTTGTAACGGTATAAGACTATAAATAAAAAGTAATGCGAAAATATATTATTGAATCGTATAATTATAGTTGCCGAACCAGTTGCTGGGGCATATATGCTCTGTATGATGTACCGACAGATTAACCTCTCACTTTTAAACGCTTGTCATTCCCAATAAAATTGTCCTTGGTCATTACGATTAATAAGTACCAGAGACAAACATTTAAATATATGTGATAAATAATGCTTTTCTTGCGGGTTTTTATTAACTAATTTACAAATTTTTTTTAACAAATTACATTAATTTGTTGGTCATTCAAGAACAGGAAATTAAAAAAGTTAAATAATTCTTACACGTAAAGGAAATAAAACTAAACATATTGTATTTTAAGAAGTTTTTCAATACAAATATATTAATGTAAATATGTTAAATTAAGTGATTATATTGTATTAAATTATTATGATACAATAATTTTTCCTCTAATGATTTAATCGTTGAACACGATGACATCTACATTGATAATAACCAAATAATACTTTCACTTCGAGCTAAGCCGGATATGCTTATCCGGATATGGGCAATTAGTTGAAATATAATTTTATTATGTATATTTAAATTTTTTTTACAAATCTGCTGACTATAATGTTTTTAAAGAATGCAATGTCGGAGTTGTAGTTTAGCTTACGTATACACTGGAAAATTCGATCCCTTTTTTTGATGAATTTAGTATATTCGATGATAATATATATTTTTCGCATTTATACCCATTGATTTATATGAACTGCATTGGATTTATTCATATTGTCGAAAACAACATTATTGTATTCTTCTTAAAATTATTTAAATTAAAATTAAAAATATTTTAGTGGATAGAGATAAATATATAGTTTAAAAAAAATTTTATAAATGTAATTCGATCGAAAATCATTTTTTTTTTTAGTGATTAGTTGTTGTTGACATTAATAAATATTTTATAGAATTAGGTAAGACGAATATATTTGGCAAATTTTCGATTATTATTATTCCACCTTTCATTTTCCTTAGTCATATTCCACTTTATTCGATAAACACATTATTTTGTTAAAATATAAGTTACTTAAACTCTACATTATTGTGAATAATATTATATAATTGTTATAAGGCATAATATTTTTATATATTTGGAAGTTTTTTTTTATTATTTATCACTATAGTTGAAATTCATTAATGTCTCAAATACAAAATTATTTAGTTGTGTGCCAGAATGTCTTTTTATGCTTCCTTTCTATACACTGATTACTTTTCATAAAAACGGTGACGTACATCTTTTAGTTTACTTAGAACTTAAATCTATTATTATGTACGATTTATCGTTTGCCAGTCATTTTTAAGTGTTAATCTTACTTTAAATTTATATAGCTCTTATCTTAATAAAAAATTACAAGTATTTATTACACTGTGTTTAAATAGAAAAAAAAAATTTATCTTTTTCTTTATTCCAACATAGTGTTAATTTAAAATTTAAATATACATGTAATGTATTTAAATATACAATTTTATATGTTAATATAAAATTACTAAATAGACATCAATGGTACTCATATATAGATGAGTTATTTTTACAAATATATGTAAAATTATTTTAAACTAAATAATCTCTTGGTCGACTTTTGTTTATATTAAAACACATTTGTAATTTAAATTCCAAGATTCAACTTAATTAACAACAATTAAAAATTTTAATAGAAAATTAAAAAAAGAAAATTTATTTCTTACGGCAGAGATAATTTTTCTAAAAATAATATACATTATAGTAATCATAGTTCGTTTTTCGAATTTCATGACTTATAATATTAGTTTTAAATTTAAACATAAATATATTACTATTTTGCTGTGAAGTAAGGGATGTAAGAGTAAAACAAAGGTTTGGAATCCAAGTCTCTGTGTCTTGTCTTCTATTTTTCGTTGTGTACAATATGATGCGTTATAGTTAATTAAATAATTGCTTGGATTATACTGAAATCGCAATTTGATATTCATCAAAGTTTTAAATAGATATTAACTTTTGAGATACAAAAATTACAAAGAATAAAAAATAATAACAATGTTTCATTCAGAATAGTTTTTCGAAAGCCATGTTTTATTGTTGCTGTTGAATTTTAAAAATGAATACAAATTTCTAAAAATATATTCGGTCAAGCGTTTGACTCGAACCGATAACCATTTCATCTCCGTGTCTTCTTTCAGTTCTTTCTCTTATTTAATTTCGAAAATTGTTTAATTTGTTTGGTTCATAATTTCTTGTGGATTTGATGGACGATTAATTATAAATCTAGCGATAAAATATTTTCTTATTACATCAAATGTCCAATTGATGTCCGAAAACCTTTTTATGTAATTATATTGTAATTTGTTTACGTACTGTGCACTAATACAGTATTATGTTATTTTTTTATTTTAAAAACGCCGATTGAAACGTTTTCAGGTATAAAATATTATATTATATATACTAACGTACAGAATAATTAGTTTAGACATGCTTATAGTGTTTGTTATTAATGGTTGAGAAAGATCTCACGGTATTAGAATAACTTCTTCATCGCGGCTTTTGTAGCCGATGTGGTACCGAGTACAGTCGTAAAATGTTAATGTGATAATAGTAATGTTGATAATAATCTTGTCAATGTAGACCAATTATTGTGATACGTGTTAATAAAATTATTAAAATTGTTAGCCTAAAGTTGCTGTTTTTTCGTACAGTACACACTTCAAGTTTGATGTTTTACCATTTATGTTTTAATATCAAATCTGTTGAGAGTATCTTTTTTTTTTTAAATTTACATTAACGAATGAAAATAACAGTAGTCTACTAATATAAACATTTAGTACACTATTTTCTTCCTTTTCGATTACATAATTTTGTTTTGGAACTGTATTATTATTGGAAAATAGAAATTCAATGTTTAAGATTTTTGAATGATATGGAAAGTATTTTACTGTGAAATTTCAAATTTCGTACTAAACATTCTACGATTTGTGTTGCACAATGTACGTTGTAGTGTCCAAAATTGTAGGTCCTGAGTAACAGTGTGCAATTGTCTAAATAATATTGTCAGTATCAAAATTATATTGTTAAGTACATCAATTTAGTTTTTATTGAACGTGTATCGTATTTCCTTCGTGATAAATTTGAATTATAATTGTTTTGTTTTTTAATATATATTTTTGTATCATATGCACTAATTGTTTGTTGTGAGTTGACAACTTTTTTAATGTCATTGTTATTTATCATTGATGCATATTTTATTTTGATAAGTTATACTTGACCACTTTAAAAGGAAATTTCAAATTTTTATTTTTTATCTAAAATAAGCGAACCGCGCGATATTGTATATGTCGATTAAGTGAATAACTTGGATAAAGATTTTAGAGTTTTGTTATTACTATACATTTCAAAGCAATGCGATAAATCATTGCATTCGATAAAACGGATCTGAGAGGAGCTTCGGTGTAATATTATTTATTATTTATAATACAGTGTGTATAGAGTACATAATTTACGATTAACCTTATCGTATTGATATAATTTCTTTCAATAAACGTTGGTAAATAAAAATTTTCAAGACAATACAAAAAAAAAACAACTAGGTGCAAATTACTATCAGAAATAAAGTAAGACTGTAAAGATCGGAACACTCCTTCTTGCAGAATTTTTGGGTATAGACATTAAAAAAAAAAAAATAATAATAATAACACATCATTGTAAAACCAATACAAAACTCATTTTGCTCAAAATCTAAAACAAGTAAAAAAAATTACTTTAAGCTTTTATTGTTACTGAGCATTATTTTTGTACTTAAAAAAAAATATCAAAGTAGTTAAAAAAAAATTAAATAACAAAAATTGTAAATATTTATATAACTATTAAATATTACGTCTCGGACTATAATTTTGTGTCATTGTCCATAAAAACTACTCTTAATTGATAACGACAGATAATTCTCGATATTGATAGTATTCCATGTACTCGTATTTTATAATCAACTTTAAATTACTAGTATTTTAATTTATTTCCGTCAATGGATTACGATTACAGTTGAAGTTTTTGTTTTTATTGATATTTTTATGTTCTTAAAAATCAATGTGTGGTTGTTTTTTTAACGAAATGATTTATTGCATTTTTCAACATTTTTTTTTTCAAATTTGGTAATCAAATAATTTTACTAAAAATAATTTTTTTTTTAAATTTATAGATATGATCTTTTTAAAAATTCAAAATTACATATAATATTTTACTATGGACCATCTAAAAACACATGTATATACTTACTAGTTACTACATATTATGCGTATTACTATAATCTCTTTACAAGTTATGCATGCCATGTCATGTTTTACCCGGAAAAGTGATAAGCAACGGAAATTCAAAGAATTTAAACGGTTTGGCGATGTCGCCGGAAATTATGTATGATCCCGGAAAACTTTTGTACTTTAATATTTTGCACGAGGTTAAAATTATAAACCACCTACATAATTACGATTCACCTGTTAACTTATTTATCAAACGAATTTCGTATATTATTTTATATTATTCAATTTTGACATGTAGAAAAACGAGAAACATATTCTTTAGAAATTGTATGGATTTTGCAGCAAAGCACATTTATACTAAAAATAATATTGTCGTTTTCTAAAATTTAATTTGTATTGTAACTTAGTGGTTTATATAAAAAAAAAAATTAAAATAATAAGTTATGATTTTAGACAATTTAACACCATTTTTTTTATACAATTTTTTTGAAAATAACTTTGACCATAAATAGAATAAAACTAGATGTGCTAGTCACGATTTTTTATGAATACTATCGGTGGATCATTGGATTATTAGTGGCGAGTTATCAGCGTATGAAATTAATTTTTGATTTTATCGATTTGATGTAAATTTTGTTTTAAACTTTTTTTTCATTTTTTTAAATTTATGATTTAAATACGTAATAATTTATTAACAATATTTGATTTAAAAATATATATATACGTGTATTATAATACTTAATGTTTAATGAACGAAAATGGAGAATCTAAATTTTAAAATAATTAAGTTTTAAGTTATCCCGCAACTTTTATTTTTGGATTTTCGTCTACACTTTTAAGTGAATTTTTTTTTACTAACATATTGTTTTTTTTATTATTATTAATATTTAACCATATTTTTATTCAATATTTCTCTCAATAATTTATTTATTATAATATTATATTTATATACATTTTAGAGTAAAATTATAGTAGTAACTCTTTTTTACTTTTGTTTTTGTCCGAAGCGAGTAATGCGTAGTGATTTCATAATGGTGTGTTTTTTTATTTTGTCTTTGCACACCTTTTCGTACGGAATGAATGTTTGAATGATCTTTACGTGTGTTAAGTATTGGTACAAAATTGTATTTTAGTACTTGAGTTGACATATTTTTCGAATTTTCCAGTAGAGTTTCTCGAGTGCAATTAAAAACAATCAGTAAATAAATCTTTTTTTATGAGCTCGAAGTGTAATAGATGCTTAAACATATATAATATTTTAACAATAGCAGTCATATTATCAAGAAATACTTTTAATAGTAAACTAATATTTTCTCTCAGAAATATTTTTTTCTTGTATAAAATTATTTATTAGTTATTTGAAATTCCTAATAATAATAATACAACTTTAAAACTCTGTCTGAGTAACTCACTTGTTGGTCGATATCCATTGTACCCGTTGATCGCTATCTTTATTTTTCTTTTGAAATAGGAAGTTTTGTGTTTAAAATATAATAATATTTTGGTGCGTATATAAGAAAAGAAAAAAAAATTCATAAAATATGCAAGCATATAAAAAATATTATTTAATTAATTATTTAAGCATTTAAACTAGATTAATGAATAATATTTTTTATGCATTGTGTTCCTTTGAGAATTATTTTCCATAATGTTGAAAACTTTGTTCTTTTAAATTTTAAAATTTTTTAAAGTCATTTTCTACTAAAAACGAATAATATGTTTTATGGGTATACTGCATATTCTCTGGTTAAATAATAGTTGAACAAATTTACTGATTCAAATTCAATATTCAAATATAATATGGTAAAATAACAATCCCTTAACACGCCTGTAACTTGCAAGTTAAATTAAGGTTTATAACTGTAGTGGAGCAAACTGCAAACACTGTAGTTTCATCATGGGAAAAGTAAGCTTACTATCTGTCCATCTATATATACGAGTATACTTATATATATAGTAATTCGATCAACCACAGTTATCATAAACGTGTAATCCTCTTGTGAACATCGTGCCTGCCTTTGAATTGAAAATCTTATGGTCGGACTTTGGGTTTCGCATTGTAAACAATAACCTTATTTTAAACTATTTGCTTTATTTTGATTAAAAATTTCGTTATTCTCCTCAAAGAATGATTATTTTAAGTATTGATTTCGTCTTGAAATTGTTATGTAAAGCAACACTTTGTATGAGTACATATAGGGATTATCGAATGAAAAATACGCAACATTAAAGATGTAAAATCAAAGAGTAAATTTATGAAAAATAAGGTTTTCTTAATGTTATACTCGACGTTATGTTATTTATGTCATCCATGACTTCATCATAATACACCTAAGTTTATGACGACGTTGATTTCTAATGGATAATATTAAATATATTGGGTATTCGTCTTACATCCTATCTATGTTAATTTTTATCTGACGTTCTCATTTATTGCCTACAGAAAAAAAAACATTTTTCAAATATTATTACTTTTTAAACACATTTCTAAACGTTATAAAGTGTTGTGCCTTTGTGTTTTGTGTATGTGTATATGTTGGTTGTTTATTGCGATTTAAAAAATTTTCGCGAGTTTTAATTTATTAAATTGAATTTTATTATCGAAAACATCATGAGAAATTTTTCTAAAAATTTAATTATAGACGAAGAGACTTGGTTCTTATCATATTAGACCCACAATTTTTTCTGTAGGTCTTATATTGGACGACTACCGATATTTGAATACAATGCAAAATAAAATATATTAGCTATAAAGTTTAATCAACACAACAATGTGTATATTTTATATTGTATATCATAGAAAATATGTTATGTTTTTTAAATAACATTTTAAAAATTTATTATAACTTTTAGTTAAAAAAATTATTCGTAGAGTTATGATATTTTTTTATCTATCTATATATATATTAATTATGAAGTCGGCTATGAAGAAAACAAGAGAAAATGGATTGAGATAGATGCTTCAAAAATTGTTATAGAAATTAATGTAGAAGGGAGAAGAGTAAGTAGAATACCGAAGAAGTGAGTAGATGGTCTTGAGATTGATATGAAGATAGCTGGTGTGAATTTAAAATAGATGGGTGATCGTACTTCATGGAGTCGTAGGACTAGGATGGCCGGTTTCGTGTAGTTGAAACTTGGAAGTGTAATGCGAAAAAGAAGAAGATGAAGAAAATACTGCAAAGTTTTTTTGTTCTTTGTCCGCTTCTAATTTGAGTTCTACTGGACGGAAATTGATGTTATTTTTCCCATTGTGTTATTCATTTCAGAATGTATTTTTATGCGTCAAACAATAATAATAATGTTACGAAGCCAAGTAAGAAATTTAAATTGTCACTGTTTATTTCCGTGGTAATCTTCGTAATCACTTGTTCAATCGGGTATGTCCGAAATTTTTGAATTCTTAATTTCGATCAACAATTCAGATATGAATATGTATTAATAAAGAAACTGTCGTTTTAGATGTTCTAAGTTTATAGCGAAACTAGTGTTTTTTTTTTATGAATTTGTTCCAAATACCTTTTGTTTTTAAATATTTTTTGCTTAGGGAAAACAGGGGAGAGAACACAATTACTCTTTTTCTTTATATGACAACAATGAACGACATGTAAAACAGCTAGGGAACTTTTCCATGCATACTATTATCCGTCAGCGTTTTTGTTAAAGATTAAAATTGTATAATTTAATTTGACTCTGTAAAACGTGTTATGCCCGTAATAAGGACGACAAATCCAGGTCTATGAAAATTTTTCGCTATTCCTACTTGTGTAAAATATAATGTTTAAAAATGAGTACAATTATGATTATTTAGGTTTATTATGATTAATCATTGAGAACAATTAAATCCCAAATTGTTACGCATACGTTTTAAATAAATAGGTATTTACTTTTTAATCACTCAATGAACGTAAATGACATTAATAATTAATATGTATATATATTTTAAATTATATATAAATATATTCAGGTATAAAATTAAAATGCTAAAATTAAAAACTTAAATGCTTATTACGTTAGAGAAAAATTATTTTAATACGTGTATCAAGTATTGTGTAGAACGATACGTTGCCTAAATATAAATATATTAAATGTTAAAAAAAGAAAATTATATTATACGCATCCCTCTCCCTAAAGAAAAAAATTAAGTTTTTAAATTTAGCTCTCCAATAATATTGTAATAGTGTATTTGCGCTATCTGTATGCGTTCGACGAGTGCTGTGTGTATTGTTCTGTATATTATGGTTTCGTTACAATGGAAAACTGTTTAGGAAATCTTATTCTGCGAACATGCTAAATCCCGGATTCTGTCCGTATTTTTTTATTTAATTTGTAGACTCGCCACGTTCTGATCAGTGAGCACATGAAATAAAATTCGTTATTTATGCAAATTAATGGCGTGTATTTACAACAACAATATTGTGTTCAAATACAGTTTATAAATAACCGAAACTATTCAAATGTATTGAATTTCTACGTTGTCATTGGATTTTCATCTACGTCGTTGTATTTTCAAACAATATATAAATAAAAAGTAATCATACAACCGATATTGGTTATTTATAAGTAAATTATATATTATACGTATTTAAATAATAAATACATCTGTAGCTAATAGTTTTGATTTTAAATAATCAGTAAAACAGCGCTCGAACACAATTGAATGTATTTAATTAAATTTAAAAAAAAATAAATAAAAAAATGTGTAAATATTTCAATAGGAAATTGTAGAAACCGGATTTTTCTCTCAACTCGGCTGCGGCCGAGTAATTATTTCGTAAAATTTAAATATAACGTAATAAAAAGCGCCAAATATTTTATTAATTTATACACGATCGGTTCCCGTAAAATTCCAAAGTCTGGACATTTGTTTTTGTTCCCGAATAAATACAGAATTTTTCGTGTAACGTTTAAAATGTTAAGATCTCCTCGTGATATAAGCGATAAAAAAATAAGGTAGCGAGCCGCGGGATGTTGTGGATATCGCTCAAGTGAATTACTCGGATAAAGATTTTAGAGTTTTGTTTTTATTATAAATTTGAAAGCACTGATAAATCATTGTTTCGATAAAACGATTCTGAGCGGAGCATCGGTGTAATAATTAAACGAAGGTATCGGCTAAGACGAAATTGCATTTTTAGCGGTTTTATGTAATTTTTGGTAGTTTTTACCGACTTCTGAAAAAAGTATTGAAAAAATCGAAAAATGACAAAAAAATCGGAGCACTCCTTCTGGTAGAATTTTTGGGTACAGACATAAAGAAAAACCTATGACCAATACATTGTTCGCTCCGCTCAGAATCTAAAAAAACCTAACCAAAGCCGCGGTTGTCGACATTTCGTGCGTTTCAAACGTTTGACGGGCACGACGATTACGTTTTGTTACGGAAAGCTATAATAATACGCAAAAGTAGAAATACACGTCTTGTACAAAGGGGTAAATGTTTGGTAGTGACGACGACAAGTTCGTCTTACAATCGTGTCTCTTTACAATACCGATTTTCTGGAGTTAAAGTGAATTTTCTCTTTACTCGCCGATAAAAATCTACCATGGATTTCTACGATGAAATCATTGCGCGCGCTCATAGAAGTGCGTACACACTGTCCGTTTTATCGTTTGTGCCCCGGACGCGTTGCACTGTTCCCCCGAGAGAATCAATTAAATATTATTTCGTATCTATTTCTTGTTTTCCATCATCGCCGGTTTATTATACGTTTTCTCTCTCGCGGCGCTCCCTTACCGATTTTCGGTACGATTAATCAACAGTGACGGCAGTGGTTGCCACGGAGAATTATTTCGAGGTGTCTTCCAGGAGAAATTTAATTGTGCCAGACATCGTGTTTGAGTACACCTACCTAACACGCTGGTGATTTCGCTCCGTCCGAAATTACTCGTTGTTCTCGACGAGTAACGTTTTACACGAAATTTCACTATCAATCTTAATATAAATATCTATATGAAAATACGAATTCTCAATTATATAATTTAAAAACGTGTCTAAAACTATGTTAAAAAAAAAAAAGAATATTTAGATGATTATTAGTTACTACTTAATGGTAGACGAGTTTTTAAGAAACCCTGCAGCCAGGGACGGATTGGCGAAATTGTTCGGCCCGGGAAAATTATTTAAACCAGCCCTCTATATTATATTATCTAATAATATACATAAAAACAAATATTACTCGTGTTTTTTTTTAAGGCAATCTGCGGTTCAACTCCCCCATATACAATTTGAAAAATTACAATTTTCTTTACTGACTTTTATATTTATTGAAATAAAATTTGCACATAAATTAATATAGCGAAACAATTTAATACGAGAGTTCTTTATTGAGAAGTGCACTTTTATTTTTTAACTTAACAATGATTCCTTCTGTGTCAATATAATTTAAAATTTAAAAATTCGTGATAATTTATAGCAAAATTAAAAATTGTTTGCGGCCATAGCAGCTCTCAAGGATACCGGTCCACCGGGAAGTTTCCCGGTATCCCGATGGGCCAATCCGGCCCTGCCTACAGCTCCCTGTTACATAATATTATGTTCTGATAAAACTAAGTATAGCAATTTGTTGTAATAAAAATTAAAAATCCCTCTACGGTATTATTTAAAATTAAATATAACGAATACACACATATTATTTTACGTGTACGTACAAAATACGCTTTGATAGTATAATATTTATATATGTTTCAAGTGAAAATAATTTAATAAACATATTATTTTATGATTTTTATCTCGAGACAATCTTGTTGACGTTCTGCGTTTATTTTGCTTCTTAACACGTTTGTCACGCATAATAATTTGTGTGTACATAAGTATGAAATTAATTGTTCGCACATAACGTACAAGTAATCCGGTAACAAGTGAATTACTCCAACGCATTTAGCTATCTAATACAATGAAAATACGATTTTAATAATAAACGGAAAGTAGTTTCAACGCTCAAGACCGTGCATCTGGTATTTACAATTATTATTTATAATTCTCTGCAGAACGAATCAATTATATTTAATTATAAACTTAATAAATAATGCAACGCAATCATGTGAAATAAATTTCCGTTCAATGTTTTTTCAACTAAAAGTTCGAATTGTTTTTTGCTTGAGTTTAATAAACTTCGAAACGGAAAAGGAAAGTCGAATAGCTGGAAATTTCATGTACGAAAATATGAACGTAATGTTTACACACAATATTAAAAATAAACAAATAAATATAAATATTCTAAAAAATAAAATGTAGATTGAAAATAAAAGTGTTCTATATCGTTTTTTTTTTCTTTCAGAAAATCACTTTTAACATCATATTCCATGGCTTTATAAGACGAATATTTAAAACAAACAACGGTTTTGATGAATTAAAGTAAAAGTTATTTATAGAATTTATAGAAATCTACGTCATAGAAATTTAATTGCCGGTAAATTTAAATTAATTTGCATAGACATTTTTGACTATATAATATAAATACATATGTGCGTGTATTTAATAAACTATTTTTATGCCTTGAGAACATATAATAATATTTATAACTAAGAAATGATAATTTGTTATGCATTGGGTAATAATTATTTTCTATGTATATGAATCGATTTATTGTTATTACGTTATGATACTTTTGGACAACTGTACAGTTATGTTCCAGTTCACTTAATAATATTCAGAAAATTATAATAATCATTTATTGTTATTGGAAACAAAAGAACAAATTAATTAGAATAAATAAGATTCACTCCTTTTGACCGTATTAGTATAATTATTACCTACATAATATATATATATATATATATATATATATATATATATATATATAAAATAAAAAAAAAAAAATAAAAAATATAATATATATATATATATATATATACTAATATATTTATTACATTTAAAATAAATTTGTATACTCGTATTTTATTTTTATTTTTTGCGTGCTTAAAACCAGTAGTAACAGTACACGTTAAATCAAACTGTTCAGATAATTGATATTGTTTATATATTCACAGTACACACGTACAGACGTACAGTGTACACGTTATTTTTTGAACCGATCAGGTTATTATATGTTTTAACTCACAAATATTACAGAATTCAAACCAAATAAATATTTATCAATTCATTGTATTTTAAATAAAAATTATGTAAGTATAAAGAACTTAAGGGATATGTAAATAAATATATGTATACACTTCAATATGCTACTTGTTTTTAATAATATATTATTACAACCTTCATTATTAAAAAAAAAAAAGAAACGATGAAAAACATCTTTTCGTACGAAGTACGTTCTATTTATGTTTATGTTACACATAATGGCGTACCCGCTGAAAGTTTAAACCAGGTTAACCTGAATTGATTTTGAGATATCGTAAGTTGTGTCAAGCACTATTGAATAATTTGAAGAAAAAAAAACGAATGCCAAACTATATTAATTAATATTTCTTTGACTAAATAAAAATCGTCTATAATTATTTTTTCGTTTCAAGTGAATTATTACTTTTTGAGAGAGCAGTGATTTTTTTTTAATAAATAATATTTGATAATTGTTATAATTTTTTTCGAATTTTTTTTGTAAAATAATATAATATCATAATATTACTATTAATTCAGAATAAAATATCATTTACATAAAAAAGTGGTGACAAATAAAATAAGACTTAAAGTTTATAGCCATAAAATATAGAAAAAAAAAATACAAATCGAACATTTTTAGTGGTTTTTTTGTATGCAAAGACTCGTGGTTATTAAACGCTTTTCTTTTTATATTTACTTTATTTAGTAGTAGTATCGTTTTCATTTAAATTTGGAACATTATATTTAAAATCATAACACATGAAGTTCAAGTCCAGTTTACTAATACGTTTTAAAAATCGTCAAACCTCATACAAATATATTTATTCATATTGAACTGAATTTAATATAATAACAAGCGTGATTAACTTTATATTATGATGTCGAATCTTTGAAGCTGTATAACTTCCAAATAAATAAATAAACAACAAATTATGTAGTTATAGTCTAGTTTATAAGGAATAATGTATTGAATAAAAGATTTCGTATCTTTTTTGTTGTTGATTTGTTCAATATATTCTGTGTATTATTATTATTATTATTATTATTATTATTATTATCATCATCATCTTATTGTTTCGAGTTTTACTGCCGATCTACTAAATATCTAGTTAGTGTTAGTGATGTGAGTAGAGATTATAATACACTCTCAAAAAAATAAATAAATAAATAAAAAAAGAACTAAAAATGAATTATAGAAAGGATTACTTATTTGATTTTTGAAAAGAGTGAAATTTAATAAACCAACACGATTTTGCAAAAACAGTAGGATACGTATACCTACTAAAAGTACAATATTCTAAGCAGGGTATTATTTCTAAAACGTTTTATATATAAATATATATTAGAGTGGCCCCTATTTACACATGATTTGTTACCCCCTCAAATTGTTGCTTACTATAAAAAAGAAATTCCCTTAAAATTTGCACCATATCGGTCCGTGGTTAACCCGTGTCGCAAACGCGCTGAAACGTCGTTAATGACAATAGCGCATCACATAATTCTTAACCCGCGGGTATGCCTCGCGGTGTGGCCGGTAGAACAACTCCGTTGTGTGTACAATGTAAAGTGTACAATATATTATATAAGGAATATGCAATTATTCTAATATAAGAGTATATAAATTAACACGTTAACGTACACCCGTTACGATTTTTCCTCGTCTAAGTGTAATATTATGATTAATATTCATTCTCGTATAAGGTTATAATAATATATTGTAGAGAATAATTAAAAAATATTGGGTGTTTTTTTTTCACAAAAATGAAAAAAAAAAAAAAATACAATCTGCAGACTATTCCTTGTCCTGCGCTTCCTCGCCCGTTGTTCCGCAGTGAAAATCCTTCGGATGGTCGTAAATTTCGGTAGATTTTTATTTTATTTTTTGTGTTTTTTATTTTTACTGGCATTTTTACGATGTTCCCGCGTCACACTATCGCATAATTGCTCGTTCCTTCCCCTCATCTCTTTATTCGTTTTCGATTATATATATACGATATTTCATATAGAACTCGGTCGTCTCGCGTGATAATATTTCACGCTACTCTTGTCTACACTCTCTCTCTCTCTCTCTCTCTCTCTCTCTATTCTTATCACCGGGTTTAATATTAATGTTACGAAAAGAACGTCTGGTGTACGCGTAGTTAGGGTGCAAAAATTACGGTTATTGCGCTGACGATGGGAAAGTATATAAGCGCGTGACGATCGCGCGAAAAACAATCGATCGCGTGACCAATATATTGACATTATATAATATACGAAAATGTGTTCATACCATATAGGATTTCGAACAACACTGGTGTTGTTCACTTATGATATAAAATATACTGTGATCAGTGCAGGATATACACGTTATGGCACCCGGGGCATCACATAATTTTGCCCGCCCTCGAATTACCAAAAAATTGTTTAAATGACTTTTTTTTCACATCCATACCTTAGATATTTGTTTCATACAGATTTGCGCCCTTCTATGACCAGCGCCCGGAATTGCCTTCTCCCCATAGATCCGGCGCTGATTGTAATATTCGCACCGTCGTTGGTTACTGCACCGATATTTTTAACGGTCCGGCGGTGTTTTACTGACGATATTATGCTGCGTAATAACTAGTGACTGTGAATTATATGCACTTAAATGTTGACGCAAATATGCAAAGGAAAAGGCTAAAAATATGCGCCAATATGCCCTAACAATTATAAAATATGCATCGGTCCTTAGTTTTGTTGTTAAAATGTTGTTATGTCTAATGTCGAACCTTTTTACAATAACACTAAACCTTTCATTAAATCGCCTTACACTCTTATGCTTCTCTACAAATCTAATCTCACACAGTTTGGTTAATTTACAATTAATACTACTAATAACATCCGTGCGGACCGCACTTTCTTTAAAAATTTTTGTAGTGTCCTTTATCTTGCTTATACAATTTCTTACTTCAGTCAATGCCATTAAAATAGTTAATAACTTAATTAAGGTGATGACTTACAATATGAAAAAAATAGATACATAGGATACATATCCTTTATTCTTTTCTGTACTCCCGATACATTATGTCCTGCCATAGTGGGACAGCCATCATAACCTTGATCATAACACATACATTTACATCTAAATTCATATTGCTTCATGCTTCTAAAATTGTTTTAGAAATAAACTTTGCATCAAATTCTTCCAAAGGATAAAATCCAATATGTATATTCTTTATGTATGTTTTTATCTTTAAAAAATCGTATAGAAATGTATAATTGTGCAATACCACTTATGTCTGCCGTTTCTTCCGAAATTATGGAAAAACACGTGGCTTCATTAATTTTGTATGTAATAGTAGATCTTTAATTTACAGACATAGATTCCAACAACTCATTTTGTGTACGGTGAAAAATATTAGCTAATTTTTTTGTGGCATTTTCTAAACGATCTTTCAAAAACAATATGACCAGCATCAATCCTAAATTGTAATAACTTTATTAAACATTTATCGATTCTTTAGATTTGAGTTTCAAAAAACTAAATTGTTTTAATTATTGAATATACAATCCAATAATACTATAATTGTATATAACTTTTTTCTCAAAATTGGATTTCCTCATTTTATTTTAAAATATTTTATTACATTTGATTCTGTTTTTTCTTCTGTTAGTTTTTAATTTATTCAATAGATTGACTGTATTTTTTTAAAGTCATATTATATTATGTGTTTATTCGCTCAGTGATCATGTTTTTAATGTAATTAGTTTGAAATATTTGTCTAAATTTATCTTATATATTTATAATTTGTATTTTCGTAATTGTTGAGCTGGAATCTCCCAGCTCATAAATAATATAATGCTATTATTTATTATGTTTTTTTTTGTAACATAAAACTAATAAATTATAAATAATTTGAAAAAAAAGAAATTTGTATTGTTAGCAGCGTGTTTCCGTATTTTGTAATGGGTTATTTATAACTTTTATTTTTGACTTTTAATGCCTAATATTAAATTAATTATTATTAATATTATATTGTTTTATTTTAAATATTTTTCTTTTTCCGCAGTTTTATAGAGGCTATGAAATATCCGTAATTTTTTTATAATATACAAACATATTGACATTCTATGCCTCTAAGGTATTATGAAAAAAAATAAAAAATAGATTAATATTATTTAAAAAGAAATTCTGAGTATTTAAAATAACATCAGTCGTTATTTATATAATATTATTTGTATTCAATTGAGATAGGGTGACCATATATGCTACGGTTTAACTGGGATATTACCAATTTTGAACACACCTCACCGTTTTATTTCCGACGGGACGTGTAAAATGACCGGATTCTTAAAATTGATCCCGTTTTTTAATATGGTGTTGTTTTATGTATAAATATATATATATATATATATATATTATAATAAATAATTAAATAATACCGTGAAAGCTAGGCGATGACCACATAACTTTATTAACGGTCTTCTCTGTTTTTAAACTTGTATAGAAAACCAAATAGTAATTAAATTGCGGTAATAACAATATATTTTGTAGGTTGTTGCGGATACTTAGAGGTCTAAATAGTTTTATTTATTGATTGTGACATTGTACGTTACTATAGTAATTAATAACATTGTATACCTAATATTAAACGTATTTTTTTTTCTTGTGAGTGTCATATATGTATGCTACAAATTGCAATATTATTATTTTGTCTGTTAATTAAAAGTTTTCTAGTTGTATTCGTGAAATTTACATGGATAAAATTCTTCTGTTTAAAAATTGTTAACTTATTAAATTGTTAAGTTGTGATTTTG
This sequence comes from Slavum lentiscoides, assembly GCA_032441835.1. NCBI lineage: Eukaryota > Metazoa > Arthropoda > Insecta > Hemiptera > Aphididae > Slavum > Slavum lentiscoides. Next base: position 33,832,286 of record CM063706.1, on the reverse strand, counting down.
TTAAAATACGAATAGAATTAAAAAAACGAAATGTTCAACATTTTAACGCTTTCAAAAGTATTGGATTCTGAGTGACGCGAAGGACGTATTGGTCTTACATTTTTTTTTTTCATATAGCGCATGCGCTCTGATTTCGGTTCACATAGCGTTAATTCCCGGTAAAAATATTTAACTCATCGGTACTTTATTCGGCATGTTTCAGTAGTTGTCTTAAGCGAAAAGATAAACTAGTGAAAATAAATGCGAAATACTGTTACAATTATTAACCCATCCGATTTTTATAAAATTGAATTTATTCATTTATTTTTTGTGATCCTAAAAACAGTTTTATTTTTTTAAAATATTTTAGTACACTTCTGTATTATATTAATTACTTTAAATGTTTATATTCATTGAATATATTTTTTTTCGAGGTAATTCACATATAATTTTTCTTTTGAAAATTTTAACAGTTTTTAAGCAAAAAAAAAGAAAGTAGAATTCCATTGTCAAGCTCAATTGTTTAATACGTAATTCATTGTTCGTTTTTTCTAATAGATACCATAACGTAATATTGCGCAATTAATTTATTTCCCATCGTTTAAACGTTTCAATACGTTTAAATACGTTTGTTCGAATAAATAGTGAAGTATAATATTATGTAAAGCGTACGAACAAACTAAATTATTACACGCCTGGCCTACCGACAATCACCCAAGGAAGATGAGGAGACCGGTGTCTAAATGTTATGATCAAGGCTCGGAACTTTAGGCATTTGCATGTTCGTCGAGAGAGTGCATATTGTGTAATTCTGGTTTGATATAAATTCGTTTCATAATACCCACATTCCCAATACAAAAAATTTTGTCGCATAATTTTGCATATTTCGTTACTTTCAGGACAAACTGGCATATTTTGGGTTTAAGGGCATATGAATGCATATTAATTAAATAACAAATTCGTATCCAAATTGATTTTTTTATATTCCTTTAGGAAACAACTTGTGTATTATGTTAAAACATGGTTATTTTTGTTTTTAAATACGTATTGACAACGAGAAACTAGTAAACAAAATAGTCGTTATCTTCAGTGGCGTATTTTCCAGGTGTACTGGACCCCCCAGAACCAAAAAAAAAAAGATTATCCAAAGGTATTTTTTATTAAATACCTTATATCAATATATCCTGTTGGAATTTTCAAAAAAAAAAAATTTGGACCCCCAGAAAAAGTTGAAAATACGCCACTGGTTATCTTAGTAAGTAATTTCGTGCAATGCATTCGGAGCTTTGTTAAACTATTTATAGAATAATAATTTCCAGAACTCTACGATATTAAATTTATCTTTGTTGTAATCTTATTTTACAATTAAATACGTATAATATGTATGTATATTAAAATATGTATGTTGTGTTCGTCGTACGGCATAAATCGCAGTCTCTCGCCCGTCACAGTGCGCTCGTACGTTCTGTTCTTTGTACGCAAACCAAAACGCCTGAAAACAAGCAGTCTTTGTCTTGTCGTCTTAAACCTTCGATTTCGTAGTTTGGTGAAAATGTGTTTTTGGTCAATAATAAAATTTTGTTTTGCGAAAATAAGATTTGATCAAAGAAAAAAAAATCTAATACTTTAGCGTATTATCCGAATTTCTATTGCACATCATATTTTTTTTCTGTTTTTCAACGCATACGTATGCACATATTTCATTGTCTTTAGCACGTAAAGTTCCGAGCCCTGGTTACGATAAAAAAGTATATCGTCGTTTACGGTGTGGGCGTGGAAAATTGTTTAAAAAAAAAAAAAAATACGTTTTTGGAAGGCCGATAGAAAATTATGTGTCGCGTTATAAAAATAAACGGTCATGTTCGTTTGTAGTTTATATTATTATAGCGTTACCGTATAATAATCCGTTTGTTGCGCCTAATTGAAATCGCGTTGTCGTAATGACGTTTTCGTCGTTTGAAATGAAAATAAATATATTTCATGAAAATAAAGTTCATGTACGTTAATAGGGTGTGTGTGTGGGGGGGGAGGGTGTTTCTGAAACCGTCTATACTGCCATTGATTTATTTATTATTTTTTTTACCACGAAGCCATTATGGAATTGACAGTCTAAGTGAGCGTTAATAGTCGCAGAGACGCGTATAGTTTTTTCTATTATTTGATGTGCAGGCAGGCAGGGGAAAACGTATTTGTGAGTGAACGTCAGATAATGAGAATACGAAATAAGGAAATGACGAATCGCTATCTGAATTGTCCATTTTCATTGCGAAAATATGTGGTTTACAAGCGAATACCCGTATGGAAGTCGCTGTAATATCGAAATACCTAATATTACGCCGTTGATGGAAAAACGGGATAAGTAAATTGAAAAAATACAATTATTTTGTTCGCTCGAACGCACGCCGACGTGGTTGTTGATAACACAAATGTTCAATTTTTATTCCGTATACTCGTATTATATATACGTAGTGTTTTCGTATTATGTCTTTTCTTAAAAAGAGATTACGTGTACAAATAAAATAATTTAATTCACGTTCACCAATAATAATGTTTAAACGATAACGGAATATTTCGTCGAGCTGTCCGCGGAGTGGGTATTCGAACGTAATCATTAAGTACCTACGTATTTGTGTTTGAAACGTGTACTGATAGAGATGACTGAAAGTCGGTTGTGCCACAGACACGACAATATTCTTTTTTTTCCACAGTTAATAATTTTAACTATCGTATAAAAAAAACGAAATAAAAACGTATACGTTTTATCATTGACCTATAACGAAAGAAATACATTTTTTCCTCTGTAAAAACGAAAATATCGGATTGAAAATGTATTACTGTATACATTGTATTTGTTTGGAATAACGGTGTAGTGTATCGAAATGTTATTTTATTTAAACGATTATAAATGACTTGACTACGGTTTAATAAGAAGTTTTTATAGTTCGCCTTACTTATTTTTGATGATCGCGTGTATTTTATAATGGAAAAACGAAAAAAAAAAAATCCGTGAATGATTAGGGGAAAATCGTATAAATTTGAAAATAATTTAAGCGACGTTTGAAAAGACGAGCGAGTCACTGATGTTGTAATGTTACTGATTGTGTAAGCAAACGGTCTGATTGGAGTTTTGATTTCGGGTCGGACGAACGAGTTGTATTAGTAAAATATTTTTTTTTTATCATTCACGTGTTATTCGTTTTTTTTTTTTTTTTTATTAGGGTTACGCAAAACTTTTAGACTAATTGTGGGTGATAAAAAAAATTCACTAATAAATACACAACGGATATATAATTAAAATCCGCGTATTCTCCTGCGGCTACGGTTAGAACCCGAAACGGATAAGTTTGTAAAAAAAATATTCTTATGTTCAGAAATAAATAATGAATTTTAGCCTACTAATAATAATAATAGAAATGTATAACACACGCGCTTCGGCGAATATCAATACGAATTTTCACTAAATTATTTCATTCCGACTGTGACAAATTATAAGTGCTTTACACCGGCGTGCGATTGTCCAACTGTTTGATATTACTTGAATTGTTTATTTATATATAATTATATGTTGACCGTTCAAATATGACGAAATAAACAAATTGAAGTGTGTAGTGTTCGCATTCCGAACATAATTCATATAAAACCAATGTATCTGTAACCGCGACGTCGTATTATCGGTATGAAATCGAAAATTCATAATTTCTCGGTGTCGGAATATATTGAAAGAAAAACAAAATATATATATATATATATAATGTTTTTTTTTTGTATATTGTAAAATCTAAAATTCGCGGTTCAAATATTTTCGGTATGCGAGTCGCGGTGATTTTTGAGTTAAAGCTACTTGTTATGCGCGTCAAGTCCCTGCAGTGGCCACTAGACCCGTCATGTCGGACACGGAAAAATGTCCCTTTGTGATTTTTGGTAGCGCGCAAGAGAACACGGAAGAAATCGTTTTCCCTTTTTAGACGTGTGCATTACGTACGGTGTTTATTATTCGGCAATAATCGATAAATCAAAATCAGACGGTCGCGGAAAGGCAGAGAAAAAAATATTTTATACCGGGTATATATATATATATATATATATATATATATATATATTTACATACACGTCAATATTTTTTTGTTCGCATCATATTTATTCTTAAATCCAATTTTTAAGAATACGTGTTTTCATCATAGAATCTCTTGGTTTCGTCGATTTTCTGTATGTGGGACAGACATTTTACTTTTTCCCTCTCGCATTTTATTTTATCCGTGGGAATCATTGTTCTTAACGCGAAACAAAATAGTCGGCGTGATCCATGCGTAGACTACAACAACACTTTTCTGTCCCTGTTACATAAATACTTTTTTTTTCTCTGGTAAAAATGAAAGTACATATATGTATATATATATATTAAGTTTATATACATGAATAATGTATTATAAGTTATCCGACGTTAACGATTTTTATGGACACTGTTTTTATGAATAATCTTATGTTTAAATACCGTTTGTTGACGTATTGTTTAAAATAAGTAAATCATATCACGCGATTGAATTGTTTAAAACTTATGAGTTAGGAAAAAAAAAACAACTAAACATTTAAAAAAAAAAAAAAAATACCAGATTATAATCTATTTAAAAAGGAATTAATTAATCTTTTTCTATACTCACTAAAAGTTCTAAAATTATAGAATACGAGTGATTTAGGCTAGAAATATGCTTTTGCATAAAACTTTTAAATATGAATTTATTTTTCTTAGTAAAATACCAAAATTGTTATTTATTTTATTAAAAAATCACCAAACTGCTAAGAATAGATTTATATTAATATTTATCTATATAGAGAATTTATTTATATTAACAATTAACATCGTTAGGTAAAGGATAAATATTTAACCAATATTATACTACACACGGTTTGTGTATATAACATTTCTTAATTTTTTTAATTATTTAAATATAATCTTAAATATTGATTTATCCAAAACGACATAAAAAAAAATATATATATATATTTGTACAATGTTGATGTGATTTGTTTTCGGTTATTAAATTTTTTTATTATTGTTTTTTTTTAAGGGTAATAAGTGGGGGCTGGATAAGTCTAAAGCCAAACTATTCAGGAGTTTTCAAATATTTTTTTTATAGATATAAAATCGAGCACACTGTTGTAAGTGTTCCGTGTTGTTTTGAGTAGGTACCTGAGTAGAAAAAAAAAGGTGGCGTGCTACGGGTTGTTAGTATTTGTACTATTATTCGAAAATTGAAAGAGATGGTAAATCGTTGGATTCGAAAACTGATTCTCAGTGAAATTCTATATTATATTTTGTGGTTTTCCGAAATTCAAACTTCAAACACATTTCCGATTTCGTTTCTGTAGAAATCTATAAAACTATTGACATTTCTCTTCTAGAGAACAACACACCCGGTTTATCGAACACAAATTTCGAACTGCTGTATACTTCCATTATTATAAACATTTTTCACCTTAAGTTCGTCTGTAATATACTCGTATCTGTAAGGTGTATTTTACTTTTGAAAAACGCCTTCGTTGTTCTATAGAAGACGCGCTAGGGAATTCGATTATTTTTCCGAAATATAATCAGACACATTAAAATGTCGTAATTTTGTCACGTCGAAAAGATTAAATGAGAATTTACGCTGTAACTCTTCCCTTTAGGTGTTCCAATGTAAGTTAATGAGTAGTAGGTGTATTTAAAAAGTTACGCGTACCAATAGTAATAATTTAAAAAAAAATGTATTAAGTGTTTTATAATATGTATTTATAAATTTGCGGACATTTTGAAAAAGCGTGCACAACCCCGCCAAGACAATTTATTGATAAAATGGAAAAAAAAAATTCCAAAGATAGTACCGAATAGATACGATTTGCTTGTGTAAAATATCGTGTCAAAAGATCAACAGAACATTGCTTTCACACGAGAAAGTGTCCGCGCCATAAAAGTTTTGCGATTCCCTGCCACAGTACAAAGTGTCAGCGATTTTTTTATTTTTCTACGTCCGTCAACCGTGGGATGATCGTAGCAGGCTTCTGACGTCTCACCACGTCGAGTTTCTGAAAATATTTGTCAGATTAGCGGAATATTGGGCATATACTAGTGTTGAATTCTCACCGCAAATAAATACGGAGGCTGCAGGTTTCCTATGCTGCGAATAAATCGCAATTAACGAACGACATCGGGCGATGGGAAGCTGTTGAGTTGTTATAAAATTGTAAATATTTAACGTAAAAAATGATTCGAACATTTTCAACGATTAACGCGAAAACAAATAATTGCGAATCGCGGGATATTTGTGTAGTCATTTCGTATGTCGTCCAGCCTAATTTAATATGTTCGGGAGCGTTTTATGCACTGCAGGTCCCAAGGCGTTTACTAACAATGTCGATGTGAAGATTTTTCGTTTCTTTTCTTGCATTTTTCGTCGCTGCAAATGTGAATGTTACGTCAAAGACGAGTTTAATATAAAATAGGATCTCCGTTTTTTTTTTCGGGGGGCATTCCCTCTTGTTCCATTAACGATGTCGTTTGTATGCGAATGCGAGCTGCTCGTGAAAAATTTAACACAGTCAGTTATATGGCTTAGTAACACGACGGGATACTACTGCTGGTAATATATTCCGAGGGAATAAAAAAAAAAAACGGGGAAAAAATCGTTTTTTTTTCTTTCTCGTCGTTCTCTTGCTACTTATTTGTTAACTTTCTCATTTTGCCCAACATCAGTAACTTACCCGTATAGCGTAGAGTTTCACGATCTACTGAACTCGGTTCGACAGTTGAAATGGTCTTACATATATGTGTTACTACAAACAGGACAATTTCAGATTCCAATCTTGTGTGCCGAACTACAATGTCTTACAACGGTTGTTTCGCACGGTTTTAGTCGTTTAATTATTTATGTTAATAGTAACGAAAATCAATAGTATATTTATAGTATCAATGGTATAATTATCTATTTGTTTAAAGCATTATTATATTTACATTATACTGAAGATCCTCTGTGTACGTGTAATTAAAACATACTTTTTTCTTCTAATTATTTAAAACCATGGTACGTAAAGTTTTATTCACCAACAACAGCAACAACAACAATAATTATCATAATATAATATATTATATATATTACGATTTTAATTTTAATGACCTACACAAATCCTAAAAAAAAAAAAAAGTATTATCTACAATAATATAATAATATTTATTATTGTATTATAACGGGTGCGGCATAAGTTACTGTCTTTTTGAAAATGACATAACTCAATGAAAAATAAACAAAATATCAATTTTTTTTTTTACTTTACATTCACAAGGATCACCGATTTTGTGGTGAAAATCATATTATAGTATTATTGTGATTAAAATATTTTATCTTCTTAGGATTTTTGTAGTCTTTAAAATTAATAATGTATTTTGTTGTGCAAAATGAATTATTGATATATTTTATTCATATTGATTACATATCCGTTTAGAAAAGCGAGATTAACTACTTTTGAAATTATAAATTAGTCACAGATGGTACTCCAAATTTTTTTTAATTTTTCGAATTTTTTTTTTTCTTAGTTATCGTGAAATTAATGATTAAACCATTGCATATGACGAAGTTATAGTGTATAAGTTTATTTGAATGATTTTGTTAAATATTTGATAAAACAATTAGGTGCAATTTTTAAATAAAAAATTCATCTTTATAGCGTAATATTATTTGAGAAAATATTGATAATTTTTAATTAAATTAATAAAGAATTTTGAACTATTTTTGTGTTTAATAGAAATGGAAATTTTGTTAGTGAATACTTTTATAACTCAGTACGGTTTAACACGCCTAATAATAATAATTATAATTGTAGAATTTTCAATTTAGTTTGTTATATTTAATTCGTATTTAAACTTTACGTTAAATATTTAAAAATATTCTTGACAAAAGTTATTTTTCTTATGATGAATTTTGCACCATGTTTTGCTTTTAAATGATTTTTTAAATGTGATAATTTATCATTGCTTTCAAATTAATATTTCCATCGAAGTAATTCTATCAACTCGACATTTATTTTTGTCACTCATTTGTGACTTCTACTGCTTTTATAAATTATTTAACCATTAAACATTTATTATATACAATGATTTAAAAAAAATAATAATAATAAATTTTAAACTCGTATTTTATATTGTATATTATTATTTTATAAAGTGTTAATATTTCTTGATACTAAACTTTTCAAAATGAAACATAATGTACGCCTGATTATTAATTATTTGTTTTTAAAAACTAAACTTTCCATTTTGTAATAACGGTTGGTAAAATTTATATTCAATTCAGTATAAATTAATAATACGTTTTATTTTGAATTTCCGAGATTTTTTGGATATTATTTGATGAAAATGATTCGATTACTGACAGTGTTAGATTATTAGTGTACCTACGGTCGTAGAGTTTTATTACTGAGATTGAAATTCACCGAAAAAGATACGAGTTGGTCGTGAGTGGAGAAAGAGGTAAGGGTACTTCTAACTCACCGTATTTCGTATTACTGTAGCGAATTTATGTTCTACGTTGGTATTAAATATGCATGTGAGGATGTAACATTTTAAGAATATTATAAAATTTATCTTAAATTGTATTTATAGCCAAATAAAAGCAGTTAAGTACGTTTTGAGTGCTTCATAATTTCATATGAAATATGCTACCAAGTATGAAATCTTTACGCGTTAGCATAAAATCGTCCTTTTCTGATACTGCTGTGTATTAGTGACAGATTAAAAACCAGTGATCACAGGAGGATTTAAGTTCGTTTAACTTTAATACTGGTCAATTATTTTGACATTATTTTAAAGACTTACAAATATTTATTGCAAGGAAACGTGTAAACGCATAATAAAATACATACGTTAAAATTTACAAATTATAGTGTAACATTAATACACGTTCTTTAATCAATAATCGACTCAAATTTCTAACGAAAATAATAAACGTACGTTGTGATGAAATGTAAATATAATTGCACTGTACCTAAGTATGTATAAGAATAAAAAAAATGATTTTAAGTGACAAAAAGCGGAACCTTGCAATAATTTAAAAATTGACATATTACACCCCAGTACCTTTAATTTTGTGAATTTTCTAAACTGATTTCATATAATAATTACCAGGAATGAAATCGTTTTTATAAAATTCATGAAATATTTTTATGAAATTAAAATATTAACTGTGGAGAATGGATTATAAAAAAATGTCTGGTACAGTGTAATGCGAACGATATAAACACTTTACTATAAATAAAATTCCCATCAACCGTTTAATTGATTCAATTGTTCGATTGATTCACCCGTTTTATTGTGTTTGTTTCAGGTGAGTCGAAAGCGACTATCGAAAATGTCAGGGAAAAAAATTCATGCGCACCGATACGCAACGAATACACGAGTTATACGAGTCGATATGAAATTTGGTGTTCAAGGAGATTGTGTTACGTTTACGTCAATAGCGATATGTTTGTGACATGAATCCATTCGTTTAGATTTTAGACATCGATACTATGCGGCGCAACCAAGAAGGAGGTTACATCTTCCCTCGTGCCTGCCGAGCAAATTACAAATTTAGGGAATATTCTGTAAAAACGGCTTCGTTCAAGAATCGAATTTAATCTTTAATGTACCGATACGCAGTAACCTTTCCGCGATAAGTTTTTATAAAATGCTTAAAAAAAAAAAATCATTTGTCATCGTCGTATTGCAGATTTCATAGGTAAATAATATTGTTGTGTCAAAACCGCGAGTAAATCGAGTCTAGTTAAACGTATGCTATATTCAGTGGCGTATTTAGATTTTTTTTTTTTTTTTTTGGGGGGTGTGGGCAGGGCACTGAGTTATAATATCATCGTTGAGTGATTTCTGAATTCTAATCCAAGACTAAACCTTCAAATTAGAAAAAATAATAAATTCTGAACCTATTAAAAACAATTATTAGACATTATTAGTATAAATTTCGGCGGTATTTTTCTTGCATTGTCGTGTAAAAACGGTAAAAACGTTGTTTTATAATAAAAATATAATATCCCACGTTGCATAGAAATATATGGAATTTTTTTTTAAATTTCGGTGGAGGGGAGCTGGAGCCATCTATAAATACGCCCCTGGACATAATATAAAATGGCCGAGTATTAAAAATAATGTTCAAAAGTAATTCGCTTTTAGTATTCGGTATTATTTTCGCAAAAATTATTATTTTTATTTTGATAATCAATGACCATATTTTGGTATCGAGGAATTCGTTTTAAAGTTCATGTTAAAACGATTTTAAAAAGCTCATTGTTTAGAAAAACTTCGTTTTAAAACGTAACGAAGAAAGTTTTCAAAATATATAATATATACATATACAAATACGTGAACACATACATTAAATTACTTTTAACATTTTCCGTCGTGTCATAGTCGTGTTTTAAAATGAAAACTTTTTTTTTAATATAATATTTTATAAAAACCGTGAATATAAACGTTATTTAGGTTTTCAAATATTTTATAAGTTCTTGTCATGCCTTTGTTTTTATTTTATTTTTTTTGTTTTTTTCCCGCTTTTTATTTAAAAATATCGATTTGATCGTGGCTTCCATTTCTTGTTTTCCTTGTTTAATTTTTTTTGTTTTCTCGGAACGCGTGAAAAATAATCTATATATTTTGTTATACACACCTGCTGATGCAAGAGAAGTTCTTGGCATTTCAGCTGTTTTCGATTATAGACTGACCGCATGACATCTCTATTAGAATACCGCGGTTTTTTTTAAACCGTTCTGTAGCTTAACGCTTATAATATGTCGTATGAGATAAAAAAATCTATAGTTCCTAAAACGTGACATTCATAAAAAAAAAACGGTTTTTCTAAAACTCGGTTTTCTAAAAATTGACATTCTGAAACATGTGTCCAAATCGAACGTTTATATATTTATTTATTCAGATGTATAATTTTTTTTCACACTCATGGAATTCGTTAAGTCTACGCGACGTGGCAAAATTTAGGAGTGAAATAGTTGCAAAAGTGAAATATATAAAAAGAAGTTTTATGTATATTTTTTGAAATTAACTTGATTAAATATTCATTGTCAATAGTTAATTTTCAAAATCTTTACCGTTAAATTAAAACGTCTGTGACGGACAATTTTCAATAGTATGTTATATTTTAATCACAATTTAAACACGTATTTTTATATTTTTATGCTGAGTAATTAATAGTATGTATTTAATACTTATAATATACTTTTAAATAAAAATGATATGTTTTTACTTTAAAATTAAAAAAATAAAATCAAATGCTTTAAAGTTAAACTCTAAATTAGTATGTAATTTAATTTATTCGTATATTATGCCAGTAAACCATCTCAGTTTTATAGTCAGTTACTTATTTTGACAGTTTTATTTGAAACGATTAATAGATTATTCGTTAGTCTTCATTACATTGAACGTAGTTTAGAATTATTTCATAATTATTATTATCATTTTTTTTGATTGAGAAAGTTCGTTGTTAAAACGACGGTACATACGAACACACATCAAATTCATATTTTATTATTTATGATATTATATATTTTTAATATAACTAATGTATTTATCTATATATCATGTATTTATTCATTATATATTTTACTTCTTAATACAATTTATTAAAAAAACAATTATGTGTTGACGATGACGAGTATCGGAAGAAATGTCCATTGTGTGTCATCTTATCTTTGATTCTAGCTAATTTCCAATATGTTTTAGAGTTCAATTTTAAGTTGGTTTTCATTTATTGAGCTTATATATTTGTCTTGAACTAGCCTTCGAGGTATTTTAGATTGAAAACAATTTTCAATCACTTTTGTCTACCTAAACCATTGCTGAATAAAAGTTTACTCTTTGTAAAATGTTTTCACTTGGAAATACGTTTAAAAGTTTAGCCAAGTGAAAGACTTACAAGACGTCTTATTGGTAGGAATAGACAATTTTTTATCTGGTTGTACAACAAACTGAAGTTTCTCGATACAACTTTATTGAATGTTAATAAAGTTCAAACAATAAACTAAACAAACCCCACGGTAGCTGATACTATTAATAATTATTTATCTAAATTATATAGTTATAAAATATAATATTTATAATTATGAATATTAACATGTTAATATGTATTCATTCTGAGAGTGTTTTAAACGTTAGTTAAAAATTAAACGTGTATAGTTAAAAAATGTGTATACGTATAAAATGATATTGTTACGTTCATTTTGTTATAATTAAAAGCTAAATAAAAATTTAGAATTATATATTACAAATGTATAATGACATTGAAATGATATTAAAATGCCTCTGAAATTATTATTTAAATAGCTGTCATAAAGTAGGTATAATTATTTATTTTTGTTTGCTTACAAATATTTATATTTCTATATTTCTATTCATATATACATTTTTTATGAACTTCAATAGTCGAAACTTTTCAAATCAAAGAAGTTGTTGATTTATGATAGTTTGGACATCTGACGCATAAACATTATTTGCGCGCGATGTATGTATATTAAAATACAACAATAATTTTAAATTTACAATATATACAGGATTATTATTCGATTGTAATTTTTTTTTCAACATATTGGCCACCATGTATAAATGACAAAGACATGCATTTTCATACGTTTAATTTTTATATTATAAGTAATTTGTTAATTTAAAAAGTTAATCTAGTCATTTAAGTGCAAGAATAAGGATAAAAAAATATTTGGTTTAGTAACTGGTAATAGTAAACGAAAAATGTGCTTAGTTATATGTACGAATATATATAATTATAAAATTAATTTTTTTTCTCACAAAAATCTGTTTACATTTTGAAACAATATGCGAACACGAATATGTATTATTAGGAATTTTGACCAACGAAATAAATTGAATTCATCTTACAGTCGTTCAAAATCGAGTGAAGGAATCGCACCAACGTATATATATATATATGTATGTATTAGGTATTACGATAGAGCGATTAGATTTGTGTCCATAGGGTAACATTTGGAGTTTGGAAGCTATTACTAAAACTAAGGATTTTGTTTGGACATGGTCAACTCTGGCCTCTGCTATTGTCCAATAAAGTATACGTACCCCGATCATCAGTTAGTTCTGCATGATTGAATCGAGTGTCATTGTATTCAGTAGTCCATAAAAATACTATCAGAAAAAGTCCATTTGTAAATACGTGAAAAACAAAATAAAAAGTTGTTAGTTCATTTGCAGGGAAAAGTTTTAGATGCAATTATACATTTTTGTAACTCGGCAGAACATAATATACGTTCTACTTTCAGACACGTGACATTTACCTATTTATCGAGTGAGTGTTTTATATTGTTCGCAAGAAAAATATATTGAACGAAAAAACGTTGTAATATATTTTCAGTGGCGTTCTTATTTTGATGACATTTTTAAACAATAATTGTATTAAATAAATAAAAAAAAAAGTGTAAAATTTAAGTAGTGTAAGAAAAACAAAATGGAATATCTGAAAATGCCAAAAGATTATTATGATGTATGAGTGATTGTATTGACAATATTTTAATACGAGTAAATTTTAAATTGCACGTTTGAGTATTATAAAAAATAAAAAAAAAAAAATGTGTTATCGAAAGAAATAAGAACAAAATACAGTTTCGAAATGAGAACATTATTTGTTAATTTCGGAAATAAAATATTTTAATATCAATAAGTTTTTACGATTTTAAATACGACTTTTATAATAGTCAAAACGATTTTATAGCACGCACGCTCGTAAATTTTTTTTCATATACTATTTAAGTGGTGATAGAAATGTTACGGCAACAAAGATCTGTTATAAGTTCATATTTTGAATTTAAGCTTCTTCGATAATGGAACAAAACGATGTGTATCTTACGATAACTACACCCATGTGACGTTCATCCGCCTGATGTTGAGTTCACGTGGTACACAGTGCCAAGAAAATATGCACTAGACGTAATCTATATAGGAGTTTCGATAAAAAGCAATGGCTGTTAGTCCATCGATTGCGATGTACCGTTAACACGCGATTATCTAACATCTAAAGACGACATTAAATAACCAACGTGCGCTCTGTAAATGTTTAAATATTATGTATTGTCTATCTATAGTAGTACCTACTTATAGTTTTTGCGTGTTATTCCGTAGTCTGGCCACGTCGAAGTCTTGTCGCTTATCCGAGTTGTACGGCGAGTATAGATTATACGCGTATACACTCAGTGAGATGCTGAAAATGGCAGATTTCTACCGATTTACATTTACATTTCCAAGACACTAAACTTTATAAACTTGAATCATCCGACGCCTTCGCTGTCGATAAACTTCATTTCCCGGTGTAACACCCGGTGTTTCGCCCTGGTGCATAACGCAAAAGCTATATACATATTATATAAATACAACCGAAAACGTTTTTAAAACGGATCGCGCCACGACTAATCTTTTATCGCGAAATTAAAAGTAATTTTTTCAGTTTGAAAAGTTGTCCGAGAGTTTTCGCGGCATTGCATGACTACGTCGGAACTATTTTATTTAGTGAGCGTGAGTGATGTGCGCGAATACAGGATCGTTCGAGGGAATAATTCCGCTACGTCATGCTGAAATAATGATATTTACAATATTTAAACGACAAATCAGTTGTTGAATCGGAAACGCGATTGTTTAAGACACACACACACACACACACACACGTACACAGGGGCGCAATTTCACTGAAAAACTGGGGTGCTGAAGCCCCTCGATTTTTTATGTTATTCTATAGAGTTATCGATATCTGCAACCCTTCAATGACCATTAAACAATTACATATTTAAGTAATGGCTATGATGATTCGTAAAGTATATTATTATTTAATTACAGTAATTACAAGTGTTATACGTAACATATGAATTATTAAACCATAACCAACTTCAATTTTAAATTTAAATTTGAGTTTACACTTTATTACTTATTATAATAACAACGTCCTGCTTTCATTTTGAGCAAAAATATTTATTACTTCGTTTATATCAATTTGATTGGTCTTTTTCAATAACGATGATAATCTGTGATAAAACTAAAATAGTACTTTGAATGTTGTCACACTGCGATGTTTTCGCCGAACAGTCGGAACGATTTTATCGCCAGTCGCCACACTAATCAAATCGATATATTTTATCAATAACATATTATTATATTATAAATGTATAAAATCATCTGAATTTAAATTGTTTTCTTTGATTTTTTTTGACCAGTCTGTAAGACAACATATTTTTAGTCATCACACGATTATTCATTTAAATAATATCATAGAACAAAACTGTTGTTATGTATATATTGTGTATACATAATAACTACTAAAACTTAAATAAATACGAAAAAATTGGGGTGCTAATTTCAAGACTGAGGGTGCTAAGCACACCCAAGCCCCCCCAAATTGCGCCTATGCACGTACATACGCCGCTAGTTTTTATCGAGGATTTAAATTGTTTGAAAATATCACATTCCTCATATGATTTAGCAGGAGGAAGTTTCAATTAATGTTCAATTAGAGATTGATTTACGATTTTTTTTAGTAAAATTTAAACGAAATATATATATTTTATAAATTCGCTGTGATTTTCGTTTATTTACAATTGATAAAGTTCTAATTTTTAACGCGTATCCGATTTTTTTCAAATTAAATAAAAAATATCATAATAAGTAATGACCATATCGGGTTTACGCAATTTGTTTTTTTTTTTTACGCTGATTATTACATTATAAATTATTTTTTAAAACGTTTTCAATTCAGTGAGTTTTTAACATTTTCTTTGATTTTTATGGGTTTTGATTTTTTTTTTTTTGATATTGTATTTTA
The DNA here is from genome assembly GCA_032441835.1 of Slavum lentiscoides. Taxonomy (NCBI): domain Eukaryota; kingdom Metazoa; phylum Arthropoda; class Insecta; order Hemiptera; family Aphididae; genus Slavum; species Slavum lentiscoides. Next base: position 33,816,447 of record CM063706.1, on the reverse strand, counting down.
TTTGTAAACACATTTAAACAAACGTTTCATTTTCAATATTTCAATTTTTAAATATTTCCAAAATGTCGGTCGTCGAGGTTACGTTATACAGCTATGACGCTATTTGTAGTTATAAAGGTACGCTTTTGTTAAATGCAAATGTATTTTTGTTATTTAGAAACATAAAAATAAAATAAAAATTGATGTATTATTTAAAAATCAAAATAAAATTACAAAGGAGTACACAACAAATTATTAATGATTAAAATAATCATTCATGGTTATCGAGTCGTATTCACATACGTATAGAATATAAATATATTCATATATTAGTGTTTTTACAATAAATTATCATTATTCACTCACTAATGAACATAGGTAACGAAATGAAAAGTGTGATAGTCAAATTTCGATTTTAATGTTTACCCAAGTCATGTTGTAATTTGTATACATCATTTAAGGTGTATATTTAAAAGAGAAAACAAACGTTTATCAAAGTTTGTTTTAAAGTTCTATCGCATTGTTTGTGATTTGCATTCTCTTCTATCTACGTACATAATAATAATTTATTTCGTACACGCATGCGGAATACCTTAAATACGAATAAAACAGTTCTATTTGTTATGGTAATCGATAGATGTTTGAACGTTCTAAAATCATTTTGAAATGAATGAAGATAGTACCTACTTACTTTATTCCCTTGAGAAACTCAATTAATCTCATTGTGTCAGGCAATTTATTCTTGAAATATCATACGCTTGTATTTACGTATCAGAAATTGATTAAATCTAAATTGTACGACCCAAATTCTCTGCGTGGGTTATTATTTAATTAAAAAAAACATGTATTACATTTATATATATATATGTATGTATTAAATATGAGATATTTTTTAGAACTGTGAAATCTGTTTGTTTGCAAATTCAATTGTTCTTCATTCAGTTGTTTGTAAAATATTTATTTTAATATATTTAGAGTATTTAATTTATAAATATGTTTGTTTAAAGAATATACAAATTAATAAACGTATACAAATTGAATTTATGTAAAAATTATTAATATATTTTTATACATGGATATCATCTTATACATTTTATATATTAATATTCTAAAATCTACAATATACGATTGATTTGCTTTAATCTTAATTAAAATAGAATATTAATAATAATTTTTTTAATACTCTTGGTTTTTTTTTTACACATAAATCATAATTTTTTTTTCATGGCAAGTATGTATGTGTAAATAAAAATCAACTAGATATGACAAATTATAAATGGAATTCATTTTGTATTTAATTTAACATAACAATGTATTTTATGTTTCTGATATTGCCACTAAAAACAAAAATAAAAAAAATAAATATTTGAAACATATCATGTAGATACTCTGATGTTTTCTTACACACTTTATGGCTTAAAAATAAAACCATTAAAATCGTGTTTGCTTAACTAATATTTTGAGTTTGACGTGGAAATGTAAACATAACATATTTGCCGGAATAAAAATAAATTCGATACTTATTCAAGTGTTATGAGGAATTATGCTATATTGTGTGTTGTTCTTTCCCATTTACATTTTGTGGCGGAATTGACAAAAAAGTAAATTGAGCTTATAATTATGCAATTTTGTACACGATTTGAACTTAACAACAGTTCTTTCTTATTGTTTGAAGACTAATTTTTGAATTTATACTCGTTTCCAGAGATATTTCAGGTCAATTTCGCATAAATTTAAGTATATAGGAAATGTATTAGAATCAATTTATCACGCGTATTTATTATAATATAAATTTCTGTTTGTCACGCGTGCTACTCGTACACCTGAATTTAGTGTATTAATTGTTTTATATTAATGAACCAAATAAACATGGACCGGTGGCTATAAAGGTAGAGTTCGAATGGATAATGGGTACTCGTTTTAATTAAATTTTATCGTATTGATTATCGATTGAATTTAAATTAATACGTATTTCATTTGAATATATTATTGTTACAATAATTTCATTTAGTCTTGAGTTCGAAAATGAATGCGATGCTCAGTCGTGTCTTTATGATATGGACTACAGTTTACTTTCATCATGTAGATTGTAATTGAAAAAAACTGAAAAATTGCAATAGAATATTATGTCTTAAATATAATGAAAAAAAAACTTAATATCTAATGTATAAAATCACGTTATTGTGTTTGATGTTCTAGGTTATATCCCGTAGAATATTTAATTTAATTTTTTTTTAATTCATGCATTTATAATTAATATTTATTAGTGTGTATAAATAATATGTTGAAATATTATATTGTAAACGCGTCCTCGTATAATTTTTACTTGATTTGTATATTTACGAATAAAACTTAATTCAACTAACTAATAATAAAAGTAGTGTCGTAAATATGTCCATTTTGGAAAAATCTAACGAAAATTGTGCTAATTTATTTTATACAATGAAAAAGATTTTGTTTTTGCATGTTTATTCATATTATAAAATACACAAATTTTTCAGTGTATTATTATATTTAATTTATTAATTATTTTATTAATAACAAAATATATTGTTTAGGTGTTTTAACAATATTAATTAACGATTATTATCCTTTATTGCATAAATTGTTTGTAATATCTACAGAATTCTGAATTAAAATTAAATATTGGACGTGCATAAAGTGAGAAAATATCAATGAATAACAATAATTGTTTATTATTAAAAAAAATGTAAAGTGTTAACCCATATATTATAACATAATATAATATGTATAATTAGAATTTGTTAATAAATATGTATAACTATTAAGTGTGTCCTAAAAAGCGTTCGGAACTGAATGAAAATCAAAAACTGAAAGTGTTTACTAATAATAAAATAAACCGAATATTGTGTACAATGCACATTCTTTTGAATATTGTATGTTCAATTTCCTGAAAATAATTCCATGGCTTTTCTCAATGGCCTTACAACTGTTACGCATGGAAGGTAAAATGGACATCCAGTGTTAAGTCGTGCGGGGCATAAATGCGTTTCCGTCAAAACGCACAAGAGAAGTAATTTCCCTTTGGACGACTGAAGTGTATACGTTCACTGTAAAATGTTTTTATTGAGCCGGGATCGCATTGAATAGATGACGATGAAAAAAATCGTTGACCATTACAAGATGCGTAGGTATGGTCATAGACCGCAGGAGAAAGATCTCTTCGCGTTATGACTAGAACGCTGAAGGATTTTAGTGGAATAAACTTTAGCAGCTGTGCAAAACGGATACACTAAAAATAATGTTGATTATAATCTTCGTAAAATATATGTTGAGAAAAGTAGGGGAAATTTCCAGAAAAATAATATTTTGGGCTAAAATAAACTTGTTATTATGAACTGTAATTATAGTAGGTAAATTGTGTATTATATGTATATTATTAGCTTAACGAAAAAGAACTAAAAGAGAATTAAGCATATTTCGCATCAGTATTTTGTTTCTCTAAACATTTAGTAGTAATTAATTGGACCCACTTTTTAATGGACCTCAATATTAATGGACATAAGTTGCTATAGAACAAACAATATTAATAAGTTAATATAATAAGAATAACTACAAAATTATACTCTTAGTTAATAACGATTTTTATATAGATAATTAAAATATATAAATACGTATAGATTCGGAGTTTCTGTGTAATGGTTTATAGGTATATAACAAAAACTAACCCTATTTATGAATTAAATACCTCAAAACTTATAATTGCTATAAATAGTCCAAAATTAAAATAAAATTGTTGAACATTTTTTTTCCTTAATATATAATATAACGTTACTTATTCGATGAATATTTCAAGTTTTCATACCAATTAGTTTAAAAATGACGAAGAAATAACGATAATCGATTTCGACAAAATACGCGTTTTTACTGTTTTTATGTTATTTTTCGGTAGTTTTTTCAGTGATATTTTTAAGCGCTTTTGAGAAAATCGAAAAATTACCTCTCTAAAATATCGACTAGACGCAATTTTCTACCGGAAACAAAATGTGACTGTAAAGCTCGGAACACTCCTTCAGGTAGAATTTTCGGTACAGACAAAAAAAATAACAAATCATTGTAAAATTAATATGTTCCCCGTTCCGCACAGAATCTAAAATATATAATAAATTTGGATATACATATATAAAAATATATGTACATTATACATGTACATATATGTAAAAACTTTGTTTTTATTTTTACTGTTTTATTAAAATATATAACGTGACACCTTTTATATAATATAACAGTTGACTTTTAATACCCTAAAAACGATACATTACGCGAAAATTAAAATAAAGCATACGAATAAATGTAAAAAGAATTTTAAAATAATAATAATACGCCCCTAACTTTTTGATGTGCAAACGTCTTCGAAATTAACCGTAATATTTCTATGGACATTTATTAGAGCTATTTAGTCTTTCTTGTTTTAATGCTTTTTATTTCCGAAAAAATTCGTTCGATGTAGCTCCTGTAGACACCGTCATTGCAATTAGAACTTTTAATAAAAAATAAATCTTTAGAAAAAGTTTGCGATCACAATAATTTAATGATTTTACAGCTCCACCCGGACGATCGATACCTGTGCACGCAATCCCTTTTCTTTTCCATAAATTCCATTGAGATCAGTGGCGGCTATCCTATACATATGAAGTGTTGCTTCAGTAACACCTATAAAATATGTTGGGTGGATGGATGGTAGATTCCGGGTGGTCAACGTAAATGATTATGAAGAAATTATATTATTACTCGACTTATTAGTGAAATTCATACGAAATGCGAAGGCATGTAAAAAAAAACTTCACAGAACAAAGTATACAGTATATTGGTCAAGTATTTATAATTTAAAACATTTTAATATGCATTTTTATTTTTGTAATAAAAATATATTTTTTCTTTCAAAATGTCTTATTTATTTTAACAAGTGCAATATAATACGATGCAGGGCACAACATATTAATGCGTCATTGCTAGAAATATCGCTTATGTTGTTTAATATGCTGTTAATCCGTTTTATATTTAATTATCGTATGTAATACATTTAAAATAAATGAATATTTTTAAAACCCGGAAAAAGTATCGATATCGTTACTATATTGTGTGTAATTACCTATAAAGTAATTTTTTTTTTATATCTAATTCAAAATTTAAGAATTTAAAATTTGGGTCTGTAGAAAATATTGACAAAAAAAAACCGTATATACGAGTAGACGGTTATCATAGTTGACTTTTGGCTAGTAAAAAAAAAAAGAGACGTATAATGGTGAGGACAGAGTGCTCGTCACAGTCGTCAATTTTGTAAAGGACATGAATTTTATTTAGATATGGCCGACAAAAATTAACCACTGTACAGATCTGGGAGGGTGGGTGGTCCTTTGAAAACGTCTTCAGCAACACCACTTTTTCCCTAGGATAGCCGCCATTGATTCAGAGATAATAGTAAATAAACGTTTAAAAGAAAAATCTAAATAAACCAAAATCTGGTTCTGTCATTGGAGGTATCACACGTATTTTCGATATTAACTAATACCAAAGAGGACCGAATCGGCGTATGTATTGAACATTTTGTTTTCAAAGTCGAGTAATAAAAATCATCATAAAAAGGAATGGCAATAGAAAAACGAAAATAATCTTCGGGAATTTCGGCTTTTCACATTAATTGTATTTTAAAATGTTATTTTCTTTGTTTTTTACTGTAATAAAACAAACTGTTTTAAATATAGCGTAGAACACTGATGAAATAGTCGACCCGTTTTTCGCCTGCTAATCGCGCTTTCTAAACGTGACGCAGCGCACAATAGCTGCGTATCCGATTCCAAACCGTACAAGTGAAAGTCGAGACTTAAGCGTTCGAAAACATCATTGTACTCGAGATATCGGATCGCTAAAATTCATTTGAATGCGGAAGATATGTAGATATTTATTTTACGTTTAGTGGAATTTATTAACTGTCATTATAGCCCGTTTAAAAACAAAAGGGTTCGAACTCTAATACGTTTTTCGGACGAAAAAGTTTTTCCTATAAATTATTAACGGATGAATCGGACGGCATAAATTAATTACGAAACAACATGAACGGGGCGGAAAAGGGTTTTTTACTGATCTCACAAGAACTTCCGACAAAGAACTTTTCAACCTTATATTATAAAATCATATTGTTTTATTTTTAAAAGCACTTGGTCCGCGGGTGGGGTTGAATAGCGCGGACGAAAAAGCGACCGATGAAGAAAAACTCAAACTTTTTTTTTCGAGTACCTTTCACGGACCATTTAATTTAATAACATCGAGACTACTCTTTTTTCTCTCTCTCTCTCTCTTCTTCCGTCTTCGTTCGTACAATGCGGCGTTGTATTTACGACTCTGTTGAACATCTTCCACTTGTTTACGTATCTCGTCTTTGGGTTACTGTAAATAGGGGGAAAAAAAATATAAATACTTTTATTTTACTTGCCAAATTCCCTGGTGACATGACAGTACAATATATGCGTATATTATACGTACACGCGTACATAAAATAATTTACATAATATACAATGCTTGTGTTGCAGGACATGTTTTTCTTGAATGCTCTTTGATTAAAAAAAAAATCATTTGTTTTCTCGTGAACGCAGCACTTGTGTCTACTTGATCCGTGCAATATATTTCTTATTAGCTTACCGTACTTCCTATGCGTTTTTGGGGGAGCTCTATTAAATAACGTCACGTATAACGGGTTGGCACAAACGCCGATTAGACGTATTGATAATATTTTTAAAATCAGTTGTCTACATAGTGATGAATATTATACACTATAAATTTCTGTTTTATATTTTTTCCATAAACGAAAGCGTTAAAAACGTGATTGCTTATTTCCGTAGACATTTGTTTTTAAATAATTTTTTTTGTCAACTCCTTGTTATTATTATATTGTTATTCGTTGATCGTTTTGTGATTGGTTTCATACGGTTCAAAAACAAATTATGAATACAGAAAACACATTTAACCTAAACACGCAAGTAAGACATTGAGCTGTGTGTACTTTGTCACAATCAAACTAACTTATTTATTGACTTTTTCTGAAACCGTATAAAACCAAATATTTGTTTTAGATATTTATTACACACATGAAATACTATTTAATTTTACAGTAAAAACGAATACATAACCGTAGCGTTACAAAATAATTAACTAACACCTTCTGTAAACTGTTTACTTTTAATATTTATAAATGTATTTTACACATACAAAACACACATATTCCGTACAAATATAATGATGTATGATACGATTTAAATAGTTTTTTTTTTTGGGGGGCAATAAATAAAATATGTTTTTACGGAAATAGGACGTTTGTGCGATGTTTGGACCGATAAAAAACATTTGAAATCTTGATTTTACTTTTATACTGACGTTTAATATTTCAATAAATATAATATCAAAAACGTTATTTTAAAATAATATTTTTAAACGCGTTAAGTATAGAATTGGTATGCCAACTTGTAGTTTTGATAGAAATTATAAAAACGCATTGTGAAAATAACAAGTTCAAAGCGATAAGTAATTTTATTATAATTATACCTATGATCCGGTTGCGAATTCTTTTAAATGTATAAAACAACTTATCGCGTTCAGAGATATATTCGGTAACAAACTATAAATTACCAGACGTACTCACTCCGTCTGATACTATACTGTTATAAAAAATAGTACATATTTGGCGAAAAATAGAATTGGAATAATGAAATCATAGAAATTCACATGAAATTTCAAAATATATATATATAATATAATGTAATAATTGTGAATCTTTTAAACATAATAATACAAATTTATAATATAATTTATTTATATTGTTGAAATTTTCGAAAAATAATTTGTTTCGTAAATTAATGGGTTTGCGCCCGACCTGTATGACTGTATTTTTTGCTGAAATACATACGTTACTGGAAAAACTCTCACGCCTTGTAGAATCATCCGATTTCGATATATTTTTTATTTTTTTTTGAAAAGAGGAAAATATTTTATTAATACTATCACTAGGCATAATTTTTATTTTTTTAAATTTTATTCTATATAAAGTGTTGAAATGCGTATCGGCGAAGGTTTTAATAAAAACGTCAAAAATGTATTTTATTGTTCACAAAATAACTTTGCATACACATGCAATATGTACTTGTATATATATTTATATTAATTTGTATTTATTAAATACAATTTATTTTGTTTTATTTCGTGTAGAGTTACTATTGAAAGTTTAAGCCGTTTCACCTGAATAAATAAATGTCGTTTGAGACAAAACGGGGGTTTTTATTCTGTTTGGTCATCTTTTTTCCTCGTTCTTTCTCGGAATTCGACTATCCCGATGTTTTGGGTTTATGTCTAATCTTATATGGACAAATGTATAAATAAATAAATTTATAAATAATATATATATATATATATTTATTGTTAAAACATGCATTTATGTCAAATGTTTTTTAACTAATGTTTTTAATGTTTCTTTTTACTAGAAAATTATTAATATTACAATTAAATTAAACATTCTTTTTTTCAGTTAGGATACAATATTATGTTCATTTAATAAGTTTTTATGTTTAACATTTATAATTGTAAAAGAAAATTGAAATTTTCAGTATCGAGGGGTATTTAATTTATATGTTTAACAATAATGGTATTTCATGGTGATTAACATAAAATACATGGAAATCATTATATTGAACTTAACATTATACGACTGTATTTAAAACACGAATTTCGGTAGAGGAGGGCTAAGTGGTTTTAGTATCGCTTTTTGCGTCTCAAATGTAATTGAACTTTTATTTTTATTAACGACGAAATTAAGCAATTTTTATTTTACAATTCGTAGATCCGCATTTTTGAAAATTAGTCATCACAGTTATGTGTTAATACGATTTGACAATTAAAATGTTTATTCATTCGTCACTGTAACGTATTTTATATAATTACTAGTTATTTTTTTATCTATAACATTTCGATTAGTTACATAACATGATTTAATTCAAACAATCTTATATTTTTTTTTACAGATAAATTAATATATTTTATTTATAAATACTCGTATAAATAAAAATAATAATAATTTAAATAGAATTTATTTTAAAGATATACAAGTTCAATGAGCAAACAGTTAAAAGTTACGATAATATATACTTAAAAATCTTTGTGAACTTTACCTTAAAATCAGCTCGACCAATTACAAATCGATTTCATTGTCCCGTGTTTTTGTTTTCTACACGGATTAATTCGAGAAATTATATTATGTCAGTCTACCTAGCTGCTAGTCAGTAGTTATAATGACAGTAATTACATATTTGCAGTTTGTGCCCGTTTATAGTCTTGTAGATAATAAAATATAAATATATATATATATATATATATATATATATATATATATATATATATAAATAATCACGTTCAAAATTTATAATACTATATTGAATGAATACATTTTATTATTATTTTATTGAAATCGTATCGCATGTTAGTTTTACACATAGATAACGAATTTAAAAAAAAACAAAATATTTAAGTATTTATAAATATGAATTATCAGATTATGAATAACTAATAAATGATATAATCTTAGATACAGCACTGAATAAATAAATAAAAAAATATTGAAATACGAAAAAAACATTCTTGGAATAAAAATTTATATATATATATATATATACATATATATGATTATTATCGTTATTGAAACGTAACTGTCGATATATTGTTGGCTAATCACTGGTTAATTATTTAGAAAAAAACCTTACGCTTCTATAATCACACGAACAATTTGTAGAAAAATAATTTAAATCTAATCTATACAATTAAATGTACTCGTTTTATATTAAAATTTGTTTGTTCAAGAAATTTAAAAAAATTGTATAAAAGTTGTACAAGTATTATGTTTTCCCAAAAGGATTTTATAGGTGGATTATATTAATGAAAATATTTATGTATTAAAAAAAAAAAAGAAATTTAATTTAATTAACTTAATGCAATTTTCTTGTTTCAGTTTTAAGATTTTTATAACTCTTCTTAGGAAAACCGTAAAACAATATTTAATGTTGTTTTCATTACCTAAAACTATAGAGTGGATGTATTTACGTATATAACTATTTATCACTTTTCATATAAAATATTTTTGCGTTTGTTTGTTAAACTTTACGGAAGCAGGATTTTCAAGGATTTATATGAATATATATATATATACAGGGTGTTTCTGAACTCGGTACCGTAAATTCGCGCACACACTCAGTGGGGTGACCGAATGACGAACGTTTTGAAATTTGTTTCGATCATTAAAACCTAAGTTTTTACATTTTTATTCATAGAATTTTGATATAAACGTAAAAATAAATACACCGTGATATTGTCTGCGAAATTCTCATACGAATCGATATGTCACATAACTTTTGCTCATTTCTGCCCGATTTTGACGCCCGCGAGATGCTTGTGACGCCCTAAGTCGCCACGAAGAAAAAAAGCGATAAATAAATAAATAAATTTTACCACGATGTTTCCCGCGAATTTCTCGTACGAATCGGTATGTTACATCACTTTTGCTATCGATTTTCATATCGATTTTGAAATGATGTGACATATCGATTCGTATGAGAATTTCGCAGGAAATATCATGGTAGGTACATATATTTATTTTCACATCTATATCAAAATTCTACGAATAAAAATGTAAATACTTAGGTTTTAATGATGGAAGAAAAATGTCAAAACTTTCGTCACTGGGTCACCTCACTGAGTGCGTGTTTACGAATTCACGGTACTGCGTTTAGAAACACCCTGTATATATATATATATATAAAACAAAGTATAACACGCGCGTATATTTAAAACGTAATAAAAATGTAGTAAATAGTAAAAATGAAAATGTGAATTCGTCGTAGAGCGGTTTTGATGCGAAAACATTTTTATCCTTTGTAGATAATATATACTTTTATTATTTTACGTAGGTAATGACAACTGGTCGTGTACGTTTCACTGGTCGCGGAAGCTGATGCGGTAGGTACGTGGAGGATGGGCTGCGGATAGTTTTGAAAAACGCTTATTTACCCGATTTCCTCGTCGTCAGATCGACAAAGTTTTTCTAGACTGTTTGGTCGGGTAGCTGGTCGGTGGTGGGGGGGGGAGGCAGTCAGGGGAATGTGCTCGTCGTCGTCTTGTATATCTGGGAGAAACGATAAGAGGACAAAAGTCGTTATACAGCGAACGCCGCCGCAGGTACAATAAAACCGAATTAATGGTCGCAATTAAATTAGTGCCTTTTGCACGGCTCAGCAGAAACCCGCCCGTACCGTACCGTCCACAGACCTCCGCGCCGCGACACGTCCTACGGTTCCACTGCCACGTTACTCTTACTCCACCGCGATTAATATCCATTTTTAACGTGTCCCGGAAGACGCGAGTCTGTTGCTGATGTCTTGGAACGACGACGAGCCGTTTAACACGAGCCGCAAGGGCCCGAGGAAATAATAATGATAATGTATTCCGGCCGAATTGGCCAGGGAATAATAATGAACGATCGGAGAATCGCAAACGCTAGAAACGCTCTCTATTCCGTATACATATTTACGCGTTTAAAATTATTTTATAGACACTGAACGGAGCGAGGAAACCGTATTGGTTTTAAAATGACCGTACCCGAAAATCCTACCACGCTCCCATAGTCCATACCATGTTTCCGGTAGCACACGGTTGCGCCTTCTAGTTTGTGTTTTGAAGAGGTCGTTTTTCGATTTTCTTAAAAGCGTTTTGAAAAAAAAATAAAATTACCGAAAAATTCTGTAAAAACGATAAAAACGCGTTTTCGTCGGAACAATCGATTATCGTTAATTCTTCGTGATTTTCAAACTCATTGTTATAGAAACTTGAAATATTCGCATCAAATACCTACGTAACTTATTATTATATTTGGAGAAAAAAATTTTTCAAATAATTTTTTTTTTTTTTAAATACCGGGCTGTTTTATAGCAATTGCTGGTTTTGAGGTGTTCAATTAATGAAAGAAGAACAATTTTTGGTTTAAAGGCTTAAAAATTTAGTACAACAATGCGTCATTTGAATACGTACTCAAACAATTTTGAAAATCGTTTGTCACAATTTTCCTTGATAAACATTTCAACGATTTCGACAAAGTGAATTATATATTTTTTATTTTTGTGGAAAATCACGTTTATACAAAACTATAATGGTCTTGGTGTCTTGAAATCTTTACCAAATTAACGAAAACAATTTTTGAAACTTTTCATTTACCAAGGTTTTTTGCGAGAAATTGTATTAAAATAATGTACTGTCATGGGTTAATCGTAAATCGTGTACTCCATACACATTATAATATTGTGTAATATTGTTAATAATCAATAATATTACACCGCAGCTACGCTCAGAATCGTTTTTTCGAATGCAATGATTTATAATTGCTTTCAAATGTATTGCAGTAAAAAAACTCTGAGATCTTTATCACAAATATTTATCAAACATCCACAACATCCCGCGCCTTGCTATCTTTTTATTTATTTATATAATTATTGTAGTTAACAAATTATTTTTTTTGGTGACGATTTCAGTACCGTAAAACTGGACTCAATTGTGTAGAAGGGTATTTTTTTGTAATATTTCCAAAAATTTTTTGGATTATGTTTTTTACATGCTCACGTGTTTCTAAATTTTTTCTGATTTTCAAAAGTTTAACAATTTCATTAGATTTTTTTTTACATATACATTTTATTAAAAATCTGACCTTATAAACATCAAATGAGGATAAATAGGTTCATCTATTAAAAAATAAATTAAAATTCGTTCTCCTGGTGTTTGTGTGAATATAGTCAGTATATAAATTTAAAAAAAAAATGAATCATTTTATTTCTTTATTATTGCATTGCATTAAGCTAGAACAACTAAATTTAGGTCATGTATACTCTGCTGTTTAGCACGAAGATCAGATATGTATTTCCTGGGACTTGGACATCTGTAAATCTAAATAAAGTAAAATGTAATAGGTAATTCTTTAAAAAATATATCAGTATCAAATGTGTGAAAAAACATTTGTTAATATATATTTTATAACAATATACATTTAAATAGGCAGTGACCCTTTTTACCCAAATTTTGTTATAAAACAAAATACAATTTCCATTTATTTGCGAGAAACATATGTTTTAAAATTTTTACTTAATACTATTAAATTATTCTTATAAGAATAAGCATTCAAAGAAGAAAAAAATTAAAAAAACTCTATAGTTACTTTTAAATATTGTTGTTGAACAGTGTTACACCAAGTAATAACTTTGGGAACAAGTTTGGAGCGCATTTGGTTCTATTGTTAATTGTTATCACTGATAAAAATGTTTGCAGCATAGTTGTTTTATATGTTTTCCAAAGAGCACTTTATTATATTTTCACTGGTGAAAACCGTTATTAGTTCCGATAAAAAGTCATTATGTTTTAAAAATAAAACCAAAAACGAAAATATCTATACCATATATTTATGAAAATCATTCTCCGTAGGATTTTAAAGTTGAAAATATTTGTTGACATAAATCACTTCAAAAAAAGAAATTCAAAATATTGTATTTTGTAACGAGGTAGTTGTTATTATAATTATTTTTAATTAAACTAAAAAAGAAGCATTTATTGACACTAGATTTTAATATAAGAAATTGAACGAACTATTAGACTATCCTGCAAATACGTAGGTACATTAGTCTCGTACAACTCTTGGTATTTTCACCTTTAAGATAATTTTCAATTTAGGTTTTTCTATTGCGATTTTGAGTAGGATTTTAACTCGATGACGTTATTTCAAAAATCGAACCATTTCCATTTGTATACTAGTGAATATTTCTTTATACATTCTCCGAACAAATTTATGTCGACCGGATTTAAGTTGAAAAATCGTAGGAAGTAAAAGTTTTGATTTTAGTCAAAATTCCAAAGAAATAAGTAAATTACAGTTTAAAAAAAAAAAAAAAATCAAATAAACACTTTTTGTGATCATTTAAATATTATTCTATTATAATGGCATTATATCATCATGATAATATTTTATAGTATTAATATTTTAATCTAACAGAGATAATGAATTATTGAAAATATCGGAACTTAGTTGGATTAATATAAACAATATAATAATATCTTGAATGGGAACGGTATTTCAATTATAAAACGTTTTCGAGTACCTAAATCAAAATGTAATTTTAGTAATTATTCCTAAATCAATTGTATAGATTAATTTGTAAGAGTCATATTTTAATAATAACTATTGTGGGGCGTATAACATAAAATAAAGCATTTCGTCCAGCGCGATTTAAATTATCAAATATTTTGCCGTTTATGATTATAAAAAAAAAAAAAACTATATCGTTTCTACTTAAACGATATAGAGTTTTAAATGAAGTCATTATAACAAACATCATTAATTTCCTTTTGTTTTTTTGTTTTTACTTAAAGTTTATAATTCATACTCTAGTGTTTTAATGCGATTTTAAACACAGATAAATTCTTAAAGAAAAGCAACGTATTATATTTAAAATCTTCTTTTTTATCCTCGAGAAACTTTTGATTATGATTTTCTAATAATTTTCAAGTACAACAGACACTTTTTATTTGAATTTGTATTACTATACCATCATTATTCATTAGTACCTACCTACTTACTCAAATAATCATAAACTAATCTTTTCATTCTTAACAAGACTTGTTATTCGTTAACAGTGATCTTATATTTTTATAGGACTTTACCGAATTTCTCGTTTCTTTTGTAATTTTGTAACTTTTTATTATGTTTAATAAAACAAAAGCAAAAACCGCTCATCTCTCCATTCCATTTAATGATTTACTAGCATACGAGATACGTAATAATTCGTTGGGTATCATATAAAAAGTATACGTTTTTTTTTGTTTTTTCTAATGTTTTTCAGGTAATTTCCAATTCATTGTGCATAATTTATTACGTTATATTATGTTTATATGAAGATAATATTTTGGCGTTGAATTGTTTGCGAAATTTTTAATTACTGATAATTATTTGTCTCAATATAAAACGTTATTTTTCACTATAGCGCTTTCTAAATCCCCCTCGTAGTCACTACCGTCAGGTTTATATAGTTTTTGGTTAAAAACTTCGAAAGACAAGTTATTTTCACCGTGATCGTAACTCTTTTTTTCTCTCGCTATACCTCTGTAGAGGTAAATGGTCTCCGAGGGATTTCCATACGCGACGAACAGTTTTTTTTATGGCATCATTTTTCTCCGCACATCTATATAACCTCGTGATGGTTTTCAAGACCGAAGACTTATATTTTTTTTTTTTAGTAGTATTTTTTAAAAACCATTAACGTCAATGATAAAAACGAAAAAATGTTTATAATAACAATTAAAACATGACGAGTATCAGCTAAAAGTATTCGCTTGTTGAATGCTAAATGACTTTTGAAAAATATTATTTATATTTTCATTAACTACGTTTAGCGTTATAATTATCTCTTGAGTTGGAAATATTGTACAATCCCATCACTATTTATCGATAGTATTGAAATAATTATAAGAGCCCTAATTCACCTTCTATAAACTTAAAAGTATAAGGATATTGATAAATACTGTAATACATAGCACCACATTCCTAGAAACTTTGCAAGACGTCGGGAGTTCTTTACCATTGCCAGAGTCGGAATCCGGCACTCACTGCACGTAACTCACACCTTCTTAATGAGCAAGGATCCACGGCCAATGTGCAATTCATGTCAGGTTCACCTAAGCACTCAACACATAACTACGGATTGTTCTATATATGAAAACATACACGTTCAATTCTAGCCGTACATAACAGCATTCAAGAAGCTCTCGGTGAGAAAAACAACAACGAAACCATTGAATTCCTAAAAAAACTTAACATTGTGAATACATGTTAATAACCTGTATAGTTGTACGACTAAGTGTAAAAATCAAACATTAAAATATACGCACCACGCTAATAACCTCAGATATCGATACATCAACTATTTACAAAGAAAAATATAAAATTTGATTTTTTTTTTTTACTGGAAAACGAATTGTCTTTTCTACATAAAATTAATAATGGTGAAGGCAGTGTGTTTTTAATTTTTTTAAATAATAAGTTTCAGGTTTGCGTTCGGTGAATTCCGTAAAATAACACCGCCGCGGTATACGTAGTTAAACGGACGTCTCCCATAAACGTTTTTGGCGAATATTAAATCCGGGGCCACATCCGAGAGTAGATGGAAGGATGGTCGTTAATTGGTTTTTGAGCAGATACGCGCAGCTGAAGGTTTCCGTAAATTTAATTAAAAGCGAGCTGACCCGACTGGCGTAAAGTTCGATGGTAAATAATACATTGATGTACACGCGTACGCTGACACTGCGTGAACTACACACATAATGTGTGTACAGCTGCGATCACCTAAAAGAGCATTTACTGGCGTGTATTATATATTTATGCATGTGAGGAGCTGTCTCGTGAAAACTGACATTTATAACTCATTAAGTGTACAAAACAAAACAAAAAAATGGCAACGCTCGTAGTAAAAAAAAAAAACACAGCGCAGAACACTTTAAATTAACGAAGAAATACGTTTTCGTTGTATTTGTATTTATTACAATAATTGTATCGGTTACAAGGCTTTTGGGATGTTAACCGTTATTGGTTTACTGTAATTGGATTCCACTATTCAATTAGTATGATCCCTAAGACGTGATTTTCTATCGGTCCCTTAATACGCATTTCATAAAATATACGTCACAATTCCTTCAATAATCGTAATTTCTCGAGATACGTTTTGTTTTTTTTTTTAATCTGCCACGACGTACATAACAGTATATTGTGGTTAGCCGTGTTAATCGAACTCCAACGTTAATTCGCGTCGTGAAATACGTTGAAAATTGTACGGTATCGTGACGATAATCGTTACAGTTCGTCGTGTATCCCAAAGTATAAATTACCAAAAACGATAAAAAAAACAAAATATTTTTCATACTTACAACACGTTAGACCGGCTGTCGTTAATGAACCGTATACCGTAACCTACGAGTGTTTTATGATAATATTCGAAATTGAATCCACACAAATCGTTCACTATATCATATTGACTAACGTCCATTTCGTTTATTCGTCGAACGGATTTTTGACAAACAGACCAACGCGGATTCGACCATTACGACATTACCAATATAATTAAATTCAAAATAGTATATTATATATATATATGATTCATTTTACAACGATAAAAACAAATAGACATTTCGGCGTAATAATGTGACAGCCATTCGGCACAATTAAAATACGCGGGATAATGCAGATTCGTTGTTTAAAATATTCATCGTTCGCATCGTAAACGTACACCGAATTAATTGCATTTATATTTAAATTTAAACAGCAGTTATAAAATCGCGCTGTCTATATTCTCTAATAAATGTATAGATATGCAAATAATTTGGCATACATAAAAAAAATAATAGAAGACGTTGAAGTCATTTTCACATTCTATTGCCAATTAAAATATTTTATTGTCACTAAGAAATGCATGTTTAAAAAAAAAAAAAAAAAAAAAAATGTATAAAGATATATTTATTATATATCTTCATAATAAATAAATAAATATATATTATATCGTAAGGAAACAATTTAATATTTATTAATTATCACTATTTACTATGCGAAATTTAACGGCAAATGCTTTTGAATAGAAAATTTCTCTTATAATTTGACTACTTTTCAATACTTATTTAAACAATCGCAGAAATACGGTTGTTCGGACGTCACTTTTTTCCGTAGAGTTAAAACTCTCATTTCAGTAGATAGGTGCTATGGTCATTGCTAGAATTTGAAAATATAAAGTAGTGGAGATCAATTGGAAATTAAAAAATAGCGTTTCGAATGAAATATTCTATATCACATAACTGTGTCCGCCGCCCACACCCCTCTGTTCCCCACTAATATTATAATCTAATTTCTCACTGTATTTATTTATATTTTTAATTAAAAAAATTTCTCTATACCATTTTTATAAGACTTGTATTTTACAACAATTTTTATAAATTATCAACTATTCAATCCATTTTAATTTAAGTAAGAATAATTATATGTAAAAATCAAATATATGATAATATGCGATCGCGACTTATACGAATAATTATAAAGTATTCACGTTATACACGGATACATCGGTACATGGATATGTCTTATATTATAAACAATTATTATTAATATGATAACGGAATCACTGATAAAATTCTAGAATTTTCAAGACGGTTCACCAATAATGAACGTGGTTGTTTGTCAATAATTTGTGTCGTCACGCAGATATACGGTTTTATATCATATTATTATGTCTGTTTGTAAATCTAAAAATGATTGGCAAACAATATTGTTATTCTATGATAAGTGAAGTACAAGAAAATAAATTTCCATCATCAAGTACTTTCTTGTTATAGCAATAAGGCAATAATAGTAACAAATGTACAGTTTATTCGTGTTTTTTTTTATCAGTGGTCTCCAAGTATACAGGTTACAAGTGCTCCCTCGCGTTCCTTTGAAAACTGTAGTAAATAGTTTTTTAATGTAGTAGAGCAGCTCCGTCCATTTGGGTCGCCCCAATTCGAGCACTGTCTCTATTGGAATGTCTTTGACCAATGTCGAACTTTTTTTGACTTAAATTCGTTATTATATTATATATCGTTTTAATACAACGAATAATTAGTCAGGAATCAAAATAGTATTAGAAAAGATACTCAGTGTTCGAATTGGGAAAATTAAAGAAGGGAGCTCTACTTAAGAAAAAAAAAATTGTTCTATAAAGAACTTCACTTCATAGTTCATTATAATGTGGGGACTATGCCATACAGTGTAAAAAAAAAATGTGGTACGCAGATAAAAAAAAAATAGTAGAGGAGCTCCGTCTTCCTGCGCAGATCTCTCTCCAAATTCAAGCACCGAAGATAATATACAATGTGACCCACATGCATCGCAATATCCAGATTATGTCTGCCGCATAAAGGTATTTTTGGTTGCGGTTGGTGGAGAAATTTGTGTATATCGAACGTATAAAATAATTATTATTTTATAATCGTTATTTAGATACACAGTTTAAAAGAAAAATGATTAAAATCGTGGAAAAAAATATTTATCCAGTTAGAATCAGTAAGATTTTTTTTAAAATAAATTTTTGATACGTAAACAAAAAGAAGACTGAATTGTCCGAGTCATATATTCAAAGTAATTAATTTTTCGAAATGATCATATAATAGCAACTACTGTTTTTCAAATGTTTAACTAATTTTATATTAAATTTTTAAAATTTCAATAACAGGTATAGATCTGTATTTATGGGTTACAATGAAAAGTCTAACTGCGTTGAAAGTGAATTTCAATTAGACAATCAGCTGTTTTTCGCTAACGTAATAAAAATCAAAAACTTAACACGATCTAAATGACCAGCGTTTTATTTTTAATTGGTATTAATTTTCATGCGAATATTAATAACTACCTATATAAATACGCGTAATTATTCATAATACTATGTGAGTACATTTTTATTTTTTTTTTTGGTCTCCATAAATAGATTAAAACAAAATTATCATCTAATTTTTTGTAAACGAATAATCATTAAATCGACGTGATTTATACTTACTAAAAATTTTAGTACCCGCAATAAAATAAGTTTTAGATCCGCCTCTTTTAGTCACCATTTATCCATTATAGTTTTCCTGCAACGTTGCTTTTCGGATGCTATTATTTTACGCTAGAATAAAAAAAAAAAAAACTTAAAAACACTTTAGGGTGACGAAATGCTTAATTTTCACATGTTAGCACAAAGATGACGAGGATCGGCATGGAAATGAGAAACGTTGTGTGATGAGATGTTGCTATAGGGCAAACAATGAATATCAAAAGCAGGTCAGAAATGAAAAATAACGGCGCGTATTTGTAATCTTTTCATAAACGTCAGTTTTCAAATGAGAGGTTTTTTTTTTTTGAAAAGTTTTCTTTTCTTTTCTTTTTCTTTTTTTTTCCCGCACTTGCGCGGGTGTTCCAGACCGACGGACCGATTAGGTAGTTAGAGCAGAGGCGTAAAAGTGCTTTGTGTTAAATCGCAAAGAAAAAAGCGCACTCGCCCGTTGTCACACAGCCCATAAAGCATACGCTCCGCTGAAACAATCATCCACCATTTGAACATCATTAGCGTATCCACTGACAGTGGATAATGCCCGGCGACATTCACTCCAGTAAGTGATACGGTGGCAATTTTTATATTTATTTTCTCCAAAGGTTTATGCCGTTTGATCCGTCCGTTTCTTTATTGTACTTTTATTTTTTTCAAATTTAAAAGATATGCCATACGTAATTTATTGTTTGGACGCACAAAGCAAAACAATATAATATCTATTTGCATAGTTCCTTATGTGTACGTGCTGAATAAACGGATGAGATATCATAGGTACTTTTGTGTTCTTATTTAATATTACGTTAGTATGGATTTGATTTATTTTATAATTCATATTTCCGTTAATATTTTGTTGTTGATTATCAATTTGTATGACGTATAATAATAACCAAAGTTAAAATACGGTTTTATAACTTTTATTCTTAAAATCGCTTAAAAATTTGACGTTACAAATCGGGCTTCGCGACATTAATTCTACGTCTCGAACGACGTAAATTTTTTTTATTTCTAACTAATTAATAACAACTTATTATACTTGTAGAACATTTTCGAATTTATCCGATCAATTAATTACAAAGTAAATTTGACGCAGTAGATATCATGTTTTTGTTTAACTATTATTTTGATTCGTTAACAGTGTCTTACACGATAATTTCAATGTTTTAAGTGAAATGAAAATAATACGTATTAGTTTAATAAATTTAAATGATGTCATTTGCGTTCGAAAAGTCTTAATCGTATTTCTAGTCATATGCATGTTGATCGTGTTAAGACTGCTCGTAAACTGTAAAATATTTTCATATACAAATTACAAATTTAATTTATTTCTAAAAAAAAAACGTATTATTGTTATTATTATTATATTTTACATAACATTACAATTATTGAGAATTGCTTAGATTCACTGAAATTATTTGAAGAGATTGGTACTTTAAATAATAATGTACTAATATTTAATAATAACGCGGATGTTGTGGATGTCGGTCAAATTGAATAATTTGATAGGGTGCGTAGACTTCTGTAATTATTCTAAATATTAAAACAACGATAAATCGTTACATTCGAATACAACGATTTTCTCAGCACCTTCTACTCATTTTATTGTTTTTTTGGAGTTGTTGAAAATATTTTTTTGGAAATACATAATTTTTTTTATTAATGATTAGTCCTTAAACATAAAAGTTAGTCCAAAACGTATTCGTCGACAGTTTATTCGTTTTTTTATCTCTTTATATATGTTCGGTTATTTTGTTCTTATACATTAGTAAATCATTCGAAAAAAAAACGATTGAAAAAATGTACACTGTATGTGTGTTCAATTTGCTATAGAAAACTGAGGAACTAACGTATATAATGATCATCCGAACTTGTATACGAAAAAGTTTTCACGGACAAATCCAAAAAAAAAAAACCTACATCATTGTAAAACCAATACATTCGTCGTTTCGCTCAGAATCTGAAATGAATTGTGATCATTATAATATTATAATGACGCAAAGAATACACACTCGTAAAGTTATTTTTTGTATGAATATGTTTGTATTTTATTTTTAGCAATATATCTCGGCATCGAAACCGTATTGAAAAAAAATTTAACACATGTTTTTTTTTTTTTTTTAAAAATTAAAACTATATTGATAGAAATCTACATTATTGAAAAAAATGAACTAGGAAATTGATAGGTAGTTGTTCTTATTTTAGAAATTCAGTTTTAGAATTACTTTTCAATATCGTTCTAACAACTTCTTTGTTCATACACTCGAACGACTTTTTTTTATCTCTTTATACTGCCGTGTGTTTTCCTTTGTGCATCTCTTTGAACAATTTTTTCCACCGTATTGAAAGTACTTTAGACGAGGCTGTTTTACATATATGTAGGTACTAGTGTTTTATTATTATTATTACATATTTTCATTTTTCATATAATACACGGAGATATTTTTAATATTTCAGAATTTTATTATGTACTACGTATAGCTGTTTTGGTCCATTAACCGTATGTTCATATGCATCAGTAAACTATTGCTTATATATTATATGTTTTATTCTTGAAACACAGTTATTAAACCTTGTAACGAAAATCAGTTAATGTCTTGTTAAAAAAAAATAATAATAATAAAAAATGAACGGACTAGACGTGTTTGAAAACGGTGAACGGTGGAAGAATATTATTATTTCAGAATGCTAGGTATAATTACATGATAGGTACTGTTCGAGACATTTATCCAAGTATCAATAATAATTTGATAAATCATCAATAATAGATCAACAAAGGGAAATGAATACAGTAAAGAAAATAATATGCACGTAGAAAACCATTTAGGTACATCGTTTTGATAGTTATATTTTCGTTTAGGTGAACTGTAATATGTGAGACAGAAATTCATATTAAATAACAATTGTCGAATAGAAAAGTCATAGTTTCTAAGTTATTCTCTTTTACACACACACACACACACCCATATAATTATACATATATATACATATATATTTAACACGTTAGTTCATGGATTATGACTTATGACATCTGATTTCATGATTCTTACAATTAAGTAATAAAATACAGTTAGTTTTGTAACTACGAGGGGTGATGTGGGTGTTATATCACCTCCAAACCCCCCTTTTTTTGCTGTGTTTACTTATTTTGTATTTAATAATTATAAAAATAAAAATGTTATATTCATATTATTGATATAAAAATTTATTTGGACAATACACGTCCTGTAAACTTTTGGTCACGCGTTTTCTCTATAGATAATAGAAAAAAAAATATTCTAGAATTTTTAATTACTATGCACGTAGTTAAAATAGGTATATATATACCTATCTACATATAATATATAGACTTGAATTTTTAAATAAGTAGTACAATGTTTCTAAATATTAATGAAAATGTAGGTATATATTAAATATTTTAATACTGATATGACTAATACAGTGTTCTAGGTTGTAGTTTCTTATGGTTAAGCTTTATGCAAGTAATTACAAATTGTGCGAATTGACTTAAAAAGTACAATATTGTTAATAAGAGATGTATTATATCGCCTAAACGATTTGAGGAATAATTCTGACAGTGAAATATTATTGTAATAATTAATATAATATAATTAATTACAATTTGTGAGATACAAATAAATGTTTATTTTTTTCTTACTACTAGTGATAAATATCCATATAACACCCCCACAAAATGGTGCTAGTTACGCCTCTGACTACAGTACTTAATCCCACCACGAAACAACGTGGCATAAACATTTTACGATTTAATTGCTCACATAACGATAAATCTATGTTATTGATAATAATTTTATACATTTTCGTTATTAGGCTGTTACTGTTTTTTTCATACTTTTTTTAAAAATAAAATATTTGTTGAAACAAGCTGTTTGCCATTTCAGTTTAATCTTTTCAGAAGAAAAAAATATTTTTTTTAAACACTGCTAATATACAATATCGATATTTCTAAAATATCCACAGAATGTGTATATTTAATTTCCTGAAAACATAATTATCAAAAATTATTCAAGTATAGAAAATAAAAATATTGGAATTTTTTTTTTTTAGTTAAAAGTTATTTTACATCAAAAAAATAATTTATAAATCGAAATACGAACTTATGTGTTTAAATTTACCCTACAGAATAACAGTTTTGAATGGACATTATTTGTTTTTCCGGAAAACAACAATTGGAGAATAAATAGTGCAAAAATTATAAATTGAATATAGTGTTTGGTACTTAAATGCAAAATTAATTTTTCGTATTTTTCAACAGTACCTATAAGGTGATGTTCAATATGGTGAAAAACTCACCGCACAACTTTCCTTGTTAACAATTGAGGACAATTGTGTTGACTGACCTAAGTTCAGAAATCAATATCATTAACCGAGTAATATATTCACCATGATTTTTTTTCATTAACTACATATTAATTTAAATAAAAATAATAAATGTCTAAATATAGTATCAGAAGATATAGAATTATTAGAAGATATTGAATTGAACCTAAATAAGTTTATATGAATTTGATTGTTCGTGAGGAGGGGAAAGAACCTAAATGATTTATCGACACAACATTGAGATTTGAAACGTCGAATCAGTAATGTTGAATGTTGTTTGCACGTAATGATTTCTAATATTTTATAACTGGTTTAAATTAGCATAATTCTAATTAAATTTTTTAAAGGATTTGAATTAACATAAAGATGATGTTATCTACTATGGAATTCCGCAGCATTATAAATATTATAACGACTATCTATAGCATAAAAAAAGGAAGAAGATTTGTATAATATTGTTATCTTTTCCTCAGAACACTATTCAACAGTGGAATATTCAAAATCGTTGTACTGATATTTCGATCATTATTGTTATATGAAAAGGAGTTATGAATTTTTAAGTCCACGAAGAAAGTTTCATTCTTCTCTTATTTTTTTACTTTTTAAATACTTAATTGCAAAGCTTTTCTGTTGAAATATACGTTTCGTTCGAGGACAAAATATTATTGCATATCACTTTTAGAACGTTATGTATTATAATTTATTATACATGGCGGATGAAATACAATTACTACGAATTTAGGATTCATTATTAGATTTATGCCTTTTATTTATTAATACAGTACGTGCTATTATATATACATATATATATAAAAACTAATAAAATATTTCTGAAGTATTGTTTGATAATCAGAAAAAATTATAATAATGTAGATAACGTGTATGTAGAAATTAAAATATTCATATGGTATTAAAAATAAAATTAATTATTGTCTTTTTATTCAATTTAATAACACTATGGTTACATCACACACATCGCACGTGGCTGTTACAACTCAAGAAGAAAATATGTTGAAATTATATTAACTTTGAGTTTTATGTAGTTAAACAGATGGAATGAAAAAATAATCCAGTCATAACGCTTTAAATTATAAAAGTCAATGTTTTAAAATTATGAGACATTTTAATCCGTCTACACTGAACTCTGTCAAACATACTAAAAGTGTAGACTTGTGTCAACAACTTTACTTGTAATACGCCGGACTTACGTGTTAAAATTGTTATGAGCTGACACTTTTACGACAGTTTCTGCAAAACCGTTGAAGATGTTTCTGTTGTTAAGTGACGTTATTTATCTTCTGTTTGTTTAAAAATCGAAACGAGAAATCCCAATTAATTTTCCAATTCGTTTTTGCGACTCTAAATGTAAACCCATTAAAAGACTACGCCCTTTTATTTCAATCACTATTTCAATCAATTTTCGAACCGTTTACTCGTCACATTTCTGGTTAGATTGATTTCTAATTGTTTTGAATTGTTATAATTTTACTTTCATTCCGTTCGTATATTTAATAATTTTCATTCATCTACGGTTCACATTTAAAATATACTTTATTTGTGTAATTTTTCTAAACCGAGTATTTACAATATATATTGATACCTAAATATTTATTAATATAAACTAATTATTGGTTATTTGTTTTTTTACGTATATATCTTATAATTAAAAAATAATAATTGATTTAGAAAATGTATTAACCACTAACGATACAATTATAATTACCAAATAATATAAGATATTATTATATGTCATGACTAGCTGAACAACAACCCAGTTTTGCCCGTGAACAGTTAAAGTGTTTAACTTATATTAAATATAATTAATACAAATAATATAAATTTTGTATTTATTAATAGCTACTGTTCGGATTAAGATGCTTATGATACAAATGATCTTAAGTAGGAAATGAATTTCGAATTTGTTATTTTTTGTTCGTGTTTAAAATTGTTTTTTCATTATTTCCATAAGGCCGTACACACGTATGATTATACAACCACAGTCCTCAGGTTTTTTTACGCGACCAAATCGTACTAAGAAAATATTCTAAAACAATTCTTACAACCAATATTGGTCACCATTTAAAACAATACAAATATATAAATTATCCGTGGTAACCGATAGAAGAATCTTAAGTCAGATTCGGTGTCTTCACTCGATCGCGGTGTCTTTCGAAAAATCGTTATAGCCCATTTCACAAACAAAATTAGACAGGTATAGTCGGGCCAGCTGCAATAAATTTTCGTTTCCAATAGTGACAACAGTGTTCTTTTCGTAATTGTTGAACTGATTTAATTCTCTCGAGATACATATTGTGCACTTTAGTCATAATTGTTCGTATTTAAAAATTGTCGGCCGCATTGTTGTGAACATTTATGCTTTACAATACTGCACGGATATTTTTCAAACCGAGTCCAAAACGATCCGCGTAAATTACTCTAGAAATAAAATGCAAACAACATCGCGATATGTTCAGTAGTTTTTGCATGATGCGCGTCTAGACACGGAGCAAATCACATTTTATATTATTAATATAAGTGTGTGTAGAGTATTATTTTTTTTTTAAATAATTGGAATTTCTGTGTTAAAATATACTAAGTAACTTAGGTAACTCTCCGTTTATCGAATTCGTTTTATATCCCGGTTTAATTCAAATTCATCGGCATTACATCTGGTATTCCATGTGGTATTCCATGAAAACACGAGTTTAGTCTGTAAATAATACCTAAACGTTGCAAATATTATTGTGTAGTTTTGTTTTTTCGAGGATGTTTTGACGTTAAAAAACGAATTCATAAGTAACAATGTCATAGCGTCTAAAATATTTGCATTTCTCGTAGTGGCGTAATTATGGTTGAGTCAATAATTTTTGATCCAAAAAAAAAAAAATTATAGTTCGTATTTCAGATTTATTATTTTTGGCTTCAGAACCTTTTCGTCGAGTACTTTCTCGAGATATATCTGCGGCACATTTTTGAAAAAGTAGACTTAATAGACTTAATCGATTATAATAAATATAATATATTTTATTTAATACTAATAAGGCTCGCCGTTGTCTCCGAAACCGCGTACCTCGTTCTCGTATTCGCTGCCTGTAGGACATCTTATAAACGCGCGTCTTTCACGCGGTCCGTTTTTTGATCAAATCGCTTACGCAGTGCTAAATGATTTTGATCATCTGATTGTACAGATTCGATCAAAAACACTTATACGTTTTTTTTTAAAATTCGATTCTACTAATAAAAAAAAAAGGCCAAGTTTGTGTGGGACACCCTTATTCCACCTCCCATTATTACGCCACAGATTTCTTGTTTCTAAACCGTTTTAACTACAATATAACTACAAAAAAAAACACATTGTCACAATATTGTAAATGTAATAATGATAATAATAATAGTAATATTAAACCGGAATCGAAATATATTTGATATTCGTCCGTGGGAATGTTATGCGTGCTGGATATCGATTATAGATTTGGGGAAGGGGAAAAATATATAAATATATATATATATATGATGCAATATACGTTGACGTAGTATAAATTATGTAAATGTTATGTGTACACGGTTGAACGCAGTTAATATTATGTGATCATTCCCGAGCCGGCCATAGTGGCGGGGCGTACGGAAACCTCGAAAATTGTGCGCGCACATCTCGCCGCTGCGCGGTGTATTTCCACATGTTCGTTTGTTAGATGCTCTGATGGGTTTCGTTTAGCTGCTGTACAACACTATGGATGTCGTTGCCCGCGCGTTGCAGTGTTCGAGACGGGGGTGGGCGTATATGATAATTTTATTCATGGCTTTTGAGCGTGTAAAACCTTTGGTTACTGTTTCCTAACCGTGTTCGTTTGTACACGTTTGTAACGGCTTCGGCAACGGTCGCGACGGTTGCAGTACGAGGAAACGTGAACATTTTAAATCGAGAATGAACGGGACGAGTGGGAGGTTTATTCTGCTTGACATACGTATTTGTGTATGCTATACAACATTGGAAATTGAATTTATTTTATTTTTTTTGTGAACAGTTCAATCGAGCGCCACGATATTCTTTTCGGAATATCACCAGATTTCGATTTCCTGCTTTGGGATCCTTTTCTGGATCTCAAGTAGTAATTTCTTAAAAATTCTCTAATCAAATTTTATTCTATACTCTCCGGTATCATTAGCGGGTAAAAAAAAAAAATATGTATTATTTATGACGAAAAATATGCTGTATCAAATAAATGTTTTTGTACCAAACTCGAATCTCGGAGATTCATGTTTTAACATGAAATATTCAACGTTGATTGGTTTGACTGATACGTGATGACAAAATCTTCTTCTTCTTATCGTGTCCGGTGCTGGGGCTTAGATATTTTGTTTTAGCCAGTGAGTGGCAATTGATATTGCCTTTTCCTCCCGGTATTTTTGGCCTAACGCTGGCCTCATCCCGGTGCGTTTCTTGGACACATAATACGTCGCACCTCTGTGACTTACAAAGTGAAGCAAGAAGCTCACCTTTCGTCACAGAAAAGCCTTCGATATTTTGTGTTATCACATTAATTGCTGGCTGAGGAGATGGTCCTAAAAAGGGCCTTTTTGAGTTCGAATGTCTAGGCATTCTAGCACCGGTGTTGGTAAGATTAGTTCGCGATATTTATCCTGGTGCGGAAGTCGTATATCGCGATGCAGGGGACGCCACGTGCAGGCTCTTACCATGTCCCCCATGACAAAATCATAGTGGTTGATACTGCAAACGTAAAACGTTATAATTCACTAGAAAAATAATGCCGATGAAATAATATTATGTATGCATATTTTCATTACGATTATGGACGACAGCGATTTAATTAATCAACGGCTACTAATCGATTCCGATTTCCGAGTAATTTCGATTACGTTGAATATGACTACTCTTCCGATATTGACTCTAATTTTACTGTTAGCAATAATAGTGAATAGAGCGAAACTGCTCGTTACGTTTAATTATTTTGAACGTTATTAAATAGCCACTTCAAAATAAATAACGTTAAAATATCTAATAAGATGTAATCAATTAACTCGCACATTTTTGTCGTAAAATAGGTATTTCTGTAAAAGTCATTAATTAAATTTTTATACTTTATAATAGTACGGTTAAATTTAAAAAAATTGTTGTATTTAATTAGTAAAAAATATTTTTGAAGTGTGGAAAAACTTTAACGAAACTGTCGCTCGTTATCTAAAACGCTCTAATGGCAACAACACGTTATCCTTGACTCGCAGTCTACTAGCTGTTTCAGGATAACTAAATTTATCCTGAAACAGAGTTAGCATGAACCTCAAACTTACTTATCGCCATCAAAAACGGTAGCCAATTATCTCTGCACAACACCGTATATATATATTATTATATGGCGGTTAAGCCGTTGAAATTTTATTTCTCGTTTAACACGGCTTGTGACGCGATAATATTATATCGTTACTAGCTGAATAACCCGGCTTCGCCCGGGGAAAAAACAATGTAAAAACAATGCAAAATATTGGGCCACTTAACCGCAGTTCGAACTCGAGACATTCTGTACTAAAATACATAGAAGTGCTAGTGCGCCAATGGTATTTTTTTGGCTTTTTAAATTTAGATCCAGTGGTTTAGGCTGTGCGTATATATCAAACTTTGAATCCTCTTTTTGCCCCTTTAGGAGACGAATTTAAAGAAATCCTTTCTTAGTTGGTGTCTACGTCATAAAACGAAACTACTGACCAAGTTTCAAACTCATAGCTTCAGCGGTTCCGGCTAGGCGATGATGAATTAGTCAGTCAGTCAGGACAAGTTATTATATATATATATATATATATATATATATATATATAGAATAGATAATTCGTTGTTTTGCACGTTATACAGAACGATGTAACGTTTTCGGAATATAATAATGGGCGGATCCATTTTCCACTAGAAACGATTTTTTCCATCAAAACTGTATGAAACGATTTTGTTTTCCATCACTATTTTTTTATGTTCATAAATTTGTTTATTTATTTTTTGAAAAACGGACCTGATTTTATTATATCGCAAAATATGGTCATTATAGACTAACAGCTTTAGAATCCACTAATATATACTTATATGTTTGGTATAAAATAATGATTAGTGCATAAGTTATTGACGAATTTATAAATTTTTAAAATATTAAGCAGGTACCTGTTGTTGACGATAATATATCGTTAAAAAAGCAAAAATAAAAATAAAAATTGTAAAATTGCGTGTTTATTCAGTGTTAAATTCGCACCAATGAGTAATAATAATAATAAAAAAATCAATATTTATCAAAAAATCTGTATATGTATATATATACACAATAAATATACATACATATAAATAAATGTATACTTAAATATACTATAACTGCCAATGAGTATTACGTTATTATTTTTATTTATTTTTTTAATTTTGTCTATATTTTATTATTCAATATTAATCATAATACATAAATCGCATAGTAATTTTTTAAGTACAAATTGAAAGAATTAACTTACTTGGTAATTTCACGGTTTGTTTAAAGCTTTTTCAGTTCTCTCGCACGTTGTCTGTTGGCTCTGTTAGCGTCCAAGCTACGTAACGCCTCATTGGTACTATTAATACGCATAATACAATAGTAGGTGCCGAGTAATTGAAGGTTTCTCAAAAAGAAAAAAAATATTTTTTTGATAAAAAAAAAAGTGGTGGAAAACGAAATTGTTTAGTATAATTTTGGTGGAAAAAAAAATGTGTGATGAAAAATGGATGCGGCCAACAAAAAAAAAAAAAAAAATTAATAATCCAAAATCTATTACTCCAAACCGCTTTCTCGTCCTACCTATCCGCGATATTATAATTAAATTATAACGTTAGATATACACGCACACAAATATATAAATTATATATTTCTACTCGTTTTGTCGGTATTTTTTTTCTCTCTCCTCTTTTCCTTCGCCCGGCCACAATGCTTGACGTTTTCATTAATATAATAATAACGCCTCGTCTCGTGAAATAATAATAATAATCGATGTTGGTAAACGACGTGCTGACGGTTGAACGAGGATAGAGTTCACCAAAAAGGTCTTGCATAATAACGACAATGGTGAAGAATGTAAATATTTACACGTCCATATATATATGTTATAATATAATATAGGAGTATATAGTACACGGCCGACGACGTCGATAAACAAAACGAAAATAATATTGGCGTCGAATAGTTTTTTTTTTTTACAAATTTTTCGTCAGCACAAAAACAGCGGTTCACGTACAAAATACATTTTCTGCATTATAATAAAAAATAGAACTTTATATGGAGCATTTTGAACAAAACCTTACTTAGGTTTTTAATTATTATTATATCTACTATAAAACTCATTCTCTATAATACTTCATCTTCTACCCGGAATTGTTGTTATTATTTAATTTTTGTTTAATTAAAAATAGTCATTTCAATATTGACTACTTTCGATTGTCATAATACCACAACCAAAATTATATTAATAATTGTGTGTGTATATATATATATATATATATATATATATATATATATATATATATAATAGAAACAAATGGTTTTACAGAACAAGTTTTAGATTCTGAGCGGAGCGAGGGATCTAGTGGTGTTACAATGATGTTTATTTTATTTTTTATTTTTTCTATCCTGTGTACGGATTTTCAACCAGAAGGATCGCTCCGATATTTTCGGTCACAGTTTATTTCCGACAGAAATTCGCATCTAGTTGGTATTTTAGAGAGATGATTTTTTTTAATTTTTCGATTTCTTTCAATAGCTTTTTAACGCGACGCGTTAAATTATCGAAAAAATTACGAAAAATCGGTAAAAATGGGATTTCGTCAATATCACGTATAATTTTTTCGCTATAATTTCAAAAACACTCGTTCTATTGTCTTGAAATTTTCAACAAAATCGTATCTTTGTACTGTACGACTTCGAAAAGATTTTCAAAAAGTTTCATTTAATTTTAGGTTATTAATAGCCATTTTTAGATTTTGAGGTTTCCTAGAACAGTTAATTTTGTGTGTTTTTAACTTGAAATTTGGACACCACGTCAGACATATATTACTTTAATTTTGTACAAAAAATAGACCAAGTGTATAACACCAAAGCTCCGCTCAGAATCGTTTTATCGAACGCAATGATTTATCATTTCTTTCAAATTTACAGGTATAAAAAAAAAACAAAACTCTAAAATCTTTATTTAAGTAATTCACTTAAGCGATATCCACAACACCCCGCTGCTCGCTACCTTTTTTTTTTGTGATGAAAAATTAAGAACAGGGTTTCATCATTTTCTCTACTTTGCATTTTGTCGTTATTACGACAAATGAAAAGTGTACCTTTATTACGCACATAATTTTGTTCGTGTAAAAACAGTACGCATTATTATAATTATTCGAAACGTGTGAAATGTACGTATGTTTTATTTTTTAAAAAAAAATTATATTACGTACTCGTTTTCATGTGTTGAAATTTATATTTGCAAAGGCATTCACTTTATGCGAATTTACTAATTCACTTAATACATGACAACGACTTTTCGTCGAAACCTGTAGTGAATAAACAAATTTTATACAACTCTTTATTTTTCGATTTTATAACACTCGTTGGTTTATTTCATATACATATATTAATATATATTTACATTTAATATACAAATGCAAAATGATTGTATTTTCGAGTAAAATTTGATATTATAATATTGTCGTATAGTGTTCTAATTTAAATTATACTTAAAAATTGAGTAAATACGAAACTGTGTAATTCTTATACCATTTAAAGCTTAATAAAAATTTGACCATTTAAAGTGAATTGTATTTAATTTTTACACTCATTATAGCTTGTTTTCTAGGGTATTGTAAAAAAGAATGTATGTTGAAAAAGATGTTAGTCGTTATACATTTTACAATCTTTTCTAATTTGCTTAATATGTATGTATAATATAGATAAATATTTAATCATGAATTTATACCCCGGGTAATTTTGAAAAAAAAAACCGATGCGTGTATTAGAATAATATTTTATTTCTATTTCGTTGTTGAATTGTATAATTTTTCAGGTCTTGATCATATTGTGCTAACGAATTATTGACATTTTGACGCGTTAGTAGTTGTGTGTACGATACCCATACACTAACTTATTCATTTATTTCATACAAAAGAGGACTTGTGCCTAAACACATTCCGGAAATTGCTTATTCAATACTTCTCGAAAATAAGTTTTCCTTATTTCCTTAAGAATTAAAAGTGAAGAGTGAAATTCATCTTAAAACACGCAAAACATATTCAAAACCAAAAATTTTTTTCGAAAACTATATTTTCTATAATAATTATTAATATTGTTAAATTTAACGGAATCATTTTGTTATATAAAATGTAACAGAATCGTTTTTTTTATTTTAAAAAATGCGTATTCGATTAGTCACTCGAGTTGTTTCCGTGAGATATTTTTCTTACAAAATGTACAGCATCCAAAATACAACGCAAATGTTCAAAGAGTTTATCAGGGAAATTGAAAAAGTTTTAAAGACGAATTGTTATTGATGCCGATGTTACCTTTTTCATTAGAAAAGGTTTCAAATTACGAAAACTTTTATCGAAAATAATGTTAATATTTTATTTACATCACACAAAATTTATACACATAATTGACGTATAATATATTGTACCAACCGAGGTCAGAATAATGATACCTATTGCACTTACAGTCTATAATTCAGTGGTTTTCGAACTTGTATTTTCTTGTACTACTGAACTATAAAAAAAGTCATTACGATAGGACTATAATAGTGGTAAATAATTGCAACCATTTAATTTATCTTAACATTTACGATTGAAAAGTTTAATTTTTTCTTTTCTTAAGAGAAATTTTCATGGATTTACCCCCTGTGGGTATTTTACAGACTAAACAATTTTTTTCTACCTAGTTATATAACTTAGTACAAAGTAAGCGGTTTTCGTTTTAATTTCAAGATAATACATAGAATTAGCTGTTTAAGAGGTTTGTTTAGGTCTAAAAAGTTTTTATAAGAAGAAGATTACATTATTTTTGCAAAACTATGGCGTTTTTAAATTAATTCAAAAAGCTAATGTTGAAATATTAAAACTTTTTAATTGTTTATAAAATATTTTGGTATTATCTCACCAGTTATAATTTTAATTTGTTGAAACTAATCGAATTACAATTTTCTAAAAAAAATTATTTAAAATACAGATATGTTATAGTCAAACTTCAATGACTTCATGCAAATTAATATTTTTTTTTTAAAGTTAAATTTAT
The DNA here is from genome assembly GCA_032441835.1 of Slavum lentiscoides. Classification (NCBI taxonomy): domain Eukaryota; kingdom Metazoa; phylum Arthropoda; class Insecta; order Hemiptera; family Aphididae; genus Slavum; species Slavum lentiscoides. Next base: position 33,782,162 of record CM063706.1, on the reverse strand, counting down.
AATTATATTTTGTACACACTTCAGTTTCAAAGAGATTGCGTAATAATACTACAAAAAAATCTTATATTTATAGAATAAACAATTTTAATCAAGGTTTATGGGTCAGGATAACTTGAGCGTTCATTACACGCAATATTAAACCGACAGACACAAAACGTAATTTACATTGGAAGTTTTAACAATGATTATTTGGCTCGTAGATTGGTATGTTTTAAAAATCAACAAAATATCTCCAAACACGTTTTCGATAACGTTTGTGTTCATTAATAGAAAAAAAATTACTTTACTTTTTGTTACAAAATTAAAATTAAAATTGAATTTGTGTGAACATAAATTTAAATTTTATAAATTTGGTATTGTTCTTCTGTTTCCAATAATATGGAATTGGTTTTTATACTGTTTATGTCGTATATGCATGAAACATATATTGTTATTTTAATATTATTAAATCAATTTATATTAATAAACAAAAGTACAAAAGTTATTATATATGTATTCACATAGTGAATACGATACGAGTATCTTCAATAAAAGACGTTTTTTTTGTTTAATATTTATCTACATTTATCAATACATTTATGAAATTTTCGAACACAAAAAAAATTTATAAATATGAATTTATTCTTCTTCAAATGAATGGTTTTTTTATTTTTGTGTATTTCATAAAGTATATTATTAATACCTATTCAAATGATATACGTTAGTCACGCACATTTTCAAAAAAAAAATCCATAACCATTGAAATTTATTTATGACTTTCAAATGTAAATTTTTGTAAAACGTATAAACCATTTGTATCTGTTTTTAAATGTATATAATTGAACAGTGTGAAACTTGACTACGTCAATACGTGTGTTCAAAGACGCGTTCAAAAATAAAATTTTGTAATAGGAATTTGTTTTGCTAAAAGAACATTTGTTTACTTAAATTTTACTCAATTATCAAAGTAAACAATTTTTTCCACCTCATTAATATTTTCGTGTAATATAATTACATAATTTTAATTATTTCGTTATAATTGAGGCTTTTTTCAATCTAATGGCATTAAATTCATTCATTTACATTGGAATAAAAATGAGAAAGTATTAATGTGTGTGTGTGTGTGTGTGTGTGTGTATTTGATGAGTTTGTTTTTTCTCTATTCCAATTAAATCGTGTGATTTTAATCAATGTTTGCTTAAGAGATTAACTTTTGTACCAATTAATACATTTGAACAGTTTTCAATTTTATCATCGTATAAAATAGTTTATTTTATTTTTATTTTTTGTTAAAAAATCGTTTAGATGGTGTCGTCGTTTTACTTAAATTAATGAAAATGCTGTAGTGATAATCGAATTTTCAATGTAAAGTAAATGTTAGGTAGGTACAGTATTAAATTGAAGTCGGTGATTGTTTAATCAACTTGTATAACAAGGTAAATTAAAAAAAGAAAAAACTAATTTTCAGATTTTTACGTTAGATACCAAGGTCTTGATGTTTTAATTGTAGTTTTCGCCGTTAAAACACTATATTTGACACAGTTGTTATTTATATTATACGTTATCGTGGATTTCTTTTAACTATACAGGCACTGTATGGTATAGGATTTAATGAAATAACGGCTACATCAAGGGTTTTATTAGAGGTTGACGGCGGATGATCACAAATTCAGGAGCTGGTTGAACAAGTATATATATTTTTTTTTGATGCAAGCCAAAAATAAAGATTAGATAATTTAATAAATAAAATCGAGTTATATACTACATATATACTTACAAAGTTTCATGAATTTCTCTTGGGCACATGGTGTAATTGAGCAGCATTAATTCTTCAGATAGAAAATAATCGAGTAGTAGTGAAGGAACTCAAGAATAATAATTATTGCAAAACTCGATATTGCAGTAATTATTTAATTATTGTTGATCAAACTGTCATAACATACTATATGAAATAATCGTCCATACATAAAATATAATTATAAAACACTACAAGGAAATTTCCAAGTCATTTCAAAATGTCTCCATTAATATATGTATTTATTGTACTTTTTTTGTAAAAATATTGACAGTGTTATGGGTGATTATATTGCGACGGTTAAGAGAGAATTTTGTAGGTTTAAAAAAATGTCCCGTTTTTCAAATTTTGAAATGTAATCGCCGTAATCGATTAAGTATAATTTAAATAATTTTTTTTATAATCAATACAATACCAACACGTTTTTATAGAGTATAACACTATTTTATATTATATATCTACTTTATTTTCTATTAGTACCAACACGCAACAGATGAAATACTTAAAAAAAAAATCGTTCTCATATAATGTAATATAATGGGTACAGTGACTAATTGACAAGATACCGATATTCCAAAATATTTATTAACATAACTATTGGTTAACTCAAAATGCTTACAGATAGAATGGGAACTCAAAAAACTATATCAATAGTATTTTTGAAACTTGATACATTTCTAGGTTTTTCAACACATATAACATATATATAATAGTGTAATTAATAAAAAAAAAAAATGGTAATACAATCAATAAAAAAAAAAATGTAAACGAAGTAATATTATGAAAACTTTCGTAAAACAATATATTTAGAGTATATTAAAACGCAAACCCTGTATGTTGATTTTCTGGAGCAGATATTGTTTGAATACGGATATAAATTTCTTCACGTATTAAAAATGAACTAAATTTTTTTTACAATTTTCACTGAAGTCTAGAAGAAGTGTTTTTTTTTCATCGTTCTTTATAACAGCACCACCTACACGGGTTTTTTTTTCTGGATTGATTTAAACAAAAGCAAAATTTTAATACTTATGAATATAATATTATTTTATTAATAAATATTTATGATTTATATGACGTATAACACAAGTATGTTTATTTGTACAATACGTAGCATAAACTAGGCGTGGACTTAACTCATTTCAGAATTTTCGTGTTTGAGTTTCCCCTATCTATAAGTTTATGGATTTAAAAAGAAAAGCCACCAACCACACTTGTAATTTGAGCGTTCGGGCAAGCAGGCCATTGTATCAGACGACCACCGGGATTTTACCACGTTATACCGCAATAATATTTTGAGTGCTGACTATATTTTAAATGTAATATTATGTTATAAAGGGAAATGCGATATAAACGATAAAAGCCACATTTTTTTTATAATAATAAAAATTTGTTTCGGATAAAAACGGAATATATTGTACTTATATCCGAATCATTTTCGTCATTTTACATTGGGACTGATTAAAATTATAATAGCATATGTCATACAAATACCGGTGACCTTTTACAATGAAAACTTTTCGATATTGAATTATTAATGACGACCCTTCTTTTATGTCGGGTGATATTTCCTACGTCCGAAACGACGATATTAAAAAAGTTTTTTTGTCCCTCGTGTGATCTACTCATTAAAGGTCACGAGTTTTTTTTTTAGCACCGAAAAACTTTTGTTACCGAACAAAGCGTGAAAAATTACGACGACTTAGAATCTAAATGGTATGTCGAGAGGCGTTTCCCGCAGTATTCCGGTTTAAGGGTTTTTCAAATTTGTATTGCAACACTGTTGTAATTTGTACAATTATTGCGTACATTTAAAAACCCTTTAGTATTTCTCAATGACTCGGGCGTATGTTACACTCATGATTTTTAAGTGAAATTCGTATGATGGAATTTATTATAAAATCTTTTAGACACAAAATAAGTGTAAACGTAGATTCCGCTGCACGAAATTCTCGTTGCCTATAATGTGTATTCGATGTATATTCCTGCACTCTATTGGTTTTTCGGGTAAATATAAAAATGGTAAAAGTATGAGTTAGCTATTATTGTGAATATTTCATTAACGTGTTTAGGAATTATTAATTTTAGATTACCAGAATATGATATTTACTATTTTCATATACCTAATTGCGGAAATAGGTATTGTAATCAAAATTATATTTAATTTAACGTACGTTAACATATTACAGTATGTTGAAAATAATAAATTTACATTTTTGGAATTGTGTTCTAATATACATTTTCTAACTTTATGTACATTAATTAACGCAAATAAATTACTACTTTTTAACGTATGTGCTTTTTATTTTTATTGATTGAATATTTTACGAAAATTTGAGAACGTTTAACTGCTATATATGTGTGTGTGTGTGTCTAAATTTGACGAAAATACTTTTATAAAGTATTCAAAAAAGATTAAGAAACATTCTAAAAAAAAACATATTTCGTGTGTTAAATGAATTTTTAAAAAGTATTTAAATACTTTACAAAACTATAGGTCAGGCAATATATTATTTATTTTTAAACTATCGATCAATTTGAAGGGTACTTTCGGTTCTTTTATTTAATACGCAGTTGATATTATGATTGTCTTCTGAATATTGACATTTCTTACAATCACTCCCATTTATTATTGATCTTTCTAAAATATACATAATATTTAATAATTATCAATATTTAATGTAACAATGTACGCATAAATTAGTGTTATCAATTTTTCATAAACTATCTAGCGTACTGGCTTGCCAAATGTATTTAATTTTTGTCACGAATCGTCTTTTACTTTACGATTCAAATTATAAAGCTTATATCGTTATTTGAACGTTGGTGTTATGTTTTATCAGTGATTATTAAAGAAATATCGTTGTGCATCATTATAGATCCATGTCACAAGTGTTATAATTTATATTGTGTTATATGTTTGTCTTACAGTAACAGTACCACTAGTTCCTGTCGATGCTGTGGAAGGAAGAACTGTCAAGTTCCCTTGTGATGTGTCTTCGCCAAATCCAGCTGACAAAGTTTACATGGTATTCTGGTTCAAAGATGATTCGGGTGTACCACTGTACAGGTAATATTTCATCATATTTCATTTCATTCTGGAGCGGCATAGTTGACGTAAAAGTTGAATGGGTCATTTAATTTTGACGAAAACAAAATTATATAATATTTCCCGTAAATTATAAGGTCTACGGCAAATGTTTAATGTAAAAAAATGTCTTATTACCAAATAGATTTGTTAACAAGACGGTTTCAATGTTACTGTGGAACGCGATAAGTTTTTTATTTTTATAATAAGTAGTACTAGAATGTATTGTTTATGGGGAAAAAGTATAATAAAAACCGATTGCATTACTACACTGCAAAACACAAAATTAAATCGGAAATTGTACTAACATAAATCTTGTCGTCTTACTGTGTTATTAACAAAAATCTGAAAATATTTAAATTATTAAGGTGTATCACTCACATTAAATAGGTATTTAAAATTTTCATAGAAATGTTTATTAAGTAGAAATAAAAATTTCATTTTACCAAATATAAAATAACGCAGGAAAACATTGAGAAATAGCGAAAGTTGGATTTTATAAACGTGGAATATCAACAAACTTGCAAACAATTTATATTTCGAAAATTTTCGCTTGTATGAAACGAATTAAAATTTATTTTGTAACAAATTCAAACATTAAAAAAAGTTTCGATTGTAACATTATCCGAGTCCTAATAATAAGTATATTCGCAAACAAAATGATTATATGCAAACTTGTATTCTAATATATGTGCAGGGTGCAGCGAAGCCGACTGACCAATTTTGAGGGGCTATAAATAACGAAGAGCAAAACGTAGAGAAAAATAGTTTGGTTTAATTAAATTATTAGAAAATCCCATTTTTTAAATTATGTTTTGAACATAATATCTTCAAGATTGCGGCTGTCAGCAACAATACACTGTTGTAGGCGTTGTCTGAAGTTTACAAATAATTTTCGGCACGTTTCGATTGGTACGGCCGCGATTTTTTCAGTAATATTCTCTCCTTCAGGTCTTCTATGGTTTGATTTACTCATCCTTCTTCAGATATATTCAAACGTAAATAATATTTTAATATTTTAAGTTTCGAGAATCTTCTCTCTGCCGTAGCAACAGTTAACGGGTGAATTCAATAGAATTCTTATTATCACACATACGTGTGCATTATAGAGTAGATTTCGATTAAAACTCGGTGTTTTTGCATAAAATCGAAAACTAATTTTAAATCACGTGTTCCGAAAGAAAATATAATATAATTTACGTATAAATTATTGTTAATATCATATTAATGCCTACAAAATAACAATACCAATTACACTAATCATATCGTTTACGGTTTATTATTACACAAAATTATATAGATATGTGTTTAAATTCTGATGCGTTGATAGAAATCTATAATTTAAGGATAACTATTTTTTCTTCAAATTTTGCTCTTTTGTAAGTGTCGCTCAAGGCACGTGGCTGGCTCGCCTATACCTCGAGACGGTCCTGATAATATATATAAACATATACTAACAGGTGTACTAACATATACTAAATCGGGTGGTACAAGTTTATATTTTCGCAACACCAGAAAATCCATAAACGTACCATACCTATAATTTTTATTTTCGAAAGTCAACGTTTGTTTACTAAACGAGTACGCACAGAATTTATTGTTATTTAATATCAATATTAAAATATTTCCTGCGTCAGTATTACCTGCAATATTGTAATCGAGGTTTGCAACTTTTGTTTGTATATTGATGCCAACCACGTACCTTAATACCGCCAAAATATTGTGCAATCAATTGTCACCGTTCAATTATTTTCTTCTCAAATTTCGTATCGTCTGAATATTTTACACTTTTTTTACAATTGCTTGGCGTCAAACGTTTTAGGCTTCACCGCTTCGGTTTTTAATATTGTTTGCTTTTTATTTTTCTCAAAACTCATCGAATATATATATACGATTAAAGTTGTTCATTGATCCATTAACAGGAAAGTCGTTTAGTCGTTCAATGTATGAAATAACGGTATACGAAAGAAGAGTACACTAGTGGGTTAGAATATTTCTCTGCATCGCCAGAATTCACGGCCAATTCACGCTACTGCTGAATGCGATGACAATGTATGTACTTTGTCATAGGCGTGCGCACAGGGTGTGCCGGTTGTGTCGTGGCACACCCCGTGGCCCGTGGCTTTTTGTACAACTTTCATTCATTCGGGGACTTTGTTTGAATTTTAAGCTATAAATAATAAAAATTAGAGAAAATAAATTAGGCGCTCTAGCAAATTTTTTTAATATTCTAATGTAGGTAGGTTACTAACCACTAGGTACATAGGTATATACTACATTGTAAAAATATATCTAAATGTTGTGAAGCACAACATTTAGTCAATAAGTTTTTATGAATTGATATTTTGCATTAAATTTATCCTTGTTTTAGGTTGAGAGTTAGGTTAGATTTGCTTAGGCTCATATAAGGGAAAGCGGCCCAATTTTCTTCATGGCACACCCCATACAAAATTCCTGCGCACGCCTATGTACGTTGTACATATGAATACTCGATGTTCATGCGACGCTAGAGTAAACGCGCGTTACGGGTTAGACGACGGTTACGGTATAAAAGTAATATCATAATCGCATTTGGTACACCGCGCGTATCCATGTTCGAATCATTATTATAATATTCGGAGAACGGATCGAACGGTTATTTGACACGCGGCGTGTCAAGAACATTCGGCCGCGGGCACTCGCGGTAATAATGAGAAGGGTACGTACGCACTGTAGGCAGCAGAGTGTCTTTACTGTAAAGGCGTACCTAACCGTGTGTACGCGTACAAGAGAATTGCGTTGCAGGTTTCGAGTTTTAATTATCGCGTTTAAACAACAGAGACTGTCGGGAAATCGGGAAAGGCCTCTCTCGTGAACGTGACATTTCGTTACACCGGTGCCCTTTTAGTACCCGCAAAACATTTTCAAAAGCATTTTTTTTTTTTTTACGGACAACGCCGCAACACAACAATAAAAATAATACAACAATAATAATAATAATAATAATAATAATAATAATAATAATAATAATAATAATAATAATAATAATAATAATAATAATAATAATAATAATAATAATAATAATAATAATAATAATAATAATAATAATAATAATAATAATAATAATAATAATAATAATAATAATAATAATATCTATAACAGGTCACCCAGCATTCATTATTATAAAAATAATAATTCGATTGCGAAACGCTGGACGGTGTTTTGACTTTATTTTGATTGTGACGCCGCCGCCGCGTGTCCGAACAGAAAATAATAATAATAATATTCGTAAATTTTAATCTGAAAATTTCAAGAGAATTTCAACGCAAGAACTGTATAAAATGTGCCGAAATGTGCTTTTCCGGCGACTTTTGTCAATTTTCTTTTTTTTCACTTATTACATTATTATACACCAACATTTACTTATCCATTATACATATATATACACACATTATACACACACACACAGAAGAATATATTTTTTTTCTTATTATTTTTACCCGTATAATCGTATTCGAGCGTTTTTAATATAATGCCGTTTTCGTGTTTATTTGTTTAGGAGGTTTTATAGCGGTAAACAATAAAAAAAAGGGTTTCAAAATTGAAAAATTAAATTTATTACAATTGTATACATATAGTAGCGCTACTCTGTTATCATATTTAATATACCTGTGTACACATTATATTTCATAATTCCCCCTTTATTTTAACTATTTATTTATATTTTATATTTAGATATATTATTATTATTATGGTGCCTTCTGTTATTTCTCATTCTATCTCTATTGTTTAATTGTATTTTAACGAAAAATTTCCACTTAAATATGCTGCGAATATTGTAGAGTAATTATTACGAACGTTATATGGGAGGAAATTTATCATTGGATAACACACAATAATTGTAACCAGGCACGTACATAAAATAAAATTTCGGGGGAGTTACAAAATATAGCAATACATATTGTACAGCAACATAATAAAACAATTTCTTCCTCCTTACTCATTATTTTTTAATGTGACAATTATGCTGAATATCCAAATTTTATGTATGTCATTTGTTCACAAGTAAGTATATAGGAACAATAATAATAACAATAATAATAACAATAATAATAATAATAATAATAATAATAATAATAATAATAATAATTTGTAATTATTAAATTAATACCTAGAATAAATATATCTTTTTTTAATTTAAGCTGTAAATTTTAATAAATAATATACTATTTAGTGCGTTTTGTTTTAATATCATAACCACTTATAGTCTGAAATATATAATTGTTTATTACCTGTCCACGTGACAGATGATGGAGTTATCTACTATTGAATTATTATTATTGTCACGTCAAGTTTTTTTTTTTTTTTGTTTTTGTTTTGTATACACAATGTTAAAACTTTTTCATACCAGTGTTTGGGACTAGTATTATACGAGATACACTGTCAGACAGTAAAATGCTTCAAAATGTCCCATTTATAAACGGAAAATGTGTGTACATATCTGACAGGTTTTTCATTTTTTTCCTGCAGAATTCTCGCATTGAATTAAAATTAAACGGTTTAAATAATATCGTGTTATTTTCTGGTTGTTTACAATAAATAAATTATTTTTTTCTGGTTTTTGTCGAACGTTTTGACGAGTTAATGCATGATCTTTTTTTTTTAACCATTAAATGTAATTTAATATTTGGATAATATAGTATAATTTTTAAACGTTAATCATTTGTTAATAATAATATTTAATAGCTTGTTTAATACTTTTTGAAAACAAAACAATATTTATTCAAATATTGATTAAAAAAAACAAAAAAAAACAATGATATTATTTGATCAATATTAATTTTTTAACGAAATGTGTTTAAATTGGAAGTCGCGTATAGTCAGGCACGTATTTGAGGGAGGGAGGGCGATGAGAGCAATCGCCTCCCCCTAAGGCCCGTATTATAGTCTATCTTATAAGAATATAAATACTATATAATCTACAATTTTAATAAATTTGTATATATAATAATCATGATTTAAGATAGTTTAAATCAGTTAAATTGTGACAATAATTTACACTGAGATAGATAAGAATATATAAGTATATAAGTAATATAAAAGTAACTTATGCTGAATTTGGGCTATTCCAAAAAAATTAATCGCCCACCCCCAAGATAAAGTCCCAGATACGTGCCTGTGTATAGCGTCAGATTTTCAGAGAAATCTATGATTTCTGTTATGATTATAGAAAAAAAAAATAGAATAACATTGTCTATTGTTTACATTATAAAATAATTACAGACAAATTGTTATTAATTTTTTTTTCCCGTTAAAATCGATAAGTCGATCAAAATAATAAATAATGTCAATAACGTCATGGTATATATTATAATACTAGAGCTGGAAGTTGGTATTATAAAGCGTATCAAAATGAAATAAAATATAAATTTAGATAAAATCGTTTAAATTAGATTTTATGTTTAAAGAAATAAAATAAAATTTAAATAATAAAATAATAATTTTTCAAATAAAGCTTTTCGTTGAAAACATTAAATCAATTTAAAATAATAATAATAATAAAAAAAGGAAATATTGGAATACCTAATGTTGATTTATTTATTAAATAATTTTATAAACATTACGGGCAATAAATTATGTTGTAACGTACTATATATTATATGCTGTGCACCAAGTTTAATATTTTAAACGTATTTTTTTCTACGTTTTTTCGCAAAATATTTATTTGTTTTTTTTTTTTTTATATTTATCCCAAACCCATTTTAAGCTTTATTATTACGCAAAGTATAAAAATAAAATTCACAAAAGTATTTAGACAATTAAAAAAAAAAAAATACAAAAATACGCAAAATAATTATTTACAGATTCGTAAAATATTTATCGAATCTAAAACTTCTTGTAATATTTCGTTAAAACATGAAAAAGTAAAAACTGCAGACGTCTAATTACGTCTTAAGTATACTTGTTTATATAATATCAATAAATAATACATAAAATATATATTTTATACGAAACACAACATCTAAATCTGCATCTGTGTGTCCAGTTTATTCGTATGTTACTAAAAAATTGTTTGCTAAATCAATGTAGCAATTCAATTATCGATGTCAACACTAATACTATGTACATATCGATGAATTCTAGAATTTTGAATGTTATTTTTTAATATTAAATACATTTTTAGAAATGTCTGTGTTTTTTTTTTCGTATAAACTGTCAATGTCGTATAATAACGTAAAAGACAAATTTTTAGTATAAAATATAATAAAAATTAAATCGGGAAATTCAAATAAATGATTTAACATCAAAATGAGTTTTTATTCCCTTAGGTTAGGTTAGGTTAGGTTATGTATTTCATGATAAAATCCAGGAGAATTCGCTTAAATTTTTGTTCAAATAAAATATAATTTTCTCGGTAACATATAGAATATATTATATTATATTATATATTCTATACCTATAATATTTATGTTTCAGTTAAATTTTAACATATCGTTGGATTATTTCTGAAAAAAAATATCGAGGTAAATGTATAAGTTAAAATAATTACCTATAGAAATTTTCTATAATTATTTTTTGTTCAGCTTTAAATACATACATGTAGTGGCGTAGCCAGGAGGGCAGAGGGGCCATGCCCCTCTCCACGGGTCGTATTTTTTTTTATAGTAATGATCTAATTTAAACAATAGCAGCTTTCAGTGTTGTATTAAGGGGGCCTGAGCGCTCTCAGACCAGAACTCTCCTGACCGACTAGAAAATAGTTATTCTATGGCGTATGGTCTCGACGTCTCCTGCTCGCCGCGTCACGATGTTTTGTCCTACTAAGGTAAAAATTTGATTTTGATAACTTTTTCTTTGACCTCCTCCGTTGAAAAATCTTGGCTACGCCACTGCATACATGTATAGTTATTACATAACGTGCCAGTATTTTATTTTGTTAAAAAAACACGGTGTGACAATAGACATACACAGTGTGTAACATTACAATACAAAACTAACGAATTAATCCGTTTGTTAATAATGCAAACGAGCCTGTGGAATTCAAGGTAAAACCATAAACGGTTCACCACAATAATCATAATAATAATACAGGCGACCGCATGTTCAATTTTCGGTTGAACGATTAAATACACACACACACACACACACATATATATATATATAATGGATACTATAAAGATACCTTAGTAACCATTCCTTTTATAGTAACATTATTAATATAAATTTATAGAAAATTATACATATATATATATATATATATATGTATGTAAGTATATGTGAATATGAAGTCAATCCAAATAATATTATGAATAACAAAGAAATATATAAGATTTGTTGTATTAAATTTTTTTATTTACTACCGTTTTCGACAAATAGCCTTTATCAGGTATATTAAATGAAAAAGAAAAATATAACAACAGATTATGAAAAAAATAAAGACGAACAGAATTACCGTAAAAAGACATAGAATTTACAAAATTAATAAAAATGAAAAACAGCAAAGAAATTGTGTACGTAGAGAATTAAATTGTCAAAAAATCAACTGTATCGTTAATCTTTATTAACGGAAATTATTTTCAACTTTAATCTTTCAGTAATTGTACACAATTAGTGTATCAATTAAATAAAATTATATGAATATAACAAATAATATCAGGTAAATGACACAAAATAATATTCATAACAATATTTGAGAACTGATTTGAAACCAATATAATACATAATACAATATATATATATATATTGTATACACAGGTATATTTTTATATTTATTATGTTTAAATTTTGTGTGTGTATATATGTAATTCTTACAGAATTGAATTTATATAAATATATAATGTCATAGATTTATTATTTCTATATTATAAGTAATACTATGATTATTTTCTTAAACGTGTTTCGCAAAATTTTAATTCGGATTTACTTCTAACATGGCTTACACATCTTGTTTTAAAATTCTTATTCCTTTTGCGTATTATAACTACATTTACGTTTGTAAATTCCAGGATAATTAAAATGTATTATTAATTGAAAATTAATTTATTTGTTTAATTAAACTATTAATAGTATTTAATTCAGTTTTAATATTGTTCACATTATTATTCAATATTATAAAAAATTTTCAAATAATATATATTGTGATATATCATACAGAATTAATTAAGTATATTATTTATATTTGTATTGTTGTTTTAATATTTTCTATAATTTTTCTATATATTCTGTTGAAAGTGTTTAAATTATATTTGTTTAAAAATAAACTATATCATGTATAATATTAAGTTATTTATTTATGTAATTGAAATACGCTTAAGTATTAAAAAATATAGAGTTAGCAAATGGAATTTTTGTACGAAAGGACAATTAATTTTTTGTTCTTGTGTTTATTATAAGACGTCTTCGATCCTTTTCCATCAGACACTTATACGGTTTACTAAGGACAAGGAAATTATTTTTAAACAAAGAGATGAAGTGGGTAAAATGTTAAAATTTATTAATGAAACGCGCGTATATTTAAACACACGTTTCATAAATATGCGAAATTACATCAGCGTTGGTCTTTAATATTATTATTATTATTAAATCGAATATGGGACTGCTCGCGATCTCATCATCAGCGAACAAAAGCTAAATTATTCTGATCCTTTAAGAACGAAAACTTTTATATACATAAATACATAATTTTTTTTTGAGTTACACTGCAGTGTTTTATTTAATTGTCTTCACTCTCGACCCGCCCCAACATTATTAAACAACCTTTTAAAATCTATGATAATTCATAAGCAGTAATCGGTCATGAAAACTATTTTTATAATTACCTAACAATCAAGATATTTACGTAGGTAGTATACGAGTATAGTATTACGAACACGTATAAGCCAGTGGTCAGCGGACACTTTTACTTTTTTTAATGATTGTTTTTAACACACCAAGTGTTAATACTTTAATACTTATATTGAAATCAAAGGTGAACAGTAATTTTTTTGTTTGCATACACGATATAATAATTTCCTGGCCAGTGAAATAATTTAATTTTTTTGTGATTTCAGTTAAAAAAATTTCGGAAAAGTCCTTTAACCATATTGCCGTAAACACACACAAACACAAATTTATAGTTTATTCATATTTGTGCATATTTTTTTAATTTATCGAGAAAAAATATTAGTTGTCATGTATATTTGTTCGTGGAAGATCAAATGATGTAATTCACAATTGAATATTTCACCGATCCGAAGTCGAACATTTACAAACAAACATTATGAACTGTTCGGATGATCTACCGAACACTGTGTCAAAATATATTATATTTGTAAACGCATAAAAGAAACAATAAAACGTAAATAAATACAAACACATCGTTACCATAAATGCAATATGTTGCGATCATCGAATATTACTAGCATTACTTACAGCTGCTCTTCAATACCATCAAATCAATTCGCTATTAAATGCATTGCACCAAATCAATTTACGACACAAGTTTAGACTTGTAAAAGTTCCCGTGCGTTCCCGCGTGTGTTATACTCGTTTTATCAGGTCTTTTATTGTACATGAATTTTCGTACGTGAATTTATTACGCGCGAAAACAAGAAGTGTTAAAATTGTTTGGAAAAAGATAGATTTTTTTTTCTCTCTGTAATATGAAAATATAATCATTTGTGTTTGGAAAAATAACCTACACGTTCTTACGAATTACCAATTGATTAACAATTAAAACGATTTCTAAAAACCTTAAATAATATTTTCAAATCTCACCCAGTATATAATAACTTAAATTTGTTTTTTGAAATCATATGTTTCACATAATGTAAACAAATTCGCTAAATTAAAAAATAAAACGTGGAAATATTCGAGGACGAATTGGAAATTTGTTTTGCTCTGCCAATGACAAATTACCATTGTCTTCCCCTTGCATAACTCGATCAGATCTCTCAGATTTCTAATTCTCAACGTAGAAAAACGTATAACACTATACACGCATACGTAGACAAATATGTTTCCGAAGACTTCATTTTATACGTTATTGTTTGTTAAAGAAATTTTTTTTTTTTTAGGTCAAAACAATATATTTGTAACTTATTATGAATAAAGGACTGTGGCGTTTACACGTATAAATGTAAATAAATATAAATCTAACGCGATGGTTGATTTATGTAAACATATTTTAAAACTATTCTGCGCTAATCACGCGATTATACACACAAATAGACATAGTAAACCATCCATCTAAGAGACTTAAATCCAGAAACCCTATATGGAGCCTGACACGATCAAATAAAACAATACAAGAGATGTGGGCAAACAGGTGGATAAACACACTAACGTCTTAAACCATTCTCTAGTTAGCGCCCCTGATAGTAGAGTCCCAGGCTTCGAGCTAAATCGAGCACAATGGACGGCCCTGAATCGTATAAGAACTGGGAAAGACAGATGTAACTATCTGTTACACAAATGGGGTATGAAAGATTCCCCGTTGTGCGAGTGCGGTTTAATACAGACCACAAGCCACAATGCCAAAGAACAAGATTTGAAGGAGGGGTAGAAATACTACATGATAGTGGACCAACGGCAATCAAATGTCTAGAGGAACTCGATGTCCGACTCTAACAAATATGTCTGAAGAACATATATCCTATTAATATTTTAGTTTGTTTTGTTTATTTTATCTTATAAACACCTACCTATTAATGTTATTAAATTTTAATTTTATTAATACTTCATGCCGAGTGTCATATCTCATATGCATAAATAAATAAATCACGCGATTGATTTCGTCGTGCACTTAGACACACAAATGTACAACGAATGGATTGTTGCGGAAATAACCTATAGCACAAAAGTTTTATTTATTTATTTCAATATAATATATAGTGTGTTATTTATTATTAAAAATAAACGCGTTGTGAACGCGTTTTACATTAGAATTTAATTTTAAGTGGCGCCCTATTATATACATAGACACAATTATTATTATTTTATTATTTAATGTTTACAATTAATAATTACATCGTGAATTACTTTTATCAGATTTACATGTAGATTCATCGATATATTTAACGTAATACATTTTGATGATATTAATTAATAGATAATGCGTTCTAACAGGTGTTATAGAATTTTATTTGAAATATAATATATTTCCTCTAAAGTAATTTCTACGTATTTGAATTATCGTAATCATATAATAAACATTTTAAACACAAAACGGATAAAAAAAAATTATAGAATATTTGGCGAGGCTCTACCTTATCCTATACTCCTTTGGGTAATGAATGCCCGACAAACATGTTTAAACGGTGTTTGGAACATTCATTTCAACCAAATTCGTTAACGTTCAATGGGTAAAAAAGGAATACGTTCACGTTCATATTTTTTTTTTTAAAAAACCCTTTTGCGTTCGTATTCTTCAAAAAAAAAAAAAATTATTTAACTATCGTTTTCATATATATTTTTTTTAATACGTATTCGTGAATCGCCTACCCGCAATCGGTATAAAAGAAACTTATTAAATTGATTATTTATTAATTATTTTTGATATAACCGATAAACATATTATACCACCGAAATAATAATAATCCAAAAAAAAAATAAATAAATAAATTATACAAGCCTAAAAACAGACAAATAGCTGTAAACTGTGAACTCAACCAGTTTTTAAATGTTAAACCGATCTGGTCAAATTCGAACTCTAATGCATCGCTACGTGCGTATGATAAATGATGAATAATCTGATATACATAAGTATGACGCCTAATGTTGAAATATTCGTATTTTTTGGGCCTTATTTTGCCTTGTGTTTTGCTGAATTAAAATGTTAAATTTTATACATAGGAGAATTATTTTAATTATTGAATTCCTGAAATTATTAAATAACATGTATATAAATAATATCACATAAAGTTAAGTTAAATATTTATATATAAATTAATATTCGTAACACGCTTAATTTTAAATATTGAAACATATTTAGACAGTAAATAGGTACAATATAAATATAAATTGGCCGTAATGAATTGCGGAAACGATATGTGTATGTGTATGTGTATGTGCTACTGAATAGTAAATATTAACGTAGATTTGTTTAATATTTGTTATTTACCGGTTTATAACGAAATTCACATAATAACCACAATATTACTCTGTTAACTCCAATATAGAGACGGGCAATCAAATAAATATAACAGCAACGGACTTGGGTAAAATACTTCACGACAATAGTATTCCCTAAAAAGTATTCCGAATACTCTTAGAATACAATTTTTTTTTTTTTTTTTTACTAGTTTTGTTAGTTATCAAATACGCATTCGGGAGGTTTAATAATTTTTTTTTTTTAAATTCTCTGTTTATAAATCAACACAATGACCATAATAACTCAATAAATAATAATACCGATTAGTTATAAAATATAACGTGGTGTAATCGAATTTACTCGATTGTTCGAATGAGGCTATGATACCAAATACAGCGGCATGGTCAATGATCAATATAATTTTAAATACCCACTGCCGCTACTCGAATTTTCTTTCCGAAATAATAACTCATTTTTACTACATGTGAGTAGGCGATAGTTATTATTTTAGGTGTGAGTATATTATTTAAAATGAGATTTAGCTTTAAACAAAGTATTACTACTATTCGGTATTTACTACCCGAGTCTGAAGAGTAAATATAGGAACGGTTTTTTTTTTTCTTATTATTAAATTATTATATTAAATACGTTTGAATAGGCGTGCGTATCTTTGGAATTCGTTGAAAAAAAAAAAAAAATGATATAAACGTCGTTGGCGAATTATGAACTCGCGTTCTTTCCACACATTTGGTTTAACGTGCCTACTATAACGCAGTGTTTCCGGACGGACGGACGAAATCCCCCAGACAAACCGTACGAACGGACGGACTGAAATCGTTGATTTAATAGGTTATATTATATTGTAATACACTGCGGTTGGGTCGGAGCGGTCGAATGCCTCGAGTTTTTCGAATTGAATTTCGGAGCGAAATGTGTCGGAACGTTCGGAATCGGAAGGACGTTGTCGGTGGACGACTGTCACGAGGAAGACAAATCGGATTACAAATATAAAACACGCGTATATATATATATATATATATAGAGTGGAAATAATATGACGAATCGAGCGGTGTTATTTGCGGGGGGGGGGAAACACTCGTTTTCTTACCTCTCCCCCCAACCTAAAAAAAAAAAAAAAAAAAAATATTCCGCGGTATATCTTATTACAGTACGAGGATAGATCCGGCTCTTTCGATTTTCTCCGTGGGTGTGGCGCGGCCGAGAACTGGCTGAAGGACCAAACCGAACAACCCGCAATCGTCCCGTGTATTACGTTTTTGACTGGCACGTGTCCATCGCTTTTCTCCAATTTCGCGGACGACCGTTTTCCACACACATTTTATTTTATCTTTTTTTTTTTTTTGTCGCCATAGAATCTTTCAATTATAATCGCGGGATTCGATTGTCGCGCGCTCCACCCCTAAAAACGAGAGAAATCCACGCGCCGTCTTGGTACGGTCCTGGCGTGGGCTACAATTTTGTGCTCTCTCATCGCGCACAAACACACACACACACACACACACGGTCCGTTTGCCGTAATAATTGAATTATAAGACCGAAGAAGGGATCGGGCCGGCGGCGGCGGTTGTTGTCGTTGTGCGACGGAGAAGGGTTTTTTTTTTTCGCGTGACGAGTCTACTGTACACACACACACACACCGTACAAAAAGTAGCGTGCGAGTCTCAGGAATGCGTGCTGTACACAGCAGTAGCGAGGCGGTTGCAATTAAATGTGGCGGCAAAAGTGTGCGCGGGAACGGGTGGTGGTGGGAGCGGCGATTCCTTTTCGTCGCGCCGCCGCTACCCCACTGCGGCCGATCACAACCGCCGCCGCCGTACGGCTACTACTACTGTTACTCATAGGCGTGCGCCGGGTGTGTCGTGGCACACCCCGTGGCCCGTGGCTTTTTGTACGGACTTTCGTTCATTCGGGGACTTTGTTTGAATTTTACGCTATGAATAATAGAAATTAGAGAAAATAAATTAGGCGCTCTAGCAAAATTTTTCAATACTCTAATGTAGGTTACTATAACCACTAGGTATATACTATATTGTAAAAATATATCTAAATGTTGTGAAGCACAACATTTAATCAATACGTTTTTATGAATTGATATTTTGCATTAAATTTATCCTTTTTTTTAGGTTGAGAGTCAGGTTAGATTTGCTCGGGCTCATATAAGGGAAAGCGGCCCAATTTTCTTCACGGCACACCCCATACAAAATTCCTGCGCACGCCTATGCTGTTACTGCACAGGTACCGTACACAGTGTGAGCCGTACGCGCCCGGTCGTTACTGTGGAAAAACGATTAAAAGGAGGACTTTTGAGGACGGGGACCGTGTGTATAAAATAATAATAAAAACCGTCCGTCGTCCCGCGCGCCGCCGACGGCCCGCGGGGCTGACCGAAAGCCGTATACAACGGCGCGCGGCACGATCGCCGTATAATAATAATAATTATAATACAATAACGACCGACGGATTTTTACTACGGCGAGCGTAAAAGTGTTCGCTGGCATTTCGGTGTTCTGCGCTCTCGGTCTCGGCACCGGTGCTGCCGCCGCGCCATGTACTGGTATACTCCGCCGATTGGTGGTATTACCTAAGTACTGTTTAATAGAATTCACACGAAACGCAGGAATTCGTGCATTTGCAGAAAAGTTTCAAGTTGAAAAAACACAGATCGCGGATATCGGATATACGTAGCACTAATGAGATTGCACAGAGACGGTAGTAATTATATAAACGGACAAAGCTCACACATTTTTTTCTCACAAAAATAATTTGTAAAAACGTAATAATTTGAAATAAATAAATAACATTATACGTTACATACATACATGCGTACATAGTAAATTATTTGATTTAACCTTAAACACGTGTTCTTCTTTTACAAATTTACACTGTATGAATTTAAAAAATTTACCCCCTCTGAATAGCGGACACCTCCGAATAACAGACGAAATTTTGGTGACCGAGAGTGTCCGCCATTCAGAGGTTTCACTGTTTATGTATATGTATATATATATATATACATATGTAAAACAAATATATAATATTATAATTATTATTATATATACAAACACAATAAATACAAACTCACGTCACTACATACAACTGATAACAAGCAGGTTGTGATTTGCGGTACACTGAATTAGAGAAGTTTTCAAAACATTGTGTTTGCACTAATGTTTGCATTATGTACCGATGAGACCATGTTTGCACAACGAGTTTTTGCACAATGTGTTTGCAGGTGTATGGTACCTATTATGGGACGCCTAGGCCCTGGGCGCTGGGGGTCAACGAAGCAAAAAAAAACTAACGCTCGGCGCGCGCGAGCATATGTATATAATTATGTGCACCAGCACGTACTCGTTTAAGGAATGAACACAAATGTTTTCTTAATCCGTTGATAATAAATAAAATGAATTAAAAAAAAATTGTTTAATTGAAAATATTTATCCCATTTTTTATTGGAAAATGTTCTAATAATTGTATTTGGAGAAAAAAAACTGCATTGCCCAATTAAACAGACGTTTAATTTGTACACTTAAGAGAATGCCATACTGAAAGTAAAACAAATGAAATTTACCGTAACTTTGTGTTAAAACTAGTTTGCGCGAACATAAAACACCGGGGCTGCGACCAAAATAAAAACACAAAATTTCGGAACTACATAGAAGAGAACTTAATCTACGTCGTAGCGTTTTTATTTTGTTCATAACTTGTTTCAATTTTGTATTATATGTGTAGAAAAAAAACAAACACAAATCATACAATTTTAACAGTTAATTACTGAATTTCAAATGATTTTATACAAAAAATATGTAAAAACTCTAGGACATAGATTGGGTTCTCTTCTATGTGCTACCAAAATTTGATCATTTTGTTTTGACTGTAGCCCCGGCGTTTTACGTGTTTCTTATTTGAGATGTATTAGCGTCCTCTTAAGATTTGCGAGATCCCCGTCGACCGAGCTGATGTCAAGACGCTAGGCTTCAATTAGCTGACAATTTTTTTTTTCTCTTTAAAAGCATAGCTTATCCGGCAATCCCACGACTGCTTTTTTAATAGTCTTAAAAGAGCAGTAGTATTTTTTGAAATCAAAATTAAATGTCGTAACGTTGATTATGGATTAAGTAAAAAAAAAAACGAATCTTCGCATTCGACAAAACGATTCGGAGCGGAGCTCCGGTGTAATTATTATTATTAATAATACTGTGTGTATAGAATACATAATTGGCGTTTTAACGTAAAGTGATATCATTTGAATATACATTTATTTACAGTAAATGCAGGTAGCTAAATACGTTTGATTGTCCAATTTCCATCAAAATAATACGTTTTGTCGAAAATCATGAAATGTGTGTAAAAGAAATTCGTGACTCGAGATTTTCAAGAGGTTTTTGACGTAGTTAAAGTAACGCGTACGTGTTACATTGTATTATACGTTTAAACACCTTACAACCAAAAATTACCTCTTTTACCATTTAAATGCACCTCAAAATTAAAAATAGTTGCTACGAATAGTCCAAAACCGAAAGTAATTTTATAAAATTTTTTCAACCAAATTTGATATAAAATTATATATTTGGTGAATATTTCAAACAAGAAACTAATGTAACCATTAGTTTCAAAATTACAAAAAAATAGTTATAATCGATTTTGATGAAATCGCGCTTTCATCGTTTTTATGTACTCATAATATTTATTTTATTTATAAGCTTTTAAGGAGAAAAAATGACCTCTTTAAAGTAGCGACTAGATGCGATTCGCTGCCGGAAACATGGTATGACTGTAGATATCGGAGTGTTCCTTCTGGTTGAATTTTCGAGTACAGACATAAAAAAAACACATCGTTATAATCCAATACTGAGTACACTCCTCGCTCCGTTCAGAATCTAAAATTATTATACATTATAAATTATTACGAATACAATTTCAATTCAAACACAAATCTATTTTTGTTGATTTTTTTTTTAATATTCCTCAATTACACCATCATTATAAAATAATAATAATAATAATAATAATGAAATTACGGACACTTTAATTCATTCATTAGGCGACTTTATACGCGATAACATCAGCCGCCGGAAAACAATATTTATCTACTGCAGACGCCTCGTAGATGTGTAGAGGATGGTGTAGACTTGGAGGTCCCGGCAAAAAGACACAATTTTAAAACGTTTACGTTTTCAATATGATAATATAATCTTTTAAAAATAATTTAACACCGTGTCCTCGATCAATAAATTGTCTTTTTCTTTTGATTGTATAAAAGCAGTTCTTTTGTGTTCTTTAATTTAAATGTAAGCAGTAAACACAGTGCTTACATGCCCCTCATGTACGCCTCAGATTATCACTGTATTTTTGTATTCGACACTTATAAACAACCTAGGTAGTGATTATTCATGACTAGAGACCGGATTTGTATGCGTTTAAAATCAAAAATGCCAAAGTGCCTCCTACCGTACGTTGCTGTTGACGACAACGACGAGACGAAGAAAAGTTCAACCGAAAATACTATGTAAACAAAACGGTGTATAAATTATGACGTGTGTTCCGCACAGCGAAACGTTTAATTCCCCTTTAACGTGACCTGCAAGTAACTGCAGAACGAATTCGGTGATTCGTTAACGAATTTCGTGTCGTCATGTCATTGATTTTCATTCGACAATGTTATCACGAATCACTCGGAAAACGCGTTTCCGTATGAAATGTTAAAGATTGTTTTGAATATTACCACGCGTTGTCAGTGGTTAAAGTAGAAACAATTTCGAGGGGGAGACTAAAGCTATTAAAAGCGTCCCTCGACCTATTTAGGGGATAAGTTTTGCTTTGGAATTGTACCAAAAAAGGAGCGGTTTACTGATATACGTTTCGTGATAATTTCAAGTTAAAATTGTTTTATGTTTCATAAAATCAAAAAGATATGGGAGCAAACGGTGCATATATGTTTACCCTTTTAGGTACTTCTGATGAGTCGCTAGAATTTGCGAACTTCATTCGCGTTATGATTACCGTTTTCAAAATTCGTTTTGTTAAAAAAAAACACACACACACACAGTTCTAGAAAGACTCCACAGCCGTGTCGACAAATGACTTATTATCATCACCAATAGCTTTCTATCAATAAATTGTACGATTTTGGTACGGAAATCTGCTTATAAATATGACGTGACCGTAAATCATTGACCGTAACAAGATTATCAATAATTATCCTCTTCATTAACGCATCGCACGAAAATAATTTTTTTTTAAACTTTTAATGTATTCACAGAGAATTATTGTAATTCAATTTAAACTAAAGACGACGCTAAACTTAAGGTAAAATAAGATGGGGTACGTCCCGTCTCCCACCATTCGTCTCACTACAACCACCGTCTGTACTATAAAATAGCTCGGATATATTATGCGCGAATGGAACGTTAATCCTTTATACAGGCATATACGCTTATTATATGTATTTTTGTTATTTATGACAATATATATATATATATATATATATATATATATATTCTAAACATACCCCCTTTATTTCGCGTAAACTGTAAATTTTATTTTGTCGTAGTGTGTAATAGTAAGTTATAGATTACAAATCAAATAAAAATTACGTACACGAACCCGGGCATCTTGCTTTATTCGACTTCATTCGTCGAACAATCAGTTACAAATATTACGCATTTTTTCTGGCTTTTTCCTATTGTAAAACACGTATCGTCGAGTCAATTTAAATTCCACATTTTTAATCTCGCACGATAAAAACTACTTAAAATTTTTTTTTTATTAACGTAACATATTTGCAAAATATTTAATTAACATTTTTAAAAAAAAAATATTCACTAATTTCGCCACAAACTCGTAAATTACTCTTAAAAAAGTAAAAAACAATCAGCACGACGATTGAATAACTTACTATTGGCACTACCGTAACTATGCAATGAAATTGTCCGGAATAAATACTCTGTATACGATGGTAAACAGATACTAGCGTTTTATACGTTATAGTTGTGCACATAAACGCGCGGATTATAAACATTTAGAAACAAACATGTATATCCACTTCACGTGTTTAACACAATTTCATTGTACAATATTATGCAATAATTTCAACGTATATTTTGAAATTATTATGATACCGTATTATAGAAAATATACCTACTACCCCCGAGTATGCGAATTTTAAAACTAAATTCACTCGGATAATCTTGAACGTTTTCGAGAACGGTATATCTAGTATAGTTATCGTGGACACCGAGTGAAACGCAAATTTTGGGGTTGGACGGATACCTCCTAACTGGACCGTGAATTCGGGATTCGTATTTACCAGTAAATTGCGCACCTATATGCAGTGTATTCAACCGCAATTATACGACGAGCGAGGATCGTCCAAGTACCCAAATTACTTATACTTTAACGAGTACAGTTATATTTTCGTAAAACAATACACAACCCGTGAATATTTATCAATTAATTGAAACTGTTGTTTGCGTAACATTTTAACACTTTCCCGGCGGTGTTTTGTTTATTTCAATGTTCGACCAATATATACTTTACGAAATAGAATAACGAGCCGCCGGTGTTGTGGATGTCGTCTAAGTGATGAACACCCGAGTTAAGGATTTTGGAGTTTTATTATGAATTTGAAAACAATGATAAATCATTCCATTCAATAAAACGATTCTGAATGGAGATTTGGTGTAGTAATATTTTTAATTTTTACATTTTACCGGCCAAACCCGATTTCAGGATAAACTAGTTTATCCTAGGTCAAACTAGTTTAACCTGAAATTAAAATTTACATTTTAGGACGAACTGGTATAGCCTAGGCTAAATCGATCAAGACTG
The DNA here is from genome assembly GCA_032441835.1 of Slavum lentiscoides. NCBI lineage: Eukaryota > Metazoa > Arthropoda > Insecta > Hemiptera > Aphididae > Slavum > Slavum lentiscoides. The sequence goes on along the minus strand of CM063706.1, from coordinate 33,757,400 downwards.
TCAATAAAAAATTTATATATATATACATAGAAAAAAAATAAAAAGTTATTGATTATATATTTATATATTTTATATAAACTGATTATTAAACTAAACTTTTATGTAACCTGATCAAGATTGTCAACAAATACATACAAAAAAAGAATTAATATTATTTATTACATCGATTATTATTTATAACATTTTTTTTTTTTTTTGCATGATTATTATTTGTTTGTACAACGCATGGTTTGGTGGCATTAAGAATTACAGAGGATCTTTTTCTTTTCATCACATTAAAATGAGATGATTTTTTTATTTTCATTTTTAAAATTTCAGTGACAAATTTTTCTCTCCACTACATTTGATTAGTCTGGCTACACGATGGCTAATCCATTATAAGAATTATAATACAAAACGGTACGAGATTTTTGAATTAAGTAAAAATAAGTGAAACTTTAACTGCAATCTAATACAAAAATAGTTCAAGAGACGCAACTTAAAATTCGTAAACAGACTAATAATAATCTATGTAAGTACACTACACATTACAAAATAACGTTTCAGTGGGTCTTAACCGCATACACAATCCGATAGATTACAATAGCGGTAATCAGAAAATAGAATGTGTATAATGACAACGAATCGATATGACAGTTAAAGTTCATAATGATAAATAAATGTGGACTTTTTGGCTTGTATAAACACTATTAGTAAATAGTATATCTTGTGAAAAAAAAAGAAATACGTAATAATAATAAGTAATAATATCGTGCAATAAGAGCATATCGTGTAATGAATTAAATAATAAATACAAATAATAATAACCTAGACGTTGTATGTATATATATATTTTTTTTTTTTTGACAGTCCTGATCAGTTTAGCCTAGTCTATACCAGTTCGTCCTAAAATGTAAATTTTAATTTCAGAATAAACTAGTTTGGCATAGGATAAACTAGTTCATACTGAAATCGGGTTTGGCCGGTAACATATATATATATATATATATATATATATATGTCGTAGGCATATAGTGAAATCAGGCATTTGACCAAATGCCTAGGTAAGTAGTCAAAGAATTTAATTTTTATGCGATTTTACTATCCGCCTAGACATTTAGTTAAATATACAATGTACAATATGTACAATATAATCATGTTCTGTATCTTTTTCCTTAACATCATATTTTCATCGTTATTGATAAGGTTGTATTTTGTCCGGCGTTCAATATAGATAAGGTACTCAATAATCTACTTTTCAAAGGTAAAAACCTATGGAAGTTATATTTTTATACACTTTATACTTTTATATTTTATCATGGACACAAAATAAAATAAAATAAGATTTATACTATAAAGTTAACAAGAAAATATAGTTTGATTTTTATATTATTATTATTTTTTATTATTTGCCTGACTTGAAATAGGCATTTAGTTAAACGACTAGACATTTAAGTAAATGTCTAGGCGGATAGTAAAATCGCATAAAAACTAAATTCTTTGACTATTTGACTAAGCATTTGGTTAAATGCCTGATTTGACTATATGCCTACGACATATATATATATAGTTTTTATGGAGTATACTATATTTATGATTAATAATACATAATATTTCCGTGCGTTAAATCGAAAAATTATAAACTTTTATGGAATAAATATATGATATGAACCTTTATAACTTCTATAAATTGCTTAAAATTGAAAAAAACAAAATATCAATATTACCCCCTTTATGACTAAAATAAGCCAAAATGTAATAATTTCTATAAATAGCACAAGATTGCCGGAGATAAAATAAAATCGATTTCGACATCGTCACGTTCCCGATGTTTTCTATGAAAATTTTCGATCGTTTATTGGGCTGTATTAAAACGCTATTGAATAAAAATCGAAAAATGACTTTCTTAAAGTACCAACCTAGCAACATTTGGTACCGGTAAATGGGTAAGATTATAATAATTGGGGTAGTTTTTCGATAGTAAAAAAGGTTATACACAGAAAAATAACCTACAGGTATACCGATTGTGTGCGTCAATTCGATCGTCGTTTTTCATCGAGATAATACACTTTGACGAAAAATTTAAAATGGTAATAAAAAAAAATTGGAAAACCAATAGCTTTCTGGCTCACTCAGTATAGTTGAAAATCGCCCTATACGTTTTTTACTGAGTATAGTATTTTTCTTTTCGTCGAAGAAAACTATTATATTATAAATAAGTTTGCCCCGTTATAGTGTTAAGAATGAAAAATAAGAACAAATAAGACAAGTTTGATGTTGAACATCCAAAAATATAAATAATATAATAATTACAAATACAATTAAAAAAGAAATATATATATATATATATATATATATCATTATTATAATAACGAATATGCTATATATATATATATATATATATATATATATATATATAATATTTCATTTTAATACGAATCTTAATGAGTATATGCAAAATATTTTGTATAAAATATATAATGAATAAAAGATTTAACGTTATTTGATATCATCAGTTTGATTGGAAAAAAAACCACTCGATAGGTAACGAAAACGTCAAATAAAAATATCGAAAATTAATTTCAGAAAAATGTGTTTTCAAAGAGATAATTTACGAGAAAAAAAAGTCGATTTGACAAATGGAAAAACATGACAATAGCCGCGCATTTTCACAATGAAAAAAAAAAATTAATTTTTTAAGAATATGAAAAATGGAATATGATACCTATAAAAATATTTGGAACACAACAATACACAAAAGACACTCCAAATAAATTATAATTATAACCAATGGAAGCAGGCGATATCATGTAACATATTTCAGTATTTAGTTTTGACACTTGCATTCGTGTACAACAATAGTTTGTTAACTCGAATAGTAAAATATAAGAAATCTAGAAAAACATAAAATAAAATTCTATAAAAATTGCACATAAATATGGGTAGATTGAACAGTAATAGTACGTGTTATAATACCTATTCATTTTTAAACCATTTTATATAGCATACTGTATAGTACAATCAGTATACTTTAATTTAACAAAATCTAAATTATATTAATATTGTAAGTGGAGTATGTCGCAGGAGGTTCTAAGAAATTCCGTAACATTAGATGCCATTTTTTTTATGTCTTAACACCGGAGCAGAGAACAATCTTCATTTAATCAAATATTAATATCGTTCAAATATGAAAATTTAGGCAAACAATATCATTTTCACCGCGCGGACCGGCAACTATTTCGCATTTTTCAGCTGTTGTGTATTATAGCGTATTTTATGGTACAAGGTACGTAACGGGCAATCTTAATAGTTTGTTTAACATGCTTCTGCATATTTTTATTAGTTGGCAAAAAAAGAGCAAGTCTGTACCAAAATATGTTACACGACCTAATTAGTCGAAATTTGGGGTTTCTGCATTTTTAGGATTTTGAAAATGTTTAAGGAATATTCTAGGAGTGTTGAACATTTTGTAATATTAATTTAATAATATTTTAATAAGATAATATACCTAATATATTATTAAATAATTGTTCAAGATTTATAAATGATGAGTTGAAACCGTTTAAGTATTTTTACTTTAACCGCCCGGGTTTTAGATACTTAAAATATCGCCGTTTCACTCAAATGGATTGTAGCAGTACTATAGTGTTATTTGATATGAAAATTTGTTTTCAAAATAAAATGTTATAATTTTTGAATTGTTTTAAAGCACATATTTTAAGGCCATATTTTGATTATTTCAAGTGCTTATCTGCAAATATGTTTGATTGGTTTTTAGGGCATAATATTGTTTTCCACAGTAATAATATTAACGAGGTCTAACCTATTTAAACTTATAATATCGAGTTTTGATATTCATGACATGGTATACAATACGGTTGTTCAATATTTTGTATTAATTTATTTATTTTTTGATTGTTCAGTTTTCTGGAAGACAGAGCATTATACATTTAATACGTATTGATTTTGTAAATCGATTTGGATATAATATAATTACAGAAATTACAATATTCTAAATTTCATATAATTTCACTGTTTTATTTCGTTTCTGTTGACCACAGTAAAGTATATTTAGCGCTTAAAATAATGTGTATTGTATAACGATATTAATTTTCATTGTTTCGATTTGCAAAATAGGTACATCATAACAGAAACTTATTCTGATAATTTGTTACATTAACCTTTTTTTTTTGACTTGATTTTAATATATTTGAAAACATTTAGTTAAGTATCATTTTATTTGAGTCTTTGTAGAAATTATTGATTATTTTAGAAAAGCAACACGATTTAAAAATTTGTTCATTCGGACATTTTCGAAAAACAGCTGTATATCAATAAATATGAAAATTTCCATTTGTATTAACTGAATTTTTTAATTATCTTTTTATAGTGATACATTTTATGTCTGTGCTACGTATAAATATCATTAATGTATAATTATTAATATTTTTTAATTTAACATAATTTCATAAAGCGATATTGAATTGGGATAAAAATGTATATGAGGCATCAAAACGTATTTTGTGAAACAATGACAGGATGATACGTGCAATACAAATAAGATTTATATTCCGTCATAAATACTTAATAATCTAAAGGGATTAGTGAGCGTATGGTTAAAAAAAAATAATCCCACGAGAATGATATGATATGTCAGAGATTCAATGCTCCCGACTTAGTGAATGTCCAGTATTTGTTTCTGAAAGCTCGAAATATTGCAAGGATTTTTATTTTTATTTTTAATCGAATATATTTTTTACACTGCCGTTTTGTGTATATGTAAACATGTAACATCATTTAATGTGATTTATGTCTGTAAACGCACTGTCAGAATAAATATTATCGAAACAAAATAACGACAGTGTTATTATTGTAGACCATATTTGAGTACTTATTTAAAAATATTATTCCAGTACAGTATAGTTCGCATTGTAATATCGCAATATTTTAAATAAACCAATAATCATACTTTGTTTTGTACTCACAGGCGGAATGAGGGATCAATATTAGATTGTGTTTATAAGACGTGTCTATGATGTAGATAATGGAGAAATTAGACTTCCCTCCCCACTTTAGTATAATTTTATACAGTACAGTAGATTTTTATTAAAATTAAAAAAACAATTTTTAACTCGAGAACAGTTTAAAGGATATTCCAAATATTATAAATTAAAAACTAGAAAAACTATTCCTGACTGTTCATATTTTAATAATATATGTATTTGGCTAGTAACTATAGGACTCGGACGTTGGTTGAAATCGCATTTTTTTTTTTCTAATTTTTGAATTTGTTGTGAAGTAAATTTTAAATTCTTTACATACACGTACAAATTAAAATCTAAAAAAAATGTCAACGCAAATTGCTATCCAATTTTTTCAATTTTATTTGTAGTTTTGTTGGTACGTTTATATTTCTAAAAATTTTTAACTTAAACAATGTTTTTCACGTCATTTTACGTTTTATTACCTGCGGTAATGAACATTTTTATATAATATTTATACGGATAAATGATAATTTATAAAGTAATGTAGCCTATAGGTAAGAAAAATACATGCGAGTACATGATATACCTAATTAATTTAAATAATTTCAGTCTTTTAGTAAATACCGCCCAGTTTCTTTTTGTATACAGTTATCATTGTTTTTTATTTCTCAGTGCAACATTGCAATCAATTTTAATACGTATTTACTTAACACAGTATCCTACTAACAACTAATTACTAAAACGCAAGTTTTAATTCCTTTAATTATTTACACATGAATTATTAGAGATTCGAGTCTCCAAAAATATTATTTGCACACATAAATTTGATTTGATTTGTAAAATAAATACCATCGTTTCGGCGGGATCTTTAAAATTCCGGAGCACATTTTTTTTTTTTACATTTGTCCAGACATCCGGCATTCATCCTGTTTTCCGCCTGTGTATCTAGTAATTTGACGAGAAAATAAAACTAAAATAAGAATGTGCGCCACAAACGGTTGTGTTTTAAATCCGTTAAAAACGTATACCTGTACGTGGGCGAATTCAATATAAACCGTTAATGGCAGTCCTTCAATGACTGTCTGCGTTCACACACATAATATATATTATGTATTTTATACATTTGTACGTATACACCTATACGTATGCGCGTCTGTGCATGCCAGTGTGAACGCAAAAAGCTTTTCCAATTTGCCGTTCCACTCGCTTGTTCTACGTTTTCTTCCCCGTTCTCCACCATCAACCACGCACACATAATACACAAATACGCGTACACGCGAGTACTATTTTCGCCCCCGGGGTCCTTTTTGGTTTCGCCGTAGGTGTGAAATAGACTCGTTTGTTAGCTTTGCGTACGCGCAGCGATTCTTCTCTGCCCACCTTCGATCACCACCGTAGCTCTCCCGTGTCAACAGTCCTGATCATCCATCTTGTTTTTCGCGGCCTCGGTGTGGCGTCAATCACTTGGCGAGCCAAGATTGATTTCCGTCCCGGAACCTATTGGTACCGCACAGTAACCCCGAATGTGTTTATAATCTCTCCCAAGACTCCATTTTCCGACAGTACTTTCACTACCACACGTGTAGGTCACCACCGCCTTTACAATATTCTTTAAATCATGTTCTTTATATATATATATATATATACAGGTATATTGATTCATTTCACTCCTTAACGATTTCTATCAGTGGTTAAAGTAGCGAGGGAGAAAGGAGGGGGATGGCGTGTCCTTCCTAATTTTAGCTTAATTTTAGCGTCTCCTTTAGTTTAAATTCCGGAGATCGGTTCAAATTTTCATTTAATTATATTTTATTCCCCGTAGTAAATACGTTCTAAGTTTAAGTGAAAGTAAAAAATTATTCGGTTTTTGACACAAAATTTCAGGCAATGAATGATAATTATTATTGATGTTATGATCAAATGATTAGTCATATAATCTTTACATCATATGAATGAGCGCGAATTTTCGTGAACGTATCAAAATCACACTATTTATTAATATACAGATGCTGGTGCAGATAATTTAGTTGTTTTTCGACACGGCTGTGGAGGTCTTCCGTTTGCAGCCGTGTTTTTGGCCAAAACGAATTTCGATTAAATAATAGCACGGGATAAGTTCGTGAATAATTGCGACTTATCAGATGTATCAAAAAAGGTAAACGTATTCAATACGCGTTTGCTCGTATCACTTAATACCTATTTTATAAAACGTTAAACAATTGTAACGTAAAATTGTCACGAAAAAGTATTTTAGTAAACCGTTTGGCCGTTGGTAAAAATTCAAAGCAAAACTTATCCCCAAAATAGGTTGAACGGTTCAGGGGACGCTTTTTTTTAATAGCTTTATTCCCCCTCTACAATTATTTTCCACTTTAACCACTGGCTTCTCTAGGTGTATAATTACATTATATTGATTTTCAAGTTCACCATTTGAAATTGTGTACCTCATTTCGTACGCCATAAAACGCGTGTATACATATTATTATTATTATGCACGCCAGTATGGGATCGAAACTCACAAGCGTTTGTTTCCAGTTTGTTTACTATTCACATACTTAAAATTTCCAGTTAATTTACCAACATTAATTTCTCGGAATACGATAGTGGTTAAAATTATTCGCACTATATCCTATATTAATAATATTATATAATATAGTTTTCAAATATCGAACTAAACGTATTTAAATGGGTCAACATTTTAGGGTTTAAATCGATATAATACTGGAGATTAACTTGAGATTTAATTTAAAGTGCATATATAAATGGAAAATTACACATTGTATCACGTGAACAAAATGAACATATTAATAAAAAATTATTGTATACAATAATAAATAATAAAAGAAAAGAAAAAAAATCAACATTGAATTTAATCACTACCATTTTTATTTATGCAAACTTTTTTAAATATTCAAGGTTGAGCGAGTAAATTCATTTTTTTTTTTATTCGTTAAATTTAATTATATGGAATAAGAAATACGTTGAAGTTTGAAAAAATTAAAATAATTATGTATAATTTTCAGCGTGTTATTGTGTTCGTTTTATCAAGGCAAAATCATGATTAACCAAATTCGAATAAAGCATAATAAACTACCACACTTGGCCATCTTATAGGAAGTGGAGAACCCTCAATCTGTACTTGATGTGGCGTAGTCCTGTCAATCAAACATACATTGATTGAGTGTCTCCAGTATCAATAACTCCCAGAAAAACATCACGTTTCCGACGAATCTATATACGAAACAGTGTACCTAGACCTAGACACGATAAGAAATTTCTACAAATTTTTTTGAATCAACTAAACTCGACAAACATACCACAACAAAATTATAAAATTATTGCATATAATATATAAATATAAATCTTATTGTTCAATAATTATTTTATGGAAAAAAAAAAGAAAAATATAATGTTAATATATACATATACGAGTATATATGTGGTACACGAGATGTGACTGCGGAGCGGAGGCACAGACAATACACCACATAGTTAGAGAATGTGAACAGAGGAAGTTTACTGGAACTCTAGAGGACATACATTCAGCGACGGACGAGGCAATACAATGGCTGGTTAATCTGGACGTGGATATATGACAATTATGACAAAATAGTGATTTTTTTTTTTTTTTTTTATTTATTTATTTATTTATTTTTTTTTTTTTATTTATTTACTTATTTTTTTTACCTGTAACTTAAAATTTAATTTTACTTTGAAACTATTTGTGTAATTCTATTAATTTTTAATTCTGTATTTATGTTATATTTGTAATTTGTTATGTATATTTGTGTTGTATGGTATTTGCATTCTTTACGGTCATACGAAAATAAAATAAAATAATATATAAATAAATAAATGACATAAAGAAATATATAAATGACATTAAGTATATATATATATATATATATGTACTTAATTTTATCTTGTTAATGTCCGGCGTTGTAAGTATTTGTAATTTTCAGGTTATTAAAAAAAATTATAGAGCGAATTTATTTTGAACAAGATGATTCAAATTAATATAATACAATCAGATACCATAAAGTGATTAAACGTTGCACAAGAGTAAATTCGATATAACAATAGTTAAAGCCAATATTCAAGTCAATGAATTGCGGCAATGGATCCATCAGAAAATCTATGGACCTTCTCATTACGAGTCATTTAAGTATTAGCAAATTACTCTGTGAATAAATTAATTATGGATTCCCTAGTTCTATCCATTAATTCTATTCGAATACACAGTATTGAATCAGCTATTATTTATCTTACCATTACTGTAAGTACTTAGTTTCGGAACTATGTATATCATTTTGATTACGATTCCTTGTTCTTGACACTTTCCTATCATCTGATCACATTTTATTTACACTTTTTAGTTTGATTCTTTTTTTTATATTGTGATTTATTTTTGTATCGCTTAAACGTGTAATAGGTATTATAAGTTACAACATTTGAATGATTTTTCGAAATTTCCGTATTGACTTGGTTGAGCTTTAAAAGCTTTTGTGATTACATTTTTCGCGTATATGCTTCCTAAAAATATTACAAATTATAATTTTCATCTTTATATAATTTGAGCAAGTTAAATAGAAAAAAATTTTATTGTTAATTAATTTATAATTTAATTTTAATTATAATTTTATTATTTCCAATTACCAATAATAACTGTTATTAACTATCATTATATATACTGTACACTGTTTTACTTAATGTCAAAATTGTTACAAGGTAACTTAGTATTGCCGTATTAAGTAACACGGCCATAGTTCGCTTAGACAATTTTAACAATAAATTAATGTGATCTATTTATGTTTAAAATGCCCGGATACGTAATAAGAATAATAAAGTAGTCGACAAATGCGTTCGTCGAATACGAGGAAAATACAAATAATCCGTAAAAGTTTTATTCGTTTTAATTAATTTTATCGCGTAGGTTAGGTTAGGTAGGTTAAGATGTCATTAATTATGTGACTTTCATTTAAACCTTATACTTTTTATTTTATCTAAAATTTGACGCCGTTTAATAACGTGGTTTTCTTAGGAAAATCATAATCAGGGATAGTTTATTTTGCTGTAGTAATATCATTTTTTAATTGAAATGCTTAAAAATTACGCAGAATAAAATTAAGATTTATTTTATTTTTAGTGCTAATTATTTACTGGTTTAATTAATATTCTCGAGTTGTTATCTATGATTAAATTCAAGGTAAGTAATTTTCACTAAAGATATATTAAATTGTTTTATTCGTCTCGAGTTACTTTATATCATGTAAATAATCGCCTCATGGAATTCGTTGATATTTGTATTATATAGTAGTTACCAAGAATATATGGGGAATTTAAAAAAAAACAAAACTTAAACAACTAAATATTGTATGATTTTTAATTTAAGGTTTTAAATTTTATGAAATAAATAAATAAAATAACTAGATGTTTTCCATAGATGACAAAGACATGCACAACTAAGAATTTCATTTTAGATGTATAATTGATCATATGTTTAGCTACTTTCTTAATTTGCTAAAAAAAAATTTGGTAATAACTTACACGAAGAATGTGATAAAAATCCATTTACGATTTTTCTGATTAATTCATTGAGACTATTCATTGTAATGTGATATAAATAACATTAATTGACATGACACATAGGAGGAAATTATTTTTATATGTAACGAAAAAAGCATGGTAATTACTTTGTATAATAGTTTCAATAACGTTGAATAAGATCTTTTCAATAATTTTGAAAATTTAAAAATGTTTTCAAAATTACACGAGTTATTTTCACACATAAAATACATCCACATTTAAAAAATAATGTTCGTTTTGTTATTATTGATTTATAAATATTAGTGATGGGCAGCGATATCGATAATTCGATACAATATCGATATCGTGGCAAAAATTCGATATCGATATACCACGATATCGAAAAATTTTTCTTATTATATTATTTTTCAAGAATCACATTTTATTTGCAGGTTCTAAGCTATAATAAATTGTATTGTGTGTGTATATTTTGAATTAATAATTTTTAATAAGTAGGTACGCATAGGCGCAACTAGAGGAGTGCTAGGAGGACTTTAGCACCCCCATACTCAATCCCAAAAGTCTCTAACCCCCAAAGTACTCAGATTTCAATTTTGATGACATAACAAAAACAATTCAAAATGAGGCTTTTCCTAACTTGTACAAGTTATTTCAAATTTATCGCTTTGCTGACGCGTTCACTTTAAATATTGAGAGGGATGTTGCAAATAACATGAAAACAGAAGTACAGAATCAGTTAGATAAATACTAAAGTACGAGTACAGTTTTAAAATAGTAAATTGTGTAATTTATATTCTTATTATCTAATATCAAACGTAAGTTTTTTGTATTTATTATACTGGATGTAAACTGTAAAAAAATATTATATTGTAATAATAATTTACAATTGTTTTCCTACTTTCTAAATGCAATATATTAGTAAATATTCAAATAAATAATAATGTTGAAGTTGTGTTATTAACGGTTTTGAAATGTATGTTTTTGGGGTGGGGGAGGTGGTGTGGTGAGTGTTTTAGTCAGTGACGTATACATAATTTTAGCACCCCCTAAAATATAGGTCTAGTTGCGCCAATGTAGGTATGTATGTTAAATATGTACGATGTTGGTGTACCAATAATATCTAGGTATTTAAATACATTATTAATAAAGTAAATGAGTTAAATTCCTTAGTGTGATGTAAATTTGGTTAAACGAATACGAAAAAAAAATCGATTTATCCGTTTTTCGGAAGGCATTAGTTCGATAATTTTCGATACGATATCGATATCGAAGGATTTCGATATCGCGATACGATATTAGTAAATTTTGAACAGTATCGATATTTGAAATTATATCCTTGCCCATCACTAATAAATGTATAACAAATATGTTATAAATAGATTTTATAATACGTACATACACAAAACGAGATGAACGTTTGAATTGATATTATTATTATTACTAATTATTATATAGATATTTTAGCGAATCAAACGGAAATTATGTACATCACCGGAAAGCCGAAATGAAATAGAGAAAAAAAAAGTTTAAATGGAATATTTCAGTATTCGATGAATTTATGAATTCAATTAAATGTAAAAAAAAAATCGTCATTGAATTATCTCAAATATTTTACTCCAAAAGGATCAGTTCGATATAAATGAATTGTTACGTTTGTAACATAAAAATTATGTCGTAATATTTACACGCAGGAAAATAATACGAAATATATATGACAATTCATAATTTGATAATATCAGCTTGTAAAGATAACGCTGCAGAATTTTCGACTACAACACGGCAAGTATTGGCACACGTATGATTTCATTGCTGTTGTCGACAATATTGTTGTCCGACAATTTAAATATTTTCAAAGTTTTTTTTGCGCTTTGTATAATTTGTCGTTGTTTTTCAATCGTACGATAAAAAAAAACAATAATTCAACGTACATAACCGTTTGGCTGGACGCTATAAATCCGTACTGCTGTTCGCTGCAAACAAAAAGTCCAAAACAATCGATTAATTCGCATGTTGTGTAAACGAAAAGATGGTCGCCGGATATTTATATAATCAGAAAATTTAATGGTGGAATTGTGGACAGAGAGAGAGTGGAGTGTTGTAGTTATCGAAAAATAAACGCGTCGATGAGATGATGTTCGATGTGTTCCTTTTCTTATAAACACGGTCAATGCCGTATTAATCACTAGGCCCTATAGGCACTGTGCCCAGGGCCTACAGAAAGTGGGCTCAAGCAAAAAAAGAAAAATGAAACAATTTTGTCTGCATAAAACCGAAATCTTTTATCTTTACACTCGTGCGCATATTCGATTGACCAAGTTCAATCGTCCTTCGTTGAAGTGCGCTTGGAATTTATTTCACAATATTTGGATCTTCTTGCGAAAGTGAACGGTCGTTTTCAGTGATGAAAAGAATTAGTAAGTGGCAAATGTCTAATATAGACATAATCTACAAAATCACAACATATCTTGCATTACTATTATTAGAATAAGAACTGCTAAAAGAAATGAAATAATTGACAAATTCGCTAATATTTTAGTATTAGTTAACTTATTACTCTTATAAAAAATGAATTGTTTAATATTTAAATTGTAATTGTATTATTTTTAATATCTGAAAAAGAAAAATTGACAAATTCAATGGTTAAAAAAAAGGATCGACTTATGTATTTTTCAATGTGCTTTTATTCCTTAAGTAGCTTTTAACTGTTATGTGTCTTATAATGTTTTTGTTATATTTAAACAGTGAACTCGTATAAACGAATTATTATTTGATGAATAATAATTATCAGTGCAATATATTATAATTTATTACAAGGTTACTATTTAAATACTACTTGTTAAGCAATTATAAATTAACTTTATTCCGGCATGGACCTATTGGTTAAAAGATCAGAATAAATGTACACGAAATTAATATAATAAATTATATTCGTATAATAAATGTATATGATATTCGTCGTTAAAACTTAAAATCAATAAAAAATGTCTTCATAGATGAAAACTGTTCAATCAGTGTCTAAGGCCCGCGAATATCTTAATACCACCCTGACCACGATACTACTGAGCGTCTGAGCTACATCGAGCATAACGTACATTATTAATATACACATAGCGTTTGACAGCAACGCAGTGGCGCACTGCACGCACTGGGAAGGGGTTAATGAATGATCACCCCATCCGAAATATTTAATATGCTTTCATTTTGTATACACTATACAAACAATATAAATTTTTTTCCTACAAAATGTGTGTAATAGTTGTACAGTAGAGAATTATATTTTTGTAATAGTTTGAAAAAAAATGTGTATGCACTATTACGCTCACGTATAAAACGTATAAAATATACGATCTGAGGAATAACGACAGAAAAGACGTGCATTTAAAATAATTCAAAAATGAATTTGTAGTATGCTTTCAACATTAAAATCTATAATATGTATGCTTTCTATAACGTTGTTCACTATATTATACCTATAGGACGACTATTTTTTTCATAAATACGAGTTGCAAAAATGTGCCCATGACTGTTGCTGGCATATGCGTTGTGTAGTTCGCGTGACGTCTAATCATAAAATATTCCTATCGTATTCTCGTGTTGCATAAAATTAATACGATTATTATTAAAACGCCCTGATTTGAATAATATCTCGCGCTATCAATTGACGTTTGTTTTTTGTATTTTTTTTTTTTTAAACTGCCAAATTGTTATCGATCTCCTTGTCTTGCATCGTAAAGTGGTAAATAGCGATATGAACGCCGCATCGGGTCTAACTTTAATATAATATATTACTGCTTAAAATATGCGTCAGAAAAACTTGAGTAACACTATTATTCGAAACTCGTGATTGACGATCGGTTAGAGTAGAAGCGTTTTCTATCCGATTTTTTTGTTCAACTCGTCTATGTGTCCAGCGCGTTCGCTATACGCGGGTTCGTAATCCAATAGCAATTTTCGGATCGCGGTCCTAGTGAAGAAAACCCTTTGGCTGATTATTATAGAAAAAAAGCCCAGAGGAAAAGGCCATTAGATTGCGAATGAATATACGCTGCAGCTTGGCCAGTAATTCGTATATTCGGACTCAGTATTTTCTAGTGAACATCATGCGCGTATTGAATGGCTTCAGAGCGTGGTCGGCGGTGACGATGAGAAAATCGGGAGGCCCTCCCTTAACAAAGCGACCGTGGCGGTCTGAGTAATATATATATACCTGCGAATTTGGCAGGTTCATAAAATATATGTCCACTTGAAACGCCGCCAATATTTCTTGTCTAACGTTTTGCTTGCGATCAGCATTTAGCAGTCTATAGTTTCGCGAGGTTGTCATTGACAAATTGGATCGCAGGATCGCTTTTCAACCGCGCTATACGTTTTAAGGAGTCGTGCAGTGCTAATTTGGCCGTCTTCGGTCAACACCGTCGTTCCGACTACCAGCCAACGCGCGAACACTACATCGTCTAATATTTATAATTGGTATTTTGCGAGAGCGCAGTGGCATGGAGTCGCGAACTTAAAAACTTATGAAACAAACAATGTGTGTTAATGATCCACCCCGCCAACTTTTGTTTTACAACGATGTTTTTTTTTGGCTCCAATTTTTAATAGTATGCCCATTTTTCGGTAGCAAATGTTCCACAGATACTACTTTGAAGGGACCAAAACAAAAATTTCTGTCAAAACTTTATGCACAAGTTTCCTACCCAAATAAAATCCAGGAGCTATTGATTTTTACAAACATGGTTCGATACGCCACTGGTTGAGTGCGCATAATACATGTGGGTAACGGGTATAGAAAAATTAGAATACCGCCTGCCACGAGTGCCCTTTGCGGTGAGAGCAAAAGGAGGAACTTGGAAAAATTCCTTATTCTCGTTAAACGCTTGTTGAATTATTTATTCGAAAATAATACAGAGAGTTCACGCTTTATATTTTTACAGACATTTTTAAATAGTCTTTGGATATGGCTGTGGAAGTAGACGTAGAAATAATATTATCGCAGTACCATGTATAACCAACACACAAAAATAATCGATTAAATGACAAAATACAGTTTAGTAGAATGATGTACGACAGAAAATCTGCATTAGAACCTCTAATATGTCTTCTGTTTCACGTCGATTTTGAAATGAAAATAAAATTTGCATTTTCAGTATGCAATCGGCATAATAATGAAACATATACTTTTGAAGGATCCAAAGGAAAATTCGGTAGTGAAAAATACCAAATTTACAACATCATAAAGAATGCTACTCTATGCAGGGTATCGATATTGTATTGATAAAAATTTAATTGAATCCTAGTAGTTTATTGTTCTTTTTTTGATTTGTTGTCTTATTGTGAATTTTATTCCACCATATTACAATTATTAATTATTTTTCTGTCATTGGCTCAAACTACGTGTGCAGTTAAAAGGTCATTAAGATTCTGAAGACGAGCGAAAACATAGTTTCGTTCAACTGTGGTCAAAAATAGTTTTTACGGTGGGGAAATGATAAACATTCGTTGTGAAAGGTTAAAACTGAATAATAAAGATAATTCCGTGCAAGATGTCATTATTGATTTCGGAAAAAGTAGAAGAAATTTGTAATTTTTATTTACTGAATGGTATTTGTATTACCATATTCTTTTCTCAACATAAATAATAATTAATGCTTTATAATATAATTACACGATTAAAACACGATAAATTAATTTTCGATTTTATTTTTTGAGCAAATATATGTTTGCTCCCTTATAAATTTAATTCTATGGGCTGCCTGGATTTTGTTATAGTACGGTTATGCGGACATGGCTGTAGTGTACAAATAGAGTAGAGTTACTCACAGGCACATTCAAATAATTTAATTTGGGAAATACGAGACCAAAAATCACTAATATTGTGAGTAGGACCTGAATGTCTATATCACATGAATTGTTTAAATTATATCTATACAGAAAAATATAAATAATCACATATGTATTTGTAAATAATTATTGAAATGTTCAATTTTATCTCAAAAAAATCAAAAACTAAAATGCGCTGTTTAACGAAAAACAAAATTATTCATAGCCATATGTTATACATACACAATACACGTAGTTCCATTTCGTGTAAATACATTCATTGGATCTCGACCGATGTTTAGGAATGGATTAAGCCAATATTGTGTATATGGTCTATGCACGTGCAGGCGTGTGCGAAGTAAATTGTCATTACTCATTAGAGTGTGTGATTCTCCAGTGGCCCGAACCACTACGTACGCGCACATGCACATGCCAACGTAAATTTATGGTCTAAGTTTTAATATTGCCTTAAGACCCAATAAATCACACAAAATTACGGTTATTTTAAAGTTCCCATTGTGTAAAAATTAATTCGCCTGTAAAAAATTCCTTATTTTGATTTTGATTTTTTTTTTTTTGGAGAATATAGATTTTCGTTTTAAACGTTAATCGTTGAGACAAAATAATTCGTTTTTCATAGTTGTACAAAAATCGAACACGTACACGTAAACATATCATTTCTGAGTTTTACAGAATCACAATCGTACACGTATTTTTATCTAGCCCATTGATCTTACGTGCAATGTGGAAAGAAACTCATCACTTTGTGATGGCCTGAGAAATTATTGAAGTATGTACTTCTTAATTTGATATTACATCAATACAGTGCAACTTTTAAAAATACTCAACACTCGCCTTACACAAATCATCGAATATAATACATAATTATATATAAAATAATAAATATAAAGAAAATAATATATATATATATATATATATATATATATATATATATAACAATTCATTGTATAATTGTAAAAAAACAAATAGCGAATTATGTGATAATAAGCACCAGTGGTGTAAATTGGGTGGTGCAAGTGAATATTTTTTCACCACCAGGAAACCCCTATAATGTACGTAAGTATGTACCTATAGTTTTTATTTTCAAAAGTCAACATTTGTTTATTAAACAAGTATGTACAAAATTGTTATTTTCGAACAAGTGTCGTTTTTTTATATTAATAATTACGTCCAAACGTCAGTATTACCTGCAATATTATAATCGTGATTGCAATTTTCTTTATACAGTATACATTGTTATCAACCACCGCCATTGTTATCAACTACCACCAAAGTAGTGTGTTATCAGTTGTTACCATTCATTTATTTTTTTTCAAATTTCGTAATATCCAAATCTTTGAATATTTTCCATTATTTCACGACTCGAGTTTACGGCTGCTTAGTGTTAAATGTTTTAGGCTTCACTGTTTCAGCTTTTAGTATTGTTTGCTTTTTTTTTCACAAAATGAATGAACCAAAAAAAAAGTAAGACGATTAAAATTGTTTTTTGATGACAAATTCATTAATAGTTAGTTGATAGTTATTCGAAATAATAATATACGAGGAAGGTATCGTACAAAAGAAGTTGCGGAATATTTGTGGGTTAGATATAAGAATATTTTTCTGCACCACTAGAAGTTAAGGCCAATTTACGCCAGTGGCGTCATTTGATAGGGGGCAGGGTGGGCGTTTGCCTACCTTGTTAACAGTGGGCCGACATGATTCATGCCGATACCTATGATGTAAATATGAATTATTCTAACCAAATCTATATAGTAATGCGTGATAAAATATCGCCGGATTTATAGTATATTTTTTACCCGGGGCAAAGTATAAAATTAGCGCCCTCTTATAATTAAAACTGTTATTATATCCACTTATTTTTTGTTAATTTAGCGCCCCCGAACAAGAATTCCGGGGCAAGTGCCCCGGATCGCCCTCACCCCCCAGATCCGGCTTGCATATCGCGTGGCGAACAGTGGATTCAAATTAAATTAATAATAAAATAAAAAAGTATGCAGGTTATAACCGCGATTAAAGGTGATTAATTCGTGGTTACAACTTACCGCGGTTCTGGGTTTTTTTCGACAAACATGGTTATTGTTAAAGGCAGTGCGTAAATTATTGACGTCACCCTAAATTCGAAGAATATGATGTACGTTTGACAGTTGTCAGTTGACGAACCTATATCGTGTACGGCACAAACGAATTTGTTTATAGCAGGTCGTTTAACGCTTCATACGTATGTTTTGTGAATATATGTGTATATATATATATATATATATTTGTGAGTGGCAAGTGTAAAAAATAAAAGTGAAAAAAGCTAAAGATGGTGTGGCCAAGACGGCGAGAAAGAGAAAAAAAATATTGAACAGGCCGCTCAGAGCTGATCACAAAACGTCATTTCGAATGCGTTTAATATTATGACGAGGGAAAATTCAAAACTTGAATTACAGTTAATATTTACGTACTATAAGGTAATTATGATACATTTATTATAGCCGACAATGTAATGAATTTCCTCCCACAAAAAAAAAAAAATATATATATATATATATATGGGGCGATTCGTGAATATGATAACGAAAATACCGAGATTATGTAAAATAGAAAATGTATTGAGCTAAATTTTAATATGGGAAATAGTTAAATGCGGCCGGTTGAATCTTTTGCCTCGCCCTTTCGAAAACTGAAATGACGCCAGTGATTATCATATATATATATAAAACAAAAAAATTTGTAAATATGAATTTTTATATATATATATATGGTGGATTAACATTAATAAACCAGTCTGATTAGATTCGCCAATCACGGCGGGGCGCGAAACAATTTTCCGTAGGTACACATCGACTACACCGTTTTCTCGGGGATTACGTCGGGTGTCGTATTGAATTTCGTTTTCAACGCAACAACTCGAAATCCGTATAGCCTGCGTACGACAATATATTTATTATCAATACACCCGATGGATGTAATAATAATGCTTATCAGCCGTTGCCGCATAGGAGACATATTAAATATATACAGTTAAGCTTAAGAAGTCAGGCAAACGAAAACGTTCAACGCTCGACAGATTATTGCGCTGTAAGGTGTACAGCGAAAATGTTCTAAAAATCGATTAAGATAAAACAATTTCAGGTGAAAAGAAACTTGAAGTTTTACAAGAGACACCGAATTCTAACACAAAATAAATTACAATATTGTCTAAGTAAAAAATGACAGAGATGCAGGGCAAAAAAAAATTATATTGCGTATAGGTAGTACTGTAATTTATTTTGTGTGAAAATTTACTGTCTAAAATATGACCGCAGTAGCCTTCAGAGTTCTTTCCCGCGTGAAGCAATTATTTAGATGAAAATCATCGGATGATTAATCCTCTTAATATACCGTTATAATACGCGGTGCCCGGTTAGTCTCGTCACGGCGTCATCTCACCGCCTCATTATAATAAATTCGCGTACGCGTTCTGTGGTCGGTCTAAGCACCAGATTACGGTCTACGATTGGTCGATTTTATAAATATTATTATTACACCGTATTGAAATTATAATATCATCATTTCTACAAAAATCCGTTCGATTTTTAGCACTTATTTGACGTGTCCTATGCATATAGCTCAAGTTTCACGAAATTCCTCGATCGCTACGCTCAATCAGGCACCTCCAACACACTCACTCCTTCGGTTTATTCATATACAAATATTCCCACCGCTTCAGGTAGTTCACACGTGCATTTAAATACAAGGGTACAGTAATAATGTGAAACGTTAAAATTAATTTGGCTTATAGAGTGCGGATGAATATTGTGTAAAACACCACCACGCAATAAGAGTCGAATTCGTGTAAAAACCTGTAGAGTAAATACACTTTTTTTCTTATACCGTTCATCTGAGACCACGATTTCTATCGAATTGTGAAAATAATGTGTTGAACCTATTAATGCTCACGGGCGCGCTAAATCGATAGGAGCACAGAATTTATATAAGCAGTGGTCGACCCCAAAATGCCAAAAGGCACGGGGTGCGTACGCATAACCGCCGTCCGCCCGTTACACCGTCGCAGCGGCGCGTGATGAATTTAGTGAATTCGATAGAAAATACTTATGTGCTGCAGCGTATAGTATAGATGATGCTGCAGATACGCTCGAATGGAGGACGTATTAATACCGAGAATGTAGTGAAAAAAAAGCACAGAGCAGCCGTCGATAAGAAACCCTTCGTAATATATAACATAAATAATAATAAATAATAATAAATTTATATATATTGTATACGCGAGATTGATGTTCGCGGATGAATCGAACGCTTAATAATAATAACGTAATCGAATTTTACACGCATGCAGTTTATATGTACCGAACTAAGTATATAATAAATATACGTGCGACGTCATTTTTTAGATTCTGAGCGGAGCGAGGAATGTGTATTGGGTGTACAGTGATGTACCCAAAAATTCTGCTAGAAAGAATTCTCCGACCTTTTCAGTCATGGTTGGTTCCCGGTAACAAATTGTATCTAGTTGATCATTTTTCGGTATTCCCAAAAGCGCCTAAAATAAAAGAAAAAAATTCAAATACTAACCGAAAAATTACGTAAAAACGATAAAAACGCGATTTCGTCGAAATCAATTATCGTTATTCCTTCGTAATTTTGAAACTAATGGTTACAGAAAACACGTAATATTCACCGAATATGTAACTTTATATTGTATTAGGGGAAATAAAATGTTCATATTATTTTTTTTCAATTTTGGGCTATTCATAGCAATTATAGATGTTGAGATTGTTAATTCATAAAAGAGGTAATTTTTGGTTTTAACGTTTAAAAATTTAATACCATATCAGACGTACATCACTTCAACTATATTAAAAAAATTTTGAAAGTTGTTTGTCACAATTTTAAACATTTCATGTTTTTCGACAAATTTTATTTTATTTTTTGTGGAAAATTACGTTTGTTCAAACTCGTGGACAAAGATTCTTGATGTTTTGAATTTTGAAATGATTGATCATTGGTTTTAAATTTATAGCAACAACGAAATTCTAAAATCTTTAACCAAGCAATTCACTTGAGCGACATACAAAATATCCCCTGGATTGCTACCATATTTTCAACAATATAATTATTTAAAAATAATAAATGTCGGCCCGTTTAAGTCGACTGTTAAGAGAAAAAATGTTTTGTTTAATATATTTCTTTTTCCTCATTTTAAACTATTTTTTGCAATGAATGGGAATTGAAAATAAATTATTGTTATTGATATGGACGATTTATCAAAAATCTTTACTCGGATTATCAGGAATAATCTCGAATAATGAATAGTACATTTATACATTTTCAAAGTTTAACAATACAAATTTCTAAACTTTATTATATTTATTATAGCATGGACACGATTTAATATACATTTATGTATAGACAGATTAAATGACTAATTATTGAATATAATTAACAATACTAGAAAACTTGGTAACAACTATGTAACTTTGGGTAATAACTGAATTTTCTTTAGAGACGGATATCCAGGCTAGACCCTCACACTCAATCACATTTTCCATTCATTTATATATACAAACTATGTTAGAGACTTAGAGAGCAGGCTCAACTATGCGTCTTGTTGTTTGAATATCTCCACGTCCACAGAGGACACTCGGACATTCCCCATTTATGGAGTTGTAAGTATAATTCGGTTCTGATTCATTGCACTGGTGTTCATAGCAAGCGAGGAAGTTTATATCCTAGAGGATTCTGCCGGTTGGATTTCCAATTAATACAACGCGTTCCTTACTCCAGCATTCACCCAATTACTTTTCCATCAAGACTCTGTGATCGCTTCGATATTTGCGTTAACCCATATATTAGGTTTCTAGACTTTAGGATTTTATCTGGACGTTGAATAACGTTATTTTCATCACGTATACTATAAAGAATGTTTAGGATTTCTTTTATCTCATCTATGAGCAGCGATTTGGTACTTGTCTTTTTAGGTATACTATGCGACAAGGGCGTACCCAAGAAGAGGGATTTCAAATCCCCCATTGAAATATCAACGTTAAAAATGTTTTCATAGTATTCAAGTTTAACCGAATGAAACTTTAAAGAAAATTGAATAATATAATACTAATATTATTTATATCATTATATAATTATATAATAATTAAAATAAATAATAATATATTACTTATTTACCAGATTTTTTTTCCTTTAGTTTAAATGTCTATGTTTACACAAGTATATGGACTTTGAAAATATTCTGGTTGTACCACTGCTACGCTCGAGAACCCAGAGCCAGTGCGTTTAAAGTTATTAATTATATAAAAGTCTTAACTTTATGTACCGGACTGCTTAGAGTGTTAATTTAATCGTTTAAACGATAACAATTTATTTCGTAAATTAGACATAAAAGGCGCACGTAAATTTCGCAAAATTGGCTGAGAATTTTACAAGGGAAATTGCCGAGAGAAAATGCAATGATATTGGGGAAAAAATGAACGAAATTAAGTTTAAAGCTGTTTACACTATAAGTCTTATCCACGAGATATTAAAATTTTTTTTTTTAATTTCATTTATAAAAACACGTGTTTATTCCTCACACTGTGTTTCTTTTGTGCAAAGGACGATTCGTGTGGCAGTATATAGACAAAGTAAACGCGGTATAGATGAGACACCGGTATGTACCGCGCGTATTTATCCGTTAATTATTATTTTTATTTATAAAAATTTCCCGAAATTTTTTCAACGAAAAAAAAAAATTAAACATAAAATTCGTTATTTGTGTGTGTAGTAGTATTATTATTGTTTTTAGAACTCGTATTATCGAGCTATCGATTACCCGACGATAAGAACTAAATAAATTATTGTCCACGTGAGATTTTATTATAGTGTATAAATATTAAAACTTTTCTAACCCGCTCAAAGAATTAGATTTTAAGAAAAAAAAATTGATTCAAATCCAAGAAATACACGTATTAATAAATATGTTGTTTTCGTGTAAACAACGAAAACAACGTTTTTTTATAAAAGTAATTAAATTTTTTTTCGTAAAATACTATCCGATTATATAAATTCTAAACTCTTTTCCCGAAAGCCTATATAACACCACTGATAATACGTAAAATCGGCGACTGGTGGAGTGGATCGTTTTCTCCTGAACACACCTATGCACGTATAACAATATACATCATATATATTATTATGTATATCTGTAATTAAAAGGAACTCCGTACTATTAATACACCTTAGCGTAATTATTTCACCGACAACGCCAATGTGTTCAGCACGACGTATAGCATAGCAAATACGTTTAATTAATTATCGTGTTGTACGCAATTTACTCGAGGAAAATTCCGTTTAATCGGTCCGACAATAAGAGACAACAGCTAGCGTTAGGTTATTGTCGACTACCATGAAACGGCGGTATTCTCCGTGCAACGCGCCCCCGTCTTTGCGCGATTATTGTGTTCGTCAAACAATATTATTATACTATTATTGTTTTAACATGTCGTAGCAGTCCTCATATAACACGTATTTCTCCTCATAATAATAATTATAATAATATTATTATAATAATAATAATAATAATAATAATAATAATAATAATAATAATAATAATACTAATTATAAATATGAATATAATAATATTATTATAAACGCATGCATACAGATAGCACAAAAAAAAAATGATATCGATATATGTAAGGATAAGTGCGGCAAATCAAGCACACTTATTTCCATAACCAAAATGTGGAACTCCAATATTTTATCTAACACTAAGAAAGAAAAACTCTACATTTATTATTTGCGCTCAGTAGCAAAGTACGCATGCGAAACTTTGTCCACCACCCAAGGGGACGTAGAAAAGCCACTAACATACGAGAGGAAAGTTTTACGGAAAATACACGGACCCACACGAAATCTAAATTGAGAGTATTGAAGAAGGAAAAACGCAGATTTAGAAAAAAAAACTGTACAAAAAATCAAACATTGGAAAGTATAAGGATATTTATATGATTAGTGAATAAAATTAACACATCACTTTTATCCTCATTACATGTTAAATTTTGACAATATGGGTATAAAAAAATTAATTTTCTATAAGTCAACATAGGCAACATTAGTTTGTACTGGATATTGTAAACTTAAAGGACAGACTATTTTGCAGTCTTTTTTGAAACCGGTTGATTCAAATGTGTTTTAGATGAACTACTATTTATACTGAAATCAGTAGTGTATATAATATTGTATAATATCGAATTATTTATATTTATGTTTTTATTTTTATATGTCGCTTATACATTTATTATAGGCGGATTTTAACATTTTTTTATAACTGTATTATTTCCGTCAAACTTAATTTATATTTATCGTGTCTTGTAATCAAAGTATTCATATACAATACGCTTTAGAAGTATAATACAACCGACGCATTGCACATGGTTTCTCAGAACGACCATGTTAATATTTCCACAATCTTAATTTCAAATTACTGTATAACACTGTATTTATCATAAAAATCTAATTAAATTAGTCATTTGGGTTGACGTAGACACGTAGTTCATGTTAAAATTAGTCCGAACAAGAATACGACTTGATAATATTATGATATTTACTTTAAAAAAACGTGCACAAATATTATATCGCTCAAAAGCAATATATTTTAATTGTTTTTTTCTTATCACTGTTATCGAAACGTTTACGTAATATAGTTTAATACCCAGACGTAATTTTGGACTTATAATGCAAATTGCATATTCACGAATTAAATTACTTGTACTAAAAAATTTTTATAATTCACGATATTTCCAGTACAGTTGGACATAAATTGTTATATTCAGTGGCGTCTCGTGCATATGTGCGCAGATGAGGTTACAGAAACGAAAAAATAGTAGAAATATATTTTAAAAATTTAAATAATTTTATTACATAAGCATTTATAAGGGAATGTTGTGTTAATGATTATATTAACGATATATAATATAGTATAAAATTATTATTGAACACATTCCAAGATCGTGATTAATTTATAATATATAATCATTGCCGGCTTGGAAAATTGCGATGTTCTGTACAAGAACATACGCGGGGCGTTTATTTTGTAAGTAAAAAGAAGAGAAATTAAACTATTCCTATATCAATTTACTCGTACATTATGATCGATCATAATGTATTCTTATGCCAAATAAAAATCTAAAGTATACCTATACAATATAATAATATGTATTTTAAATTAAAATAAATCCCACTTGTTTAATAATCAATAATGCACTTATTAAAGCTATCGTCGTCGCCCTGTGTTATATTATAATATCTATGTCATACGATATATGATGGTGTAGATTTTACCATGAATTACGTACAGTCGGTGAACATTACACTATATTGAAATAAAGTAACAGAATTGTGTAAAATACTTGAAAAAAATTTTTCAGAATATGTGTTCGAATACATCGTTGCAGTAGTATTCCCCAAGTATTTTGTATACTTCACAAAAAGTATTTCAAACACTTTTAGTATACTTTTTTTTATTTCAATTTAATAATAATAATAATAATAATAATAATAATAATAATAATAATAATAATAATAATAATAATAATAATAATAATAATTCTGTAAGGTATGTACGTGTGTGTTCACAATATTCGTATAGCATGTACAAAATTTACATCTCGTCTTTGGAATATTTTGGTTAATGTTGAGTTTGCATGAAAAAGCTATTATAGTTTAGTTTTCGTATATTGTAGTGTATAATATGTATGCGTATGAAAAAGTATTTTAAAGTTTCTTCAAATTTATAATGCAATATTAATGCGACTTTTTGGTTTTGTTTAACATCGATTTATCGGTATTTTCGTGATATCATGCATAACGAGAAAACGTTATTATGTATTTTGTGTATAATATAATTTTATATGTGGAAAGGTCTTTCTGAGCGAATGTGTATAGAGACTTCGTTCGTTTTTAAAGAGGGTTAAACGTTCATATAAAATTAGATTCGAATAATATTTTTTTCATTTTTTAATGGCGTTTTTTCTACCGAAATATCGACTACCTCGCAAGGCCGTCCGCAGAGGTGCCATGCCCCCCCCACAGCTATTTTATGTGATATTTGTTTAAATTGGTGATATAATTCCTTTTAAATGTCCAATAGTTTTCATTTTTTTTTCTACGTGTGATAAGATAATTTTTTATTATTTTTACTCATTTTAGCTCAGTTATGTTGCCAAATTATTTTAAAAAATATCTTTGAACCATTTTTTTTTTATTCTTTGCAAGAAGTAAGTATTTCGATATCTAAAATTTTAACATTCAGTAGATCTAAACATCACTTAATCACACACAAGAAAAATAAAGTCCACCGTCAAGGTTAATATAGGGCCAGTGTTAAAGTCTAATAATGCAAAGAAATCATAAAAACTAGAGTCAATCATTGTTCCAACAATGTCTTCATTTATTCCAACAAGAACATTTCGTGGATTATACATTACATTAGAATTTTATTGTTTATCCGTAAAATTATTATTCCAGTCATCACCATTTCCTTTACCACGCATTTCAGGAACAAACTCAGCAATAAACTCATCCTCAGAACTACTGTCGTTATCTTCGTCATTCCATTTAAGGTCTTCGTCAGTATCATCAAACGAACTATTTGAAGATAAATCTAATAAACTAGAAATTTCTTTACGATTCACTTTGTACAGTACACACTTCATTCAACAAAACCGATCACATATACGCGGTACACGACACAATTAATTATCCAACGCAAGATAACGATGAAAAATAAAATAATTGTTGTTGTGTCTAAAGCCGGGTACACACCGGAGCATTTCGGTGTAATGTAACTGCAATGCTCAGGTGTGTACGGTGTAACTGTATCATTCGTGCATGCTTGGCTCGCGACGCCGTCGATCCACCCGACGTGGATATTTTGACGAACATCAAACGAATGTTACATTACGACACGACGCTAGTGTGTACGGTAAACCAGTTGTTCGCAGCGAATCACCCTGATCGCTCTACCTCTACAAACTGCAAATAACTGATGGATAGACCAATATAAGAATAAGAGTCGGTGGCCGAGCTCTACGCATGGATGTGGCCTTTACTACTCGCGCGGAGCGTTGGCTCTGCCGTCCGTTTGAGATTGCCATCTCTAGTTGTCACTAAACGAACTTTGTGCGCGAGAAACGTGCGACGACCAGCTGTGAATTTGCGGTCGCCAGGCAGTTGACCAAGTGGGAGGTAGAATGGGCGTGGTTCTGACAGTCAGCGACGAAAACTCGTCGCCGCCGACTACTGTTCTTATGTTGGATAGAGAGTAGTTACAATTTTATTGTTCAATTATCGTACTATACTTGGATCTGAAACTCCCAGTGGGCTACATGTACCGTATTTGGTACACGATTGATAATCATAAATTTTGTTACTATATTATGTTACTTTTATGATTGTAATCCACATATTAAAGTATAAAAAAAATATCGTATTTATTCATAAAGTTTTAGGTCCTTAGTAAGAAAGGCATATTCGCTTTTTTGTATTAGCCTGAATGGCAAATGACCCATATACCGAAAACGGTACACATAGCGGTTAACCAGGTTTTAAAAACAAATGTGGACATTTTGACATATTGAAAATGACACATTCAACAATGTGGACCGTTCACAACTTTGTCCCCCTTCACCTCCTTTCAAAACTTGAAATGACGACACTGCTCCCATTCGTCCACCAGAGCCGCAGCAAGACACAGTAGCGCGCCTGGCAGTGAACCGAATTTGCGCCCCCTCCCCAATCGCCGTCATTCCTACGAAATATTTGCTGTAGAGTATTAAGAAAAAAAATAAAGGGCTTTTCACAAATTTGTCTGTTGAACTGTCCAAATAATTGCCAACGCAAAATGTTTTTTTCTAAGTGAGACAGTACCCTTCCCTGCTCCGATAATAACCCAATAATCGCCCAATTTGTTTTTTTTATTGCGTTAAAAAACTATTATTAAAAAAAAAAAAAAACGATCTTTAACATAAGATATCTCCTTTTTTTTTATCGAATATTAAAATCGTTACACATAAAAAGTTACTAACAGTGAATTGAGACGGACCCTAATTGAAATTGCGCCTTCGGTATTATTGCGGGCCCTGGCAAAAGACCAGCTCTTGCCAGTGCCTATATAGATACGGCCCTGCCCTCCACTTATTTTGACCACTGGCCGCATAGGCATATAAAAACCAGTCGCCAAACCGTTGCGTTTTACTTCGGAATTTTTCCGAATGTGTGTTCTCGCGGCGCACAGAGAATAATATGTATTCGCGAATATATTATCGAATACGTGCATGTGGAAAAACATTAACGGATCGGTGCGTGCGCGTATAATCTGCTCTTTGAACGACGAAAGCGTTTAAAGCAATTGAATTACGACGCGCGAGGCCAAGTGTCCCGGCCAGACGACACCGTTCCCGGTGAATTTAATTCGTTGGAAGTGAACAACAAACACACTTTGCGCGCCGCACAACTCCTTCGCCGCCGTTCCACCGTTGCGGCCGTATCCACACACACACACACACAAACACTGTAATAGGCACACAACAATATTCGTCGCCGCCTCGGCCGCTGTGTGCGCGCGTTGTCGCCGGTTTCCCGTGCCTACTCGCTCTTTCCCGTAACCGCACGGGGAAAGATAACCGGGCGGGGCGTTGTTCCGTCGCCGTCGCCGTACTTTATATTATTGTACGCGCGAATTTCTGTGTGTGTGTGTGTGTGTGTGTGTGCGTGCGTGTACACTGTACACGTGTGCAGGTAAGTCATACCGTTCGAGACGCGTTGTAAGTTTTACCCGCATAAACGATATACCGTGTCCGCGGAAGTAGGTACCTATAATATATATATACTTACTCCGTAAGCACGGTACAGTGGTTATCGTACTATTATATAATCTCCTAGCGCGCCGATGCCACTTTAAACGTTCACCCGGACCCGTTAACGCGGGCACGTGCAGGACCGCGGGTACTGAGAATTTTGGCGCTCCGGAGCAATTTTTTTAATTCCGCCCCTTTTGTGCGGCGGAGGGGGGGGGTGGGGGTAACAAATAAAAATTATAAAAACTTTATATATATATACTTGTATTTTGTATAGATCGTATGTATAACGTTAGGGCTGACGGTTTTTTCGGTTTACAGTCAATACCGGTATACCGGTATTTGAAAATTTGTGTATTAAACGGTATACCGTTAAAACCGTTCTTTACGGTGCACCGGAAAAAAACCGTTCTTTGCGGTATGCCGCAAAACCCGTGCTTAACGGTATACCGAAAAAACTTGTATTTATTGAAGTGATCTTTTAATGTTTCGTGAAATATTTTTATTTATAAAATCGGATTTTCACTATCGGACCATTAACATCCATAATAATATACTCTGTATATAGTAATTTATAATATATAGTCTTTATAATTAGTTATTTTATTATTATTCATAACTTAATATTATAATTGATAAATTATTCAGCCTCAGTAACGTAGATTAATTTTTAGTTATTACAACCCAAATTTTTAATTTTTAAAAAGTTCAATATTTTTTTTTTAATAAATCAAATGCACCAATTCGTATTTAATCTTCTTAGACTATAATAATTTATTGAACATTTTGGATTTCATTTATGCTAGACATAACATTGTTCGATAGTAATTCCAGATTGTCTTCATTGCGTATAATTATTGGCAATAAAAAGCTGTCCAGATATAGATGATGGAAAGGTTGTCCACTATCCCTTCGGTCCTCGGATAGGATAGTGCGTTAATTAAATTTTGGTATGCCGGTAAATATTGGTATTTCGGTATACCAGTTCGTTTCGGTATTTTACGATATACCGTTTTAAACCGGTATTGAAATCAATACCGTACTTTTGGTATTCATTTTCAGTACCGTCAGACCTAAATCATACTATAATCTCCTTTCTAAAAAAATTTGGTATTACGAATGCCAAATTGGTGTCGGATCTAGTGCTTATGTGGGAAGTAAAATACGATGACGGCGTTATTCTATTAGAAAAAGTATTCTGCGTATATTATTTACGCGTAATGTTTATGCCGAAAAAAATTTTTTTTTGTGAAATTTGTGACCACTTATAATATTCTCTATTTTAATATTTTTAAAATTTCAGAAGTGGAAACATGTTTGTCTCAAGGCTGGCAAGTTAACTTTTTTTTAACACGGTAAAAGTTAATTTAAAATTAACTGTTAAAATGAAAAGTTAACAAATGTTATTTTCTGTTTACTTTATAATTTAAAAGATAACTTTGAAAAAAAGTAATTTAACTTAGTCAAAATTACTTAGTTAAATTTACTTATAGGGCCTAAAATATTTCCGATTTTAGGATATACACGTTAAATTCACTTGTTGAAACCCTTCTTCACACCTTCTTTTTACACCACTTACTAACTTACTTTACATATAAATATGTATATATATATATATATATATATATACGAGTATATATATATTTAAAAAATAGTATAAAACGTAACCTAGAAATTAAAATATTTATTTATAATGTATGTTCAAAATCATTCAGAAATTTACATTGTTCTTTGGATAAAATTTAACTTGACTTGGATGCTTTTGTAAAAATTTAATGTAAAACTGACACGCGTTACGTTTAAAAAAAAAGTAATTTTTCAAGTTTAAAAGTTAGTTTGAAAAAAATAACGCGTCCATTAACTTAATTAAAATTAACTTAAATTTTAACTCGTTAAGTTAGGCTCAGGTTTGGTTTATCTTGTGTGTACTAGGAAGAAACGAAAATTTTACACTCGGGCTGTACGCGATGTTAACGTTCGTTCGTTGTTTGTGACTCGTTGTGCGATGGCTATAGGTCAAAAAAAAAAAAAATGCTATCGATTAACAATGTGGCCAGCAAAACTGCGCGAGTATTGACCAGTAAATAAGTTAAAACAATTTAAAATTAACTCGTGCATTTGTTAAAGCTTTCGTGGATTAAAACATTATTGTCTTTTTCGGAAATATCCGTATATTTATATTTTTCTTTTTTTTTATCATTTGCTAAAGTTTTCTTTGTGCTTTTTGTTGCGAGGGACGAATTTATTTCTTTGATAAGTTCCGTATAATGTTATTGTCTATGAATGAAAGATTCTTCGTGATCTCTTTAATTTCATCGCAAAAGAGCTTTTCTTCTGTTATCTTTGAAATATTCTGTGCTCTTCTGTCGTTCATCGGACGATTGAATTTTATACGCAACGCTGTAAAATACCTTTGTTTCGCCACCTCATCATACACGCCAAATCTGAAAAAGAAACTCCCACTTTTTCCGGAATAATGTGTCCCATTGACTACAATATTTTTTCTTCACATATAGTGTTTCGGTATGCATTTTTTAGAGTTTCGTCAATTAAAACATTACTATATCGCCTTTTTCAATACAGAAGAATAAAATATACGCCAACTAATTACTTTCTCTCAAAATAACGTATTTTTTTTATATATTTGTATTATTTATAGTTTGATTTTTTATTTTCATTCCCGAATGTTAAGTTTAATGTTAATAATTTGTCAGCATATTTTTTTTCAAATTGAGGAACAAATATAAGTAATACCCGCTAAAGAGACAATAATTATCGGGTAAATCGTTGAAAAACGTATGATTATTTTTTGCATCAAATAATAATAACTCAAATTTAGTTAAGAGTATTTTGTCGTCAACTCCAGTGATTTATTTGAATTTTCAAATTTTAACATATAACTCGGTCAAACGTTTTCGGTAGTTCGGACGAATTAGAAAAAAATTAAAATAATAATAATCGACTAGTCCAGTCTCTTTTTGCAGGTCTGTAGCTATGAAATCTATCGGACTCGAATACGATTTCGATTTCGATACACAACCCCAGCGTTGGCCTGGTACGCTTCCGATAAAGGAATTCGGAGTAGGGTGTCCGGCGATGGTGGTTATATGTTTTTAATTTTTGTTTTCTTATTGCGTTGAGGGTATTTTTTTTTCATCGTAGATAATAAAAAAAACGAATGGGCTATTTGGAGCTTATCATACGGTCATTAAAGTTAACGTTATAATAATAGTGTGCGTGTGCGTATCTTCTGAGTGCGCGTAAAAAAAAAAAGAAAGACATAAGCGGTTTATATTGTGAACCGACTTCGTATTGTCCGGTCTATTGCCGTTCATGATATACAGATACAAACGCTGAATTTTTATTATTTTTATATATATATATATTGAACTGCAGTATATCATTTGCACAAACGTACATATTTCGGTGTGGTTTTATATTCGTTAAATTTATTCAGAATATTTTCAGATATATATCCATGTTTTTAATTTTTGGCTGACGTTTCGGACTTATTGCAGTCCATCTTCAGAGTGATAGTTACTGGTCTAAGATGGTAAGTATATAATATATGTGTATAATGTACACATATCATACAAATTATGTATAGTTACAATATAGTTTTAACCTCGGACCAGTAACTATCATTCTGAAGATGGACTATGCAATAAGTCAGGAACATCAGCCAAAAACTGAAGATATGGATAGGTATATCTGAATAAATCAACAATCCATGAATGTTTTATCACATTCGCATACTCGTCAAATTGTTAATAACAAAATGTCGAAAATAATAAGATTTCTGTTTTAGGATCTATATATTATATTAGGTTATACAGCTACGGAATTTGTCGTCGTTTTCAATTATTTAAAATTGTTTTGTCATTATACCTAGTGGTAAATCAGTTTTTGAACAATTCATTTAATTAAATTTTTTTTTATTTCAATAGCCGAAAATCTTTTTTTAAAGTTCAAAAGGACTATGAAATATAGACGATGATCTATAGAAAAAATTAAGAGTTTGAATTTTTTTTTTATCAATTTATTTCTATAACACTAGCAAATTTTTAACTAGGCAATTTAATTTGACCGGTTAAACAATTTTATGAGAACATATAAACTATTATTGTTTATTATATTAGTTGTTCATAATGAACAACAGACTTGTAATGTATTCGAATAAAAGTATAGCAAATGTTTTTTTTTGATTCGAATACTATTTTGAATACTTTCCAAAAATAGGTATTCGAATACGTATACTTAATAATTTTACTGGTGTATTTTGCAAATACTAATTTTCATCGATCACGAATAGAAATGATCGATTTGTGGACAAAAAAAAAACTTTGTTTTACAGTTTTTTTAACGTTTTGTTAATTTTTGTGCGGCCAATATACAATGAAATGTATTTAAAGAATCATAAAACATCCCAGAATTCTCTTACCGCAATAATCATCGTCGTGTCTTATATGTACAGATATCCGGTAATATGACGAAATGTGAGCAATGCACAAGTCATGTTGACTTTTTTGTACTTATGTTTTAAAAAAACCGATGTAAAATTCAGATAGACAGTGTTCGAGAAATAAGTAAATTAGTGTAACGGTCAATAAACTAAAATTATTGGAATACTTCTTTTTAAGTATTCGAGTGATGATTCGAATACAAAAAAGTATTCTTTGTATGTGTGTTGAATAATATAAACAACAGTTAATATAGCACATACCTAATTTTTTATTTGTTTTTAATAAACATTTAAACATATTATAATTAGCCATTAGGTGTAAACCGAATGCATAATTTAATCGTGGTTTGGATAAAGAAACCTGCACAGACATATCAGCGTGGTATTATTATTACATATGTAGACGGATCGATGATTATTGATTACTGAATGATAGGGAGAACACGAAATAGACATTCTTTTTTAACTGTATATATTAAGTATTCGTGTGGAATATATCAGGGGCGACGAACCCATTGCACGCGTGCCAACGGTGACACGAGAGAAAAAAATTGAATTTACTAACATAGATATTTATAAGATATAACTCTTTTTTATGCTTAGTAATGTAGACATTTTTTCTATTGTGTTGCACGTGAACAGTTTTAAAAATCTTGATTGCAAAAAGGTTGGCACTCGACCCGAAAAAGGTTTGCCATCTCTGAACCATATAATACGCATTGTCTAGTATCTATAATATGTATGGATATCATTGAATTAAAATTCGAACAATTTGTCAGCATATTTTTTTCAAATTGAGGAACAAATATAAGTAATACCCGCTAAAGAGACAATAATTATCGGGTAAATCGTTGAAAAACGTATGATTATTTTTTGCATCAAATAATAATAACTCAAATTTAGTTAAGAGTATTTTGTCGTCAACTCCAGTGATTTATTTGAATTTTCAAATTTTAACATATAACTCGGTCAAACGTTTTCGGTAGTTCGGACGAATTAGAAAAAAATTAAAATAATAATAATCGACTAGTCCAGTCTCTTTTTGCAGGTCTGTAGCTATGAAATCTATCGGACTCGAATACGATTTCGATTTCGATACACAACCCCAGCGTTGGCCTGGTACGCTTCCGATAAAGGAATTCGGAGTAGGGTGTCCGGCGATGGTGGTTATATGTTTTTTATTTTTGTTTTCTTATTGCGTTGAGGGTATTTTTTTTTCATCGTAGATAATAAAAAAAACGAATGGGCTATTTGGAGCTTATCATACGGTCATTAAAGTTAACGTTATAATAATAGTGTGCGTGTGCGTATCTTCTGAGTGCGCGTAAAAAAAAAAAGAAAGACATAAGCGGTTTATATTGTGAACCGACTTCGTATTGTCCGGTCTATTGCCGTTCATGATATACAGATACAAACGCTGAATTTTTATTATTTTTTATATATATATATATTGAACTGCAGTATATCATTTGCACAAACGTACATATTTCGGTGTGGTTTTTATATTCGTTAAATTTATTCAGAATATTTTCAGATATATATCCATGTTTTTAATTTTTGGCTGACGTTTCGGACTTATTGCAGTCCATCTTCAGAGTGATAGTTACTGGTCTAAGATGGTAAGTATATAATATATGTGTATAATGTACACATATCATACAAATTATGTATAGTTACAATATAGTTTTAACCTCGGACCAGTAACTATCATTCTGAAGATGGACTATGCAATAAGTCAGAACATCAGCCAAAACTGAAGATATGGATAGGTATATCTGAATAAATCAACAATCCATGAATGTTTTATCACATTCGCATACTCGTCAAATTGTTAATAACAAAATGTCGAAAATAATAAGATTTCTGTTTTAGGATCTATATATTATATTAGGTTATACAGCTACGGAATTTGTCGTCGTTTTCAATTATTTAAAATTGTTTTGTCATTATACCTAGTGGTAAATCAGTTTTTGAACAATTCATTTAATTAAATTTTTTTTTATTTCAATAGCCGAAAATCTTTTTTTAAAGTTCAAAAGGACTATGAAATATAGACGATGATCTATAGAAAAAATTAAGAGTTTGAATTTTTTTTTTATCAATTTATTTCTATAACACTAGCAAATTTTTAACTAGGCAATTTAATTTGACTGGTTAAACAATTTTATGAGAACATATAAACTATTATTGTTTATTATATTAGTTGTTCATAATGAACAACAGACTTGTAATGTATTCGAATAAAAGTATAGCAAATGTTTTTTGATTCGAATACTATTTTGAATACTTTCCAAAAATAGGTATTCGAATACGTATACTTAATAATTTTACTGGTGTATTTTGCAAATACTAATTTTCATCGATCACGAATAGAAATGATCGATTTGTGGACAAAAAAAAAACTTTGTTTTACAGTTTTTTTAACGTTTTGTTAATTTTTGTGCGGCCAATATACAATGAAATGTATTTAAAGAATCATAAAACATCCCAGAATTCTCTTACCGCAATAATCATCGTCGTGTCTTATATGTACAGATATCCGGTAATATGACGAAATGTGAGCAATGCACAAGTCATGTTGACTTTTTTTGTACTTATGTTTTAAAAAAAAAACCGATGTAAAATTCAGATAGACAGTGTTCGAGAAATAAGTAAATTAGTGTAACGGTCAATAAACTAAAAATTATTGGAATACTTCTTTTTTAAGTATTCGAGTGATGATTCCGAATACAAAAAAAAGTATTCTTTGTATGTGTGTTGAATAATATAAACAACAGTTAATATAGCACATACCTAATTTTTTATTTGTTTTTAATAAACATTTAAACATATTATAATTAGCCATTAGGTGTAAACCGAATGCATAATTTAATCGTGGTTTGGATAAAGAAACCTGCACAGACATATCAGCGTGGTATTATTATTACATATGTAGACGGATCGATGATTATTGATTACTGAATGATAGGGAGAACACGAAATAGACATTCTTTTTTAACTGTATATATTAAGTATTCGTGTGGAATATATCAGGGGCGACGAACCCATTGCACGCGTGCCAACGGTGACACGAGAGAAAAAAATTGAATTTACTAACATAGATATTTATAAGATATAACTCTTTTTTATGCTTAGTAATGTAGACATTTTTTCTATTGTGTTGCACGTGAACAGTTTTAAAAATCTTGATTGCAAAAAGGTTGGCACTCGACCCGAAAAAGGTTTGCCATCTCTGAACCATATAATACGCATTGTCTAGTATCTATAATATGTATGGATATCATTGAATTAAAATTCGAACAAAAATAGTTGGGCAGGAGTGACAGGCTGGAAAATCTACAGATTAATAAAAATCTTAGATCATTTCGCGGCGGTGACGATAAAATAAACTAAAAAGCTCCAATAATGCACCGCACTGGTTATTATAGTGATATAACGTTTTAATTTTCCATACAAACTTACCTCAATTTAAATGCGCAAAATCTTACGAATGAATCGTATTCTTTATGCGGTGTAGATAGCGATGAGAATAATTTAAATTTTTTTTGTTTTTTAAAGTAAAATGTTTTTGAACTCTTTCGAAACGAATCAAAAAATTGTCATTATTCGTTATGTTTGATTAGGTATACAACCTAACCTTGCCTAACCTAACCTTACCCCCCCTGTTACTCCTTTATTGCTTGCGGAACATTATTATTTGCATTTAAATTGTCTTAATGATCCACTCTAATGATAAAAAATTATTTTTGTTCTTGCGCACATTACTTATTACTTATATAATATATATATATATATATATATATATATATATATATATATATATAATATATAAATACAATATAATTAGATTTTTTTATATTTTGAAGTGATTTCACTTCACTTGTAGTCACCGCGTACTTTGGGAAACAATATATTCTGTACGAAATTCGAGTGTAAAAATATTTATGTACTATTATGATAAAATTTCATTTTCGACGTAATCAAATTCGTCGGTAAAAAGTAAAAACGGTTCGTAAAACGCTATCGCTTTATGATTTGACGAGAATATCGCTAAAATAATATTTGTACATTTAAAAATGAATTTTTATTAAACAATCGTGTAGTTTATTTATTATTTTTTAGATACTGAGCACAGCGAGGAATGTATTGGTTTTACAATACTGTGTTTTTAAAATTTTTTTTTTTTATTATGTCTGTACCCAAAAGTTCTAACAGGAGGAGTGTTCCAATCTTAACGGTCATCGATGGTATCCGGTAGCAAATCGCATCTAGTTGGTGCTTTAGAGAGGTCATTTTTCGATTTTCTCAAAAGCATCTAAAAATGAAATGAAAAACTAATGAAAAAAAAAAAAAAACGCAATTTCGGCGATATAGGTTGTTATCGTTATTTCTTCGCCGACTTTATATTATTTTAGGCAAAAAAATTGTTTCAAAAAATCACTTACAATTTTGAGCTATTTATAACAATTATAGGCTTTGATGTATTTAATTCATAAAAGAGAGGTAATTTTTTGGTTTTAAAGCTTATCATTTTAACGCTATATTAAATGCGTACGTTATGTCTTCAACTATATTGAACAAAATCTTGAAAATCGTTAGTCACAAATTTTCTTTTATTAACGTTTACATTTTTTCGGTACGAAATGTATTATAATTTTTTTTTTTAGCTGGAAAATTACGTTATTTCATTTGTTACTAATAAATAATATTACATCACCGGAGCTCCGCAATGGTTTTATCGTATATTCAGTGGTTTATGAAATGTGGCTTTCAAATGTATAGTGTTAACGAAACTTTTAATCTTTATCCAACGTAATTCACTTAAGCAACATTCGCACAACATCTCTCGGCTCGCTAACATTTTTAAAATTTTTTTTTATATTCGCGTGTCGGCGAAATTATGTGCTATATACGATATATAGACTATAAAAACAGTCTTTAAAACGTCTTTTTTAATATTATTATTATCTTTGTAATATGCGTTCCTGCCGTCACCCCGTGCAGTAATTGAAATGCCCTAAACATGTTTTACAAACCGCTATAAAATTAGTTCCACATACGCACACACTCGATATGTTATAGTTGGACCTCGCTGTAATGGCACGCGGTTTAATGCGCACAAATCGTTCCGCCGCCGCGAACGTTTCCTCCGATTTATATTATATTGTCATCGGGACGTAATAACTACTAAACGAAGTCGGTATCATTTTAGACGGGGTTCGGTACTTATTATTTGTAATAAAATAATGTTAGTTTATAACGGAAAAACGGATTTTCTTCCGAACTACTGTCTGCAATACGTCGTCGTGCGGGTGTAAGAATCGCTAAATAGACGCTAAAGAACGGTGGCCAAAAACGAAAAATTCGCCATATTTTTTTTTTCTCAAAAAATGGATATTTCATTATCTTATCATCGCGCCCGTTATCACTAATTATCAAATACCCGGTATTGTAGGTTTTTTGTTTTAAATTTCTTAGTTCTTATTTGATTCGGCGTTCAAGTGAAAAAAATTATTTTAAAATAAACAAAAATCCGAAAATTATATTTTAGTCAGAAAATTTCCTTTAGAAAATTAGAAGTTTCCTTGATAAAACATAAAAAGTTTAAAAAAAATCCAACAAATGTTAATAATATTATACTTTTAAGTTAGAAATTATTTTTGTCATAAATCATAACAAGATTTAAAAATCTTATTATTTTTATTTTATGTTACTACTGATACTCGTATATACTTAATAAAAATATAACAATTTATAATAAAATTTAAACGGTATGTATATATATATATATATATATATAATTATTATTTTACTACTTAATATTTTTATTTATATACCAAAATATGATAATAGTGTAATAATGTAATAATACCAAAAAAAAATAAATACCCAATTTTTAAGAGGTATTTATATTATGGGCAAATACCTGGGTATTTACCCAATATAAAATATTTACTCCCAGGTATACCTGTGCCCATCACTACTTGTAACCTATGTAAAATTAAATGATTAATTTTTTTTTTTCATATCTGGAATTTATAGATCTCTGGGGAATGATATATATATATATATATTATAGATTAAAATATATTTAAATACAATTTTATAGTCAGAGAAATACTTTTTTCTGGAATTTTTCTTTTCTATATTTGTTAAGTGATAATTTAGTGATTAGGAAGGTATGATGGCCAATGAGATCGCCACTTTTGGCGGCCGTTCTGTGACGTCTATAGGGATTTTTATATTTCGTACGGGGCTATTTTATTGAAACGCGACGTTATTAATAATTTTATTGAATTTTAAAGAATTTGTATAATGTTTTTTTAAAAATGTTTTAACATTATACATTGTTATCGTTGTTTATGAGAAATTGTTATTTTTTTTACTATTAGATTAAAGTCATCAAGTCAGCGTATGCGTATAACTTTTCTGAAACGGTAATTATTATGTAATAACTTTTAAAAGTAATGTCAGTTATAAGCACAACCTGCAACTCTATACATATTATAAATATTCGAAAATTACAATAGATTTTCCGTATAAAATGAATCGACAGTGCATAAACATTTTATGTTATTTACATTTTTAATTTTTAAGTTATTTACTCAGGACGAAAAAAATAGGTATTATATCGTTCTTTTTTATAAATTCTCATATATAAGTTTCATTGTTGTGTAATATATAAAATATTTATTTTTTCATGTACCCTATATAGTTTGCAAAAATTTAATTGTAATGTTCATACAATGATTATTATTTATTAACAATGATATTCTATAATAAAAATTGAACAAGAGGAAAAAAGTTCACTGCTTTTGAATTGGCGCGAGGAGAATAATGGTGAATAACATTAAATGGATTACTTCGTTCAGTTTGCGTCTTAATTCGTTCGAGGGAAATAATTTTTAAAAAAAATTAATCGTTTACAACCATTTTCATAAAATAACGTGTGTGTTCAGTAAGAAAACGTGGGATAGCAAACTATTTAAGGTGTCCTTAAATTCACAGCACATCGTTTAATCATTTTTATTCTACTGTCATTTAGTACGAAATATTTTTAAAAAAGTAGATTTTGTAATATATAATGAATATAAATTCATTTTTTTTATAAATTTCCTATTAAATACTTTAAAGGTACCTATGTTATGTCATATATTTAAAAAAAATATATATATATATATATATATGCGTGATTCTATTTGAAATTATAAAAAAAAACATATTTTGCATAACATCTATCGATAAAATGATTTTTTTATATATTATTATAAAACAGACGAATGGCTTG
Organism: Slavum lentiscoides; assembly: GCA_032441835.1. Classification (NCBI taxonomy): domain Eukaryota; kingdom Metazoa; phylum Arthropoda; class Insecta; order Hemiptera; family Aphididae; genus Slavum; species Slavum lentiscoides. The sequence goes on along the minus strand of CM063706.1, from coordinate 33,716,462 downwards.
ATAAGGGCAAAGCTTTCTCCACTACTCAGATATTAAAAAACTATCTCATCCCCCTTATTTTTGAAAAATTTCTAAATACGCCTCTGAGACAACGTTTGACGATTTCATCATGGCGATAATCCGTATAGCGCACGAATGATTTCCTCTTATTTTTCCTCTTTTCTGCAGATTTACAGTTATACACTCATATAAATACTATGCCGTTGTCCTTTGACAGTACTTTTGCAATACACGGGACAAACCGATAGGCATATTAATGTAATAGTAAGTATATGAAGTACTGTATCCTATGCTGGTGTGCGTGAGTGAAAATCGACTAGAGCGTGACAACTGTCATAACGGGGAAAAATTCCAAAAAAGTTGAAAAATATTTAGGCGCATTGCTATCGTTAAAAAACATCCGTCGAAATTATAATGCAGTTTCAATTTTTTCTACTGTTTCTTATTGACTGTTAAGCGCCGATTCGTGGTGTTTTATTACGTTTAAATTTTATCGATTTAAACATAAAACTTTTATAATGTTTCTCGAATATAATTTGCTACCATACGAATCAATAAATGGTATATGCGGAAAAAGTCATGTTTTTATAGACTCTCAGAGAAACGCGTATAATAAAAAAATGATCGTCCTCATAAAATGTTGTAGAATATTTACATCAATTATTATGAATCTTATATTTTGTTTTCGTTTTGTCTTTGTTCTTATACAATAATCGTAAATACGAAAAATGAAATGTTTCTTATACGTTGAACATACATCATTATGTTTTATGGAGAGTATTTAACGTTATTTGACAATTCATATTGTTGCTTAAGGAGTGCGATTCGATAATACCGAATATTTTTATTGCGTGTCATCGGTACAATCCGTTTATTTTTTTAAGAGAGCATATAAAAAATGTCCGTTACGTTAAAGGATAACTGGTTATTGGATTCAACGCGACATTTGGAATGCCACATTAGATTTCGGTACGGACGGACGAAAAACGCGTTAAATTTAACTCAATCTTACAATTTGAACTTAACCGTACCATGATATAATATCGATTGTTATTCCGGTCGTTTTTTTTATTTGATTTATATCGGTATATTTTTGTAAAAAAAAAAAAATAGTCACTACGTTTTATTTTTGATGATTTTTTTCTGTATGTCGTGGTCGCGGAGAAGCCTATTTATTATACGTTATATACACATTTTTCTTCATCTTCACAACTGTAGACAAAAATACTAAAATAATACATATTATTTATACGTCTATTGAGAAACTTTCAATGTATAAAGCTGGTTTCTGATAGTGTTGGCCAACGGGATATTTTTAATTATCAAATTCATTAATTTTTTTCTCGATATATATATATATATTTTTTTTCTCGAATAACACGGTACAATATTAAACAGTTGAAATATATTATTAAGATAATATCAATAGAAAATAACTAATTAGACGATTAATAAATAAATTTAGATCTTTATTATTTAATATAATTAAGTGAAATTAAAAACAATTTAATGAAATTACGCCTATGATGTTGTGGTATTTAATTCGTATTCAATTCTTGTTCAAGCTCCGTTTCATCGAGTACTTTTACCTGTAATGTACATTCAACGATAACATTGAAAATTTAAAAATTATAAATATAAATATTTAATAATAAACTACATAATATATTCACCATCAACGTTTCAGATTTAAATCATTAGTTCAGAAATCAAAGATGGTTTTCTTTATCTAGTGATGGTCTATTTTTGAGATGACTTTAACACTGAATAATCGTTTACAAGGAATACTATAGTTCACTAGTTAAGGTACAGCTGCATACCAGAAAATGCACAATACAGAGATGTATCCGACAATAACAGAAAAAAGTCAGAAAAACAAAAAGAATCGACGTAAAATGCCACTTACCAAAAACATCCGGAAAAAGGAGGGAGGAATGCTCTTACCACCTCGAAACATACACCGTCGTCTTTAAAAGGAAAGCACGAGTCCGCAGCACATCTCACTCGTGAAAAGATTGACACGATTTTCACTTGAGTTGTCGCTTAATTACAGTTTTTTCCATATGCTCAAAACAGACTAAAATCGCACAAATTGTACACTTATTTCGTCATCACACGAAAGACGTTAAAGTTATGGCCGTACTGTTAAACATCGTAAAGAGACAACACGTTTGGTATATAAAACAAACAAAAAAAACCGCCGTAGTAACCTAAAATGCAAAAACGTGAGAGCGGGTTGAGCGCAGAGTTTTTCCTCCGTAAAATGTTTCGCTTGAGAAAAAAATTCCACGACGGTGTCTTTGGCCAACACTACTATACCGATTCTGACGAAATTTCAACAATTGTGCGGTATTATATAATATTAATAATTCTGGCAGTCGTTTCACCGGTTCCTAACCCGCACGTGCGAGGGCAAAGAGATCTTGCCCGCGGAAAGCACTGAACTCAATACGTGGAACGCGCATTCTGTACGATTCTCGTATATGAATTATGGACGCTAATAGTGAGCCGCCATGTGCATTTCGTTTCTATTTTTCTGATTTTGTTACTAACTTCAATATGTAAAAATAACCGATTTTTGGTGATAACATCGATACTATGAGCACGTTGTTTTGTGTCCCCTAGTTATCTCAAAGTAAATAATATAGAACATGATAGTTCATCGTTTTGTGTCCTGTTATGTCAAAGTTAATTATAAAACGTGATGAATATCATGGGAAAAATTATATTTCATCGTATCGTATTCTCCATGACTTTTATATCTTAATAGAATGCATGTGGCGGCCTCCTATCCGGGGTCGTATTTTGATTGATATACAGTATTTAGTTCAGTGGCGGAAAGACCTGGGATCGAGTTTCCCGCGCATTAACTCCTATACAGTACACCTTCGTTTGCCGAAGGGGCCAAGCCCTTTAGCCGGTGTACATCCGCGTGTAACCGACCCACACGGTGTGGGTCGTCCGACTCAACACGCGTTTCCGGAGAAAATTAAAAACCGATATTTCCCCGAGCGCGGCGATAGGACGGCGTATAATAACATAATCAGTAGAGCAGCATCACAAGCGCGTAAAGAGAAAAAAAACCCCCGTACCCGGCGTAACCCTTTGCATCCGCCAACAAACACCGGGCCGAAGACCTATACTGCCGCCACTACGCTAATTATTAACGCCGCCCGCGGCAACGATATTAACATGCAAAGCCCAACGCTATCCGGTTTATCTGTTAATTGGCCTGGAAATTTACGACTATACCGCTCGCTGGAGCTCGTATAATCTTTTCTTGCTTCTCTCGTGTTCCTCCGTCCCCCCTCCCAGCATCCGACGTCGTGCCTCCCTCCGGTTCGGGATTCGCAAAAAATACATCCCCCCCCTGCCGACGCAATCCGTACCACCGATTGCGCTCTTTCCTCCGTCACCCCTTCTATAAGAGACGCTCGCACCACGCGAATTATATAATCGAGTCTGTGACGAGCCCGGTCACGGGCGGCACGGAGAGAATTCAATTAAATTCCGTACGGAAAGACAACCAATGGCTCGGATTATACGACTGTTTATTCGACGAATCCTCTGCACAACGCGTTAGGTTTCCCGGGGTCCTCGTCCGCAATGACGTAGATTAAAAGGGTTTTCTAACCCCCGCCCACCCCCACAAAAAAAAAAAAATTGTTCACGCTATTTAAAAACGTCGAAATTGTATCTCTTTTATTGTGCGAAAATAATAGCGAATTTCAGTGCATTTGAATTTCAACGGAACAAAATTATTCGTACGGCCACATGATTAATATAAAGTGTGTTTTTATATTTATTTATTTTTAAATAATACGATCGCGATTCGAATTATTCAAACGATGATATTTTAAATAGGTATGTACCTAATTTTTTCGCTGTCGTTACCCAAAAGCAGTGACGTTTTTGAATTTGAACTATGTCGCTAATATCGTTTGCATTTTGTGCACCACTGCATAGTACTAAACCCGAGTCAACCAAACCTCGCTCCGAACACTTCTTTAATAATAGTTTCGCATTGATTTTTTTCATCGTTTGAATATTTAATATCACATTACGTCTTATAATTTTATTCATTTTAACGTCATCGATTCAATCATTTATTCAATTACGAATACTCTTAAAACACACCGTTTATATAACGAGAACCTAATACAAAATAAGACAATACGCGTACGTATATTAAGAAGTCACGTTCTAAGTAATCATAGTAAATTTAGTTGTAGTTATGACGTTTTTCATCGAAACGCGGATTACAACCGAGTATGAAGCTCCGGATAACGTCTCCCCAGGCAAATATGTTATTAATACAAAACACGCATTACAAGGTGAATTTAAATGAACTAATTATAAATCTGTATAATTTCGTCATTGTACATTTTATTCATACGTCACATCAATAACCGTGTTTCAACACAGAATGATTTTTCATTTAGAATATTACACGTAAAAATAAACCTTCACATAATGATATAATATAATAATATTACATAACGTAACATTTTGAATTAAAATAAAATATTGAATGCGAACCTATGTAAAAGTCAGTGCTGTGGAAAGGTCGAGGAATGGATCCCATTGTGACTTGGAGCGCATCCCTACTGATTTTATTTTAGGCGAAACTGGGTGACGTCGCCTAAAGTTAATTTTGTAAAATGTTATAGCGAAAAGCGTTGATGAAAAATAACGTCACGAAAACGCCAACGTTTGTACTGTTTAACGAAACAAACCAAACGACGGTTCACAACGTGAACAAATGTCCGTTGTTTGATAATAAATGAAAAATATAAAAAGAACACCTATCGATTAGACGGGGTAACAACGTATACTAAAACGGTACTGTAAAATGTTTTACTGCCTATAGTCAGAAAGTGAGAATGTCAAAATATACGGTTTTTCATTGAACTGGATTGGTAAATGTCTTTTTAATATTTTCTATACGATTTAATATTATTACAAAAACGTACGTAATGGAAAATTTGTTTGTGGAAAATCAACAGTATTTAGGAAAAAAAAACTTTAACAATAATGTGCCACTAACATTTTTTCCGTTTAAACTTATTTTAAATAGTATTCAAATACTTACAAAATAAAATTATTTTTAAAAATGGTAGTAAACCGCGGGGTGTTGTGGATATCGTTTAGGTAAATTACATACATACTCGGTGTCTATTTTTTGTACAAAATTAAAGTAATTTACATCTGACGTTGTGTCCAAATTTCAAGTCAAGCAATTCAAAATTAACTGTGTCATGAATGAAAAACCTCAAAATCTAAAATTAGCTATAAATAGCCTAAAATTGCCGTAAAATAGCCTCAAAGTTATATAGTAGGAAGATACCATTTTGTTGAAAATTTCAAGACAATAGAATGATAATTTTCGAAATTATAGCGAAAAAACTATATGTGATATTGACGAAATCCCATTTTTAGCGGTTTTTCGTAGTTTTTCGGTAATTTATCGCGTCGCGTTAAAAAACTATATTGAGAAAACCGAAAAATGTTCTCTCTCAAGTATCAACTACACGCGAATTGCTGCCGGAAACAAACTGTAACCGAAGAGATCGGAGCACTCCTTCTGTTTGAAAATCTGTACACAGGATAGAAAAAAAAAATAAACATCATTGTAAAACTACTACATCTCTCGCTCCGCTCAGAATATAAAATCATTTAAATATTACTTAATATATTTTCAAAATAAAATTAAAAAAATTACGAAATTGCAGTTTTGTTTATCCAATATTTGCTTTAGTCTGAGTTGTTGATCGGTCAAGTAAATCATATTACAAATATGTTGTACACATAAATTGGAAATTTCGATATATCATTATATTGCTGAACTTTCTGAAGATTCATTATAGTAATATTATGACTAATTTTTAAAGATATTTTCTTTAAATTGACATTTCGAAAATCATTTTTGCGCGAGTGATGATGTTACGTCTAAAAGGACTAAGGAGTATAAAACAAATAAAATAATATAAAAAATTGATAAAAACCCTTTTTAGAATACTAGAAAAATTATAATTTGTATTTGATTCCAACAAAAGTATTTAAATACTTAAATAATTTACAACACGGAAAATCAATACCGTCTTTCGTTTCATGCGATTAGAAATGATAACGCGATTTTATGTACAAGATCTTTTTCGATGTCTCAGTTAAAATGAACTTTACAAAAGTGGTACAAAAATATCTTTCGGAATAAAAGCTGTGTATTATATTATATCGTAAAAATTGCTGGCAACTATAATGGAATTGAAATACGACGAACAAAAGCGCACGACCATCTGTACAATCTACGTTTATGGAAATCGATTTTTGATTCGAAGAATACTATACTCCGTATCAGTTATAGGATAAAAAAAATGGACATTATATTTCATGCAAACAGTATGCATTCAATGTATATTAAGAATTAAAGGACCATAAATATTCGTGTTATTATCAAGAAAAAGCTTATTTTATATAACAAAAAATATTATTCAATACATTTTGTACGAATTTGACTCGAGTATTAAAAATGAAGAAATAAAAAATATTTTAAAACTATATAATTTTGCAGTATATAGTAAAATAAATAAAGAAAACTACTTCTTTCACTCCTCTTATGACGTTATTTGATGTATAATTATATATATATTCGTGCACATATATTCTGGCAAACAAACAGACGTTATACGATGTCATAAAATGATAAAATGAATATTTTAAAAGCAATAATCTCCGTCGCAGTTGGTCACAAAATTGTTTCATATTTAAAATTACCAGTTTCGTTGTCTGTTTTCTGTATGCCCTAGTCACTGTACTTTTGATGAATTTTGATTAAAATATGTACCTGAAAAAAAATACCCGACGCTAAAATATTATTGAAAATCAACATGTGTACAATATTTGGCTCCACATAATATAGTGACGTATCCAAGAAGGTGGTCCATGGTGTACGCCCCCCAGGAATTTTTTTATTTTTATATTAATATTATATACCTACTAGTTAAATACATCAAATTTCTAATTTTTTTCCAACATTTTTAAATAGACCGCTCCCCCACAAAAAAAATATATATAATCCTAGCTACGTGCCTGTCCACATACGTCTATGAATCCGCTTTTTCAAAAATGAATTATATTAAAAACAAATAATTCGTTTTTGATATAATTCATGTTCCGATCCCGGTTCACCAACGAACACCTATAGAAATGATGATGAAGACCACAAATCATAACCCTAACTTGAAGCAGCTAGTTGTGGGCAAGACCTGCCATTTTTCTCATCAAATAATTGTCTATAATTTATTTCAAAATAAAAATTTTTCCACATATTCATTGAATTAAATTTTATTTTCATTAGTTTTAGTTTTGTAATATATATATATATTTTTTTTTCTATTAAGAAATAAAACTTTATCGGCATTATTATAATATTAAATGTGTACTATACATTTTCGTGGCTCGCGAGATTTTCTAAATTCTTAATGTGGCCCCTATTGATTGGTGATCCTTGCCCAAGTGCATTTCATGACACAAAAACAAAAATAATCAATAGCTCAAAATAAATATAAATAAAATTCGAATATATTTGAAAAAATTGACTTTAGTATTGTTTCTACATATATATATATATATATGTACATACATAGGTACTGACACATTTGATTTTATCATGTTTGCAGTTTTGACGTACGGGGTATGCCGTTGGACCAAGCACACCATTATTCGGCTCCGGATGTGTTCGGCAACCGAGCCACCTTCCGGACAGTTACAGATCCGGCGTGTCTATTCGTAGACGAAGTGCACCGGAACGACGAAGGCGTGTACAGATGTCGTGTGGATTTCCGTAATTCAGCTACTAAGAGCTTCCGGTACAACTTGTCTGTTATCGGTGAGTAGTAGTTTTCTATTCAGATTTTACGGGTTGGATTTAGAAATCCGCATATTTTACATATCGCGTAAATAACTAGGGAAGAACCGGTTGAAAATATTTCGGGAGAAAACGAATTTTTTAAATTTATTTTTAATTAAAAAAATTTCAATATCAACGCGTAAAATGATTGATTCAATAAGTGTTTTTATGCGAGAAAACGAACATAATTTTTGAAATAACTTGTTTGAAATTGAACATTTCATCAAAAAATATCTAACTTATTCTCGGTAACATATTATTATATCGTAATATTAGGCGATATCGGATTATTTAAAGAAAAGTCTCATGTTATACGCTGCAGTGGTCGAGGCGCAGGGGAAACGAAGTGCTGGGTGGCTGAAGTCTTTCTTATTATTTAAACTTAAATTTACCGTCCCTTTTTAGTTTAAATTCCGGTGATCGCTTCAAATGTTTACTTAATTATATTTAATTCCCCGTAGTAAATATGCGTTAAACGTTTAAATAAAATTATTCGGGTATAACGAATGATAATAATTATTATTGATAATCTTGTTATGGTATATGTATATACAGGGTGTTTCAAAATGATTCATCCGGTTTCAAAAAAATCATATTTATTGTAAAATTTGATTAATCAGGTTAGGATAAGTTTTACAAGTTAGTAGATTATATTAAGTTTTAGTTACAATGTTTCTCGAAATCACACTTTTCATTGATATAAAGGTACTGGTGCAGATAATACAGTTGTTTGTCGCCAAAACGAATTTCGTTTAAATAATAGCGCGAAATAAGTTCCTGAATAATAGTGACTTATCAGAGGTACCGAAAAGGTTAAACGTATAAAATACGCATTTACCCGTATCATTTAATATTTTACGAAACGTTAAATTTTAACTCAAAATTACCACGTAAACGTATTTTAGTGTAAACTGAACTGTTTGGCCGTCGGTACAAATTTAAAACAAAGCTTATCCTCTAAATAGATTGAACGGTCCAGGAGATTTTTTTTTTTTAGCTTTAATCCCCCCTTGTGATTATTTTTCTTTTTAAACCACTGAATACAAATTAGTTTTGCAGTATTGTCTTTGAAGAAAATCAAACTGTACAGAAATGTTCAGACAAAACTAAACAAACGCACAATTGTATTGCTTTGGTACTTTTGTACAATTAGGTACTTGAAATTTAAGTAAAAATCTTTTTAAAATTAAATTTCAAATAAATAATTAATATGGATGTAAGTTAAATGTGGCAATAACCTAATTTAATGACGATAATATTAATAATAATACGCAGAAGAATTTGTTTTCCTTTCGCAAATTGTATGTAAGTTATAAGTTATTTGATATCGATTAAACGTAATAAAAAAAAAAATAAAAAGCACGCTAAAACAAAACTAATAATAATATAACGTTTTACATTTTAATGGTATTGACTTTTGAAACAACAAATATAAAAGAATATTTTAAAAGTTAATAACCGTACACATTTTTTTGAGTCGATTACGAAATATTCTGTCAAAGGAATAAAAGTAATAATAATAATAATAATAATAATATAAAATAAGATACAGCGATATTTTTTCATTCGTTTTGTCAATGTTATAATATCAGTATTTATAGTATTATAGGATTTCCAAAGTAATCATAAAAAATAGTTTGTTTGAATTTTTTTTTTTGTGTTTTACACGAACCAGAACATATGTTAAAATATGTATATAAAGTGAATTAAATTTAACCCGCACAAAGACAATTGTCTCGTCTTACTTTACAAATATCGTTCGATGAATAACATAATGCGCACATCGATGGGACTAATTTTACACTTGAAAAATATCCGATGGACAGCAGATGAACGAAAATGTTTTTGTACAAAATAAAATAAAAAAGGTGCTGAAAAAATGGCGAAATTTAGTGATAATAATCGGTTCCAATTGATGACGGAGAGTATGTTTAAGTGAATATTCCAAAAATAGGTCGCGAAGACATGCAAAATATATTTGGAAAATTTCTAAGTTTTAAAAATAACGTTAATAAAATCTTGTACATCCTATACGCGGAATTATACGGTTTAGCAGAAAGGGTTTTACAAATAACTGGCGCAGAATTTCGGGATAAAGTACATAATAAACCATTGACATTACGAGATACAGCAATCAGACGTTCAACATTTGAAAGGCAGGGCTATCAAAAACGTTTTTGTAAACCGTCGTGCCAAACGAACAGATGTGTTTGTTGAAAAAAAAAAGTCCTTTGTAAATGAAAACGCCATAAGAAAACAACTTGTAAAAATAAATAAAATATTACGTTTTCATTGTTTGTTTTTTTAATAACACAAATAAGTTCGAGTATGCCAAATGCCTAGTAATGCAAAAGCTTCTTTGCAAAGGGCCTAGAAAATGGCAAGCTGTTCGCTGATATGACATAATATACGTATTGATAAAATGGTGAACAGTTTTTTGAGGTATAATAAAATATAATGCTTTTGAAGTGCACACAACGTGCACAAATCTGATTGTATAATACATGATCTTGAGTTTTTTTTATGAAGAGCGCTAAAATTTTCAACAAGTATAAATCACAGTAATTTAACGATTTTTCGTTTACTTTCTACGTCGTACCCATATCTACCATATCACTTGACCACGATAATACGATAATTTGTTTGAATCTATTATTATGTTAGACAAAGGAATTAATCGCATGATAATCAATAAATGCAGATTTATGTATTTATGGATAGCCGTGAAGAGTAATAATTAAAATAAAAAAAAACCATAAACGATGGTCATTCAGAGTTAGAGCATGAAAGTTTTTGATTTTCGTTACGTTAGGAATAAAAATACCAAAACAGCGGACTGTCTAATTCAAATTCACTTGTAATGCAGTATTTTCATGTAAATAGATTTGCCTATAATTGAAATTTAAAATTCAGTTTAAAATTAGTAAAAAAAGTTCTTATGATAATTAAAAATAAAAACGTCAACTAGTTCAAATTCAATATTTGCGTGTTTTTTTTTAACGTATCAAAAATAGAATATTCCGTTCTCTTACCAGTACGAAACGTTTTCGTTCGATTTTAATAATTTTCAACTTTGAATATGATACCAATAAACAGTTGTTCAACAATTAAATTCAATAAAAGTAAATTTTTCTTGCGAAATTTTTGCCATAAATTCGGAATTTTTTTTTGCGGTAAATAAAATCTCGATCGAATATATCTGTTTGCTGCTAACATATTACAATATCGAATTTTACAAAAAAAAAAAAAAATTTTAAATTAAAATAAATGTCGACATTGGCCGAAGGGACGCGGCCCATATACGATCAATAATATTGATCAATATTTATATTAATAAATGTTTCATTTTTATGATAGACACATACATACACATACATGCGCGCGGTCAATGATATTCATCAATATATTGTTCAGTTTCGTTCAAAATGTCTAGCGAAGATCACGCGACTATTGCTATTGCTACAATTGTACTGACAATCTATCAATAAATACCAAAATAATTTTTATTGTTTCAATATATCGAACTCGTCTTCAATATGATCCATACACGGTCAATATTATTGTCAATATCGAATGTTGATCAATATTATTGTACGTGTATGGGCCGCTTTAAATCCGTCCCTGATAACATAGCATTGACAAAACGTATACGTGTAAAACCCGCGTGACTTATAATACAATATACCGTTCCCGAAACTCCGCGGTTGACTTGTGCACGGCCACGGAAATACATAAACAACGTTTACACACGGTTCGGCGTAATACGTTTTCTCGTATATGTTTATATAATAAAAAAATATAGACCGGTCGCAGTCACTATAAACTCCAGAAGGCCGAATAAAATGTCTAATAAAATTGTTCGTCTCGTCGACTTCTATACGGAGTTGTGTGTCTGTGCTTCCCACTTCCACTTTCCCACTTCAACGGACGTGTACTACAACGGATTTTCATAGGACCGAACGGAACACAAACGTATAATATAGGTCCGGGTCGTCAAAGTATTATTGTGAACGCGCATAGCCGCTGGAAAACTGGAACTCTTCGCCCAGGGATGGCGTTACGAATGAGCCAGGCTCTAAGCAAATTAATTTTCTGGGATCTAAATTTTGTTTTATATTGACTTTGTATTTTTAAAAGAATATTTTTCGAGAAGAAAATTTTTTAAGTGAAAATTTTATCCTAGAAATCACGCGTAAAAAGAAATGAGTAAAAAATGTCGCGTACTTCATCCGAATAAAATACACGTTTAAAGCTATATATCAATTTTCCAAAAAAAAAATCGTATTTTAACTCATCTCTCTTTGCACAAACACCGCAGAATTACTAAGAGAACTCAGAAGAAAAAACTTACTACTAATTAATATTATATTTTAGTATTATTATTATTATTATTATTATTATTATTATTATTATTATTATTATTATTATTATTATTATTATTATTATTATTATTATTATAATCAGTGGCGTGTCCAGAACATTTATTTTTTTTTGGACGGGCCACTGAAGTTAGATTAAAAATGGTTTTATTCCTCATTCCCCTCTCCCACCTATTTAATCTGCACTATTTGAACCATTTAATTTGTAATAGATACCTATTATATCACTAAATTTTAAAACACCACAATAAAATGTTTTGTTTCATCCTGCTGATAATTATTGAATAGGTTGTGGGATTTTAAACAGACGACCAATTCGAGAATTACAATTACGTCAAAAGTGTACGAGATCTTATAAATTAATAAAACAATTTTTTTTTAATACTTTAGGTATTTTATTTCGGTTGAAATATGTCTCGGATCTATACGCAAACGTGAGCGGGCGCGGGCTCACCGGACCCACCTCCGGGACACGCCACTTATTATAGAATTATTCATTAAAAAATGTAATTGAATACCGATTAATTGTCAATATATACGAATAACATTATACGATGTGAAATACCTACGTTCAGATATAATTAATATAAACGTCGTAATATTCTCACATTAATTGCTATAGAAAATAATATTTTTAACCGTTGAGTTGTGATTATTGCTATTTATTAGATTATAATAATCTAGTATAAAACCCGTATGAAACATTTAACATTTTTTATTTACAAATTATAGCGCAGTATATTTTAAATTGAAATTTCTTTAAAAAAAAGTCCCGTTTTTCTAAAGAGACCGTTTTCGCGGGACCCTAAGCAACTGTTTCGGTTGCATTTCCCTTCCCCCAGCGCCCTGTTTTGTACCGAAAACACGCGATATTATTCGTAAAAATCAATGTATTCATATTGTATTATAATCCCTATACGCGTTATAAGCCACTGCGAAATGAACGCGATGCGTGACATTCTATAATATATTGTATTTATCACCGAACGTTACAAGCGTTTACTGAAATGTAATGCCTTGCATTTTAAATGGCACCGGTAAGATAATCAGCAGATAAATACGTCCGAAATTTTTGTAAAAATGTCATGTTTATGTATGTAAATGTCGAGAAAAAACTTTTCTTTCGATTGGTGTAACGACCAAAATATACGCGTTAAATGAATATTTTGTACCTATTGCAAATATATACAAAAAAAAAATTCTGTTCGGTCCTACATCTCGACACAGTAGCGTACCTGTAAAATATTTCTAGTGGGGGGGGCAAAATATTATATACCTCACTTCAAAAACATTAAAATGTAAAAGTCCATTAGCAATAGTAACTTAATATTAAATGCCGAAAATTTTAATGTTATTATTTTAATGCCATTTGGTACTATTCAGTATACGTACTTATTATAGGTCGTAATTTAATTTTTTTTTTCATACTTACAATTTTTAATATCGCGTATACTTAAATAATTAATTATAATAAAAAAATCAAATGTCTTATTTTACTACCAGCAAATATTTTAATGCTGATGATTTAATTACATTAATATTTGAATTTGAAGTTTGTGTATGGTTATATCATTTATAAAATCAGACGATTCCGATATACGTACTTTTTTAGCACGGAGTGCGTGTCGTTACAAGAAAGATTTTCACATTTTATATATATATATATATATGGATATAATATATAATATATATATATATATATATGGATATATATATATATCCATTGATTTAGTGGTCTCTGAATAATTGGTTTTGACATTTTCACTATTTGATTTAAAACGTAAACAAAAAAAAGCGCAGTACGAGTACGAGTAACAGAAAAAACTCGGAAAAATAAGTAATCGTGTAATTAGAAATAAATTTTAAATTTTAAACGATTGAGATAGATATAACACATCAGCTGTCGCCCGTCCGAATGCTTGAAAACGTCTCGATAAAAGAGTTATTGATGACGTCCTAATGCGATCATATAACCGTTATTTCCAATATTAATTTGGTCAAATTATGATATTTATATTTTACTAATAAGTCATGTCGAAAATCTATAACTGAATATTCACATGATTATAATGTCTATAACGTATTATAGATGTATAATTAAACATAAAATATATGCATTTTGCAAAATAATAAAAAGCTTCTCGGGAGGGATATCCCTGTTACCCCTCCCCACCTTTAGCACGCCACTGTCTGGACATTCCTTGTTAATTTACATCTATAAAGAATCACTATTTTCCCAAGGTATAATTTTATAAATTTTATAAATATTCCCCGGATAAGACACCGTACCAACATATGGTATGATTACATTGTTTTTCAAAAAAAAAAAAAAAGAAATGAATTAATGGTTTCTATAGTATTACACATATTGATTTATTTAATAGCTAGTCATTTATTAACTAATAATATTTCCTCATAAATTTTAAAATAAAAGAAATTTAAAATAAATGCAATAAAAAGCTATTATTACTATCATCGAACACAATATATATATATATATATATATATATATATATATATGTGATTGGATAATATTTTCTTCGATATTATGTTTTATTTATAAAATGATTACCGATGTAATATTCGGTGCAGTGACTATACATACGTTGTGGATACGTATTCTATTATTGCACCTAATAAAAATGAACAATTAATTTTTTTTTAACTATAATGATTAATTAAAGTTTTTAAATTTATATAATACATTATATCCACTGGCGCAACTACAACTCGTGGTGCCCTAGTAATAACAATTACACGATGTCCTGAACAAAATTGAAATAAACTACTTTATGTGTGCAAACGCATCAGATGGTGCCACCCCGAAATGTCAAATGTACTCTAGTGCCCCAGTGTAAGTACTAAGTACCACCAAACACCCCCGCTTGTTGCGCCACTGATTATATCGAATGTATTATACAATGTATTTAAACCAATAATAAAATAATAGCTCAACATATAAAAAAAAATTTTTTTTGCATGTCCTGAATAATGTATACTAATAGATGAATCTGGGAATTTAATTTGTCAAAACTATTTCAAAAGATGAGTATATTTCTTCCATCGATTATACCCGTGCGTTTACCTCAAATTCATTTCTTACGCGGTAAAAGAAAAAAAAATACTTCAATATTAATACGCGTTTGTTATTTAAACGTATAAGACAATAAAAAAAAAAACAAAATCATGAATGTCAGGAATAACACAGGGAAAAAAACTACTCTTACGATGTACTGTGGTATGCATAATAATTTATCATCGAATGGTTTGGGAATTAACATTGAAAAAGGCATTTACACTAAAATTATTTCTATAACGGTTTAAGCTGTTAAACGAAAAAAAATGTTCATTCGCGTACTGTACGCATATATGAATTGGCATGGAACCAATTTAATAAAAGGAGTGGTTTTTTCATTTTTTATTATAAATATATATATACTTTTTTTTTGCAATAATTACATCTCTAAAACGGAAAACGGAAAGGAATTTGGTAAAATAATAAAATGAAAATTTGCTCTAAACTTAAAAAAAAAAATTTGCTTTAAAAAAACGTGCAAGAGGAACATGGTATATTACAACCCAATTACTTTTTATTTTAATGTCCTGATATACGTATGTGTAAATTATATATCTATGTTTTATTTTGCACAACAATTATTTTATACAGATGCTGTCGATTATCCAATAAATGGAAGTGTATTTTGTACGTGATGTCTGTTTTTCTTTCATTCCACTCGAGTTCACAAAAACCATAATAAATTTCCGAACGTTCTTATAAGTCTCTATAGTTTACGCGTCTTAATGAATAATTTATTTTCGTGTATACGAAATATTTTTATGCAATTTGTTACGAAAATCGAGAAATATTTATGCACTCTCGTTATTCGAATATTTTATTACCATCACGACTACAATAATATTTAGACAATATTAAAATATTAACAACAAGACCCTTAGAGTAGGTATTAAACGGTACACACCTACTCGGTAAATGTTTATATAATATGTATTATGATTATTCATCATTGTGTGTGTGTGTGTGTGTGTGTGTGTGTGTGTGTGTGTATGTGTGTATAAATTAAGGCGAAATTTTCCATTTTAATTGAGAAAATTTTAATGAAATATGTTACGCTGTCGTTTAAATTATCACTACGAACGCGAGTGGCTTACATTTTTCAAGCCGTCAGTTTATGTCATTTAATTTGTACTAATTATTTATTATTATTAATTAACTCGTCATAATTACGTATTGTATATGGCATACGTTGAATATTCCGTAATAACAATAATAATAATAATAATAATAATAATAATAATAATAATAATAATAATAATAATAATAATAATAATAATAATAATAATAATAATAATAATAATAATAATAATAATAATAATAATAATAATAATAATAATAATAATAATAATAATAATAATAATAATAATAATAATAATAATAATAATAATAATAATAATAATAATAATAATATATATATATATATATATATATATATATATATATATATATATATATATATAGAATTTGTCGAACATTTATTTATGTTTTGTCCTCACAGAAAATCGTAAACGCAATTGTAATGTATGCATCTTATACGGAGATTATAATATGCATATACTCGTACATATTTCAATAATATGTATATTTTAAAAAAATCGATAAAAACATTTTAATTTATTCATTGAAAATAAATTTAAATCAGATATGTGAAGAAGAAAAAAAGCTTTTTAAATTGTTAGACATAACAAGATCATAACCTCGAACATAAAAATTTAAATGACGAGATACAATTTTGTATATTTTTCTACGTTCCTCAGATACAGTTCATAAATATTTTGTTTTTTAGTGATATCTCGTGTTCAAAATTTACCACTACTAGCTTTTACGTGCTTGTTAAAATACATTTTCAAACGATGCAGCGCAACACATTTTCCAAGTTGTTTAATCATGTAAAATAAAAAAATAAAAAAACGTGTATGTTACGCTACTATAGTAGCCTGGAACGTAATATAATGATGTCGTTAAAACTTAAAAGCATCGAAGCACTCGGATGATCGATAATGTGCACAATATAACTATTTAACATTAATCACGCTATATAAATAGAAATATTTAATTACCTTTTACCATTAATATGAATGGTTATCATTAAAATACTATACGTACATCAACATGAATATGGAATGATATTACCTAACCACGTTGGATTGTACATAGGTAATTTGTAACCTATTTAATTGACAAATTATTTGAACTAAAAGGTTTATTAGAATTTTTGGATTATATGCAATTAAACGCCAATCGATCGACTTTAAAATTTTTAAATTAGAATATGTAGATTAAATAAAATAATAAAAATATATCAATATACCGTATGAAACTGAGTATAAAGAGTTTATTAAGAGTTTATGCATCTACATCTAGATTTCGAATAAGTATATATATATATATTTATTATATATACAATATTATTAATTATTATGTTGGACATTTTCTATTAGTATTCATAATTTTTACCTAATTTTTACAGTAATATTGGTCTGTAACGCATAGCAATGGTGAAATTTTCTCTCGTTTGGATCTACATATTTACATATTTTACATGACGACATAAGACGTGTTTTATATTAAAAAAATCAATTTATTCCGTGAAATAACGGATATACGTGTAGAACTTTTTCTTGTATACAATATTGTAAGTCGCATAGTAGGCATTTCAATTATATATTTATAATTGAATACACTAAACGTATCGCGAAACAATTCAGATAAGCTTATATTATATTAAATTTCCTCCGAAACCATTTTTAGTAAATTATTATTACTTATATTATATAAATATGTACATTGTACAGTGCACACTAAAGAAAAAAATGTTTTCCAAAGAATTAAATTATTTATGTGTATAAAAATAACTATACTTTGCTTTCTATTAAATATGCCTTCACAGTTGTGTACTGAATTATAATAATTTTTATTTATTTTTATAAAATCCAAGCCAAAATATCATTGAAAATTTCATGTTTCATAAATTTACACAAGCAATGTAATCGATTTTGTTATTATTATTATTTTAATATCAGGCTTTAGCAAACCTTTAATATAAAAATAATTATTAATCCGCTTATTATAAAAACACTGTTATTGTGTTTTATGGGTTTTTAAAAATATATTTTGTTTATGAATTTTAAATGTAATAAATTTAAATGTTATTATGTTTTTTTCAAATGTATAACCCACCAGAATTTTTCTACGAGTTTTTAAAATTTAATTACATTTATGCATTTAATCTCTCAGCAAAAACGTTTATTGATTTATTGTCTATTTACTTATGAAAATTGTTTTACGCTAATATGATTTCAATTTTAATGTTTATCTCGGAAAATTTTCATTCATTACACGTTTTATAGATGCTTTTTGAAAGTATCATTTTTTTTTTTTTTATTATTATTAAACTTCAGTTTTTACTCTCCAGGAGCCTAACAAATTTGCTTAATTATCTGTTTATCTTTAAATTAATGTACTGTTTTTTAATTAATGTGAATATGACATTCACATTTAAACATTATACGAATTTAATAAATTACTAAAAATATTATGAAAAAAACTTTAATTTATTGCTATATGAAATTTGTAAATCGATCGTTGTCCCGGTAATCTTAATTTATTATAATAAATAAATTTATATATGTATTGTATATTAACTATAGAATTAACGTCTAGTGTTATAAAATCATTTAAATATTTATTTTTTCGAGTATTTTGTTTTTACATACTACGTATATAATACGAAATAGACTATTAAATTAAATAGTTTTTAAATGCTTGATTAAATATATATATATATATATATATATATATACCACAGCAGGGCCGCATTTAGGAATTTGTCGCCCTGGGGCTACAAAAAGAACGCCCTTTTATAATATAATAAAATTCAAATTTAATGCAATATTAAATTAATATTATTTTTAATTTACAATTAAATTTCTTTCCTTGATTGTGATTCCTTCCGCAAAATGTTTAATTATATGTTATCATAATATTGATGCCGGAAGTCGGTTCACTTTCAATGTACAGCCAAAGCATTTAGGCGATCATTATTCATAGAATACGTTAGGGTCGAAAATGATCTTTTCGAAGATTGCACAAAATTATCTCAAATAAATCTCGATATTTGGTTATAAAAGTAATGTCACGATAAAAGTATAAATAATAAAATATTAAAATAATATTATGCGTAAAAATAACCCGAATGAAGTTTTGAGAGGATTAAATTAATGAAATTATATATAAAAAAATTTAGCCACCCGGGGCAACAGCCCCATTTTGCCCCCCTAAATACGGCCCTGTATGACAGTATTTTTGGATAGTGAACTGAACGCATAAGGCTTTTGGTGAACTCCTATTACCAATGCCTTTAAACATAAACAAGTGAATCTTTATAAAACCAATGTATTTCAGCCGTTGTTTTGACGGTATACGTATATCTAAACACTTTGAATAACAACGAGAGCCATAATTATTTTGTTAAATGTCAGATGTTAAAGTCTTCTGAACTACGCAATTATCTTTGCTCACACACGTTATTGTAAACACATTTTAATTGTTAAAAAACACCGAAAAAACAAACAAAATGATATTTTCAATTTGAACGTGTCGTTACGTAAATAAAATACAACGATAATACACGCGTGTACGATTTCTCGGCTTTTTTTTTTAGTTTTGTTTTCCTTTATGTGTTTAAATCGTGATAGTTCGCTATAGTTGATTTATTCATTTTTTTTTTCTATAATTTTCTGCCATCATGACGACCAATTACAGTTGCTACGACGTAGATATATAAATATTTATGAAAAAAAACAGCGAGCTTTTTACGTATTATTTTCTTTGTCTCCGTTACAATGTGTTTTTTACCGTAATAAACACGAACAATTTCGTATTCAAAACACAATAGAATAGCGTATTCTTGTTTGTTTTAAAATTTGGATTATCTCAAAAACACAATATTATTTATATAGTGCGCAGCGCTAACGTGTTCAGTGTTATTCACAAAAGACCGTATTTGCATTAATGACAGATTCGTCATTACTTATTCAACATAGATCCGTTCTACGTAAAATAAATAAACAAATCGCTTCGTTATTCATACTTTATTGACGATTATTCACGCGATTTCACAGTACAAAATTTCTACTGTGAATATCCGCGATAATTGAATTTAAAAGAACCAAACGTATCAGCCCACACGATTTGACTTTCGACGGATTACTTTATATTTTTTGTATGGGTTATGGGAGATTTTTTTATTTTTATTACAAGCGTAGGTAGATTCTTATACTTCGCGAAGTACCAACGTCCGTGCTTCTGTATGCGAACAATAACGTTAAACATTTTTTTGTTTTCGATATCAATTTTAGTTTTGTGGAGACTTCAATAAAAAAAACATTCTAGTAATAATAATACCGTGAATCACGAGTGTTTTTTCTATTCGCGCATACTAGTCCGAAAACCTACGGTCGCAGAAATACAATAATATTCTAGTGTCGACCGTCGCGCTTATATTTGTAAGCCGTTGATTGTGAACGAATTTTAAAAAATCCACGTTTTATATTTTAAAACAATCCAATTAATCTGTTTTATGTTTTCACGCGTTCGCACGCCTTCGGACATAAATACAAATTACGTACTAATAATTAATAAAAACACGATTTTTAATGGACGGTTGATCTGTTTTATTAAAACACGAGCGCGAGAAATTCCAACGCGATATTACGTGCACATACGTAACGTTTTCAATTCACTGATTTGTAATCACATGCATTTTAAAACACGTGTTCAATGACTTTCTGTTTTTTTTTTTTCGAAAACAATACGTTATTCGAAAATTTCCTGCTTAAAATCAAATAATTAAACGTTTTACAAACGCATCAGTAACACAATACATAAATATGTTATTGTATCACAATACTCTACGAATGTTTTGTAAAAATAGTTCGTAGTCTATATTTCAATTAAATTGATTTAATATATTTTGTTCAGGATATTCGTCTGTTTTACATCAATAATCTATATTTGGTTAGCTTTGAACCAAGCGTTTAGACGTACTCTTCTGTATAATTTCATAATTCATAATATCGGAATATAAACTTCTTGTCTTCAGGTTTTCTCATAAATTTTGTCTAAATTATTTTTACGAAAAACGAAAATTATGTAATTGTAACACGACTCGATATTATTAATTAAAAATAATTTTTTTTTTTCATTTGATATAAAAAATATCTCAACATAATAATATAATAATAATACTAATTGTTGAGAATATAGGGACATTCATTTTTTGAAAATATTAAACGGTAACATTTTGTAAATAATTTTTATTAGATTTATCAATTATTATTGATTATCAATACGTTTTCGAATGGATTATCGTCGGTTTTTTAAAAAAATAATTAATTTATGGTATCATTTCACGTTCAGTAGTTATTTTTCATTAAAATATAATATTCACATTGAATGAACAGAAATGTATTCAAAACAGTATATTGATGTCGGCTAACAAATTATAATATATAATACCTACTTTAATAAAAATAAAAATAATATTTTTTTTTAATATCGTTGAAGTATTTTCGAATACAAATATTATTGCATATTATTAAGTTTCGAGGGTAAATCTACAACGCCATTATTATGAAGTGCGTGAAGTAGCCCTTCTCCGTCACCCACGTTGACGTAACGACCTCAAAATGTACCGATATATTTTACAAATATTTACAGAATCGGTTTTAAGAATTTGCAAATAACTTTTCATCCACAAAATAAAAAATAATGAGTGAAATTCACGCTGCTCCCACTTCTGACGTGATCACCTTAAAACCGATATTTTGCAAATATTTGCAAATTGATTATTTAAAATTTACAACGAATTTCTTTTTTACTCGATAAAATAAAAAAGTAAGGTCGGGGAGACGAATGAGCATTAGCCAACGTGTGCTTTTATTTTTATTAGTTTCTGGACTGTGTATCAAAAATAGGTTTTTATCCATGGTTTTCTTTCCCACTTTAATAAAAGTGCAAATATTTAGTAAATCACTTATAAATACGTTCAAAATAAAGTGTTCAAAATACGTAAATCACGAACACAGACGCAAATTCAATTTTACATTTAGTGGTACTAGATTCATGCATCTCCCATACTTGATAAACCAATCGCATAATGGTGTATAGAATTTATAATTATATATATTCCAATGGTTTTTACTCAATTATACGCTCATATCTTGCAGCATGTATTATCAGTGTCTATTTGAAGTTATTGACATTATTTATGATAAAAATTATACTGTATTATATCATTTTATTTTATTTTAATTTTCAATTGATACGGAGACTAGCAAAACTTTTCTGAATATAAAATACCATATTCATTACTCTCTTATTTTAATAATTTAATGGAATATAAAAAAATTTTCAGTTATACTGCATTTTTTTAAAATTTTTTTTTTAAAGAGTCTAGAAAACCGATTTGCGAATATTTGTGCCGAATATCGGTATCGTTTCGAGTGCGTCAAGTCATTGGAGAAGTGCTATTTTCACGCACGTAATATTATGGGAAACGTGAATAATAAAGTTCATTTTAATTAACTAAATTTCAGAGCGTTGTATGATTACTCAGCTAAAAATGTTTGTGAGAAAATTGAATACTGCATAATATACAACATGCCTGATGTTTTGTACGTGTATTTTATGAGTTTAATTGCACTACGTAGTATACGCGTATACTTATTATTTATTCTATATGAACACCACAAACACATAAACATAACAGTAAAATATAATTTGAATAGTCACGTAAAAATATTGTTTGTGGGAACAGTTTTCAAACACTGTACCGGTGTTTGGAAAGAACGACGTTCATAAACACACGTTCACGCGTTCACGTTCATATTTTGTGAACGATACGTGAACGTCACTCATTTTTTTCAAATAGAACGTGAACGATGTTCATAGTTTTAATGAACTCGAACGATTTTCAGGCAGTTCAAATTTATTTCGATACCTATTTACTATAATAAATATATGATTATATATTATATATTAAAATTTCCTAAAATTATTCCTATTATACGTAGTTATAAAATCAAATTAATTATGAATATGGATTACATACACAAAGTAATAAATGATTAAATTTATATTTATATATGTATAAAATGAATGACTAAATGAACGCCGTTCATTTTTTAAAAAAACGTTCACGTTTTCGTTTAAAAAAAAAAAATATAAACGTGAGCGTGAACGAGTTCCTTTTTTACGCTTTAAACGTGAGCGTGAACGAATTCAATTTTTCAGTGAACGCTCCGAACACTGCACTGTACGTTTTATTATAACAGCTCGTCTTTTAAAATATACGATAGAAATTCGCAATATGAGTGTTAATAAAAAAAATAAAAATGAAAAAAAATTGTATTTATATTTATACAATTATGAAAATGTCATAGAACCATTTAGTTTCGTCAGTCGTTGTTTATAACATATATTTTAAACTGGACAATTTTCTTAAAACTTTAAACCTTCAATATTGTGTATATTTCTTTCTTTTATTGTACACGCCATTTCGTGTTTCTTTTAAAATATCTTTAAAAAATGAAAATGGTTTTCAAGTGACGTATGTGTGTCAGACAAAACTTAAAGGAATACAGACAAGAATAACTAAGCCTATTAATCTTTTGATGTATCAGAATGGTGAATTAATATTTTTCTATAATTATTATTATTATTATTATTATTATTATTATTATTATTATTATTATTATTATTATTATTATTATTATTATTATTATTATTATTATTATTATTATTATTATTATTATTATTATTATTATTATTATTATTATTATTATTATTATTATTATTATTATTATTATTATTATTATTATTAGTATAATGTATAAAGTTTATTTGTATTATTTAAATTCATATTTAATTTAAATGTCATATTAATTGTATTAATATGAGCAAGTAAATTTCTGAAAATTATTGGTTAATTTATATCACGCATATACCTTGTGGGGAACACAGAATTTTTTTTCGGAAAGGGGGCTGTTGCAGAAGTATAATCTTCTACCTCATAATCATTTTGTAGCAAAAAATTCTTATTGTTTGTATAATACATGACTTTTAAATATTTCTGAGGGGTTTTATAACACCTTTAACCCCCTGTGTGCACTACTGAATGAATCTATTGCGTACCTACTGTGCATATTGAAGGTTGTATTTATAATTTTTAATATTATTGTATTTACATACTAAGACATTTAAAACATATCACTGGGCTTCTGTTTTATGTTTTTCGCAACTTATGAACAACATTTTCGAATATAGTTATAAAATAACATTATATAGCTCTCCTGATCCATTTCCGCCTTAGAGTAAATGCTATTATGAGTGTGGTTTTAAATTATTTATAAGAATATCCGTGTTCCCACTGTAAGAACAATTGTCGTAACAACGAAGTAAATACTTATGAAACATATTACTCATCACGGATAATGTAGGTTTGTAAATATGATGAAAAAATTTTAATTTCTCTGAGTTCTCTGGGAAACCTAAGCAATTATGTCGAGCCGTCAACCTTTAAAATAGGTTCAACAGGATTACTAAAAGTTCGCTCAAAAGATTGTGTCTTAAAAAACAACATATGTATGTAAATGTGCGTGTATATATATATATATATATATATATATATATATATATATATATATATATAACAAAATTAGGTCGATGGTTTTTTACGTTCAATGCTTCAATAATTTGTATGATATCGAGAAAATAAATAAAAATACGTAAGTCATAAATGCAATATCCATCTGCGAATTTATTTTATTTTTTTATTGAATGAATATAATGGATTTTATACGTAAACAATTTTTACTTCAAGGATGGACTTATATTTTATCTTACAAATGCCCTGAGTCAATAAACCGGCAGCTGGGTATTACTTACATTTCACTATGATGGTCTGATATCGATTATCCTTGAAAAAAAAAAAACAGGCCTAAAGAGAAAAGTGTTTGGCCGACAGTAATGATAAGGTGAAAAAACAATTTCTCCGTAATCCTCCGGTTGGATCGCATGACGTTGGATTTATAATATCTGTAAAATCCAGAAGCCCGTGTTAAAATGTCTTCGTCAAACTACGGAGACTCTAAGAAGTCGAATCACGTATGAACCAGCAGCCTTTTATTATGATAAGCCGATTTTATCTTCTCGATTTTTATCTACACATATACTCGTATATTCCAAATTGGTTTTTCGGGATCATCGCACGCTTTTCTCTGTAATATTATTCGAAATATTCTATATATATATATATATATATATATATATATATATATACCATATGTATAGATATATACTCACGAACAGGTAAAGTTCGCTGAAAATTCACCGATTGCAAAAAGATAGTAGTACTGAATAGCTATAGATATTATATTAAATTATATTCTTAGCAGTTCAATTTTCAGTACAAAATCATTGGAATATAAATTTGTTCCTTAGTGTTGCATATGAAAATATATAGTTTTCGATTTCGTGGAAAATATTATTTTATTCGTTGAGATTTCGATTTTCAGATTCATTTTAATACTATTAACATGCAAGTAATTTAAAAAAACGTGATTTCTACATTGAAAATTCCAAAACGAATCGTATTAGTTTTCTTTCTTTTCACTTTCGTTTGTTTTATCACGTTATGGTAAATTCAACAACAACTTTTTTTTTATTAATCTCAATTTTACGGTTTTCGACGAAAACT
The DNA here is from genome assembly GCA_032441835.1 of Slavum lentiscoides. Taxonomy (NCBI): domain Eukaryota; kingdom Metazoa; phylum Arthropoda; class Insecta; order Hemiptera; family Aphididae; genus Slavum; species Slavum lentiscoides. The sequence goes on along the minus strand of CM063706.1, from coordinate 33,690,339 downwards.
ACATTTCATTTTTGTAAAAATATATTAAGTTGTTTAAGTTAATTTTATAACATAACTAGTTGAAAATAAACGCATATATTACTTTTCTGTTTGAAACTGCTGAGTGGTTATGAGTTATAACTACAACAACAGTATATATATATATATATATATATACATATTTGTAAAAATGTCATTATATAAATACAAATTCGGGTTTGGATTGTATGTAGTTGATTACATTAAACAATTATTAGTATAAACTTATGAGAAGTTACATCAAGGTGTTTGGATGTCAGAAATGTTTTATCACTAACACAAAATTACGTTATTTTATTTGTTAACTTACCCCTTTGATGATAAATCAAACTTTTTTTTTAGTTTCCAAAATTTAATGAACAAAGCAAATTGTAACTTCATTTACGGAATATATTATTGGATTTTAATATTAACGTTTCTCATTAATTCAGATATTTACATAAATTCATTTATATAAATAAATAAAATATAACCGTTGAAATTAGTACTTGTGTATAGAAACAATACAAGACATTGAGAAAAACTTGAATTCTCAAAAAAAAATGTAGAATAACAATAATATTTATTACATTTATAGAGAAATCAATAGTATTGTCAACTTTGTGACCTCGGACGTTGGAAAGTCAGTAGTTTTTCCATATACCAGTGATTACAAAAGTGATATATATATATATATACACACATTGACCCTCAACTAAATTTAAATATTATTCCAATGTGCTTATATATTTGATATTCATAAAAGCTACCTCAATCAATCACCACACACTGTTTTTTTCTTCTTCTGATCAATACGACCGACCATCATCGCACAATGCATTTTCATAGTTCATACATTATCGAACCATTTACGTTTTATAAAAAAAGTGGTTACCAAAAAAAAAAAAAAAAGAATCCTCTCATACTATTAACAGTATTTACCTCAATACTGTGTTTTCGGTTAGACATTGAAAAATATGATTAAAAACCTCTATGTTAAGTGGTAAGGTTGTTGACAAAGGTAATCGAAGTGTAAATTCATTACCCGTTATAATTGTTTTCAATTACATCATGTTATCTTTTATAGTTTCATTCAAATTGCCTATTTTTAAGAGAATTCACAACATCAACCATTAACTTTTAAGTGTACACCAATTACATTGGATATATTGTATTCGATGTAAAATAAACGAATAAGTTGTAGTCGTCGGATACCAAAAAAAAAAAATTCATAAATGCTGTATGCGCGTGATTACAAGTAGTATGAAAATGAACAGAAGTATATACAAGAATAATTATTTCAGAGTTTGAAATTATTTCAAAATAACCAATTTTATTGATACGAATTTTGCTGTGTCGTAGACAGATGATTTCTATTTGATGCATCTGGCGCGGGAAGCCTTACCACGCATAATCCTGTTGCGGATTTAAATTGTTTTTTTGCGTAACACGGTTTTGTACAAGCGGTGTGTCTAGTAAATTAGAAAACAGAAAAAGACGTACCGAAGACGTATAACGACCGCAACAGTCGAGCACACATTCCCGGTCGGGCAGATCGGCAACTAAAAGAAAATTAGTTTATATTTATTCTTTGCAAATTTCCTTTGCAAAGCTCAAGTCAATATTGTAAAAAAAAAACGTCTACGTGTATTTCTTGTCATAAAAGACTAGCACGCGCATTTGGTTCTGTATATTCGCCGCGCATAAATATTAAACATCCATGGCATGAACGGATGTGATTATGCACGACATATATTTTTCACGAATGGATGCCGTGAAAATCGTTCGGGTCAAAAAATGTTTTAAGTATTCATGACCGCAATAGGGACGCCTAGCTCTTGGACTTTAAAAGCGAAATTTAATTCATTTCCGAACCGAATAAACGGTGCGCGAACTAGAATGAATACTAAAAATACACTAATTAAACTTTTATAAATTTTAAATGAATTTCTGGAAAATCTACATAAATCCGTTTCTCGTATAAGGCACGACAAATTGCAAACGCGTATTACGTATTACGTCCCGGCGTGATTTTTTTTGATCCAAATATCGTGTAGTAAACAATTTCACTTATTTCCGATTCTTTCGAAAATTTTCCATAATTAAATCACGTTAATATTCTTAAAAATATTTTATTTGATCGTTGTAAATAGCAGGCTCATAATACGAGTATTGAACTTTTTGCAGATTATATTTATAGTTTTTACGAAAACATCGAAGAAAATTGTTCTTTTCTGTGGCAAAATTTTATCATGAAAAACATGTGTCGATTAAGAGAAAGTCTCCTACTGTTTTCGTGCACTGCACGTTAATTGTACGATAATATTATCGAAAACATTCGCCTGTATTTTACAAATTCACTGCTTAATGTTTTCAGCGTGTAAATGATAATAATATTTCTGTGGTGATTTCGAAACGAACAGAGTGTGATCCGTTTTAATAATCCGTTTCCTCCACACAAGGGGTTTTTTTTAATGATTCTTTTTCTCTCTGCGCAAATCACATTATTCCCACTCATCTGGATTGTAGTATAGGCCATAGTGATTCAAATTAGGCACAAATATGAACATAAGTCAAACATGTAGCTGTTATTAGTAATAACAATAATTGTTTGTTTTAAATGAAAGTATTAAACTTTAGCAAGATAATTTACACTTTATTATTTCACTTTTTGTTTTACAAAAACCAATGATAGTAATGGTATAATATTGAAAATAAAAATACATTTTTTTTTTTGTTCAATCCATAAACAGTTTCAGGGTCTTTCTCGCAAACACTGTCAGACGTCACTTGATCTGCATCTTGGATTAGGCCTTGTGTGTCTTTCTTCTTCGTCTATAATAATTATCCCTTATCTTCCTTTCATATTCAAAAAATGAATATAACCGCATTTTTTACATCTCAATTCACTAATGCCGGCATATTATAGCTGTGAATATATCAGTAGAAATTATCTGTCTTTGTAGAATGTAAAGTCGACTATAAAGATAAACCGTAATCTCAACGAATAAAAACTTTTGTCAAAGACTCAAAACATTTTGATAAGCGTGTTAAAATATTATCGGTGTTGTAGATAACAGTGTATTTGACTGTACGAAACCCATATTATTCGATCAGAGGACCAGATAAGACTAAAACTTAATAAACAATTATACAAAATATTCATCATGAAACATTTTTTTTTTTTAATTATTATTTAATGAAATAGAATAAAAAAGGTCTACAATACTTATACTATACTTATATGTACTATACTATATTATACTTTATTACTTGGTTCATGATCTTTAGAGTTTTGTTGTTACTATAAATATGAAAGCAAAGATAAATCATTTCGAAATTTAAAAAAAATTAAGACTCTAGGACAATTATAGTTTTGAACAAATTAATTTTCTACAAAAAAATGAAATATACTTTTTTGAAAAACGTTATATGTTTAAAACAGAAAATTGTGACTAACGATATTCAAGATTTTTCAATACAGTTGAAGTAACGTACGTTGTATTGAATGTTTAAGCCTAAAAAATAACCTAAAAATTGCCTCTTTTTGAATTAAATACCTCGAAATCTATGATTGCTATAAATAACCCTAAATTAAATTACGTTTTTTGAAAACTCTTTTTCCCTAATATAAAATAAAGTTACGTATTTGGTGAATATTTCAAATTTCTATTATCCATTTGTCTCGAGATTAAGAAAAAATAACGATAACCGATTTCGATAAAATCGCGTTTTTACAATTCCTATGTAATTTATCGGTAGTTAAAATTTTTTTATTTAGGCATGTTTGAGATTACTGAAAATTTACCTTTCTATAGTACCAACAAGATATAGATTTGCTACCAGAAACAAACTATAACTGTAGAGTTCGGAGCATCCTTTCTGGTAGATTTTGTACAGTCATTGTAAAACCGTTAAAAATAACGAGAAATTGTTGTCGCGCGCTCTTCAATTACTTTTCTCACTACACAATAATAATAATAATAATAATAATAATAATAATAATAATAATAATAATAATAATAATAATAATAATAATAATAATAATAATAATAATAATAATAATAATAATAATAATAATAATAATAAACTCTGTTTTTAATAGAAGACTTCAGAGTCTTCAGAGTTAAGAACGAACTCTGAACACATTTTCTTGAGAGTCCTTTGAAACGACCGATTCAACGTCGTGTTTTTGATTCGTCTCATTGTCTGTTTTCCGAAGCCCACAGACCGATATCGGGTTAATTAATATTCGAACGGTCCTCGATCGGACCTCGAGTGTCGAGTGATCGTCGAGTCCTTTGCCGCCGCCGACCTATTTTCGCACTGAAATTCGTCGATGGCGTTTGACCTCGGGGGAGAGAATGTAGTCACAGCAGCAGCAGCACCAACAATACCAATAGTAGTAGTTAGTGGTCGTTTGGCGGAGGGGTGAGCACGGAGGCATTTAACAATGGGAGCGGCAGCCAGCAGTCAAGGTGTCGGAGCAAACCATCAGTCAAACAGGACGTTTTAATATCGTCCGGATATCCATTAAAAATCGGATGGCGTAACCAGCGGGAAGTCATCGTGGGCGAGGGTAGAAGAGAATTCTGACGAGTGAAAAAGAAATTGATTGTGGCGGTGGTGGGGTGATGGTATATGAGCAAAAAAAGAATAATACAATTATTCGTAAGTACATTTATATACTTACCTGGTGTATTCGAGAAAAAAAAATAACACCGACGAAAGAGTGCGCGAATATTATAATAATACGCTTAGTCTCGCGTATTAATTAATATCGCCCGGGGTGTTTGGCCGATTCGTATCTCTGTGCTTTTATTTTAATAAAATACATCGCTATGACACCGCGCACCGATTGATTGACGTTCGGATCCGGAACAATAATAATTATAATAATATACAAATCGTTGGTAATAATAATAATAATAGTAATGGAAACGAGCGTTTCGGCATCGCGGTTACGACCCTGCTCGTGTCGCAATAATTTGTTTCTGTACTTTCAAACCGATCGAATAATGCGTACCGCCGATCGCGGTTGACAAACGCGATCGCGCGCTAGTGACGGACGGACACATTTTGTTTTTTTTTTTTGGAATACAAATTAATATGTTAAAATGTACGACGACGGGGGACATGCGATATTATTATTATTATTATTATTATTATTATTATTATTATTATTATTATTATTATTATTATTATTATTATTATTATTATTATTATTATTATTATTATTTTAATATCCTTGTTCAATTATTGTTACATTTATAAATAATGTTAAAATTTACATTTGCTTTCTTTTTAGTTTTAAACAAATTGTAGGCAAACACTGATATGAAGAAATCCGTTATCAGCAAATTGCAACATTAGAAATGTACAATTTTTGTTTTTTAAAAAAGAGTTTATACAAAATAAGGCCTACCTACGTATTATTTTTCATTTATCCATATTTTAAACATCTTAATGTAAATTCTTAATATCACACTGTTTAAGGATGGGAAAGGGGAGGGGAAGAATATGATAATAAGATAACGTATTTAAATGAGAAGAGAGGTATGATAGAAAGAGAATGGATGATGGCGAAAGGATGAAGGGGAGAAGTTAAGGGAGGAGATGATTCTAAGTTATACGCACTTTTAAAAAGACTTTGAATTAATATGCACTACGATAATCGTTGACGTTATTCGTCATTGCTATTACAAAAAAAAAAAACATAATTATAATATGTAAAGTGCACATTTTTTTTATAAGTGTTACACATGAATAAGACGCGATTTTTTTTATGTTTAAAATTTAAATAAAAAATATTTGTTTGCTTCAGACTTAAACTGGATGTTGCGATACTTATGGGACAACTGTATATTATCTTTGTTAATGCTATATTGATTTCTGACTAATTGTTTGTTATACATTAAAAAAAAATATATAATATCGAATTTACAAAAAAAAAAAAGTCAACATTGTCCAAAAATGATGCTTTAGTATCCTAGCACCCTCTCTATATCTGCCCCCATCTAGACTCAAAAAACCATTCGACCGATATCAGTTTGTTCTTATTATTAGTGCTGGAAGTTTTCAGAGAAGGGGTTTGTTTGGAAACATGTTTTTGTATTTTACACAAAATGTCCCGAGTTTTCAAAGTAAAATATACTTGAATAGTGTAACTTATGATCTGTTACTGTAGTACTGAGATGACCACTTAAATATAGTAAAATAAGCGTCAAATTTTTTGATTCAAATCAAAAGTGGATATGTTATTTGCAATCGTATTATTTACATGTTCACCAACGAATCCATAAGGATTATTCGGGAAATAAATGATGGTCTGCATCGACTACGTATAAGATGGAAGACGCATTTTTGACAGTTATGTTAATATTGTTAATTAAATAAGTGATAACGTGCCATGAAACTTTTGGTAGAGAGCTATAATGCGAATAAAGCTTCTACGCATCAATGAATTGAATGTATTTGTACAATCGAATATTCCAAAATTACTTACTTATGTTTTGTTTATAACACGATAATGAGAACAATAAATGATCAAAGTGGTGTAATGTATTTTTTTAATGCACTAGATGATAGTGGTAGCACAAGGAAGAACATTTTTCATTTTATAAATGTCGGCGGGACTATATGCTCATAAAATATTATTTCAATCGTAACAGTATCATATGGAATTTTTGCGAATTTTCGCTCAATAAGAAGAAGGAAAAAACATTATCATAAAAAGTCAATAATAATGTAAATATAATTTAAACGGTAAAAGTGTTCACGAACGAACAGCCGGATAATTCAACTAGACTAGTTAGTTATTAATATTTTTGAAGACACCGTGAAATCGAAAACATTGTACCTACCATTGCGTTATAATAAATCGTGAACACGTCTCTGCTGCGAGGAGAATATACTTATAATGTAGGTGTACAACTTTAATATAATATATTTCTCTATATACGAAATTTCGGATGTTATTATACCTACGGACGTATACTTATCAAAATCCTATCGAAAACGTATCCGTGACACTTTGAGAATATTATTCTCGTCGTATTTTAAATGTATAAAGTTTTTCGACTATGACATTTGAACGTTTTCAAAAAACCGTTCTAATACGTAGCCGTTATAAAGTTTGAAAATAATATCATTTTTGCCGAAATATATAGATAAGAATATCGTAGATAGTACCTACTATAATATTTACGCATTCGAACGACCACAGAGTAGAGAAGAATAAACTGTGGTAAATATATAACTCGTGACAAGTTATGTAAATATATTTCATTTTAAACGAAATCCTACGCAACGTAATGTACACATCTGTTGATGATCAATGGAAATGATAGTGATTTTCCGGTGAATACACGAACTTAACGAATCGAGTTCGTTAATTATTAATTTTCAAGGATGTACACAAATAATAAAACTTTTGACGAAGCGTCTTAAGATTTATTTTAAAAAATAAAAAATAAAGTGACCTTATGATACGAAAGGGACATTGAAAATGTTTTAAACGCGACGAATTTTCGATTATTTACGATTAAAATAAGTAAGTCGGTAACGACTATAAAATAAAATATTATAATTTTATAACATTATGTTCGCTATATCATTATTATTAATATTATTAATTATTATTTATGACTGTACAAGTGTACCTGTCTCCTTAAGTCTTTTTCTTGTTATTTTTTTTTTTAATTAAAAAAAAAAATTTTATTCCAGTTTGAAATTTTCTTATGTAATATTTATTTCACATTGATTTTTAGATACATATAAATAATCATTATAAATTTAAATGTCGTGTTTATCAATCATTTGTTAAAAAGTCGTAAAATCAAATTTCTTTTTCGTTTTCTTAAAAATGATATGAAAACATTCAGAACGCAAAATAATTATTTATCAAAAGATTGACTCACGTGTACATTAAACTAATTCTCACAATAATATACATACTTTATTATATATGTCATAACGCACTAAAATTGTTTCTAAAAATTTTGACACAGACTTTTAAAATATTTTTACGAGTGATTTAATCAGACGTTAGATTTATATTGAAGTGTAAGATTTTTTTGTCTTGTAAATTATTGGGAATCAACATAATTAAAAAAGGACAGAATATTCGTTGTGCGAAACGGGTCCCGCCTATAGGATGTTAACAAATTATAGAATTTTAACTCTTATCTTTTTAAATTTTACCTTTTTAATTTTGACTTTAATCTTAGCAAAATATTTTATCATAACTATATAAACATTAATATTTAACACGAATAATGCTTCAGCTGTGTTACGAATTTATGGATTTTTTCGGCTAGTTATAATAATAATATTATAAAACTACAATTTCGATAATTATATGTTAATTCGTGTTTTTCTTATAGAAATTATTTTTTTTAAAGTAAAACTTGTAATTTCAGTGAAATTATAAAAGTATTGTAGACATCGGTAATAATTTGAGTTGACACCGGAGAATTACATATTGTGTACATTGATTTTTAATTTAATCTCACTAGCTATGGGTGACATTGAGTTCGACCGAAAACCACCTCGTCGTTAATCATATCAGTATCGGCGTTTCAAGCATTTCTCAATCGAAATTCAATTTGATCAAAGACGAGTTTGCCATTGTAACGTTATTTATTATCCATAAAATGTTCTGCACAATGTTAGAGTTAAAACAAAACAAATACCGGTTACAGCAAGAGTCGTCGAGATCGACTGTTCGTACCCATTTTGTTTACTCGTAAATTCATAATATATATTGTGCGTGATGTAAGATAACTCACTGGAGTGTTTAATATGAAATTAATTTTCCAAAGGTCACGGCATTTGTTTAATCTTTTTTTTTTTGTTTTCGAAAACCCGAAGGAAACATATATTTTGTTTATAGAAATTAAAAATCAGTTGTGAAATTAAAGTCAATATTATACAGTATTATACGCGTTAGCGTAGTGTAAACTATTTCAAATGTTTATAAATATATATACAGAAAAAATATAATTTTTTAAAATCAAAATTCGAAAACCACTGTTTTTTCTTTACTTTTATTGTGTATTCAGTTTTATTTTACCATCTATACGGTTCAGAAAAAAAAAAGAAACAATGTAAACGAACGTATCTATATAATAATATTCGTGTTTTAATAATACGCGTTACCATTTATTTATTAATAATAAACACAACCGCCGCTGTTGTCTTCATAAATTTAATAACGAAAATAAAATACCACTTTTTATGGACACCCCGGAGAATATTATAAAATCTGAATTGTCGGAAACGCACAAATCATTTTCACGATACGTGTACGGTACCTATGTGATCAATGCAATAGTTTTTACCCTATCTACGTAATACGTAATAATGTATATACCGTATAACGTTGTAATATTATTTATTTACCCATTTATTAGTTCTTTATTTGTCCATAGTCGACCCGAATTGAAGCGATATTTCAATAATTTAACCATTTTTTTCCCCTTTAAAATAATAACTTATCGGTTTTCGAGCATTATAGTTTAATATGAAAAAATAAAATTAGAAATTTTAATTAAATTTTTTTTTTTTTAATATACCGGGAATTGTTAATGCCTTCGGCGTGCCTTAATCGTCCGTTTGAAAATGCAACGGTTTCGATTAAATTCGACGTGACAAAAATTTAATTATTCTTAATATTGCGCGAAAATATACGCGCCGGGGTACATCAATTCTCCCAAAGCATATATATCGTGCCGAGGAATTTCAGAAGGTTTAAAGTTCTACCGTTTTTTTTTTTTTTTTGGTATACTTTTTGACGTTAAGCTTGGATTTTGACCAAATTTATGAACGCTCACCGCGTTATTCAATGCAAATCTCATACTGTCGCCCTTAACGCCCGTTTCCAGAGTACGAAATCAACTTATTTACTTACGGATACGCTACGCAGCGGGTATTTATTTATATTTTCTCCACAAATAAATAAAAAATATATAACACGCGTATCGTCGTTATTATTAAGTAGAAGTACCATCGTGCGCACAGCGCTATAATATACTATACACTTTCTCTCTCTAGGGCAAAAATAGAACACCGCGGATATAGCTTTTGTGCGATTAATGTTGTCGGAAATCATTAAATCACATTATATAAAATATATCGGTTTTGTGTATCAATAAAATAATGATTCGTAAAAAAAAAACAAAAAAAATAATTGATGCGCGCTTCTTGATCATCAATTGCATTTGCATCTTTTTTTGTTGGAATGTCTTACACGATGCTTTCCAAGCTACAAATGTGTTTCAAGTACTCCATGTATTGTAACTACGAATTTTTTTGGGGGCATTTTTTGCATTTTTAGCGAATTTTATACTTTTTGGGACACTGTTGACGTTTTTAATGCATTTTTAAATGTTCTAAGACATTTTTGACCTATTTCTCGTATTATGACTAAAAAAATTGAATTCATTGAAATATAAACTATACATTTTTTGCGCTTTTTTTTATATTTAACATATAATTTTATATACATTTTTATAATTTTACATGTTAAACAAACATTTTTTTTTCTGAATTTTAATATATATTTATTTCATTAATACAAAAATAAAATGATTTAATGTAAATTTATGTTTAAATTAATTTTTTGAAAGGGCATTTTTTTAGAGTTTTTTTGGGCATAAATGCGTTTTTTTATAGGGCATTTAAATCCGAGCTCTAATCATCAATAATTTTCATTGGAAAAAAGGGGGAAAAAATGTAAAAAGAAAAAAAACAATTATTTTTTTCCCTCATCACGAATCTATTCACATTTCTCGTTTATATATCAAAAATACAAGGTATATAAAGTATATAGTGACCTAAATGTGCAATTATCACGTGCAAGTCTTACCGTAGAATAATAATGTAACGTCCGGTCGAAAATTCGTTAATCCCGACAAAAAAAAAAAATGCCGGTGGAAAAAAATGTATTTTTACGAACACTTTGAGAGAACCGTTTCTGTAAATTATCGCTATACGTACGTAATGCGTTTACACCTTTTTAATACGATATCGTTCATCATTCTATAAGACGTTTTCTATAAATTGTACGAGAGAAAGTAATTCATATTAAATTGTTTCTTTTTTTGAGAATTATTATAAAACCACGGTATTGGCGCACACGTATAACAGTAAATTAAAAAATATGATTTAACGTAGTGTTAAATTGTATTTAAAATGTACGCGTAATAAGTACAGGCAAGTATAAGTGCGTGCTAATAGAATATGAAGTGAATATAACTCGCTAAAAATATAGATGGGTTATTTTTTAAATTACTATCGGAAAATATTATGAAACTGTGCAAATATTTGATAATAAAATAATAGTGATTTTTTAACCGACTTCAGAAAGGAGGAGGTTCTCAATTGGTCTGTATTTTTTTTTTTTATGTTTGTTATCTCATATCTCCGTCATTTATGAACTGATTTGGATTCTTTTTTTTTTTTGAATCTGTATATATCTAGATTGGTCCCATAAAAAAAACCCGACTCCAAAAAATGCTAATATGTAGAAATGGTAGGATGTGGCAATATTTTATTAAAGAATAATATAAAAAAAATATATATAAAAATATATAATAAATATGTAAAAGTAAGATACGAATAATTATGCGTGGCTTTGATTGTCGGACGACAGATTTCGTAGCCTCATTATATTAACGATTTATATTGCAGAATTGCGTTTTTTAGTGGGTCGACCCATATTTACTTTTTAACTTAGACAACGTACATTCACTAAAAAGCAAGAAATAAAATTTTTAAAAAAACCGACTCCAAAAAAAAAAAATGCACTAAAAAGTAACAAATAATTTCTTATCAAATATACAAATAATCTTACACAAAATTACAAATATACATATTTCTTACAAATATTATAATTTTTGGAGTCGGTGCTGAGTTTTAACAATAACGTAGGATTTACATAGACCTTATACTATAAGGTCTATGATAATAAATATCGGGTAATCAATAGCAGATGCATAATTACCTAATCACAATTTATCTTATTAATTAAATTAATTAAATCCTACGTTTTTGTTAAACCTTAGCACCGACTCCAAAAATCATAATATTTGTAAGAAATGTGTATATTTGTAATTTTGTATAAGACTATTTGTATATTTGATATGATATTATTTGTTACTTTTTAATGCATTTTTTTTTGGAGTCGGTTTTAAAAAAAAAAAAAAAATTTTCTCCATATTTGTGTATTGATTTACACGATATACATATTTTAGTGAGTGGTTGTTTTAACTTTTTTTTTTTTTTTTTGTAACTAAATTGGGTTGTTTAAATAACGATTTTTCGTTTGTGTTTGGTCAAACGGATCACAACGTATTGTGTCACTGGGTTCAAAAACGTACTTGACCGTTTTGACAAATGTCGACTCTTATGCGACCAAAGGCGGCTCGAACGTGTTAAATACCGCTGTAGTGAGTACTGCATTTTCGCATATCGGTCATATTATAAAGAATAATAGTAAAATACGATTTAAGATCGTCTAATATTACAGCCAGTGGTGTTATTGGTAAAAAATTCATGGATCTTTAAACAGGATAGTAATTATTGAGTGATACATTTTTATTAAAGAGAATACCCTCCAGAAAAAAAACTTTTTTTTTTAATTACTTGAAAATTTTAAATGGAATTTTGACCCGAGTCTACCGCCAGATTTTATACGTTATTAAGTAGTTACGCTTAATTGCTTAGTGCGTGTAAATAGTAAGGAAGGTATAGAAAAAAAAAACGCCATCCTTGCTAAGCTGGATATATTTTTTTATTAAGGCTATAATAAGAATTCGTATTTTTAAGTATCTGAGTGAACGTAACATATGAAATTCTTTAATACTTTTTACCCGTCATAGCAGTGACGAAAAATTGCCTATAACTAATTTCGTAATATGAGTATTGAATATTTTATGGTAAATAATATCAGTTCTGATAAAATATTTATCTTAATACAATTAGTTTATGCATGATTTTTCGGAGGTAAGTGGTAGGTAAATTTTCGGTTTGACCCGATAATAAAAGCAAATCGAACCGCCTCTATATGTGAACATTATAGCTGAAATATATTGGAAATCGGTACAGGAAATCGGGTCGATTTTGGACAAAAGGCGAACGGGGAAACACACGTATAAATGTATGATAGAGGAAATAAATAATGCTATATTATTATACGAGTGGAATTTTATAAAATGTTACAAACCGATTATTCTGTTTTTTTTTTTGGCAGCGAATCGTTATCGACGATCATAAAATAATTTATTGTTATTATATTCTCTTTATTATTAAAATATATTATTTTTTATTACAATTTTTTTTTTTTTTTACAACTCTTTCAGTACGAATTAATACATTTCGATTGTTTAGTGAAACGAAAATTAAGGACAACAAAAATATTTATAAATAACAATAGGACGATTTAAATACGCGTCGTATATTATGTTATAGGTAGAGTATAATAAATTATAAACACATAGCAATAGTAAGTTTTGTGCGGTGTACATGCAATTAAAAAGAGTTAAACATGTGCGTATTTTCACAAAAAAAAATTTAGTAATAAATACATACACATAAATAATATCGTTACGAATTATAAAATACGCCATTTACAAAACAAAAACTAAATTATATTATGCAATAAACGTAAACGACGTTATTGGTAAAAACATAAAAAAGTATGGAGGACGCGATATTTTAAAGAATATTTTACTGATTTATGATAATATTACGAATTTGAAGAAATTGTTCGTAGATCGTTGAATACCAATAATTTAAAATCATATTTGACATACTAATTTAAACGTATGCGCAATCGTGTCTTAGTTAAAAGTGTGAAATGTTAAATATTAATCGTGACGTTCGATTCTATACAGAACACACGAAAGGAATGGGGTTTCTATGGCAGAATTCAATTTAATAATAAGAAAATATAAAGAACCGTAATTTCATTAGCATTCGGGCGGCGAGCACTGGGAATTTAAAATAAACGGATTAATTGTTTAGGAAAATGTTTTATTTTAATTATTAACTATAATATACTGTATGTACTGGCCATATTTTACTGCAGGAACAACGGCCATATTAATATTTATATATATAAATTTAAGTGTATTTTAATATTGTTTTTCTAACAAAACATATATGTAGCTCTCTCGTTATATTACCTTCTGTTTTTGTCTCGACGCGGTGTATACATGACCGTGTGTTTTACGTTGTCCGTATATATACAACATGTGGTTAAATTTTTTTTTTTGCACTAGTGTTAATTAACTTTCGTCGAACATACATTTAAGGATTCTTTTTAGAGAACTATCAGGTATTTAATGGATTTAATATTTTCTCTTTCGAATTTAGGTCATCGAAATAATATTATACGTATTATAATACAACGCGCGTAACTCATAAATGTGAGCTATATAATAAATTCGAATATTTTGAATACTATGAAGTAAGCATATTATTTAAGTTGCGAACAAGTACGCGGACTGGTGAATTTCGTCACGCAAAAAATGAATAATCTGAAAAAAAATTTGAATACTACATTCGTCTGGTTCGCAATAATTCCCTATAAAACCTATATAACGCATTTAAAACCTACAAAAATTCATATCAAATGAAAATACATAATATTGCCAATAGTAATACTATAATTTCGCGATTGAAATGATAGAAAATTAATATTTTACATTTCCTTTGTACATATAAACAAATTATATAATGTACGTTCAGAAATATATATTGTGTCGTATATGATGGATTGTCAAGATAAACCTTTTGGGAATACATGTCTTTGTAATTTTGCTTTTTCTTAATATTATTTTACCTAATTTTATCACAAACAACAACAATGTACATTGTGCAAATGGATTAAAAACATCATGATTCACAGCAAAAGAGGGACAAATTATTTTAATGTTTAAAATATTAAAAATAAAAAATAAATGCACATCTTTTATATTTACAGCTCCGATTATAATAATTTTCATATCCTTATATACAAATGAGTGAACCTATAATAAATATTAATATTGCCGTTATAATAACACATTTTTATGTAATATTTAATAAAAATATCAAATTATTTAATAACAAGTAGATGCACTATGTGCAACCATATTTCACTCGGGACAGGAAAAATGTATGAGGGAGTTAAAACAATTGTGAAGAGTGGAAGTGTTTGACAAAGAGACGATACTATCATATACTGACGGCATTGTCCTTCCAGAGAAAACATAACACAAACTACATATAATCTCTTTAGATTTAGTGAAATTATTCGACTAAGTGATTAACGATGAAAAAAAAACTAAATTTTATATGACTCTTCAGTGGCGTATTTAGAATTTACTTGAGGAGAGGATATGGGAATAAAGTTTTGGATATACCAATAATTTCATTAAAAAATAGTTTATATTTTATAGCAGAAATACTCAAATATGATGATAATTTGTAGAAATTTTGATATTGTCATCCTATGCTAAAAAGTTCTCTGATTTAAAAATACTCATATACGTACATGTTATATCACTTGAAAAAGCCAAGGGAGAAATCTATTCCCCCTTCTTCCCTCGTACATACGCCACTGTGTTTCCCTTAAATTGATGAAGCGATAAACGTAGTTCACAAGTTGATTATTTTATATTTGAAAATGTAGAGTTTTTGAATAATATCTCGAAATGAACATAAATTGTAATTGTGATATACATCATAAAATAGTCAACAAGAGTATCTGGTGGGAACAATACGCATTAATAAGCTATTAAAATTGCAACTGTTAGGTTAGGTTCGAAAACGTAAAAACTTAACTTTACATACCTTAGTATATGAGACTGTATATGCGCTTGAAGTTTGGTCTATGACACACAGAAATAATAAAAAAGACTTGCGTTATTTGATAGAAACATTTTTTAATTCTATATACAATTTTATTAGAAACGTTCGAATTGAAAAAAATGAACTATGAATACGTGATATATGCAAAATCCAAATATTTTAAAAAGAATCACAAGACGAAAATGGTTTGGGCAAGTGATTTAACTGTGTTCTGAATACCATGTACTCGAAAAGATGTAAGTTTTAATACTTTAAAGTAGCTTACACCGGGTCTCACGTATACAATTATTTAATATATTTTGTATTCCTCATGAAAATAATTAATAATTTTTTCTTTAATATTATGTTGAATAATTACATAATTATATATACGAATAATGGTGGTGATAAATACGGAAACGAGTAAATATGTCTAATTAATTCAGTGTATTAATTTTATACGAAGGACGCGGTGAAAGCTACTTTAAGTTCTTATTAAAATATCCATTTTCCTAATGTATCGAGTTGAATATAAAGTATAGAGTTAGGTCAACCAAAACTAAGTTAAAGTACCTACATTAAGAGTAGAATCCACGTTCTTATTTTTTTCCTGCTTTCAGTTAAATATTTTATTCGTCCAAAGTGCGAAAATCATCCACGTTACTCTTTGGATATTTACAAAAAAAAATATTTTCAGTTAAACATTGACGTTATAACATTTTTTAATAACAACGTAATAACATTTTACTATTAATCAGTTAAACGACTTTAATAAAGTCGTTAATGATGTCCTCAACGTTTTTTAATAGCAGATAAATTGGTTTTATTTTATATACGAGTATTTTATGAATTATGATAATAATAATAATAATAATAATAATAATAATAATAATAATAATAATAATAATAATAATAATAATAATAATAATAATAATAATAATAATAATAATAATAATAATAATAATAATAATAATAATAATAATAATAATAATAATAATAATAATAATAATAATAATAATAATAATAATAATAATAATAATAATAATAATAATAATAATAATAATAATAATAATAATAATAATAATAATAATAATAATAATAATAATAATAATAATAATAATAATAATAATAATAATAATAATAATAATAATAATAATAATAATAATAATAATAATAATAATAATAATAATAATAATAATAATAATAATAATAATAATAATAATAATAATAATAATAATAATAATAATAATAATAATAATAATAATAATAATAATAATAATAATAATAATAATAATAATAATAATAATAATAATAATAATGACATATTTCCACAATTAGTGTCCCATTTTGTATATATATATATATATATATTAATAATTATTATAATTTGAACTATTGTTCATCAAAAGTTTTTACTTTTTATATCATTTTCATCTGTATTTTTGTTGTAATTTAAATTTTCATTTAATAAGATTATATACATGGTACATTTTTATTTCAACTTTTTTTTTATTAAATTTTTTTATGTATTTCTAATGCAAAGTTCATGTATTTTCGGTCACTTTTTAGTGCAAAGGAGTTGCCCTACACAGAACTATTAATATATGTAATATGAAATTTGTAATCAATTATATCCTCATTGAGAGTTATATGTTGTTGGTGTGCTCTTCACACAATCAAAGAAATTGTAGGCATTGACGCAATCGATCCAACGTTTGTTCGTTTTTTTCTCATCTTCACTTCCATTACTTATACACGTACTAAGATACTTATTGACGAATGGCAGTTATTAGTATAGCCTATATTATATATATTAAGTAATAAAAAAAGAAATTTAATATAAATAATATAAAATGCGGTGTATATAAGCAGCTAGATATTGCAGTTGGTAGCGACGTAGCGAACCTATATATTTTTTTTTGTATCTAAAACTCCTCTCATTTATTATTTTCTTAATTACAAATGTTATTTATGAATCTGCGTTTTCCGTATTGCACAACGTCGACTGCTTATTTCTCCAACGGTGTGTTTACTGGCTGGAGGTTTGAGGTTTACACGCCAACGCGGTAAAAAAAGCTAATTAAATTAAAAATACAACGTTTTCCTTGGATTTAGATTAGTGGTAACTTTTAGTAAATCTAACAATTTTATCGTAATTTTTTTTCAACTCTTCCTCATTCAAAAAATATGTAAAATATAGCAGGATATCTTCACCTAAAAATGTATCAATATAAAACACGGTCATATTGTCTCTATGATATTTCTAATTTTCGTCACTCGTCAAAAGACTAAAGTAAAATAATTTTACGAAGTTATTAAGAACGCATGGCGTTCCTAATGGGTATCTCATACCGCAATAATCTGCAGTTGCTTTAAATCCATTCGACTTGATGGTTCTTTAGTATCTAACTCCCTAGGCCTTATACTCGTATTATTAATTTCTTTAGACATTGGTTTGGTCATAATTGCCTGCTAGTGCTTTTGAATCTTAATTTAAACTCTTCTCTTCCCTGTAATCATGATAAAATTGTTGTGACTTTCTTCGTATTCTTTAGTCATTTTCCATTGTTTCCTAATCAAAGAATTTAATTGATTCCCATCTGAACAGAATCCTTTTTTCTCTCAATTTCGTTTCTCCCATTTTTTTTATCCGTAATAGATTTTCTTTTTAATGTTTAATTTTTAATTTAATATACTTATATACAATTGTGTGTAATAATTTATATTTTTTTAGACGTATTTGTTTCTTTCATGTTGTTAATATAGTAGGCAATTTTTAAGCTTAAACGTATTTATCATAACGATGGTTTTGAAAACAAAAAATCATTTATAGGCGGATAGATCTAAGAAAATAAAAAAATAAAACATAATATAAATGGAACTTCTGTGATACTACATTGTTTAAGGACGTATCCGTGGAGGGGTGTTTGTTAGAGAGTTTTAATTTCCTACGAATTGTTTACGATAATGAACCCTTCGACATTTCGAATGTTATACAGGTGCGGAAAAATTCAAATTTCAATTTAAAATGAGATTAAAAAAATTTTCTATTCGCAGCCTTATGCGAAAATGTAAATTGTAGTTATCCATAGGCGTAACTATGTGTTTAGTACTTCCGAATATTTTTTTTAGCACACCCCTACCCCTAAGCGATAATCAGATAAATTATGAAATTTGCGACATTGTAGTTTTTGCTTAGGACCTCATCTACATTAAAAATTACACAAGATTTTATCATTGACGATATCAAATAAGTTATTGTGAAAGACGTGTATTCAAATGTATACACATGTACACATTATAGGTTCACTTAAACACCTATGAATTCATCAATACCTGTGGGCTGTGGAATGTGTTTTTCTTTTATGCGGCATGGGTATCAAATTGGCTGTGGGTAAAAGAAATATTTTCAAAGTCATTACTATTAAAAGGGATTAAGGAATTAACTTATAAGTGATTAGGTTATTAATACAATTGCCAATGACACATTTTTTTTTGTGTACAAATTTTCGACTAGGACGTCGCTCGGATGATTCTGTTATGTGCAAAGTTCCGGTAGCAAATTGTATCTAGTTGGTATATTATTTGAAGCAATTTTTGACCACTTTATTAGTTTCTATATGCGTAATTCAAAACAAACTCTAAAACTAGAATAAAAACTTTTTTCTCAATAGTTTTTAAACGCAACACAGAAGTCTACCAAAATAATGGTCTTATAATCTTAAAATTCACATTGAATATGATCGTAAAAATATACGTAAAAAATGTTCAAATAATTTCTTCCAATTTTAGGCTTTTTATAGAAATTTTTAGATGTCGTGCTATTTAAGTCATAAAAGGTGTAATTTTTGGTTTTAATGGCTGAAAATTGTACAGGGTACGGGTCCTACTACGCGTTACTTGAACTTTATTCAAAAAATCATTATCATTCTAAGTGACAATTTTTTTTATTACCACTTTAATTTTTCCGATAAAGTGTATTAAACCGATGCTCCGCTTAGAATCGTTTTATTGTACGCAATGATTGCTTTACATTTTAAAGTAACAAAAAAACTTAAAACCTTTATCATAAGTAATTCACTTAAGCGACAGCATCAACTTCCGTGGCTCGCCACTCTTTTTATTATCAATTTTTTTTTACATACCTATGATAATGACTACGGGGCGTTGTGATTAAATTACGAGATTATCAAACTGGCGATAAAACACATGCAGATATGGGAATAATATTGGTATATTGTTATAATCTATTAATATGACTACATCTGTCAATACCGATTTAGTCAGTGTCTGTTCTATAGTTTAGGTGTGAGCGTCATTTAAGCGACCTTATATGCGCTGTGTGCCGAAACGAATGTCGGATGAAAAAGTTGAGCCACGTATTAATTTAAAATTTCTAGTTAAACGTGTAAAATGCGTGACCGAATATTTTTGTTAATTGACGAACCTGTGCATGGAAATGTTGTGTCATGTCACGACTAAATATTTTGTGTGGTATAAACGATTTTGTGAGGGTTATAAACAGTGGCGGCTATCCTATACCTCAAGTGTATCGACGGATACACATGATTTTGGGGTGGGTGGGTAGGTGGGTGACTGCTTGACAGATTATAGGTATTATATTATAATATAGACATACATACAGTATACTTGCTATATTGAACTAATTAACTGAATTCAGTCGACATATCTCTACGCTGGTTACAGTAACTGCTACTGCAGGCATGAGACATGCAGTATGCACTGATGCTGGGGGAATAGTCATGGCGATGCATTCTATTAGAATGATTCTAATATACTTTTAACGAGCCCCACGTCCCCAGCTCGTAATAATATTATAATAATAATATAGTACACAGCAACTCGGGTGACAAATACACTCAGGTGTAAAAAATAATTACTTTTAAAATATAATCAGGGTCTTGCTATGATGCGATTATGGTGTTGACTGTTGATAAAATTCAAGAAAATGGCTGTGTTCCAACTGCCAATTGTTATCTTTATTGTAAAAGTTATAACAAAATGTTGATAACAGTAAATTTATTTTTAGAATTGGGCACTTAATTTTTGGAAATATAAACATTAATAACATGTTTATATGTATGTGTGTAAGGAAAGGTTGGTGGGTGGGTGTCCACAGATTTTAGTAATTTGGATACACATGGTAAATTTACTGTAGCCGCCACTGGTTATAAGGAAGTTGAAGGCGAACAACGTGTGGATCAACCATCATGCTCTTCAAAAAACGGAAGATAATATTTCGAAAATAAATTACTGAACTGGTACCCCAGAGACCAAAATCTGTTAACGACATTATTATCGAAGAATCTTGACAAAACTTAGTAAGAAGAATTGTGACTTGAATTGTGGAAAGAAATACTTTGATCTTGCATTAAGGCTGCAGTGCGCCGGCTCATAATTCATAATCTGTAAAGCAGCTTAACCGATCAAAAATCGAATTCCAAGTGCTACAGCACCCACCATATTCGCCTGCAATCTCTCTCCGTGTGTCTTTTGGCTGTTTCCAAAATTAAAATGCGCGTTAAAGGGAAGAAATATTTTGCATCAAATCAAAGCAGTTTAAACCGCATCAAATCGACATAAGTATTAAAGACATTATAAGAAAAGGATTTCCAACCGTTGGTTTCAACCAATGGAGCGATGCAGTAAACGTGGAGGAGAAAATGAGACGAAGAAAAATGGTAATTTATTAAAAAAAGTTTAAAAATTTTTTTAAATTTTAGATCTACCGTTATTAATGATAATAGTAAATTTTTTTTTAATATTCAAACCGTAAATTGGTCTACATTAAATGTTCTCTCCGTCATTCTCGATTATTTGCCCTGTATTTAAAGTGTTTATACGGATCGACTCTTGCATCTTTGATTACTTGACTTACATAAAACGTTCTGGGCCTTTTTCTTCCTCGTTTCCCTTCTTTAATATGATGCTATGGAGTTCTTCATTGTGTCTCAGCGTATGATTTATCATATGCCTTGACCTCAGATTGTTTAGCGAAGTTCTATTTTCTTTTACTGATTCTAACACTTTTTTATTTGTCTTCATTTCCGTCCATTTTATTTTCACCACAACTACATTTCTAACGCTTTTGAAGTGGTACCGTCTTCTTGTTCAACGTGCACTGCCAATAATGTTCCATGCGTTCGTTTCGATTGAAAATTTCCTCGTTCCTAAATCTACATTTAAAAAAAATAAAAAAATAGAATAAAATAAGATTTACGAATAACGTTATTAATTTTTTTAAGGTACTTTTCTACTTTTCAAATTATTTCTTTCAAAATGCACTTTTGAGACGTGTATATAAGATGTTGGATATTTTTCTCCTGTAGGACTTGAGCAGCCCCAAAAAATTTCATCTCTTGTCCGATCAATTTTGTCGTTTGTCAATTTTCTACTCGCGGTATACGGCAGCATGTGTTCGTATAAAAAAATACGAGTAATACGTAATTCGCGATTTACCATAATACACGTCTATACCCCGTGTGGCGTATACTCGGAATATTTAACGTGGTTTTTTTTTTTTTTTAGCGCCACCATCCGTTTGAATCATTTTTTTTTTGTCTGTTTTATATACACACGCACATAAACAGTTTTTCGCAGATTTTCGTTTTATTTTTATTTTTTTTTGTTATTTTTTAATGTTTTTTTCACTGTTATGCCAGAGATTTACGGTATATAACTGCGCCGAATGGGAATATTATGCGCGCGCGAATGTCGCCCCCGTTATCGTTCGTCGCGGAATTTACGTAAAAACGAGTAAGTACAATTCCCGCGGAGACAAGAGATATTCTTTTTTTTTTTTCGGTTTTTTTGTTTCTGGTTTTTTTTCCCGTCGACCCTCGTCGTTGTCGGTCGTTTCGTCCCCTCGCGACCGTCACCCACCCCGTAGAAACTTTTCTAGCCTTAATCGTTTTGCGCGCACCGTCGCGTCTCCCGCAGCCAGTGGCGCAAACCGTTTCGAATCGAAATCGTCGGGGTGATGGTAGGCAAAATAATTTTTCATACTTATCCACCCGCCCACATATTATTTATAGTATATATTTCGGATCAATCGCGTGACCCAAAATTTTATCTTCTGGCGGGTCTATTTTATAAAAAAATTTAGCGAGCCGCGGGGTGTTGTGGATATCGCTTAAGTGAATAATTCGGATAAAGATTTTAGAGTTTTGTTTTTATTAAAAATTTGAAAGCAACGATAAATCGTTGCATTCGATAAAACGATTCTGAGCGGAGCTTTGGTGTAATATACTTTGTTTATTTTTTGTACAAAATTAAAGTAATATATGTCTGACGTTGAGTCCAAACTTCAAGTCAAAAAACTCAAAATTAACTGTTTTATGAATGGAAAACAGCAAAATCTAAAAATAGCTATAAATAGCCTAAAATTCAATGAAACTTTCTGAAAGTCATATAGTACAATGATACAATTTTGTTGACAATTTCAAGACAAGAGAATGATTATTTTCGAAATTATAGCGATAAACTATACGTGATATTGACGAAATCGAATTTTTAGCGGTTTTTCGTAATTATTCTGTAATTTATCGCGTCGCGTTAAAAAAACTATTGAGAAAATCGAAAAATGACCTGTCTAAAATACCAACTAGATGCGAATTGTTGCCGGAAACAAATTGTGATCGAAAAGATCGGAGCACTCCTGGTCGAAAATCTGTACAAAGGATAGAAAAATAATAATAAACATCATTGTAAAAACAATAGATTCATCGCTCCGCTAATAATCTAATAAACATCATTGTTAAACCACTAGAACTCTCGCTCCGCTCAGAATCTAAAAAAGGTTTAAATGTAAAGCGTTTTTCTTTAATTTTTCAGCACTTAAATTGGAAAAAATTTGAAGGGGTCGCAAAATTGCAAAAGAAATGTGCGTCCCGGAAAATTTTAATGTCTTGAAAATTCGCGGAGGCTTCGCTCTACTCCCCTCACCAGCCACCGCTATATTTTTAATTAAACAAATCTATCGAGTTTCTTATATCGACATCGAATTTTTATTATTTCGACGTTCATAACAAAATTTAAAGACATTTTTATTATTTTCATTTATATTCAGTATAAAATTGTAAAAAGAATCCTGACCTTTCCGTTCTGTTCTCAGCGTCCTATTGTGAAATATTAAAAAGGGTGCGCTAAAATATTTTTTGAAAATAATGAGGGTTACTCCGTCTTCCCGCGACTTTCCCCCCCAATTCAAGCTTTGTAATTTTTCATATGATTTTGGAGTATTCAATAACACAAGAAATTTGTCTTTAATAGAATATTATGTTTAAAAAAATAAAAAGTATCGAATACATGTGTATAACGCGTTATTTTACATTTATTTCTAAAAACGTGTAATACGAGTATAATTTTCAAACCAATTTCGACCTTATTTACCCCTTGCACGATACGCGTATAGATTAATTAGTCTTAGTACTACACATAGATTATATTATAAATATGAATTTCACTGACTTTTAACACGAGCACCTACTTTAGTCTTAAGGTTTTATTTTACAAAACAAATTTATGAGTATAAAATGCCTGGTATTTTATTCACACCTATTTATCTCTTGTTCGAACAACAAATACACAATAAGACACCTATCTCTTAGTAATTATTTCACATATTATTATTATTATTATTATTATTAATCGTATGACAATAAGTACATCACAATGTATTGCAAATTTGTAAAAATAGGGAACAGGTATAACATTATAAAAAACAGACTAGTTATAGGGACTAGAATACCACATATCAGGAACATGAATATTAGAGCTTGATATCCAAACTGTTAACATAGTCAATTGCTGTATCGTTTGCAATCAGGAAATCTTCAATAACACCAGCGTACAATCTCAATGGACAATCCCTTATTACGTGGGTTATAATTTGCCTTTCAGCACCACAGTCACGTTCTGGCGAATCAGTTATACCCCACTTAAAATACATGTCAGCATAGTTTCCAAATTTAGTTCTTATTCTTTTCAGATCGACCCATGTCTTGCGTTGTAATTCAAAACCTGGAGGATGACTTTCAATACAAGGGAATCGACTGTATTCATGTTCAGTGATTTTAACCCATTCTGATCTCCAATGAGAAATTGGATTAAAGTTGGTGTTCCGTAGGGTTAAAGCAGTGCTGATGGGTGGACGTCGCGAAATTAATCTATTCAGTCGCAAATCCGGCAGGACTTGGTGGATTGGGAGCGCTTCGTTAGCATCATTTTTATCGAATTCTCTAAGCATATTTCACATAGCTATTTATTTTTTAAATAAATAATCATTACGGCGTTTACTGCATTTTCGTTTGTTGAACACCGTATAGGAGACGAACGGTTTTAATGCGTGGAAAAATAAAATGAATCTGGTGGGATCGAACGGCTAGGTAAATAATTATTAGTTCAATAGGCTCGTCATATCCGCATCGACTACGTTTAAAAATGCTTGTTTATTTATTTTCTGAGTGAATCATTCAAATTTAAAATGGAATCGCACTCGACTATTGGGCACGTGGAGCTATTGCGCATCGTCTTATACGTGTTATACTTTTATTATTTCTACGTACAATAACTATAATAAGCAGAGTTCGGATTTTATAACACTGAAACGTAACTATATTCACGACCGAAAATATTTTAAAATACGCCCGGAATGTAGCGAATGAAATATTCGTTTTATTTATGAATTATTATAGTAAAAGGCCCGGAAACGTTCAGTTAGTCTAATTGATGTGGCGATGTGGAGTGTTTTAAGATTGGGAGATTTATTTAAAAAAATTAATGTAATTTAAATGGTCATTAAATAAAAATAACACTCTTATACTAAGAAATTATGAACGCTTAAAATATTAGGCTGCAATATAGAAATTTATACTTGAAATCCTCGATGAGCTATGAAATGAATTTGTAGCTTTTTCCGTGATAAATAGCATCCGAACACTGATAATTACTATTTAATAATACGTATATTGACGTTTTAGTGACTTTAAAATTCAGAGCTGTGGCGGCGGCTCATTCGCCATTTAAGTGGGGAGTAGTGGGACGAAGGAATTAGAAAACTACGAGGGCGGGCTGATATGTAATGCCTCTTGACGTGTAACTTAAAAACTATTATATATAGAATAATGAATTAAAAACACATGTATAGTAAATGAAATGAGCTTTATTTACATATTTTTATTTTTCAACATAACTACCTTCTACGGTGATACATTTTTGCCAACGCTTTATCAGTTGAGAAATGCCGTCCAAATAAAATTCTTCACTTTGAGCATTGAAAATCGTTTAACTTCAGCTTTAACTTTCTCGTTGCTTTACTAAATGATACAAAAACGACAATCCTATCAGAAATTTAAAAATAGTTATCGGATAAGAGGCATTACTTATCAGCCCACCTTCGTATAACCTACACCGCGCGCTATACGAAAAAATTTCAGAGACAAGAAGATTTCACAAAATTCCGGATGAATTACGACGCGAATGAAAAAAGGGACCATCGACAGGGCTTGCCCAGCATCTGGTGCTTAAAAATAAAGCGGATAAAAAAAAAATACAGGAAACACGAATAGAAAGTATTAACTGTACGAACGCACCGCGGTATACTTAGCGCGTCGTTCTTTTAGGACGTGTATATTTTTTATTTTTTTTGTCACTCAACCGTTCCAAAACTCTTTACGGACAGCCTATTCGTGTGATTTAACTAGTCATCTACTATTCGAATTCATTGACCGCGGTATACAGAACATAAATTAAAAATTTAAATATCGCGCGCAAAACTATAGGTATAATATGTAAATGACTGCAGTGGGCGTCGTGTGTATTTTCTTAATCGCAAGTCATTAAGCTCTGTTTTTGTACAGATATTAACTTTCCTTTAATGAATATATATATATACATTTAATTAAACGGTTTGTGATGAAAAAAAAACACAGGACGAACGTTCAACGCGCTAATTGCGGTAATAGTGTTTAAACACGAGTAACTACTCGGCGGCCACATCTCCAGTAAGATCTAATCCGTTTGTATATTCGTCGAGAAAATATCCATAAAAAACTGACATAATATAAGTCTTGCGTGAAGTACACGAGTATTTCAATTTTTATAAAGTTACGCGATAAAACGTATATTATGCGAATTATTTGAACGTATAAAATTCATCTTTGCTTGTTCTGCGCTTTCATGTTTTAATGGACGTGGGACTATAATTTTATTTGCCTATCGCAAATAAACACCGCGCCGTTAATACAGTTACTGCGCGGTTTAACATATGTAAACCTAAAGGAAAGCTGCAAAGCTGATTAAATGCCGACTTTAACCACGTAATGTGTAGTCACAGTTCAAAATAAATGCATATTACGATTGTTTCGCGTGGGGGTTTTTTTTCAAATAAATTAAATTTTTTGTGTATAAGGTAAATTCAGAGACTTATATATTTATGAGCGGCGAAATATAATAGCCCCGCAACAGATAGCCCGGTTTAATTTACATTCGATTTTGTTTTAAATATTTAAATTCGGTTATATGACGTACTGAAATATTTTAACATTATTTTTAAATCCTATTTTCAATTTTATTTTGGTTAATGGTTTACATATATTTATATTAATAATTATTGTTTCGAATAGTTTATACAAATCGTTGATTTAGTAAATATATTGTAGATTAATATTGTATTTATATATATATATATATATTAAATATATATATATATATATATTTATTATATATTTTAAATAATTTGAACTAGTGTTCCAACTTTTATTTGCGTCTAAAAATTATTCTGGTGACAGATCATGTTTTCTCTTCTAAAGAGAGTTGAAAATTACTTAATATGTCAACAGTTGAAAATTGCAAATTAAACGCGCATAAGCTACGTTTGACATTGAAAACAAACTTTAAAATGCGGTCGGTTTCACTGCCATCGTGCCCGAAATTTTCACTAACAAAGCCAGAAAAACAAAAAGAGTTGTAAAATTAATTTTTTTTGCTCTTTTTCTTTTATATTTTTACTTAAATTTTTTTTTTCTAAACCGATTGTTTACCGTAAACGACTTTTCTTGATTTCTATGTTACCGAAAAGAATTAATTAAATGGAATAATCACGAAAATATTTTAAAGTGAATATCAACACCGGTAATGTCTTTAACGAAATGATTGATATTATCTTCTTCTTTTTTTTATGCATAATAATTAGAGGATGGGAAATTGAGGTATTGACACAAGGTTTGTCTAAAATAAAATCAGTGAGTGTTCCGATCATATTGCGAATTATGGATTTTAATATGTAAAGTAAAAGAATTTACCGAGATTTATGTTGTCATTCATAAATATATTGTGCATTGTACACAAAAAGTATTTCTGGTAGAGGACGGGTTAATCGGAATATCAGTATTGTTTGTCCGCGTGTTCAATCCTCATTTTTACGTTATTAAAACTCGTTAAAATGAAATATTCTCTTCGAAACGAAATAATATACGGTTCCAGAGTTTTATAGTTATGATATCGGTCTTATATATTGGTAATCGCCAATAATGTAATACTAGAACGTGTAGTTTTTATTATTCGAATTCAATCGAGTGTTATATATTGTACGTGTAGAGTATGTATTCATATTTTTTTTTAGTATTGGGTCGTTTGCTTTTTAATTATCGCGCCACGTCCAAAAGCTAAATTAAATTTGCGGAACATATCGTTTTATTTATATATTAAATTTTTTTTAATTAATTATAATCCCGTAACGCCAATTTCCTTGTAACTGTTTACAGAACACGTTATACGTGCAATAATACAGTAATATTTATGTTTTTCCCGAGTGATTTTTATTTTATTTTTTTGAAATGTCAAAACTCTTATATATAAATATACGTATTCAATATAACATAATATTGTAACTCGTATGATATGTGTTAGTATTACACCCGCGTTAATTACAATAAAAAAATGAAATAAAAATAACGCGTTCCCCTTTCAATGCGCGCGGAAATATGGAGGAGCATAAAAATTAATAACCACACAACCATTATAATATGTAACGACATTTGGATTGTTGAACTTTAATGGTATACGCACATATATTATATGTTCGTGTGTGTCCACACATTATGCGACACAAACGATCCGTAATACAAAACAAATTCGTGTTTTTATTGTCTGCGCAGGATACAAATTATACTATAGTGTATATCACTCGAAATAAACATTAATAATAATTTTTATAACATTCATCCGATTCGGGTCCATCCTTTTTTTTTATTATTTTATTACTATTTACGAATAATTTCTATACCAGTGGGAGGAGAGGAGTGCTAAGATTGGGATTTCGGATAACCGGTTAATACATTTAAAAAAGGAACCGTTTACTATTAAATATACACTGTTAAAAAGTACATTATTTGTTTTGCTTCTTTTAAGTATTGTGTACCTAACAGATAAGCATAGGACCTACGTCCACTCGCAGTCGTATGCGCTAAAAACCTACATTCCTCTGTGAAAAGTGTATGAAATTGACAATTAATTGTAAATTTGACATATTGAACCAGCCCGGTGTGCTACGCAACACACTATTATAGTACACCTGGCCAGTCCCGAGCCCCGTAACAGGTTTGTCTACTTATATTCAGGGACGAATCAAAGAGGATTTTTCTTGGCAATATTTAAAATTCAGTCGGCACTCGGCACTCGGTAAATTTGTTCGACTGAAATTTACTGATGTTCCAAATTATTTTCAAACAAGAAAAAGAAAATTATTGTGGTTATACCTGTATACTTAAATATCTCTATAACGGCTAAACTATAAATAAGAACCCGTTGGGTGAGCAAGAAGATGATCAGTCTCAAAATGCGGATTACATTATTTCAACTATACAATTGTGTATATGGTTTTATAACGATTAATTATATAAGTGATAAATTATAATTATTATTTTTGTTAACAAAAATTGAATATTTTGAATATTATAGTCGGCAATATTAATGAGTACACTTCCTCAGGATTTTTTTTCAAGATCGTCCCTGCTTATATTTTCAGATTTTGAAGGAAATTCTGTATATCCGATTTAGCCGATCTTTAATTTTTTGAATTTAGCGTTGAAGGACGTATATTGAAGGTTTTCCGGAAATCAGTACCGTATGTTTTAATACGATTTTAAACGATAAATGTGGTTGGAATTTCCGGTATCGAAAAATTAAATACTATTTGTTTTTTTTCCATATCAAATTGTTAAAAAAATTGTGTATAGTCGTTTAATCCACTCCGCGAGACAGTTTTGCGTACCGAACTGATTCTGTGATAAACTCAAAGTTTGAAAAAAATACTTTACAGACAGAAGAATTAGTGTAGCTTCCCCACAACCGAAAAACAATCCTGGCAATACTGCTTTCTACTGTAATAATACATATGCCGTTGTCTTTTAGAAAACGATATTAATTTGTTTTCGTTAAACGGTTCAACAACTGCAGACGACGGTATTTTAAAAAACTACAATATAAACAGTATAATATCTATTCAATTATTTGTTTACTGATTTTTTTTTTTAACGCATTTAAAGTCATTTATAAATTTTGTAGAATATATTGGCTTCACAATAAGGTGCATTTTATCGTAAAATAAATGTATGGAAATTTTATACGGACAATATTTTTTAGATTTTTTTTTTTTTGCATAATTTAAAGCAACTTGATAGAAAACGTAGAAAAATATTTTTTGTTAGTTCACTAAAAAAAAAATCTAAGTTCACCGATTTAAGATTTTATATTGAATGGGTTATAAGCAAATTTCACTTTCTGTTCCGAAAAAAATGCTTTTGTTTAAATCATAAAAGGTTTACATATTTTTAAATAGTCAAAATTTTTTTAAATATATATATCAATTTCTAAATATTTGATTGTAAAAATTGAATCGGAATTTCAGTACAAGACAGATCGTTATGCGTACAATACATTGTTCTAACTGTGTAACATAAAATATCGAAAACAAATTGTTAATCACAATTTTCGTAAGAGTATAAATTTCAATATAATTAAATTTGTTCACGAAGTACAAATTACTTTATATTCGGGATAATGTAATAACAACACTAACTCGGGGTTCGAGATGAATGAAACGAGACGAGTGGCCGACACCGAAAATCATTGTCTCGGGCTTTCAAAATTTAATATGTAAATGTAACAAATTTTTCAAAAATATTTACATGAAAAATGCCGGGTGCTTTTATATCTGTAGTTTTTATAAACGTGAAATATATATTTTGCAAAATGAACCACGTTTTAAATTATTTTTCTTCTTCTGAAAGAACAATATCTATACAAATATATTACTTCACCGTTAGAATTCACGAAATTAGTTTTATTGGTGAAAACGTTGGTTGAAAAACTTTAAAATTGGATAAAAGAACAACGATACATTTTGGTTTTTTTTTTTTTAGACAATTTTAGTAAAACAAAAGTTTTTGGAATCTTGACATTGATAAATGAACAACACAATTTTATTGTTCTGTTCACCTGCAGGATTGTGTCAATTACGTATGTAGGTTTAAGTTGTATTTATTTTCTTTTGTAGTACACTTTGAAATATGACTAGTTCTACAACAGTATTAAATTTTTTTTTTTGTTAATGAATTAAAGTTGTCTTGTAGTTATATATCCGTAAAAATCGATGGGGAATGCTTAACGTTTGAATTTCTTTAATAAACGTTATACCTATAATACCATTCGTACACCAATAACATTCGATTCAAAATTAATTTGAATTAAATTTTAAAGTATGTACTTCATAGGTTAATTATTTATATATATATATATATATATATATATATATATATATATATATACATTTTAAGCAGTAAATATAACAATATTATCATATTATATTTAAATCTTTGTCAAACGTATATGCGAGCAACGTATTCGTCTTTGTTTCCCGTTGTATTATAATAATTTTTGCTATTATACTCGATGGTTTATCGAAATAAAAACAAAAATTTTCTAAACACACATTTTTATCGATTATTTATATAAACGCGATAGCTGTCTGATGAGGTATTCTTTGTTGCGTTGAAAATTAATTAAGTATAAATACGTATGTCGGAAAAAAATATTAAAGAACAAACTAAATTTTTTACAACGAAATAATAATGTATACCAATTACGTTCGAGTATTATAAATAATTTTAGTTTCGAAAAAAATTGAAAAATAAATATCCATGGAAGGGATGGCGCGAGATATAGCCTGCACAGTGTAATATGTGCGTTGTCCATGGAGCGATAATAATGTTTATATAGTGTTGTCTCTTTTCCTCTGCATTTACGTGAAAACGACTAGGAATAGTTAAAATCTCTGACACGTCTATAGTTAATTATCCATCGGTGTACGTATAATAATCATATTATATTGAGTTAAATTAAATTTGCCCACGTATATTCGATATTTTCCGTATATTATTGATATTCGTTTTGATTGTATGGTTAGGCAATTTGATTGCAGTGACATGCGTTTTGATACCTCCTTTTGCCACGTCACTTCATAATTTGTACTAAAATATTAGACACGGTAACCATCAATTCCCCCAAATCGACAAATATCTTTATTATTTCCATTACGCGTACAAATAATAAACAACAAACAATTTTGATATTAATGTCAAACGTTAAATCGATATTTAATACGTCTATGAAATCAACAGTTTTCAACGAAATCATTCAATAAGATTTGTTGGACATTTCTTTTAGTATGCACAGTGAAATTGAAGCAAGCCGCGCAACACAAAAACGGGCTAATAAATATTCCAACAATTTATTGGATCCGTGGTTCTTTTTATGCACATTATTATTTTTTTAATTCGCCTATAAGAAAACGATAAAAAACTAATCAAAAACATCTAAAAATTTAGTTCTCGAATTTTTCGTTGTTGTTGGATCCTTGTTTTTTTTTTTTAAAAATATTAATAAAAATAGAACTACCCGGTTATGCCCGTGAAGAGGTAAAATTGTGTCGCTTCGTTTCCAACAGAAATTGAATATCAAAAGAATTCATTATAACAATATTAAATAAACTTTCAGTTTTTTTTTTCTTTATTAATATCGAAAAAATTCAGAAAATTGGACTATTTGCTTTTATTATATTATTGAATCCATTTAGGATATACAATATTTTTTTGTTTTTTCTTCCGCAGACGAACAAATCTGAAGTTTTACCGACGCGTGAGCGCAGCGCCGGCGGAAGGGCAAGGCAAAAGGGGCAGCTGCCCAGGGCCCCGCTATTTGAGGGGCCCCGCACTATTCATGGGATTTAATGATTTTTAAGCTTTAAATAGATAAATGTAAAATAGAAGAAATGTCATACAAGTTCTAGAGCCCCGCGAAAAAATCTGCCCTGGGCCCCACAAAATCTACCGCCAGCCATGGTGAGCATGCCACATAGATCTGTCCATGCGAGGAGCATGGATTTTTCAAATTTAGGCCACAATAATTTGACTTACCTGATTTAATCAGATAAATTTTACCGTTCAAATTGAACGCGATATATCGATATTATTTAGTAAATTTTTTTTTTCAAACGTAATTATTATTTTTAAACGATTTCAAAAAAGGAGGCGATTCCCAATTCAGTTGTATTTTATTTTTTTAATGTTTGTTACCTCATAACTCCGTCATTTATGAACCGATTTGGACGAATCTTTTTTTAAATGAAAAGGTATCATCTCCCAGTGGTAATATTTGCCTAGTATTTGGCCTGTAATTTAGTTTTTGTATTTTTTTTCATGTTTTCTGATTTCATAAGGATTGGCATAGTACCCTAACTAACCACCCTGTAATCAAATGAAAGAACAGAAACGTCGATATGATTACTATTTAACTACTATGACTAAAAAGGAAGAAATAAAAATATTACAAAAAAATAAAAGAAACCGACTTTAAAAAATGCACTTAATAGTATGAAATAATCAATATGCTTTTTGAAATCGGCGCTGAATTTCAAACGACATTACAATGCAGAAACATATTTTATTAATATATTATAATATCTTTATTGGATTAATAATATGCTTTTCTGCAGTTGTTTGAAATTCGTTGCCGATTTTAATATGGTTATTGATTATTTCATACTTTTTAGTGCATTTTTTAAGTCCTTTCCTTTTTTTTTTCTAAAAACTATTTTTATTAAATTATTAAGTCAAATATCACTTTAAATCGCGTAAAATATAATTATTATTATAATCTCGAAAATTTGTTTCTGCAAAAAATTCGTAAAAAAAAAAAATCTATATATTACAGAAACTTTCTGGACGGTATGCACAACAACTCACCAAAATTTCATTACGATCAGTTCAACGGTTTAGGAACGCGTGCGAGACAGACAAAC
The DNA here is from genome assembly GCA_032441835.1 of Slavum lentiscoides. Classification (NCBI taxonomy): domain Eukaryota; kingdom Metazoa; phylum Arthropoda; class Insecta; order Hemiptera; family Aphididae; genus Slavum; species Slavum lentiscoides. The sequence continues at coordinate 33,656,129 of CM063706.1, read as the reverse complement.
AGACAGACGTTCGTTTACACAGATATATTTAATAAATACGGTCACCTGACCAGGTTTTTTTTCTCTCGAATAAAATGTTTGCGGATTATAAATTCGATTCGTACGTTGCTCATTAAAACAGTATTATAATTCGTTTCGTTCCGTAATAGTTTGTGATTTACGAAAAATACGAATAATAGTAATAATAATAATAATATGTTACGGCTTAGTCGTGTACGTTTTCCATTTATTAATTATACGTATTTTGCTACGTGATATTGGGACAATGAAATAATATTATTTTAGTACGGTGGTAGTGTATTTACACGATATACGATGCAGGTAATATTGTATACGTGTATGTTGCTGCTGTGTTATAATATATAAGTGATAGATTAAAGCGAAACGCGCCAATTTATTCGTTAAATCGTGCGAGGTGGATTTGACTGTGAAACGACTAGAGATAATTATTATGTTGATTAATATCGTATACTGGTGCACACGTAAACGCAGAGGTTAATTTATTTACATTTTATATTCTGACAATTATATAAAAATATTTTTTAGAAAAAAAAAGGATAATATACCTAATATATATATATATATGGAAGATCTATATATATAGAATAGATGATCAGAAACAATGCGGAGATTAAAGAGATGTACCAAAAATCAAACATAGTGGATGAAATAAGGAAAAGGCGGCTCTTATGGGCTGGTCACGCATGCCGAAAAGTCGGATCATTATTATATATACTTATATAGTACAATGTGGCTCTCCAGTAGAAAAAAGACCAATAGGGCGACCAAGATTAAGACGGGAGGAACAGGTGATGAAAGATGTGAAGCAAATTGTACCGGACGCAGAGTGGCGAGTCTTAGCGATGAACAGAGAGAGAGAGAGAGAGAGAGAGAGTGATGGCATAGCATATGTTTGTCAGTATCATGGCTAATTATTATCTAGGTATGACAACAGATTTGTGATACGCAGGTATGATTCTTTTCTTCTATGGAAGTGGTAGCTTTTCCATAGAAGAAAAAAATCTTTATCATATTACTCGTTAATGTTGTGTATAGCAAAATAATAATCCGGATGCCAGTTCCATGGAAAAAAATACGATATTGTTGTTTTTTGCATGGATGCGCAGACCGAGTCGCAATTCGGAAAATCTGTTGTCATACCTAGATATTTAGCCATGGTCAGTATGGTTTTGAAGGCCGTTAACTAACAAGAAGAAGAAGAAGATACATAATTAATTTTTTATAATATAGATACTGCAATAAATTAATATATCCGTTAGATGCGTTTTCGCAATGTAAAGTCGTTTGAAATTCGGCGCCGATTTCAAAAAGGTTATTGATCATTTCATATTTTTTAGTGCATTTTATGAAGTCGGTTCCTTATTTTTTTCTTAAAAAATATTTTTATTTCATCCTTTTCAGTCGTATTTCATATAGTAGTAGTCATATCGTCATTCATGTTCCTATATTTAACTGGGCTGTTTGGTAAGAAACTAGGTCTAAATCTAATATACAGAATCGTTATGAAATCGAAAAATATGAAAAAAAAAAAATACAAAAATACAAAAAACTAAATTACTGGCCGAACGCTAAGCTAATATTTACAAAATTTACATGCGACCGCTGGGAGGTGATATTCTTTCATATGAAAAAAGATTCATCCAAATCGGTTCATAAATGACGGAGGGATGAGGTAACATTAAAAAAAAAATACAACCGAATTGAAAACCACCTCTTTTTTTGAAGTCGGTTAAAAATATTATTGCAGATCGACTGTAGAGGTTCTACGTGTGTGGAATATATTAACCGAATCGAAAATTTCGAAAACTATGCGAAAGGAAAAAAAATCATATTGCATTCTATGTCTCTATACGTTTATGCGCTTGCGTAAATAACTATAATAATTATCGCGTATTGAGTACAAAACTTTGTACAGTTATGTCTAATTCAGCCCGAGTACAATAACGTCGAACGCTGCAAATGGCACATTCGAACAATATCCTATATCAACGATAAATCGAGACTGCGGTCCACTAAACTATATATAGTGTCTAAACTACGAACCGACAATAACGGACCGTAAAGTGCAGTAAGATTTTGAATTCAGTTCGCGGGAACAGAAACAATTTCACGTGGCTGAAGCCGGTATTTCGATACGAAACATGTAATGTGAAACGCGCGTCATATTTAAAGATTAATAAAATACGTTAATAATATTTATACGTGTAAACGTACCTTCGCGAAAATTTAATTAAATGTTTAATAAAATCTCTGAAGTTTTCGAAAAGAAAACAGCGTTTTAACGAAATATGCTTGTAACGTTTTGCACGCAAAGTTTTCGTTTGTAGTCTGCTGCTTGTGCTTATTACGCCGTTCTCGGAGAAAATATTTTTTTGAAAACGTTAATATAATAATATGGAATATTTTACGCAGAAAAAAAACATTACGTTTACCGTTACATAGGAAAATCAAAAATAGTGTTACAAGCAGATTATTATTCGTGTGATTTACTTTGAAGTTTAAAATGGAGTAAAAACAAACCGAAATATTTTACGAAAAATAATCTTTTTATTTATTATTACGTGGACTATATATATATATATATATATATCTTCACGCAATCTGGCTATAACGACTTTAGACGATCGTTTAGACCAGGGACGTCGAACCTTTTTGTCGAATAAAAAATTTTTATTGACTCGGCGTGTCTATAAAAAAATTAATAATTAAAAATATCCTAAACGACAAAAAAAAATTTAATACTCGTATATTATATTAAATTTAATTAAACAACATAAATAGTCAGTAAACGCTTAAATGTATATTGAAACAAGTTATAACATAGTGTTTGCTGATGAAAATTATTATTATTATTATTATTATTATTATTGTACATGGATATTCAATATTAATGCGAAATTCGTTGCTTTTTTTACCGGCTAACGAATCTAATATGAATCAATCGTCGGATTGTAATAAGATTTTAATTGAACACATTTTATACCAGTTCCAAGACGATTTCTTGCAGTTGGTTTAATGAAATTCATAGAAGTAAATATTATAGACGTATATATTATAATATACGAAACAAACATTGTCATTGAAACAATTGCTAGGTTTTTTTGAAAGGATCAAATGAATCTGGAACACTTCACCGCGTTGTTACGATTTATCACGTTTATTATTATCACAATAATTGTTTCCAACGTTGCCAATTTCAATCAAATTAAATACGATTATAGATTTTCAATATTCGACCACATAAAATAACCTAATTTAATCAAACACAGTTTACCAAATTATCTACGTGTCATTTGAAAAACGTTCGCGTGTCCATTCACCAACCATGGTATAAACTCTTAACTTTAGAGCTTATACAAATTCCACCCAATAGTTTTATAATTTTACACATTACTCCGTGCGTTTATTATAATCAGGTAATTTATGCGCATTCGGATATAATATATTAAATACAAAATTTAGCAATTACGTGTCATTATTTTCTAAATTTAAAAATACACACTTTATTATGTGGTCTTTACATATTTTTCACATTCCCCGTTTCTCTCTCTATTAAATTTATCTTCAAAACAATTAGCTTTTGTAATATTTAAGAAATATTCACATTTTAGTTAAATATTTTCTAATGAAACGTAAAGATCCATGAATTATCCTGATTTATTTTATTATTATTATTTTTTTTTCTTTGTAAATTATTTATTATATATTACGATAAAATTTAATTGAAAAAAATATATATCCGTATTATAAATATATTAAAGGAAATTTATTGATTAGAGCTAACATTAGATATCTAATGTTGTTTTTTTGACAATCGTCCCTTGATTTTCGAGTTTTATGCCGACCCATACGTTTTGTTTTGTGGTAAGCACTTTATACTTTAAAAGATTAAAAAAATGTTAATAATGTACACCAATGATAACCGAATTTAAAATGCTATAAATATAAATATATTAGAAAACTTTAGGTTTCGGAATTCATTTCCTTTCAATGTCAGTTCCACGACCTTTACCCGCAAAGCTGTTGTGCAAAATATGAAGATGATTGCCGATCAGCAGCAAAGTTGTAACAGAATTAACATTTATTTATACAGGAGTTTTTGTTTTTTAAATTGGACAAACATTAACCCTTTCGTCTTATTCGTGGTAAATAAAATTGAGTACCTATGAAAAAATCTGAACATTTAAATGTAAGGCGGCAGTGCCCGCAAATTTTCGGTAATAGAAAAATTTATTTTAATTTAAATACAACAACTTAATGAATATATTACTGAGACTGGGCACTCATCCATGTTAGGACTAATTATGTCAGTATAAGGTGTTCATAAAATCTAATTTACTCGCCGGATTAAATAAGCACCGTGGAAATTGGTGTTTGTCGCGGGTCTCCACGAAAGTCACCGAACGATCTTAACTCTTTAAATTATGTAATTAAATCATAAAGTTTACCAGCCGTTATAAATCACTAGAAATTTAAATAAAAATAATTAATTTAAAAAAAATAAAAACTCGACTGCTCGATACAGAAATATAGCAGTAGAATTTTGAATATTCCTGCGTTTAACGCGTAATCAATTTGGTTATTTTATCGCGTTATACGGAATAACTTTTATGTACTATTATAATACATTAAATAAACTAAACTCATAGGATTTAGAGTAAATGTATACATGTATTTTTAAAAAAATAAATAATAATATTATAAACATGTCATGTTAAAAATAGTCTCCGTAACAGTAAAAAAAATTAAAATATTCAAAACATAACCTCATATTATGACGTAATTGATTATAATCGCATAAAAGGCCAACGCGTTCCTAACAACATAAAAACTTAATAGTATACTTTGTTAACGATCATAGAAAGTAATTGATTTAAATTTTATAATTTTTTTTTTGTTTTAAAGATTGAATATGAATATTATATTATTTACGAGCGGATGAATGAAAAATATTGCAAACATGTATTATGTATATGACATGATAAATAACTAAAAAATAATCCAAAATTTATAGAATACGCAATTTGTATTTGGCCCTAGGCATTGGAGCATAACATTATAAGTAGTTCTAGTATCTAAAATATCTGTTATGCTCATATCGTATCAATTGTTTATGAGTGGCATGTACCCGAACAAAAAATAATCGATTTTTTTAAAACACGTCTACATCCGATTAGAAAAATTAATAGCGAATTAAATTTATCTCATAGTACGTACAATAGACTGCAGTATATTATCGTTTGACATTTTAAAGAAAAAGAAAAATATATATCACAGAATTGCTATTGGAAGTCATGGTGAGGACTTATAAGAACGGATGGACTCCTCGAGTATATAAATAATATAAGTACCTATAATTCGTTAAGAAACCGAAAGTCGAATAATAATTTCATATTTATCTTATCGATAAACTACGTTAATTGATAAATTTATGTGGGCGAGCGGTCAAAATATCTGCGTTGAAGTATCTTTTTTAACCAAAATCGAAGAAACTCTAAGTTGTGAATTACCTCTAAAGAGATCTAAATTTCTGTGATAATAATAAGGCATACGATCAGTGTAATAATATTTGATAAAATATATTTTTAAAAGATATTTTGGTTTATGATTGTTACGGGCTTAGTAGGAAATTTATAATTGTAAAAAATGCCGGAACAACAGACACTCATACGCGAAGTAAGTACACAAAAATGCTGAAATTGATTTGGACAAAATAAAAAATTACGCGAATTAAAATTAATTACTAACCTGCGTATATTATTATGATCACGTATTAGAAGATTGCCGATTTCCTTCGTGGTATTTATTATTCTCGCAATTTTTTGTGCAAGAATATTTTCATATTCTTGACCTCAGTGATTTCAGCATATCCTTGAACGTTCTCGCAACGAAATTTACTGTTAAACACACTGATTTATACATTGGTAAATGTGATATAACATATTCATTAAAATGTTATTAAAATCTGTGTAGTCTGTAAAGTCGATTTAGTAGAATAGCAAAAATATAGAGGCAAATATTATAGAGTATATTGTTATTAATGTTATTTTTTTTTAATTCTAAAACGTGTTAATTAAATATGTAAAATGAATTTAATTATTAAATTGTAAATTTACAATATTAACAACTCGTTAATAATAAGATTAGTTTTACAAAAACACGTGTTCACACGCTTAAATGCAATCAATGATTACATGCCTTATAATCTCGTTACGGAATTTATTTAATTTTATTGCTACTTTGCCAGGAAATACGTATGGACATTTTATAAATTGTCACAAAATAATGTTCGCGAGAATTTTTAACAAATATTGTTTTGACCAATTTTACAAGACGTTTCCCGTGCATTTTTTTTTTTATAACGGCACATTTTTTCACGTACCATGTGTATGGACGTTTTAGAGTTTTTCCGAGTTCATGCCGAAACTATTGTGTATTTTTTCAATTTTTTTTTGCCACAAAATCTTTTCGAATATGTCGCGAAAAATAACGTTAAAATTTTTTAAAAAGGTTTTACTCGGTGAAAGTGTACACAATAGTATTTTTTCTTATGTTTTACGTACAAAAATTATACACAAAATGTCAAAGAAATAACCTGCACATGCATTTACAATCGAATCCACGAGCTTTTTTTTTTTTAAATAAGAATTTTAAAATAACAACAATTAATCGAGCCGATATATGATTAATATTTGTATACTTAATAATTGAAACGTAATTAAACGGTAAAATCGTGCACGATTTTCTTATAAAAAGTGAATTGAATTAAATAGCAAAAAATAATGATTCGCAAATAATGTATTATCATTACGTCAATAGAAAATAGATAAAAAAAAATAACCGGAAAACTTCTATGACTCGGGAAATTTTTTTTTATAAAAAAAACGATTTTCTTATATGTCACGTACCATAATGCAGTATATATAGTAAAGAACAAGCGTTTCAGGCGTTTATGACGAAAATGTACTATATATTTTTTCAAATTTTTCTCTCTCGCAATATCTCTCCGAATATGCCTCCCGAATATAAAAATTTATTTTTCGCCTAGTAAAGCGTACAATATTCTCTCGGACTTATCGCTATATAATATTGTATATATGCACGTAATAATTTAAGGGACCTGCACCCGACCTGTTTGGCTTTATTTTAGCTGAAACACATACGTTACTGAACAAGTTTGCACGCCTTCGACTTTGATTTTCGATTACAGTAATAAAAACTATAAAAAACAAAAAAATTGTTAAAAACATTGTAAAAATTGTTCATATTCAAACTCTTTTTATAGATTTTAGAAATAAAATTTTGAGACCAGTAGGAAGTCTTCCTTCTTCCAACAACAATAAAATTAGCGAAATCGGACAACTCCATAGGAGGCGTGAGAGCTTTTTTTCTGTAAAGCATTATAATATCGAGCTTTTCGTTTTCTGTTTGTCGCTGCTGTTGACGCGTGCAAAATAAAATTATTAGAATCGAAGTCCAATGCGTTCTGCAAAACGTTTTCCTCTCTTCGACAAAAAAAAAGATGTCGAAATCGGATCGCTCTACGTCATGGCGTGAGAGTTTTTCCAATAACGTATGTATTTCAACCAAAATACAGCCGTACAGGACGGGCGCAGGCCCCTTAAATGCAATTCATCGCGGTACAAGATCGTCGGATCGTGCACGACCTTCTTACGGATTCAAATTCAAACAAGGAGAAAAAATTGTATTATTAAAAAACGGACGAAAAGCGAAAATTTTCAATAATCTATATTAATAACTCGCGGTGGTAAATAATGTTCATGTAGTAGACGATAAATATTTCACCGCGGACAGATTGTTCGCATCGTGTCCGCGGTGCCCGGCCCAAATATTTAGTACGGTATTTTTGTGGTAAGGTTTTAGTAGAGAAAAATTTAATATTTATTTTTTTTCCTCCACACGAGAGGTTTCTGTGACGGCAGTGGCACGCGTGCGGGAATATTTGCGAGGGGTCGTGAAATAGACGGAAATTTGTACTCTATAATTACGACTTACAAAAAAACATTTCCTCGCTTCGTTCGAAACGTGTCGTTAAATATTTTTCTAAAATTTAAACATAATTCGATATTTGTTTTTCAGAACACAAATTCGCATCGATTATTATCTACTTAACATAATAACGAACACTTCAAATTTACCTTTTACAAAATTTACAGACGTAATCATTATATCTATGTCCCTTTTTTCCAAAATCCGGAACAGAAAATTTTAAAAACATGTCTGAGCAACGTATAGTAAAAGCGGGTTTTGTACTTTCGATTTTACGACTAATCTATGAATTATTTTTACGATAAATTTGATTTTAAAAAAAATGTATATAAATTTATAATTTGATTATCACGTGTACTGTACGATATCTACACACTAGTAAAATACTCGGAATAATATGTGTCGAAAAAAAATAATTCTATATGTCCCATACACGATAATATAATAATATTGTATTATTCGTTTTTATTATAAAAAAAAGTTAGCGAGCCGCGGGGTGTTGTGGATATCGCCTAAGTGAATTACTTGGATAAAAATTGTAAAGTTTTGTTTTTATTATAAATTTGAAAGCAATGATAAATCATTGCATTCGATAAAACGATTCTGTGCGGAGCTTCGGTGCAATACACTTTTTCGAAAAAAATACACACACACGTATACAATTTTGTTGAAAATTTCAAGACAATAGAATGATTATTTTAGAAATTATAGCGAAAAAACTAAACGTGATATTGACGAAATCCCTTTTTTAGCGGTTTTTTGTAATTTTCTGGGTAATTTATCGCGTCGCGTTAGAAAAACTATTGAGAGAATCGAAAAATGATCTCTCTAAAGTACCAACTAGATGGCGAATTGCTGCCGGAAACATACTGTGATCGAAGAGATCGAAGCACTCCTTCTGGTCGAAAGTCTGTACACAGGACAGAAAAAAAATCATTATTTTAGAACCACTAGATCAGTGGCTCCGCTTAGAATCTAAAACATAATATTGTATAAAAATTATAATACGTGCAAATAGAACTTGTCGATTTTGAATGCCCGCTAAACGAATATCATTGATAATTTTCCGAATTAAACTAAATAAATATTTTTATCGAAAATTTGTGTTTCCGAGTTTTTTGTTTTTTTTTTTTTTTAATAAACTTTTATGGCGATAAAAAAAAATATATATTTTAACTGGCGAGGCGGCCCTGCTGCCGAGTACACTGCAGAGGCGACAGAATACACATTCTAACAAGAAACCAGAAGCTCGACCCAAACTGTTGACAACCCCCGCGTCCCCAATGTCGCCCCGGCCGGTTGAATTTAAAATGCTATTCGTTACCCGGTAGGAATATTTAAATTCTGACAAACACACGCACACACACATAATACGGTGTGTGTATATATATATATATATATATATGTACATATGCACGAATCCTGTGAATAATTCGTAAAACGCGTATTACACATTATATATATATATATATATATATATATATATATGTCCTGTGTTATTCGGAAGGACAAAATCCGTCGTCGACCCTTCGTCGGTCGAGGTGACTTTTACACGAGAACCGCACGCGCGCGTATTTAATTCGATATTACTCGTATAAATATATATATATATATATATATATTATATACCGAGCTCGGCGTGGGCACTGCATTTTATAGAAGTTTAAACAGTCATATGTCGCTTAACTTGCGACTTACGCACGCCGAACACATATTCAGAGTATGAAATAATTTTCTCCTTTGTTCAATATTATTGGAATATATTTCAATTTGATTTTGCGCGCTTATAGTGTACACCGCATGCGGCTGCAAAAGGACCGGAAAGGGAGTGACGCCCCCTCAAAATGTACGTATAAACAGAAATTTAGTTTTATAATAGCGTTTGGAAAACGTACACTGACTGTTTTACAAAATATCAGAGCAAATTTATTAGTTATATATTTTATTCGTTGTGTTATTATTGCACAGGGCCCCGCGAACACTGCTGTAACATATATTCACGATATTACGTTTTTTCGTAATATAATATTATGGGCGTGATTTATCCCCCGAAGACCATTCGTCCACCTTCGGACACGTCACTGTATGTTCATGACTAAATATATTCATTCATATCGATAAATAGGGAAGCAATTTTTTCTATCGGTTTATAATTTTTATTATTTTTTTTAGTTGGGTGTTTAAGGTCACACACTATTAATCTCATGTAAAAAAATACATATTTATTACATATTATATTGACAAAGGTTTTTACAATAAAAAAAATCAAGTTTACGAAGTAGTGTTGCCAATTCGTTAATGACTCCATCAACGCTGTCATTTGAAATGACACATTTTCTATAAATATTCACGAGAGCTAATCCGGTTAGTCGGCGTCATGTCAATAATACGAGTATATCAAACGGAAAACAAGTTTTTAGTCGCCGTATTGTTGAAAATGGATCGCTCTGGTGTATAACCTAGTAATTACAGCCAAAGTAGTAAAAAATTATCAAAAGATATTTTTAATATTTGGAAAGGAATCGATAGACGTTTTGACTTTCTTTAAAATTTTAATTATCTTTAGAATTGGTAAAAAAAAAGTTATGTATATACGAAAGAACATATCGACGAAATGCGAGTGTGCCGTTTATATTGCTCGACGACTTATACTCGTATTTGCAATAAAAAACCGCCGTGTTAATTTTAATTTACGCGAATTTCACACACACACATATATATATATATATATATATATATCGTATGAGTATAATAATACCGGTCACGGTACCAAGTGTATGTTTATAGTTTTATTGTAGTACGTTCTAGTTTTATTAATATACATTTTTAACAACATGAATACTTAATTTTTCATTATTATTTATTTATCTAGTGGTGGTCACCGTCATTTAAACGTCTTGGTTTTCAATACATGTTTTAGGGCATATTTAGTGATTTTTTTTTCAGATTTTATTTTCAACAAATGCGTGCGAAAATTGTAAGGTTTTTTTTAGGGCTTGAATTTTCTAGGCCACGAATAACGCGTATTAAAATTGTATAAAACGGTCGATATTGTAGAACGTGAAACTTTTATATTACGCTTTATCAATAAAACTTTATAGGATGTCTTAACGAAAGATACATTTTTTTTTCTCGATTTTAATTCGAGTCTTTGCTAGTCTGAAAAACATTTCTCGACAACTACTATGTCGCGTGCATTCAATTATATTACTATAAATACCGTGTCACTTCACTGTTAAACTTTAAATTTTTACTTTTTTTTTCCTATTAATACGTTTAATAAAAGGTTGATTTAAACTCAACTTTATCATACGCGCGGCCGTACACGTACGCCGTCACGTGTTCATTGACACGGGCGAAAACCACGTCTGTATCGGTGGATGCTGTCTGTGTGGGGGGTGAGAGGTCAAGCGAACTCGGCTGCAGAGTTGCAAACTTCCATCCGAAAAAGGAAATTTAATGTAGTTATACAGGTAAATTCGTTATAAATCCTACGCCAGTGTACTAATTCGATGTCACGTAACACGGGTGAAACGGTATCAGCTATACAACCGACGACGAGCATTTTTTTCTTCATAAAACAATTATGGCACATCGGTACTGTTTTTACGAATATTTACGTGTGGCAAAGGCGTATTTAGATATGTGTAATGAGGACGGAAGGCGGGGGGAGGAAACCGACAAAATTTTAAATGAATATTGATAATGATAATGATATTTCTATAAAAAAAATTACCAAGTTAACGAACAAATAATGGCGTTTCACGTGGATCTAAATTTAATTTAATAACATCATAGAACATTAAATACTATTTAATGTATTGTATTAATTTTTTTATAATTTGTGGTGATTCCAAGTTGCAATCGGTATTAAACATTGATTTTGCATTCATAGATCGTATTAAAATGTAAATTATTGTTTAATATATGAATAATACAGAAAATGGAAAGCGGGGGAGAGGACGTGGGCAGCCCCCTGTATCTCATCCTTAAATACGCCACTGGCGTGTATGTGTAAAGCTCAATTTAGTACCTAAAAACAAAAAAAAAAACTTATTATTTAAATTTAAAAAGTAATTATTTTAGGGGGAATAAAAGAGTAGCGACTAGTGGCAGTAGGTATTTAAAACATCAACTTTTTTTATTAATAATCTTGCTATATTTGGTGTTTGGACCCAGCCTTATTCAAATAGTCAAGTGAATTTAACTACATTATGTTATTATACTTGCGTTGTATTTTATAACTAATTGGTTATTGGTTATTGTGATAATTTATGGACAAAGAATAGAAAAAAAATTATTTTACAACCTCTCCTCCCCCAAATATATACTGACGACTGTTTATATTCAAATTAATAATAAAATTATTACTATAATTATTGATATTCGTATTACTGAAAACTAGAAAAAAAAAATTCTAAAAGCATTCTATTATTATCGTTAAATACAAAATATTGTATGCTGTAACAGTGGCATAATTAGGGCTAGATCATGGGAGGATCAAGTTTTTTTCTTCATATAAACAAATATAAACATTTCTTTTAAAGTAAATTTAAATTCATCTAATCTCAATCTAACTCAATCATACATATCTTAACCAAAAAAAAATTATATTTCATATATTTCAGATCTATTATTCAGAACAATTTCTTTGAGTAGAAATTCTTCGATATGTATCGGAGAAACCTGCCATTAAATCCGTTTAATTCATTCTAATAAACTTTAAATTAATACTAAGGATAATTAGTGTCTCCAAAACAATGTCTCGTACTCGAATTCGCGGTTTGTTGACATCCAAGCGCGGCGCTTTTTTCACCCAAAGTTTTAACGGTACTAAATGATTTTGGTCATATTCTGATAGCACAAATTTGATCAAAAACACTTGCATTTCATTCCAAAATTCCATCTCACTAATAAAAAAAAGAAAGGCCAAGAATAAGACTTAACACTCATATCCCCCACTTGATTACGCCACTATATTCCCAAACGATATTTACTAGTAAACGCGTTGAAATTACATCTTATAAAAATATATAAATGTTAATAAAAATGTTGGCGTTGAAAAGTTTTTACAATTTGTGTACGTACATATGTAGATAATTTTGATTTTCTATGGAATAAAGTCATACAACACTTTTCTCTAATGTTAGTTTTGGAAGTTTAATTATTATCAATAGCCATGGCGTTAAATGTAACCGAGTTACAAATGTTAAATGAGAATTTAAATAAACGTATATTAAATATATATTAAACAACGTATATTAAATTTTAATATGAACGCAGGTTGTCCCTATATTACTCGTCCTACTCTTATACAAGGTTTTATTTTTTATTTAGTAGTTAAAAATATTATAAATATTTATAATATTGCATTCGCGTTTTACACAATTTCTTTGATTTTATTGTGTGGTACAATACAATACTATAATATATATATATATATATATATATATATATATATATATATATAAGTATATATATATTTTAATATAATATTATGTTCCTTATTGAATGATGAATTTTGAATAATTTCTTATGTTTATTTCTTTAACACTTCAGTAATCAATAATTTTACGTCAAAATATTCATTGAATTTTTTTCGAAATTATACTGGACCATAAATATGTTAAATATATTTTAAGAAGCTGGATAACGCGTCTTTGGTTGGGATGTGAAATGTGTCAGATTTGGTTGATAATGAAATAAGTAAAATCGATTAATTATATTAAATTGAATAGACGTAATAAATTCGTAATGCACTTATATTAATAAAAAACAGATAGAATCAGTCGTGTACTTTTAACTTTTAATGACTTTTTTTTTTTGTAAACGACTGTGGTAGTTAGACAGTTGGTGATCAGAAAATAAAGATTATTATTAGTGTTTACTCTGGAGTCTGGATTGTGTTACCATAATTCAAATATACTCGTAATGTCTACAAATTCAGAAGTTTAATCTTGTAATGTATTAAATTTGTTTGTCATTATGAATGATATTTTTAGAGGATACTGTAAATGTTTGAACTGAAAGGGTGCTTGAAACGATTTTATAGAGATGTGTGGTAGAAGGCCAGTTTTATTTTGAAAGCAACTTACATTACTGGTATAAAGAAAACGCAATATTTATTTTAAATGACTCTCTCGAGAAATCAGAGAAAATTTTCTCAAATTCATCAGAGACGGCTAAATTTCCCATTCGTTCTAGTTTTCAAAGTTTCTGACATTGTTAACATCTCTTACATGGTTAGTTTTTTTGTTATACTTTAGAATGAATTTATAACATTATAAAATATCTACATCACAATCCTGCGTTCAAAGAATTTAAAATATTTTCATTCTTGCGAAATAAAAACTCTGGTTGATCTATAAATTAAAGTTATGACTATTAATCCAATAAAGATTTTTTTATTTTTGTGAGTACTTATTGTAAAAATTAATTTCCATGGATTATGTATACAATTATATATATATATATATATATATATATATATGTATATGTGATACCTCCCTAACCAGCATATTTTCACAAAATCACTATTATTGTGTTTTGGCTATCTTACAATGACGAATGACTAGATGTGAAAATCATACCAAAATTGGTTCTGTAGCTTTTGAGTTTATCGAGGACAAACGCCTTACTGACTAACTGAATAAACGTTGAATTTTTACATATTAGTTTACTTATATTTATATATATATTTTTATATGTATATATTTTACATACTTGTGTATAAAAATGTGTCTTATTTTTCTGTTTCACACATAATAATATGCCAAATGGATGGATTCGTTGGATATATATATATATATATATATATATATATATAATATATTTACGATTATATGTCGTATTTATGTATACGACTGTGAAAAAAATAATGTCCTGGTTAAATTATGAAACTCCTGCTGAACCGATTTATGACTATGTCGGCTTTGTGGTCCAATGAACTTGAAATAATTAAAATTAACTCATTATTTTCACCCCTTCATCCATCGTCATGAAAAATATATTTTATTTTAATGTATGACTTGAAAAAGTAACACGAGTAAAATCACTGTTTTTTCTGACATTTACTCTCCGGGCGAAACCAGGATCGGATACCTAGTATATATATATTTGGTACATCGTTTTTTTCGTTTTCGATGGATTTCGCCATGGCAACCAATGGTATTTTCATCCAGTGATTTTTACCTTCAAATCAATTTCGCATTTTCAATTTTCATAATTTTTCTTACACTTCAAATTTAAAATTATATCTTTGCGATTTAATTCGATTGGGATTTGAAATATCAATCTTATCGTAAACATTCAATGTCGTAAATAGAATTGTATATACCTAGTCAAATTTCATACTCGTGTGTAATTTGTGTTTTTTAAGGGGTTTTAATTATTTACAATTTCCGTTGAATCGTACATTTGTCTGCAGTCGAAAACCAAACGATGGTGTTTGGAACAAATCCATTTATTAAAAAAGTTATACGCTTTCGTTTTTATATATTTATAGAAATACAGGAGCCCATTGAATATAATTTACATGAAATTTGTGCTGAATTTTCGATAGTAAAACTCGTGGTAACTTTTTTCTTCTTTAAAAAGAGTCACTATTATTTTTATTTTACATTTATACGGGTGAAATGGCGTTGACGAATTTGATGAATGTTTATTTATTTTTATGACGGTGAGCGATTTTAGTTTATCTAATCCATCAATTAAACACTTCAAGTAATGTTATTTTTTTATATATAGATGAATTTTCGTAACTTTAAATGCATTTTTTATGGAACTAATATAAATATAAATGTTTTATAATTACCTAAATAGAACCGTTATCATTCGACGTAATTGCTTTGCTCACGTATTTGTTAAATATAAATTATCGGTTTTGGAGAATTAATTTTGCAAAATTAATGCACGTTTCAATAAATAATTGTTTAAAAAAAATAATTCGCTACTTTCACACTGATGAAAATTTGTGGTAAATATGCATACGCTTTATTAATTTTATTCACTGACCTCGAAGAATTTTATATTTTATTTATTTTCTCGCTGTAAAACGGTAAGCAGACGTTTAAATACTATATACTGTTTATTCGAGTCGTCAAATAATAATAATCAAATCGACTTTTATGCGTGAAATTATATAAAATATTAATCGAAACTTATACGTGTTATGGCTGCGGACGCGTCGCTTATATAACTCTTTCTCTTTTTCGTTTTCTAACCAGCGGGGATGTCGTTTGACGGTAGAATAGGTCGAGGGTCGATGACGGGCGAGAGGGAATGGCGCGGGCGCACGCGTTTGTTCACACGCCAGAATGATTTCTTTTGACGCCCCGGGAAAGTAATTGAATATTTTTCAGTTTCTCGATGGGGGTATATAACTGAGGAATTTCGTTGAAAAACAGAAAATACTTGACTGCCGAGCTAAGGGTGGCGACGAGGTGGAGATAAACTCGACTTGCCCCAAATATCCCATCTGCTGACAAAATATTTTTCAATTAGACAAATGAAAAAAATATAATAAAACAGAGTTTATATACACACCGGTATTCAGAGCATTCCATTGCGTTTTGTAATTCGTCGACGTTGTGTTATATACAGTATTTCAATATCGGTGTGTTATATGTTCAATGCTTGAATTTTGGGTGGGACGGAAAAATATAATCACGTCCGAATCGAGCGCACCGACTTCTGATCATATATTAGTTTAATTCAATATTCGATTGTTTACACCAAGTCGATAAATGACCTGAAAATTATAAGTAATACGAATAATATTTATTAGTAATTTTAGTATTAATTATTTATACGAGGTGTGTAAATAAATTAATGAGACTGGGCGCGTGAATTGTAATCTAACAGCACTAATGCATTTCTGTTTGGACACATTTGTAGACTAACATCTGATGTGCTTTCAGTATGTATTTGAACTTCATTACAATGACATGTTGGTTCATAGCGATTATTTTCGTAAACCGGTTTTTTCTCGTACGTTCTAAAAATGTGTGAAAACAACTTCGAGCAATGGTGTGCTATCCGATTTTACTTCAGACTTGGGCACAATGCGACGGGACTTTTTCACAAAATCTTCAGCAATTATATGGTAATAGTTTTTTCAAGGGCCCGTGTTTTCGAGTGGTTTAAGGCATATTTAGAAGAAAGAGAGTCAATTAAAGATGAACCACGCAGGTATAAGGCCTTCAAGAGCAAAAAATGATGAAACTGTTGTCAGAGTCCGGGAACTTGTCCGATCTGATAGCCGGTTGACAGTCAGAATATTGACTCACACGGCTGTTCATCAGATTATGACCTATGATTTGGATACGAGGAAATTTTGCGTTAATATGGTTCCGATAAATCTATCGCAAGATCAAAAGGATAACAGGGTACAACTGGTAAAAGGGTAGGTTAACCAAAAATATTCCAGTTGCTCTCCAACTACCTTATTCACTCGACTTAAGCCTTCGTGACTTTTTCCTCTTTCTACGATTGAAAATTCAGCTCATAGGGCGATATATTGGGACACTAGAGAATATTCAAAATCAATTGACCAACTGAAAACTATTCCAGAATTCGAGTTCCAGAACTGCCATAGAAAATAAAAAAATCCCCTTCAGCGCTGTATGGATTCCCAAGGCAAGCGTTTGAAAGAGATTATGAATATAGTCATTTCAATTCTATAAAAAAATCATAACTTTATTTACACACCTCTTATGTTATTATAATTGAGTTTAAACAAAATTGAAATGTGTAAAATAAGATTGTAGTAAGACTGTGTAAATCATTTCATTTGTGGATTGTAATGGATTTAATTTAAAAAATAATAAAAAAAATACAATTATTTTTGGTTGTATTATAAAAATTACGGCTTCGTTTGTGACCGAGTCACGGATGTGTGGGAAAGGGGATACCGACGACAATGATTTCCACGAGTTTACAAGACATTTCAAATCTTTTGGAAAGCAAATTTTTAATACACTTTTACGTTCCTCTAATAATTTTTTCCCAATTCAACCACTGATTATATTTGCACTGTCGTTGTATGTGGAATACTGCACATTACTTTATTATATTTTTTCGAGCACTCACGTGATTCAAATATTAATTTTTTTCTACGAAAGATGTTGAACCAGTAAAATTATCATGTAATAATTTACGGATGTAGTATTTTGGTTTTTGAGGAGATGATGTGTTGAATATTATTGATAATTTTTTCGCTCGGTTTTCTTTTTTTTTTTTTTTGGGTCTCATTCCTTATGAATTACACGAAATTCGTATAAGACAATAATAATTTAATAATATTAATAATTTTAGACGTAAAAGTAGAATTATTGTAAATAGCACCGTGTAATTTATAAGTCACTGTTTTATTTATTACGGAGTAATCGGTTTTTGATGATTTAATTTAACCGTTAGTTGTCCAGAACATTCAGCTATAATAAGATAACGCAATTTTAAAGCAATATTTTTCTAATAAATATTGATTTCTTATTACAGTTCATATATTACAAGAGATTCGCGCGCCCAGTTAAAAATCCAAATCGGTGCGGATAATTTCAAATGAAACTCGTATTTATTTTAACACATACGTGTATTGTCACAATAGGAATTACTACTGTACAAACGTTCAATAATCTTTATTTGTTTCACACTTTGAAAATATAAAATTATAGTTTTTACTAAAAACTTATTTATAAACCGAAACGGTGTAAGTTTTATAACGGTATAACTTTTAATATATTCCCCATTTTTTTTTATAAAAATTACAATTTACTTAATTCGTTGTGTAAACCAATGGCGAATGTCTTGGGTTGGCGATAGGTGGATCGCCCCCCATTCCCTCCTTGAAGTATATTTTAGTATATTTTGATACTTAAGTACATATTTTAAATGGTGAAATATCTATCCTAAACTTTTGAAAAAGGGCAGGATTTGAATACAGGCCTGCTGAAAAAGTGTCAACGGAAGAGGATGTGGATTTTTTCCTTTTTTTTTCAATTAAAATATCTAAAACATCCGTAATTGATTTGAGTCATAAACTTCTAAATGCTGATAATGCGTGGAGATGGCGGAGGTTGAACTCGATGATCGGGAGGTAGGGAGGTACATTGAGTTCGGGTTCGCCCCTCCCCTCCTCAAGACTTTGATATAATAACCGCCACTGCGTGTAACTCGAATTCAATGACTACGGATTTTTAAATTTTATTTCTCCTGTCTCTTGCGCGCAATGAATTTCTGTACGAACGTGATATTCGCGCGAGCACCCGAGTGTAGGTACAACTATTTGACCAAACTCAGCTCTCGTTGTTATTGACAGACGTCCGTACGCGGTAAGAGCGTGTTTGTAATTTATACGTTTTGGAGTTTTAGTCGGTGGGGGACAGAGCGGTTTGAATCAAAATTGGTTTTCACACGGAGAACGGTTAAATAACTACCTACTCGAAACATCTGCGCCGGTTTCGCGTGCCTAGCGGATATTTACGCGGAAAGTGTTCCGCGGACAAGTCGATCGACCGGATCAATTTGTAATTTTTTTTTGATTTTTTTCTCAAAACGAAAAGCACGCTAAATTGCGTCGAGCAACACTGTGTGTGCGTGTGTGTGTGTGTGTGTGTGTGTGTACAAATGGCCAGTGCAAATTGTCTCGCCCGAAAGGACAAAATGCGCGCGGCGGAGTCCCGGACCGCCCCTCGTGCCCATCGCGGTTGATTGGGTTCGTTGGTCCGCGATCACGTGACGACGATTTTCCGTCGTCGTGCAAACGGTACCGCGGAACGAGGCGCAGACACGCAGTTTACGTGGGCCGGTACGCGGGGCAGGGGCGGGTGGACGCGGTCGTAGTTTCGGGATTCGGCGGTCGGCAGGACGACTGTATTGTGTGCAAGGACGAAGGAAAGGGACAGGGATAGGGGAAGTTGGCTTTGTGGAAATATATATAATA
This sequence comes from Slavum lentiscoides, assembly GCA_032441835.1. Taxonomy (NCBI): domain Eukaryota; kingdom Metazoa; phylum Arthropoda; class Insecta; order Hemiptera; family Aphididae; genus Slavum; species Slavum lentiscoides. The sequence goes on along the minus strand of CM063706.1, from coordinate 33,636,157 downwards.
GCTCCGGTCCAAGATATGACCGGAAAGGGAAACCGTGCGAACACGCGCACAATAGTCGGAACAATTGTCGTGATGCGTCTACAGCCGGACGAACGGCGGCTTCCTCTCCAACCACGCGACCGCTCCGACACACGCACTCGGCCGCCGCATCGATTTCCGCCGGTTTTATATGTGTGTGTGTGATTTAATATTTACGACTGAACGGCGTCATTTGTCCCCGGGGAAGGGCATTTTCGCGCGCCGTTTGTTATCGTCGGAAATAATTATTAAATAATAATAGGTAATTCGATAATTTCCATTGATTAAACGGATATTTATCCTTTGGTGGTTTTTGTTTCAGTTCCACCGGAACATCCCGTCGTGTTCGACAGGTGGGGAAGGCAGTTGAACCTCACCGTCGGTCCGCTGGCCGAGGGTGACGACGTGGCGCTCATTTGTCGAGTCATCGGTGGTAAGTGTTTTTTTTTTTTACCTCGAGCCGTATAGACTTAAACGGGACTACGTTATGTTTTTGTTTTTTTTTTTTTTGGTGAAAACGGAACGAAAAAAAAAAAAAAAATTATTTTTTTAATTAAAAATCATACATAACTATCTGATCCGACGGACGCTGTCCTGTCCAAATTTTAATACTTTTTTATCGTTTTATTACGGTGGTATAATGCAAAATGTCATCAGACACGTTATATTTGTATTCGTACCACTGCAAATCAATCGGTTTCCATGGGAAGCGTGTTGAGATAATTATCGAAAACAATGATGAGCGTTTGACGAAATCCCAGCATCTCCGAGAACTTAATTCCAATGTCAGCCGCACTGTAACCATGGTAATCGAAAATTTTCCTCGTTTAAAAATGTCCTTCCGATTCCATCACTCTTTCAACACAAGACGGATATTTTTAATACACTATATGCATGTCAATTGGATGAGTACTTCCTGAGATTAGCCGTTAGCATAAAAAATTTCCCTGATTTCCGAATTTTTCCTTTCCTAATATCTTATTCGGGCTATTGCGAACATTTGAAAAAAAAATTAGCCAAATCGATCCAGCCGTTCTAAGGTGATGCGGTTACCAACGAATAGCATTTAATTTTTATTACATATTTTATATATAATATATTACTGTGAAAATTATCAAAAATTATTTGAGCAGTAGATTATAGCGTATAATATATGTATTGGCCGTATTATCAGTATAGAAATGAGGCTCGTAAAGGATGTAGATTTCATAATAGTGATATGGGCTTTGTGATAACCATAGATGTGGGAGATGACCTCTTGGTATTGGTTTTCATAACCTGTTGAAAAGACTTCGATTCTTTAACAACTTTCCGACTCTCCCCAGAATTTTCTAGTATGGATATGCGTGATCGAACAAAATCAAGCAGTTCCTCGAATGTAGGATAATCCGATGAACAATTGATTCAAATAACTTCCGATCGAACATGGGTAAACATCGGAACGCCATAGAAAGAGAATAAAAGACCCAAGATCAGGAATTTTAAACTATTCAACAAACAAATACTTTCGTCAAATGTTGACACAAATACGTTTAAATCTTGCAACGATTCCTGGTTTGATACTGGCGCTGTTAACAATTTGTTGATTAACGACGTAGCAACCATGTATAAAAAAAAAACATTTCGCTATCAAAAAACCAATGGGTCATTGATTTATTACAATATACATTTTTTTTAAATTTCAGTATTATGTTTACATTTTGACGTTGATATAAATTATTGCACACGTCGCGCTTACACGTTTTTTTTTCTTTTTTTAATTGAAAAGCGGGAAAAATTTGTTGTTTTTAAAAAAATAAAAGGCACCAATTTATTTCGGTGCGTAGGGCGGCGTTATGATTAAATACGTCACTGATATTTTATCAAATAAAATAAAATAAAAAATCGAATCATTGTGAATTTAGAACAAATTACAATATGTAATACAGCTTATTACAAAACGTTTCGTTTTTGGAAATGAAAAAATTGTTCCATTTCCCTTCGAATACAATATCGTTATTTGATTAGGTATATCTATAATATTACGTTATTGTCGACTGCCATCGTAATATTGCAGAGAACCACACATTATTATTTTTTTCGGTCTATATGAAATATTTACATTAAATGTAATTATTATTCTGGAAGTTCTATAGTAAATGTTACCACCGTATATATGCGAATATGTTTGCGTGTTCAGTAACGGCAAAATTATATGTAGGTTTATGTTCGTGTCCATTTAAATTGAAAATACTGAATTTTCAACAATAATCGGGTCAGATTACAAATACATAGTATTTATCTAATAATTTCCATTATTATTGATATAGGTTACGGTGGTTTACTATACTTATCGGATTAAGGAACTTATTATTGATTTATTAACTGTTTGACATTTGGCTAATCACGCAAATGTAGTTTGTAATCGAATACATCCTATCATCGTTTCTCTCCTATATCGTGGAATTCTATCTACATAACATTATGCACGAGCACAGTCATGATGAATAATGTCACATTCCGTTCAACGGAATAACAACAAGACTTAAAGCTATCCACGAAGAATTAAAAATTCCACGTACATTATTAACTTCACCACTAATTATTGTGAAAGTTACTACTTAGTATAGATACTCAATACACATTTACTCTCTGTATTTAACACTTTAATATATACGATATTAACAAATTAATGAAATTATTCATAAATTTCAACCACAATTTATATAGTTTATTAACACTGAAAGTATCTTGAATCGTATTTTTTCTTATCCACTTCAATCCAATTTTCCTAAATAATAAGGACTTCTGGATAAATGAATTACATTTTTTTTTTAAATATTAAAATATTAAACGTTTTTAAAAATTAAAAAAAAAAAGATATTCAATCAACTCGTTTTAAACGCTATACCCAAAATGAGTTAAACACATCAATTTCTATTTTATAAAAGTACAACTAAATAAAATTAACGGATTTAATCAATTAAACTAAATGAATGTATTACTAACTGAATTAACACAATTCGATTATCGATTGAATATTATGATTTTATCGAATTTTTAATTTTTCTACTTACATATTTTAAATTTCCGAGAAGTTCACCGAGTGCAGTTACGTCTGCCTTGTTTAGGGTTGCCATACGTCCCGGAAAGCCGGGACTGTCACCGGTTTTTGATTTGGTGTACCGGTGTCCCGAAATATATTTTCGGGACGCCTAAATTTCCTGATTTTGGGAAAAATTTAAATTTTTTAAAACAATTTTTCGAATAATAATTGTAATCGAGTCAAAACAAATACGGTTAATACAATTTTCGATACACATTTTTTTTTATTGTTATAGTGTATAAAATATTGTGACGTTTTTTATTTTTGAATACATAGGTACCTACCCCTAATATTTTTAGTCTAATTTAATTTGCTATTTTTGCTGTCTGTCCCGGATTTACTTGATGAAATTATGGCTACCCTAGCCTTGTTGTATAAACAAATACACTTCATTTTTCAAGTGCAATGATAAATCATAATTACATAACTATATATATTTTATACACTCAAAATTGTTTGCCTCTTAATAATATTAGCTCGAGCAAATTTAAGAATACACACTAATAAAATTACAATCGTCTTTTTTCCAATAAATTTGTAATATTTTATAGAAAATTTCATAAACATTTGATGCAAAATATCGGTTTATCAAACGCTTAAATATATTTTGTATACATGTACGTGGTACTAAATGTTTATCATATTTATGTTTTATTATTAAATATTTCACGAGTGATAGGTAATATAAATGTATTTCGACTCTGTTATTTTTTCAAATAAATTCGTGTCGTGTAATATTTATCAATTCATCGCTCTGGATTATTCGTTTTTGAATGAACGGACTTATGATTATATTATTGTGTTTGTTTTCTCTTGTACTTGATATTAGGTTTTGTTATTCGAAAAGTTTAAAAATCCGTCCGTCCAATTGATCGATTAGGTGCACAGTACACGGAAATATATTATTTTTTTATTTTTTATTCTTGGTCTACAGCAGTTTACCGGGAGATTAATGTAATGCGAAAAATCTGGTGCAACGTTTTATTTATTCGGTTGTAATGAAAAATCATGTAAATTCTCATAAAAAAAATATATTTATTTCGGTTCCTTCGTAGAATCAAATAAAAAAAAAAAATCTCCAATTATAATAAACTGAATTTTAGCTTTATTTTTTCACTTGAAACTTAATAATAATTGTCCACACCTGGTTCATAAATTAAACTCCGTTAGGTGTGTTCGAGTTTTAAATTGGACTATAAAAGAGAAATAATTAAAAAATCCGTATTAATTCTGTTCCATATGTTGCGTATAAATAATCATTGTGAAAGTCTGACACAGTGATTTAAGTCAGAACTCGTTTATTGATAAGTGAAAACTTTTATACATAATTCATTTGACAATTTTAAAATGCTAAACGACGTTTACTATAAATTTGAACAAAAGTGCCGTTCGTTTTGTCCCTCAGGGTATATTACTTGGGTCACTCCATTCAATGCGTCTCCAATTATACTCTTTTTGCGTGCAGCTCATAGGTCCTATGGAACCTTTTTTTGTTTTACTATATATTGATTTGGAACTAAATGGCTCAACCAATTTTATTAAATCTTCTTACGGGAAACTAGTTCTATGTAAGTGAATAAATATAATAAAACTCTTTAAATGTAAATATTATTTCTCATACTATATATATTATCATATACATGATAATAAAAAAAGAAGATTCAGAACATAAAATATTTACTAAAATTTTCTATAATCTAATAAAATTAAAATATCCTTCGAAATGTTTTTTAAAAATTAAAAATAGAATTACTATAAAAGAAAATTGTATATATAACAAAATATAGAAAGATATTTAACGTAAGCTTTGCGTATTATGCTCTATGTAATTGTATATTAAAATTGTTTTAATACGAATTTTTTGAAACCAAAACGGTTCAATAAAATTTTGATAACTATGTACGAATGCTTTTGATAAATTAAAACTGATTGTTATAAAAGAAAATCGTAACAAAATATCATGTTTTAAGGGTTTTTTAAAATAATAATTATGTTAATAAATTATGTAAACTAGCGTTTTTAACCCTTGTTATAATTAGCAGTTGAACGAATCATATATCATTTTACTAACACCGTAGAGTAGTATGTTATAAAAGAAAATACATTTCTATAAAATGTTTTTTTTTTGTCTTTCTTTTGATTAATACTACGTAATATGTATTGTTATTTAATGAAATTATATATTCGTTATGCGAAGTCCGTTGTTGGGAATCCTTTTATTTCAAACGGGTTATCTCCTTTTATTTTATTATTTTGGTTTTCTCTTCAAAATATATATAATTTAAATATTTTTTGTATAACTATTCCAGAAATACTTAAAATTAATCGCTCGTTTATTTAAGTTAATTAGTAAAAAAAATATAATTAATTACTATTGTTTATCTCATAAAATATTATTTAACATTAAATTAACATAGAAAATAATTAATGGATACATTAATCGCCGTATAGGAATTATTTTATACAGACTTTGATAATTTGAGTACACCTGCATGCGTCGTTTTTCTCCCATTTAATACTAATTTTCTCGGTGAATTATTAATATCGCGAAAATTACAAATAACTGTTTAAATTATATTTTATTAAATTAATTGTACAATACTTAAGGGACTCCCGTAGGTCTTTAATGGTAATTCCCTAAAAGATGATATTAACTGTTTCTAAGATAAGTAGTCGCTACTCGCAAGGAATCATGTGCTATAAAGGAATAAGATAACGATATATCGTTTCGGATACGTTTATCGTTTACATCAATATAATATACTAAAATAAATCATTTTGAAATAAATAAATAAACCGAATGCAATATTATAATGCGAGCACGCTATACAGTGTCGGAGATCATTTTAAATTGTATGTAATATAAAAGACAATTCTACATGAAATTCAATTTAAATATTCTGATATTGGCGGGAACGCATTTAAAATTTTTGGCGCCCCGGGGCAATTTTTTAATTCCACCCCTTTTATGTGACCCAAAAATCGACAATATTGAATATATGAAAAAAAAACATTTTACTTAATTATTAATCATATTTATTAAATTATATCTAAACACAAAAAACAAATTTACCGCCAACAAATTTCCACCAGGAGGGAAAATTGCCCAACCTGCCCATCCCCATAAATACGGGCCTGCATATTAGTATTATATATAAATTATATCACTTGTTTTCAATGTGACTATCGAATATTTATTAATATCAAAATTTGTAATCGTAGTTAAATAATTTATTGATGAGGTAACGAAAATAATTATAAACTAACAAGAATAAAAATTAAAAAATAACGAGTTATTCTTATAAATAAATAGAATAAATTTAAATTTTTTATTTTTATTTTTAATGAATTTTGTATATATGCAATGGCAGTTAACTATAGTAGTTTAAACAATTCGCAATTCTGTGTGAAGATAAAAGGCGGACTAAAGTCATAAAAAAATAAAATTTTAAAAATTAATAATTTTAAATCACGTTACATAATATTATATGTTGTATATCTCCTAATAAATCTACTAGTATGTATCTATAATTAAATAATATTAGTAAGCAAATATATATTAAAAATTTAAAAATTATGTTTTAAAATATCACGATCAAAAAAAAAAAATAAATAAATGTACCTTATTAAAAAAAATAAAAGGGGAGGAACTTTTTTTTTTTTTGAAAAGTACCTATAAATAAGTGTAAAATATTATTTCAGATGGTAGCCGCCACTGTTTGTACGAATAGAATAAACTCGTAAACTAAAATGAATTATTATAGTCTGTAGTTATAATATAATATATATATATATATATATATATATATACTAGAAAAGTTAGAACACCGTGTTTTAAAAGGCGGGGAATTAATGAATAGTTTCGTTGCAAACATATAATGTAGTTGTTTTATTTGTTTTCTTTTGTTCCGTTGTTTTTTTATTTTTAGTCGTTAAACATTATTAGATAGTTAAAAAATAATAATAATGATAAAAAGGGACAGCCTATCTTATCAGTTTTGCATACCAAATTAAGTATAATATATGACTTTTACATTACAATACGTTCTTGGTGAATAAATCCGAAAAGATCAAGTTTAATTCCGTGTAGTTTCATGAATTACGCTATTACGAGACGGCACCATTTTTTTCTTCGTTTTACGTCGGTATTTGAAGTGATAATAAAAAAAAAGCAGTCATGGATAAATTAAGTCGTATCGAAAAATTGCATGAATTGAGATTGTGTTATAAACATTTAGATAGGGCTATTAGTATAGGGGAAAAAACGTTATTTAAATTTGTATTATTTTTACTATATATTTCACATCTATGCGCGTTAATAAATGTTAATATTACAAAAGTACCAAAACGATTAATTTCAAAAGAAACCCCCCCCCCATTTAATATACGAGTATTGTACTACGTCTTTTAAATTAAAAATTACCGTAATAATCGTTATTATAATGGAGTCAAATGTTTTCTTTCTACAACAAATATCTCCAACGTTTTCATTAAATATACAATTCAATAATAAGACAGTTCGAAATGATACATTACACGTATTTAGTTTTTATTAAATTCGTTTTAATTAAATACAAATACACAATAGTTTTTTAAAATAATCATCTATAACTTGTTTTTTTTTATGTAGGTATTACTTTGATATTTGTATAATATACGTCATTTCTATTAAATACGTGATACGTAGAATATATTGTGTGTGTATACTGTATATATACACATATGTAGCAAATTATAATTGACATTATACACGGCTACGTTTTGAATAATAGAACGGTAAAAATCAGATTTATTGAAAGGGACCTGAATAGGCAATATATATTTATAAAATTTAAGAAAAATACTTACAATTCAAAAACATTTAAATATATATCTAAAAAGTCATTAAAAAAATGGTCTTGTTTCGGTATGATTTTTTATGGTTTTATAATCACGATATTTATAAAAATAAAAATTTCGAATCTTATCCGCAGTAAGATATCCAATTATTTACAATATATATATATAGAGGAGAATTTCTTCTGAAAATGTAGTGTTCTTATTATTTTTTTTTTCGAATAACACTACTGAATAGTGTTAAATAAATAAACGAAAAACTGAAAAAAAATCGAATATTTACGAAAGGAATGATTTAAAATGCATTCACGTTTGATAAAATTTTAAAACGCTACGACACGGATAAAATTCTCCTATTTATATACGTGAAAATTTAAAAATTCATTCGAGTAACCTATTGTTGATCGTGCAATGAGTTTTACGCATCCTCTTAAGAGAAAACAAAACTAAAGTTTATAAATTTCACGAATGAAAAGTCACCTGTAGTTTCGGTTTCGGGTATCCTGCGTACAACGCTATAAACGCAATAATTTGTCAATATCCTGATCGCTTTCCATACGTAGAAAAAGAAATTGAATAAGCCAAAATTACTTGTGAATTACTTGGATAAAGATTTTAGAGTTTTGTTTTTATTATAAATTTGAAAGCAATGATAAATCATTGCATTCGATAAAACGATTCTGAGTGAAGCTTCGGTGTAATACACTTTGTCTATTTTTTGTACAAAATTAAATTCATATATGTCTGACGTTATGTCCAAATTTCAAGTTAAAAACTCAGAATTAACTGTTTTATGAATAAAAACGGCAAAATCTAAAAATAACTATAAATAGCCTAAAATTTAATGGAACTTTTCGAAAAATTTTTTGGAGTTGTACAGTACAAAGATACAATGTTGTTGAAAATTTCAAGAAAATAGAATGATTATTTTCGAAATTATAGCGAAAAACTATACGTGATATTGACGGAATCCCATTTTTGCGGTTTTTCGTAATTTGTTGGATAATTCATCGCGTCGCGTTAAAAGATCTATTGAGATAATCGAAAAATGATCACTCTAAAGTACCAACTAGATGCGAATTGCTGCCGGAAACAAACAGCGACCGAAGAGATCGGAGCACTCCTTCTGGTCGGAAATCTGTACACAGGATAGAAAAAAAAAATAAACATCATTTTAAAACCACTAGATCCCTATCGCTCCGCTCAGAATCGAAAAATTTCCTAACACACGTCGCGCGTATAATAATAATAATAATAATAATAATAATAATAATAATAATAATAATAATAATAATAATAATAATAATAATAATAATAATACCTTCTGTACAAAAAAAAATAATAATATTAATAATAAATAAATAAATAAGTATTGTAGTAAGTATTATTTTCGCCCAATATTACGAATATATATTTTATTACGACGTCACACATCTGTTGCCTGTTATTCGTCGTCGTCCCCGTTTCTGCACCGCTTAACTGATACGCAATGCCCCGAAACTTATTGGTTTTCGTAATATTCGAAACTTGTTCTGGGAAGGGGATAGAGACAGTTTGGGCGAGAAAAGATAAAGACTCTCTTACGTGTGTATGCAGTGTGCGCTCCGGGCTAGAAATGTTGCGGCGGCGTACGGGGTGGATTGTGTTTGGAAGGTATGAAGTGTCGGCGCATAATATCGAAAGGCACTTCACCCTGCAGCAGACTCACTACCAACCCTCGCTGTATACATAAAGTGTACGTACATTAGTTATTGTTAGGGTAAAGAAGTTATAAGAGGTGAAAATCGGACAAATACGCGAACGAAAAATCGAAAAAACGTATCGAAATCCATTTAAATATGCGTAAAAAAAATGTGTATTTAAGTAATATTCTTTATATATATATATATATATAAAAAATTTTTATTCGTATTCAATCATAATCTGCTTGAATACTTCGATTTCGGTGTTAGTTAATCGCAATACGAATATATTTTTAGATTCTGAGTGGATCCAGGGATCTAGTGGTTTTACAATGATGTTTATTTATTTATTTTTCTATCCTGGGTGCAGACATTCGACCAGAAGGAGTGCTCAGATTTCTTCAGTCACAGTTCGTTTCCGGCTGCAATTCGCCATCTATACGTAGTTGGTACTTTAGAGAGATCATTTTTCGATTTTCTCAATAGTGTTTTAACGCGACGTGATAAACAACCGAAAAATAACGAAAAACCGCTAAAAAATGGGATTTCGTCAATATCACGTACATAGCTTTTTCGCTATAATTTCGAAAATAATCATTCTATTGTCATGAAATTTTCAACAAAATTGTATCTTTGTGCTGTACAACTTCAAAAAGATTTTCAAAAAGTATCATTCAATTTTAGGCTATTTATAGGTAGCGATTTTGATTTTGAGGTTTTCATTCATAAAACAATTAATTTTGAGTTTTTGACTTGAAATTCGGACATAATGTCAGACATAAATTACTTTAATTTTGTACAAAAAATAGACAAAGTGTATTGCACCGAAGCTCCACTCAGAATCGTTTTATCGAATGCCATGATTTATCATTGCTTTTAAATTTATAATAAAACAAAACTCTAAAATTCTTATCCAAGTAATTCACTTAAGCGATATCCACAGTACTCCGCGGCTCGCTACCTTTTGTTTTTAATCATTGTATTAATTTTTTAGATGTTATTGGCGCGCATTTATAAAACGTTTTATCATTTCTCCCTCTCCCCTTGCTACGGCTCTGACCGTCTTATCTCTGCACAAAGTACACGCTGCGAATAATTTTTTTTTATTAATGTGTAAACGTCTATTACGGCGGTGTGAAGGTAAATCTCGAGAAACGGGACGAAAATGTGTAAGCTGTTGTCATGACAACTAATAATATTATTTATTAATATTAATAATATTAATTAATTTACACGCAATATTAATAATATATTTCTTTTTCTTCTTCTTCTTTTGGCTTGATCTACTCTACAATAATTTTTGCCGCCTTAACAACCTCACGCCACTTCTCCCTATCATGAATTATATTTCTCCAATCATTCACTCCTATCCTTTTTAAATCTTCCCCTATCACGTCCATCCACCTTTTCCTTGAGCGTACACTTGGTCTTTTCCCTGTCGGTTTCCAGGACGTAACTATTTTGAATATATTATCATAATTTCTACGCATAATGTGCCTAAACCACTGGATTCTTTGACCTCCTATGTAGTGTTTAATTGGAGTCATTTCCGTTTCTTCTATCAGTTCTTTGTTAAATTTTCTCCTCCACATACCAGTACTTGTGTCTGAATTGGGACCGCATATCATCCGCCATATCTTGTTTTCATAAGTGGTGGTAAGTTTTCGTTCTATTACTCCCGTAGTCGTCCATGCTTCGCATCCATATGTTAGTGTAGCTCTCACAATCACCGTGTAAAGTCTGATTTTCGTTTTCTTTGACAATATTTTTGATTTGAAAAATTTTGATATTGCCCTCTCGGCTTTTATTATCCTCACTCCAATCTCTTATGACCAGTCAATTTTCGTATTTAGACACACACCAAGGTATTGGAACTCATTAACCTTTTCTGATATATCCTGTCATCAGGGTATAAATTGCGTGTGACGTGTAAGCTGTTGTCATGACAACTAATAATAATGTTTATCATCGAAATTACATTGAATAACGATACACAAATCCCAATCACAATCCGTTCCATTTTTACCGCTCACGCGACGTTTACACATCAATGTCTCGAGCACTAGCAGACTCGTTTTTTTTTCATAACAGTTACTAAAAGAAATATTGTAGTCGGCGCACTGTGCTCTGTACGTTTTACTCGACGCGCGCAAAACGCTTCTAAAATGTGTGTATGGATTTCATCGTGGAGTACCTAGCGAGTCACTTTGCCGCCCGGGACGCGCGCGTTTACGTATTCGGTTCCCGTGCACCGGGCGCGCGCGGTTAGGTAAAACGTCCCGAGGCGCCGCGCACATACGCGTAGTACGCGGCGCGAGTGTGGTTCTCACACGCATACGCCGCGTTTGCTTTACGCACGCAACGGTTCGCGTACAACGGTTCGTCAATGACGTTATACGCGGTTCCGCGACCGTGTAACCGCACGCGCGCCGCTCCGCTGTTGGCAACGAACCTCCGGTTAATTGGAGGAACGCCGGCGCGCGCGTATCGACGGTGCCGCAGGATACACACGGGACGGGAACGGAAAGGGACTGCGGGGCACTGGAAGTTTTCGGTCGTTTTGATGAATCGAATTTCGCACTATTATCGGTCGATTCGAAAGCGAACGAACATCCGCCGCGTTGCAAGCTTTTTTTTGTTTTATTTCATTCGACGCGGGAAATTATTGTATTAATAATGAATCTCGTTGTCCTTACGGCGCATTAATACACGCGGATATGTTAGAATTTTCTCAAAAAAAAAAAAATTAAAAAAATTTAAATCCTATTTGTATAATTGCACGCGAACGTTGGAGGAAACAAAAAAAAAATTAATAAATAAATTCTCTATTCATCGATGTAACAACGATGATAATTATTATTATTAGTATTATTATTATTATTATTATTATTATTATTATTATTATTATTATTATTATTATTATTATTATTATTATTATTATTATTATTATTATTATTATTATTATTATTATTATTATTATTATTATTATTATTATTATAATTGTATATTATTGTTTTATTTAATACCTAGCTAGTAAAATATAAAATCCGTGCCATTGTTTACACAGGAAACGTCTTAAATCATGTTACCATGTTAATTATGATAACATTATCCTGTCAGAAAATGTAAAAAATAAATGATTATTCGATATCTTATCAATTAAATCTAGTTTTTAGTAATTATACCTATTAAAAGAATAAGGTGAATAATTTTTTTTTTTTATACATAAGTATATTATTATTAATATACTATATCGTTTTTGATTATTAATAATTAGTTATTTTTATAAATGTTAGATCAGTGGTTCCCAACCTCTTCTATTCTACGCACCCTTTGTAGATTTTTAAAAATCTCGCCCCCACCCCTCCTATAAGCTGAAAAAATCGATCACCTTTTTTGTGTATTTTACAAATAAACTATACAAAATTCGGAATGACTACATTTTATTTCGATGATAATAATTATAAAATATAAATAATAGTAAATAATAAAATGGAACAATCAACAAAATATTATAGTAATAAATTAGTATAAAATATTACATATTAAATCTAACAGTTAGATGAACATATTATTGTTCAACATATTATTGATTGAATCACTAATTCTCTTTTTTTCAGTAACAAAATAATTATTTATTATTAGATTATTGTTATTTAAAAATATTATATAAATAAAATTAATTTATTGTTTTTATTATCATTATATACAATAAAAATAATGTTTGACATGCCTATAATTTTTCTTTAATACTATATTTTATTTATTTATTTATTATAATTTATAATATATAATCAATGTACAGTAACAGAACACGTTCAAATAGTATCTAGTTAATAAAATAAATAATTATTTAATTTTTGTGCTTATTACAAAAATTAAAATTTTCAATTTGTATAAAATATATTAAATATTATATCAAAACAATAAATAATTCAACATTTTTATTTATTGATATTATACATGCAAATAAATTTGAATTACAATTAATAAATCATTTTATATTTTCGTGTGAATTACATTAGATTCCGGCGAAAATTTCATACGTATATTATTTGTGAAATGATGATACTATTTAAGACATTTATAATTTTAGTTTCTATATATATATATATATATATATATATATATATATATATATATATACACACATATATTTATAAAATATTTAAATTACATATTGTGGATCTTATTTAAGAATTCATAATGAATTACAAAAATAATATCGAGTATCTAAACAGACTTTTCATACAAAATGGTATGTTTACTTATTTATTTTTTTGTACAATACATACTTGTTCAAGAGGGAGTAATATTAAAATTATTATTTAATGAATAATAGGAATGTGTATTTCAATATTAAAAAAAAAATGGTTTAAAATTATTATTTAATTGAAAAAAATCATTTTTAACTTAACGTCAAAAGCACTACGTTTCATCAAAGGCAATATTCTAATTACACATTTTTTTTATGATTCTGAAAAAAATTAATCATTTAGTTTTAAAAGCCGGTTAAACTTTTGTCAATTAAAAAAAAAAAGTTTTTTTTAAATAATAATAAAAATTTCCTATTATTTACCATTCTGGTGTAAAACAATTCAACTAATGTGCATGATTCATAATAGTTTTTAATCGATTTATAATTCAATAGAGTTTTTCGCCTATTTAATCAAAAAAAAAAAATTAATTTAATAATCGATATTTATATTGACCGTCTAATTTTTTGTACTGCCAGATATATGATTACGTTTAATTTTATTATCATGCTCATGTTGTGTTTATATTAATTTGAAGAATTAGAACTAGAACACAAAAATATTAAATTAAATTAAATAATGTAAAAAATATTGAAAGTGACTTTTTATAAATATTATGATAATGTGGATGCAAAAAAAAAGGTAAAACTAATAAATTATGAAAAGATAAAAATCATAGATTTTGACGAATAAGAAATAGAATATTTCATTAGTAAAACATGAATAAAACGTAGAATAAAAAATAAATCGTGTATTTATAATTTTCTTTTGGAAATTGTATTTTCACAGAAGAAAATTTCTAATAATATCAAGTCGTTATCGGTTTAAAAATCTTAATTTGATTTTAATAACAAAAAAATAAAATAAATAATGATTGTATGTAGAAAAGTAAACGTCTTTCATTTTTAGTTAAAAACATTGTTGGAGTGATTTCGGAATACAATCATTATACGGGGTATTTATAAGTGTTATACTAATTAAATTTTATTACTAGCAGTTAATTGAAGTCGATTAGTATAACTCGTATGTGTGGTTTTTTTCAGAACTTATAATATTTAAAAATGATCTCTGTCAGTCTACACTAGTACCGAAAACACTAGTCGTCCTTTTCAATTTAACGTATTTCATGTTCGGATTATTTTGTTCGTCTTGTTAAATTCAGTGATAAAGTTTAATAAGAGAGGAATTAGTTTAAAATATCCAAGGGTTAAACAAAAATAATAATATTTTTTTCACATCTAATTAGAATTTTTTTTATTTAAACAAGTACCTGTATGGTATGTCCTATAATTTATTAAGGTACATATTTAACGTAATATTATAATTTCATATACTGCACCTACTTGTAAAAAAAAAAAAAATTATATTGAAGTCCGCGCTGGCAGTTCGATTTCCCGTCTTCTATGAACACATAAACCAAATCTGAAACGATACCAAAAAAACGACAAAATTTCTGATCTACATAATTTATGCAAAGTATAAAAAATAATTTATAAATACATTGTTATATCATACGGTTTTTTCTTTGTTTTACAATTTTTACCCAAGAAAAGATGTGTGAATTTCAATAAGTAACATTTATTCTAACCTTACAATATGCTCAATTTATGTCGACTGAATATTGAAATCTCGTATTAAAAATAATAATATTAATATTAAAAATATCATTGAGTGGATATATGATATATGCCATTTGTTTTATGGTTATAATATATATATTAATTATATATATAATTTATATTAATATAAAAAAATCATTAAATGAAAACTAACTTGTAAATATACATCTTGTTATTATAATTTTTTAAATCTTACAAAAAATACTTTGGTCTCACACTCTCAATAGAATATACGGTTGGGGTTTGTTATTTTATAAAAAAAAAATACGTAATTTGAAAAAAAATGATGAACAATTTTATGATATTTATTATTATTATTATTATTATTTATTATATTAATAAATAAGATTATTAAGATTATAAGACTCATGATTATTAAGATTAAAATAAAACAATAATTTTTTTTTGTGTTTTCTGCTATATTTCTAGAAGTTTTGTTAGTTTTTGGAATTGATACGGTTCTATTTATTCGTTTGTCTATTTTGTATTCGTTTTCCTATTAAGTTTTAAAATATTCGCTAACAAATAATACAGAGCTATTTTCAAGTTAAATTATCAGGCAGTTAATTTATAATTTATTTTAGAATGAATACTTTAAATAAAAATAAGAAGACTATCAAATGATTGTATATTTTTAATGTAAACAATATGTGATTTATTTCGTTTATTATGAATTACGAATTAATAAAACATACATTTTAGTTGCCAAAATAAAATTTTTTTTTTCTTGTTTTACAACATTTTATTGCACGTTCTAGTGAAAATTTTATGATATTTCTAAGCGTATTGAAGCATACATTTTTTGAATTTTTTATGCAATAATTTTCGAGTCTTTCTCATAAGACAGACAAATTCTCAGGATAAAGCTTATATAAAAAAAGAAAATTTAAATTAAAAAAATTATGTCAAAATAAATATATATTAACATTTTTGCCGTTAAGTCAATTAATTTTGTTTCGAGAAAATCGTATCGTATTTCATTGTTACGAATTTCCATTTTCTTGTTATACACCGACTTCGCATATTGTCGTACAATTAAAACGATACGTTTGGTATACATCTTTTTCTTTTTCTATGTCACATATCACAAAAATTTCATAAAAACTTTTTTAGAAAACATTTATCAAATAATATGTAACGTAATATTATGTTATTATTTTTAGTATGATTTTTTTTTTTTTTGTATGGTACAAAAATAACGTCTAACGTGTTGTAACCTGTATTTAAATGATAAGATACAGTAGTATATGGAATTCAAAAATGTTATTTTTAACCATAATAATAAAATAATCGATACGGGAAAATTAAAAATGTATACAGAATTTCCTGGAACTCGTAAATTATTAATTTTTTAATTTATTCAAAATCAATTAAAGGTAAATATCAAGAAGAAAGAAAATATACAAAAGTGAATATTAATGCGAGAAATTAGTAATGTTCTTTATTAATCCGTGAAATATCTATCTCTTGGAAATGAATTCGTGAAAGGAATCACAGCCTAAAAAAAAAAATGTTTATTTAATTGTAAACGGGTCGTTAATTAATGTCAGTGCCTCTGTAGATTTACTGGAAAAAGTTCTTTTTAATACCGTAATCCATTCTGTCCATTTATAATTTGATTTCGCTATATTTATGTTTTATTTGTAGTTACCGATGAGTCAATCTTATACTTATATTTAGTTTGTTAGGAAGATTGATTGTTATTATTATTATTAATAATTATTGTACTATATAAAAATAGAAACAATATTTACATTCGATCATTTTAGATTCATATTATTTGATACGTAATATTAAATAGTAGTTTTAAGTCATTAAGAGCGTCGGCGACGGCAATTTTTTCGGGAATAAAACACAAGAAATTTCATCACAGATCACACTTAATCAAAGAAAAAAAAAACATTTTTTTTCTTTTTGAAAAATTCTCTTGTTATATACAATTGTCAGATTCCGATCGTTTCCGTTTTCTTTTGAAAGAAGAAGACATTTTATAAATTTTATTGGGTTGCGATTTTCGAAATTGTTTTTCTTTCGTATAAGCAAAATAAAATTATTAAAATCTGGTAACTACGTCTGGGATGTATGATATTTCATGCTGCGAGTAAAATTTTTGTATTAAATACGGCTCCGACTGTCTACATGTAATGCCGTAATAAATTATAATTACAAAATGATTACCAATTATTTTTTACTATAAAAAAAAATGTCTTGTATCTTATATCATTAGTTTAATATTTTATTAAATCTTTTGTAAGAATAATAATACATGGTTACGATAACAAATTTAATTAAATGAAAATTACATTTAAAAATATATATTATTAAAAAAAACCACTTTAGACTATAATTTTATATTTTCTATATAGACAAAATATTTTTAAAAAATAACCTGTTTTATTTAATTGAAAACCCGTCTAAACGTAAACAACATTTGAATGGATTATTTTTTATGTCAAAACACCAATAATTTACATGTCACTTTGATAGGAGTATAATAAAATTTAATTTTTAAACGTTAAATATGTATTTTATGTACGCGAGTATTCATAAACAAAATATAAATCCAACATATTGGCTTTTTGTATAGAAACAGTTAAACAATCCGCTATTTCACTCCTCCTTAATTAATTTTGCATTATGATTTTACAGTCATAAAATTGGGTTACTTTGCGATTCGTAGTATCGGATAATACGAAAATTTAATTTGAAAATTACAATTTTTACAATTCGTATAAATTTTGTCTTACAAAATGCATTCGAGAATATAAAATATATCGGTATTTTATTCTTATACTAAAAATAAATGAATAATTCAAGTAAAAGTGGCATATACAATTTTGTGCACAATTAACGTTTCACACAAATAATTTGTTGTACCTATGTAAGATAAAATATATCACCGTTTCTTGCATATTATATGGTATATATTATTTTTGTACAAAGTATTTCACGCATTTCAATAAAATTACTTACTTGAATTAAATAAAAAAACGCATCGTTAATGATATTGAGAATTAAATTTTAAAAAATAATTTACGTTTATAGATGACCATGACCAAGTCAACTGAAATATTATTTGATATCGAAACGTAACACGTACTCCGTCATAAAACAATTGGAATTACTTTGTAATTAATTTTTGATTATATGAAAAATCAAATTTTACAATTAATAATTCTGAAAAGAAATTTCAATTAAAATTTTTATTATTCCTTCGTGTAATCTGAAATAAAATGGATTAATAAATAGTCCATTGTCCAATCGAAACTTCAACAAAGTGAAGTAAAACCACGGAATCGCATTTATTGCACTATATAAGCGTATAAAGGGTTACAAAACGAGTTACCTAACCAAACGCTTTCCTTGCTTTCTACGGACTGCAAAAGAAAAATCGTATTTTGTTTTGTTTCAAAACTAATAACCAAAGTTTTTAGTTTTTAAGTGTTATAATTGAATATAATTTTTGCTTTATTATGCACGATGTAAATAGAAATATTTTACAGGACAAGTGAAAAAACTTTTCGGTATAAATTTATTTTGAAAAAAAAAAATCTCATAAATCAATTATAAACTTATTCAATACATAATGTAAGAAAAATATTCATAACAAAATTCTTTTACAAAATTTTCTATACACTGTAGTGTATTTTTAAGACGTATTTATAAAGTATTATCTAAATTTTAAATACGATAAAAATACGAGAATGTTTTATGATAAATTCTTTTAAAAGTCCGAGAAACACAAAAAAAAAACGCTTGCTTGTATTAGTTTCAGAATTGTTTTGTTTATTTTTTTGTTTTCCTTTGCAATACAGATAGCACAAATATTTAGACAATTTTAGTTTTCTTAACAGCTTACAAAATCATCCTAAATCTAACGTAATTTACGATGTACAAACACAATTTAACAATATGTTATAAAGTTCAAAAAATGTTGCTCCCAAACTAATTAAAAATTTAAGTTAAACATGCGAGATTATAAATCACAATTGGTCATTTTTTTAAAAAAAAAAAAGGATATTTGTTAAATGATAAACTGTCAATAAGGTTGTGACTTACGATTCCTGTAACGTTGTGTCACACATAATATCAAAATACAAATTACAGTAATTTAGAATTTTTATATTAATAATCTTTTTAACAATTTTAGTACAATAACACGGACGGAGACGACGATTTTAAAACAATTTTAATTTTGACCACGTTACTATTAAACACAACTCGCGCCGAATTATAATGACCACGTAGTCAAATCATTTTTCTCGTTTAATATCATTATTAAAACCAAAAACGTTATGTCCTACGGATCTCAACGCGTTATTGAAAATTGTAAAAATGTAATTTATAAAATATAAATCTATGAAATATGAAATAATATGAAAGGACATTTTAAAAGCTTACGCTAACGCTTCTGTGTATATATATATATATATATATATATATATATATATATATATATATATAAGCTTCGATCATTATTCACCTGTCTACTCAATACGCCGTACTTACGTCTCTCATGACAATTTTCTGATACGATTTTTTTACGCCTTGGGTACTACTTTTATTTACTCTATTTTTGATCAACGTAAACTTTAGGTTTCGAACAAGTCGTACAATCAATATTGTCTCATTGCAATTTTAGTAAAAGCTTTTCAGTTCAATATAATATTTTATATATTATACAATCGTGTTTTATTTTTACTTTTTTTTATCCGCTACAGAATAACCGTCGGTAACGTAATTTTTAAATATTTTTCTTCTCCTTTTCTTCTAGTTTGATATCAATGCCAAACACCAATAACCTCTCGTTTAGTGTGTACATTGAATTTGAGAATACACACATGCACAACACATATGTTTTTATGATTTGTAAACTATACAAAACAAATATTCTATATAGTGTATATTTGTGTACTGATTGCGTAATCGTCAAAAATGTTTATTATTCAACAATTTCAGTATAATAATAATAATAATAATTGCCGTTTACTTTAGAACAGTTGCGTTATTTGATTTCGCTGCCGAACAAAGTCATTGATAATAATAATAAAAAAAAAAAATTCCTTCTCTCTTAACATGTATTATATTTGTGTAAATATTTTCATTCAATAATTTTATCCAAAAAGAAAAAAAAACACCATAAAATACCGAATATCGAGAAAATTTTAAATTGCCTTTTACAACACTGAATAGTAAAATAACTATCAGTACGTTAATTACAAGACAAAACGGGTTTTCATTTTACTACTCTATAATAACGTTCACTAATGAATTTTCCTACACCTATTCATCATTCACATGCCGCGTATTTTTCGAACTTTTACGAACTCATATAAATGACGTCATTTTCACTCACCACACACGTGTGCGTGCAACAAAGTTTCTACAATAATTATTAATTTTGGTCTACTTCAACGGACGTAAAGTAATTCTTCGTGAATTCTGTAATGTACATTTGCTTATCGTTTTATTCTTTTTTTTAAATTACAACTTCAATTAAATAGTCTTAACGACTGTTATTATACCAATTTCGTCGATCTTGTTGATTTTCGGTAATAATAAATTTCCAATTCAAAAAATGACTAATTATAATGTTATCGTTAACAAATTCGCTCTGTCCTCAGTTCAAAAATATACAACGAAAAATGCATCTTGATAAGTAATAATATTTTTCGTTGCGCAATAATTAGTGAGTATGAGGTTTTATTTTTTTTTTTATTCCGATAAGCATATTTTGTAAAATTGTCCACATGAATGACGATCCGATCTCAAGTTTATTATTCTTACACGTTTAAAGGGTTCAGCTATTTATTTAACTGTTTGTGATTATGAAAGAGACGTTCAAACGAAACTGTAAATATTCGAATTCGAAGGGCGGGTCAGATATTGGATTATTTTCTTGCGTTCTTTATAGTCTTTAAGATTTCTGTCACTATACGCGTCTTGGATGGCAAATTACTTGTATAAAATTGATTTGATCCTCAAAACATTGTAAAATATTTATAAATACACTTCATTGCCTGAATTATGAATTAGAAATTACAACTAAAATAGACTTTATTTATATTACAGACATATTGTTTTGTTGTAATTAGTACCTAGTCATGAATAGCAGAAACATTTTTTTTTTCGTTTTATTCGTCTGATGACGATTAGAAAGTGGAATGATCAGTAACCTACAACATTATTAAGCAAATGTTTCCAAAGGTTTTATAAGTGCGACCCAATTTTGAACATTTTCAAATTTAGTTGGCCCTCGTTAATCTCATTTTTTTCGTATGATTTATGGATATATAAAATGCTTACAATATATATATTGATAAAAACAAAAACAATTTGTGTAGTGACAATATTGTGTAGAGTATGGAAAAAGAATTGTAAAAATATGCTTTATTATAAATAATATTATTATTAGTTGAACATAAATTATGTGCCTGTTTTCGATTATTCATGATAACTGCATCACAATGTTTACATCGATGTTGGTTAATTTAAAACGTAAGGATTTTAACAGTAAAAATTAGTTAAAAATTAAATATTTTGTTGCAACCGTGATTGAAAATCTCTAACTTCACGATTATTATATGAAGAATTGTGTAGGAATCAGCCTAAGGCGTCATTTGGAGAGAGAAGCAGAGTGTGCGGTTGCACCCTTTACTTTTTAATATAGTCTTAATTGGCCTGCTTTGCTAATGGTACTTAATGTTGAAAAAAAGAAGTTAACAATATCAACCTATAAATAATCTGTGAATGTATTTGCTTTATTTAAAAATTGCCGATATCCGCTTATTAAAAATATAATTTTTATTTAGAGCTTTATGTTTGTACACGTTTTAAATACAAAATACTTTTATATGGCCTAGTGAAATTTCAAAATAGCCAGCTTAAAATTTCGCACACCCGAAAAAAAAACTGAAATGACGTTCCTGGAAACAGCGTCTTTATGGTTTTAGCAGAAACCGTTGTTTAGTTGGTATACTGTACAGACGACTAGAACTCAATTAAATACTCGTATTTACGGTTGAAACTCATTTTTAATCAAATTATCTCCGGGTTGATCAATGAAATTAATTTTTCTTCAACTCATATTCTTCACGTGCACATTTTCAAAAACGTTCTCGACGCTCAGATGCACGGTTCGAGAATCTTCGCTGTAGATACTATGAGCATGAAACATTTTTGTGAAAATTTCATCGAAATCGAATCGGTAATTCTCCAGATATAAACTCTTTACCGGACGACAGTCAAACGGTTTTGTATATTTATTTCGGAAGATATTCACCGTCATGGATCCGTTTGAAAAAACAAACGGTCCGAGAAATAACGATGAAATTATTCGTGTGCTTCGATATTTTTGCGCGTCGCGTCTAAGTTTCTTATACATCCATATTATATAAAACCCTCGCAGGCATTATTTTTCTTGACTTTTACGAGAATTGCCAGCGGTGATTAACGATCGTGTTGCTCCGTCATCATCGACGTCGAAGTATTTTCACCGACCAAAATGAATGAATATACAAAAGCTGGTTTCTCTTACTCATTTTCTCTTAGTTTTTTTCAATCTATTGGCATTTATATATGTATACGTGTAATATATATATATAAATGTAATTTAACTTAACCTCGTATATTGTTTTCGAGACCCTTGTGTGTTTGGCCACCCTTTCAACGGTCGTGCCGCCACCGCAACCAAATATTACAACCGTATATAACAATATTCCCCTGGCTACGTAATTCAATGCATTTCGTATAAAAAACGTGCAAAAACGTATCAAAAAAAGTCTTAAAACATTTTGTCATCGATTTCGATAGGTCGCGCAGAAATCGCATAGATACGTACTTCCCTCGATAAAAAAATTTCGATACTTTCAACTCATTCTCCATTATCCTATCATTTTCACCGATACACTGTATTTACACACTGTTCTCCCCGCCAAAAGCCGGTGGTTAATTATAGGTTTTATCAACAATAAGTCACGTTGATACGCATCTATACGCATACATAATACGTTATATACGTTTGTTAGATTAAATCGGCCAAGTTTTATTGGAATAAATATGAATTATCCGCTCGTTTAGTATGACGCGAAACTGATGATTTAACACAGTACATCATCGGTAAATACTATTGGTAGGTTAATAATAATACTATCAAGAGGACGGCTTTTTTTGTCTTCATATGTCTAAAGAGAAATATTTGATACGCGAATTTTTGCATAATTTGTGATTTGTTAAAAAACAATTTTTTTTTTACATTTTTAAATACTTAACTATTTATAATACAAAAAAAAAAATTACATCGAAATACGGTCAAATAACAGCGCTAGATTATATTGTTAGCGACCGTTTATTTTGCTGTTTCGTATTTCCAATTATTTTGTAAGATAATAATGATGAGAAGTTTTTTATTGGAAATTTTTAAGTAAGGCCTACCTAAAAAAAGTGTGTGAAAAACGCACATATCAAAAATCTGTCTAACGGTATGTTAGATAATGGTGTACACTATCTATTTTTTCTTTCATCTTTCTACGATATTTTCAAAACGATAAAAATAAGAATTCCGAAAGTAATATTTTCAAAATATTAGTATAGCGTCTTATAAATGTTGTTTTTAGTGAGCGGTCTATCTCTGCTGTGTTGTTAAAAAAAATGTTACACGTTTAGATCATTATATTAGTTTATCGAGTTTATTATCAAACAATACTTATGTGATGGAAAATTAATAAATAATTATAAAAAAGACATTATGATGAGATACCACTATTCTCAGACTTATAAATATACGTGCTGCAGATTATTAAGGAAACTGGATGCGGGTATTTTTTCTATCTTGCACACACGAAACGTAGTAAATTATACTTTCTTCACTTGAATCGTACCGTTCGATAGTGGTACGATAAGAAATTTGAAAACGGATTGAAATTCGTCGAAAAGTCTACTTGAAATCGATATTTTTCATATATCTCTATAAATCCCCCTAAAATTAATTGAACAAATTTAAACTGAAAAAAAAATTGTAAGTACTCAATTTATAAAGAACCTAAGATAAAAAAAAAGAAAAAGTGGGAAAATCGATCTGTAGTCAAATTCACGATGAATTCAAATCTATCTTCAAAATCCTTATCGCATTACTAGGTCGATCTGTAATTGGAGGTAGGAAAAGTCTATTTTACTATGTTTGAACCTTTGAGGCATTCAAGGCTAAGAGCGAAAATAGTCGCTTTCAATATATAATTAATATATTGTATTACGGCAAATTCTTAGCTTGTTCTTAATAAGCCACATTACAAAGTTAAACCACACTCTAAAATCGCGAAATCATCGGTATAGACTGCACATTAATATACAGCCAAGCTAATAATAATAATAATAAGTGACTTCGAATCTATACGACACATCTGTCGAATTATGACGAAATCATTATTATACACGACCATGATGAAGGTTGGAGAAAGAATTGTTGTTATATGAAATATACGGAAAAAACCATATTACACGTAAAATGTTAAAAACACAAGCATAATGCAAATTGCAGCTTCTTCATACCAAGTGATGCGTTTAATAACTCTTTTGCACACGGATAACGATGACTGTTTTGTTCACAAAAAGAAAAAAATCGTTGTCGATAGAGTTTAGCCAATAAAATTCTCACGGAGAGCGGTGTAGATTAAAAAAAAAAATGTTTATATCGCCTGTCCGAATAAATTGCGTTTAATTTATAAAACACAAAAGGTTCAAGCTAAATATCCGATTTCTAGGGTCTTTTCAAGATTGAACTTCATCGGTCTCTCTTCTCTTCCCCTGTTATACCCTCGTGCATTCACTGTATTCGCTTCCTTCGCTGATTTTAATTCACCGATTTATTTACCGTCGAAGCTTATAGTAGTCGGTGGCAACAGCTGAGACAAGCGGTACACCTACTGTAGTAATCCTCTCCTTCCAAAAAAAAAAAAAAAAACGGTTTTTGTTATTTTACTTTTCCATTATTTTACAGAATCCCGTATACTGAATCTCCGGATTTCATCATCAGTTCACTTTATTAAATTCGTTTTAATTATTGTTACGCGTACATTATACATACTTGGCGATTATTTTATAGATGAATTTATTAATAATAATTCAATAATTATTATAACTTATTATTGATTTAATGGTTAAGATTATTTTACACTAACAAATTTAAAAAAAAAAGTTATTTTAACGACTTCTTACTGATTTATTTAACATATTTTTCAAGTCGAATTTGAATTACGAAACACAGTATATTGTTGTATCTTATTATTATTATTATTATGACTATTATTGTATAAAATATATAAAGAAAGCAGTTATTAATTACAAAATATTATCCAATTTGTTATTAAACTCGTACGTCTTTAATTTTCAAAAATCAAATACATAGTGTAGAAAGGGGCTAATCAAAAAAGTTGTTTAAAATTTAAATTTATATTCAAATTAATTGTGATAACGTATAGGTAGTTGATATAGTCATGCAAGTTTACATTAAAACACTCTTAATTTATTAAATATCGCATTTATTCTACCTAGCGACATGTTATTATTTGAATTATGCATGCGAATTCTAATGTTAGTGTATATTTTTGATTAAACTTAATGATAAAGTCACACTAAAATAGCAAAAAAAAGTCCAATATAATGTTAGAATTTTAAAGGAATTTTAAATATATATATATATATATATTTATGTCAAGTATACCCTGAAAATGCACAAGACAAAGGCTGTATTATAAGAATTCACTTAAATATAATATATATTTGATCTATAGCATACTTTTTAAACTTTAAATTATCGTTTTGAATTTTGTTAAACACATCAAATTTTATTTGAATATAATTAAATTCTGATAATCATTTAAATGTTAAAAATGAATAAATATTACTTGACTCATAAAAAGTATCATTTCTAAATTATAATATATAAATATTATATTTTTGGTAAAAAATATTAATGTTTTTTAAGAATTTTTAATGAAATATTGTTAAATGCACGAAGAATAATTATTTGAACCATTCCTTGAGCTTGGTATTTAACTTTCAAATCTATTCACCGCAGTTAATTATGAAAAAGATAAAGGCTCAAAGAGATAGAAAATACATGTATATTAAAATATTTCGGTAAAAAGTATTTCGCGTATTATAATAAACCATTATACCTATAGTTAGAATTTATTTTACATAGTTAACAATATAATATCATACAACTCACTTTACGGGAATATCAAATGCGTTTTAAAATATTTCAAGGAAATAAAATGCAAAGGAGCCAAAATTTTGAAATTGTTATGTTATTCGTTCATATACGTTCGGACAGTTAAAAATAACACACCTTATTAAGGATTATTTTATCATTTAACAATATATATATATAAAATTTTAAAATAATTTTTTATACGAATGAACTCACAAACAAATGATAAAAATTCAATCTGTACCTATTCAATATATTTGAAGGGCATGAAATATATAATAAATAAAATATAATAAACGTTCAATGATAAAGAAAAATGTTTTACACACAAATATAGGGGAATTGAGAATTCTCGAGAGGGTTACAAAAATAGTGGAGAGCAGTTTAGAACTCGGATTCATGACTCTACTGCGTATGATTCAATAATGTTTCAATGAAAATAATCAAATTTATATTGGAAATTTATTAAGATATCCGAGAAAACAATGTTTAAAATTTAGCGAGCTCGGGTGTTACAGATGTCGCTTGAGTGAATTAGTTATATAAAGATTTTAGCGTTTTGATGTAGTCATAAAATTTGAAAACTAAGATAAAATGTTGCATTCGATAAAAACGATTCTGATCGTATTGAATATTATTTGTATAATTTGACTTAATATTACATTTTCATTAATTAAAACTTCATTAAAGTAACGTACGACTGACATTTTATTCAATTTTCAGGTCTTAAATCCAAAAATTAACTCATTCATGTTTTAAATAACTCGAAGCCTATTATTACAATGAATAACACAAAATTTAAAAAAATTGGAAATTTGTTTGTAGCAGTATAGTAAAATGTTAAATATTCTTTGAAACTTTCAATACTCTATACTCTATAGGATGATTGTTTTCGGAATTACGGAGAAATATTTGAAGGAAATTGCATTTTTATTGTTTTATATAATTTTTCGATAGCTTTTGAATTTTTATTTTTGTATTTTTTTTTTGAGAAAATAAAAAAAATGATCTCATCAAAGTATAAACTAGATAAAATTTGTTACAGGAAAATGATTAAGCATACAAAGACTGGAACATTCTTTCTGGTAGAATTTATTTTACAGACATAAAAAACTAAAAAAAAAACATCATTGCATAACCAATATATTCCTAGCTGTGTTTAGAATCTAATAGGAAAATTGCGTCATTTATTAGAAAATATATACAATATATTTCGTTTAAATCATCCGTACTAAATTTTAATTAGAATCGATTTATTCCTATTTCGTACTTAATTTCTGTATTATAATTATTATTCGAACAGAATAAATCAGTAGATTTTATTAATGGTTGTTAAATAAAAATATGAATGATTATTTGTTTGTATTTTCACATTGAGTTTAATCTGAATCGAATACAAACTCTCCTAATTTAATTTATAGTCGGAGCAGTATGATAACTGTAATTAATTAATTATTATTTTATTTATTTAAGACAATTTACATAAAAATAATGCTCATATGCGTAATCTTTAAATTATTTTTTCCTTTGGAACTTACACAATATTGTAATTTTTATTATTATTATAATTTTACGACTTATAAAAATAAAATAATCACAGCTGAACACTTATATAAATATATTAGCGTTCTATTTTCTAAAATATAATTATTAGTTTTGCGTAAATTCTCATACATCAGAGTATATTATTATCATTACACAATACTGAAATTTAGTAGCTGTACGTGTAAATATTTCGTATAAAAAAAAATATGCTGGTACAGAGAAATTATAGTAATATAAAAAAACCGTTTACAAACAACACCATTTTTAACAATTGAATATTTGTAAAATAAATATAAATAAAATACGATTAATAATTTATTTTATTTCAATAGTCACGTCTATTATATTATTTATACACAACTATAGATTTATCTTGACTTATATCGTCAAGCTTTATAAACAATTTATGATATTTAACGTATGATATATATAAGTATAAAGTTTACAGTACATATGATGTATTTTAAATAAAGCCGAAGTAATATTCTTTATTTATTTAATGGAATAGGTGACGTATTTGAAATTATTTTGAAATCGGTATTTTGTTTTTACGTACCTATCACGCGTGCATTCATTCGATCCGGCGAATGTGTTACGTGCATGTATGCACAGGGAAAAAAGACACGCAAATAATAAAAATATTGCATTATTATTATTGTGTATTATAATGCAATAAATGTAATAAAAACAAACGGAAAATTTTAATAAATAAAAGAATAAAAAGGGATACAAGATATGAAATAGAAAAAAAAAATATATAAACGAAAATTTAATACTTATAGTAATAAATTTGTTTATATATATATAAATTCATTTATTGCGAAACATGTTTAAGAAAATAATCATACTGTTACTATTAATATAAATAATGACTTGGGACATTTTTAATTTTACAACAATATATTTATCTATATTGAGTTTTCTTTTTATTTTTAAACAATTTAATTTGCAATTTTGTTCATTTTTATTTTTTATATGTTCTTGTTGTATTTTCATTTTTCGCTTGTTAACTGATGATGACTTTTTACCGAAACCGGTAAAGTAAATACCAACTATACAATAATTCCTATATATAGGTAATATTATATTTCTTCATTTTTCAGAATACTCTTTGGCTAAATTTTATATTCACTGTACATTTTTCTTACATATATTTATATAAATAAATACAAATTTATCGTAACGCGTATACTTACTTACTATGTAAGTGTTTCGCTAATTCAAGGAAAATTTTCTTATTTTCTCTCAGGAAATCCTCCGCCGTTGGTGGTGTGGCTGAAAAACGGCAAAGTGGTGGACGACGATTGCGAACACAACGACTTGGACGTAATCGAAAACCGGTTACACTGGCCGTCGGTCAGCCGACAGGATCTGAATTCGGAATTCACTTGTCAGGCGGCCAACACCATGTTAATGGATCCCCGGCAAGCCTCCGTCGTTTTGGACCTCAGGCGTAAGTTATACGTTTATATACGTCTAATATTAATAATTTTTTTTTTTTAATAAATAATAAAAATTCGAATAATTCTCATTCCCTGTCGAGTTTCTTTGTTACTCGTGCGCCTTGCTTGTCTGAGCGTAATTAAAACTCGACGGATATTTATACACGCGTATATATATATATACCTATGCACACAGCCAACGGCAGCCTAAGAGTCGGCGAGGTCGTCGATCTAACGGTCTTAATTGGACGCCAGAATTAAGTAGGAGAGAAAAGAAAGTATATACGAAAAAAAATAAAAATACTAACGAACTCTTTATTACTCTTTCGTGAATCCATTATCTCTGCCTTTGTCTTCTCTTTTCCCATCACTCTCTCTCTCTCTCTCTCTCTCTCTCTCTCTCTCTGACATCTAATTTTTTTTTTTTTTACTTTAATCTCACTTTCTTTCTATATATGTATATACGCGATTTACACATTTCGCACCACCACTACGTGATATCAAACTATACGTAATCGTGTGTAAAAAGAAAAGAATTCGGTTTTTCGACGAAAAATCTAACGCGAAATGCGAAGAGAACTTAGGTAACTACGTGTATAACCGTTGCATGGGTCCGTTGTTTAGGAAAAGGATGCGCGTTATAAAGAACAATTTTTTTCACGTCCCTGCGCATTCCTGTCGCCAAAGCGTATTTAATTACTGCATTATTGCCCTGGAACGCACGTTATAGCCCGAAAAACAAAGGCTTAAGTGCGAAAAATCATCGAGTAAAAGAAATGAAAAAAATGTTACACGTTATATTTGCCATTCGCGTTTTTCGTTTCGAATCAATTCAGTGCACCTTGAGCTTCCAGGCTGAGGAGTAATTAAAAAGTGCTTATATTTTAGAATTATATATAGTATACGAGATGTGTTCAAAAATTTCTAAGACAAAAACATTTAAAAATCGAGTTACTGCAGGCTATTTGAATTGACCGCCTTCAAAGTACTGTCCTTTAATTTCAATATGGCTTTTCCAACGGACTTTCGGTTTTTGAAAACACATTTGTATTTTTTCTAGAGTTATAGCCTTGAGCTCTGTGATCTCATTAGGAATTGTCTCATTAACAGGAGTTACAGGAGTCCAACAATTTAGGCACTAATATTTCATGACACCATTTCCATACATAATTCATTCGTCAGAACCGAATGACATATACCAATTGATACTTCTTGATGCTACATCTCTCACAGTCATTCTTTAATAGTTCCTATTTTTTTATTTCTCTTTAACAATCATATTATATATATTTAACATCATATATATAATGCCACTGTAGGCATTCGAGCATTAAATATTTTTATCTATTTTATTTCTAATGATTTATTTTAGTTGTAAAATGATTTTTAGAACTAGGGCAGAGGACTTATAGCTCTAAAAAAACACTAAATATGCAAACATTTTTTCACTTAAAAATCTTATAATATACACTAAAAATATGCAAAATGAATACTTTTTTCTAAAAATATAAAAAATATTTTAATAAAATTCTTAATGAAATTTAATTTTAATTAATAACTTTTTATTGATTTAATAAGAGAGTAGACATAAATAGGTACATTATATTGATAATATCAAGTAATAGTTAATTTTTGAATTAAATTGAATTAAAATTAATCTAGTCGACGATCCTCAAGCGTTTCTAGGAAAAAACGTGCGTCCGCGAACAGTCAACAACAATATTGTATGATAAGAATTAAAAATTAATTTTAATTCATCAATTTTGTTTGTAATATTAAATGAAATAAAAACGTCGACGGAGGAAATATCGAGAAAATTATTAATTGTATTAGATATTTCTCAAAAAGTCTAAAATAGAAGAAATACGCCCTAAAACCCCCAAAAAAACTCAAAATATGCAATTTTATGCAAAAATTAGAAATCTAGCTTTGTTTTAGCAAAAATCGTTTTATTTGTTTTTTATTCTGCTATTTTTTTGATTGACCAGAACAAATACGCAAATGTTACAAGTTCTCTGCCCTGGTTATAACATTTATAGTTTATCTAGTTCATCGGTGGTATAAATTAAGTCTGGATATTTTTCGAACACATCTCGTATCCTGCCGACGAGCGTACATAATATCATAGCGTTAATCCTTTGCTTGCTTACTTGACGACTATGATTAAGGATAATATGGCGTATATTAGGTAGTCGCCGTTTGCGCCTTTACGCACCGCGCACACCGCGTAATATAACGTGACGCGGGCTTAATATTCTTTTTAATAAAAGGATATTGGACGTGACAAATTAATGAAGGACTCATCCGAGATTAGTGCGTATTGGCAGACGTGGAAAAACATACGGATAATATAATAATTAATATACGGGCAATTAGTTTTTCTATTTGTTCACCGCGTAAATTCGCACTTGCGAATAAATCTCCTGTCACGAAGCGTCGTTAATTTTAATAACGCTAAACGAACGAATGGGGAATATGTATATACAAGACTTTTCAGATGTTGATTATATAAGGCGCATGTATTATGTGTAATTATTAAATGACATTATATTATAATGACTAGGGTTAGGATTTTAATGACGTAAAATTATGCCAAAAATACCATTTAAAAAAAAAAAATTTTAAATGCGTGTATGAAATATAAGAAAAAATTCGTTTTAAATGATATTGCTATATGTTATTGTGACAATTAGCGTAGCCACTGGGACCACTGCCGAAACGATGTTATCATACGATAAGGAAAAGAATTGATGACACAGGTAAAAGTCTAAGAACCGTTTTATTTTTAAACCATTAACCAATGCAGCTGCAGGTTACCTGTATTATATGTTGTTGTATTAGTACAGAATTTTACGTTTATAATTCGATCATGGGTGAATTTTTACTTTTATTTCGTAATACGACTAAGAATAGATTGAAAAGAGCTTTCAAATAAGATTGAAATAGATTGAAAAAAATCGTCAAATACCTGTGGAAAAATATAAAACAATCGTAAAGTTCGTTGTTAGAATAAAAAAGTTTGTATTGGAAATCATCGTATTTCAGAAAAAAAACGGTGTTAATGCATCGAAATCTGAGTCTCAATAATAAATAACACGTGGTTAAATTTACTGTATCATACGTATAGTATTGTACAATCTGTATTCAATAATAGGTACACAATAGTAACGCGCAATAAGTTATAAAAACGTTTTATACCTACAATAATTTCCTAATAAATTCATTCCTTTAAATCCGTCTGTATATGACACGAATATAAAGTCATTAAATTATTAGAATCAAATAGATTGGCATTGTCGAGTATTTTTTTTTATCGTGGACAAATCATTGCAGAGGGCATTTGAATC
Source organism: Slavum lentiscoides (assembly GCA_032441835.1). NCBI lineage: Eukaryota > Metazoa > Arthropoda > Insecta > Hemiptera > Aphididae > Slavum > Slavum lentiscoides. Next base: position 33,603,118 of record CM063706.1, on the reverse strand, counting down.
TAGAAATATGCCATTTTTTTTGATTTTTCTTTTATACACAATAAATTTTTATTTACATATTTTGATGTGTAAACATCTATTACGGGTTAGTTAAATCTTGGGAAATGTGTAAGCTGTTATCATGACAACTAATATTAATATTAATAATATTAATTAATTTACACGCAATTTTAAATTGCATGTAATGTGTAAGCTGTTGTCATGACAATTAATAATAATATTTATTATCGAAATTACTTTGAATAAAGATATCAATATTCACAAATCCCAATCACAATTCCGTTCCATTTTTACCGCTCACACGACGTTTACACATCAATGTCTCGAGTACTAGCAGATTCGTTCTTTTTCAATTTTTTTTTTTTTTAATTAACCGATCTAAGTAAATTTAATTAGTGATTTTTTTTTAATTTTTACTTTTTATATGTAGTAATTTGTTTATATAACCATGTAATATTATTTCCATTATTGCACCGCGCAACAAAATAATACTTTTTTTCTTAGTTTACATGTTTACAGTAATGATATTTTGTATGTTTGCAAATCGTATTGAATTATATACCTACGTACAAGCAATGTACACAATATTTTGAAGCTATTCGAAACATTATTTTTAAGCATCGTTACAATAGTTACGAATTATTATTACTTTTCAAAATTGATTTACATAAAATCCACAATGAAACGATTGACAAGAATATTGTGTCGAATAAATGACAATATTTTATTATTATTATTTAAAAAAAGAAAATCTTTTTTTTCTACGAATGTTATATGCGCCCGAATACATTACAACTTGCTGATAATATCAATTGCCATCCATGTAAATGTAAAACAATGTGTATAAATAAAACTTTATGGAAATCGAGTTTACATATAAAACATAATATTACGAATGTAGTGTATTACTTTAATCAAAACAGATGTACACATTTCCTTGGCCATTAATTAACGAATATATTATTATATCCGTATATGGTATGCAGTTATAGTGGTTTTGTATATACGAATACCTACGTCGTATAAGTACATATTAACAAGTTAATTTTCATTAAAAGCTGTATATAAATTAGAGTATATTGTACGTATCGCGTATGATATTGTACGCGTTACATTATCTCGTATATTATATTAATAATATCGGGAGCTGACTTTACCCTATTCGAACGATTGTATTTTACCATAGTGGCGCGATGAGAAATAAAATTAAGAGAAATGTATACGCACAACATAACAATAATAATACGTACCTAATAATAATTTTATTATTTTTTAAACGTATTAAGCGGTGAAAATTTTTTCACAATGTAGCCGTCGTTGTCTTACAATATTGTACCTATAGCTGTTGTAGGCATTCGATTTTTAAATTAAATTAATTGATCGATCAAATTACAAATTTTCCGTTACATTTATGTTAAAACAAAGTTTACTGCAAAGAATTTCACACCCGAAATATGTGCGTAGTTTAAAACACCAGTAGACGAAAAAGAAAACAATTTTTCATTAACGTTTTTCCGATAACATAGAATTATTTTAATAACACTATTTAAATGTAAAGTCAATATGTTGTTGACATTCATATTCGAAATTATAAATTAGTGTTACGAGATTAACAAAAATATTTAATTTACCGACAATTAAATCTATATAATTAAATCCATTAATTTTTTTCAACGTATCCCCGAGACAAATGTTTCTCGTATACACTATTATAATAAAGCAGTGAATTTATATTTAAACTTCGAGTGTATTTTATTTGTTTCTAAATTTAACGTTGAATATTGATTACCGCTATGGGCGCTAACCACAACGTTAAACTTCACAAAGGATATTTCGTTTTATATTAATAAACAAAAAAAAAAAAACGATTACCTTATACTTTTTCGATATAAAGAATATTACAAAATGTCAAAATTCTACAGTCAACTCGTTTTTGATAAATTAATGTTTATAATTTTATCGCGTTAAAAAAAAAAAAAAAAAAAAAAAACAGAAATTCAATACCGTGTAAAATAAATTGAATACAAAACGTAAAACAAAATTTATGTTCACAGCGGTCACCGGATTTTATTCGAATCGCTAACACCAGTTGGTATATAAAAAAAAAAAAAAACATGATTTATTAAAAGAACTTAATATAATAACTGCGTAAAACGCGCGAAAAGTGCTCTTACGAAAGACGTGCACAAAACCATATTATGTATAAAAACAAAAAAGGACAGAGGGCGAGAGTGCTAAATAACTAAAATCTACTTTATCTGTTCATCGCTTGCTAGTATATTTTATAATAATATGTATCTAAATATTTATACGTAAAATGCGTTTAGTTAAAACGTAAAGCGAAAATAAATCTTATACGAGGTCCTATGCAAAATTTATTTTTTATCGCATTCGTGCATATTGAACACGTTATTATTATTATTAAAGTCATGTATTTTTAATTTTGTGAGCGAGAAACGTGTATACTTTATTTTATACGTCACGGTGTATTCGGTCTTTTTACAATATTATAGTGCACCTACATAAACATTTTTATGGTGCTAAGAGATATTTAAGGGTTTTATCTATATATTGTAAGTAGTGCACGTGCACGGAATGATTGTTGACAATTCTTTTCTCCCCCAATAACGAATTATTTGATTGTAAAGAGAAACGAACAAATAATTGCGTGAACAAAAAATAATTTAATGTCAACATTTGGATTATGTCGACATTAGCCGGATAATGTGACATTGGCCAAATGTTAACATTAGCCGCCATGCATATTGTTAAAATCTTGGATAATGTTAACATTAACCGGATAATATGACATTATCCAAGGACCATTGGCTAATGTATGAAATAACTATATGAATCAGGCACGTGCTTGAGGGGGGGGAGGTGATGGGGGCGATCGCTCCCCCCCCATGAGCTTACCGACCACTATGAGGAAAAATACTATTAAAATATACTAGTTTTTCTAACACTCATAGTACCAAAACGACATATATACACGTATTCTTTCATCTAGAAAATCGCCCCCCCCCCACATAAAACTGAACTGAAAGACGCCCCTGATATGAATATATCATTGTATCAGTCATGAGATAAAATACTTTTAATCTATTGACAATATTAAATATATTATTTTTATTATTAATATAATTATTTTAATATATGTCTTATATTGTATAGCATAGAAAAGTATAACAAATATTTCGTCCAATTAACATAAATACTTCACTTTATTATTAAAATAAGTTAATAGTTAAGATAAAATAAGTTATACTCTGACAGTCCAATCTCAACATTATGCATTATTGCCTGGCTAATGTTAACATTATCCGGACAGTGTTAATATTTTATATTTATAAACGAAGTATTACACATTAGCCAAAATGCATGGCTAATGTCGACATTATCCAAATGTTAACATTACCCATAACATATATATGTATATATATATATATATATATATATTTTTTTTTAAACATTACTTTAAAATTTACCGATTTTGGTTTAGAGAAAATAAATATTTTATATTTAAGTTGGTCACGTATATTTTATAATTCCGAAGAAAATCGTCATTATTGCCTAAGTTTGAATAAAATGTCTAATGTTTTACTGTAATAAAATTATTATTTATATTAATGTTATAGATTTAAAAGTAAATTTCACCATATTATACTTATGAAACTTTTATGATTTCGGAATACACGAAAAAAGAAAATGTGTTGGACATTGAGCACTTACAATGCAAGAATTTTGTAGTAAAAAACAAAAAATAAACTCATGATAGTTTTTCGAGTCATTGCTTTCGAAATCAGAATATTTATACAAATCTATAATACCCGTCCGATCGATTTATAAAAACCAGTAATCCACTTGAACTCACATCCACGGCTTTCCAATTATAATTTATATATTATTTTGTCTGCCAATAAGATTCATCGCATTTGACTTTTCCGGTAATGATTAGCATTTTTCAATAATAAACCGAGACGCATTCAATGGAAACCAATAAATTATTATGCTTTAGTATAATATATTCAAATGTATTTTATTATAACCTAGGTTATAATTTTCATTATAAATAATTTTTGATGTATTGTTTGAGAAAAACATTTTTACGCGTTTAACTTTGTATGTATTAATAATTTAGAAGTTTTACTCCCACGCCTTATTTTTTAAGAACTTTATAAAATTTGATTTTTAAATGACAACCATTAATTTGATCTATATTAAATATATATATATATAATAAATATAATAAATTTTATTCTTAATGAATTTAATTTTTAGGGGGGATTTACACTTGATAAACCCGATGAATGTCTCCCAAATAATGTGAGTAATAATAGTAGGTAGTTATGAAAAATATACCCTCTTGGAAACGCTTTATTCGAAATTTTTAAGTACGATAGTTTAAATAATTCCCTTCTAATCAAAGGAGTTATAATCATTGACTAATTTATCAACAAGAAATTATTAAATTTATTATTGTAATGAATATATAATTAGGCATCCAACATTTCCATGGAAGTGCACAAAAATCTACTCATATGACCAAGAATTTAATTTTAAATGAAAAAATATTTTGCATTTAGTTTTTTAGCTTCATATAATGTTGTAGACGAAAATATAGTTATTTTCATTTGAAAATAGGAAATATTTGAAAAATCGAATAATATATTCGATAATTAAATGATCGATTATTTTATAACATGAAAATCGTTTATGATAGTTACGTTAATAACAGTCACAAAATATAAATAAAATGTATTTAAATATGTTAACAATATACATTACATTGAATATTGAAACTGGGCGATGAACATTTTTTTTTTATTATTTATTCCAATGGAAATAATGAATTAATTAGTACATTATTTTTGTTAGATTTTAAAAATTATTGATAAAATAAATTTTTAAGAATTGCTACACGTGTCTTTGAATGAATGGAAATCGTTTAAAATTATTGTATTATTAATTGTTAACGGTGCGTTTGACCGACATTTCGGCTGCATTTTTCACTCTTTCTGCGTGTAGTTCAGGAATGAAGACTGTGATTACAAAGTACACAAATATCGTTTGCTAAAATCACCGCAGTTTATTTTGTTTTAACAATCATTTTAAATATTTGGAGATAATCGACAAGAACAAGTCACACGTATTGAATACAATGTTAATTGTTATTAATTGAATTTAGTTACTATTACGGCGGCATTGCTGTCTACTTTCACCAGTGGACAAAGAGTGAACCTAATTATAGTTTAGCGTTATAGATCACGCAGTCAAGTATTTCGACAACGAAACAAAAACATTTTTAATATAATTTTGTTCCAAAAGATTTAAAAATTAATTCCATTTGTTACGATTCGTTTTTTATATATCGGAATAGGAATTACTTTGAAAAAAGGAAATTGAGAAATTTTAAAGGTGTTTACTTCTTTACTGCCCGACCTACTCGTAAAAGTAGGTGACCTAAATTTGCGTACAACGCGTTAAAAAATAATTTTTAACCCCGAAACTTTATATACGTGTCATTTATGACTACTTGAAAGCTGGACAAGTATCATAAACTTATGCGGACAAGAAAAAAAAAAGGGTATAAGGAGTTGGGATATAATTTTCAAAATACTCGTAAAAATGAATAATAATAATAATAGTAATAATAATAATAATAATAATGAATTAATAAAAGCATAATATGTATTTAAAAATCTTTGCGGGTAATCGATGGCTTGTGGTATAAAAATATACACTATCTCTCTATTTACACATATGTCTGTGAATAGATAATATACGTATAGATTATATATATTGTGTATCCATGTAAAAAAGCTAAATGTAAAGTCAAATAATACCGGTAAGAATTAAACGCGTTTTAAATCAAATTTATACAGTTGATAATAAAGTGTATACTTTGAAGTTCCGCACTCGAGTTCACCCCCTGATATATCAATTTAAGTACTAACGTCGGACACGTGTTAATAAAACGACAAACGTGTGCGCGCATTATAATATTACTATGTGCGCGCTTAAATGAAAATTCCATTTTCCACGTCCATAAATTTTCGGATGGAAATTTTTAATTCCACAGTCGGTTAATATTAACGCGAACACTCGATTTTCGCATATTTTATGTTTTATGTCGTGTCGAGTAACACGATAGGTATCACGCGGGGAAAATGATTTTTTTTTTTTGTGAAAGAATTCAATACAATATTTTTCACTTAATTCCGTAACGAACAAATATCTAAACCCCAAGTGACTGTAACGCGCGTACAGAGCACATTGTTACATTACCGGCAAACACCTATAGTCATCTGACGAAGATACGGATCCTTCGGGAAAAGTTATTCCTTTTTTTATCCGACACGTATAGTCGTATTGATTTACTCGATCAGTGGTTTTGTGTCGGATTTATTTATCAACGAGAATAGGGTAATACGTATACAATAATTTCATATTCTCATCCGATCAGTAATGCAATTTACGGTGTATTATTTCGATCCGTGACAGCGCGCGCAGACATTAATTATTCATTCGATTTTCTAAAACTAAAAATGTTTAATACAGAAAAAAATTATTGGAATCACAAAAGAATATTTTATCGCGAACGCTGAGCGGATTATAATACAATTAATGTATTTTTTATCACGGGTGTTTTTTTTTTTTTGTACGAGATGTTTGAACTGTCATAACAACAGTTGTCTTTATAAAAGTATATATTATACGTCTATACCATTATACGCAGACAGATTTTCAGATAAATAATAATAATAATAATAATAATTCCTCTTACGGATATACAAAAAGAGGCAAAATCCGATATCTAACTATTCGTAGAAGCGTACTGTCAAAATACGATTTGCTCATTGAACTCGAATAAATAAACGTTATGTTATCCATTTTGAATAAATAAACCTGCTTGTGTCCGTCGTCACATTTTACGCGAATTCGGAAAGTATTCATATTTTACAATATATTAATTATAATATTATACGAATGTTGAATTCAGAGCCGGTGTTAATTTTGAACAAGAATTTCAAATATTGTTTTAATCAAGAAACTCATAAAGGTATTTATTTATTTAGCATATTTTTAGTCCTTTTGTCTACACGGCTACGCGAATAATTTCCTAATTAAATTTTTGTACATTGTGCTTACATTTCAATCTCACCGTGCAAAAAAAAAACTTTTCGTCCGGCCAGTGCGTTTAAAATAATTAATAGAATCCCTGAAATGATATTTTAAGTCATGGGTTGTTAACGAACAGGCAGTTTTAATCGGTAAAATACCATTGAGAACGTTTTACCTTTTTGGCCGAACGATTGAGAACGCTTAAAATTCACAAAGGACTCACCGCTGACTCTCAAAACCAATACGATTGAGAACGAATTTACGTGCGACGTTGCCATATCGTTTATTTTGGTATATTAAAATATACAATAAAATAAATATAAAAAATATAGTCAATAAAATGAAAATAATCTGTTTTAATGCTTGCAGTACATTTATTATTTGAACACTTCCATTTGGTCCGTGTGTCTTTGCGTTTCCGAATATAACGATATTTATTGGAATTAAATAGTATTAGACCTTCACCTCTTTCCGAAAATATTTGTTTTAATTTCATTATTTTCTATTATGCAAAAAGATCAAGAAAAATATATTATATGAACAATAGTACCTAGGTACCTATTACGAAAACGTTGACGCTTGTGTGACGATTAAATCCAATCGTTATTGTCTCTTATCTAAAATTCAAGAGTTTAGATTATATAGGTAGTGTCTAATAATATGCAACAGATTGAATTTCCTTCGTGAATCCCATATGACGGCGTACGATAAATACCATGTTCAACCGTTCGAAAACACCTTCACGCATTTCAAATGCTAGACATTTAAAATATATTTAAATAATTTTAATTTGTTAGATTTGTATTTTCTTTAACATTTAAAAAATTGCCTATACATAACCCATTAAAAATGACCGCGCTAACATCCTCTTAAATACGGCAACGTTGAAAAAAATATGATCTATCCAACGTTCTCAATCGTAATACCAAAAATACCGTTCTCAATCGTTTGATAGCCGTTTTAATACCTATATAATGTCTGGCTTATAACTGTTATATGACGTATGACATTTTTGGCCCGTATTTTTATAAAAAAAACTTAGTTGATGACAGCCCCTGATTTATGCAAGAATAATATTTTTAATACTAATATATACACTCGTATTACTGATAAACATCGGGTTTGAAACGAACATAATATGAAACAACCCGGCGCTATGGCCATGCATCTAGCATGCAATTTTGCAAGGAATTAATTAATTGTAGGCCTTCTTGGTTTGTGACACCTAATATAAAATCTAACATAACTCGTATACCTAGCAACTTGTTATATAAAATAATATTCATTTCTATGTTCAATGTTCACGTAATTTTTATTATTTCAAGTTTATTTAACAATAATAATCCGAACATAATATACCGTAAAAGTAAAATAGATAATAAAATATTATATTCATTATGGTTGATAAAAACTACCTAAACATTTGTTATGTAAAATTATCTTTACCTAAAAATATAATATTATGCCGTTTTCTATAAGCTTTTTTTTCAAATTCTGTACTGTTGTACGCAATACCATTTTACTAATTATCTGTAAAGTTTATGTGTACAGTTCTATGTCCATATATTATTAATAATTTCTGAATTATCCTCCTATTGTAAAGAATTTTTTTTTTTGAAAATTACGTTTTATATAATGTATAATATCGTTTAGTTTTCTATATTATATGATATATTTGATTAATAGTTCCAATTACGCGAGATTAGAGAAGCCTAAAATATTACCGAGATAAATAAAGGGCTGTGAACTATTGTAAAATAACTTTGCACAGATAATCTAATTTATCACAGGTAATTTAATTTGATTAATTAACTCATTTGAATAACCATTATGCAGTATCGTCAATGAGAAGATTGATATATGTGTATGTATATATACATATATATATATATATATATATATATATATATATATCATCAATATTGAGTAAAATACTGGCAAATAAATATTTAAAAACTTAAAGTAGTAGTATACAAAATATTTCTAAATTCCTTTTTTTTAGAAATTAATAATTGATATTAATAATTTAAGGAAAGAAATATTTTAATATATTGTAGTAGTACATATCACCGAATAAAATTTATGATTTACAAATAAACAATATATATTCGCTATTATAATATATAATATTTATAGTTGTGTTTCGAAATTCCTTTCGACGATCGTGCTAAATAATGCAAAAAAATATTTGCAATCGTTTCTTGTGAATGTAGATAAAATTACAGTAAAAAAACAAATGCTAAAACAAAAAATGTTAATAACTCAATATTAATTACAAAGATGTTGGTTAGAACACAATTTACATTAATACATTTTCAAACCTTTAAGGCATTCATTTTCCTCTTTTTCTTTGAATAAACAGCACCACAAACTTTAATGTCCCGTTCATCAACTGCAATGTTAGACAACGGTTTGCATTTAACTTTACGAAAATTATCCTGATTGTTGGTGTTTCATTTAAGCACTAACATAAGATTTTTGATGGAACTATTGGACAAAGATTTGAATGCTTCTAGTTCTAAACTTCTAAAGGACGAGACGATTTACGTAAATCTTTTGACCAAAAGTTATATTAAAAACGTATTTTTTTTTTTTTATATAGAAATAAATTACTTGTCAAAACAGTTCAAAATACAGTATTGAATAATTTTGAAAAACGTTTATTTCAAACGTACTCGAGTATATTATCCAACTCTGCATTATATATGCGAATTACAATATGTATATCGAATAATTAATTACCACAATGAATTAATCGATCTGTTCAATATATTGTCTATTTAATACCGATTCATTTTTATTTTTTATAAAAAAATGGTCTTGTTTTCAAATTTTAGTGTCGCCGCTAACAGTGACTTTCTCCGTTCTGGATGAGGTTTTGGTGGCTGACCGAAGATATGACGTTTTATGCCGTTCCGCTGGATCAAGACCGCCGGCGTCAATCACATGGTATAGAAACGATAAGAAGCTTCCGAAAATAAAGGTTAGTTAAATATTCGAATAGTAATTTTATCAGTTGTGAGGTATTTACAAACAATTAGTATACTTGAATTTCTCCATTATGTTTTTAGTGATTTTTAGTTCTGGAAATTATTTTAAATTAATTTGCCATTTTTTACGTAATAAAAATTTAGGTAAGTTGACATATTTTAGTATAACAACCAAATTTAGTTATTTGGTGTCCATGATATAATTAGAATGCAAACATACTTTACGTTTAACTTTAGTTCATCAAATGTTTATTTGTGATTAAACTGAATATTATATTTGAATATAATAACGCGTGATCCTAAAATATTTTGTATATTAAATGTATTCGTATGAACATATTTTATATCACGGAGTTTTTCACTGAATAAATTTAGTAATAAAAGAATTATACCAAACTGCACACAAGCATTTTAATCGTCTGAACAAATTGTTAAAATTTAACTATGTACAAAACATAAATAAAAACATAAACATTAATATTAACCGTTCGTAATTTATAAATCAGTAAAAAAAAAAAAAATTAAAAATTAAAAATAGCGAGCCACTTGTGTTATATATGTCGGCCCTAGTAAGATCTTCAGACAGAGGTATTTGATTATTATTTTGAATTTGCAATGGTTAATCGTTGTTTTATTTAAAATTCTGAGTGACAGCAGCAGTATATTGGCGAATATTGTTAATACATTATATTTGTCATAGTAGCTAGTAATATATTTTAGAAAATACGAAAAGTGTCCTCGTCTATAATTTTACTGACCATTTTTTTTTTTTTTTTGCGATTTTTGGGTCGTTTTCAATATGACTCATTGAAGTAACTACTTGAAAACTCGAAGAATAGATACGATTTTCTATTGTGCATCCGCATTCGGCACCTTCTACACGAAATAGTATTTATAGACAAAATAAACTCGAAATTGTTAAAGCGTTATAAATTCATCGCTTCAATAAGAACCGAAAATACCGTCAATAAGTATAATGGTATTCAATTTGAATATATAAACGTATATGCAGTGTTCGTGTAATTTTTATTTAATTTTTTTTTAACATACATTAAATACATCAGTAAAACTTATACTGTGGTTCTGGTAGCCGTTATTCATTTAAATTCTATCGAAAATTGAAATTCTGGTAATTATTAATGCTTTAATTTTTTCATACGGTGTTTGCTCTTATATTTATTTATTATTCGTCAACAATATAAATTTCCAAAATTTAATATTCATGCCATTAATATCATAAACATTGTCGGATTTCGTTTTTCGGAAATACGGCGTAAGAATCTCACATATTTATTCTTCAACGAGTTGTCGCGTTTATATATATATATACCAATTTCTGGTTATTACATTATTTATTTTGTTGTGAAATTAATAATTAGATTGTTTGATTCAAGTCGACGAAACTAGTCCTTTAAATATTTCAATTTTTAAATATGACATCATAAAAAAATGTAAATAAGAACAATAGTATAGAGATAATTTCACGAAAACAATGTGCGTAGAATACGTTTTATGGTTTAATTTTACTTATTATACTATATGTAAATCGTGCCTTATGGCGTTAAACTCTTCTCTGTTTGTGTCTGCGGCCTCCTATCTCTTACTTCATATTCGTTCAATCCTTTTCTCTCTTTCCAGTGTTAGTTACACTATTAATTTGAATATGGGTTCCTAACCATACTGATATCTTATAGGGCAATGAAATCGCGGGTTTTCTCGCCACTTCTTGAGCATCTTTTATTCCCTCTCCAATTAAAATTCCCTACTCCGATTTTTCACTAGCTCCTTTGCCTTTAAGGTCATGGACTCACAAATGGGTAAACTTTTCTCCTTCATTTGCTGCTTCACATCGTGGATTTGCCACTCCATCTTACCTTTTCCCTGGTTCCACAAAATCCCCATTTCTCGAGAAACCATTGTGTCCTTTTTTCATTTACGTTTTAGGCACAATCGTCTACCGGCTCATTCCTTCTATTCATCCTTAAATGATTCACCTTTTTGTATCACGCATGATGGATATTTGCAATTTCTCTCATCTCCTTTTCAACTGTCCTATCCTTTCACATAAGCGACGTATTCTTGGAAGTTTATTCGCATCCAATAAAATTACATTTACTCTTCCCTATATTTTTCAAACCACCAATGTTTTCCTTATTCATTCCGTTTCCAATTTTTTCTTTCTGAGTTTTTTATGTTATAATTTCTTTTTCTGTTTTTTGTTTTCTACTTTTTTTTTTTAAATGAATTATTTTATTTCTCGTATTTAATTGTCGAGGTAAACATTTGTTTAATTTACGTCTTTATAAAAAAAGTATATATATAAATATATTTATTATAATTACAATATTAGGAGTGTATTACATATATGCATTATTGATGTTAATAAATACATATCAATGAATTGTTTGTTACCTAGGCAAGAAGACAAGCAAGTTTAATTTTTTAATTTTGGATCGAGCCATAACACGTATTCTACGATTAGAAAATACGAAATATAATTTTTATTTTATTATTTGAATGCGAAATTTTTTTAACCGACAAAACGTATTTAAATAAATCACAGCACAAAATAATTATGTTCTTTTTTTATTTACGTATTTAACGTTCAATCGAAAATTAATCGTTTTGAATACTATAAATAACAATTTGAATAATATTATTTCAAACTCTATTATTCACAGAAGGAATATAAAATTATTTTATTATACGCTTTGTGCTTAGTGAATTCGAAATTCTCCCCCCTTTTCAAACACACACACATACACATTGTTTCATACTTCATTCTACAACTAAAACGGTTTTAAATTCTTTCTCAAAGTTAATGCTTGAATTAATATTTCCGAGTATAGAGTATAGTTGTGAATATTACAATATTGAATGTTGGCTCAGAGCGCTTTATATGTATATACAATATTTTTCTCGGGATAACGTATTAATTGAACCTCTGGTTAGAAACGATAGTTGTTTATTTATTTACGTGTTTCCCTCACCGTCGTAAATCCTTATGATAGTAGTTATAAAGAGGATCATATCTGATTTGGCCACTATCCGACGTGATTTTCTGCTAAGGATAACACAGTTTAAATTATATAATACGGTGTGCGCAATGGCTCGTGAAACGAAAACCGTTCCACGCGAAAATAATCGCTTAAATGTATTCATTTTTTTTTCGCGCGAATAGTATTGTATACTCTCGATGTTGGTCTTTCTGCAGATCAGTCGCCCTTCCTCCCGTATTTGAGAACCGAAAATATGTGAAATCGATTCCGTTATTTCGCAACGCCGTTTCCAAATTATGGAATCACCTGTGAACCGCGAATAATGAAATATCAAGACCGATTGCTCGAAAAACGACGTCACCCCGGTGCACGACAACTTGAGATTCGATTTACCGTGAGTTCAAAGGATTTGATCACAAGATTTGGAATATGGGTTACAAAATATTACAAAATAATTACCGAACGGGACGAAACGCGGCAACACCGTAGAGTAGTATTAAAGCGGATAGTCGGTATTGAAAAATCGTTAAGGGTGAGGTGGACACAGTAAAACACGTTGCCACGAGTTGATAGTAGTAGATCGGTGGACTTACACGAGAGTCTTATAGGAAAAGTCCCGGGATTCCGGCGGCGGCGGTGTCCGCGAGGGCGCGCAAAACAAACCCCGGAAGATAATTCACTCAGAATTCCGGTGGGAAACAACGAGACCCGGACGGGGTAATCGGATAAACATTAACCTAGTGAGAACGTATAGCAGGGGCACGGGGCACGAGAAGGAGGATAGAGGGTTATTGATCCCTTGGAAAATGTTGGTTTCCCGGTCGTGTCGGGATAAAGGACCGCGAAAAGGGTCGTCTCGTAACGAGCCACCTTAAAACATCAACGGAATTATTATACTTCTGAGGCTCAAGGAATTCTTTTTCTCTCTCTCTCTCTCTCTCTTTTGTTACAGATAGATTGTTTCGAGACGCTATCGCGGTAACCAATAAAATAACCGTCATCCGCGGTTTGACGAAATTTCGGACATCTGTTGGACGTTCGCATTCGTCCGCGCGTCTACGCGCAGATTATTGTCATTTCTATATTCGTTGTCTTTTTTTAAACTAATCTATATTTTCTTTTTGAAGGCACGTTACTCGAGAACGAATGCAATTATCGGTTAGAGAAGACAATCGTTCTCGTTTTATGTAAACAATACAATTATGAAATATAACAACAATTGTGTAAACCACGGCAAAGAAAGTAATATTGTTAAAACGAAATGCGCGAAATATATTCATTTCAGTCGTGTGACATTAATGTACGCGACACGTCACGACAAAATATTACGTCAGACATACGCGTATTTAAAGGAATTCGTTTTGTTTGGTTAATCGTTTTCCTCGTTTCTCGTATTGAATCGCGATCATTACACAAACACAACAAAAGCCATAGAATATAAAACTTTAAACGTAGCAGAAAACAAAAATTTTAATAACCCGAAAATATAATTTTTCAAAACTACTGAGATTTACTTCAGACATTATCTGCGATACAAATGTTCAATAAATTACATAAAATGTAATAAATAAACGTCTCGGTGCTATTCGCGGAGATTAATGAGTCATAATAGTACACAAGAAGTGTATCAAAACACGAATATTTAATAGGAATCATATTATTTTCTAATAATGGCACTGTATTAGTAAGCGACAAATTAATACATCCAAAAAGCACTTAACATTTTTATTATTTTTTTTATAACTCCAGAATCACTGGATAAAAATGATAATATTGAGAAAAAATGATGAATCATTTCAAAATCTTTATCTGTTGCTGAGAGCAAAAACCGAATAACAGTGTTACTTTCATTTTGTCCTGGACAACAATCACGGGATGAATCTATGCATATTAATACAAAACTTTATATATATATATATATACGAAATTAAAAAAATATTACGTGTACTGTTGTAGGGTATCCAAATTCATAGAGCCAACTGCCCATTTGACATTTCCTATTGCCCAATTTGGGCCCTACTACTGCTCAATACTGTCCATTAGAATAAAGAATTAATGTTTCTATAAAACTGAAAAAATGTATTCAACACAATTTATATTGAAAATATTTTTTTTTAAGATTACATTATTTCTTCTTGTAATATCACTAATAATTGCCACCGTTTTTCACTTCTGTGTCTGCCTTGCTACCTTAGAAATTCTAAAATAAAACTCACTCCAGTAATTCAACCAAAATTCAGTAATAGGTTAGAGTTGTATGAAACTTTAGAATAGCATTTAATATAACATTTTGTCATATTTTATTTTTTGTAATATAATTAAAATAATTAATATTCGAAAAGGTTCTATTCCCGCAGCGCGACATTTATAAATAACCTATTCTTTCAGAATATTCGAAAAGGCTTCTTTAGGAAAGCCAAATGGAGTTTTCTAGAATAATCGACAACAATAATAATAATACAATTATTTGCAAAATGATGACAATACGCGTGCACAAATACCAACGTCGAAAACAAAATGTATAATTCGAATTCTAAAGAATTCTTTGGTCAAACAAAAATTTAATTTTTTTTTGTTTAAACAATTCTTTCCAATGTTAAACTATATTAAATACAAACCATTTTTGGGAGCAATAATTCATTTTGGAGAGCTTAGCCACCCTAGCTCTTTCCCCAAATAGCGCTTATGACCGATATTGTTTTATCATGAACGAATATCACCCGTGTAACGGACCAACCACAAGACTAGGGTAGGCAGGTGCTGATAAGCGCCGCACTTTTCTAATATTTTTTTCGTGATAAAATGAAAAAAATAAAAAGTGACGATTGGAAATGAAAATTGTATTTCAATGATTACATTATCAACAAATAACAATACATTTTAAACAATATTAATTGAATGCACTACAATAGATACGAACTAACTATGAATTACGGGACATTTCGTTCACTAATGTGATCAAAGAACTTTTGGACAGTAAGGCTAAATAACTCCAATTTGTATGTTTAAATTATTCTATTGAACTATATGTATAAAAAATTGCTGTTTAAACGATTAAGTTTAAAATAATTGTCATAACATTTTTTTTTTTATGTTATGTTTATTATGAATTTAATAAATTATTTTATATTTGTACAACTACACACTTTAATTCCGATGGTTACTTAAACAACTTTAATCTTCTTTGTGCATGTTCAAAGCATAATATCTATATGCACTTTTAGGTACCTAATTGTGTTAGGCTTACAACATTTAAGTAAACAGATAATATAGATAAAAGTATTTGTATGACGAATCTAATATGTTTTGGATATGATTTTTATACTTAAGTATAGTTAGGACATTTTTAATTCGTATTTACTATGATGTGAGAAAAATGTTGGCTTAAAGGCTACAGTTGCAAAATGTCTAATCCGTCCCTACATTTCACAGCCATTTTAATGAATTCATGAATCGTATTTAGATTTTTTTCCTGTAAATTTGGTTATAACATGTTAAAGAAATAATATTTGTATTATTATTATTATTTTTAATTTTATTTTTTGTTAATATTATATTATACATTATTAATAATAATAGCCATAATTCTATTGAAATTATCCGTTTAATTTGTATTAAAACAACTTTATAATATTTATACACACGTAATAAATTACAGTTAAAATAATTTTAGTCTCGCTAAAACAGAACTCGACAAATAGGTACGTATAACTTTTGAGTGAGTTTTACAGTATAATCCAGAAAAGTCGATCATGTAATTAATCTCTCGCAGTACCGTGCAAAATATAAAATGTATATTCAGAAGGCTTGTCACATTTTGAAACATGTCAAAAAACAAATAATATGAAATCATTAACACCCGCTCGGATAGCGAACACAATTCGATTGGACAGGGAACTCCCGTGAGTGGTTTGAGAAGACTTCAGAAACAATTTTCAAAACAGTGGTGTATTTAAAAAGGTGAACATTTTCAACGCCCACGTTCGTTTGCACCAAACGCGAATGTAATATTAACTATCAAACGTTATTAAAAATGAAAGAATTTTATTGTTTACGACGCGTAGTCAAATATTTCAATTATTATTTTTTTCTCGCGTCGTATTTTAAGCGAGAAAAAAATTTCTCGCACAGTATACACTTCAAAATGCAATAAAAGCGGATAGTTTTTTTTTATTATTATATTAAAAACAAATGAAATAAAGTTTGTTTTTCCAGCACCTATATGTATATACATTATAAAAAAAAACGTAACGTATATATTTTAATGATAAGCGCAAACAATAAACACTTAGACATAACACTTCAATTACAAGGAAAACATTCGAAACATAAGTTGAACGTCTATCGTAAATTTAAAAAAAAAAACCCAACGTTAAAAAAACACGTGTAAAACGTTCAACATGTTGTATATATATATTGTGTACGGGATATAATATTATAAATTATGTTTCGTTGACACAATTAATTAATAAGCATAGAAAAAAATTCACGGTATAAATATGTAATACAATTGTTGGTATACACTCTATTTGCCGCGAGCTGTACGATTTTGTTTTATATTGTTTCATTTTAAAATAATGAAACCGTTTTTAAATTCGAAAACGATTCTGAGTATTAATCAGTTAATGGAAAAAATTTTAATTAAAAAATAAACGCAATAAATGTTTGTTAACTTACACAATTAAATCGGTGGTTGTTCTAAATATATATATATATATATATATAATAATAATAATAAAATAAAAAATATTAATATAATAAACTTTTATATTGCAGGATTAAAAATTAAATAAAATTATTTTCGTATTGTTTTACGAATAAACCTACAGTATGAAATATTTGAATTAATATTATTTTGAAATTGTTAGTTAATTTATTTGAAAATGAAATGTCTAAATGTTCATTAAGTAACTACATTCGTAGACGCGCCAAACATTTTAACAGTTTTAATAAGTCGTAGAAATTTCTACACACTTAATACTATTGTTATTTATGATTTACACAATATGAAATTAGAATGCAACCATAATAAAATTAATTTTCATTTCTTTTTGAGTGAAATACTCGCCTCGGAATATTTTACATAGATTAAAATTTTCCAAAGTATTTCATACATTATGTTTCCTATTTCTTCGCCTTAGCATTCAAAACAATATACAATAGGCACAGCACACATAATTTTCTGCTACATAATTTAACACGAAATATCTACCTCGGGAATAGATTTATAAACGTACGAGTACGATATACAGTATATACCGATGGTATGACGTTACGTTTTAAACGTATTTTCTCGGGAGCTTGCACCAGCTTTTCAGTAAAATTTAATAAGTGTATTTTCATTTAAAGCGTTCGCGTAATACCCATATACTTTAGCTTGCATGCAAATTGAATTTAGAAAAATATTGCCTTCACAACCGAGAACACACTTTATTCTTTTTATTTTGCAAAACGACTACACTGAACTTCGTAAGAGAAACCATTAAAATTATGTTTTCTGGCGAAAGAATTTCTAAGTACACGAAAGACAATAACGTAATAGTCTGAGGTGATCGACTTAAACGCGGTTTATTCTCGCGATTTATTCAAACAAATTTCACAGACACGCAAACTGCAGTGAACACTAACGGATGTCCTTTAAATAAACACGATAAAAAACTGTCCGGAAAATATTTATATTTATTGTTGTTCAAAACGAACGACACGTTAGGGCGTAGCAAGCGCAAAACGTCGATCACACTAGAATGAAAGGGAAAAATGAATTTTTATATTTACATTCGTAAAAATATTTCATAATTTTCAAGAACATAAGAAAATTAGTGATTTTTAAAAGTTAATATAATATATTACTGTTTCACCTAAAAATCAAATACTGCAAGTAAACATTTTAATTACTTTTTAACAATTCAAGTGTAAAAATATTTAAATATGTCCAATGCTCGAATCAGAAAACTCGAAAAAAGGCGGACTCTCGGGAAGATAACTTCCCTGAAGTTATTTTGTCCTCAATGTAACTCTAGGGGCTATGCTTTCCAAGGCTCCAAACTCCCATCGTACCTTTTTATTTTTGACATTTTAATATTTATCGAATAATAAACGACACACAATTCAACATTGGAAACGTTGTAAAAAGTCATCGTTCGGTTTGGTTCTTTCGCTCGAATACGAACGCTACAGTTATATATTTTCATTGATTTCAACTAATCAATATTTTTCAATCGGTTCAGTTTCAATAGATTATCAATGTATTATATTAATTATCAGGAAATTAAAAATATATAAAAGGTAGCGAGCCGCGGGGTCTTGTGTATGTCGCTTAAGTGAATTACTTGGAAAAAGATTTAAGAGTTTTTTTATTAATCAATATTTGAAAGCGACGATAAAACATTGCATTCTATAAAAAGGATTCTGAGCGGATCTCCGGTGTAATATTATTTATTATTAATGATATATTTTTTATAGAGTGTGTCTTATTAACGATTAACTTTACAGTTTATAATTTTAATACAATTTCTTACAATTAACCTACGTAGCACAAAATATTTAATTTCAACTGTCATTTTACACACTTTGTCGAAAAATTGGAAACGGTAAAAAATCATATATATAGATATGTACCTAGAATATTTTATGCAATAATAGGTTATTATAGTTATAATATTATATTAATTTTCTTTATTTTTACGCATATACATTTAAATTTTAAATAAATTTAGAATTACATAATTAATCATATTGATCATTAATTACATCTTTTATGAATCAAATACCAATCTTTAAATAAATTAATAGATTTTAATGAATCAATGTATTTTTTACCATTTCATTTGTTTTACTTTATTCGCGTTTTTACGTAATTTTTCGGTAGTATTTGAGTTTTTTTTTTTTAGGCGCTTTTGAGAAAATCGAAATATGACCTTTCTAAAGTACCATCTAGATCAGAGATTCCCAACCTCTTCTATTCGACGCCTCCCGCCCCCTTCTATAAATTGAAAAAATTGATCACCTTTTTTTGTACACTTAATGGATTATTAGTGTTTAGGCGTTAAATGGTCAAGTTAAACGCTCTATTATTTAATAAATACAAATTTTACTTTGTGATGACTTCTTGCGCCACCCCAGCAATGTGTTCACGCCTCCCAGGGTGGCGCACCCCTCATATTGGCGAATACTGATCTAGATGAAATTTTCTGACGGAAACGAACTATGGCTGTAAAGATCGAGGCACACATATCGGTAAAATTTTCGGGCACCGATATAAAAAAAAACACATCATTGTAAAACCAATATATTTCTTGCTCCGTTCAGAATCTAAAATAATTGTGCCTTAACATTTGACGAAATTATAAAATAAAAATATATGACGTAGTGTATAATAATATATCGAACGCCTAATACCAGTGCAGGCGTATTCTGAAATAAGTTACAGAATCAGGACGACCTATAACCCCCTGTTCCTCGGAAAAATCCTAGTAGCGCTACTGACAGGTATTATTATCATTATTATTCTCATAAAGTTATTCAGTCATCAACGCATCGCGAGTTTATTATTATTAAAAAAAAAATGTAAATTTCCGAGATTGCCACGGACAGATTCAAGCGAAATAAATCGAAACGAACATTAGCGCTGCGCCGCGCTCTACGACTTCGGAAAACGCGAAAAGTCGATTTTTCTTCCGTGTCGATTTGTCCAGCACCTATATAATATCATATTCGTTGTCGCGCGTTATTATTATTATTATTATTATTATTTTATGTAATGCGTACGTACATTAGTAAAATATTATACCGCGATTTATATAAAACCCAGAAGGAGGTTCGGTACACATTACGCCACAGCTATAAATGATTTTATAAACGCGTTCTGTGTCCACGTGAAACGCGCCTAAACACAACAGTGGTAGTTTTCTGTATAACGCAATATTATCGGATCGCGCACGAGCCCGAATCAAGACGGAAAATTACAGGTTTTCCATAGGATTATCTGTGTGGGTACGTGAAAATATTTTTTTTTATACCTACATAAGAAATACGCAATGTACGATAAGCGATGAGAGTATAATGTTGGAAAGTAAATTACGCGGAAAACAAGTCACTCTTTATTAGTAATCAATGTGGAGATAAGTTTTTTTTTTTATTTTAAATTATCGCGGCGCTTTGGTCTTTTGAGGCAACGAGGTGGGTTTGCAGTCATAGTTGCTGCGGCTAATTTTCCGACTGCCGGATTCGGACGGTTCTGGAATGGTAGCGGTGATGCAATGATTGTTTCACTTCTATAGGTTGTTATAAGCAAATCGGAATGAAGAGTTTGGTTTGTAACATAGTAACAGGGGCATTAGAGTAATAAGACAGAGAATTATTTGGTTTTAAATGCTTGAATTTTTGACAGGTTTGATTTTTTTGCAGACCTCCAAACATGTATACCATTGGCTATACATAAGATAGCCATTAAGGTTTTATGAACGAAGTTTGTATGTATTCAGAGTTTGGTGTAAATACTGAATTTTGAAGAATTGGACAATAGATTGTAAAATAAGCGTTTCCTATTGTTAAGTGATAATCTTCTGTTTTGTACATTTGAGAACTTCGCGTGAGTCTTTTGTCAAAAATTATACCGAAATATTCTGGTTTTAGAACAACGTGGAATGTGTCATTAAAAGTTATATCAGCGCAGATATCTTGTCTTTACGAGTAGGTTAAATGAACAGATTTGGTCTTATTAACTTTAAAGCGCCATTTAGAGTACCAGCCGGATAGTTCATTTATATGCACTTGTATGTTTTGGGCAGCAATAATTTTAGATCGCTGTGGGAGTCCAGTATCGACTGTATCGTCTGCACGGCCTGCGATGAGGGTGTTATTAAAAACTGGTTGATTTGTGGAATAGATGATATAAAGAAAAGGAGCCATAATTGCTCCTTGACTGACACCATCTTGGATAAGAACAATATCGGAGAGTTCAGACTATAAAAATATAACGCGATTACGACGGCCCTCTAACGTTCGGAGATCGAATCGACTCAATCCTACCGCGGACGTACCTAATCTAACTCTACCTGCGTATAATACGTATACACCAACAGGAGAAGAACGAACAAATCAAAGTAAAATTAGTGGCGGCCGGCCATTATCTTTGCGATGGCGGGGCGAAAAACGAAAAAAAACTGCCTCAAAACGCTTTGCCAGAACAGTAACTTGTATATTTAAATGTGAGGCCACTAGTAAATATATTTTCTTTTCGTTCGCTTTTTTTTTAAAGCGCGTGTCGGTAATTTGCACACGTGACGCGCGTTATAAGAACATTATACTGTACCGCAGTACGATATAATATAGTCAGAACACTTTTAACAAAAATGTATATAATACATTATAACATTTAGGAATGTTTCCAAAAGTGAGGAGGGACGAGATAGATATTTTCTAAAAAATTTTTAGGTGTTATGCACGCTCGTTTGCTCATTAAACGTATCAAGAAATTATTACTGAATAATAAACAAAAATTACTGGTGATTTAAATGAAATAACAAAAATAAAAACTAAAAATACAATTATAATTTGCACGGAAATTAACCTAAAACTATGATTAGTATTTTACAATAAAGACTATGGGATAATAATAAAAACAAATAGATGAACACGTGTATTCGTAGGCTGTATCGATGTACGAATGACTCACTCGCCTCCGTTTTAATTGCACAAATATTGCTGTGAGAGAGCTGAAGACAGATTATTTGCTGACCGAAGAGAAGAAGCAGAAGACGAAATCGAGGTGAAAGATGAAAATTGAAATTGACTGCGGATGTAAAGACACGTTGCGAATTTTATCTAATCAGACTATGTGGACAAAATACATTCTGTGAAAATTTCAAGATTTTAGGCCTCGTACAACAGTGGTATTTATCGCCGTTTCAAATTTTTAGGCATTCGTGAAATCGATATTTTTCAAAATTATTCCCAGGCAAATCTCTAAAATATAATCACGTACAAATTTCACGTTGACAATGTGCAAGGAGTGTGTAAAAATTTGATCCACTATCAATTAATATTTATTTTTGAAGAACTGACCTGAAATCGACGTGCTTCGTCTGCCGATTAACCTACTCCTCTTATTCGGAATAGAGTATAGAAACGATATGCACACATTAATATCATATTTGTTTACGTTTCTTGTTTACGTTACTCGCCGCCCACTGACCTACCAAAATATTATAAACACGCGAAATAACTTTTACCATATAGTTAAATATGTGATATGACAGAACGCAAACGATTAAAAATATAACTTGAAACAATAATAAAGGTAGCTCAAAAACAGTATTTTTAAATTTTTGTTTTTCAGTCCATGGAGGATTTAATTCTAGTCGATTCCCTTCCTCCCACCCGATAAATAAGTCCCAATATAGTAATTAAATTATTTATTATTTTTCCGTCGAAGAAAATCAGTTTCGATTGATTTTTCTATTTATATAGTTTTATTTCGTTTAGATTTTCGCAATTTATTTTTATACTCGCCCGTTAATTAAATAATATAATATATTTTCGATTTTCTTTTAATATAATTTATTATATTTCGTAATATAGGCGTACATAAAAAAAAAAAATAGTAACTCGAGATTTTTCTCGAAAAAATTAATTTTTCATTATATCTTTACACAAAACGAATTTTGAACTATTATTTTTTAGGGTTCATACAATAAATCACATTTCATCAGATAAAATATATACTATATACGTACGGGTAATACGTTATTTTATTTATTTGGATAATATAGAAGTGCAATAATGCGTGTAACATATCTATTATTATTATTATTATTATTTAAGGCCAAAGGCAATTTTATAGACATTTCTGGTTGCCTACAATACCTGTAGTAAATCATATGTTTTATTCGATATAAAATGTTTTCTTATAACGGTTGTAGTAATTTATAGAAATCGGAATATTATTGTTTGTTGTCGTGAACGATTTGTTTCCACTTTCTCGCCTTTACCTAAAAAACGAATAAATTATGTATGTGGATATAATGCCAGTACGTAGATGCAAATTTTATTGTGATTTTCAGATATTATACGCGTTGATTTTATTAAAACACCGGGAACGCAAAAGACTACAGTAAACGATGTGTTAGTTTTAATAAAACGTTGAATTTTTCCCCCAGAATATTACATGATATATTTGAAAAAATAAAAAGGAATTGGAAAAAAAAATTAAATAAAAACATTAAAAACATCTCATTATAGAGTATAGAAAATATTACTATAAAACTCTGAAACCCGCAACTCCGAAAGTTCTGAAGGTTTTTTTTTATAAGGCTTGTCATTGTGTACCAACACATTACCTAACCTAACCACTCACCAACACCTATACAACACGCTAGTGTCACGCTCAAATTATGTCAACTGACCTCATATTATACGTAATACCATGAAAAAATTATATAAATCAAATAATAATGATCGTTTAAATAATATGACTGTAAATCGATAAATAGGGCCCGGATTTAAAAGCCCTAAAAACTACCAAAAAATTCTCTAAATAATATATAAAAACGACCTATAAAATGCATTTTCACCGCAATTTTTTTTTTTTTGATATTTCATTTTGTCACGAAAAAATCAATTTACAAGATATTTTAATATTTATGGAAGTTTAATGACGATGAAATGGATTCGGTCGTGATATGAGCACGTACTGACCAAATAATTGTTATTTATTTGTGTCCAGAGACACACCGGCGAGACACCACAGCTGTCAATCGTATTGTATATACACATAGATAAAGACGTTGAGTAAATACACTTCCTTAGATGAAGAATAGTTACATAAAACTTATACGAAAACAATTCGCGAAATAATATTTTTAATTACTTACTCCACATAAAAAAAAACTCGTATTACGTATAATAAATAAATAAATGTATAAATGATACACTTAAAATTTATAAAATGATCTAAAAATTACAAAAAATTCAATATAGAAGTCTAAAAAAAAAAAAAAAAAATTACACATTGCAGAAATATCCTGGCCATATTGATAATAAATTTTCATTTTCTTTATTCCAAATAAATTTTCCTATTTAACTTACGAAAATATGATGATATTCATGTGTTAAATTAAACACATATTTTGTATACACCTATGTATAAAACAATAAACATTCTATTTCTTTTTATTTGATCACGCGCTTCCATCAATTTTTCTCGAACAATTCGAACGTTCTGTCCTTATTAATAAGTGTTTTCTAGCGTTAATGGTTTAGGTGTATCTGAGTAATTCTTTATGTAGTAATATTGACTTTATAAGTTGTAAAGCATTAAAAATTTTAGGTTTTATAAACCAAAACACTTATGACTTTAAAAATACAACACACGCTTTATTAATTCTCTATGTTTCTCTTATCCGTTAAATTATTGAATACGCATCCGTTGTTTGGAATCCTCTTCAATGCGGCCATCTATCGAAAGCCTAAACCGAATCTAAAATAAGTTTTTAAATTCGTCTGCATTCCTCTGTGGTATTAGAATTTACTTAGAGTCCTTATCGAACGAACGTCGTAACGAAATTTTTTGTATCGTAAATTTTTCATAAATAATTGCGTGGCTTAATTAATTCAAATGATCGGTTGTCCTTATTTTCTTTGGCCGCACTTTCCTCTCCTTCCTTCCTGTTACTTTCCTTCATTCAAGGCGTACTTTGGGTTTTATAATTCTAATTATGTTTACGCTACCACTGTATAAATCGGGTCACGCACAAAGCCAATACCAATTCCTAATGTCGTCATTTCTTTCCGATCCATTACATTTATATTTAGCTAAATCATCATCTTGATAATTATAAAATCTTTTTTTTTTCCACTTTTTTGCTATAGGTATATTAATTTCTGTTCTCTGTGCCGTTAGGCGTTGACATTATAAATAAAAATGGTATAGGCGTTCTATTATTTCGATCAAACAAGATTATCATCGTATGTCTCCGCCACATGCGTGAAAGAGGATAATATAAGTAGCGCTACCCCGACCGCGGACCGTGTGACCAACGCGAAAAACCGATTTTTTTTTAACGTCCATAATAAAAATGTACTTCAATAATTGTTTGAGGAACGAGAAAATATCCCTAGAAAATACCCTATGCCTCCGGGGTATAACGCGAATGTATTATGTATAAAATATATATACGAGACTACAAGACCACGGATTTTTTTTCCCAGGATTATATTATGTATATTCTTGTCTTTTTTCGGCAATCTGTTTCTCCTATATTATATCCTCGTGCGGATCCTTATTGTCAATATAATAATATTATTCCCCGTGCCTTTTTATTTCTGTTCTTTTTTTTTGCGAGGAGCATTTTTTTTTTCAGGCCTACATATGGATCGATACAATATTATTTTTTTTTTATAGTAAGTCGATTATACGTGTTTTATATAATTTACTCTCACGCGGTGTACTGCGCATTTCATATATGCAAAATTAATACGAAATATCGAGGAAAATCGCGTATAATATATTAAAATGTATTCTGAACGTTTTTTTTTTTATGATTTTATTATTGACTATTATTGTGTTTGTGTGTGTGACTAACGTTAATAATATGAAAAAAAATATGACTGTACAAAAAATAAAAAATAAAAAATACACCATTTCAATAACACCAGTTCGACCCTTTTAATTACAAAACAAAATAATCGTCGTATTATATGTTAACATGACGTTAAAAGGATATTCAATGGACTCGAATACTCGGCATGTGTACTGCATCCGAGTACGTGGAAAGATATTTCGCTATTAGCGCTCGTATTTGTTTTTATAATAAAAATCATTTGTCATTCCGTATAAATATTCTCGTTTGCACTGTTAATTAAATTCGTATTCCCGTTTATTGAAACAATTTTTTATGTACATATATTATATATTATGTATAATGTCGTTTTGTAATCGACTATGTCGTTTATAATAATAATAAAAAAATGTATATATATAATAATTCACATTAAGAGTAAAATTTTGTATTTTTTTTTTTTATGTCATAAACATAAATATAGAATATGATTAATGAAAATAAAAAACCTGAAAAATATGTGTGTGTGTGTGTGTGTGTGTAATTTGCTCGTGTAAATATATTACGAAAATCGTATTATAAGTATTAGATATTTTAATGTTCCAAATATTATGTTGTGATTCGTAGTATATAAAAAGTGTAAAATTCACTTTTTGTTAATGGTTAAAACACGCTAAAATATATATATATATATATATATAGACCGGATTTAAATACATTAAAATTGCAATTAAAATATATTTAATTGCAAAGAAAAAATATAACATTAAAGTCACATAGTAAAATCGTAAAATTAAAATTTTTAATTACAATTTATTGTGTGTTTGAAAATTATTTACTGACATAAAAATACATT
The DNA here is from genome assembly GCA_032441835.1 of Slavum lentiscoides. Taxonomy (NCBI): domain Eukaryota; kingdom Metazoa; phylum Arthropoda; class Insecta; order Hemiptera; family Aphididae; genus Slavum; species Slavum lentiscoides. The sequence continues at coordinate 33,575,589 of CM063706.1, read as the reverse complement.
AGACATAATTATTAACAATGCGTTTTAAAATTATAGTATAGGATTTAAAGAATATTGTTATAAAATAATATTAATATTAAATTATTATTAATAAGTAATTAATATTTAAAATAATAATTATTTGTATTAAAATTAAAATATATTATTTTTCTGAGTAAAATTTAGAATTATACGCATTGCTACATAATTAATTTTATAATAATTTGAAAAGTTTTTCACGTTATGTTCATATACAAAACCATTGGAAATTACATTAATTTGCGATATAAAACTAATTAGAAATTAAATTTCATTTAACTAATGTCAGGAAAAAAAAATGAAATATCTATTAAATCTAGTTATTAATCATTATATATATATATAATATTTAAGAAATAAAAAATCTCCTTAATTATTCACGTCAAATGACAAATATCAAAATAAATGATCGTTTATATAACGACTACGCGCTTGTTAAATTTTAAAACGAGTGGCTACTTAAATTGAAAATTTGTCCGCTTGGACAATATTATGAATTTGTAAACGGACTGTTATCTAAAACTGTATAAAACGAATAAATAGTGTCATATAATTTTATTATATAAATTTTCGTGTACAGCATATAAAATATAAATATTAATTTTTTAAATCTTGGATTCAAATGTTTTTTTCTTTGCGAAAAAAATAACATTTGAGACGAAGTTAATGTTGAATTATGAATTTTCGTCGTACGCAGAAGCAAAATGTATACAGTTTTATTGCGATAAAATATGCTCTAAAATGTTTTTTGTGTTTGTGATGGAGTGACGTTTATATCTATTGAATGTTAAAATTTTAAAAAACAAAATAGTTCTTACGGAGATAAAAAAAATGATTCGAAGATATTTTTCTAGCTACAAATCATAAAAAATAATGGATTTTTTCATCATTTAAAGAGGGAAAAATCCAAAATCCAAAATTTCAATTTTTACACAAAATAAACGGGGGATGAAATATGTTAACCAAAAGAAGTGGGGGATGGTATCCCCCCATCCCACTTCGACCACTGGATGTCGGAGAAAACTTATTTTCTACAATCCAGGAAACGGCGTGTGTTTTATTTGTAAAACATTAATCGGTTATATTAACAGGCACATCCTTTTTTCAAAATATTTTCGTATTTTTCTGTGTACAGCAAATCAAAATTCGCCCGGTCATATTGTGTTTTTAATAACCTACTAAACGCCAAATTTTTCAATCTACAGCGATTTTATACGAAACTGTTGGAACTCCCTTACTGTTTGAGGAAAACTAAAAAAAAACTGTAAAACAAAAAAAAAATGATTTTAGTGATTTTTGTATTATAATCCATTAATCATATCGTACACATTGACTGTAAGAAAATACGATGTTAATTTGGCCATTTGTGTTGGATTAAGTACGAGTTTTTAGCTATTGCACTTCTTATAATTACACAATTTTTGACACATTTTATTAAAAATTAAAAACCTAACCGTGCTGAATAAAAAAAATAAATAAAAAAATTTTTTTAAAAATGTTTCCGCCCGGGATCGAACCGGGGACCTTGTGCGTGTGAAGCACACGTGATAACCACTACACTACGGAAACGACTTGTGACAGTCTTTCGTTTTTTATGCAGTTAAACGAAGTGACGTTTCATTCGATTAGGTATGTATTGAATTGTTTTCTTAGTCAGTTTATTTATTCGTATGGCTAAATAGTCAGTTTTTAAAAAAATTTTCTTAGTCGGTTTATTTAGCATTACGAAAGCATTATTTTTGCATCACAATACGCACGCATTTCAATTTTTATCATACACTGTTTTATAAAACCTTATAATTCGTATAATATATTAATATTCCGATTTTACTCAGATATTCTATGCGTATTATTCAATAACAATACGCATTTAATTAAATATTAAACATAAAAATAAATCGTAGAAATCGTATTAAAATAATAATTTTAAAAAAAGGTAGCGAGCCGCGGGGCTTTGTGGATGTCGCTTAAGTGAATTATTTTGATTTAAAGTTTTGTTTTTATTATAAATTTTAAAACAGTGATAAATCATTGCATTCGATAAAACGATTCTGAGCGGAGCTTAGGTGCAATACACTTTCTCGAAAAATTTGGAAAAATTATAAAAAGAAATTGTGACAAACGATTCGCAAGATTTTTTTAATATACTTGAAGTATAGGTATTTCAACATTTTTGTAGAGAATTATTCAAGACTCTAGAATGATTATTTCCGAAATTATAGCAAAAAAAAAACTATACGTGATATTGACAAAATCAAGTACCAACTAGATGTGAATTGCTGCCGGAAACAAACACCGAAGAGATCGGATCATTCCTTCTGGTCGAAAATCTGTACACAGGATAATAAAAAAAAAAAAATTACGAACATCATTGTAAAAACAATAGATTCATCGCTCCGCTCAGAATCTAAAATAAACATCATTGTAAAACCACTAGATCTTTCGCTCCGCTCAAAATTTGAAATTTCTGAAACGCTCGAAAAATCGTATTGAGCAAATGCCTGCAATGATATATATAAAATGTATAATTCATTTGCCCAGCTTTTATCTGTAATATTCATTAGACATTCATTTACACTAACTCCTGTTTATAAAAAAAAAAATTAAATAGAATATTGTAAAAATGTTGACACTAGATAGAGGGTGTGGATGTATCTAGTCAACAATTATATAACCATGAAACAATTAGATATTTACTTGATCCGGCTCTACAGTTTACTACAGCATAAATAACTATAGTCAGCGTTGGGCCTTGTCTAGATAATATTTTTTATCTCTTATCACATCTAGATAATTTTTTTTTACTTACCTGAATGTTATCTTAGATAAAAAATATCATTATCTTTCTTGTAATTATCTACATAGATAAAATATTTAAAAAAAAATATTGTAATTATTAAGGCCCAAATTTAGAATTTAAAAATTAAACGATTATAAATATGACATTACGCCTGTTGTAAAGGCTTAATTATTAAAACGCTTTAATCTTTTTGCTGATAAGTAATTAACATTTATTTAAATTTTCATTTTTTATCTGGAAATTAATTAAGTAGTCAATTTAGTCTATAGTTTGCCTATTACTATATAATAATAGATTGTACCATACGTTTTGTGTTATATAAACAAAAAACGAATAATACTAGATAAATCAAATTCGTGCTTACACGGTGAGCGATTAACAAATTTCAATGAAAATTCCTTTACTAAAAAAAATTAATTATTTAATTAAAAATTAAGAAATACGTTTTTACTATCCATATACCTCATGCGTTTATCGGCTTAAAGATTATATGCGGCATTGAAGTAGATTTCACTATAAAATATAAATAATCGAACGTGTTATGAAAACAAATTGTATCCATACATTTTACTAAAGTAGGTAATTTTTAATAAAAAACGATATCAATATTTTTTACGTTTTTTTCATTTTAATATGTAAATATGTAACGAATACGTTTGTATCCTTTGAATATTCCATTCATACACTTAAATAGCCGCCACAAAGAGAGGGATGTTGATATTTCAACCTCCCTCAAAATTATTTCAACTAGTATTATTTATATATCAGTGTACATTAAAATGAAAATGTCAAAATATAGGTTGGTTTAAAAAACTCCTGGATAAATACGTATATAAATTAATAATAGAAAATAAAAAGAATTCAACAGAATATAGATAATGGTGAAAACTAAAATGTACAACTATATACTTATATAATACTTTTATTATTATTGAAAATAAAGAAATTAAAAATATTTATACATTTTAGCAAAATACGTGTAAGTAAATAGAATAAAATCAAATCAATAAAAATTATATAATACTTATAAATTTAAAACTTTTGAAGCATGTCTTAAATAACTGTCCAGTACAGATAAAAAATTTTGTTCATCGGCTGATGAGATCCGAAATCCTGACAACGAATCTAAAGAAATAATTTTTAATTTATTGTGACAATAGTAAAAATAAATTATTCCTATGGAGCTTGCCAGAAATTACAGAAAACAGCTGTAGATCTATAAATCGTTTTTTGTTTTGCCTTTTAAACTGAATAATCCTAAAATTGAAGAATCAAAGCAGCAGTTGACGGCCTCTCTAACTGCACTACTTATAGCTAATGCACCCATTTTAGAAGCAGAAAACTTTTCTGGAACATAATATTAAGTTGAATTTATTAAATATGAATTCAAAATATTCAAAATAGTTTTAACTTACCAAGTTTTCTTTGAGAGCCACACTATCATTGTTATCAGTCGATAATGATTCGACTATTTTAATTGTTCAATGTTTTTATAGGCAATAGATTTAAGAAGGCACAATATTTGTTATTCTTTTCAATCATTTTAACAAATTCACTATATCTTTTCCTTGAATGTTATCTATAAATCAATATTTAAAACATATGTTCAATAAATCCTTATTTCACAGATAATTAATTTAAATAAATGAGTTAAACATGAAATAATTTAAGTTTGTTATGTGATGCGTATACATTTAATACCATATATTATAACATAGTAATATTATAATACCAGCGTCCAGCCTCTATACTTAAGACAGTCAGATATATAGATTAATTTAACAAAATTAAAAAGCTGATGATGACACGATTGAACAAAATGTGAAGTATAGCATTAATTAAAACCCAGTTTTAATGCATTATAAATTTTAATATTATCAAGTAAAGTGTATAAAAAAAAACATAACAAAGTCAATCCTATTATTTTAATTTATGCCTCCTACTGAAGCAGAAGATATATTTTATTTAATTCAATAAATTATTTAATAATGGATGTTACCATTGATTATCAATGATGTATTATACTTTTATATTACATATTATTAAGACTGGACATTAATTAAGACTTATGTTATTCTATGACAAATAATTTTTTTAATATTATCTTTTGACATAACAAATCAATTTTATTTTGAAAATGCACGAGTTATTATAATTTAAATACTGTTTAAAATATAAATTTAATCGAGAATAAACCTTTTTTGTTTCAAAAGAATCGCATTGGTCAGCAGTATTATCAGTTAGGACTTTTCATCATTTCCATTAAAAATCAGTTTCATTGGCTTCATTAATAAACTCAACAATATCTAAATTACTATTTGCTTTTTCTATCACATACGCATTGTCTGAATATGTATTTTCCTCTGTTACAATAAAATTCAAAATTAAAATATATTCATTATTTAAAATCATTATTGGTGAGAAAATTGTACAATATAATATTAACATACTCGTAGTATTTGAATTAAATGTATCCATTAAGATATCATTTATTGGACCATAAGCAATGTTACTATTTATATCAGGACAATTACTTGTACTTGCAATAGAAAACAAAGATGTTTCACTTTGTTTAGTAGTTGTAACATCCAAATCAACTGGAATTAGAAAAAAGTAACATTTTTATTTCTTGTGAAAAGAAAAATAATATTATCATTGTCAAAATATATGTATTTAAAGTTAAAATCTGCTTAACACAAAATACCAAAGTGTTGCAACAACTGTACAGTATAATAATATTAACATACTTGTCGTACTTAAATTAAAGGATTCTATTAGTGTATTATTTACTGGACGACAGGCAATATAATCGATAGATGTTTTACTTTCTTTAACAGTTGAAATATTTGAATCAACTAGGCCTAAAAAACAAAAATACAATTTTTATTTACAATGAACAGAAAAACATTACCACTGTTATAATATATATATATATATATATATATATATATATATATATATATATATATATATATAACTAATATTTACTTGAGTTATTCACAGAAAACAATATCGGTTGTTTCGGAAATGGTGGAAGTTCTGGCAAATCTGATTTTATAGTTTTTTGGTGTACATCTTATGACTTTTTGCATGGTCCATCATCAGAATCGGATGACTCAGGTTCTGACCATGCTTTTGAAACTTTTCTTGCTGGACTCTCTTTTGCTTTTAAAATAAAGAATTTGTGTTAGTATATATTAAAATGTACAAATACGAAAACTAAAAATATTTATTCAACATTGACTACTTACAAAATGGACCTGCAACTTTTGTAATATCATGGTTTGTACCATCTTCATTGTTTGTCAATGAACCTTGTTTAATCATAATACTAATTTGATTAGAACTAAAATATTTTATTTTTCCATCACACTGTAAGTAAGGAACCAACATATTTTCTTATTAATTAACAAAGTGTCAGGTACATGCTGCACTTCATTCGTTTTTGTAAATAATACAGCGTACCATGATAACCTGAATAAAATTTCAAATATATATTAATATATTTTATAGATAATAAATAATATATGTGTATATATAATAATGGAACACTAGTTTACAATATAAATACACAGTATTAATACAAGTATTTAGGTAGTTTTCATGCTTTACGTTAAGTATAAGATACAACCATATAAAGAATAAAAGTATAAATTGCATGTAAAATAAGTCTGATAAACTGCAGTTGAATAATAATGAAAATGTATTATACAGTAGATAAATTGTATAGTTAAATAGATAAGTTTAATAGTAATTTTATATCTCAGCTTTAATAGTTGCAGGTTGCATACAATTTTGTATTAAACTTTTAAAAGTGGTCATACTATAAGTACAGGTACCTTTTTTTTTTTAAATCGGCAATGCACTCACTGCCCGGAAAACCATGAAGCAGTACTTCGGGCAAAGTATAGGTATACCTATATATCTTTAAACATCTTAAATTATACCAATTAAAAATAATTATATGTATATCTAATATAAAATGTAAATACTTAGTAATGTACCTAGAGGTGTGTCCAGACCCCAAGAAATGCACGGGATCAAATAAATGAATGGCTCTGAATACGTGGATGGTATACCGTTTATTATCACACTGCAGACAAGCTATTTATTCATACAGTCTACTGTAGTGCATGGGTAAATTAAATATTATGAAACAGTAATAATATTAAAATATAATTTGATCAAACGTACCTATTGACTAACCCGGCAGTTGCCGTTGTTATTAGTTTAAATTTCATTTTAAATGCCATAGTGTATTATTTTCCAGTTAAAATTTGTATTCGTCGGCCTAATTAAATTTTAAATATTTCATACAATTTAATAAATACCAAAAATATTTTTTAATAATAAAAAATAGAAACACACACTAAAACCTTTTATGTTGTATTACACACGATAAAACTCGTTTATATGACGTATACAAATACAATATACAATAATGTATAATATTGGTTATAGGTATTACGAATATTGCAGCTTCGCGTCTCATGAATTTACATTGATTTAGTTTTTATTTTTTTTTTTTAAAGTTCAACATTGTATTAGTTTATACAGTGCATTGTAATTTAGAAAAAATATCAAATAATTTTGATTGATTTATGTAATATGCGTACGATTTTTCAAAATAATTATATCGAAAAAAAATTTTTGTTTTACTAAACCGTTTTATTTTTGAAATCTTTACATTTCATTTTAATGTTTCAGTTTTTCTGTTATATATTTCAAAGAAAAAATTTTATTTGGAATTTATAAATGTGTATAGTCACTTATAAATTAAAGCTATGTTCATAACGAATAATATACGCGTAAACACAATAATTGTAAATGTAAATAAATATAATATAATTGTATATATAAATAAACTCAATTATTGTGTTCATTTGAAAATTGTTTTGGAGTATGTATAGGTATAATATTCAGTTTATACATTAAATAGCATTTGACTCTGATACGAAAATTCTGATTAGCATAATTGTAACAATAAATCGTAGCGCATGCATTCTTTTGGCTACCTAACTATACATATATAAGGCTTCATTGAGCACCTGAAATGTCTCAAATTCCATACAGAGTGCATAACCGGATATCAATTTAAAGTATTTATTTTTCAAATGACGATTGAAAAAAAAACGTTCGGTCCTTATATCAAATCAAATATTAATTGGATAATGCAATAATACACCTATATTATATTATCTGCAGTGTAATGTTATATGTGTGTGCGTGTGTGTGTATAAAATAGTTTTAAGTCGAAAATCCAGTTTTGTTTTCATGTTTAGTTTTTTTAATTTTCATTACACGTTGGCAAAAAATAAAGCGAAAACTGCTGATTGTCTAATTCAATTTTTACTTTTAATACAGACTTTTTCATATTATCCCGTGAAAATAGACACATAAATTATTGTAAAAAATTTTTAATTCGATTTAAAATCGGTCAAGTTTCTGAAAAAAGAATATAAATACTTTTATGTATTATATGGTAAATAAAAAATAAAAATAATTGCGTTGAAAATATGACGGTTGAACGACTAATTCAATATCTGTGTTTTCTGTACATTCTATCTACTCGTAAATCAATATAAGTGTGCCGCAGTAACGCGATCGGAAAAAAATAGTTATCTTAAACATTCAAAACCTTTAATTTCTTTTAAAATTCATGTCATGAAATTGAAATTTACTCGGAAAATTACTGTTTATCTGTGGATGTTACGCGATACTTATATTTTAAATAGGTATATAATATACCTGTATATGTATATACTCGTATATATATAATGTTAGATATATGATATCTAACATTTAAAAAATAATAATTCAACATGTCTAAAGGGACACAATATATAAGTCTTTAAATATGTTCCAAACGCAATAACGACAAGAATTTTTTTTCTTTTCTTTTTGCATTCCGCATAAATTAATAGTTATTATACGCAAGTACTGTAAATGTATATTATGCAATGATACGCGTTTAAATAGACGACGTTAAACGATTTTTTTGCAACACATCATGTAGCCGTTTATAATCATAAAGTGTCAATATATACATATCAATAGATATATGGATAGAATCCAAAAAATTACAATACGAGATCGTGCGGCTTGCGATAATATCGTCATGGTTTTAGCGCCAGAACGCGGGTAGGATTCGGGGAGCGGAACGACATCATTGTAATATTTTATTATTAGTTATGACTAGGGCTCGGATTTATATGCGTGTAAATATATATATAATAAAAAATTGCCTTATATGTGATAAAATAATGAAAATATGGAAATTTATAAAATAAGTTACGAAAAGTACAATTTATTAATCTTACATGGAATTAAACGAAGTCTTTGTAGAACTCGAAAAATTGGTCGGAGCAAAAAAAAAAAATTGCTGTTTGAATATTTTTTCTTGGTTTACTCTTTTTGTGTTTAGTGGCTCCTAAAATATGTTTTAATATTAAAAAAAAAAACATTCTTCAATTGAAACCGATTTTTCACACGTGGAACAGTACAAAATCTCACGGTCTCTTTGAAAATTTCGGTTCAGGATAATCTCGTATATACCGTTTAGCTGTCTCATTTTTGGACGCTCGTGCAATCGGCATGGTTTAAACACAAACGCAAGGTCAACTCAAAATTACACGTCTACAAAATACACCGCGAATAATGGCGGTTTAGGATAAACGGAAAAAAAAATCATAATCGCTGATAAATTATTATTGACAGTCGTTTTGTCTGAATCTATCTGAATGAATTGCTACCGCAATGTGAACATGTCAATGAAATAATACGTGTAGCGTTGTCGTCGTTGTTTTTGGTGAGAACACGGTCTTGCACGCATCATCGTTTCCTACAATAACCTTTTCTCTTTAAAACGATTTGGCGTATCTGCACTGTACAGTCAACGCCGGTGTAAAAGGACATTAAAACAGTGGGTGGGGGAACACTTTATTTCCCGGAAGACCAATCCGCGCGTATCCGGGGAGTATAATATCTACCAGAAATATAATTAAATACTATATAAATGTATTATTTATTTCATTCACTCGTACGTGTGTAAAGCCCGGTGCACACGACGCTCGTTTTGCCACTGGATTGCCTACCTGGGGGGGGGGGGCTGTAATGGCAACCGTGTTAGCTCCAGTGACTAAAAATAGCGTCACTGCGTGCTTCATTGCGTGAACGCGTGATGTATTCGGTGATTGGAACGTGTGCGATTTTCTGTGCTTGATTGTCTGATAGATTTGAGCATAGACCATTTAGAAATAAGCATCTTGTCACGTGGGTTTAAAACAATAAAAAACGGTGTTAACGGTAACTATCTAACCGTCTAGGAGTCCAGCCTGGTAACACGCAACGTCGCAAAGGCACCATCACGGCACAACTCGTTTGGGAGCAAGCAGGAAATCAAGTAGACAATCCAGCGGCAAAACGAGCTTCGTGTGCGCCCGGGCTTTAGCCACAACTTAACCCCATTCAATTAGCGTACTGTTTTGTAGACCCCCTTGCGATTACTCGTATTCCGCCACGTCGATCACGTTGAGTTATTTAAATCTCGTTTGTTCCATACTGCTACAGCTAATGGAATCGAATGAATTCATAATACTAATAATAATAATAATATAATCAATCGAGAACCCGGATAAACACAAGGCCCGTACGCGTATATTTATGCCTATCAGTAATTCAGCGAACGGATTTCGATTGACGGTATTGTCGTATATTATGCCGTACAATATCAGCGACCGTCGTTTTGGAGACAACGAATTCGGCTTCTCTGTAGCAAATTAGTCTTTTCTCTTGCCGTCGTGAACGATACGCGATAATAGTAAACCGTCAAAACGACGTTTTATTATATTTGGTGACGACGTTCCATTGAGTATTCGCGCATTTATACCGGTATATAGTAGTCTCTCTGCGTGTTTACAAGTCGTACCACAAGTCAGACGGGGTGGTGCAGTAAACACGCGTATTTCTCATAGAATATAATTTTATGGAACTAAAAAAAAAAAAAAAATGCCCATTTTATGTGGGTATTACATGTACTGTGTGTGTGCACGCTCGTCCAGAGAACAGAAAAAAATATTCAACAAAAATGTATAGTTGTGTAGGTACATATATACATATATATTATGTTCGGTATAGGAAAAATGTACGGTAGATATTTTTGAAAAATTTGAACGTTATTCGGATTTTATGTGAACATTTATATATATACATAAAATCGCGAAATTTTTTTATCTCTATAATATATTATTATGCGCGCGCGGTATAATAAATATGTTTATTGTGTACTTCTGCGTACATTATGAGTTGTGTTTTAAAATGCCGTTTTTGGTTTTGATATTACGACTAAATAGATTATTTTTATACGCACTTTATGTTTATTTAACGTATTTCATTCCGAGCAATCAGCTTTTAATAATTTATTATTTTTGACTCGATAACTTTCATTTACCATTAACTCCCTTCATCTGCGATTAATTGGTTTCTCATAAAATATATGCGCGTTATCCGAACGAATCGAAATTCACAGTTTATATTATACTTTAGTCATACTCCGTTGTGACGAGCGCGTTTTTTAAAATGAAAACTCCTTAAATGTACAGATATACTCGTATTGGTGAATTTTGAATTTTGTCGATTAAAATTTGCGCGTTTCTTCTTTCGTTTGAACTCTGTTTAACCATTCCTTAAATACTAATAGAGAAAAATTAATTTTTATTTTATTATTAAATGTGTTAATACGTTTTTATACGTATTAGGTGTATAGGAAAATAATTTCAAAGTACAGTTTATCTCACTTATAGTTACGTCGAATCAAACATATAGATCGCGGTCTACTATACGGTTATTCAATCGTAATACGAAAAAATTAATTTTGGTAAACATAATACGATGACAATCAATCTATATTTTTAGTATTTTATTTTCCCGTTTTGATTCAACATTAGTTTTTAACGTTATTTTTAATATAATATGTATGATGAATTGTTAGATTAATAAATTATTATTTTGTCTTACTTTGATATACATATATGTTATACGTAAAATTGACTTTAATTGCACGCATTATTGATATTTGTTTCTACGTATCATCTATATTTAATACAATTAAAACCCGTATTTTTAATTATTAATTTTCTTACGGATAAAAAATAATAATAAATTTTAAATGGATATCATTTTACCGCATAATTTATAATATTCGTATATTTTATTATTTGATAACTTATTTTAATTGTCAAATATTTTATAGTAACCACGTGAGTTTTCTAAAAAAACAATTTTTTTTCTTTATTATATTAAATTAAAACGGGTATTGCGGATCACGTCATCGGAAGTGTTTGGAGCTGTATTATTATTATTATTATTATTTCAAATTTCAAAGCGACGATAAATCATTTCATCCGAATAACTATTCCGAGTAAAGCTATATCTTTCTGTTTACCTTATTAAATTTCCAAATTCAAACTCCACAAGGCGAAAATAAAATAACTCTAACATACGACGATTTTTGAATTTTTATTTTTTATTTTTTTTTATGCCCATTATAAATCTTCAATTCTGAAATAAAATATTTTCACACATCCGAAACAAAATCCGATAATTTATAATTTGTTTTTGCGATTTTTTTTTTTTTAATGTCCTGTAAATTTTTTTTAACGCTTAAGGAAACTATTGAGAAGACGAAACACTAGTAAACGTGTTAAAAGTGACGAAAAAAAAAAACGTATTATTGTAAAACCTTTTTACGACTACAGTCTAGTTAGCCTAGGCTGGTTTATAACGACACATAAGTGGGAAAAATATGAGTTCAAATTTTATATTCTATGTCAACTTTTTTCTGAAAGTAATAATAATATAATTAAGTGTAATAAAGTATAATAATATTGTACGGCATAATACTGAAATTTACGCGTGTGCGTATTTAATATTCCTCATTGATATTCAATGTGAGTAATCAGTCTATGAGAGTACAACCGCTTTTCTATTGATTCTTATAGATTTCATAAACGACAGAACGTATGATCTCCATACCCTTTGAAGTTATTTGAAATTATGCATGTAGGTCATTATTACTGATCAAACAGTTATAGTTGTCCTAAAATATTCGTGAAATACGTACAATATATTCTTACTATAGTAATAATTTATATCTAGTATTGTCGTTTCTCGTAATCTTTAGCATTAATTATATTTTTTAACGATCCGATTAGTTTATGTTTATTATATTTTAATAAATTATTTGACAGAAAATGTTTATCTCGTTGAAATATTATAATAGTATATTATATAATATTAATAATACCATTATTTATGTATTAACTACGTAGACAATTAAATACTGTTATTCGTTATAATTTAAATACTTAAATTATAATAGGCACCTTTAATGGAAAATTGATATTATGGAATTGGGTAAAAAGTCTACAGAAGTGTACAGTTGTAGATTATTCAAATAGACTTAGTTATATAATAATCGTTTCAAATTAGTTGTATCAAATCCTTTTATTGACTTTTAATCGGATTCAAGTTGTATTCTTTGAGAAGTCTCTACGTGTATGTTTTTATTACATGGTAAACATATTATAAAATCTACGATGTTTTATTTGAAATTCGATACGTCGATATTATTGTTATTATAAATGTAATCAAAATATATCAGTAGGGCGAACATACAAATGTTTTTATTCTATAAAATATGATTTTAAAGCATTATGTATAAATAACAGTAACTAAATATAAGTACGTTGATGTAACGCAATATGATCATTATGCAAAATATTATATTTTAGAAATTGATTTCTTTCAGTCGTGTACCTATTTTGTTTTAATTCCTCGTGTTTTTCAGTTCACACGAAAATATATTTCAATCTGATAAAAATTAATGATAGATTAAAACTTTAGAAAGGAGAAAAAATATTCTTTTTATTTTTTTATACGGATTTTATTCTAATTATTATTATTTAAAAAAAATTAAAATAGAACTAGAAAAATATTTTATATTTAAATTTTTTCCCTAACTTAATTCAACAAATAATAATGTTCAATAGAATGTTACAATTATTAGAAGTCTTGTTTTGTGTTATTTAATAATTTTTAAAAATTTAACATTTATTTCTGTATGAATTAAAAATACACCTTTGTTGTATTATCTCTTCGTAACATTAACATCGAGTGTTGTTCATAAAAATAAATAATAATTGTATTTATTGATTAATAAAAAACAGTCATTTATTTACAAATGATCAACATTAATTATTTCCGATTCGAATCGGTTGTTGTTTTTAATAAGTCGGGAAATCGGCAGGCGTGCAATTTCAACGATCGGATTCAATATAATATTCATTGTAATATTGTTGATAAACAGGTGAATTTTTAAACAAGTATACTATATAATCATGTTCTCGTGTTTATTACCTAGCAGTAGCACTAGCAGTTTAGCTATTATACATTATATATGTTATTATGTATAGTGTTTTACATTATAATACTATGTGATATTTTGTATTCGATATAAGTTATAATTTAATATTTGAAATAGCTAGATATTTAATACATAACAATAAAACATACGTTGTCGTTTGAACAATTTAGTAATAATATATTACAGCAAATAGAGTTTGAGAAGTTTGTTGTATTAAATAGAACCGAAGAAGAATGGTATTAGAACGGTAAATTATAATCATTAAAACAACAGTGCCCGGTAGATTCGTATTAAACCGAAACAATACCATATTTAACTTCAATAATTGTATAAACACTTCTAGGGAACAGTAATATTACAAAAGTTATTGTGTAAGTCTTCGAACCAATAACTCGGGAATTGCATTCCGCAGACTCGGCGATTATTGGCTTCCAAATAACTAAGAATTCTCGTGAATTCGTACAGTAATTAAGAGTTATGAGAGAACATTGTCGTCGACGCGGCCATAACACTGTGCAAGTTATGTTAAAATGTAACTGAAAATAAATTTTTTCATTTAATATGAAAATTACGAATTATATATGAGCAATAGGATTGGCTCTATTCTTTTTATTGGCCAGATATACATAATATTACATTGTCTTTTCGATAAAATTTCAGATCACCTATATAATTCGGTAGAAAGATAATATTTTATAATTTTATATTATATATTTGTTATTCAATACCAATATTGAGAAATACCCTGATAATACATTTATATCGATGACTTATCTAGGACAAAAGGCTTCGTAAATTTTTACTACTTTCTTTATATATTTATATAAATATATTTGTAATAATGTAATATATGCATTTTGGAAATCAAAATATATTAATCCGTATTGTTTTATAAGAAGGGTTCCTTTGAGGCTTTAAATCCATTAAGACTCAAAAATAAAAGAACTATGTTTCTTTGTGACTTAAGACGTCTCTGAATATCTTTTTTTTTGTTTTTGAAAATGTACTCGTATTGACGTAAAAATATTAAAAGTTTGATAAAATATCCATTTGTCTGTAGACATTTAAAATAGTATGTCTTCAATAATTCTTGACCGCAGCTATGATTTCACACTTCTGGGATTTGGGAAATTTCCTTCTTTAATGCTGAATTTTTTTTTTTAGGTGTGAAAGGCTGAAAAATTGTTGTCAGGGAGGTATAGCCTTTGTGTCTTCTAAGGTTACGCTTCTCAAAATTTTTAAATTATTATTAGAGTATTAAGATGCAGTTTTGATTGAATATCCGTTTCATATTTTTCCATAGTTAATATAAAATAAATTTGAAAATTACTTAAGAAGAAACTTAATCTTTCTTTATGTTTATCTGGATTGCGTTAAATTCAGTTATTTTTAATTGTACTTATGTGCAATTCAGTGGTTTAATCAGAATATTTCACTAAATGATTATTTTTATTTTGTTATCTGATGCCAAAACTGATGAGTATAACAATTTTTGTAACTAGAATTCATTTACTAAAAATTGTTCGTGGCTCGAAGGACGTTCGCACAGCACTCTGGTTAGTAAATTCTGGTACAGTTACGCGTCGTAAATGCACAGTAGGTATACGCCACTTGAGGAACAGTATATTATTTACTGCAATCACCATGAAGCAATAAAATAATATTTTTTTAAAATTTAATTTGTTTTATTTACAACAATAAAGTAAATATTGTAGTAATAAATACTTTTTTTTTTAACTTTAAATATTTACTCGAAGAGGAAAAACGTATTCGTTGATAGAAACCAACATGATTTATTATTATCTTTTATATGTAATTAGTAATCACTATAATGAGTCAATAAATCAGAGTTTTTTCAGGCGACGGAATGGATTTCCAGGAAGTAAATTTGAAAAAAGTAAGGAAACTAAAGTGTTTTGGTTGTATTATTAATTTGAATCCAAATTCTGAGTTATGTTTGTTTGCTAATTATCTTACTGTTTTAATTCTCAAATCATTGTAGAGTGTGTAGTTGAATTCATACCAAGGTGCAAAAGTGACAAAATGGAGAGCTATTGACTAAATGACTTATACTGTACGGCTTGTGAATGTTTGGCACAATCCCAAACCAGAATACCATACGTCCATATGGATCATATGAGCGACTTATATAAAATATTTTTCTTACTTATAGACTGCTTTCATTTAAAAATCGGTCTAAGGAGATGTAGTTGACTAGAAATTTTTTTCGTTTTGATTTTAAATGAAAACCACAGGTTTATCTTTTGTCAATAATAATGGCCCAAATGTTTTACATTTGATAACATAGAAATAAGTGTTTCTTTAAGAGAGGGTGGGGGATATTCGACTTTTTTTTAGAATGAAATCTGCGTGAATCGAATTTGACTCAACTATTGTCGATTAGATACAAGTAATGAAACAGAAATTTGCACTAGGTCATTTACAGAAGAAATAATTTCTGTGCCGTCAACATTTGTGGCCGTAAAAATATTAAATATGTCTGGAAACAGATATTGAATATAAAAATAAGAAGAAAATGAATTAAAACGAAGAACAACAAAAGTACGGTTTTCGTAATGATATTTAATATTATTAAAAAGTACGGAGCATGTGAGAACAATAATAATTGCGGTTGGTCGAATCGGTCATGAAATTGCTATACGTATAAAAAGGATCAACATTATTTCGGGATCATTGTTGTAACATTATACTCGCTGCAACGTTATTTTTAAAATAACATCCATTTCTGTAAAAAAAAATACAACCAAATGATACGTGTGCATATAATAATTGGTGTTGTCCTGAAAAGAAAAAGATTACATAGTAAAATCGATACGATATTCAGTGATCGTTTGAATTCCCTTACGACCATCCACCATTAATTAGACATTCAATTCATTGGACAATGGAATTAATAGTTATTTTTAAAAAGAAAGCGGTTATTGTATTTATATATATGTATTAAATAACGTCAATCCAGCCGGCGCGGAATTATTGTTCCTTCGCGGTGTATTATTTCTGACGGAATGCAAACATATTACATTTTATATAACGATTCGACCGCGCATATAATTATTATATGATAAAATCTCCCGTTATCTCTTGTACCCGTTAATATTGTCAACTCGTTTTCTTTTTTTAAATACAATTTAAAATATACCTTTTATCTCATTATAGTTTATATAATACGAAATTAAAATATCATAATTCTCTACTCAATTACGTTTGAGTGGCTGGACGGACGGTGTTACTGAGGGAAACAGCGTTAACAGCGTTCTAAGCTTTTGCTTCGGTCGCGCTCGCGCTCCATCATTAAACATTTAACGATCGTTTGTGTTTTTTAGCTTATGCATTTTTTTTTCTTTTATAATAATATATATTGTTCGGTTTCCAGTTACGCGTACACACGTCGTCGTCGTAACTAATGTATTCCGAAAATACACGTTTCGTAAATCGTTTATTGTCGGTAAAACGGGGTAAAATAATAATAATAATAATAAAAACTCGCGTTTCACATATTACAAGTAGCGAGCGTATATCACAGTACATTAATACTGTGTGTATACCCATTAATAATTCAACGATATTGCCCGGGTAAAACCGCCTTACCGACTATTATCGTTTTTTTTTCTTTTTTTTTTTTTAAATTTATTATTATTATTATTATTTACTATATTATAGCCAATATAATTATATATTATAATACCTACTATATATATATAGTATAGCCGGATTAAACGCCGGTCAGTGAAGGGCGGTGGTAGGCGGAGGGCGAAGGCTTTTTTCGTACATCGAGTTCCTTTTTTTTTTTATTATTATTATTATTATTCGTATTTTTTAATACGCGTCGAAACACGCTACTCTGCACCGTGTACGCATATTGTAGAGGTCAGATCTTATCGGGCCGTGTGGCCCACACCTAGCGAGGTCTCCTGGTTCGTCGGTCAGCTAACATCAGAAATTATCGGTTTACGCACCGTAATGACGTTTTGATTACTGCAATCCCGTCACGATATTTCCGTACACCTTTACAGAACGTTATGTATATAAATAAAGTTTTAATTTTTTGTTCTTTTCGTACCATAAAAGTAAATACTAGGTACGTGTTACGCGCGGGAGAGGATAGAATCAAAAAAAAAAAAAAATACACCTTATTCAATGAAAATTAAAAATAACGAGCCGCGGGGTGTTGTGGATACCGCTTAAGTGAATTATTTGAATAAAGATTTCAGAGTTGTGTTTTTATTTTAGATTTGAAAGCAATGATAAATCATTGCAATCGATAAAACGATTCTGAGCGGAGCTTAATTTTCTCGTAAATGTAGTCTAAAGTTACATATTTGGTGAAAATTTCAGGTTTCTATGACTATCAATTTCAAAATTACGAAGAAATAAACAACATTCGATTAAGACGAAATGGCATTTTTAGCGTTTTTGAGTTGTGTTTTTAGGTGCTTTAGTGAAAATCAAAAAATGACCTCTCTAAAGTACCAACTAGATGCGAATTGCTGCCGGAAACAAACTGTGACCGAAGAGATCGGAGCACTCCTTCTGGTCGAAAATTTGTACACAGGATAGAAAAAAAAAATAAACATCATTGTAAAAACGGCGATAACGGGAGATTAAATTTAGTATTCGGTAATTTTTTTGTAAATCTAAATGCAATGAAATTACGGAAAATTAATATGTATAATATTTACACATTTTTTTTCTGTTAATGGCGTAATACGAAAATAGTACAAAAAAAAAAAAAAATCAATTTCGTTTTTTTGACTATGAGATTGATTTGTGTTTCATTACTTAACATTTTTAAGGGGATTAAAAACGGACATTTTCTCTCTTCGTCTTACACGATCGATCTAGTGGTGCGATATGAAAATCGAAAACGGATTTGAATTCGTCGTGAAGTCTACTCCAGATCGACTTTCTCACATTTCCATTTTTTTTTTTTTATAAATCCTTAAAAAATCAATTGAACCAATTTAAAATGAAAAAAATAATGCTAATAATCAATTTTTGAAGGTCTTAAGATAAAAAAAAAAAAATGAAAAAAGTGGGCAAACCGCTCTATAGTAAAATTCACGAGGAATTCAAATCTGTTTTCAAAATCTTTATCGCACCATTAGATCGATCGGTACGTCGGACGTAAGGAACGTCTATTTTGCTACGTTTTGTGTGTGTGTGTAAGACGAAGATAGAAAATGCCCGTTATCAATCCCATTAAAAACACGTTTTCTATTGCAAATTTCTACGAATTACATTTAAATATCTGTATACTCTATTGTATAAATAATGAGTTATGTGTACGGTATGTGTTCTCTCAAACTATTATTCGAGGATTCAAAATATAACTCTTATGTGCGATTAGTAATAGTATTTTATTTATAGTATGTACTATAAAAGTATAAAAATGACGGGGAAAATCGATCCTATGACCACGGGCGTCGACCTTTACACGGTTATATTCTTACAGAGAGAAAAAATTTAAGTACGTGGTTTTTACGTATAATCCGTAAAAAAAAAAAAATTAACACGATTGAAAATTAGTATTCACTTGACAGAACAGAAATGTTTTGTGTTTAAAAAAACGATTATAGCAATATTATGTAAAAAAATTAATTATTCTTATGTAAAATAAATTATTTAAATTTAAATTATGAATGGATTTGTTATAAAAATATTAATTTTTTTATTAAACGCATTTTTCCGTACAATAACTATATATTTTTATTTTCAAATTTGGTTTGTTTGCGACTAGATTACAATTTTTTTTTTTTAATATTGTTTCACACTCGAATGTAATATGAACATTTTAATATGAATCGTAGCGATTAAATATTATATAAGTATTCCTTTTAATGAATTCGCCTTTATTAAAACATTTATTCGTGACATCTATATGGTGTTTTTTTTTTTAAATCTTAAGAAAAAAATTCGTAGCGAATAATTTTAAATTCAACTTTAATACGATTTTCCAATACGATGTAATAACTTGACTTATTAGGGATTGCCCTACCGCTAAGTATATTTCCCGTAGTCGTACAATATTAAGAACTAACCAAACTCGGTTTAGACGTTTTTTTCCGCCCTAGAAACGAAAAACTACATCGACTCATTCGATTTCCAAAACAGTAATTCCACTCCGCGCGCGGAGAAAGGGATAATATTATATTATTCTCGTGATGTTAATTCTTCGCCTATACAATCATAAGGGTTCATCGAGTTACTTTTTTTTTTTAGTTGAAAAAGTTTATTTATTTATCCACTATCGTCTAACTGGAGTTCTCATTATGCGCCACTTCGGATAAGTCGAAAACAAATTATACTATACAAACAAACTGTACAATTTTATTATTTCATAATATTTATAATCGTTTCATCGTTGGAATTTTCGTCTTATACCAGCGTATATAAGCGATTTTTTATGCGTGTTATAGTAAATAGTATTGTCAATATATTTAGCTACTTCAGGAGCTTATTTAGAAATTTTTTTTGGGGGGCTGAGGCATTGAGTAAATATCATTGTTAAATTATTTCTAAATCCTAATGCAAGGTTAAATCATAAAAATAGGACAAATTACCAAATTCTCAACATTTTAAAAACAACTACATATAAGGAAATTTTTAAAAATATTAAATTTAAAAAAATGTTTAATAACGTCCTATAGCTATAGGGCATAGGAATTAGTAAAGAAAGTTCCTGAAATTTCGGGGGAAGGGCTGGAACCCCATTAGCCCTCCCATAAATATGCCCCTGAGCTACTTGACCATATCAGAAAACGTATATTTTAAAACGTTTTAGTGTTTTAAACGCGTATAAATCGATTCGTATTGGTATTTAGATTTAAACGAGATAAACAATTTATTTCCACATTACAATGTTTTACGTTGTTAATTTTTCTTTCTTCTTTTCCTTTAATCCACTTATTTAAATTTAAAAACAATCTTCAGGTATAATCGTTAAGATACGACTCGTTGATTGTTAAAAGCGGACTTTATATTGCGTAATATATTTTCTAACCGTTTCGTATAAAATTAAAATACGATTATTTTACGAAAAGAAAAATTGAATAATTTACAAAATATCCTCAAGTAATATATCTGTATTATTATATTTCAATCGTTATATTCACCGGCTTCGTTTTATTTTTCGTTCTTAATCGTAAAAACGTAATATATTATATATTATATTAAATTAAATTTTTAAAAATATCCGTAATCACAACAGAATTGATTAGGAAAAAGTGTTTATCTCCTAACGAGTCGTTCTACACGTTTACGTTAAAAATAACATCACGATCTATATAAGTGGTCTTTAATCTTTTTGATTTCTCGCGATCCATTTTTTTTTACTATACATGTTTCGCGACTTATGTCAGCTTTGTTAGTAATGAAAGGCAAAAAAAAGCTAAAAATTGCTTAATGTCTAAGTGCGCCATTGTGGAAGTGCTTTTATAATTGAATAAATAAAAATTTGCATTCTTTTAGGTAGTATTTAATTTTTATTACATGTAATGATACGAAAAGAAAATTAGTGCGATACTTGACTCTGACTGTTTTTATATAATATACTCCGTCTCAGCGTAGTTTTACACAATACAATCCGCAAATCATGTTCTGATTGAAGTATTTTTAACATAGTGCAAGACCTATTTTCACATATTTATTGTCGTTGAAAATATTAATAGAATCGAAATGGCTTTAACCGCTGGTTTTGCGCAACTTCCTATGCATAAATACGCCCAAAAACTTCTAAAGAAATTTCATTAAACATTTGTTGAAGTATGTTATCACAATAAAGCTCAATCGATTTCTTATGTTAGTAAACATAGACATTTTTGTATGTATGCCAATGGTTTTTCTATCCATTCATAATTTACACGAATATCTTCAAGAAAATACCCTTCAAATGATTTTTCAAACGTTGTTAAATGTTCATTTACTAAAATGTAATATAAATTCTACACAATATCGTATAATATTTTCAGTGTACTATTATTTGGAATCCGGAAAATTGAATTTATTCGCCCGCTCACGCGCCCACTCGAGTCCTTTAAATGGAACAGTACATATACACATAATCGCGGTATATTCGACGCGATACATTTGGTTTATGACGAGAGTTTAAATGCGTTTCGTAAGCAACACAGATATGCACTTTGTCGGTCACCGTGTCTTCGGGTGAATACTCGTTGTATTACTCGTCCCTAGTGCGAGTATAATAATATTCACGCGAACAATTCCGACGGATCTTAGTGCATCTGTTCTGTACCAAATTACACATAAAATCTACCTAACTAAAAGCTAACTAAATAAAATCTTGATAATAAATAAAATGTTAATAAAATAACACGTATTATTATAAAAATTAATTCGCAAGTCTAGTGTATACTGTAAATGATGTAAATAAGAATATATATATATAAATGTGAATAATGTATAAAGTATATATATATATATATTATTCCATTATATTTTCCTACATATCACACTCCTGTGTTATAAATCCCTATCTAAGCATATTTCCGTGAAATATATTCCTTTATTTTCAATTCCTACAAATTTATTTTCCTTAAACACACTTTTCCTGGTTTTTATTTTTCCTTATTTTCCAGCGATAAATTATTATTTCTAACAAGAATCGAAGTCAATATTTACAGTACGAGTAATGCGATAAAAGGACATAGCTATTTACATCTGTCGGTGTTCAGAGAATGTCCAACAGAATGTAAATTGCTGTAAAATACCTTGAAGGATTAGACGACAAACATCACGAAAGGATAAACTAGAAAATATTTTGGCAAAAGTAAAACTCAACCCGACTAAACTGCCGAATTCTATGGTACTTATGAAAAATATTAAATAAAAGATGAGGACCCGAGAAACTACCCCGGATAACTCCAGATGGTGCACGAAAACGATTAGACGTTTAGTATCGCGTATACATTTGGAGATCGTTGTTTTTATCGAAACTTCCTTGGAAATTTTTACAGAAATTTTATAAGCACATATTTCTTAATTTTTTAACCGAATTCCATTGCGATATTTGCAAGTAAGCCTTATTAATACAGCAAAAACAATTCTTATAACCGTTGTAATATAATAACAGTTTACGTAGGTAGGTCTCTTTTTCTTATTTTGCTGCGATAAACACTTGTAAAACTGTGTAGTTTTAATTATCTAATCATAAAAAGTTATTCTAATAGATGATGAATCATCTGCACATTGGAGAATTTTTCGATATCTTAAAATATATACCCGTATAGAATTATTACTTATTAAGAATTTTACGTGTTTTCACTTAATCTGAATTTCACGTGTTCGAAGAACATTTTATGGAAACTAAAAATTTAAATATATGTATGTATATTAAAATGTGTTATGTAGGTATATAAAATAGAGAATCGATACATACAAGTATAACGACGATGTTATTTTACGAACGAATTATAAATTTTATTTTATTTTTATTATTATCGTTTCAGCATCAACAGCAAAGGTTATTCTCGTATAAAGTATTTTTTACAAGATTAATGATATTACAGATATTGATTAAACATTGTTACTTGATAAATAATACATGATAAATAATGAATTGAGGCATTTCATTTAAATTAAATTATGTACATTATTATTATTATTATTTTTTTTTTTTTTGATAATCGTTTTGTTATTGTCTTTTGTGAGACCCAGAGAGATTAGTGTAGGTTGTTTGAAAATTTTAACTCGTCTCCGATGGTGGAATGATTTTGGCAGTTGGTTAGAAGGTGTTTTACTGAAATTGTTTCTCCACAGATCGTACATAGGTCAGGGTGGGTTTTCGTCATTAAATTACCATCCAAAATAGACCATCCATGTCATGACTATTCACTCATTCGATCAAACTTTAATATACCATTACTTTCGTCTCGTCACTCTGACACCGACCTCAAATTCATTACAACCATTCTCAACGGTACCCTAGATGTACCTGAAACTTTATCTTGTATTAATTTCCGTGTTCCATCCTATTATTCCAGATACCATGGATCATTCGTTATACCTTCTCATTCTACTTCTTATGGCCGTAACCATCATTTGCACCGAATGCTTCGTTCTGTTAATAATAACCCTCATTTTCCCTATCTTAATAATACGAATGTAGTTATAAGTTAATCTAATTTTATATACATTTATTAATGTTAATCTATTGTATAAATCTAATTTGTTCTATTTGTTATCAACCTATACAATTGCCGATTGGCGTAAAAAAAAAAAATTACCGTATGCGAACACCGTATAAAATAATAAATTCATTTGTATCGTGATAATTGCGTAATAATTCGTCATTGACTCTGTTAACACACTGCAATTGTTTTTGACGCGACAAAATACAATTTTTTACTTTTATTAAATTTTCATGTACGGGAAAAATACGCGAACTGTTATATGAACGCTTGTACAACTGAAAGAGTATTTACTGATCAATAACAATGTGTCCAAATTGTATTACACAAATTAATTAAATTAAAAAACGTTACTTTTCCAAATATTCTATTATGGTCCGTGTATTGTTATGTTCAGTTTGTACGCGTTGAGATTACAATTGAAACGCATAATTAAAAAACGTTTCCTATTTAAATACATATATTTTTAATTAAAAACGTTTGAATATTTTAATTCAGTGTCATTTTTTTTTCTCGTATAGATTATACGATCATTATCGGGTGTTTTAAAAACATTCATGTACACGTATACATAAAAATGAATAATGCTGAAAGCAAAATGTAAATATAACAGCTCCGGACGATTTGGAAGAAATCAAAGATATTATATGCTATAAGACTCGAATGTGGTTACACATAAATTCACACTCGTTCTTCATAAAACATTTCAAATAATGTCGTCGTACACAATAATGAGATGGCAATTTCTAAATTGTTGAACTATTACCTTAATTTTTTTGTAACATTTATAATTTTTAAAAAAAAAAAAATTATTTTAATATAGGTATATACTCGTATAATTATTTAAAAAACAATTTTTTTTTTAATGAGTCACTAATAACGAGTTATAGTTTTTTCTATTTTCGTTTTTATTATTTTACTATAGTTTTATGTTTACGAAACGAAATTATGATGACCGTAAGATTGGGGCAATGTATAATTTTCGATTAACGTGTGAATTGTCGACAAAGAATTTACGGTAAATTATTTTATACCCTATTGGTATATATAGTGTAAAAATGATTTTTTTTTTATGATGTATGATGACATTTTTAATTTACGCATATCATCGTGTTCTTTATGAAAACTAAATAATCGCGTTTTGTTTTGCTCTTCGCCCATATACGTTGAACATTTTTCAGGTACAATTTATATATATTTGTTACACTTGTCACTGTATTATATGTTACGTTAATATTCCACGTGCGTCGAAATGATTCGAGCAAAAATTGTATTACAAACTTTTAAACTTTACCGAATGTAATTCAAATAATAATCGTTAAAGAAATAAACATTTTTTTTTCTTACAGACAGATTGCAAATCTGCAAGTTGAATAAATTTAAAAACTTTTATTTTTCGTGTAGTTCATATTTCGATTATGTATTTTACAAAAAAAAAAAAAAAAAACCTATCTGACGTTGGTGTTCTGCGTAAAATGAAAATTCCATCCGAACGAATCATCAGTGAGGACAA
The DNA here is from genome assembly GCA_032441835.1 of Slavum lentiscoides. Taxonomy (NCBI): domain Eukaryota; kingdom Metazoa; phylum Arthropoda; class Insecta; order Hemiptera; family Aphididae; genus Slavum; species Slavum lentiscoides. The sequence goes on along the minus strand of CM063706.1, from coordinate 33,549,670 downwards.
ATTGTATACATTTCACTATATATTCGAAAGCCAATGGGTCGAAATTATTGGATTATGCGAAAACATACCAGAAGTTTATTACTGCGGCGTTCAAACAATTCGATAAACCAATAATAATAATCTATATTACGTTCCGTCAAATAATAAACACGTAATTGCCGTGAATCAATTTATCGCTTTGACGTGTATTTTTTTTTCAAATTTTTATATACAGATAGTGAACAATAATATTAACGAAATGTATTACACACGTTTATGGCGTGTTCAATTTGATAAAAATCAGCATTATTTTTTTTTTATATTAGAAAATCAACGAACGTTCCGCCCATTTAGGAATAGGTAATTATTGTTGATCGAACATAAATAAGCTTGGCATATAATTTCACGCGGAAATCAGAGAAACAGCAATGTTATATGGTAAAAAAAATTATACATTACAAATATATTGTAAAACGCTATGCTCTAATCGGGAGAAATTTTTTGTTTTCCTTATTATATTAATGTTCTCGGTGTTCTTCTGGAAAATACAAATATTCCGTGAATTCGAATTGTTTTAATGTTATATTTTATGTAATATCCGTGGCGTTTTCATTTGATCGACTCGAGACATTTTTCCAGTGGATATTTGCAATACGGAATGTTTAAAGAAATTCGGGACACAGGAATATTATTCGTTTGAAGAGTTTAAAATAAATGACCTTATGGAAAAATTAAATATATATATATATATGTATATATTTATTATACTCGTTCTTTTAACTGGGTCGGGTATCCGTCGGATACGCTGCACCGTAGCTGCCATAAATATTATTAATACGTTCGAAATTATTTGTCGGAAAATTCTTAAAATACCTTCGAGTTTAACTCGTATTATAAATATGCATGTGTTCGCCTCATACGACGGTTCGAATTATTCGATACCACGAAAAATCGTATTCGGTACGTAACGACTAAAGCTATAGGGACTTCATGCCCTAAAGAGCCATAAAATATGCCTTTAAAATATGAATTAAAAACCAAAACAATTAAACGACAGTATCTATTAGGTACCTATATAATAGAATAATTAATAAATGATAATGAAAAACTTATTAATTCATATTGTTAAATGTACTACTTAATGATATTTAAAAAAAAATTTCGCAAGACAAACTTACACAGACTGATTAAAATATCACAGTCCATGTAATTCGCGTGAAGATATAATAAACTGGACGTTTCACAATTTCAAATAGAAATTATCAACAAGAAGGGGAAAATACACGGCCTTTACATTTCATCGAATACTCTTTCAGATATACATATATGTACATATATTTGTATTTAATTTTTTTTTTATCAATTTCAAAGATTAATTAAAAACTAATTTTTCTTAATTACTATTAAATTCAGTGAAATATGCCGTTAAAATTAAAATATAACAAATTATGCACTAACGCGTAAAGAAGAGTTAAATATGCAAAAAAAAAAATGTCTATAATCTCCTAGCACTGTGAAATAAATTTACATATCACTAATCTATGGTTTGAATAATTATTAAAAAATATGCGAACTCCTATAAGTCCCTAGTAATGACTATAATATAACGGATATTTATAACGGAGCCCTGCAAGCTCTTCTCGGTTTAGTTTTACATCTACTCAATGGCAAATTTAAAAAGGGGGAGGTGCAGAAGGTCAGTTGATCGATAGTTATTATTCACTTGTCGGAATCGGCATCTTTTTATGCCTTTACTATATTTGCTTGGAAACAGACGAAGAAACCACAATACCCACAGTCAATATATACAAATTATTAATGATAGTATATTTTAGTGTTTTCGTAAATTTTTGAGGCCGTGTTGTCTCTTCAAATGAACCTGCATGCGTACGATGTAAAAACGCCAAAGCGTCACCATCAAAATTGATATTTGTAGACTATTTCTTTCTTATAAATTTTTTATCCCCTTTTCTACCTCCAAAAAAGTTAAAAAAAAAAAAAAAGGTCGTTAGAAAAAATTTTTTTTTAAAAATAGCCATTTTTTAACGAAAGTGGGAACACGTTTAAAAGACTGCTGACCCCGCACAGTTTTCTCGACCACCAGTGGTGTAACTAGGACCATTTTGTGGGGGGTGATATGAATACTTGTCATTAGTTTAAAAAAACATTTATAGGTATCTCACAAATAATAATTAATTATATTGTATTTATTACAATAATATTTCCAATTTTTTTTGGGTTTTTTGCCAGTTCATCAATAATTTCCTCAACATTTAATTAAATATGTCTATCAATTGCCATTGAAGACAATACATGTAGTCTAACCTAAAACAAAAAAAAAAAAATACGAAACCCATATATCAATCTTGATTTATAGTTGAACCAGGGATTGGAACCGAACTGGAACCGAACAGAAATGAACCAGTTTAGAACCGAAACCCTTTGAAAATGTTGGAACCATTTATATCACTAATATATTTTATCACAAGAGATTATGTAGAAGTCCAATACATTTCTAATAAACTTGCCAAAAAAATACAAAAAATGTATAACTTTAAAGGATTAGACGGGCTACTTACTATACTGGGTATATACTTTTATGCTGAAGGTGGAAAAACACACTGAAAAAAAAAATTATTAAATCCGTAATAATAATTACTCCACATTATAAATTAATATATTATCACTTTTTAACCGTATTTTCGTTATTTTGAAGTACAGGTTAATACCGGTATTAACCGGAACCGTAACCGAATCCAGAACCGATAAAGTCATTAAGGTTCCAGACTCTGAGTTAAACAATGAAATCCAAAAATTAAAACCAGATTACATAATACTTTATCGAGACGTTCGTTTGCGATTATTTTCTCGCCTCGTACGCGCGCACTAGTCGACAGATTTATAACGGGTATAATAATAATAATAATACGAGTATATTAATGAAAATAACATTTTTACACACACAACACCTTCGATGAATTATTACGCGTGTGGACGGTGGCGATTTTTTTTTCCTCGGATTTTTTCTTCTTCTTCTACACTTTTTTCTTTTTTTTTTATCAGTTTCCAGCACACTGACTGTAATCTATTAAAGTCATTACGGCGTGTGCTCGATAAAATATATAGAAAAAAAAAAAAACGGAAAAAATACCGAAGAAAACGCCGGCGTTAACGTCGTAAACACTCGCACACACACAAACATGCAAAATCTTTTTCAAACCTTTTTCATTTTCACACATTCGTCTTCCTCCTCCGGCCGCGTCGTCGGCAACGGACGTCGTCGTCGTAATAGCCGGCTTTATTTGGCCCGTGTATTATATATATATATATATATATATATATATATAATAGAGCGTATATTATTATTATTATTATATATAAATAAATATACGAGATAAAAAAAATCGTCCGATGATTTACGCGACTGCGGCGTGTATATTGTATACTGTATATAAAAAATATGTATTGTGTGAACCACTGCGGGAGAGGTAAAAAGATAAAATGAAAACCAAGCCGATTCGACGGGGGCGATGAGCGCGAGCGCATTTAAACGATTCGTTAAACTACGCGCGTTCCTTTGAGACGGTTTCAATCAGTCCACGGTGTCCGAAAGAATATAAAGGTAGCGAGCCGCGGGGTGTTGTGGATGTCGCTCAAGTGAATTATTTGGATAAAGATTCCAGAGCTTTGTTTTTATTATAAATTTGAAAGCAATGATAAATCATTGCATTCGATAAAACGATTCTGAGCGGAGCTTCGGTGTAATACGCACTTTGTCTATTTTTTGTACAAAATTAAAGTAATATATTATGTCTGACGTTGTGTCCAAATTTCAAGTGAAAAAAGGTAACGAGCCGCGGGGTGTTGTGGATATCGCTTATGTGAATTACTTGGATAAAGATTTTAGAGTTTTGTTTTCATTATAAATTTAAAAGCAATAATAAGTCATTGCATTCGATAAAACGATTTTGAGCGAAGCTTACTTTTCTCGTAAATATAGTCTATAGTCTAAATCTAGGTGAAAATTTCATGTTTCTATGAATATCAGTTTCAAAATTACGAAGAAATAAACAACAAACGATTAAGACGAAATTACGTTTTTAGCGTTTTTGAGTTATAGTTTTAGGTGCTTTAGTGAAAACCGAAAAATTATTATTATTATTATTATTATTTTTATTATTATTATTATTATTATTATTATTATTATTATTATTATTATTATTATTATTATTATTATTATTATTATTATTATTATTATTATTATTATTATTATTATTATTATTATTATTATTATTATTATTATTATTATTATTATTATTATTATTATTAGCATATAAATACAAGCTGTCCTGATTTGGATTCACTCGATGTGAATGTTGTTATGAGTGGGGATGTCATCTCGTTCAAATCTAGTTTGAAATATTATAGTATCTTAAAATTTTTAGACAGCGAATTATTAGTATATTTTTCTTTTTTAAATTATAAACATACTATCTGAATTATAAACACTGAATATATGATTTATAGCCCGATATTCATATAAGAAACCGTAATAAAACAGGACATCCCTTAGTAATATCAAAGCTATATATAGAAAAAATTCTAAGAGAGTTATGAGAAATTAAAATGATGATATAATACAAGGTATAATATTTTATAAATCTTGAATTTTATAAAATAACGACAATGTTGTAGAAGTTAAAAATGAAATAAACTCAATCTAAACTTTTACTGAACAATAATTACAGCCAAAACGAGAACAAAATACAATTTTATTTTACAAAGGCTACATTTCTAGTTTTGTTTTCTCATTCGAACACTGACTGATAAAACATTTTCGGGATCAACATGAATAGTCGATATATACACCGTGTACGCTGCTTGACCGGTTAATCTATCTTCTCCAGTGTCGCGAGCGTTTCGTAAGTAACTTTGTATTCCCTTCGAGCATGGAAATGTCCTTTAGCCTTTGGGCGTCGTCACAGTAAACTTATTTGCAAAAAAATCAAAGCAAAGTCTTTACTAAACTGAAACTGTTGAAAGTGTCTTCATATAAAAAAAAAAAACAAAAATCTGAGTATACAAGTCAAAATTACTCGTAATTTTTTTTTCTTCTCCTCGTATATAGCGCATTATTATTGCCTATTGTAATTATGAGAATCGTTGTGACGCAAGAGCAAATTATATATATATATTTACAATAATACAACTATATCGTAAGAACCATGTCAATACGCGTATATTTTTACGTATTACCATATTTCTCTTGTCGCGTTGGAAAAAACCGGTGAAAATAATTGGGTCAAACAATTTTCGGAGCCTGAACGATTCCAACAAAAAAATGTAAAAAAATACGGCACAATAATATTATTAATAATAATATTTTAATACGAATAAAAAAAGAGTTTGCTAGTACACGAGACATCGATGTGTAAACGTCCCGTGAGCGATAAAAATGGAACGGAATATTGTGAATGGGATTTATAAATATTGGTGTATTTATTCAAAGTAATTTCGATAATAAATATAATTATTAGTTGTCATGACAACAGCTTACACATTACACGCAATTTATAATACTGAATTTATAATATTAATTAATATTGACATGCATGTGTCTTATGGCTGGGGTCATTCTATAAATTTACGCGACACCGGGAGCGTTACTATGACGTCATGAACCCGCCTCTGCTCACCCACCCGGACAGGTCCCCCCAATTCTATACAGTCGTTGCTAGTTACATTGGAGCGGCGATGGTAGCGCGATCTATAGATATCCATAGCAATCTATATCTATAGATATAGATATGTCTATAGGTACGAGGAGACGAGGACTAAGCTATAAGTAACTTTTTGTCACATGTAAAAAATAAATAAGATATATACAAGACATATACCTGTACCGGTGTATCTGTAGATACTCCTGTCTTTTTATTAATATCGCGTGTAAATTAATTAATATTATTAATATAAATAAATATTATTATTAGTTGTCATCAGTTTTGAGACAAGATTAGTGAAAATTTATCTAGATAAAGATAAAAGATTGTTTGCTAAAAATCATCTAGATACAGATAAAGATGACATATACTTGAATCGTCTTAGATAAGATAATAATAAATGAGTGAAATTTATCTAGATAAAATATAAGATAAAAATTAAAAATTATTTGAATAATCGTGTTATTAGTTATTATAACTAAATATACCTATATAATATACAGGTATACATTATTACACACACATATATTTATATGCATATATATGTGTGTGTGTGTGTGTGTGTGTCCAAGTCTCCCTGGAAACATTCCCAGGTCATTTTTTCCTATTTATTGCAAGAATATTAAAAAAAATATAGTATATTAGTTAAATTTTTTTTTTCTAGATAATTACAAGAAAGATAATGATTTTTTTTTTATCTAAGATAACCTTCAGATAATTAAAAAAAATTTCATCTAGACGAGATAAAAGATAAGAAAATATTATCTAGATACATCTCAACACTGGTTGTCATGACAACAGCTTACACACGTTTCCGTCCCATTTCCCGAGATTTACCCTCATGCCGCCGTAATAGACGTTTACACGTCAATAAATATTATATATAGTGTGTGTGTGTTTGTGTCGCCCGGAGGCTGTAGTAGTAGTACGCTTTTTTAAACCGGGTTTCGGCCGTTGGTTAGGCCGGATAAAAAATATATAAAAAAAAATAAAAAAAAATACACTTATTTAGGCCGCGGGCGAACGCTCAAAAAGAGACGAGCTCGGTTTCCGCATAACGGCGGCGGTAGAATTTCGGCATTTTTACCCGGGGACGGGTCGGGTGTGCTGCGCGCAGGGTCGTATCCCGTTCCTTCGCGTTTCTCGTCGCCGTCGTCGCCGCCGCCGGCGGTCGTCTCCTATATACGTTTCGCCGTATTATAATCGAACGTTTTCGGCGGTCGGCCCGACCCTTCGCCGCCGCTACACCGGCAACACTTTTCCCCGGGGAGACACCTTCGAGACACGCCTCTCTCTCTCTCTCTCTCTCTCTCCGCTAGCCGGCCTGTACACGGTTCCCCCGCGCGGCAATACGAACGCGGCCGATTCTTTGACCTTTCCGCGCCCGAACGGCTGTTTAACGGGCTAAAACTCCGGGAAAACTAAGAACTTCCAGGCCCGTCACCGACCGTGACGGTGACGACGCCTGCACGCCGACGGGCAATTTACATATTATTTTATATACCCGTCGTGTTTTATTAACGCGCGATTTACACGCGGTAAATATATGTATATACACACGCATTATATGGCGTGAAATGTTAACGTATAACCGCACTCCAGGTGTCCATTGCCGCCGCCCGCAGCAACGCGGTGTGTGTTGACATTTCATGTAGACGGGCGGTCATTACGCGCAGCTCACGGACGTCCTACGGACGGGTCTGTACGCGCGCGCGCGCGCGCGTTACGTACGCCGTCGGAGCCGGACAAGAGCCGACATTCCGGTTTACAACGTACGTCGCCCGGTGCCGCAACTGGACTCTGTGAGGTAGTAACGGAGATTTTGTTTTCAACCGAAAACCCACAATGGTCGACTTTTGTTTTTTATTACGGTCGCCAACCCGTGGCCGAGGTCCGAAGACCGGAGCACACGGGATTTTTTTAAGAAAATATAGGAGAAAAGAAAAAAATCAAAAATAAATGAATAAATAAGTAATCATAATATAATAAATAATAATATAATGAAAGAAAAAAAGAAAGGACAAAATGTTAACGGAAAACTTTAAACGAATCATGAACAAAATAAGATAAACTAAAGAATAATTTTTTATTGCCGGCCACGATTCAAACAATTATTATTATTATTGATTTGTATAATTATATATATATATATATAATACTCATGTGTGCGGATGCACACATTTATCCCCACGGCATCCTTCTTGTTCACCCGATCACGGGCAGCAGATGACGGTTGTCTACTCCATGTTTAATTTAACAAACTTTACTCGAGACATTTTATATATATATATATATATATTTAGAAAAAAAATTGACGAGAGAAAACAAACGCGACGTGTTCTCAACGTTCATTATTGGACTGACTTTAATTATAAAAATTTACCGTGGCCGTTAACAGAAGTATTTAAATATATGAATATATCGTTCACGATAACAATACTCGCGTAACACTAATGTAATTATAATAATAATAATAATACCGCTCAACAGTATTAATTAACATATATATATATACACATATATATACATATACCTCCGTTACGTCACAACTCTTTTTTTTTGACATGTGTGTGTCTTATGACTGGGATCATTCTATAAATTTGTGCGACACCGAGAGCGTAACCGTGACGTCATGAACCCGCCTGTGCTCACCCACACCGGCCAGGTCCCACCACTTCTATACCGTCGTTACTGCAGTTACATAGGAACGGCGATGGCATCATCTATATATATACAGAGTGTCAACTTTTTAATGTTTTGTTGGCAGCCCTGTTCTTTGTATTTTTAGTATCTACTATCACTCCGATTTAATTAGCAGTGGTTGTTATTTATTATATATCAGTGGATTTATTGGTGCAGTCGTTGTCATAGAGCGGTTCACAAATAAAAAAAACAACAAATAAATAAACAACGTGTTTAGACCGTCAAAACTTATAATAAAACGACTTACGCGCGGTTTTCGGAAGAAATGAAGCGCCCAACAAGTCTACAGTTCTGCGGCTGATAAAAAAAAGTTCGGAACAACTGGTTCTGTTGCTACCGTGAAGTCGGCTGGGCGAAATCGCACTTAACGCAATACGTTTAGGTTCGGTTTATTGCCAATGTCATCGAGCGCGTCAACACATGCCGACTCAGTGGAAATAGATATTGTTAGATAGATGTAGTAAATGCCAGATATTGTTTTCCACTATTAAATCGGAGATGTTACTGAATGAAAATATATAAGAATAAATGCATTTTCATTAATATATAATTATTGTTTTATTAATTTTTTCAAAGTTGTGCACTTTATGGGACACCCTGTATGTATATATATATCAATGTTGTAGCCAGGATATTTATTTTGGGGGGGAGGGGGCTGAAAATTAATTAATTTATGTGTTAATTATTAATATGTATAGACGGTACCCATTAAAAAACTGATTATTTATTCATTTCGGGGAGGGGGGCTGCAGCCCCATCAGCCCCCTGACTACGCCACTGATATATATATATATATATAGATATAGATATGTCTATAGGGGCGCGATATGATTGCGCGCGGTAGCAGAATAACAGAGAACATGATTTTGACCCGTCAAAGGCGTACGATTGCGCGCGAAATGGGAAGCGACGTTGCCAAGTTTATTATTATATCATGACGTTTTAATTTTTAAATGGTTTAATTCATGATTAGAAAAAAATCGTTATATAGGTACATATATAAATTAAATTAAATAAAAAAGTGGATAAAAAATTTTCTTTACAAGAAAATGAATTAAGGTCTATTCACACATATCCGATCCGAGACATTTCCGTCAAGGCATCCGTGTTTTCAGAAATATCAACTACTTGTTTTTCAACGGATGTATTCACACATAACCCATCCGAGTCCGTTTCGAGCTTTCCGAGCTCTCTCCGGTGAAAAAAAAAAATATTATCGATGACCGATTTTTCGTCCGGGTTCGGACGATTAAACACGGAACTGTGCCGGATCGGACATGTATGAACAGACGTCCGATTTTATTTTAGTTAACTGATCGGATACAAATCGGAACGGACCCGAATAGGATATGTGTGAATACAACACTCAAATATAAAATGTTAAAATATTCATAAAGATTACGGACACTTACTGAGAACAAACACGATTGACAGAAAGTATATCGTATATATGTACATTGTACATCATGCACGACTACAGTAGGTATATTCGTATCTATATGGGAATTTTCAAATAAGATAATACCGATTCAATATAAAAGTTTACTATCGGCAAAGCCGCGGGAATGGCAACGTTGCATAGAGATACAAATTATGAATCGCGAACAATCGTACGTCTGAATAGGTACCGCCGATAAGGAGCGCGCGCAATCGTACTCCGCCGGTCTATAGGTACGAGGAGACGAGGACTAAGTTATTGGAAACATTTGGTCACGTGTAAAAAAATAAATGAGATATATACAAGACATATACATGTACCGATGTATCTGCATGCAGTGTAGATATTATTACGGCATAGGTTAAATTTCTCAGTTGAATTTTAAAAAGAAACAATAACGCGCAACGTGAGTGTCATTTATTCGGGGTATTAATAATAATTGTTTTCAAACCGATCTTCGGTATTGTACGGTGTACAATATGGGAAATATATGTTTTACACAGTAAAGTCACGTCGAAATGTGGAATCTTTTAAAAATCAGAAAACTTTTGATTCGAGTGCTTGTTGAACAGACGCGACGCAGTATTTGAGTGTGGTCATGACGCGGTCATGGGCGGTAACGAATACTCTTGTTTCGAATCTGTTCGATTATACAACGGAGGCTGGATGTCTGCAATAAACAGACTATTTTCACCGATACGTTTCTCACACATTAAACACGGTCCAATAATACTACGATGTTATTTTAAATGTGATTTTTTTTTTTTTTTTTTTACTTATTTAATAAATCGGAACGAAATAAAAGCTGTACACGAAAAATAAATAACAGTAAAAAATAAATAATAAACAGAACCGTCGATTTGAAAATTAAAACGTATTTCCGACGAACGGCATTTTCTACAAAAAAAAAAAAAAAAAAAAATCAAGAAAATAAAAACAAAACTCGGTATACAGTGCTCGTTGGAACGGATTTATTGGAGTACGATAAATACGTAGAAGTCGTCGTTTGCGAACGCAATTGATTTTTAATATTTATTTTCGTAACGCGTCGTATCGAAAAACTTTCGAATCACGTGCTTTGAAAATAACGACAATCGGAATGTTTTATCGCACTATTGTCTAGTTATTTTAATTTGTACTCGAATAACTATTGTCTTTAAGTTATTCGCTTTATAAGACATCGAATAAAACGACCAATCCACTATTACTGTATTTTTTTTATATTAATTTTTAAATACTACTGACGTTCTGTACGAAAACGTTGGCGTTGTCGTCGTCAACGCGATATTGAAACGTTTGTAAATAAAAGTTTACCGGTTAATCCGGATATACATACAATATTATACCGCGAATCGATCTCGCGGATATTACTCCGCGAGCAATAATTGATTTCGATATAGCGATGGTTACGGGAAAAGTTTCGGCTCCCTAATGAAATCCCATTACTCGAGGTTCTAATTCTAAGAAATAAAACTCTCCTCTTGATTTATCAATAGCCGCCAGATGGCTGAACGAAAACCGGAGGAGCCGGTGGCTGGTGGCGCGGCAGGAGGAGCTGAGGAGTGAAAAAATCACACAGGGTTCTCGGGGGATTTAATTGAAATTTAACCGGCGGCATAAAAGGACGGAATAACGACGGGAACGAGCTCGCGAAGAGTTCGGAGTAGAAAATATATATATATATATATATATATATGTATGTGTTCATAATAAAATAAAAATCGGTATCTCGTGTACTTAGCTGGGCAACAATGGTCGACCAAGAGAGACCCGGTTACGAGTTTTACATTATACTGCAGATAAGTTTGTTCTTCTCTGTTGTGGCAAGAAAATATAGAGGCGCGAGCAGACGTTGTAGAACGGCGAAAGATTATGCTTGTTCGCCCGCAGTGTAATCCCGTAGGATTTATTTTTAGGCCATATGCCGTGTAAGCCTTTGCCCGATGATGATAACTGATAAGCATATGTTGCAACCTGGCTCGAGTTTTTTTTCTTTTTTTTTTCGGTGCACATTTAGCGTTTAGATCCGAGCACAGATTTAGGGCTATGTGTCCCAGGACCCTCACCAATTAATTTATTGGAAACGAAATATACGTTATGGTTTAATTTCTTTTCTATTTTAAAACCGAATCACGGTATACCATATATTTTTTATGATTTTCGACGTGATTACTGGTTAACGTTCGCCGATTACTCGTACGCCGCGCAAGTCAGTTCAGAAAGTTTTTTTAAATATAAAAAAAAAATTTTAATAATTAGGAAATTACGGATAAATGTTGTACACATTGTAGTGTATTATCGACACGAAAAAACAAGACGCATTTACTGTTGAACAATATGATCATATCTCGAGATATTAAAATATAACGTCATATTATTCATACAAATATTAATATTTATTTTTATTTTGACGTCGTACAGAATGGGATTTCAATTTAATATTATATAGGTAGCTTCCTTGAAAATCCTTTTCCATTTGAATACACTACAACTTTTTAGTTATTACTTACTATAAAGCAATACGAGAATTAAAAGACATTTATTTTCATTAAAAACGACGAAAAAACGTGTAACGTGTTGTTGACATTTTTATTTTGAGAAAATTTCTACAATTTTTTTGTCATACAGTGAAAATTCCTTAAAAAAATTCGCTGCATATACTGACCTATGTACTCATAGAACCCAACTTAACCAGTGGCGTAGATAAGATTTTTTTTTTTTTTTGGGGGTTAAAGAACTTTCGAAATAAAAATATTATCGATATTAAATTTGTATTTATTAAGTAATTTTTAATAAAAGAATACCCAAAAATTACAAAACAAAGTGAACTCGCCGATTGTTGTATAATAGATCAAAAACTTCCGCATTAATCTTTATTGCATATACGGTTTTTTATGAAGAGTAGATTTTGTTTTTTTAGAGATATACTACTTGATAATATTAACTGTCAAATTTTTTCGTTAGTACTGCAGAATTTTGTCGCGTCTTTTACAAATCTGCAGCAAGTAAAAACAAAAATCAATATTTCTTATCAATTATATTTATTGTGTATCTTGTATATACATTCACAAACATATATTAAATTACTTAAAACACAAAAGTTTGTATATTAAATGGGTTTGTGTACAGGAAAATATGTACAATATATAGATATTGTGTGAAAGGATGCGCGCGTTGAACAAATAACTGTAAAATATCTCCCGATAAAAGATATGAAATCGAGCGTGCACTATATAGTACGTTATAGATTCATAATCCGTAGGTATATAGGATTTAAAAATCTTATATTCGAATAGGAGAATATTTTTTTTGGTGTGTGTCATGGCCCGTGTTAATACACTAAATTTGTGAACGGCAAAAAGTAGACGAATAACACATTACTGGTAAAAAAATTGTTGATGAAATTAAAAATATAATAATGAAATTATTGTACTGCAGAATAGAATTAAAATTTATTGATTTAGGTATGAATAAAGTTTTAACACAAGATTCTTTGAAGCATACTTATAGATTGGGTGTATATGTAAACTCCTTATTTATCTATAATATTGACATATATATATTAGGTTCATATGTTTTGGATTTTTTTTAAACACTCTACAATGTATAAAAATTCACAGACCTAACCTAAAACTAGGCATTTAGATAAAATATTGAGAAATACGGCGCATAAAACGGCACAAAGCCATTTAGCCACTTCAGCCACCATTACATTCGATTACAGTCGATAAAATAAGATCATTTTTATTTCGACGGCGAGCTGTTGCCTGTAGTTGGCATCTCTTGTCCACTACGAATTTACGGAATATTAATTTATGGTTTTCTCCCGTTCACTGTTTTGGTATTATGAGAAAATTAATAAAATCATTTGTTTTTCGAATGTGCGTCGGCGAAACACACTACGTCGGCATCGGGAAATTATCGGTGTTCGTATTTTATATTTTGAAATTCGAGAGGGTTCGCGTTTGTAATTTGCATAATACCTCACGTTTGGCATCGCTGACACAACCCTTATTATGTACTTTCGTATTTCCGTCAGTGTTTGAAGAGCGGCGTTATAGATTTTACTCCAGACAGGTATTACTTATGACGTGTAATCTGTGAGCGCCAATGTGCAGGATGATGACGTAAAAACGTATTTGATCGTTCTACCTTTTACTATAAACTTAGGACGAGATTAACGTCTGCATATAATTATAACAGTTTATTTCATTTTTATTACAATTCACTGTAAGTATACATACATACTGTTTACTATTATTATTAGTAGTAATAATGATACTTATACATTTATATATAACACAAAATCTATCTGTCCGTCTGTCTGTTAGTGATTTTATAATTCGAGAGTCAGTGATCCGATTTCGATGAAATGTTCACAGATGTTTTGCTTATGATCTCTTATAGTTACTTCTCTTTTCGTTAAATCTCGTCTCTTCATCACATTCATACACATTTTCGTACTACACTTATTATTCTTATTTTGTAACGTATTTAAATTAAATAAATCATTTTATCATAGTACAATTGTTTTCTCTTAAAACTGTATTGAAAATTTAACGTAAGAATTATTATATTGACGGTGAACATAAAACTATTGTTTACCGTATGGTAGCAGGTGTAAAAACTAGTTTTTACTAAAAACCCGGCATAAAACGAATAATTCTGTTTCATTACCGTAGCCATTAGTTATAAGTTATAAATTATAACTATAACTATATAATGACTTATAACTCTAGGCGTATCTAATGAAAACGCAATTTTATCACCGATATATGGTGTAGAGTGCAGATATTTTTCGAGTGTATGCGTATTACTAACAATACATAATGTAAACCTTTGAAGACTTTGATAGGAATCGAATTCAGCAAGTGATTCCTCGTTCGATTAAAATCTGCTACAATATCAAAGTTGAGCGACGTTAACATATTTATTGTTACAATCACGTAAAATAATACTGTATTATAGTAGTACGATTACGTATTATACTTGTAAATATCGTTATTGTTCCAATTTTTTTTTTTTTTTGACGAGCGTATTACTATATGATTCGGGTTTATGTAGTGCTGTCGGTTAAGTAAAATAAATAACTTACTGGATTTTTTTTTTTTTTTTTGTTATCTCTTCTTCGAGTAGAAAAAAATTTATATAATGTAATATTATAACGAGGGAGTGTATAGAAAACGTTTCCGACCAAATTACTTAAGACCAAATTGTCATTAAAAAATTTTTACGTAATAAAATAATATATATATATTTATGCTGTAACGTGAGCAAAGCATTTCATTATATGACACTAACCGCGTCATTGTTTTGCTTTTCAGCAAGACGATGTCAAAGAGAACGTGACAACCAGTGAGATGACGTTCGTGCCCACGACAGACGACAACGGCAAGTCGATCACCTGTAGAGCGGAGAACCCACAAGTACCCACCATGTTTGTTGAAACCAACTGGATATTGAAAGTCGTCTGTAAGTCATATCGTATTAATATTATACGCATATATTATAATTTATAAGTACTTGTGTGTGTGTGTGTGTCGTATATTAAATTATATACATAACACACATCCACATTAAATGTTATAGTATAACGTTTCCGTTGTTCTTATATATTATATATATACAATTTTGTTTGATATATGCAAAACAGAATTTCAGCGTTATATTATATTATAATAATATTATAACAAGAAGAAAGTTTTCACCTATTAAAGCGAACACCGGTTCACAATGGTTTACTGAATTTATACGATTCTATTTCATAAAATAATCCGTTTATATAAATATAACGGAACAGTCCCGGTGATCGGTATCGGAGCTAGAAATAAAATTTTCAGGCGGAGAAAGGGCGATCAAGCTGTTTAAGGATCACCAAAAAAATATACGTACATATTGAATAAAACGGAATACTCTTAGTTCAAAAACGTATACAATTTTATAATTTACTGTACAGCGTAGCTAATATCGTTATTATTATAATCACAAATTATATTTTTATTTTGCATTATGCAGAATACGTTAATGGTATAGAATACAAGGTATAGAGGATTTTTACTTAATTGAATTTTAAATTATTCGAGTAAATCACTTGTCGGTATACCGTATATACTGATATTCTATAAAAATTTCATCGTATATTACCACGTTGAATAATATTATGTTGGGTGTTTCATAGATCAAAACGGTTTAAAATTTGTTCTACAACATTTCCCCCGACCTCTTTTTATTATAACATTGGCGGCAACATTTTTATGGTTATTATCGTCAATAATTCATCCTCCGAATGATTGAGCAATATTATTATTTAATAGCTCTAAGTACTGCTGTTTGTGGCTGTCACGGTGACAATATTCGTTGAATGGAATTCGACGGGACAAAAAGCGAACGGAAATTTCTCGGGCAAATTCCCTACTGTCAATAACGGCGAGGCACTTTTTCACTCGAATGGGTACGTGAACGAACAAAATTGTCGCGTTCGAAAAAATTCACTGACGTACATCGACAAATACACGAATGCGTACAAAAAGGACGATTGTTCGTCGTAGGTTTCGGGCTGGAATTGTGATGGGATCCTTTCTTTTCTGAACGCTACACGAAGGAAGTGAACGGTGTTCGTTACCGTAGCACGATTTTCTAACTTTTTGTGACCTTATTTGAATGGCTTATCGACATTGGAAATGTGTGCCGCCTATCTGTTACACTTCCCGTGAAACGATCGTTTTGCTGCACGAACAATTCTCACGGAACGAGTAAATATTCGCTGATTATGCGATGTCATTTTTTATTCATTTTTTTCATTGGGAGTATTTGAAGCCACTTTTTACCGAACCAAAACCGAAGCGGAAAATTCAACAAAGCATAGTGGATAAAACGGTGAAGAAGCGTGTGCGTGTAGAAATTTATTGCGAATTTCAACGAAAGAATATTGTGCCAATCTAAATCGGAAAACGTAATAAGTATAAGAATATAATATATACGTTACGTTTTTTCGTGAATTATTACATTTTTAAAACCCAACATTCTTTACGATAAACTCTTTAATATATTATGTTTAATTTCGTATATTAAATGCCGTGATAGGTGTATAGGAAACTGTGTGTGTGGTTAGTATATATACGTATTCGTAATACGGTATTTATACGCCTTTTAGAAATTCTTCGTAAGAAAACAATAAATGAAAAACCTCGTGTACGGCGTGCATGATTTTCCGAGTAAACGTATAAAGGACTCGAGTTTGTGGAAATTCTCCCCGTTCACCCTGATCCGCCACTCACATAAGTTTCGTTAATCATTTTGCTCAAAATTCGCGTGCAATCGTGTCTCTGTTTATTATTTACCGCGCAAAAAGAAGAGAAATATTTTTTTTTTCACGAATAAAAGTAATATTTCGACTGGTGTAAAAAGCAATATTCTTTAGACTCGTTTTATAGAGAAAAAGATATTGTAAATTATATAATACTATAATACAATTTTTGAAAATTACATTAAACTTATTTAAGTTACTTCTCCGATTAAGAGATCGTAATATTTTACGGCGAATTAATACTTCTTTGCACAACGAAATTAAAACGTGACTGAAATTCATCGATGGGTCTCTAAATGAATACAACTGACCATAACCGACAGTGTGTGTGCGCGTTAGTGCAGAGAGAAAGAGAGAGAGGAAAATTGCGAACATTCTTACTTTTTAATTTTTATAACGTTATCAAGGAGGCGGAGGAGACAAAACATTTATAAAAACAGTCGATTCGTAATTAAATAATTATAATACAGATAATTATAATGTAAATAAATACAAATTTTATTAAGAGTCATTTTCAATTTTAATGCATGAAAAAAAGCATAGTACCTTAAAACCTGAACGTTAAAAATTAAGACACTTTTTCTTTTTACGTGTTTATATATAGCTAAGACATTTAATCTTTCTTATGTTTTTAAAAGTTCAATGTAAAATCACGATTTGATGTAAGTTTCGAAACAAATTTTAAACAATTTATAGACACTTAGGTTGTTGTAATGTGTGTTTAACTACAAAATTAGAAATATAACATATAAATATGTATTGAGTCTTGTTAGAATCACGCAATTCAGAAAATTCTTTAATCTAATATACATATCGTTTTCGGTTCCTGAAACATTTGCAAATAACTGAATTTTTACTACGTCAATACATTTCTTTTTTCGTCTAAACCGACATCATCACTGAACTGTTATAAAACGTAATTTTCAAATTCACTTCATGGATGAGTGGTGCGGATGGTAACGGATAAATATCTTACCGTGCGCATCGGATCCATTAGAGGAGAGTTTTTTTCTTTTGTAAATTCGTTTAAAATTCATTCTTCCTACTAACATCGAGAACGCCACTGAAAAGATATTTACTTTAACAAATGGGATTGATAGGGTACATTCATTTTGTGTCGCACCTGCACCGGTGTACGCGGATTAAAAAATTATTATGATTTTGAGATAGTATAATACACTACAACACTGTAGCCTAGTGTACGAATTGAAAAACTTCCAGCGGCTATCCGTTCAATATTGGTAACCAGTGGCTCAATTTCTATCTGGGAGAAGGGGTCAAAATTAAACAGAAACTTTGTCCCTACGTTAAAGGATTTTATATAATATTTTGAATAGAAGTATTTTTTTTTAACTAACAAATTGAATAAAACACTTACCCATATTAGGTACAGTAAATAGTAATAAATTACTAATAGAACTTATTTCGTTACATTTATTCGAATTTAGAAAACAGAAAACTATAATAAAAATGTTTAGCTAAACCAATAAGTATAAAAAATAATAATCGATTTTAAATTAATATATTTTTATTTAATAAAAATTCAAAATTTTTAACTATATATCAATAGCACGGATGTAGAATTCCTCAAGTATGTCTTTCCATTTTCTTGCACATCTTCACTAGGCGCATAATCTTTTGTGACATTGATAAAACCTTAATCATAATAATTTTCTTTAAACAGAGAAATGGAGTAATGTGTTTCGACTACGTGTCGAGTATTGTAATATAAATTTACCGATGTACAAATATTATTTGCATATATATTTTTGATTAATCTTCTGTTCCTTTGGGAGGAGGGATTTAACTAGAAGTCCTTCTCCCCGTTAATACGCCACTGGTAATAACCATACTACTTAGCCTCCTTTTTAGCGATTAACCACATTTTCTTTGATTTATCACACTACAACTTACCGAGTTAATTATCTTATTTTCTTGAAAGCGAACCGTTTCGCACAACAAATTTTCGATTACTTAAAATTAAATGGGCAATAGTTATAAAATATAATATTTTTGAAAACAAAATCTGACTTGTTACATTCACGTGAAATCCGTCGATAAGAAATATTTATCTCGCCACCATCGAATTTATAAATAAACAAGTAATGATAAAAAAAAAAGAAAAACTTAAATTCAATATGGTCAAATTACTCGGTATGAACTTATAAAAAGTGTGTGTCAACATTTTAAAAAAAAAAGAGTTTTCGCGTGCGTTCTTAAATGTGTAACCTAATGCGAATTAATTAACTGTACATTATATTAAGAGTCAACATTTTAGATATCTTGATACAAAAAAGTGTATTATTGCAGTACGAGCTTATTTAATAATTTTTTTAAATGTGTAATGCGTTTATATATATATATATATATATATATATAAAGGAATATAAAGTTAATTATTATATTTTATAATCATTGCCAACTAAATTTTATGTAGCCAAAAATTCGTTGGGTGAAACGGGTCCCTCCCGTTTTTTCCTAACCTATCTTAACCATAGTTATATACATTTTAAAATTATTATTCGACTATCAGTTACGCTTCACAAACAGTTCTATTATTGAGTTTTAATGCCTAAATTAAGTCAAAGTGGACTGTACAAAAGATAATTTGACCAAAACGATGTTGATGAAATGTATGTTTTAGTACATCATGATAGATGATCAGCTTTCTTTATATTTATTTCGGAGAATTTTATTTATTTCTACTAATTTCGTGTACCTAGATCGAAAACGTGTTTAAGATCAAATATGATCTAAATCAAGGCTATACGGCTTAGAATTATTACCCGATAGACATTTAGATGTGCTTTGATGTACCTGTATTAAACTGATTGTAGACGAATTTGACAATATGAAAACGAAAAATCTTAATTATATTGTTGAACAGTAACGCGGTGTATACTTTTATTACTTTGAATTTAACACTAACACAACTTTGCAGTTTTTTTACACTTGGGAAATTGATAAAAATGTACATGTGTGTTTTCGCCACTTTCTCCCTATAAATTTAAGTAAAATACCAATACTGTAATATTGTTTTGTGTGTACACGCCATCTCACATTCGATATTTATTTGCCTCTTTTTTCCCGACATATCACTACATCAGTATTATGACCGAGCATTCCTAGTACGACCGCCCAATCACCAACAAAATCTATAAACATAAATATTTTTCACGCGTGTTCAATGTTCGACGTAACGCAGTTTCAGAGCGAATAACTTTGAAAAGTTTTTCTGTTCGTTTTACTTTCGAATGTAAATAAATTCGACGTTGATGCAAAATATAGAGTGACTTATTTGAATTTAAACGTCATGTTTTTTATGAAGATACAGACTCTCGAATGCTTTCTTTTATTTTGGAAAAAAATAACACATCGATTAAAAAAAATAACACCTTTGAAAATGTCTTCAGCAACACCAATTTTTCCTAGTATATAGCTGCTATTGATTCACACAAACCGTATTTAAATAAAAACAAAAACTGAAAACGTAACGTAACCGTTGAAAAATATTTATTTTTCACAGCCCGTCGACCATTAAATCATATTAAATATTAATTTATGAATACAAAGGAGAAAAATACGTATAAATACATATAAAAATATAAACGAGATAGATAATTTTCATATAATATACACCATCTTCCAACTTGTTGTGTATAGTTTTCGAATAACTTTGAGTTGTACGAACTCGGTGTACTTTAAACACAAAAGTTTGTATATTAAATGTGTTTGTGTATACGAATATATGTATATAGGTATTGTGTGAACGGATGCGCGCGCGTCGAACAAAGAACTGTAAAATATCTCTCGATAAAAGATATGAAATTGTGAGTGCACTCTATTATAGTACGTTATAGATCCTTTATATTAGTTTAAAATTCTTATATTCGAATGGGAGAATATTTTTTTCTCTGTCAGGATCTGCGTTAATACAAGGAAATTTGTGAACTGCAAAAAGTAAACAAATAACACATTACCGGAGAAATGTTGTTTTGAAATTAAATATTATAATGAAATTATTGTACTGAAGTATGGAATTATAAATTATTGTTTTGGGTATAAATAAAATTTTAACACAAGTCCTTTGAAACATGCTCATTGATATATATTGTATACTCCTTCTACATCTATAATATTGACGTATATATTATATGAATATGTTTTGAATTTATGTTGATTTTTTTTTAAACATTCTACGATTTTTTTTTTAAATAATTAAACGATGCGTTTTTTTTTATTGGTCAGTTACTATTATTTTATTGAGCTTTTCGGTGTCGTGAAATCCAAGCAATCTATGAATAACATGATATAAAAATTAAAATAATTTTTGATAAAAGAAAAATGATTTATGAGATAGTTTTTTTTTTTTGTAATAACTCTGATTTTTTTTATCCAACCGTATCGCACTCCATTTTTTTTTTTGCAAAAATTGTTCGTACAAACATTTCGTTGATTTAACTACAATATAACTTTCCTGTGTTATTCATTTGACTCATTGTTCACATAGATTCGCAGTATAGTTATTGTTGAATAAGGCGGTGATTATAAAATAAACACACACGTTGCTATAGTGATCGAGAGAAGTTAATAATTCAGGTCGAATGGTAAAAATAATTAATTAAACATTTTTTTTAATCGTACAAAAATGTATACACACTGCTTCATGTTTTTTTTTTTTAATAATAATCACGTCTCTCGTACAAACAAACATACTCATATATCTTTAATTAATTTGCTTTAAAAAAATATATATATAACCAGTAAACGTGTATGATATGAATTTTTTATCACGAGTGCTATGCAATTAGTTATTTACTACCCGTCATTTATAATTGTAATCAAAAAAAAGTTACACAATACTGTTTACGTTCAATTGTTTTGTTATGGAACATAAATATTATATATTGTGTAATCTAAATTGAAATGCGCATTCGCATAATGAAATTCTATAGAATGTAAAAAACAAATTTCACTCCAGTACTTTTCGTACATTTAAAATTAATCTTTTAATAAGTGAATACAAAATATATATATATATATATATATATATTATTATTATTATTATTATTATTATTATTATTATTATTATTATTATTATTATTATTATTATTATTATTATTATTATTATTATTATTATTATTATTATTATTATTATTATTATTATTATTATTATTATTATTATTATTATTATTATTATTATTATTATTATTATTATTATTATTATTATTATTATTATTATTATTTATTATTATATTATTATTATTATTATTATTATTATTATTATTATTATTATTATTATTATATATTATTATTTATCATTATTATTATTGTATAATATATTTTATTTTTAGTTTTTTAATGACGTATAGGATATCTTATATAAAACAAATTTTAATAAATGAATATTCTTGAAGGAAATTTTTTTTTCTTATGAAATATTTTGCATTTCATTATACGATCAATTAATAATATTATTATTCAACTGTAAACGCAGCGACTTGGTGATTTAATAATTTAGTGACAATAATGGAATATTTGATTTGAACTAAAACTAAACATTTTTGCACATTGGATATACTGCGGTTAAATACAATTATTTCGTGTTCAAGTTAAAATGATCTAATATTGGTAGATACACGGCTATTTAAATTTAAAAGAAATTCATTTAGGTACGGAAAACGGGTAAATTTAAATCGTATTTTTCCGTAATCCGAGGATTATACTGAGGTAATGTTAATGAATACGTGTGGAGAGAGGGTGAGAGAGAGTATTACAAACGTAATACAATTTAAAATAGCAGAGTTTTATTGCTAAATAGTTTGCTAGTTTACTATGTCTGTAAGTAACTCCTGTTATCATTTATAACGTTATCTTGTAACTAATTGCCTACGTGTATAGTATTCGCAAACATTAACGAAAAAGCTCTCACACACACAAATATTATATATTTCTGTACATTTCAATTAAACTTCGGAAATATTTTACTATTCAAATGGATCTTTGTCAAACTTTAGGCGTTTGTAAATATTTAATAAACTCGTCGTCATTTTTGTTTTTACTCGAATCCAACCATATAATTTAAATTTAAACGTAGGGACTACTGTATATGCACGAACTTAAACATATTGATCGTAAAATAAAACACTTTAGGCGTTTCGTTTATAAAAAAAAAATCAATAAGTACGTGTTTAGCAGGTGATCAGAATAATTTTGGATTTTATCAGAGAAATGTATTATTAATTTCCCCGAATTTCAATACTTTTCGTAATTTATTAGAAATAGTGTCGTAATATTAGAATAATATAAATACTCTTGTGATTATTGTTACGCCTAATTTATATATCGGTTTTAGTGAGTTATATTTAAACATATAACATCGGTTTGCCTTTAACAAATATTCTTTATTATTATTATTATTATTTGCAACTTGCTTAAAGGTATTTTTATTAATTTTTCTGTGTCATTTGTTTTTTTTTTTTTTATGTATAATTATTCGTATTTAGGTACACGAAAACGTGTTATAATTGAATAATAAAAGTGTTCTTCATATAATATGCCCGATGACGACGCTCGAAGAAGAAAAGACAAAGAACAAGACAGCCCTTGGGAAGTTTCGAGGCCCCGGGTCTTGTACATCAAGAAGGTAGAAACATTTTAAATTTTTATTATTTTATTCTTTAAATGGCCAAACTTTGGTCTTTATGCAGCAATTGAACAACCATGTTGTCTCCAATAAAAATTAACAACTTATTTCAAGATCCATGATTATTATTATTATTATTATACTTTTTTTTAATCAAGAAACAATTATGTGATTTACTTTAATTTTTTTTTAAACTGTATTGAAAAAATGGAAAATTAAGTTTTATTGTGGTTTTCAAACATTAGTATCGTACCAAAATAAAAACAATTTTAACGTTTTATTGTTGAAAAAGTTTTTTTTTTTATACACTTCAAATAGGAAGTTAAACAACTATTAATCACTGACGCGAAGGGTTAATACAAAACAAATTATTATATATGTATTCTAATGATACAAAACAATTCCATTTTCACTTGTAAATAGAAATAAATACAATGCCATACATGTAATTTTGTCCTGGGCCTCGCGAATCTCTAGGTCATTTCTGGGCAAGAACATCGGTAATATATCGTCGGCATTGAACGGCATTTAAGATGTATTATCGGGATATCGGTTTTGTTTCGTTTTCTAGACTCGGGGTACCGCAAACCCTTTAACGACAGCCCTAATGCGGTTCAACTCCGCATTGCGACATAATAAAAAATAATAATTTATTATAATCACACCACGGACGGTTCAAATACTTGAGAGTCGAAAATGTTTCGTTATTCGTAGACACACACACACACACACACACACGTGATCGTCTGTTGTTGATTTTCTCAGATGGTAATTTGCATATATTAGTTGTCGATTTTCCCAGGTACGGGTAATTTGCATATTAATATTGTAAAACGTATAGGCGATAATTTATGATAATTGTGCCTCGATATCTTATAAATCATGCATAAATACGAGTGTGAATTACAATTTTTCTTTTTTATTACCTATTATTATTATTATATAAGGACCGGGCGAAATTTTACAATTAAAACGCATTTGAAACATGCCAATATTATGCTATAGAAATTATGGAAAACTAAAAAATGAATACGAGACTAATACCACGCGTATATTTGATTTGTAAAAAAATGATGTCCACGAGAGAACGTAGTTTTTAAACGAACAAAAACAATTAAACACATTCGACATAAAATCGTATTAAATACAGAAATATTATTTTGTTTCCAATTTATTTATTCAACAAAATCGACAACGCGATACTTGTAAATTTTAATCGTTGGAATTTCAATTATATACCGAATGCGCGTAATATGGTATATATTATACAAATACGAGTACGTTTGTCATCTATAAGAGAAAATAATAATAATTTATTACAATATAATAGCGTAAAGGAAAAGACTGAAAAATACGAATGATGCATTCGGATTTTGGGAAAATTAAATATCAAATATGAGTTGCCTAATCGTAATGTATGTACCTAGATCTATGAACGAATTTTCGTTTCATGAGTGCACTAATATTACTGAAACACAAGAACTAAAAAAGTGTTTTATTCTTTTAATAATATTAATATAAACCCTCCCCGAAAATACTTTCAACTTACACCTATGGGAGACAGTCAACGATTTAAAAACAAGTAATCTAGTATATTTCGAGCTATTTTGGGATCAAAGTAAATCAGAATCGGGTGGAAATGACGTACACAAACTGTTTGAATATAATAATATGAATATTTTACCCAATAATTATATTGTTGTTAAAATAATATATCAGAAAGAGCATTTTCTGAGTAAGCTTATGTTAAAAACAAGAAGAGATCTTCGATATTACAAGATAATCTGTCATCCTTATTAATTTTGTTTACAGAAAGGTATGTTATACAAAAAGCTTTGAAATAACGTTCATAAGATTCGCTTCATCAAAAGCAAAAAAAAAAAAAAGTCTTTTACGTAAAATATTTAATTTTTTTTTATTTTAATATGTTGTTATAATTATAAAAGTAATCAATTAAATTTTTATATTATTATCAGGCGAAAGATGTTAAATGTTTATTATCGCCTATCGATTACATTAATGACTAGGTAATTGATTCTTAGTTTTTTACTATTTCAATATATTTCATTTTTATTTATATTGCTTTATTAATATACTACACTATTACACAGTAAATATTTTTAGATTTTAATATTTTACTAAAAGCATAATGAGTGTTATATCGTTAATTCGAGCGCCACTTAAAATGCAAATTCGTTGAGATTTGTGTGCGCGACGGCGCTCGTATGCACATTTATTCGGGGTACATCATCGACGAACAAAAAGGAAAAAAAAATTATTTATGTTAATATAATATAATAACGTCATACACACACGCACACACTAAATACTGCACATGACGTCGAAATATCTGATCGATTCTCGGTGACAAATCGCGATGGGAATCGTTCGTATTTTGCGCTTGCAGTTACGCGCGTAGAGTGCTTTTTTCTGTCTGTCTGTCGCGGCCGCACATTGTCGGCAGAGACCATAACGTCGAACGGAATTATAAGTGCGTCGTCGAAATCATAATATGATAATTTTCATTTTTCCACCCGCTATTCTCGATTTTTCATCACTTTAAAAAAAAAAACGTATCCACACATAATACGACGCTGCGCATTCGCCTTTAATGTGTATACCTACAAAATATTCGACGTTTTCATACTTGACACTGTCATTTCCGCGCGGCCGACAGTAATATATTATTATTATTATTTTTTTTTTATTACGTAATCGTATGCGGCGTGCAAAATCTATACGCGCGCCGCGTTAGTTTGCCGAAATTGATGAAATAACCCGACGGTTTCTGTGTACACATAATGTATTTATATAAAAACGCTTATGAGTGTATGTATACATGGACCACTACTATTATTCATCGTCAACCGCGCAGCAACGAATTTCGATTAATATGTATCGCAGAAACGCGTGTATACTACGTGCAGCGATGCCCGAGGAAAAGTTCTTAATCGAGTTTTTAATAATAACAGTAATATGGAATTATAATAACAATAATAATATGGAATAATAATAATAATAATAATAATAATAATAAATAAATAAATAAATAGAATCGTATTCATAGAGTAGAAAATACACTAAAACTAATCTAGTGCGTTACATAGAATATAATATGATATATTTCACAAAAATTACGTGTGATTTGGTATTTATATAATACAGGTTACAAGTAATCAATTGATTACACTGTCGCTTTGAATGTTAGTAAGGACTAATTTAGAAAAATGTAAGACTGAATACATTTATTCATGATGTTTTCGCGGAAACATATTTTGACAGCGTTTTATTTCAGGAAATCTAATAAGTAATAACTGAACAGTCTTTTCTTTTTTAATTTCAAGTGGACAGTGTCGCGGTTAACAACTGTTTAAGAATATAATGTTAATAATAATAATAATAATAATAATAATAATAATAATAATAATAATAATAATAATAATAATAATAATAATAATTTTATATTATCTAGATAGATTTATCTAGGGATTCTAGATAATTTCTTTTTATCTTTTATCTTATGTAGATGATTTTAAATTGAGCTATCTGAGTCATTATCTAAGATTAATATGTAAGTCACCTAGATAAGTTTATCTAGATGAAATAAATTTAATAAGTGCTTATTGTTTATCCAATATTCCAATACATACAAAAATTCGAGTTTCTCTGTTAATTTGTTTATTTTTTATTTCCTATCCTAAATAATTTAAATTACAGAAATCCCAAATAATCTTTTTGTTTTTTCTATGTCGTGATGTGAAATATTTACTATACAGAAGTCGGTATAGTAAAATCAGTTTGATACATTTTTCAAAATTTTGTATTTTTTTTTAGTTTAGTATTTTTAAATAATTTGCCTTATGATATATTATCGTTTTCAGTGGTCTCTGATTAACTTATAAGCAATTAATACAATTTTTGGAAAATATACTACAAATAATTATACTAGCAAAAATGTTTAATGTTAATTTTCCAATCATTATATGACGTAAAGGTGAAATTTCACAATTATCAATTACAAAGTATTTTTTCAATCCTAATGATGATTTTCATCATTTATACAATAATATGTTATTATGCCACTTTACAATAACATAAGGAATTATCTTTTTTTATCTAGTTAAATTGTAATTAATAATTTATCATTATCCAGATAAATTAATATTTATCTTTATACAACACTGATAATAATAATAATAATAATAAAAGGTAACGAGCCGCGGAACGTTGTGATTGTCCCTTAAGTGAATTACTTAGATAAATATTTTAGAGTTTATAAGGTTATCACTATAAATTTGAAAGCAATGATATATCATCGCATTCGATAAAACGATTTTGAGCGAATCTTTGGTTTTGTATTATTTATTATTAATACTATATTATAATGTAGTGTGTATAGAGCATATAATTAATAATAGTAATTTACTGTAATTTCTTGCAATAAACTTAGGCATCTAAAAGTGTACAATTTATAATTTTTATTTATATAATTATTATGTTTTCGGTGGTTTTTGAGTTATATTTTTAGGCGCTTTTGAGAAAATCGAAAAGTGACCTCTCTAAAGTACCAAGTAGATGCAATTTGCTACCGGAAAGAAATTGTGACCATAAAGATCGGAGCACTCTGTTTGGTAGATTTTTTTGGGTACAGCCATAAGAAAAACACATCATTGTAAAACCAATAGATTCCTCGCTAAGCTCAAAATCTAAAATAATAATAATAATAATAATTCAAAAATGACGATAATAATTGGATAATCACTGGCGTGCACCGCGAATTAGGACTACACCGTAAGTTTCCAATATCACACGTTTATGCCCTTCAACTGTTGCTAAAAATAGTAAAAAAAAAAAAATCGTTTCGGCTCTCAAAAGTAATTAGTTTTTATCACGGTGAATATATATATTTTAATAATATTAATCGCATTACAATTATTTTTTTATCATAAAATGACGGTATATTTTTGTTTTTGGTGCACCTGTGTATATCGAGAAAGCTCGTCACTTTAGATAATTATTACTCTTGTTATATCATGTAGTGTGTTTGAAAATAAATGTTTAGTAAAATAGTAAAAATAAAAACGAAGAATTAAATTAATTAATTGATAAAAAATATATGTAAAAGAAATTGAAATATAAATAATAATTAAACACTTTAAATAAATGCTCGTAATTGATAAACGTGTATTTATTAAATATTAATAATAAATTATTAAATTATATACATATGTATGTGTATATGTGTGTGTACGTAAACATAAAATCGAGTCAAAAGCGTTATGAGAAATAAAAATATATATTGAGGGGTTGTTATATTAAAGTTGTTTTTGTACTACAGGTTTCGACAAAAAGTCGTCAATAGCTATATGAAACGAAAAATTAAAATACAAAACATTAGGTAGGAAAAATTATGAATATTACAGCAAAAATACTTAACGTTAAAAATAGAAAAAAAGCGCGAAGAAATTTTATGCATATAGTGAATTAAAATGTTAAAAAAAACAATCGTGATATTATTTAGTTTTTTATATAAAATAATACTTTTAACATCTGTTTTATATTTTTTATATTTTTGAATTTATTATGTTTAATTTTAATATGCAAAAAACGAATTAAAAAGAAAATAAATGTAGGAGAAAAAAATATGAAAAGTGCCTTTGAATACAATATTTAAGATTGAAAAACAATTTATAGAGTGGGTACAAATGATATCATAATAATACACTATTTGATTTTAATATCGACGTTTTTTTGGGAATACAATTTTATACAAATAACATTTTGAGCAATTAGAATAAAAATCGTCAGTGATGCATAAAAAAATTGTAGTATTTTTTTAAAAGATTTCACAAAATGCGAGCGCATTGAGACGGCAGATATTTTAAAAATATATGTTCTCCTTAGAATCGTTTTAAGATAAGAAAGCTCACTAAATATTATTGGCTTAAACACAACACGCCATTTAGTATACTGCACGAACGACAATGGGTAAAAAAAAAAGTACTGTTGCGATAAAATCCTTTTACGAAAATGACGACAATTATGTGGTTGTTCATTTCGACCTTCAACGTTGTAATCCAGTATACCGTCAGCTACTGAATGATTGCGGATGATTAATTTTTGAGTAAAAGGGTAGTGCTTCAGAAAAAAAAAGGCGTTTAGTGGACCATACAGGAGAAAACTTTAAACGAGCCTTTGAGAAGAGATCGCCTCGAGGAAATAATTTTTAAAAAATAAATAAATTCGTTATTATGTTGATTAATTTTTCATTCGGAGGGCTTTTTTTTATCGATGAACTTCGAAAATCGGCCGTTTTAGTGTCCCGTCATCCTGCGCATTAATTTGTCAAAAAATGTTTTAATGATTTTCGTAGTAG
Organism: Slavum lentiscoides; assembly: GCA_032441835.1. Lineage (NCBI taxonomy): Eukaryota > Metazoa > Arthropoda > Insecta > Hemiptera > Aphididae > Slavum > Slavum lentiscoides. The sequence goes on along the minus strand of CM063706.1, from coordinate 33,519,502 downwards.
AATTTTTTTTTTTTTTTTATACAAAATGTATAATTTGAGAGCCATTTATATCGATGTAAATGCGAACGCGTTAAACCGTATAAATAAGATGTCGATATTTTCATTCCAGAGTCGTATTTAGACATCATCAAGGAGGAGGGGATGACGTAGATATTCAATATTTGTATCACAGGGGTGAACTTTGACCGTTCTTCTACATTAAAAGTGTGTTCTTTCCCCCAGAACCGAAGATTTTAAAAAAGTTAGTCAAAAAAACTGTTGGAAAGCTTATTAAAAAAGAAAATATTTGTAAAATTTGAATACATACGATCAACAGAAAAAAAAACGTTAAATAGACGTCAAATTATTTTAAATTCAGTAACGATTCAGTCAAAATCGATTATCGTTATTTCTTCGTAGTTTTGAGACTAATGGGTATAGAAATTTGAAATTTGATCAAATATGTAATTGTTTATTATATGAAGGAAAAAAAAATTCTCAAAAACTCTCTTTTAATTTTTTTAAATTTTGTGTTATTAATAGCAATTATAGGTTTTGAGGTATTTAATTCATAAAAATAGTTAATTTCTGTTATATACCTAAAATATTACACCGAAGCACCGCTCAGAATCGTTTTATCGGATGCAATGATTAATTATTGCTTTCAAATTTATAGCGATAACAATACACTCGAAAATCTTTATCCAAGTAATTCACTCAAACGACATTCACAACGCCCCACGGCTCGTTATCTTGTTTTTAAGATTGTGCTTATGCTTGTGAGTATAATATTGAAACCTTGTATGGAATGTTTTCTAGACAAAAATTCAATGAGATATTTAATGGAGGTTTTTTAATTTGCTGCAAGACCGATTGTCCAGTAGATACGGCTAGTTCTAGTTTAAAAAAAGAACACAAGAACTGAAATTTCTACTTTATACTTGAGAATCAGACCGCGGACCAAAAAGAACTTTTTTTATCGCGTTTGAGGTGTACAATATATATATTTTATTTTTACCCTGTATATTGTATAGTAATGTTATCAAAGAAATTATGATAGGCCTGAAATAACAAATGGTAGCTCGCTGCCTAGTTGAATGTCAGATGTTATTTTACGAACTGCAGAAACGGCAGTTGAAAAATTTTTTACGTCACGAGGGGAGTGCGGGGGTTCAAACCCGGTCAACCCCTCCACCCCATAAATATACGCCACTGTTTCGTTCATTTCACATCACGAATTTACCATCGAAAACACCCGGACGAAAATCGATAAGACATTAAAAACTTATATGGCTTTTTTTCTTTTTTTCAGTTTACGTACACTGCACGCGCAAAGGATAAACCGGTAGAAAACCCGTAGGCTAGGACGTATAACTCGTCTCGTGGATTCTTGTGGCGGTAAAAAAATAAAATAAAAAATATATACGCTTACTATCTAAGCGCAGGCTAATAAATCGCGGTGAAAAAATAAATAAATAAAAAAATATCGTTGATCCTTTTCCGCGCGAACGAAATCGTCGCACGCGCGCCTAACACGCGTTCGAATTTGCATATGCGCATTCTCTCTCTCTCTCTTTCTCTCTCACCATACACCACGTATAGACAACCGGCCGATATACGTTTTTAATGATGAGATTTTCGTCTGGAACGCGCGCGTACGCGGCAGTAAATTTAAATTTGTTGACAATCGTAAATTACGTTGTCGCTGCACCGGGTTTGCGCCCCGTTTTATTTGCTTACCATACAATATAACATATTATAATGTAAATTCCAGAGCCGGTGTTAAATTTCCGCGCCATATCGACATCATCCGTTCGCTTACGGCAGTCGACGCAGGACGAATTAACGTTTTGAGGAATAAAAAAAGTAGACACGGCAAAACGAGTGCGATTTATTATATGCCGTCCAAACGGGAATTGACTATAACCAGCTGTTCATTACGAGTGCGTGCAATACGCCGAGGACAGCGTCTATGCGTCTCCGATTACACTCTCGGCGAGTAAAGTTTTATTATTGCGTTGTCTCTCCGACCGGTCCAGGATCGTATAGGCGTAGCCAGACTTCCCGTTCAGGGTGTGCAAGGATGAAGGAAGCTATGCACTAAAGCAGAGGTTCTCAAACTTTTCAGGCCAGGCCCCCCTTTTAGTTAACCCCAGACCTGAGCCCCCCCCTCATAAAAATAATTTTAATAGTCATGTTTAGAGTAAAAAAATGTTAAAAACAAACAACAAATATTGATAAATATTAATATTACAAATTTAATTTAAAATAAAATGTATTTTTTATAAAATATTTTAATTAATAGGCTAAAAATAAATAATTTTATAGATAATGGCTCGTGTTGATTGTTGCTGCCTGTATGTGATGTATAAATATACCGAATTGTATACAATGCAAAACGCGATTATTATTACGGACATTTCACAATTTTTTTAATTTTTTCTACCAATGCAATGTTGATTTTTAAAATTGTCTTGCGCCCCCCCCTATAAAGCTTTTGCGCCCCCCTGGAGGGTCGCGCCCCACACTTTGAGAACCTCTGCACTAAAGTGAACCGTGGGAGCTTCGTCCCCTAAGTAGTCAGCACTTATCTATGAAATTATATGAGTTTAGGACTAATACAACCAGTTACGTTACATGAGTCCAAAATACATTTACTTGCATGTTCAACGACGAAGGAAAAATTAATTAATCGATCAAAACTTATTAAGTACCTACTATAACAAATAATTTAAATCGTTCACTTCGCTTTGACTTGCTACACCTACTTAGGTACAAAACATAATATGTTAGTTCTAACAGCATGAGGTATAACAGTATAACACTTTAACTTTTTAGACCCAAGCGTGAAAGTCAGTTCGGTGGTTACAAAGTTAATATTAATGTTAATTGTTAAGACATAAATAACATGAATAATTTATTATAAAAGTATGCCATGTTATTTCATGGTGTTTGCCGATGCGGACGGTTACGTGTGCTAATTATGAATATTGAATACGATTAGTAGCTACCAATCAGTGATATAAACGATGACGGATAACATATCATCATTTTTTGTAAGTGATAACGGAATATATAATATATATTACAAAAGTTACTTAATTTTTGATTTATTTCGAATGTGCTTGGTTGAACCAACTATAAATAATCAGATCTTTTTCAAAATTGTCATCATCCCCCCCCAAAAAAAAAAAACAATTGCCCACCTAGTCATCAACAGTTTTAGCCTGAGGTTAAATACACCACTTAATGAACGTGAGTAAACAACGTTTATAATACAAATACCACGAATATTCTTAATATGACACTTCATTGATAGAAAAACGTACAAATTGAGAAATTGTTGGAATCTTTTTGTGGAAATCAATTTTTCCGAAGACCATTGAAAATCGGACGTCCTATACCGTGTGTACAAAAAAAGAACATCGTATTTTCTCCAAATTCAAATTGATTCATATGATTCAATATTTTTTCGTGTACCAGAAAAAATACCACCTTTTAGACATATTATGACTTTATACAAATCGCCACTATACTCGAGAGAGTTCTATATTTTAATTACTAATATTCTACACCTATTATTATTTCATAAAACACGTAGTCAATGATTTTTATACTGACATTTTTGGGAATTCGTGAAGATTTGCCATACATTTTAGCTCTTTTTAAAATTATGTCCTTTCCCATCGCCTACAACTGGCACTACCCGAGCACACTTCTGGTTATAATAAATTCTATCTGTAAAATACAATAAACTTCAATATTTTAGCTAAAAATAATGAACAAATAATAAGTGCGTTGTATCCAACAGTTTTAAAATACATTTTTTTAAAAATAATTTTTAATAAGGTTTATAGTGTCTTAAAAACATGTATTCGTCATAACATTAACCATGTACACACGTTTAGCTATCAACTAACGAATGTAGTGTGACGCGTACGACAATAAGCGGTCAATTAATATAATATCGTTGATTTTATTTTAAATTAATCGATAATAAATATAAAATCTGAAATATTACAACAATTACGGAAAATCTCGCAGAATATATTATTATATATAACGTAAATCCATTAAATAATTATAATTTCTTATCAATTTCTCACTCTTCAATCATTTTAATAAAATTATAATTTATCCGTCTGCTTATTACATTTGTATCTTTTACTACGGTCTTTTACAACGGTTGTTTTTCGACTCACTTACCTATTTTCACTGAATTAACAGAAATATACATCATATTGTTATGATCTTGTTGCGTTCACTAACGCAATTATACACATTTAACGCGATAAACTTCAATGTATAAAACGAGTTTATACTGCTCGAAAACAGTATACCTACTTCGTTTATGTTCTTATACGTATACTAGCGGTTTTCTTTTTGTTTTTTTTTTAATAAAATATATTATTTAAATCATTTTAAAGTTTTCAAAGTTCTTTCAAAATATTTTTTCTCCTATTACGGATTTATTTTTAAAAAGCGAATACGCTTATAGTTTTTATTAAAGTATTTAGTTTTAAATAACTTTTTTTTTCCCGATCGAATCAATAACGATTACACGCGTTTACACGATACAGCGTATTCAAATTACTTCCCCTATAGCCGGTGCTGTGAATTCCGATAATTTGACCCGTCGGAATGAAATTTTTTTTTCTGAATAATAATTTAAATGTTCTTTCTACTTTTGAAAAAAAAAATCGTCATTAGAATAACCCGGAGCTTTATACCCGTGACACTGGGACTATTTAATTTAAATAATTACTGAACTAGCATAACTCTTTGTCTCGCTAAACACTAATTGATACGAATCCTTATATATATATATATATATATATATATGAGAGGCGAGTATAATGAATATAGCAGTGTTCGGAACGTTCACTTAAAATTTGCATTATTTCCCTTACAAGTTCAATGCGTAAAAAAGGAGCTCGTTTACGTTCAAATTTTTTTTTTTAAAGAACACGTTCACGTTGACTTTTCTTTAAAAAAGAATTGACACGTTCATTTGGTCGCTCTTTTAAAACTGTTTATAATTCACTCACCTGCAATCTGTATACAAAACCAGGTTGAAACGTAGAATATAAAACGTATAGTATAAAACCCATATTCATACTCGTTTTATACCGTATAAAAATAAAATTCCTATTAAACAAAAATACATTTTGAATTTAACAATAAAATAGGAGAATATCATGTTCACTATAAATAATAAGTAGACAATAATTATAGTGCTATCTTTATATTAATCATATTATCGCTAGCGTTCATTGCACTCGTCATATTTATTATTTATGACATTTTTATATTACTAAATTCATTTTTTTGCAGTCATAGTTTGTTTCTAGTAGCAAATCGCTTCTAGTCGACACTTTCGAGAGGTCAATTTTCGATTTTTTTCAAATGTGCACTCAACAAATAATAATAAAATACGTTTCTAGCCGCTGGTGTAGCCTCAAAAAAAATAAAAATCTGATGTGTACACCACGCTGTCACAGTAGTTAAATATGATTTGTACTGAGTGAAAATCTTTCAAATTCATTAAAAAAAAACTCTCAAAAACTTCATTGCCGTTCTATTTGAAAAAAAAAAAACAAATTCGTGTGTCTTTCGCAAAACACGAACGTGCGCGTTCATAAACATGTCGTTCTCTTTCCAAACACCGACGTTTAGAACTATTTCGATTGTAAAAAAATAAAATATATATATATATTTTTTTTTTATTACACACTACTACTAAAGTGTTGATATCATCCGTATTGTACGATGTTTATATTATATACACTGTAAGGTATATTACGCGCCGTTGTCGTAAATTCATTTATTATTTCTTCGATTTTTATCGACGCCGTTTATCATTTTTTTTCCCCTTCCGTCGTAATATGTTTGTCACGGTACTTACGTATAATCGTCAAGGGACCAATAAAAAAAAAAAAAAGAAAAGCATAAGGTATTTATACGTGTTATTCGATGAAACGGCGGAGGACGTCGTTTTCAAATATGAAATCACCAAAGACCGAAGGGGACTACTACTACTACTACGGTATATTCCGCAAAGAAACCAATGAATAATGAAAGTGTGTGTGTGTGTGTGTGTGTGTGTGTGAAATAATGATATTTCGTTTCGTTTACTCTTTTATTTTTTGTTTTTATCAAAAAAAAAACACTCGAGTGTACCAAAAATATTTTTACGTACGTTGAAGGAATTCGAAATTAGATAGAAATAAATAAAATGTGAGGTAGCTCATATATAGCTACGAGAAATTCCCCGATATCGGTTTACTCAGGGGTCGCAGTGTAAAATAATACACTTTTTCATACCGGCTTGAATTTGAGCTTTTAAAAAAAACAGTAGTTCTGTCATCCCATTTTCCCAAACGCTCGGGGAATAATCGCTATACTCGAGAATCACGCGAATAGCACGAAAAAAAAAACGCGGACTGCTTATGTCCTCCTACATATGATAACATCGTATTCGCACAAAAACAGTGGCCATTTTTTTGTGTGCACTACGAAAAATAAAATTTTCCATCTCCGTCTTTATTACAATACAGGACAAGCTGCAACGTTCCATCTGTAACCGCGCGTGCCTTAACACTTTTACTTTTATGAACGCAAATCGTATTGTAAACATACTTCTTCGCTCTTCTCAAAAAAAAAAAATCATTACAGTAATAAACATAAAAATGTGCAAAATCAAAAAAAAATTGCCATTGCGTATAAACGAAGCGAGTAGTGCGCTATTTTAAAAGCATGACGCCCGTTATGTCAAATATCGAGTTCGATTTTTTCAAAACATTATTATTATTATTAGTTACCGTTAATTACGTATACCAGCGGCGAAGGTAGGTAGGAATTTTGGGGTTCGAACTCCCTCCGAAAGGTCTGAGAAAATTTGAAAGTTCATCTACGACATATGTGTAAGAAATGATTTTAAAATTTTCCAACCCCCCCCCCCCCGAAATTTTTTCTTGCGTTCGCCCCTGACGCATACCGTTGTATGTGTTGTTAAATCAAACGAATATCGAATTTAATATCGATTATTTTTGTACTTTTTGATATTAGATTTTTTTACTGTGGAAATGTCATACGTGTAATAACTTAGTAGCATCAATGATAAGCTGAGACAACAAAATAATATTATATTACAGAAAAAATGTAAAGAAAGAGGTGTGAGACTGTATGACATATACAGCTCACGTGTTTTAATATAACTGTAATTACTGGATGATTTGTGATCATTTTATTGCGTTTATCTCGAACTGAAGTATACACAATACGTATACAAATGCATTCAGTGACGTCGCCAGCTTTTGTTGGGCCCGGAGCAAATTAGATTATGACTTATGCAGAGTTTGTTACTCTATAGTTACATCTCCATAGGAGTGTTTAGAATTATTATTATTATTATTATTATTATTATTATTATTATTATTATTATTATTATTATTATTATTATTATTATTATTATTATTATTATTATTATTATTATTATTATTATTATTATAATTATTCGCGCAAAAAATAACCCCGTAATTTTTACACCAAAAAAAAAAAAAAAAAATTAATCCACGCATTAAATAAAAGTATAATTTAGTTCAAATATTTTCAATTCGTCCATTAAAATTTCGTTAGAGAATAATATTATCTTTATTCGATGTGACCTATTCGGTATTCTGTATATTTTGAAGTATAAGAACCTTTACGTTAATAATTATTTATAGTTTTAAAATTCACTATAATGTGGACACTGATGATGTTGTACGAGAGCGTAGCTTTTCTATATTTTTTTTTTCTATTACATTTTCTTCCGTGACTTGATGTGTTTCAGTCGCACCGATCGTTTCGCTCCGGCTCGGCAATTCCATCGACCCGAACGGCATCAAAGAAGGAGACGATGTGTATTTTGATTGTCACGTGAAAGCCAACCCGCCGTCGACGAAACTCACTTGGTATCACAACGTGAGTATACTTCTGCTCTTAGACACTGTCTATATATATTTTTTTTTCTTTTATACGTATTTTTATGTCTTTTAATTAATATTCAAACGGCTTTATGTAGTTGCGCGTTATTCATGGACACGTCCGTTATCGTCTTGCGGTTATTGTTTTTCAAATATTGCACAGTGATTTGATCGTTTTCAGGCATGGTTTGAAAAATATCCATCCTGCGGCGGGGAGAGAGTGACGAACTTTTAAAATCATTTCACGCGAGAAAATACGTTACTGGTTTTCCGATTATTGTGATTACACAATGCGGCCAGAAAACTACTTTTGAACTTTAACGATTTCAAAACGTGCACAAAATGTATCTTAAGACAATTATTAAGTGGGTACAATTACGAGGATAGAACCGTTATTGTCGCTCGGCAATGGAGAATTTCCTGTTGATTACTTGCAGTCTAATTTCTTTTCCGAAATAAGTTAAAACGATTTCCCAAAAAAAACACCGCGATCGAGTCAGGACGCCAAACCTGACTTTTAATGTTCACCCGACGCGTTACCAGTAGACACACTAGATATTGATTTCCACGGTAATAACCGAACTTGATAGTAAGAATAGTTGTAGAATTTTGTTCTTAATATATGATTTGGTCGCGCGAAATAAAAATAAAAATTGTCATAATTCGGCTAGAATAAAAATATATATCGTGTTCCTAATCTAACCTGCTAGATCACACGTATATTTGCATCTCTATCTGCTTGTAATATAATATGTATACATCACACACACACACGAGCGTTTTGTCTGTATACCGGTGGTGGAGATTCGTGAGAGAGGAAAAAAAGGACCAGTTAGTTCGCATCGCATTCGAAATAAATCACCGAACATTCCAAACGACTATGTAACTGTGTATGTATACATACGTCATATGACTTTCGATTTATCAAAGCGAAAATCTCGTGTAATTTTGCACGAGAGCAGCTGATATTGGATGTGTTTTATATTTCATTCGAATCGCTAAAAAGCGTTCTTGTAAATACCACGTGCGCGTTCGTAGCCTTCGGGGAAAACTAATACCCGAGACCAATTTGCAAAAGCAAAGAAACTTCTTTTTTTTTTTTGACGTTCTCAATCATATACTTTTTTTTTACATTCGAATTTATTACGACACAGAAAAAAGGGTTTTTTTCACATTTAAAATAATTACAATTTTCAACGGGTGGTGATTTTTTTTTTTTTTTTTTTTATACACTCGTGTCTGCGTAAAATGTAATTAACATTATTTATAGATATTTGCAGCGTACATCTGTTTTCCATCGCAAATTAAACCGAGTTCAAATGTTGTTAGGTACTTATATGAATCGAAAAAAGGTTATCGGGCCCGCGGACGTTGTGGACGTCGCTTAAGTGAATTATTTAGATAAATATTTTAGAGTTTCGTTACGAGTATAAATTCGAAAGCGATGACAAATCATTTTGCGTTGAATAAAACGTTTCTGAACGGGGTTTCGGTGTTATATTGTCTATATAAATAATAGTTATTCAAATTAACAACTTAATTTTAATACACTGCGTTTTTAAAACTAAACATTACACAATAATTTCTCCTTGTCCCAGATTCCATACATTGTCCTAAAAATTCGTAATTGTGAATTTTTAATAATTATTGTAAAATAACTCGCAAGATTTCAAACGAAAAACGTGGCGTGCACGCAATAGATAATTTAGGCATGGATAGTCCACCTAAGTCACTAACAATTTTATTGCAAATTATATGAACTGAGTTTTCAGCCAGGGCTGTATTTAGAAATTTGTCGCCCTGGGGCAACAAAAAGAACGTTCTATTATAATATTATAATACAAATTTAATGCAATATAAAAACAATTTTATTTTTAATTTACAATCAAATTTTTTTTGCTGGATTGTGACTCCTCAAATTCTTTAGTTAAATTATTATGATATTGATACTGGAAGTTAGTTCACTTTCAATGTTTAATACAGCCAAAACATTTTGACGATCATTATTCGCGTTACCGATCTGAAATACGTTTTTATCCTTTTTAGGATTGGAAATGATCCTTCCGACGACGCGACAAAACTATCAATAATTATCTCACCTAAATGTCGATTATTATATAGGTTATAATACATAATATTATATAGGTTATCAAAGTAAGGAAATGATAAAAGTATAAATAATGCTATGCGTAAAAATTAACTGAATAAAGTTTTGAGGGGATTAAATTAATAAAATTATACATCAAAAATGTAGTCGCCCCTCTTAATCAGCCGCCCGGGGCAACAGCTCCCTGTTACCTCCCCCCTAAACACGGCACTGACGACAGCTATTTTCTACATTCCTTTTTTTCCCCCTATTGCACTGGCCCTACATTTTTCGTTTTTTAATCTTGCCAGGATTTTCATAGATATTAAAAATGCACAATCACAAATCTTCCGGGACAATCTATATGCGAGGTTAGGAAAAATTATTTTACACTTTTTAATTCGTTTTTAAAAAAACGTGATACATTAAAAACAAAAATTGTATTTAAATAATTTTATTACGTTTATTTCAATAAATGTAGTAAATACTCGTACAAATATAGAAAAAAATTTCACCTTTAAGAATCCACGTTGTGCCAACTCAATTTCATGCCATTTAAAAATATTACTTATCATCCACGCAGTTGTCTGCAATAGATACATTTAAAATATCCATTATTTTTATTAAAAAAAAAATTAACCGAATTATTTTCTGAAAATGTATACAGAACATAAATAGTCACACTATTGATATCACGATAAGCAATAAGCATACTAAGCAATACGTGTTGGTGATATATCCCGATGAGATTAACACGCTTTTTAACGTTATAATGGTGTGTTTTAACATCTTAAATCTGTTTCCACTAAAGAGCACAGGCCATTTTAAGTTTTTAAGTACTTAAATTAAACGGTAAATTATAAGTAATTCGGCAAAAATCCTTCGAAATTTTCTTTTTATTATAATACCCCTCCTCGAATATCGCCTCTGCGATCTGGACCATACACGACTTAATTCGATAAACCCATTAATTTATTTACGTCTACTGCATCACTGCACACGTCATACGGTAAACTATGTTTAATATTTTATGAACATACAATCTGGTTAAGTTTTAGTGTTAACATAAGCGGATAAGAATTAAGAATAGACTATAACAAAATGAACTGCAATGACGAATATTATTCACATATACGTGGCACAGACTTGTACTTCATTATTCGATTGCACGTTTAATATTTACAGTATATACGCGGACGTGTGACAAGGTAACTCAATGAAAATTGTTGGGGTTATGACAGGGGCTTTAAGCGGTAAAATTACGTTAAAATTTCGGATTTAGGCGAATCGAGATATATTTTCTGTTTTAATCCGTGTAAAACCGGGGTTTATTTGTCAGTCTAATTCGCATAATATGACACAACACCGCGTAATATAAAGTATAGAAATTAATGATAATCGGTATTTTTTTTTTATATATACGTTTTATCAGTAATGTATTAATATATTTTAATGTGCAAACCCGAAAACACAATACTTTAAAAGCTACATATTATATAATATGTTAATACTTTTAATTTCTTTGATGTCCAAAATTAAATTAAACCAACTACTTTTAACGGGTATAGTACGAGTAAAACACGTAGGTATTAATTAAATTAGTTAATATCGGATATATAGTTTAAGTACATTATGAGCACACACACACATGTATCATATTCTCATGTCGAAATTATATTACAACACAAAAATTATTTTATTTTTACATGATGGAACGTTAATATAAGAAAAATATATTATACGTATATTATAATAATAATAATAATAATAATAATAATAACACCGATAAGTTTGACATGTTTGTATAAGTTTTTCTCGACTCTTTAAAAACACGATCAATCATATACATTAGGGTTATTGCAAAGAAACAAAAAGAATAATAATAGTATATTGTTTACTATACACCCAGTGGCGAATTAACGTTTAGGCCAAGCAGGCCTGGGCCTAGGAGCGCCTTAATTTTAAATCGTATAAAGAACGCTGTTCACGGTGTCCAGCACTAGTGGCAAAAATATGAGATTGGCGTTCCCTTGCAATAATTCTAAAATAATAAATTTTTTTCGGCCAATTTGGCACGATTTAGAAAAAAATTAAAATTTTGGAAAAAATCGCGACAAAAAAATTAGCACGGAGAGAAAAAACTTGCGCGCGCAGTGGTGATCGGTGTGGGCAGTGGCCGTGGTGACATAGAAGTAGCGAAAGTGATTTTTTCTTCCATATTCAGGTACCAATGGAAGAGAAACCGGGATTTACGGTTAAGTTAGGTGGGACTTTGAACCTTGGACTTGCATTATCTCTTTTAAATATAGAAAATGAACTACTTCAAAGCTTGTATTATTCTGATATAATAACTGAATTTGCCACCAGGAAATCCAGAAAGCCAATTATTCATTGCATTTTTTTTAACGATAAAGTTCTCAATATCTATTTACAATTGTTTTTTTTTAAATTTTATGTAATTTTTAATGTAACCAAATCATGTTTGAAAAAAAGCAATTATACAAGCGAGTTATACAAGAAATATATTATAAGAACATTAGGGCAAAATGTCCTTGTTTCTTATTGATAAATAAAAATTACATTTTAAAGGCGCTATTTTATACAAGGCCTAGAGTCGCTAAATCTCTTAATCCGGCACTGTATATACCTATTTCGAGAGCTAGACGTTTGTTATAATTTCGAATATAATATAATCTGAGTTGATCGGTATCATCACGTATATTCATAGGCGTGCGCCACGAGGCGGGCGTATTAATATTATAAGATATAATACCTATAGTGACCTATATAGTAACCTAACATTTACCGCACAAAAGTTAACCTGATAAAACATACTAGTTGCTGCAGACGGACCAAATGATAAAGATAAGGTAAGTATTGAAAAAGCGGATTAAATGGCTGTCAGAACCTTGTTGTGGAAACGAAAATTTATATTTTTTAATTTTTTCAAAATACTTGAAACATTTGTGGCCATTCCAGTGATTATGGTTTCACTTGCAAAAGATAGTTTTTAAAACTCAGCTTAATTAAAGTAAGAAGGTAAGACGAAGGTACAATGACACAAGACCGTTTAGATGGCCTCTTTACAATGTTTATCGAACAAGAATTAACATCAATGTCGAGGTCGACGACGTGATTGAGCAGTTTAAATCTGTAACTCCGAAAGAAAGAAAAATGGAATTATGAACCGCTATACATATTAGATGGATTAAGTTTTTAGTTTAATTCAATATTTTAGTCGGAATTTGAATATGTTTTGTTGTAATCTTTAGAACTCAAATATATAATATGACTAAAAATATATTAAATCTTTTTTTTTTTTTTTGAGATATAAAAAATACATATTTTAGTACACATTTATATATTGCTCGTTTAAATTGTGTGGTTAGGAGTTAGGACTCATGGGAGAATCATTAGTCTTCTTCCACTTCCCTTGATCCTCCAAATTTAACATTGGCTTGGCCCACCTTGTCACGAAGTTCTGTGCACGCCTATGCGTATATTATTGTCACGTTTCCTAAACGTTCTCTAACTCGAACTCGTGTCAGATTTTAAGCGAACTCAATAATATAAAAACAAAAAACCCACAATGTCAAATAATAATAATAATAATAATAATAATAATAATAATAATAATAATAATAATAATAATAATAATAATAATAATAATAATAATAATAATAATAATAATAATAATAATAATAATAATAATAAATTTCGGAGGAACCAACACACAGCACGAAGTTCACGAGCCAACGACTAAATTATTCAGAAAATTAATTTCGTACTAATTCTCTATATCGCGGTGCGCGCATAAAAAAAAAATAGCAATTAGCTGTTGAAAATCAAAAGGAAAAAAAACTTTTCATCCAAATGGACGAGTAAAGGGTAAAACTTTAATAATTGCACGAAAATAAAAAAATAATAATGGTAATAAAAATCTTTAGACGTTTTTAAATTGAAAAAATTTACCAAAGAAAAAGAAAATAGTTTTAAAATAAATATTGTTTTGACGGCAAATAATTAAAAACAAAAAAAAAGGAGTAGAAGAAGAAATGATTTATAATAAAATACGTTTAAATATATTCATAAAGTTCTCATCGCTTATTATTCACACGGCCGTTAAACGTTCAAGGGACTTCATCATTAAACGAAACTTTTCGCTGTTTTTGATTTAATACCAACAGACCCAGGAAAATAACGCGCGTAAAATTATAGCAATTTTTTTTACCGCCAACGTTTCGTTTAAATCCCCGACATATAAGTACGTCGTATTGTTGCGCCGATGCTTTTTATTATTCGAGATTTTTAAATAAGACCTTTAGACATCTTATGACTTAACAGCATCCCTGAACTTCATAGTATTCAATAAGACTTTAAATAAGAAGCCTTTGTTTATGTTCTTGACTAGTCTGTAAACGTCTAAGACACAATATTTTGTGCCAGGGTCGGATTTAGGGTGGGGGCTGAGTGGGTTGCAGCCAGAGATCTCAATTATGGAACCTCAATGATTTTATCGGTTCTGGTTTCGGTTCGGTTCTTGAAAAAATAAAATTTCGGTTCCGATGAAAATTGTGAATTTCGGTTTCGGTCCGATGTCCGGTTAATACCGGTACTAACCCGTACTTCAAAATATCGAAATCACGATTAAAAAGTGATAATATATCATATTTATAATGTGAAGTAATTATTATCAAGGATTTAATAATTTTATAGCGTACCAATTTTTTTTTTGATTTTTTTTTTCACCTTCAGCATACAAATATACCCAGCAAAAGTAGCCCGACTAATCATTTAAAGTTTATACATTTCTGTATTTTTTTTTGGGAGGTTTATTAGAAATTTATTGGACTTTTACATAACCTCTTGTGATAAAATATATTAGTGATATAATATAAAAACCTGTATTTCCAAATATCGGTTTCGGGTTTGAAAAAAAAATTAGGTTTATGGTTAGGTTTTGGTTCCAACATTTTCAAAGGGTTTCGGTTCTAAACCGGTTCTTTTCTGTTCGGTTCTATTCCCTGGTTGCAGCCCAAGAGCCACCACACTTTTGTAATTATTTTAGAGTTACAGTTTATAAAAAATTGAAATTTATTTTTCTATATAAAATTTAATGTCCATCATTGCCGCGGGCATTCAATTTAAATTATTACTTATACGTATTATTATATTTATGTTTGAGACATTTACACTAATTTTTCAACAATTTGTATTTTTATAACGCAACTTCATAATATGATATTACTTACCCGTCTAGATTTTTCTCATTTAAGTAAATTAAATAAGTAAATAGTATATAGCTTACTACAGACAATATTAAATATTATTTAATAAGCAATACATATATGTATTGTCCTGTTCATTTATTTGGGGCCCTTACATTAAATTCCGCGCATAGGCGGCCACCATATACCTAAATTCGGCTCTGTTATGTGCATCGATTTTCTAAAAACTATAAATGCGTAGAGGTATTCGAAAAATTATAACGTTCGAACATAATTTCTAAACACTTATTTTCGTGATTATAAGTTATAACTACACGGAATTGGCAAAAGCCATTGAGAAAATAAAATAATTTATATTAACAACGCACAGTAATTAAAAATTATCTATACGTCAACATAAATTTCGACCCAATGAGTATTTATAAAAACGATAGAATACCTATGTTCGTATAAAAGAGTTGTAATATTTAATTTGTTTATTTACCGGTTTCGATTAAATAAGTCGTCGTCAGTTTTGTATAGAAAAATATACCAACAAAACAGAGAATAAAAATGAAGAAGAAACATACGTGTATTACGATAATAAAAAGACGTGGAATTTAAAATATAAAAAACAACAAAGGAATTGTGTGCATATTGAATCAGTTTTTTTTTTTAATAATATTTATTATCGAAATTACTTTGAATAAAACTACCAATATTCACATTAATATTCCATTTTTACCGCTTTTCACGCGACGTTTACACATCAATGTCTCGAGTTCTAACAGAATCTTATTTTTTTTTTTCTTATATCTGTACCGAAAAATTCTACCATAAAGATTGATCCGATCTTTAGAGACGTAGTTTATTTCCGGTAGCAAATTGTGTCTAGTTCGTGCTTTAAAGTGGTCATTTTTCGATTTTTTCAAAAGAGCTTTAAGACAAAAAAAAACTCAAAAATTACTTATGATTAAAACGGTAAAAAGACGATTTCGTTGAAAACGATTATCGTTATTTCTTCGTAATTTTGAAACTAATTGTTTTAAAAACGTGAAATATTCACCAAATAAACTTAATAATATAGTAGGAAAAAATATGGCAAACATTTTTTTTCAATTTTGGGCTATTTATAGCAAATTGTAAGTTTTGAGGAATTTAATTCATAAAAAAGGGGTAATTTTTTGTTTTAACGCTTAAAAATTTAATACGATACGTCAAACGTACCTGTACACGTTATTTCAACTATACTCGAATAATATCGAAAATGGTTTATCACAATTATTTTCCTTGAACATTTCAGCTATTTCGACAAAGCGTATTTTATTTTTTGTGGAAACGTTTACGTTTGTTCAAAACCAATATTGACCTAAAATTTTTACCGAACACGTACTTACGTACTATGTGAACGAAAACAATTTTTGAAAATTTTTAACCACCCAGGTCTATTGTAAAAATTATTTCAAAACGATTCACTGTAATATTAATCGTTAATTATGATTCGGTACACAATATTATATTATTAATAATAAATAGTATTACGCACCGCGAACCCACGCTCAGAATCGTTTTTTCGAATGCAATAATATAATATCGCTATCAAATCTACAGTTATAACAAAACGCAAATAATTCACTTAAACCGTATTCACAACACCCCGCTGCTCGTTACCATTTTAATTTTATTTGGTTTAATTTCTTTATTATAAAACGTTATATTATATTACATTCATTTCCTTTTCTGTTTATTCTTTTTCTGTCACGGTTAAGCCACGCGAGACATATGAGATTGATTAAATGTCTTGTAAACCCCATTTACAAATTGTGAACTATCAGTTTCGATTGCATCAAATGTTACTATTAATACAGGAGCGTTTATTAATATCGTTGTTTTTTACACATTCTAAAAAAAATATATATATATTATAATTACGTAATATCGAAAGGTTGTCATTTTAAACGTGAGAATAATTATTATAAAATATAACCAAAGAGAGAACAAATAAATAATAATAGCAAGTAAGTGTAAAAGAAAAAAAAACTGCGAAAAAAAAGTCAGTTGTTTCCGCCCGGGATCGAACCGGGGACCTTGTGCGTGTGAAGCACACGTGATAACCACTACACTACGGAAACCACATGTACTCCACAGTGATTTTTTATGGTATTTAAAAGAACGTAAAACGAATTAACGAACGCGACGTGAAACGAAAAAATAGAATGAATTTCGTTCGGTTCATTTCGTTTTAATGTAATTACACGAGTTGAATATATTTGGCGCTAAATACCGATCAATAATCGAACAATTAGTCAGTTCTATAGATTTATCCAAAATTAAAATAAAATGATTTTGAGCAAAATCACTGCGCGTGTATAATATAATATAATATATAAACAAATTAAATTTTGTCTGACATTTACTTCAAATGGAATAAAAAAAAAAGTTTGTGTTCATAAAATCAACGTTTTATAAATGTGTTTTATAAACGAATTAATTTTTTTCTCGCGATTTCGCGTTATATTTTCTTTTTTGAAAAGAGTAAATTGATTTTTATTTCTAAATTTTAATTACTATAACAAATTACCTAGGAATTTCGTGAAAAGTCTACAACCGCAGTGATCACATAATATTACTGACACACAGCGTCAGTAGCGTGCCCAAACAACACAAAACTGTCCTGTAGAAATCCAACGGATATCCCAGTGGGAACATTCGGACATTCTTTGGATATTCCTGTCAACGTCCCGAAAAGTAATAATACATTTTAATAAATTGTCATGGTAATACCATTCTTGTAGCTCTCCAAAATCGTTTCTAGCTTATAATTGTGTACATTTGTAAATTGTTCTATAATTAAAATAAATTTAAATTATAACACTTACCTCAGTGGCGTCATTTGGTGGGGGGCAGGGCGGGCATTTGCCCCCCCCTTGTTAACAGTGGCCCGGCATGATTCATGCCGAAACTCAAATGTTTATGTTTCAAGCTCTCCAAAATCGTTTCTAGCTTATAATTGTGTACATTTGTAAATTGTTCTATAATTAAAATAAATTTAAATTATAACACTTACCTCAGTGGCGTCATTTGGTGGGGGGCAGGGCGGGCATTTGCCCCCCTTGTTAACAGTGGCCCGGCATGATTCATGCCGATACCTACGATGTAAATATAAATAATTCTAACCAAATCTATAGTAATGAGTAATAACAAATCGCGTGCAAACAGTGGATTACAATTAAATGAATAATAAAATAAAAAAGTGTGCAGGTTATAACCGCGATTAAAGTGATTAAATAGTGGTTACCACTTACCGCGGTTCTGGGGTTTTTTCGATAAACATGGTTATTGTTGAAGGCAGTGTTTAAGTTATTGACGTTACCCCTAAATTCGAAGAATATGATGTACGTTTGACAGTTGTCAGTTGACGAATCTATATCGCGTACGGTACAAACGAATTTGTTTAACCGTTGTTCAACGCTTCAAACGTATGTTTTATAAATATATGTATATATAAATTTGTGAGTGGTAAGTGTAAAAAATAAGAATGAAAAAAGCTAAAGGTGGTGTGGCCAAGATGGCGAGAAAGGGAGAAAAAATATCGAACAAGCCGCTTAGAGCTGATCACAAAACGTCATTTATAACGCGTTTAATAGTGTGACAAGAACTTGAATCACAGGTAATATTTACGTACTATATAGTTATTTATGATACATTTATTATAGCCGACAAAGTAATGAATTTCCTCCCACAAAAAAAAATATATATGTATATATGTTATATGTATATCGGGCGATTCGTGAATATGATAAAGAAAATATCAAAATTATGTAAAATAGAAATTGTATTGATCTAAATGTAAATATGGGAAATAGTTAAATGGGGCCGGTTAAATCTTTTGCCTCCCCCTTTCGAAAACTGAAATGACGCCACTGACTTACCTGCAGGTTTGTGCACAATAGTTACCTAAAGTTTACGACGGTAAGACCACAGAACAAGACCGTGGTTATGAGAAAGAATAAAGAGAATAAGAAATTTCTTATGATTTTTATTCTTTCTACGGGTTTAGCGGGGAATGTAAACTGCGCTAAAGTAAATGCAGGTTAGTAATTTTCCAACCGGAACTCGACAAGATTATACAACCATGTAAATTTAGACCTGGACTCCAGATACAACCAAACATCAAGTGTTTTTTTTAGCGAACGGAAGAAGGGGGGCGATCGCCTCCACTCCTGGATCCGCCACTCTAAAAATGCTCAATACTTAAATATTTTTATGCACAATATATTTCTTTAACTTTATTATTATCGTAACTATTATATATTATTTACGTGCAATTAAACTCTTAAAACATTTTCTTAATACCATCAATATTTCGAATTTGGACGAAGGTATTTGAATATTTCTAATAATATAATTTTCATTTGACCTGCTTGAAAAAAAAAATATTGCGAAAAAACATTTTTAAAGAAATATTAATAATTTTTAATTCGTACGTTGTTAATCAATGTATTTTATTTCCCGATTTTTGATCTTTGTTATTTCGTCTAACGTTATGGCCATGAAAAAATCAAAAATATTAAATTAAAAATATTCAATAATTAAAAAATAATTTTTCGAATACTTAAATATTTATATAATCTTTAGGAAATCGGTGCACATATTATGCGTTTATCATTATGTCTGTTTCTTTTTTTTATTATTATTTTCATTTTACTCATTATTCCGCGATGTTATTTTCAATATTAAAAATATAAGATTTATTCATCTACTAATATATGATTTAGTGGTTTTTTTTAAGCATCCTTTGTTCACAGTATCGGATAATTATTCATGTGTTTAAAAATTATACTTCATTTTTCGACCGTCCCGAAATCATTCTCCGAATATTAATAATTATTTATAGTTTTTGGAAACATAAATATTAATGAAAAAAAAAACAACACTAAAATAAAAATTCGGAAATCACTTCGATTCTAATACAATGTCGTAGTTTTCATCTTTCTCACGTGCTATTTTGTCAATATTGCGATATATAGGTACTAATAATCTGCTGTAGTTACACGATGTAAGCCGAATATTCTAGACACGTTTTGGCCCCGGGGATGGACTCGTATGAGACAACGTATGCGAATGATGAAAAAACGATGGTACGATCGGCAAGGTGTTGTAGGCATAAAAACGTTAGATAACGCCATCGTCGTCGCTGTTATTGTTCTTCTATAACTCCTCGCATTCTGCCGGTTCGGATTAACAGCTAAAGCTTTCAAAAATAAAAGGCTTAATTTCAAAATAACAAAAAACCTTTTAAAATGTTTAATAACATAGGATTTAGGTATATGTAATACTACACGAAATAATTTATAATACATTTTTCCGTGTTTTAATCGCGTATATTGAATGAAAAATACAAGATCGAATAAATATAGAATAAATTCGTTCGTGCGATAAAAATAATTGGGAAATTAAATTAAATCGTTTTTTTTAAATAATATTAATTATAATATTTCTATTAAACGCTGTAAAACATTTTTTTTTTTTTTGCTTTAAAGGATACAAAATCATGCCTAGTACCTATACTTATAAAATCTAGTTTTTCGACTAATTCTCTTTCAATACCTACATTAGTTATACAAAAGATATTCTCACGATATAATATTGTTTAGTCTTCGAAGGAGTTTGGATGTGATCGCTCTCAGCTACAGTTTGTAATCATTAAAGACAAGTAGAATGTTTTCCATGTTAGGAATATTTTCTAATAATATTTTATACGGTACTTCGACAAAAAAAAAATTTGAAGCCCCTCCAAAAAATAAAAATAAAATTAAGGGCCTACGGCCTGATCCTAGTTAATTATAGGATACAAGTTAACCCGGCCTCGCTTGGTCTTCTCGTTTTATTTCTGTTACGCAATGAAAATAAAGTGTGTAGGGCGCGGAGAATGGCGCGCTATTATAAAAGCGTTGATGGCCGGAAAAAGGACGTGCAAACTTTTGCTGTAATTTTATAACTAAACAGCGGTTAGGTTAAAAAAAAAAATTCTATTACAATTCACTAAATACGCATATAATGTATACACGTGTTTCACAATTTATCTGCAACACGAAGTATATAGATGATGTGCTTATAGCGTTATTAAAAATAATAAGAAATAACATAGATTATCCTCTTGTCATCAATAATTTTGACGTGACTTTTTCGGCAATCCGGTATGTCTATACAGCGTTCGTCTATTAAAAATTTTCCTTGTAATAAAAACACGTAAAAGTGGTACTGATTTCCTTTAAAAAAAAAATATACCAAAAATAACATAAAATGTATTGTATATACTCAGGGCCGCAGCTACACATTTTGCCAGGGGTGGCAAGCCCTAATATCACCGCCATTACCCCCTTCCACCGGCCAACATAGCAATTAGCAAATAATTTTTAGTCCTATTATATGCCTAATCAGCTTGTGAAAATTCCTGAAATATTTAATAGATAATAATATATTTTGGGATGTCATATACCATTGTGATGGAACCTCTTTTCTCTCTCTCTCTTTCTATCCTTTGGGAAGCCTTTTTCCAAGTGTAGCTCATAATTAGCTTTAAAAGTGGGCTGCGGTGTGAGAAAAATTGTTAAAATGTGTCTATCATGATTTTGCCGCCACCAAGATTTTACCGCCCGTTGCAAAACACTCTCCCAGCTGCGGTCCTGTATATTTTACAATTATTGAAAACGTAACAGCGGAAAACAATACCTTCATTAAATCCTGTAAAATGGTTTATCCGCAAGTAAATTAGTGGTAATTTAATAATCACACCATATCCTTTTAACAATTTGAGTAATTGAATATTAAGCATAGTTTTAAACTTTTACAGCTCAGTAAATAATATAATATATAAACGTCGAACGACTTTTGTGT
Source organism: Slavum lentiscoides (assembly GCA_032441835.1). Lineage (NCBI taxonomy): Eukaryota > Metazoa > Arthropoda > Insecta > Hemiptera > Aphididae > Slavum > Slavum lentiscoides. The sequence goes on along the minus strand of CM063706.1, from coordinate 33,497,363 downwards.
GTGTGTGTATACAAATACAATAATGATAATAATGATAATTAGACTTATTTTATTAAAAAAATATATATATATATATATTAGAATAGCTGGTTAATGACACAATAATGACCATAAATTATATAATACATTTTAATTAAATTTGAGAAGTTAACGGCGTTATTTAGCGTCAAGGATCAATTGCATTGAAAAACAATTTTTTTCTTCTAAATATAAATAGATGGTACTTAGATGAAGTTTAAGGGTCCGACTTATTGATAACTGATGGGCAAGACGATTGAGTAGGTCGGAAAATACCAAGTGTATAGAGGTGAAATTTTGCTTTTTAACAAATAAACAAATGTACGTCATTATACAAAATAGCCATTGGCTTCTTCGTTTCGCTCAGAATCTAAAACAAATTGTATGACAATACTTACCGACAAAAAAAAATGTTAAGTATTCGAAGACTTTTAGAATACGAATCGCATTTTCGTACAAGTATTCGAACGCTTTTCAAAAATTGTTCTTTACGAGTCTTCACGCGGAATACCTACAAAGTCCGACGTTTTAAAAATGATATTGTGATCATCTGCAAATCGTCTGATTACTCACGCGCACCATTTCGTACATTATATTCTGTTTTATACAAGCCTTGTGTGTTTTTACGGTAATGGAAAAAATGTTGTGCAAACAAACGTCGGCAATGAAGTATTTAACGTGTTTTCAGGGTCTCACGCTGAACCTAAACTCGTCGGCGAGGACTATGAAAAGCGACAATAACTTGGTATTACAGAGAGTAACCCGGAACGTGGCCGGCAGATACGCTTGTCGAGCGACCAACTCCGAAGGAGAATCATTCAGCAACGAACTTAGCCTGCGCATTAAATGTAAGTGTTTTCGCAATAATAATAATAATAATAGCTGTAATACGCACGAGGGTTTGTAATAAAAATCGTACAAATTCATTCTGAGAATATATTGCGTAAAACGACTGAACGAGGCGGTCGTTTTTACCATTTACTTATTATATACGATATTTATTTAATATTCGCCATAACAATTTCCCGAGTTAAAAATTTTGCAAATTTTCCAGACGGTCATCGAAAACGCGGCATTTTATCGTTTTGCCTTGTTTTACATTTCATTTCGTTAGACATTTATTCGTTTGGATTACATTACAATAATATGTTCGAAGACGATCGCTAAACACTTACAAGTATTATACGAAATACATTCGATAAGGTTATTGGTTTGGAATAGCTTATAATATTATAAAGTACATTGCAGACACTCGTGTGTAAACATTTATGAGTGGTGAGCACTATTATAAAACTAACATTTCATAAGATATTAGTTGTAACATACAACTTGTAAGCAAGTATTACGTGAAAACAACATAATAAGTGTTCCGTCAGTGAAGCGCGTATTCTTTAAATGGTATATAATAATTAAAAATATATATATATATATATATATATATCTTTATATATTATAAGCCAGGCTATATTTTGAGAAATATGAATTATTTGTGTTTTTGCACGTTACATTCTCAAATATTTTTTCACGATTTTTATGTTTGTTTACTCCACACTCATTATTCACAAGAATTATATCAAACTTTTATTGTTCAATGAAAATTCCTATGATTTTTAATTTTAAACTCTGCATGAATATGTCTTATTATCGGAATTTGTAGTTGTGGATTTTTAAAACCTTTTGAACATTTCCCGAGTGATAAGCATTTAAATTTAATGCACAGACGTGAAGTGGAAAAGTGTTGTAAACTATATAATGAACATTGAAAAGAACCCTTCAATACGCTTTACCAGAAATGTGAATGAAAATATGTTCCTTCTAATCAAATCAATTTTATAAAAAATAATCATCATATCTATAAAATAACATACGCCCGTAATCGTATTAACACGTTGATGGACAAGACTGCTATAGCATTGCACCCCATAACTGATCTTTTAGTGTCACTCTGTATCTCTTTAAGTATATAAACGTTTAAAACAACGAATGCTATAGTAGTCATGCGCAGCCGCGAAAATATAAGTAGCATGTCATAGCATGCGCCGTCCATTAACGTGTTGAAAACGTTATGAGTATTATTACCGTTTTCACTGAACTGCGCATAAGCGAATCCTATGACCAAAATGTTTTAAGAAATAATTATATATAATTCGTAGACGAATAAAATTTAATTTTAATCCTATGAGATAATTTAAGAAAACAATATAGATTTTTATTTGGTAAAAACATACGTTTACTGATAATGCCTGTATAAGAATTGAGAATGTAATTTTAGAAAAGTTATGTAAATAACATTCGTTACACGCGTTTTAATGATGAATAAAATATACACTGAAACAACAGTGCGGTGTTCAAAATCAAAGTGGCTGGAGTCATAATAAAAAAAATCATCCTGTATGCGTCGTATTTTATTCGTTTATTTTGCGAGCTCCTTTCTGTATCCTTCTATTCCCCAAAGGATGCGCACAATATATTTACATTAATTATTAATAAGATAGTAAAAACAAAAATAATAAAAAAAAAGAATAAAAAGGATATGTGAAAGAAACGGAAATAAAAAATAAAAACTATAAATTAATACTCGTAAATAATAAATGTACAATATATGTGCGTATACATATAAATATATGTATATGTGAATATACTGCAGTCAAACCAAAGAGCTTTATAAAAAAAACAAAGAAATATATAGGAGTTGTTGTATTAAATTTGTTTATTTAATACCGGTTTCGACAAAAAGTCATCATCTGGTATTATGCGAAAAAGAAAAATACAGCAGCAGAATAGAAAATGAACAAAATTACGAATAACACGATAAAAAACATATAGAGTACAAAAAAAAAAAAAAAACAAAATAAATGAAGAAATAATACTATTAAACGGCGAAGAAATTTTATACATAATATAGTGAATTAAATTTAAGAATTTTATAAATATTATTAAATATATATTATCTTCTTATTTCTCAGCTTATCGGCCCATTAATTGCCATCGCTGCCATAGCAAAACCTCTCCATTTTTCTCTATCATATGCGTCGACAAAATATGAATTTCTTCTATGTTTTTGATATCTTGTGCTATAACATCCACTCGTCGGGTCCTTGGTCTTCCTAATGGACGTTTTTTATTTATTTTGTTAACTAAAACTTCTTTTATTACTTGCCCCTCCGCTCTCCACACATGGCCGAACCATTCTAGTCGTTTACTTTTTATACGTGAAATAATATTTTTAATATGTAATATATTGACATAATATATTATTTATTAAATCTGTTTGCGTTTTTAGACTATTTTTTAATTTATTACGTTTAATAACTCTATGCGTATATTTTTTACGTACGTACAAATTTAATATTATTTACGTGTTTCGACGATGAACTCGTTTTTGCGTCGTTCGTATCGTGTATATGTACCTACGCTGATTAATATTTATATAGAAGGAATTGGTAATATTCTACGTTATTAATTTGTAAAATTTCATTTGATTAGAGCACAGCGTTTGATCAATGAATTCCGATTAAACTGCAGCTAAAAAAAAAAAAAAAAAACGTAAAATCCGATGAATTTAATAAATCGGATTGTTTGTTATATGGGGAAAAAAATGCAATTTTATCATTTCTTTTTTTAAACAACGCTGTTACCGCGCAAAAATATTTAAATATTAATATCGTATTCCGTCTTCGTCATCGTCGTCGTCGTTGTTATTTTAAAATATATTTTAATAATATAATTTCGAGAAACCCGAGAGTCGTTCATGTCGCAGGTCTGTATTAATAAATATGAGGCGCGGTGTTTATTGAGGAAGCATTTTTAAACAACTAACAGCTCGTTATTACTTCAGCAAACACACCGTTTTTGCGATGATATTATTTAACGCATTAGTTTGGTAACCGATCGAGACTTATCGACAAGTCGTCTGGTGAAACAAAAAAAAAAAAAAAAACAATTAAAAACTTCGTTACACACATTTCCACTCAGTAGTGCACACGGTGGGGGGTTAATGGTTATATAACCCCCTCCGAAATCTGTTAATGTCACGTTTTGTATTTATAAAGTGGATTGTATTATTGTAATAACTCTCCCTTCCCCCGTCAATAAAACCGTTGAAAAAAAATTCTTCACGAGCCACCGTTTCCAGTGATAAGAAATTTTGTGTTGTATATTTTTTCACTTTTATGCCGACTGCAGTGTACATTTCGTATGCGAAGGAGAGAGAGTTTAAAAACGTTCGTCTTGTCATTCCAGAATACGAATGGAAGTTACGCTGTACGTATACCAGGGGTGTTTCCCCAAAAAAATTGAATTAGAAAAAAAATCAATAAGACAAAAAAAAGAACATCGATTTTTTCTGTATTTTGCCGACAAACCTAAAAAGTCTAACGACTAAATGGCCGATTGACATTAGTTTACCTGACGATTCCCTTCCTTGAAAACAAATTAAAAAAAAAAATAGGTCGTCCCCTTATTAGTGAAGGAATTTCGTAAACTTTTTATCAATTTTTTTGCTATCACACTGTGGCGATAAAAAAACTCCGAGGAAAAAGCTTATCGATTGCGCTTTAATCTACCTGATCGTTAATTCATTATCCGCGATACGGTCTAATAATATCAATTGTCTTTTCGCAAATTTTTCTTTATATTTTTCTTTAATGTATAGAACATCAATAAATGTTTTCGATTATTGTGTAATTTTTATGTCCCGTGAATAAAATATATGTGAGATTTTGTGATTCGTAAAAAATAGTAATACCACAAATGCCACTAAGTATATGATTTTTAAATCTATAATTTTAAAACAACATTTGAAAATAATTTTCCTTCCCCTTCAAAAAAAAAAACCGATTATTAGATCCGCCACTGCGTAATCTAAATCTCTGGTAATTCAAATATTTAGGATTATCCTACTGACGCGATTTTGACGACATAATAATTTTATTTGTATTTTGTAATTCGTCTTTTGTTTTCTAGTACGTTCCGTGACCGGGCCGTTTAAATTTTAGAACATCCGTGCAGAATAAAGTTCGGCATACATTTTCTTATTCACCACTACGACGTTCTATTATATTTAAATAGCAGAAAGAGCTTTTAAATTTTATTATCGGTTATCGCACATCGGATTGTTATTGGCCCGTTATCGATGAATATTATAGTAGAAAACATGTAAAAGTGAATTTTTCTCGTAGTCCAGTAAATCGAGTTTACTCAAAAAAAAAAAAAAAAGCCCATCGCAAAAATCTATAACGTCGCACAGTAGGCCAAAAAAGCTCAAAATACCAGGGTCTCTTCTCGTTCGATGACATTACTTTTATGAGTAGGGAACGGATGTTGTAGTACTAAAAAACTAGTAAAATTGATTGCAGTATTGCACTAAAATATACCAAAAATTGCACATAAAATATTTAAAATTGCACTAAAAAATAAAAACGTTTTGTTATAAATGTTTTAAATTGACTGTTATGCACCTAAAATTGTATCAAAAAAAAATATATATATATTTTACAAATATATCATTGATTTAATATACATTTATATAAATAATATAATTATTATAAATATAACACAAATATACATCATATAATCATGTCATCATATTCTACATCATTGCATTGCACTAGAAGTGTTTCTTTTTTTAATTTTCAAAATCAAAGTCATTTTAAATTGAGTAATTAACTGTTAATCTTTTGTGATTTGTGTTTTTTTTTCTACGTATATAATACAAAATTGAAACTAGTTATGAAAAAAACAAAAACGCTACGACATAGATCAAGTTCTCTTCTATGTGGTTCCAAAATTTGGTGTTTTTATTTTGACTGTATCCCCCGGTGTTTTATGTTCGCGCAAACTAGTTTTTACACAAAGTTACGGTAAATTGCATGTGTTTTACTTTCAGTATAGCATCCTCTCGCGTAAAATGTATATCGTTTTGCAATTTATCTTAAAAAATTAAAATTATTAAAAATTATTCGTACAAATTTCGCGTAATCATTTTTTTTTACTACACACCGGTACACACGTCGACAATGCAATCAATTTTTTTTCAAGTGTTCGAATCCGCGCGTACATCGTCGTTACTTCCAGTGCCGGCCCGACGTGTTTCGGAGCCCAGTGCCAAATGATGCGCGTTACCCAATGTAATTTTTATACATTTTAAAGTCGTGTCAGAAATCTACAATATCTTATTATATAATAAAATAGAAGCGAATTCGGGGACCATCTATATAACTGCTCGTTAAAATATATATCGAAACTCCCTCTCAAATGTTTTAAAAGTGTTCTGTTATGAGCAAAATTTACAGAATCTGAGAATTTCCTTATTTTATCTTAATGCCACGCCTTTCCAAAGCTAATCCTTAAAAAAAAAAAAACAATTATTCGAATTCAAGTAGGTAGGTGATCGAATAAAAATCAACTTTTATTTTTATTCAACGCGTTATAATATATATAATATGTAAAGTGCACTTTTACTATAAATACAACAAAAAAATAACATTATTTTAAAAATTGATAATATTTATTGTAAAACAATTTATCCCAGATGACAATAATAATAATCTTGTTCGTGTTGTGAAGCGATGTGGCCCTGCAACGTCGCACCCGCACCCCTAGCCCCGAAACTGGTTACTTTATAGCGTTTGTCCTTAAGGATAGGCAGTTCCTGGAAAATCATTGAATACGCGAACGCTGCAGTAGTAGCGCTGAAACAGCTTTCGGCGCCAAATTTAATTTAATTTTTTTCTGTGTAATTCAAAACGAAATTATTCAGAATCCTGAACAACGTAATACTAACATTGACGTTTGTTTTAATTCTAAATTAAGAAAAAAAAAATGTCTAACTTTTGAAGCGAGATTTTTGAGATTTTGGCCAAGACGGTAGCCAGCAAAAATATTTGTGGCGGGGGGGGGGGCTGTGAGTATAAATCTGAAATAAAATGAAAATAATAAACTAATAATAGAATATAAATCATTAAAATTTTATTTTAAGAAAAAATTCCGAGGAGGGGGGTCTGAACCCCCCTCACCCCGCGTGGCTACTGCCTTGATTTTGGCCCAGCGTAACGCCGCGCGAGTCCAGTGCCCCCGGTCGTCGGTCTGGCGGTGACGGTGGTGTCGGGTGGGAACCGACGAAATCTTTCGATCACATGCAGGAAACGGCACGGCAAACCGACCGTAATAAGCAAATTAATTTTTGAACTCGCGGCCCGTTCCACTTGAGTTATTACTCGCGTTTCCCCGGCAAAATATAATGTGTGTACGCACGCCACCGGCACCGGCACCGGCACCAGGCGGAATTGAACGCGTGTCCGTTATTGCCCGCCGCCGGTGGCGGTGGCGGTGGCCGCGGCGGTGGTGGTCGTTGCGGCGCGTATTACGTACGCGGCGAGTAATATTCGTGCGTATTATAATATTACGCACAAGTACGGGTTCGTGGGCAGGGGCGCGCGCGCGCGCGGTGGAGAATTTCACTATTCCACCGCCCTTACGCGCATCCCGTCGACGTGCTGGCAGTCCCGTCGGTTCCGGTCATACCGACGTTCGTCGCGATCCCCCGAACGACCGGCGGCGGCGGCGGCGGCGGTCCCCATCGCGCGCGTTGTTTCCTTTATTGTTTTGGATAAATAAAAACAATTTTTATTTTTTTATTTCTCCCGAATAAAAACAAAACGGGGGAAAAAAAAACAAACACATACCGTTTCCTTGACAGGTCGCTGCGGCGGTGACGCAGGTGGTGGTGGTGTTTATAAATGTATTACACCGCCGCCTCCGCCGGACGTACCCCTAAAAATCCCATCCGCTTTGTCCGTTTTCGATTGCACCCCGCCCCGTCCCGCATCATTCGACCCACCGGTGAGCAATATAATTTTTCCGTTTTTCTTAAATCGTATAATAAAAACGGATTGTCGATCCGGGGCGGGCCAGTGGCGCGCGTAGTAAAACGTCGGGAGATTTCTGTGAATAAAAAAATTAAAAAAAAATTCACGTTTTTAGTGAGAAAATTTAATTTAAAAAAAAAAAAAATGGTAACGAACCGCGTGGTGTTGTAAATATCGTTTAAGAGGATGCTATAATATACTGAAAGTATGTTGCAATTTACCGTAAATTTGTGTAAAAACTAGTTTGCGCGAACATAAAACACCGGGGGCTACAATCAAAATAAAAAAAAAACAAATTCCGAAACTACATACAAGAGAACTTAATCTATGTCGTAGCGTTTTAATTTCTTTTATAACTTGTTACAATTTTGTATTATATAATATGTTTAAAAAAAAGACACAAATCGTAAAACTTTAACAGTTAATTTCTTAATTTAAAATGACTTTAAAAAAAAATAAAAACGCTACGACATAGATTAGGTTCTCTTCTATGTGTTACCAAAATTTGATCGTTTTATTTCGATTGTGGCCCCGGTGTTTTATGTTCGCGTAAACCAGTTTTTACTCTCTTATTTGAGATGTATAGCATCCTCTTAAGTGAATTACTCGAATACAAAGATTTTTGACATTTTTTTTTTTTTTTTTTATTACCTACTGTGAATTCGATAGCAATCATTGCATTCGATTAATTGTTATTATTATTATTATTATTATTATTATTATTATTATTATTATTATTATTATTATTATTATTATTATTATTATTATTATTATTATTATTATTATTATTATTATTATTATTATTATTATTATTATTATTATTATTATTATTATTATTATTATTATTATTATTATTATTATTATTATTATTATTATTATTATTATTATTATTATTATTATTATTATTATTATTATTATTAATGTAGTGTGTATATAAGAGTAGGTACAAGATTTACGATAACGACCTTTCAGTGCATCATTAATTTAATATAATTTCTTAAAATAAACCTTGTTAGAAAAAAATTTTAAAATTCAATTGTCATTTTCTTTTGAAACAATACACTTTGTCGAAAAACTTGAAAAACTCTGGTTATAAAACTAAAACTAACACCTTTTTACGAATAAAATACCTCAAAAACTATAATATTGCTATAAATATCACAACAACTTTTTCTTTAATAAAATACAAATTTACTAATATTTGGTAAAAATTTCAAAATTCTGGCACCATTAGTTTTGAAACAACGTAATTTTCCACAAAAAATTAAGTACACTTTGTCAAAATAATTTGAAACGTATATTAAAGAAAATTGAGAATAATGAATATTTTTTTTTAAATACCGCTGTATACAATTAAATTGTATATTTATTTAACATATAATAATAATAATTTATTTAATTATTTTACAACACATTTTTTTTTTTTAACTCAATAATTAAGGGGATTGAAAGCGGGCATTTTCTCTCTTTGTTCTACACACACGAAACATAGCAAAATAGACGTTTTCTACTTTAAACGTATCGATCAATCTAGTGATACAATAAAAATGTGAAATTTCTTAACGACGAATTCAAGTTCTTTATTGTAAACATTTGTTTTTTTTTTTTTTTTATTAAAAAAGAAAGTATGTTATTCGTATCCTTCCCTTTTTTTTGCTTATAAGTATGTGCTGGGTTAAAGGTATTATGTATTTACTATATATACTAAAGTGCATACATTTAGCGTAAAAAAAAGGCCTTGGGTGCATCTATCCCCATTATCCTTTCCCAAAACTACGTCACTGTCAGCTGAGATTCGAGTATTCGACTCGTACGTATTTCGAAAATTTTCTTTACTACGCAGACAGCGCCTGCAGAAAACAAAAAAATAGATATTTTTTAAATTTTTACGATAGCGTCCCGGGAATAAAGTATCCTGGATACTGAATACCTACTTTTCAAGTGTTCCAAATGGAATATAAATATTTTTTTTTTACTACTGGAAATTTTCATTAAAAGTGCATAAACAATTTGAAAATTTCCGTGCAAAAGTCATACATTTTGTAATATTTCGATAATATTCTACTTTATTTTTTTAGTATAAAGTTTTGTATTCACGAATATAATTACTAATGCATAACGGTAGTTGGGCGGATTCGTAGAAGGAAAATATGTGAATTTTTCGCACGACGATATATATTAAGATATAATACAGTGAGAAACGGACGAACGGAGAAACATGATAAAACGATAAATTTCTATAATAAAATAATGAAAACGAAAACAAAATATTAATATTAAATAAATGAAACATTACATTCGGATTGATCCAAACAAGCTAAAAAAGTATTATATGCGAGTGTAATAAAGAAGTACCTGTACAGGAGTTGTTGTATTACATTTTTATTATTTATTATACGGGTTTCGACGAAAGATCATTCGTTTTATCGAAGGACTTAAGCACCCGAACTTTAAAATAAATTGATTTTCCTGCGTCCAGAGAGAGTTACGAAATTTATAAACGCCGATACAAGAAATAAAACACAACAAATTTCACCTTTTGTGTTCTCAAATACGTATGCCGTATTGGGACGTACTGACCTGGGAAAAAAGTGAAAAATTTTAGAGTTTAAAAGTTATACACAATAATATAACGTATGTATATTGTACGTTCATCTTGACATTTTAATACTTTCTGCAGGCTCCGTGAAAACGTCCCCGCCGTTGAGGCCGTACCTGCTGCAACATTATAATGTACTCCAAGTGTGCGGAGTCAAGTTCGCGAATAACTCGAGTAGGTAAGCGCGACGGTTGTGCGCATAAAGCGAAGAAGCAAAAGGCGAAAAAAAAAATGAGAGCGAATTTTGTTTCTTTTTTAATATTATTATTTTTTTTTGCTTTTCGCTTTTGATTCTCAAACGGTGGCGGCTGCAAAACACTCGTGGCGGTTAAATAAATCTAAATAAATAAAATCGTAACTCGTTTCGTTTAAGCAGCATCGTGCAAAAAACTACCGAAAATATCCAAAGATGTAGTTTATTCCCTTTTATTTTTAAAGTAATTTGTACAGATCCTTTTGGCACAGTTTGATCATTGATTGTTATCGCGGTCATAATGCGGTCAACGATTTTTAAACGTTACCGATTTTAACGTGTGCACAAAATGTATCCGAAGAAAGTCAAGTGGGTGTACGATTACGAGGAAAAAATTGCCATCACTTGTCAATGTAGAATATTCCTTGTACTTGATTCCACTACTTGCAGTCTAATTTCGTTTCTGAACTAGGCTATAACGGATTTACGAAAAAATATATATCAAAATATAAAGATCTAACTTTCAAGATACTTCTGTCGGATACCAGTTATAATGTGTGGTCGGAGTTGAGTGTGGGGGATGCAACTTCTTTTAGTTAACCTATTCCATCGCGCCGCAGTTATTTTGTTTAAAATTATTCATCCTCCTAGAATATTTAAAAATCTATTTTTTTATTATTTTGTAGTCATTTGTTGCCTATTTTTTTTTTCATAAAAATATCATGGGATCACTTTTTCTTTTGTTTTGTTTTATAACATTTTAACATTCAGTAGATCTAAACGTTACAAAATATATATATAAATGTTTTTTTGCGAAGAAAAAACATTTGTCCGCCTTGTTGACAGTGGGCCGGTGTTAGAGCCTTTAGTTAAAAAATGACATTTATTGCTTATTTTTCAGCAATATGGACCGTACACAGCATTGCTTCCCCCTTTCAAAAATTAAAATGACAACAATGCTTCAATCCCCGCACTTACTTTGATCGAATTCGACAACTGGATACACTAGACATTGATTTTCATCGTTACCAATCTTGTTTGTAAGAATTGTTTTGGAATTTTCTCTCAGTACGATTTGGTCGCGTAAAAAAGACTACTGTTCCAAAAAACATTTTAAACACGAAAAAAAAAAAATTATAAAACCATTTGAAATTCGAACAAAGAAATTCGGTACTCGCTTAGGAGGATATTTCTATCGTAATAGCACCTTAATCTGGACGAAGTCGTCGGGTACCGATAAACATCAAATTACGCCCATAATAATGTAAACAAAAAATTAACTCGCCGTTCGAATCGAACGTAATATATTGGCTGTTTTTTTTTTTGCAAACTCGTACTGGCAATCCAGGTGCGCATTACGTTATAAAATATGGTAGTCGTGTTTTTGCAGATGATATGCAAATACACCCTCTTAAGATTAGTTCGGCGTATACGTGCGTTTCAAAGTACGTCTCTCACAACATGGGCGTCGCGGTGAGAATTTCGTGCGCGAGATTATTCGATCTGAGTGGTGAGCATTCCGAGGCTGAGCATTAACGAGTTAAAAGTTAAAATTAAGTTAATTGACGCGTTTTTATTATTATTATTTTCAAATTAACATTTAACTTGAAAAGTTACTAATTACAAAAACTTAACGTGTTAACTTTATGTTAGCTTTTTACAAAATTATCCAAGTGAAGTTAAATTTTTTAAAAAGGCCAATGCAAATTTCTGAATGATTTTAAATATATATATATATTATTTGTTTTTTAAGTGATTTTACTATAGCACACAGTAATGTGTGTATATGACGGCGTACGTGTATTAACCCTGCAAGTTGCAAGACTTCTCCTTAAAGTAAATAAATATAATAATTATAATTCATAACTGTAGGTTTCTAGGTAAATCTGCGCCAAAATCGACGCACACACGCTATACGTAGTCCTTAGCTGTTCACGATGAAAAATAATGTTAATGTAGAGAATATAAATAATAATAAAAAAGGTGACGAGCCGCGGGGAGTTGCGGATATCGCTTAAGTGAATTACTTGGATAAAGATTTTAGAGTTTTGTTTTTAATTTAAATTTGAAAGCAATAAGTCATTGCATTCAATAAAACGATTCTGAGCATAGCTCACTTTTCTCGTAAATATAGTCTACAGTTACATATTTGGTGAAAATTTTAGGTTTCTATGATTATTAGTTTCAAAAATACGAGGAAATAAACAACAACCGATCAAGACGAAATTGCATTTTTAGCGTTTTTTAATTTTATTTTTAAGTGCTTTTGAGAAAATCGTAAAATTACCTCTCTAAAGTACCAACTAGATGCGAATTGCTGCCGAAAACAAACTGTGACCGAAGAGATCGGAGCTGTCCTTCTGGTCAAAAATCTGTACACAGGATAGAAAATAAATAAATAAAAATCATTGTAAAAACAATAGATTCATCGCTCCGCTCGGAATCTAAAATATTAAAAACCGTTATCGTATTGTAAAACTATTTATCATATTTTGTTTTTAACGTTTTCCGAGGTAATAATTACATGAAATAATTATAATTATTGAGAATAATCGGAGAGTTCATTTGGAATGTTTTGTTAATGTTATGTCTAAATTTTCATGATTTTTTTTTTTTTTTGTAATATATATGTAATGCAAAATAAAGGGTGTGAAGAAGTGCAATAACTCCTCACGGGTTTCTTGAGCTATACAAATGTATCAGTTGTAACAAGTGAATTTATATTATGTATCCTGCAATCGGAAATATTTTACGCCCCGTATAAGTATCTCGGCAGCTGTCTCATTTTTTAGATTCTGAGTAGAGCGAGGTATCTTTTGGTTTTACAAAGCTGTGTTTTTTTCATGTCTGTAACCAAAAATTCTACCAGAAGGTGTGCTTCGATCTTTACAGTCAAAGTATGATTCCGGTAGCAAATTGCATCTAGTTGGCACTTCAGAGAGGTAATTTTTTGATTTTCTCAAAAATAAAATTTAAAAACTACCAAAAAATTACATAAAAACGGTAAAAACGCGATTTCGTCAAAACAGATTATCGCTATTTCTTCGTCATTTTGAAACTAATGGGTATAGACAATTGAAATATTTATCAAATACGTAACCGTTTATTGTATTGAGGAATGAAAATGCTCAAAAACTTTCTTTTGAATTTGGACTATTTATAGCAATTATATATTTTGAGGTGTTTAATTCGTAAACAAAGAGTTAGTTTTTGTTTGTAAACCTAAAATATTCCGCTCGGAATCGTTTTATCGAATGCAATGATTTGTCATTGCTTTTAAATTTGTATAGTGATAACAATACGCTCTAACATCTTTATCCAAACAATTCACTTGAGCGACATTCACAACATCCCACTGCTCGTTAATTTTTTTTTTTTTTATCGATCAAAAATTTTCAATACTTTTAACCGAGTGTTCAGTCAAATTTTTTTCAAAATTAACTTTCGACTTATAAATTTAACAAAATAAAATTAATATTTATTGACACAACGAGTTAGAAAAAAAACTGTTTACTCGCCCAGCCTTGTGAGTATTGTATAATTATAATATATACACACCAAACGTGTGTGGCTACTATATATAACTTCTAAAAGTAGCTGCGCCCTGCAGCTTTGTGTGTAACGACATCGTGCGCACTACAAACACAAGGGACGCATTATTATATGCTCCGGATTTACAACCTGCGCCGTTTACGGGTATTCGTGTTCGGAAAAATTGCACGTCAAACCCAAGTTTGCAGCTGTTACTGTTGTCTCTGCGGAGTTGGTATGTTTATACGAGAGATCGGGACCGCCCGCGAGAGAGAACGAGAGCCGCTAAAGTCCAAAACGTCTTGTGTACGCGCGAAGAAATCGATATACGCGTTTCGTTTTTGTTATTATTGTTTTTCTCTCTCTTTTATTTTATACATTTCGCACCCGCGAAAAACTCGTGAAACGGTTACGCGACAATATTGAAACGAGTTTTATTTTAAACACGACCCGTTATTAAACACTCAAATACATAATAATTCGTTATAATTCGGCACGAGACTATATAATGTATTATAAACAGTCGACCTACGAAATATCACTAAGATTTTATGCTAACAATTACGGCTCGTACATTAAATGCACTAAAAAACAGCAGTTTAAATTAAAAAATTCCATCTTAATAAAAAAAAAACGATTTTTATTATCAAATTTTACATTTTATTTCGTACGCCGTATATAAACTGCAATACTTATACGAAAAAAAAATTATTAAATGTTCAAAACAAATTTTAAAATAATATGAAATATGTTAGTTGGGTATACCTATAATCGACAAGGGAAATTTCAAAAAAGATCCGGTCTAAAAATCACAAAAAAAAAGTACGGTTTAATTAAAACGATTTTATTTTTGTAAATGGAAGATTACTTTTATATCTCACTCATATTGTCGCATTTTTGAATTTTCAAATAAAAATCACCGCCGATTTTCATTTACGGATATTTTACAAGTTGAAAAGATCCTTTTTTACATCAGCGCCCAGCGGACGGATGCGCGGATTTCGTGAAAACGATATCGTGTCAATATCATCAGGAAGTCCGGTCGTGTCCGTGGATTCATATTCCTTTCGATGACATTTGGTATTTTATTATTTCCAATTGCAAATCAAGAATTAATAAAATTAATAATAAATTTTTAAATATATTATATATAACAAGTAATTTTCATTTATGAAATAAACGGCCGGTCGAACGGTTTTATATTGTATCACGATTATAGCCATCATTCAAGCTACAGTTAATGTTAAAAATCAACAATTAATTAGCATATTATATATTTAATTTAAACAAAAAATTGTGGAATATTATATTTTCAATCACTCATCAAAAAATCTCATCATATTAGCCATCGTTCGGGGTTTCGGAGTTTTAAACTCTACTCTAGAGACGTGTCGTTCATGAACGAACTAGTTCAATGAACGATTTGATATTGTGAACGGTTCTTTAATCGTTCGCAAATTGAAATGAACTAGTTCAAAATTGAACGACGTGAAGTTCATGTCGTTCAAATCGTTCAATATTGAAACCAGTTCAATTGAACGGTCTAATATTGTAAACCAACGGTTTATTAATCGTTCATTCCCCTTAATTGAACTTACTGAACGATATGAACAGACGAACGATTAGTGTCACACGTGAGTGGAGTGTATTTATAAATTATCAAAGTAGAATCCGTGCCACCAATTATCTCAGCATTGTGTTAAATCATAATAATATTCCTTTTTGATGATAACAATATGTGCGCGGAGTAATAATTATATACGCGGGCGACGGGTGACTAAAATGATGTAAAACAGAAATCGTATTGAGCTAAATATGTAAGCAGAAAATAGTTAAACGGGCCGGTTAAATATTTTGCCTCCTTCCCCCTTTCGAAAACTGAAATGACGCCACTGATGTCGCCCCGGTAATAACGGTAGGCAGGTACGTACACAAAATAAAATTTCGGTGGAGGGGGGGTGTTACAAAATATAGCAATACAAATTGTACAGCAACATAACAAAACAATTTCTTCCTCCTTACTCATTATTTTTTAATGTGACAAGAAATTATTTCGGGGGGGGTTTGAACCCCAAACCCCCTGTATACGTGCCTGACGGTAGAAACCACGCGGCGACACGCCAGACGTTTTCCCGATGTGTTTCGCCGCAGTCCGCGCCCGCGGCCGGTCGTCCCTCGTAGCCCGCCGCCGCGCGCGCCGGTTCGTTTCCCGGGCGCGGGACGAGGAAATCACACGCGCTCAGTTTCGTCGTGCGGCGCGACAAATTCGACCCGTGGGAAATCGAACCGACCGGGGTTTTTAGCCGCCGCCGCCACCGCCGCCGTTAAGAAAACCGCGGCGCAATATCCGATAAACACACAAACACACACGGCCGAGCGCCGTCGGTTTTCCGGTTCTCCGCGCAATAACACGACGTTCACGTTTCGGCCGCGTCTTCAGCCTTGGTGAGGTGGACACGTGCAGGGCCGGCGAGAACATTTTCGGGCCCCGGGGTTGATTGATTGAGGGCCCCACTTACATATGCTTGTTGGCTAAGATATATAAAATATACATATCTGCAAGGCTGGGCATTAACGAGTTAAAAGTTAAAATTAAGTTAAAACGTTAAGTTAATTAACGCGTTACATTTATTTCTAGTTAACTTTTAACTTAATAAGTTACTTTTTTTTGTTAACTTAACGTGTTAACTTAACTTTTTACAAAATTATCCAAGTTAAGTTAAATTTTATGCGAAGAACAATGTAAATTTCTAACTGATTTTGATTATATTCCAAGTTTTTATTTTATAATATCGATGATTTTTTTTATATTTAAATTATGTATTAGAGTATTAGACTATATTATTATTATTTACCATTTTTAGGAACCGTAGAAGTGTCAACAAGTAAATTGAAAGTGTGCTACTAGAGCCGTAGCAAGGGCTCAAAATTTAAGAAATTAAAAAATTATTGTAATTATAATAATATAAAAATATAATAAAAAGGACGTGATTTTTAGTTTTACCCAGGGGCGCAAAATTTAGTTCCTACGGCCCTAGTTATCTACCCTAAAATTTTGACAGCTTTCTCATTTTTTTGTTCAACAAAAAAAAATTTCTGATTGTCATAATCACAAAATTAACTTAACTTAACTAAGTTAAGTTACTTTTTTTTCAAAGTTAACTTTAACTTTTAACTTAACAAAAAAATATTGGTTAACTTTTAACTTAACTTAACTTAATTATTTTTAATTAACTTAACGAGTTAAAAAAAATTGTTAACTTGCCCAGCCTTGCATATCTGTATGTATATAGATATATTATAATTAACCTAACCTATATAATAATACACACACCATTTTTTTATTAAAATACTAACATTTACGTTGATAATTTGTGAATAAATACGATGTGGATTTGTGTTTATGACTCGTTATAATTTTAAAACTATAAACGAACGTGCACTTGCGGCACTTGCCGAAACACAAACTTACAAACTCACACGATACGTAAAATCACAAATATAAAATAATTTTTGTAACGTACGATGGTCTCGGGACACAGTGTCTTATATGAGCGCGTTTTAACAATAACTAACACGTACAAATTTAATCGAAAATATAATATTGTAGAGTACATTGTGATTTTATCGTTTGACAAGCATTCAGTCGTTATCGAATTTTGTAGAAAAACGTAATTACCCATAACACTCAAAATCCTATCAATAAATAATAAAATTATTATACACTGATAAATCTTGTAATCCAATATTAAAACGCTGTACTGTGGTTTGTGTCCAAGTGGTATTTTTCTAGAAAACTCTTAAAATAGACTTTATCGGGCACTCGGACGAATATATTATATTACATTAAACTACTGACGACAATCAAAATATAGCTATGACCGTATTTCGTCAATTGAATTAAAAATTATTTCAATTACTTGAAGAAGAAAAAAATTAATTTAATCTATTAAAATACGCTTATAACTTATTTTATATTTAAGTTCGAAACGACGGGCCCCCTCTAAAGACCCGGGCCCCGGGGCTCTGGCCCCTCCTGCCCCACCCTCTCGCCTGCCCTGGGAACGTGGCAAAACACACCGCAGTCCGAGTAACGAATCGTGATGGCCGTGCGATTGGATCGCCGGCGTACACACGGATTCGTATTTTGTATATTTTGTATAAGGGCCGGTTTTACTATATCTTGTATCGTCCGGAGCAGTGGCGTAATTAGAAATTTGTTCTGGGGATGACTTTTTTCCCTCGTTTTTCATTTCAGTGCAATGGGAAACTTCACACACACACCCTTCGTACTATAAATTTTCTTGTTATGTACGTACTATACTTACAAATCAGTAAAAAAAAAGAAAAAAAAAATTTACTTGTAATCTAACTAAGTTAATATTATTCAAGTATTTAAATCAAAATACACAATAGAAATATTTGATTACTACTCGTATATTTACTATTATTTTTAACTGGTAAATTATAAAATTAAATCCAATTTCCGAGGCCTATAATTTAAACATTATTATAAAAATGCGATTTTAAGTAAAATATAAAAATAGGAAAAAATAAGAAAAATTTTGACTCTACAATAGATGATGACAGTTTTCAGTTATTTTTTTTTATACGTGATTAAAAAATAGGCTCTGGGGGGATCTATCCCCCTCATCCCCCCCTTAATTACGCCTCTGATCCGGAGAATAGTAGTTATTCTAAGATTAAAATTATACCGCACTTTATTCGGAGTATAAAATATAATGGTATTACAATACAATTAATTCTCTGGATAACAATTCTCCGCACGGTTCAGTCATTGAACTCGGAGGTAGAGTTTTATAATTTTATATAAAACATCGGAACTTCGTCTCCACAATGTTTCAAATTCGATCATATTATATTGAAATAAATCAAATAAAACTGCTGTTATATATATAATAATATAATATAATAGTGTCACAAATTATAACACATCCACATGTTTGTGAATAAAACTGGTCATTTGTCGACCAAGAAACAAACTTAATGTGCTATGCGCTATCGCCGCCTACCGGTAATACTAGGAATTTTCTTTATCGTTTCTTAGATTCATACAGATTGAGAAGTTTATACTATAATATTGCAGTGGCGTTTGGGGGGCTGAGGCTGATAATTAATTTATATGTTAATAATTAATATTTATAGACAGCACCTACTAAAAAATAGATTATTTCTTAATTTCGAAGGGGGTGCTGCAGCCCCATCAGCCCCTCAAGGGCGGATACAAGGGGGGCAATGGGGGCAATTGCCCCCGTTCACAAAAAAAGTATCATATATTTCATTTGTAATTTTTTTTTTTTTTGAAATAGATGATGACCTTTTTTTAGTTGATAACTAACAAATTGCCCCCCGTTTAGGACCACTGTATCCGCCCTTGCAGCCCCCCTGGCTACGCCACTGCTATATTATATTATTATACTCGCATATCCTGTCTATCTGTTCAGCCATGTGGTGTAATAAAATAAATCGAAAACAAATAATATTCGTATACAGAATAGACTACCTATATATAATTATAAATCTTTTTTTGGTCCTGGAAGGGTTTAAACCCGAACCCCCTCCCCCTGTTAGCACACCACTTGCTATAATAGAAAATTTTTGCCTCAATATAACAAAATGTTAAGTATTTGGTGAATATTTCAAGTTTCTATAACCATTATATTCAGTATTACGAAGAAACAGCCATAATCGATACGGATGATAAAATCACGTTTTTACCGTTTTTATGTAATTTTTCGGTAATATTTTCTGGTTCGTATATCATACAGTTCTGGTGTTAGGTCCACATGGTAATACCTATAGTTTTTGTTCGGACACACGTAAATGGTAAAAATCGCTCAAAACGAAAATATTAAATGATATTACGTTGGTACGTTACAATTAATATACATCCCAAATATTCCGTATTTCTGAATATTCTTTTTTTGGTATTGGTAATTCGGATGATTCGGCGGTATGTACCTATATAATTGAAATACTTGGGGAGGGGGAGAAAACGATAAATTTACGTCAACTATAATATTTTAGGAGGCGAATGCGGTCACTTGTCGCCCCGTAACTTGATCGATTATAGAAAACGATTTATATAAATTATTGTTAAACTCTTTTAAAAATAAAATATACTTACCGTTAATCGAAGCCTGAAACCGAAAAAATAATAATTAAACGATATGTATTAACAGCTGCACGCCTCGCTGCCGTCGACCGAATCGTTTTTTCGTTGAAAAACGAAAAAATTTCGACGGGTTTGCGAGGTGATCTTTACGAGGCGCAGAACGTTTTGCGGTTCAGTTGCGCTGTTGTAATATTATTATTATTTAGCAAAGGGAAGAGGGGAAGCTGGAAATGCTCCGCAGAATGAGGCGGATATTAATTTCCCTCCGATAGTATACGTCATTGTGAGCCGTGCAATTTATATTACTAAACGACAAAACGTTATTTAATAGTAATAATAAATGTCGGTGATATGTCGTTTTATTACCACGATTATATATATATATATACACGGAAAGCCTTGTCAATCCAGCCTGGTGACCTTGTAACTTCTACAACGTGTTCCTTCACCGCGATTGAACCATCGTAAAGGACGATTTGTTATAAAAGGACATTTTGTGCCGCGGTCGATCGTTTTTCTATTCCTTTCCGAAATAGTGAAAAAACACCAGTGTCTCCGTTTATCGATGTTGTGGTTTGTGACCAACCGCTCCGTTTTCAAAAACACATCATTTCTCCAGCAATAAAACGTTTAAAATACTCACAAAACTTGATTCCGTACCAATTGCGGTTTTTCATAATAAAAAACTTCGCTATAAAAAAATAATAATAATAATTTATAAAATATTTGCCTCATCATTTATAAATTGGACGAGCCGTCACTGACTTTTTTCCGCGGCCGATATTTTTCGCATACGAAACTAAGATTCGTAGAGCAACTTTTACCCACCCATAATTAATTATTGGCCATGTGGAAATATTCGTACGATGTATTTTCGGTGTTATTTCGTTCATTTTCTTCAGTTTATACGGATACAGACAGAATATAAGATGATGAGAGATACCTATTTTCTAAAATGTGGATGCTGGTTTTAAGTGGACTCGAGTTGTGCGAAATCACAATTGACAAAGTATATTTGAATTTAGTTTTAACCTCGTAATCTATACATACTTAACTCGCAAGTCACCAATTAAAAACGTTTAAGAACAACGAATACATAAAATTATATTAGTAATGCGACTATGGTTAATATTATTATTCATCGTAGAACACATAACAGTGCTGCACAGTCAAAGATATGTGGTACGTTGTGTTTATTTAATTGTGAAAATTGAATATTGCAGCGGACAGTAAGTATATAGAGTATATAAACTGTACTGTCACAGAGTTCCAATCGGCAGACCTCAATAATACATATTATAACGACGGAATACAATAAAACAATATTACGATAAGAAAACATTTTTTTTTTATATAAATGTATATGTTCTTCTTGTGCTAAAAAAAAAAAATCATTTTTGTTTAATGAATCCATAAATTCAGTGGAAGCTGATTTCGCAAGTTTGGCCATTGCCTGAGCGGTCATATCCGTAAACACGCCTATGTGTTGAACTATGACTGGAACCGAGCGACAAAGAACTGTTTTTGAAAATGTTTGAACCTAACCGCATCCCTACTTATTTTTTTAACCGGATGTGAAACCGTAATCGATATTTAAAAATACAGGTGTTATCGGTTAATTTAGGCAGTTTTTAAATATTTTTTTTTCGTTTATTATTAACATTAAATTAAAAACGAGCTCTAAAATTATTAACAACGAATACAAAAAAAAAAAAAACAAAACAAAAAATAATATTTCCACGCAAAAAAAAACGAATAATAATTAAAACGGGAAATATTTTATATTTTATTTTGTTCGGCAATAATAAACGTTACGGCTAAATACATTTTTATAAATGACTTCATTGATAGTCACGAACTGGCTATAACCACGAACGGTTTTTAAATATTACCACTTTTTATAATTAAAAGAATTAGGTAGCAACAGAACAGATCAATCGAATAAAGTATTTAAATAATACCCAAATAGTTTTTTTTTATAACATATTTTGTTGGTTCGCCGTACAGACAAAAATTATTTAAATCACCTAATTTATCTCGAAATACGTTTCGCAATTTTTCTGTAGGCAACGAAGAGAAAATCGATTGGTTTTCCGCATCGCGACGAGATACCAAAATAATTTGCCACCGATAGCTGCTGTACAGCATCCGATACATTATATAAAAAAAAATATGTAGGAGGAGAAAAAACTGTGTAAGTTAGAGCGCGTGTGAGTATAACACGGAGAAAATGTGTATTACTGGAGAAAGGGGTCGAATGTTCGGAGTAATAAAAAAAAACGCGTACTGTATATAGTATCATCTGATATAGGACTCGACGAAAGCGACGACCACCGACACAATCCCGTCCGAATTAAACGATCCACTCTTTCGTATCACCCTACGAACAACGTTCAAGTATACGTATATACACTATAATAATATTATCATTATATTATTATGTATAGTGCTGTAGTTTGCAGTATAATCCTCTTCTGGGGGTGATATTTATGCGGAGATAATCAAACGGTTCAGATGTTATGACGATAAAATCTTAAAAAAGAAATGCGTACGTAGTTTTATGTAACTAAAAAAAAAAAAAACAAGCGGAACAGACATTTTTTTCGTTTTACACTAATAAAAATTAAACGTTTATACGCGTTATGCAACAATAATAAAAAAAACAAAGTTAATAAAAGGAACAATTATTTTTTTATATATTCTGTAAAACATTTGATGTTACTGTCTGCGAAATGTCATGTAAAATATCGAATATAAAATTCTTATAACACTCTCAGAAAATTGAGTAATAATGGTATTTCGACATTAGAACCGACCATAGAAACAATATACATTAATTTTAATTATTATGTACGAGCGCTGTTATGATAATATTTAAATTAAATTTTTTCCAAATACATGTTAAACGTCGAAAAAGTTTTACAAATATTACACAATTATAAATAAATAGATAAAAAATGTATACATGAAATATTTTCTACAGTAACTTAGTATAAAAAAAATGTTTAGAGTTAAAAAAACAATTTTTAATAATGGAAATACAAAAAAAAACAACAAAATCAACGCGGTATTAATAAAGAGTCGAGAGTTAAAATTTTACTCGTTTTACATAGTGATGGGTCGAACTTTTCGATTCTCGAACCGAACCGAACCGAATCCTTGATGTTCGCTTCGGTTCGAAAATCGAACTCTGTATGAAAAATATTCGAACCGAAATATTTAGCATATGGCACTGTTCGAAAATCGAACTTGAAAATATTTTGGGACACCCAAGAAATATCCCACGGTTTTTCTGTTGATAAAAACATCATAAACAATTGACATTTAAATTGTAGGTACTTTTTATGAATTAGACTAAAGTGATTAATTTTGTTTAAATTTTAAATAGTTTTATTGTTTAATAATAATTGTGACCAAAAGGAGTCAGAGACTCACTCCTGGATTTGTGGAAAAATTGATATTCTTACACCATACTATATGTATAATAAAATATGTACCTATTATACATTTATAAAATATATATTTGTTATTTACATAAAAATTCCATTTACATTATTGTTATCGTGTTATTAAATATATTTTATCTAAATATTTCTTCTCGAATAGCTTGGACTTGTGAGTACCGCCGGAACAAAACGGGTCTTAGATGTGTGATTGTGTCAATTTATTTCCTATATAATCATATGCACTGGTTTTCTAGAACCACTTGAATTTTTAATTTCTTTATATGTACTTAATCGCGACTAATTTCAATAGTCTTATAGACATAATTATTTGGCTAATCAATGGATTAGACGTACGAGTAATTATATTATACTTAAATAGTAACATACAGCAAACAGACGAAGAAGAAATATCCGATGACGAAAATGTAGATTGCGAAAATGTAATACATCAAATTTGTTCTAAATTTATAACTAGAAAAGTCATATTGACAGTAAGAGAGTGTTTAATAATTTACCTAGTAAATTACATTCTAGTATTAGAGAACGTAATTATTTTCTAAGATTAATAAAGGCTTTTGGAAAAATAAACATAATTGTTAAGAATATAAAGGATATATGACAATTACTCGTACCTTCGATAAAGGCTAAAGAAGATACTTGTTAGTATACCAATTCGAAAAACGGACAGCTGAACGAAGGTAATTTTAAATACGACAAAACTAAAATTTGGATTTTGAAAAAAAAAATTTATTTTTCTCCTTATTTAGATGTAAAAAAAAAAAATGTGTTTGGGCTAATAAAAACACGGAACATCATTTTCTTCCTGGTTTGGTTCTCAAGGGTATAAACTATAAACGTGTGAAACGCGTGGTGTTCGGAATAAAATAATTTACACGGTGTTTTTACGATTTGTGGCATAATAACATTTATCATGTCATTAGTGCAGTTTGTTTTTATTCTATTTTATTGTCTAGTTTCAATTTAATTTTTAATTTCATACACGCGCAGTCGTCGTTTTACGACCAGAATAAAAGAAATACTCTTAATTGTCTATTCGCGTCTTATATACCTATCCCTCCCGTTTCGCTATAAAATAATAATAACAATAATAATAATAATAATAATAACAAATTATAAGTTATATACGTACTCAGGAATTTTTTATGGGTGTGGTTTGTCATATATTATTGTATAGTTCCGATCCATGATATTTTAAGATAATGTTGATAATTGAAATGAAGATAATTGTACGTGTTCTTAACATATTTATCAGATATAATTCAACCGTAGAGTTGTAATACTTCTAAAGATTTCTTCCGATTTTGATAACTGGTTAATAAAAGGATGCCTAATGTCTAAGATCCAGTACTACCTATAGTTCTGGTAAATACCATATAATATATATGTGCAATACTTGCAAAGAGCGACTTACAGTTTTTACAGAATAACTTAACCAACAATGCTAAAATTTTGTTATATTTGGAATTTTGTTTTAATAATAAAATTTAGTACCTTAAACCACAAATTTTATAAAATATTTTTATTTTATACATAATATGAAAAGGAAAAGTTTATTTTTCATCCATTGTTGATAAACCTGTGCTCCACTGCATGTGAAAACTAAAAACTATACGAATCATCTTTTTTATATAGGGATTTAAAACCTCTGAATCTCCCCCTGTTTAAGTACGCTTATGTACGTATACTCGTATATTCGTCGTCAAAAACC
This sequence comes from Slavum lentiscoides, assembly GCA_032441835.1. NCBI lineage: Eukaryota > Metazoa > Arthropoda > Insecta > Hemiptera > Aphididae > Slavum > Slavum lentiscoides. Next base: position 33,471,843 of record CM063706.1, on the reverse strand, counting down.
ACTTGTTTTTATTATCACCGGCTTTTCTCTTCAGGCATAGTCAACAATATATTATTAAACGATGCGGTGGAAAGCTGTGTATACTTCACGCAAAATAGGTACGCCTATCCACACCCGGAATAAACACGCCGTTATAAAAGAACAATAATTTTATACATATATAATATATCAAAAAAATCAAAAACAATTTTTACTTCAAGTAAGTTACAAAAAATGATGTTTATATGTAATATTATAAACTGTAAAATTATATTATTTATTTCCTTTCATGTATTTAATTTAAGGTTATTCAAAAATACAGAAAAACTTATAAAAAACATACAAGAATAGCTTTGAATGCACCGTTTGAAGATAAAAAACATACTAATGTCACATTGAAATACTATTATTATTATTTTAATGTACAAATATAAACTTTAAATTTTGAACCTTGAATATTGTAGTATTTTTAGTTTATTATTATAATTCTAATGTAACAATAAAACAGCAGATCCAATATAATTTTTACAAATCATATTTTTGAACATTTAATTTTGCATAATTTGTATGAAAGATATATTATTGCATTTTAATTCATACGAACAAATATATTACGGTGACTGTAAAAACTAATTTCGTCAAATAAACCAAATATATTATATTTTATTTTTTTCTTGGAAAATAATAAATTTACGTGAAATTGTATAAATAAGTTTTTATAGAACACATTTGATTCTACAATTAAAGTTCTGTACATTTTGTAATAAGTCTTATATTTTTCAAATAAAATTTAAAAACCACAAAACTACCCATTTCGGCCAATCTTCAACCCTCTTGTGGCACGGGAAGGGGGTGAGTCATCATGACCAAATTTAACATGATTTACTTTTTTATGGTAATAAAAAAATAAGGGGGTCCAGCAACAAAAAATTCTAAAGTTCAAAATAAGGACCACCCTAATATATATATATATATATATATATATATATATATATATTTGTGGGCAGTATAATGTGTAATAATACTATATCTTTTTCTTTTAAAGTGTTCGTAGTATTATTTATTGGATTATAATAATTTCGGGAGTCAAAATCAAAAATTACTTACGAGACTGGATCAAATTGCATTAAAAATATATTAAAATTGCAATTAAAATAGGTTATAATTCCCATGAAAAATACATGAAAGTTCCATAATAAAATCATATATTTGTTTTAAAAAAGACGTAGACGAATCGCGAAATAACAGTTTTAAAATCGCTTTTGAAAAAAATATTTATTCCAAAAATATGTTTGAATGTATAATTATTGTTAATTAATTACTTACAAAAAACACGATAGACATTAACTAATTTCATAATTATAAAATATTATTAAAAAAAAAAAATATTATTTTAAAAGTTTTATATATTTAAAAATTAAAGAATATTATTTTTCAAAACTGAAATGCATAAAAAGTTATTTCTATAATAGTATTTTATCACGTCAAATATATCTTTATACAAGAATCGCAAAAACATTGAAAATTCCAACGATTGGCAGTATACAATTAAATAGAAAACTGTAATCGACCCGACTCCTGTACATATTCGATCAAATTTCGTGTAACTGATGAGCCATCATCAGTGATGACATAAAAAAAAATAGTTTACAATATATTTGAAATCTGGTTTAAAATAATATATAATAGGTTTGTATAGTACCCTGGATAACTGCCTTGCAGTAATCGAAAACACAGCGGCAGTGACGCTCGCTGTACATTAACGAATGTATTTATTTATTTATTATAAAAACAACCATAGACAGCGTAAGTCAGTGGACGTCTACTAATATAAATACGATATGGTCTTTGGATTAATCCAAACAAAATTAAATAAACACGGAGAAAAGAATTAAAAAAAGAAATCAATCGAATCATAAAATATATATTTTTTAAATCGTGTACTACAGCTATTATCAACGTTTAAGGAGTTGATAGTGGACATTTAATTTGTGGTGGTGGTGCTCCGAACTGATACCACCAATTTTTATACAATATCATTTTCCCATTGATCGAAACCGGATAATGACTTAATGGCAATTTTATTATTATTTTTTTTTTACTCGAAAAACAATTTTCTGTATAAATTGTCGAATATTATAATAGTCCAATATAATATTACCAGCAAACAATATTATATTTTATTAATTTTTTTTTTTCATTTTAATGTCCTAGAGATATATTTTATTTACGGCGTACACTGCAAAAATATATAAAGCGTATCTCGTCTATTGTTGTTTGAACGCACCGAGCTGAATTTTTGAAGATTTTAATTTCCTCGGTCTTCTTTTCGGTACCGCCGAAAATAATATAATAATCGCGTTATCTTCTCTAAAATGCAGATTGCCACTGAAAAATAATGAATACGATATAATCGTATATGGTACGGTTTTATGTTATTATCACTCAAAGCGTTTTAGCTTTCCCGATTATGTGCGTGTACAAAAGGATTTTTATAATTTTACCGTTTGCTGCGCAATCTATTGTTGTGAAAAAAGCGAGTCTCATTATAGTGTACGTTGAAAGTGTTTTTTTTCAAACCAAATAAACGACGAACATCTAGTTCGTTATTTTCTAAGAATTTTCAGGATATATTTATATATTTTTTTTATTCCAATTATAAATGTCTATGATTTATTTTTTTATCTACCTATTTATTTGTATACTATTGCGTCCTAATTGATTTATTTGTTTAAAAATACTATCCTACTTTCTGATAAAAATTAATTAAATTTTACCGAAAAAACCTACGTAACATTTCAGTGTACTTGTTTTCATCGAAACACGTAATAATAAGCAGTCCTTATTAAAGACATTCCTCAATATTATATAACGCGTAGGGCTGACGGTTTTTTCGGTATCCGGTATTTCGGTATACCGGTATTTGGAAATTTGTGTGTTAAACGGTATACCATTATAACCGTTCTTTACGGTATACCGTAAAACCGTGTTTAACGGTATACCAAAAAAACTTTTAATTATTGAAGTAATCTTTTAATATTTTGTGAAATACTTCTATTTATAAAATTGGGTTTTCACTATCGGACCATTAAGATTCATAATATACTTTGTATATAGTAATTTATAATATATATTCTTTATTATTAGTTATTTTATTATTATTCATTGCTTAATATTATAATTAATAAATTATTCAGCCACTAATTTTTAGTTTTTGCAACCCAAATTTTAAATTGTTAAAAAGGTCAATAATTTTTTTGAAATAAATCCAATGCACCAATTCATATTTAATATTCTTAGACTATAATAATTGATTGAAAATTTTGGATTTTATTAATACTAGTCATAACATTGTTTTATAGTAGGTACTCGATTATTCTAGATTGTCTTTAGATATAATAATTGGCAATAAAATGCTGTCCAGATACAGATGATGGAACTGATGGAAGTTTGTCTACTGTCCCTTCGGACCTCGGACAGTATAGTGCATTAATTAAATGTTGGTATACCGGTAAATATCGGTATTTCGGTATACCAGTTCGTATCGGTATTTTACGGTATACCGTTTCAAACCGGTATTGAAATCAATACCGTACTTTCGGTATTCATCTTCAATACCGTCAGCCATAATAACGCGTATTGTCATAAAATGTTTTTTATTGTTAAATTAATTAATTCAACATAAATTAATAATTATTAATATTCGGTGCATATTGATTTCACGTTCGACATAAAATAATTTTGTCCCCGAATTGAAAACAGTTTCGTGTGCTACGGCGTCGAATCGATGATTTTTTTATAAACAGAATTCAAATCGTAACAATAATAACGTAAATCCGTCAAGGTCGTATAGAGTTGATAATTCGATATTTCAATCGGTTATACAAGAGTTTTACTATGATACGTGCGATGTGTATTTAACAGCGATGTTGTTTTAAGCGTGATCGGCCCAAATTTATAGTAAAAAAAAAAAAAGGTTTGAAAGTTTTTCGGAAATTTACAGAAAAAAAAAAACACTTTTCACGAGTCTTTCTGTGTGGACAAGGACTTTATCGAGCATACTCTTTATCGCGTACACATTTTGAGTAGAACACTTTCGGCGCTTCACTTTAAATAATATTCTCTCGAATAGTATTATTTTTGGGGGGGGAAAGTGGAAAGCAAGGCACTCGGTGGCATTCGTTGTTAAATCAAAAGTGTTCTTCGAAATAACGGAAAATGTATGAACGTGTTTGTATTATGTACTCGCGTAGTCGACACTCGTATAAAACGGCAAGGGGTAAACGAATGTTTTTACGACGGACGTGCAAATAGTTATTTTCGATCACAGGTAATAGAATACATATTGGTGTGCGAGAAAATTGAGCGATAAATTGTTATTTGGCATTTTATTGTTTTCTGAAAAAAACGTACGTGTACAGTTTTTTTTCTCCCTTAAGACTTCTCGAATAAAAATAATCATTTTGTTATTTAGAAAATAATCCCATAAACAAGTTAATGACCGCGGTTACTAGATAATTATGTTAAACGGAGACTGTTTAACTCTTGCTCACACGTTATGTCCCGTGGCTGTGATCGGTAGGAAAAACACGAATGTCCGTACTTCATACGTTGAAAATTAACTGATTTTTGAAATCAAAATGAATTGCGAAAATTATTACGAGTAAAAAATTATGTCACGTAAATGTCCCATGAATATTTTTATTTATATAGTAAAAAACCAAAAAGGTTAGGCAGCCGCGGATGCTGTGGTCTGTACATGTCGTTTAAGCGAATTACTTAGATAAAGATTTTAGAGTTTTTCATTACTAAACATTTAGAAACACTGATAATGCGCGTTGCATTCAATAAAATGATTCTGAGTGGCGAGCTTCGGTGTTATGTACACAAATAAATTTTGACAAAATCGCGTTTTTCTTGTTCTTCGAAAATATATTTTTGAAAGTTTTTTTGAGCAAATCGAAAAATGACCTCTCTATAAAGTATCAGTAAAACAGAAAATGGGTGCGAGTGTAGTGATCGGACTCCAATCATCGGACCACTAATCGAAAAGTCGTACCTACACAAAAAAAAATACAAACATCATTATAAAATCAATTGCTTTCTCGCTATTCGCTGAGAATCTAAAATTTTATAAAACGAAAATATTATTACCCGAGTATTTAATGTGAATTTCTTGATGAGTTTTTTTTCTGCTGTACACTCGACGCCAATTAGTTGTATGATTAGTATCTTTTAATGAAGTACAAGCAGGCCGAAGCATTAAATCATAACCTACATTTGTCTCCCTGTCCTTAACCTCCCCCAAAATCTCTTTATTAAATGCGTTAAAAATAAATTAAAAATTTGAAATTTTAAGTGCCACACTACGCGACTGATTGTAATTTTCCTACCCCTTAACCTGAATACGTGCGCCACTACTCTTCATATTTGAGTAGTTATCTACAATTGCTTTATTATATATTATAAATTTTATACTGACATAAGTCCAGTAACAATATTTAAAATAATGTATTATTTAAAACAAAATTCACACGTTTTATTAAAACTCATAAAAATAATTCACAAAGGGATCAACGGTATATAAATCAGCTAATTTGTATGGGTGAATTCGACATCAAATGTGTAGTGAATAAAGGTGAATAAAATAAATCAACAAGTCTTAAATTAGTAATATTTACCTTAAAATTTATCATAGATAATAGCTCAAAGCTATCAGTTAAATTATTGAGCAATTTACCTATATAAGAACAATGAATTTTTTCCTTCGTTTTTCTAAAGTTTCTAATTTTAAAAATTTGATTCTGTAAAAAAAACCAACTGATGAGGAGACTATAGAGTAGAATTATTATAATATTCGAGGCCACGAGTAATATAACGATTATAATAAGCAATATAACGATTTGAATGTGACAGGATTAGTGAAATTATTACAGTGACGTCTAATAAAAACTTATTTGTCTTGATGCTTTATTAATAATTATAATAGCTTTGTAGATATATCGATTGTTTCTCTCAATGACACTTGAATAACCGATTGTTCATTTAATTCCGTTACCGATAAAATATATTTGTCATTATAATTGTGATGATGCAGACGCTCCGGGCTGCAAGACGGACCGAGTGCTGGTGATCGGCGCGTCTCGGGGCGAGAGCATGGACGTGCTGTGCGAAGTAGACGCAGACCCGCCGGCCAGAGGGTTCCGGTGGAAGTTCAACAATTCGGGAGAGACGATCGACATCGCGCCGGAACGGTATATTTCGAATGGCACGGCCAGCGTACTCAGGTACACTCCTGTGGCAGACTTGGACTACGGCACGCTGTCATGCTGGGCGACAAACGGGGTCGGCCATCAGTCCGTACCGTGTTTGTTCCAAATGGTAGCCGCCGGTAAGCAATATTAAATATAATTTTTATTGCCCAGGTATCATTAAAAATAACATTAAAACTTAATACATTACCAAATGCAGTGGCGGTTATAATAGTGAGCCAGAGGTGGTTCGCCGCCCCCATGGAATTCGATATTTTTAAATTTAGTATACCTCTGACCTAACAGCACCGAATTGTGTCATTCAAATTGGTCCAGTTATGTTATGGGTATGCTTTATTTTGGTCCCCCTCCTTTATAATATCGCTTACGGTACGCGCTGATCATCGGTCGTGATCGAGCGTTTAGTGACGTTAGCGACGACAAACTCGGTTATTCGTGTACCATGTAAACGGGTAAACGTGCAAATGTGAGTAAACATTAAATAAATAGTAAACGTGTAAAATAAACGAGTGTACAACGAGGAAAGATGAATTCTTACATTCATTCCATTTCATTGAAGTACGCCAAATAATAATATTTTTACTAACAAAAAATAATAAAGATTGCATACGCGCGTAAGATCGGTCGCTCGGCCAGCGTCAAACTAAACACCTCTATATACCGACATAGCGCGTCAGCCGACCGTTATAAAATGGGAAAAGAGAGTAGTCACCAGATAGCGCAACGACACAACATAGAGGGCGTGGCAAATATAAATAGCGGTTCGAAACCATCGGACCGCTCAGTGTAGTCAATACGGTCAGGCGTAAACAACGTAGTTCGCGTCTGACTGCGGTGTGTGTTTATGCGTGCTTGTGTGTGTGTGTGGGGGCGGGTTCGTGTCTGACTACCACAACTATACTGAACGATCCGGTGGTCTCTGACCGCTATTTATAAGCGTTTTTCTGCGTGTGCCACGCCCTCTATATTATGTCGTAGCGCTATCTGGTGACTACTTTCTTTTTCCGTTTTAATTTTGTCCTTCCTTTTTTTACATCTGCATTTTTACTCGGTCCATTAATAGATCTTCCTTCTTGATTATTACTCGTCGATGCGAATATTTCTTTAACAGAGGGGTTTAGCTCTATTTTCGCCCCCTCCCCCTTGAATATCGTGTATAACCGCCACTGGCCGAATGGTTCATGGGATTCTATAGAATGCCTATATTCAACACTTTGCCGGGAACATAACATATACAATTTGATTAACTTATAATATTAAATCCGTATATTATTAAGATAAGGAGTATGTGGGTTATTAACAATGGTACGAAGTATTCGGTGCGAAGGAAGGTTATGGCCACTAGAAATAGAATGAATAAGCAACGAAGCATGAAACGATAAAAAGGAACATTGAATTTAATACTAGATAAAATTTCAGGTACATCTGAGGTACCTACCGTTGAGAATAGATGTAATGAACAGGTCTAAAAACGTTTAAAATGTTTTGGGTAAATAAGTATATTTAATTAAAGAATGACGGGCCTGCTGTTTTCTCGATTCCAATTCCACGTTTTTACCGTACAAAATACTAATAATAAAAAAAAAACGTTCACAGAACATGGTTGTGTATTGAAATTCTCACGAAAGGATTTTTTTTATTCGTACAAAATTTCGAGCAACGATATAATTAAAAATGTATTGAAAAAAGTATTTATTTCCGCGATAAAAGTTTGTTGTGAGTAGGAACAAAAAAAAAAAACGAATCGATTAACAACTCCCCGACATCTTCCGCTAAAACAAATTTATTATCATTATTTATTTTTTAACAAACGTGTTTAATTTCAATTCGCGAAATTTTCAATTTATCCGATTCAAAAAAAAAAAAGTAAAAATTGTTTTCAGGTAAACCGCAATCGGTACACAATTGCACGGTCCGGAACGACACGGAGGGCGCGGTGGACATACAATGCGAACCCGGCTACGACGGCGGACTGTCACAGGTGTTCGTGCTGGAGGTGTTCTCCGAGAACTTGGACAGCCAAGAGGACGGAGAGATGTTGTACCGGAACATGACCGATCGGACGGCTCCGCGTTTCTCACTGGGCAAAGTCGCGTCCGGCGTACTGTACACGGCCCGAATGTACGCGGCCAATTCCAAGGGCAAAGCTACACCCGTCACCTTGCCCAGATTTTCGTTTCCTAGCTCCGAAAACCAAATGGGTGAGTCCACTGTGAACCGATTGAATACAATATTATATTCGGACATTGCGCGTCCGCACCTATAATCGGGGCTAGGGCGTTGACGCTATAAAGGACATAATTTTTTTTTTTAAATGTCATTAAAAAAATGTATTTATGACCTAAAAAACACACACACAAATGTCCTAATAACCGACGAAAATTCACTAAAAAAACGATTAGAGATGTCATAAACTTTATGACATCCGATAGCGGTGACAATCTGTATTATTTCGAAGAGCAGTAAACGTATGGATTTCATAACTATATCGCGTATTACGTATTATATTTATACGACGTATTTTAATCAGTGGCGCCAAAGCCCACCTTCAGGTATTGTAAAAACAATAGCTCTAATGTCATAGGCGCGAATAGGGAGGGGGCTAAGCCCACTAAATGTTGTATAGCCCCCAAAAACTAATAACATATATGCAATACATTATGGTATATGAAAAAAATAAAAAATTCAGAGCAGTAATGATGATTACGATACAATTTAATAAAATTAAACTACATTAAAAATGTACAGTATTTTCTATATATTTTTCTAATATTCTAGTTATTGGGTAATTGAAAGTTGATGAATTTTTTTTTTTTTTTTTGCTTATTTGGGTAATTTTGGCATCAATCGGCAAAATTTCTGAAAGTGAACACTTTTTTTTTGCTTATTAATTTTTAGCCCCCCCCCCTTAAAATTTAGTACTAGTTGCGTCTATATCTAATGTGTGGTCGGGTGATCCTCACTCCTCAGAGATTGGACTGCATACGGTAATTGTTTTGAATAGTTATATAGTTAAGTCTCATTATAATTTATAAAACTATGTTCTTAGAGGTTGTAGTTGTCGTCACGCCAGTATTTTAGTGCCATTAAAGTATTGATATGATTTAATACCATACTACTATACTAGGTACACTACAGGCAGAGACGTATTTAGGAATTTGGCGCCCGTGTGCTAATGTTTTTTCGCCGCCCCCCCTCCACCAAAATTTTTTCACAGTTTTCGTTTTTACATTTTTTTAGAAACTTTTTTTTTTGCTTATTTGGATTTTTGCGGGTAGGTGGTGGTAAAAATTTGTGTTTGTACCAAAATACTTAAAAGTAGTTCGGTGCCACTGAAAATAATAATGCCGCCCTTAAAAAAATGCCGCCCGGGGCGATCACCCCCTAGCGCCCCCCTCTAAATACGTCTCTGACTACAGATAAAACATAATATTATATATTATGGGAGTACCGCGTTTGAAAATTACTGCACTGTTCCCAATTTCTCAGTAGGTAACATCTTTGGACGACAATTTTAACAATCAACTCTTATTAAAAATATTATATATAAAAAAAAAACTATATAATATTCATATGTTCACAACAGTAAGTATTTTTAAAATATAGTTATGGTAGTATTTGTGGGTGTGGGGGCAGAGCCCCCACGGGTTTGTTTGACATTTTTTAGGTGGTTGGTACCTAAGGGAAACATTTTTGACAACAGCATTATTTTTAGAGTTCGGCGACACTGATTTTAATATATTTTTTTTATTTGCAGTTTTTCTCAAATTTTTTACGGTGTAACGTACATGTTTCGAACTCAAATGTATGTCTAAAAGTATAATTTAAGTGAAAGAAAAATATAAAATTATAATAAACTCGTGATTCTTATGTCAATTATTGAAAAATAGTTTGAAAATGACCTAAAATGTCAAAAAATGCAAAATAAAAACTAGTTATTTAGATTCTTATGTTATTGTCTCACATTTATAGCTGGAAAAGCAACGACCTAAAACTTCTAAAAAAAAAAAAAATGCAGAAGTCGTCAACAACCTGGCCTTATTGATAATAATATCTATATCCACACATCTACATTATATATGTTACGAACAATTTCTAGACACTGCAGACTCTAATGATGAATTCTTCAATTTTTTTTTCCACAACTCGTAATTTAGTTTACAGCCATTTTTTTCCATTCTAAACGGTCATTAATTGCTGTTTCTGTCAATTCTTATTATCATTTCATACTCTCGCTTCTTCTTTAAATTGCCCGATGTATGAATCGCGAGGTCATACCGATGTTCTTTTTCCTTCTATCATAACTTTAATTATTATGTGGGGAAATTTTTTTTTCTGTTGTCTAAAGGCGCGTCAAACCATTTTCTATCGTTTCACCTTAATGGCATTCATCATTTCTCTCCGAATATTTCGTGTACTTCCTTATGAGTTTTTCACTGTATCCAGCAGCTTATCTTTTCCTCATTCGCCTCCTGCACCACATCTCCAGCGTTGCTCCTAATGATTCTTTCCAGTTACGTATATGTCCCACATATGTTTTACACACATATAATGGTTTTGGATAGTATACGCGATGTCGTACTTAAGCCACTCTTTTCTGGCCAATACGTTTTTACAAATGGTATGAGATTTTTATGGTTCTAGCGGTTAAGATCATAATAAGATATTATTCAAAACTGTTGTAATTTAGATAAATTTTTTTATACATATTATAATAACAAGACATACATTTATATTTTATTGTGACCCGCAAAATTTGAGCCAAGGGATATTTACTCTCCGAACACAGACCATGATTTTCAAGCCAATTATACTTATTCTTCTGTAAATATTGCATATTCTGTTAGACTTGCCATATCTAATGAAAACATTAAAGAAATTGAGAATTTCTTTTTCGTTTTTGTAAACAATTTTCATACACGAGTATATTAAAATATGCCAATGTGCATTATAAAATCAAAAAATACAATGTTGTTACATACAATTTGTTTATTTACTAACGGTTTCGATTCAAAATCGTCATCAAGTATAAAGTAAAAAAGAAAATAGAACAGAAGAAAAATAGAAAAAATAATACGTTTAATAAATTACAATAAAAATACATAAAGTCAAACTACAAAAAAAAAAAATGATGGTAAAAAATAAACAATAAATCAATAAAAGCAATTTAAAAATGTGCATATAATATGAATTCAATTTTAAACGGACAATTATGATATGATATTTAATATAATATAAACCTATTGATATAAAATATTATTTTTATATCTGTATATTTAAAATATTACTAAATTTCTAAACTTAAACTTATTTATGAACATATAATGCTTCTAAAATTAAATTTATATAAGAATTGTTCTGTAGGTTATACATTTCTACATCATAACTTTTTATTAAAGCGGTAATAGTACGATTATTTTCCAAACTATATAATAAGCAACATTTTGATATTCACATTAATGCGCTATTCTTTTGCTTTTATTTAATTGTTTGTTACCATTATTTTGTTTTGATTCAACTAATTTTTATTGTAATATGAAAAAAAAATCGACGTATTCTATTTGTCGTATTTTTAACCGACTTCAAAAAAGGAGGTAGTTCTCAATTCGGTAGTATTTTTTTAAAATTTTTCTGACCTCATAATAATTCCATCATTTATTAACCGATTTAAATGAATCTTTTTTATATGAAAGTGTATAATCTCTCTGTAGGCCCATATTAATTTTGTAATTATTGGCTTTGTATTGGGCCAATAATTTAGTCTTTAGTATTTTTTTTCATATTTTCCGATTTCATAAGGATTGGCCTAGTATCTTAGTAGCGCCCCGAGTTTTGAAACTAGAACACTCAAAAGATAGAATCTTGTTGTTTTATTGACATGACATACAACAGTTTTTTTTACTCCCAAATTTTTTTGCTGAAATCGCGCCCCTGTATATAATATATTATATTATATACACATAGGCGTAATCTGGGGGGGGAAAGAGGGGCAACTGCCCTTCCAGATATTTTATTGAGGGGGCACTAGTATCGTTTTGCCTCCCTTTAAAAGTTTTATGTTTACTTATGATATTGTAATTCGATTCTTTATGACTACAGCGCGCGGGCTCTAAATATTATTATTTTCGTCGTAGTGACTTAAATGTAACGTCTGAAAAGACTCACATTAAAATTACTGTCTTTTGATTATCATTATGATAAGTGACTCGTTTACACACAACATAAAGTTTTCTGTGCTATTAGCTATCATTGATTCGGACGGTTATTATCTTCAACGTGTCATAAACATATTTTTATAATGTAAAATAAAAAAATTTTCTATTGTGTAAGTATTATTTATTTATTAATTTACTAAAGAATTTTTAGTTTTACTACTGCTTTATCCTAGAAAAACATTGGTGTAGTTGAAGATATTTCCAGAAGACGAGCCACCCACCCAGGTCTTGTTCCAGCACTATTGTTATTTTTTTCACAAATCAGCTATATTATGTACCTATAAAAATATTTTCTTTACAATACTGACGATTGAAACGAACCACTCTATCTTCTTTTTTTCTACTAGTTAAGTATTTATTAACCATCTATTTACTTTTGTTTAGCATTAAATATTCTCTACAGTCCTAAATCTTAAATGATGAATTAGATATAACGAAAATTCACTTAATACTTACACAATAGTAATAATTGATACCTTTTTCGGTATTTTAACGATATTTATTTCTTTTAGGGATATTATAATATTACGATAATCAAATATAAAGCGGATTAACTGCATACAACATACAGCAACGTGTCTAGTTATGGCATTAATTGATTTTTATTCGCACCGCCCCTTTTACGAGTCGACCCGCGGTCAAAAAAATAATATTAGCGACGGGCGATAAATTATTGCCGATCGCCGTACCGGCGCGACTAAACAAATTAGGAATAAGTTCAATTTCGTCAAGTTCGGTGTATAACGTCTTAATAATGGTACCAGCCATTTGTTACGTCCGGACCAGTTACACTAATTACATTTGCACGAGTAAATCTTACTCGTTTTTTATTTCCTTTAAATAACTCGTTTTTCTAAATTATTCATACTGCTGCTGCTGCTGCTGCTTCGTCATAGTCGTCGTCGCGGTCGGCAAAACCTCGGCGCTATTTATTTTCTCGTCCGACGCTCGGCGTGTCTTACCATTGCCGAGGTTCGCTTTTTCATCTTAACGCACTTTGTATACGAACCGAAATATTATTTTAAAATTAATATTAAATTATTTAAAAAAAAAAAAACAATGAAAATAATGAAGCGTAATCGTTTTTAGACGCATAAGAAGAGGTAAAGTGTAAAACTACTATTAAAAATTGCAAACTGCTTAAAATATAATATATCTAGTATTGTACGAATTAGCTTCGAAATCTAGTTTATTTAATTCGCTTTATTTTGCAGTGTTTTAATATTTCCTTGTACACGAGTTTCGTACGAATGCGTGTATTTTCTAAGCTGAAGATTTAAAAAACCAAATTTAATTTCTCAGTCAATCGAATAAATTTTGTCGGCAGTCTGTAAGAAAACCTAATTCAGTTATTTAACATAAGTTAAATAATTGACACTAGCTTATTAACTAAGGTTAATAAATGCCACGAGCTATTTTGTTCCGATGCTTTAATTTTCAGTCTGATTTCTATTGGTATAATCTCACTTTAAGTTTTTTTTTACTTATTTGGTACACTAATTAAAATAAATTATTGTATTAATCCAAAAAAAACTATTTAAGCTACTTTTCTTTTAAAGTTAAAAGAGATCTCCGTTCGCGTTACAATGTAGTTTCACGTTTTATTTTTTGTATTTACGGTCTAAAATTTAGAAGAAATTCCCACATTTTAGTGTTTTTATTTAAATGAAAATTGACCAACATTGTGGTAACGTAAGGATAATCCATTTCTTTTTGAACGTTTATAGTTTAAAATAGACGAGCGCTAAACATTTGTTGTACGCAAAAAAAACATTAAAAAAAAATGTATACATAAAATACTGGCGTCTTTTTTTTTTGTGAACGTTCTATTGTCAGCGGAAAACATGGATAATACTGATTTTTTTTTCAATTGTGCTAATCTTGATAAGTTCCAATCATCTTTAAATTAGGGCTTAAAAACGGTATTCATAAAGTTTTAATTATAACGCTTAAAACGGAAATTCGCTGCTGAAAGTAATCGATGAACGAAAAACAAAATAATAAGAATATAAATAAACAAAACGTTTTATGTGTTAAACCAATAACGATTAAAGGTAAGAGTGTAACGTTAAAAAAGAAAATGGTTTTCTTTAAAAAAATGCCATTTTTATTTCGAAATATTAAAAATGTCGTCGAAATTATCTATAATCGTCATATTTGACAGCACTATACAATATTGGGATCGTTTATCGGGTATATACAATTTATACCGAGATGTTGATCCAGTATAAAATTTACTCAAACTAAACCTCTTCGTATCACCCTTCATCGCATCCAACCACCTATTTTTCGGCCTTACTTTTTCCTTTTACACACAAAATAAAGTCATGACCAAGGTGCTTTAATTATGAAAATATAAGTGTGTACAAATCGAAAATACACGAAACGCATAATAATTCGCAGGTATACTCTCGTCGATATTTCATAAATTATATTTTCTACATTGATACAAATTATTTTCCACGTTTTAACATTAAAGAAAAAAATAAATAAATAAATAAATAAAACGTTTATACGATAATTCATAACGATAAAAATATTGAACGAAATTTGAGAAATTAATAACATTGAACGTAAAAAAAAGGTAACGAGACGCGGTATGTTGTGAATGTCGCTTAAGTGAATTACTTAGATAAAGGTTTTAGTGTCCATAAGGTTATCACAATAAATTTGAAATTAATGATAAATCATTGCATTCGATAAGACGATTCTGAACGGAGCTTCGGTGTTATTATATATTATCATATTAACACTATATAATAATAGTGTGTATAGAGCATATAATTAATAATAGTATTTTAATATAATTTCTTACAAAAAACTTAGGTATCTTAAAGTGTACAATTATTAACACCGTCATTATCGTAATCTATTATAACAAGATACGTTTTTATTATTTGTGAATCCATGAATAATTTTTGGTAATAATAATTTGGTAGAATTTATGGGTATAGAAAAAAAAAAAAAAATTTTTTTTTCGTTAGTTTTTTAACTACATTTTTAGACGCTTTTGAGAAAATCGAAAAATGACCCCTTTAAAGTACCATCTAGGTACAGTTCACCACCTATAAGAAATTGTGACCGTAAAAATCGGAGCACTGTCTTGTACATTTTTTGGGCTTGTACAGACATAAATTAAAAACACAGCTTTGTAAAACGGAAAGATTCTTCGCTACGCTCAAAATCTTAAATCACTAATTAAAAATCGTATTCATAACATTCATTATGTGTCGAATGTACAGGTATGTTATCAAAAGTGTCAAAAAGTAAACGGAGTCATTTTTAAAAAATATCTTACTATTATTGTATGTAATACGTTTACGGTCCGATCGTATCGAATAACGGTTTCCGCCGGCACGTTAAATAATAATTGAAGGTTTGCCAGAGTCAATAGGGCACTGGCTAGTGTAATTAAAAAAAAAAAAAACGTCAGCTTACAACGTATAATATGTATTCATGGCTATATACAGCAGCTGTAGTGCCGGACGGAATGACGACACTGAAAGGTGTTGTTGCGCAAACCGAAACCCATTTCTGGTAGCAGCATTATTGTGAGAATTGTGCGCGCTCGTCTTCGAGCAAAAGCAGCCAAAGGATTAATTGAAACTTTCAAGATGCTGCGTACCGACACAAAGAAATCTTATTTCTATATATATATATATATATATACGTACACGAGTATATATATATATATATATATATATTTCTACTACGCAGTGTACACGCTATACGTCTACCACCCCATTATTATTAGTGCGAGACATTCAATGTGCCTCGAACGCCATATTTACCTCGTTGAGATTTACCGTGCACCGAGCTGCGGTGCTGGGGTAACGAGGAAAAAAAAACTGTATTATATAAAATTATAAATATGAACTCGCGGCCGAGGGGGCAAAAAAAAAAAAAAATATTAATAATAAAACGAATATAACTCTGAAAAGGAGTCGACGACGCAGGATCATAATATTATATACGCGCGCATATAAAGCGTACTAATCTTTCAACGGCAGAACTTTTCAAAACCCATGTGTTCATTTAAGTTTAAAAAATACGCCGCGGCGGAGCAATATATATATATATATATATATATATATATATATAACTTTATGATTTTTAATCTAAACGGAGAAGTTTCGCAGTGCGTATTATATTATTATTATTATTATTATTATTATTATTATTATTATTATTATTATTATTATTATTATTATTATTATTATTATTATTATTATTATTATTATTATTATTATTATTATTATATTATTATTATTATTATTATTATTATTATTATTATTATTATTATTATTATTATTATTATTATTATTATTATTATTATTATTATTATTATTATTATTATTATTATTATTATTATTGTTTGACTGGCGTTTGGAGTGCCGTATATAAAATATATATAAATATATATTTTTTTCGTTAAATGCGTTTTCTATTGGTATATTAAATTGTATTTATATTCGTTATATACACGCGTACACGTCGTTTCTGCTATGTATATAGGCCGAGACGTCGCCGAGCACGATTTAATCTGATGCAAACTCGCGTTACGTCACGTTTTAAGACGAGAAAACCGTATGCGTAACGCGAGAATCGTTTATTGAATGGGTACGCGATTATTGTACCGATCACAACGTACAAACGTACGTCTTTTTTTAGTAAAATATAAAATAAAAATTCGATTTCACAGCAGTACGTAGCGGACGTTCCCAACCTTTTCATTGGTTAGGTTTTTTTTTACTCATTAAGGGTATGATATATGGATAGATAAAATATTAATAATCAATAACACTGTATAAGGTACGATTTATTCGGTAAAAATGTTATTAAAAAACAAAAAAATAGAAGATGTGATTACTGTTTAAAACATGAAGGGTTCGATTATTCTCGGTAACTGCATCGATGTCCGTACCGATTTCGGTTAATTTCAGACGCAAGGATTTCGACAATTTGTTACAAATTCAAAATTATACGGAGGGTTAAACGGGATGGAGCTTCTTTATTTACGAGCATTAATCCTTCGGTAGCATTGTGGACACCAAAAAAATTATTTATGAGTAACATTTTAATGTAGTGATTTTTTTGTGTAAGGGAGGCGGTATACACCTTTTTTTTCTGATACTCTTATTTGAATTTACCAAATAAAATTTAATTTTCTGAAAGATAATGTTGATCAATTCGCCGAGAATTACAGACGTTGCTGTCGAATGCACAGTCAAGGTGTCTTGGCGCACCGATGCGGCCAACGTGGCAATCCCGTTCAATCTTTTCTACACTAAAAAATTAATATAACACATACACACATTTTAAAATTTATTTCTCATTCGTACCCGTTTCATAGAATTTCTTAAATCAGTTTTCAATCGCTTTAAGGGCGAAAAAGTTCTTTCCGTCATTTCCGTAAACACATTTTCTCAAAAATTTCTTAAAAAAGTGTATAAATAGTATTCAGAATACAGTATTTCGATTACTATATTCGGAATACTATCCAAGTATCCAAGTATGAAAATATAATAATCGATATTATACTGTACGAAATACAGGAAACTCTCTGATAACCTGACGAGACTTCACAGATTTTTATCCTGTGTGTGTAAGCGTTTATAATAATTTTCTGTAAACACTACCGACGTCTAACCGTACTACGGGCCGAGATCAAAGGACGCGCGACCGTTTATATAATATTCAAATTTACCGCTGTATATAAATTTTTCTTTTTTTTCATGCACACGCATTTCGAAATAAGCGGAATCGCTTCGGTTGCGTTTGCTAACGCCTCGTTCTCGAAAAAATTAAGTTTTTTTCGGTGGAAATCATTTTTTTTTTCTTGTTCCGCGTTTGTTCCTCCGACGCGATTGCGATACACGCACGAGGAACGTTTAATAAAATATTTATAGCGCGCGGTGCATATTTTAACGAAAAACGACACACGCTATTCTGTTATACGGCAGGAACTTTTGGCGAGAGCTTATTATTCATAATTAAATTCAATCTTGTCGAGTTTCCCAGCGAGTAGTAAAATTCGACTTGCCAACGTTCCGCCGCCTCGGTCGCCACCCGCCACGACGACGGTATTCGCTACGGTTTTCATCTCTACAATAGTTTTATAATTTTCTTAATTCAACTCTTATTGATTCACCGGTGGTTCGGTATCATCCTCGTCGGTCGGTTACCCTTTGTTTTTCGGAAAATGCTTATGAACATCTTCTTACGGTATAGTCCACCTCTACCCTCTTCTAGCTCTACTGCTGAATGTCGTGAACTGTAATTCAGGCTCGACTCTGCGTAAAGCAACTTCCTGTCTGTGGTGAGTACTTTATCGCTACTGCAGACAGCAGCATGTCGTGTCTCCGACTCTCTTCGATTATTATAGTTTACACCTCTTGTAAATTGTAATTCAAACTCTGGTTATCTCGTGTAGCACGAGTAGTGTCACATAAAATTCGTTTTTTGTGGATCCCTCCGGCTCATCGCGGGTATGGCGGCAAATAAAAACGCTGATTGTCTCGTCGAATTATGTTCGACTAAATTATGGATTGATTACGTTTCTTCCGGTCGACCTCGGTTTGACAATCGGAATTTGACTAGAACATATTTTATTACTCGGTTTACTCGGCTTCGTCTAGGCTACAATCGCCTTCATTCGCATACTTTCATGTTATTGTTTGAATAACTCTCCCTTATGCATAGGCGCAATTTGGTGGGCTTGGGTGTGCTTAGCACCCCCAGTCTTGAAATTAGCACCTCCAATTTTTTTTCGTATTTATTTAAGTTTTATTAGTAATTATGCACACAATACATACATAACAACAGTTTTGTTCTATGATATTAATTAAATGAATAATCGTGTGATGACTGAAAATATGTTGTCTTACAGACTGGTCAAAAAAATCAAAGAAAACTATTTAAATTCCGATGATTTTATACGTTTATAATATAATAATATGCTATTGATAAAATATATCAATTTGATTAGTGTGGCGACTGGCGATAAAATCGTTCCGACTGTTTGACATTCGGCGAAAACATCGCAGTGTGGCTACATTCAAAGTACTATTTTAGTTTATCACAGATTATCATCGTTATTGATTATAAATAATTATATTTATTACTGACCAGAGTTTGATTGTACTTGTTATATTCTGTGATTATATCGGCTGCGTGTGCGTCTGCCACTTAGTCCCACTGTTCTTCACTGTTTGTTAATTTTTTTTTTTTAAATTTTGTAAACCTTTCAAGTACTCACCTTCAAAATGTTTTCAATTGTTGAAAAATATAAATCTAAGAAAAATTCAAATTTAAAATTAAAGTTGATTATGGTTTAATAATTCATATGTTACGTTTATCAATGAATGTGTAATTACTGTAATTAAATAATAATATATTTTACAAAGCATCATAACCATGATTTAAATATGTAATTGTTTAATGGTCATTGAAGGGTTGCAGATACCGAAAACTCTATAAAATAACATGAAAAATCGAGGGGTTTCAGCACCCCGAGTTTTTTCAGTGAATTTGCGCCCCTACTCTTATGCCACCCCGAAACGACTACACGTGGAGGAACAGATTTGCAACCTCTCCCGTTTAATTTTCGATCGCCTTGCATTGGAAAAATCACAGAGATTCTTGTAGTTACATTCCCTTGCAAGCTCTTTGTCAACTGTACATATTTTAAGTTCTATACCTCGCCACAGATTGTATATAATATACAAAAATTATTCGATTTATTTCGTTAGCAAGTTTTTTTTTTTTTTAGTTCAATCTTATCGCTTAATATGTTTATTTCTCAGTTTAATTATTTTATTTTTTTTTTTTGTATCGGTCATCGCACGGTATCGTTTATTATTTAACATGTTGTAAGAATTGTTGAAATATAACGTTGTTACGTTAAATATATAGAAATAGAGGTTTAATAAAATATTTATAGCGACATTTTAACGAAAAACGATACACGCGAATTCGTTATTCGGCGGGAACTTTCGGCGAGAGCTTATTATTATTCATAATTAAATTCACTCTTGTCGCGTTTCCCAGAGAATCGGCGGCGGGGTAGTAAAATTCGACTTGCCAACGCTCCGCTACCGACCCGGCCATCCACCCAGCCGCGCGGCTCTACACGAGAACGGTCTTCGCGACTGCATACGTATTTAATTGCAAACTAATGTCACAAATAACGGCGACGGCGTCGCGCACGTACCTTGTCAAGCACGCCGAGAATCTAACGGGTCGCTCGACGTGCACATACGTGCAAACTTTAATTAGCCAGAAAATATGACTGACTGGTTGAAACGACTGAGGCGAAAACCTTCATCGAACCCTGTGCGGAATACATTCTCTCGCCGTATACGAATATACGATAATTAAACAATTAATAATGCAACCGGCGGTTCCCAAACTGTGCCCCGCGGAGCCGTTGGTGCTCCACAACGGGGTCTTTCAAAAAAAAAAAAATTAAAAATTGTTGATTAAATAAGTCCTAAAAAAAACAAAATCAAAAATATTAAAATATTCTCACTCGAGCCGACCAACACAATTGTGGAAAAATACTTTTGAAAATGATTTGAAAAACCCCATTGGTTTGCAAGAGCTCCTTTCGTTTCACCGTAAAAATTTAATAATTTTATTAAATTCTTCGTTATTTTAAACAATGGACATAAATATATTGTAAAACAAGACTCTTTGAGACAATGTTGCATTGACTCGTCCACAGATAGCGCAAAAGCCGGGGTGAGTGATTTTGCTGGCGTCGTTGCAAGGATCGACAGAGTATCAAAAAATTTTACGTGTAGTCGTTGTGTATTACATCGACATTTCCTCGCAACAAAAAAAAAATGCCAGCCTTATTAAAGCAAATACTAGAGAAAGCGATTAAAATTATCAACTTTTTTAACACGCGACTTTTGCAGTGTAGACTGCTTAAAATACTGTGTGAAGACGTAGGAGCTGCACACCAAGTCTTTGTTATTACACACAGAAGTACACTAGAATTGTCGTCACAACAATGTCCCGTTTATTTTAAATACGAACGGAAGTTTCTTCAATAATTTTGAATGCCAAAATAGTTTGCTAGCAGATTATTTGAACCATCTGGAATGGTGGCAGATTACTGGCAGATATTTTTTCGCAAATAGATGAATTCAATAGCACATCTACACAAGGAAAACCAATGACAATATTTTATGCTAACGACAAAATATCAGCGTTAAAGGAAAAATAGCATACTACACAGAAAGCGTCAACTATAAGGACCTTTTGCTTTTCTTTGACAAAAACTTTTAACAAGAAAAATAATTAACGATAATTTAAGAACACCTAAATAATTTGCCTCAAAATTTGAATTCATACTTTCAAAGGGATGCTCAAGAATCGATTCGAAAGAACTATGAGTGGATTTTCAGTGACGTCAAAACCAGCAGCCTCAATGCGGCAGAACACGGAGTTCTTATTGATATGGTTTCGGACAGCCATTATCAGGCATGATTTAAAAGCAAACCTATTTATGAATTTTGGGGTCACTTAGGGGAAGATTTTTCGATATTAAGTTCAAAAGCTAAATTGCACTTACTGTCTTTTGGTACTACGTACCTTTGTGAAGCGGCTTTTTTGAGGTGCACAGCAACATAGTCCAAATATCGAACATGTTTGGCCGCAAAAGATGAAATGTGTTTTCAATTATTGACTTCTGGAGTTTTGTGACACCAGACTTTGACAAACTTAATCGCGAAATGCAGGTACATTGCTACATAAATAAATAAAATCATAAATAGTGTCTGTACGCGAGTTATGCGAAACCCGCTGAAAATATCGATATGTGGTTTGGTTTTTGATTTGCACAGTAATTTACGCGCAGATCTGTTTTAGTACAGTTTGAAAAATATCCGTGCAGTAGGGTGAGCAAATGATAAACTCTTAAAAGTATTTCACACAAGAAAATACGTTATTGATTTTCCGATTATTTTGCCCTATTTTTGAATGTTAACAATTTTAACACGTACACAACATGTATTTCAAGAAAATTAAGTCGATACAATTACGAAGAGAAAATTCTTGTCACTTGACAATGGAGAATATTTTGCAGTTGACCCGATAATGTACTAAGTACTTAACTAATTCTGTTTCTTAAATTGGCTAAACGAATTTTCGAAAAAAAGCCAAACCTGACTTATTTAACATTCATCCATTGCCCATTGGTTACCAGAAGTAATATTTACATATATAATAAGAATTATAATAATAAATATCCATCCTAAATCATGACGTGGAAAAAATAATTAAATTATTTTGCTATTGTTTTTTCAAAATAATTGTAATTTAGTTTTCAGGCGAATTTCGCATTTTTTTTTTTTTTTTAATTTAAAATTAAATTTCAAAGGACGTTTAAATAACGTTTAAAAATACGTAAGTTAAAAGAAAAATCATAAAATCACCTGGGAGCTAAGCTAGAATTATGTCGGAGGTGAGTTTAATTATAGATTTGTTTTAATTTTTATAAATATTAATATTTCATTAATACAAAAGAAAATTCATCATTCCTTTCGTTATCTAATTATTTTAAAATTAGACGGATTGACTTTATAATGTTATTACAATATACGCGTACATAAAATATATGTGTTATTAAATCAATTCTAAGGGTTACCAATATTCACAGCATCAGCGTACCAAACTTATGGGGAATCTTAATTAAACCTCCCATGTATAACAAATTATCAGGCTCCCACTCCAAATTAAAATCCTGCCACGTCACTGATGCGCAGTATATAACCAAGTAGATATTATGGGGTGGTTTAGGCACTTCGTAGCTATAGTGTTCCCATAGGGGTGTACGCCGTATATACTCTCAAGATTGTGATTAAAAATAATGGACATACTCGTAAGCAACAAACTTTTACGACCAATTCTTGTGGACACCGCGTTTTATTGATCCGAGCACAGAAAAGAATAATCTACATAGACATTGGATGACTTATTCTCAGCTATTACAAAATGTGTTTAAAAAAATACCGTCCATACGAAGATAAAATAAGTCAATTCGTCCAACGTCGAGATAATAATCTATAAAATATTTACTAATTATTGGTATAATATTGTTTGTTTATTAAATACTGCATTAATGTTAATTACAAGTGACTATACTGATATGGTAAAAGCTCTGTCTTGTGACTACTTAGTGTACCCAACAAAAAATCGATGGGATCATCACTGCTTCTCAGTTTGGAAAAGTACGTTCATTATGGCGCGTTATCCTCCCGCAAATGACGATCAGAAAGCCTATTTGGTTTTCGTTAATATGCTATACGTAATACGGGAATTCACCTTATTTCCTGTGCATTTATAAAGTCTGTACAATAAAAATTCAACTTGTCATTAATATTTTTCGTTCGTCATTTGTGACTTCCGTGTAATAAGAGTACTTGCGTGCAATAATATTTTACTTAAAACCATACATACAATGGAATGTGGATCGTTAATGTATTTATGAGAGGAATTACATAAATTATATAATTCCGTAAAATATAGAGTTTTAATTCTCTTAGCTGTTAATATGTTTTTTTTTTTAAAATATTTTACCTCTTTAAGATTTATTACGGTAAACCTATGGGTAAACGAAGTAATTATTCACACGATATCACTAAGCCGTCCGAAAAATTATTAAAAGTATAAATGCATATACTTTAAAGTTAATGTACTTGTTGATATACAAGTTATAAGTATATAAATTTGATATGTAAATATATGAATGTATAATATATAATATTAAGGTAAAGTTTATCTTAATTCACGGTAATATACAATAAATTGCCATCTTTTATGTTTACATATTTATAATAACTATTATTATAGCTGACTTAAAGATTTAAATAGTTTGTAACAATGTTTAAAAGTTATTTCTTATATCCGGTAATCAAGACAATGGCACACTATCCACTTAATCCCGTCTTACAGATTATTACGATTGTCGAATGATATTCGAATAATTAAATTAAAAAATAAAAAATAAAATGTTGGATTGCGTCTCATAGTCTATATCCCTAAAAGTGTTTAATTCGAGTATACGCATAAACCTCTATCCGATTTGATTTTATTTTTAAATTTATGTACTTGTACGTTTTGTGTACAAATACTACGAACAAAAAAAAATTTAAATACAATTAAAAAATTTAAAAAATACCTTTCCAGTATGAATATCATTGAGTATTCGTTTTGCCCTAAGATCTTAATGTGTTCATATTAATTGTGTATCCTGAGCTACATCAAGGTACAAAATATTTATTTTAACATTATTACCTAATTATGAATACTAATTAAAATAGAAATGTATGTCTCTGTATCCAAGAGTTATGTTCAAAAATAATGTTGACAGGATGGAAAGGGAAAAAAATACACAATTTTTTTTATACTTAAACCATAGTGTTTTTTTTATAAACTTATTCATTATCGAAAAAATAACAGTGTAGTCACAAGAATATTTCGTGGTATACTCCAAGTCTCAATAATTAAAACACATTTTATTAAAATGACCTAAAAAGTCATTTATCAATACAATCTAAATATTTTTTAAAAATGTACCGTTTAATTTGTTACGTATTCGTATTTTACGTTAGTGCACAGTAAAATCTTTAGCTAAAAGTCTTGCACACAATCTGCAACGTACAAACTAGGACTTCCGATAGGCATCTTGTGGACAATTTACAGAACAAATCGCCATAAATTTACACATACAGTCACTTTCGAACCCGTAACGCCCACATGTGCCATCTGGTGTCTTAATATCAATTAATAATAAAAAGTTTTTTAACAATTAAAAATGATATCGTTTGAGTTATCATAAATATTAAAAGTTTACCTACGAGAAAAATTATTTTTTCTCGAAGCAAATTTTACTTACGGACTTTTATGGTTTAAAAAATGTAGGTATCGTACAAACAAAAAAATACTATTATATTATTCTAATGGGAAGCTATAAAAATGTAATCGCTGTGTGATTTCTTATTCGTCTGCTTCATTCGTGTCTCTTTTTTCTCATTTTATCACGTTCACTTGTTATCGTACACAATTTTTTTACAGATTTTTTTTTTTATTTTCTAAATAAACGTAAAAAAAATGAAAAAAATATCTTTATTTTCTGTCGACGTGTATACGAATGAAGAACTATCGTTTCCCCCTACGCATTTTCCGTTACAACAAATACAGGAATATATTTATTCATTGTGTACGAATTTTGATTGTTTTTTTTTTCACAGGATTCGGCGTTGAAGTATTAAAAGTCTCACCAGTGCTTATGGCGGTAGTGACCGTAAGCCTGTTGCTCGTCGTGTTGGTCGCTATTATTGGTGTTCGGTTGAGACGCTCGAACAATAGAAAACGCAACGCCCGACAACAGACGGGCGACAAACAAGACGTCATAGTCCATCATAGGAGTAACGGACAAGTAGCCACATCAATTTTGGAAACGGACAAGGACCCAGACCTAATCCAAGTGAAATACGGTAAAACGTCTTAATTCGTTTTCCTAGGATACTCGATGAATAATAACACACAAATTATAGTTGTGTACCGTAATAAGTACACTACTGTAAGTATAAATTATGAATTCGGGGCTGATCATACGGTCCCGTTTAGCACGTTGACTACCGCATGAGAGTACTAGGGTACTCTCGCTGTTTTTACTCTTGTGTACCGTGCATATTTTTCAATTTTTTCCCTTGTCTATCCAAAACCGATTTTTCGTTAACAGTAAATGGTACAAAAAAAAAAACGTTTTATTCAATAAAAGGTGAAACTTTTATAAGTTTTACGAGTATATAATAATTTAGGTGAGAGAACTCGTGTTCTCTCACGGTACGCAAGTGATATGATTTTGAATTTTTTTAGGTCCCCGAGTTCCCTCATCAAATTTTATTGAGAGTGCCCGAGTATACTGACGGTATAAAATGAACTATTTAGTCAGAGAACTTGAGTACTCTCAAGGTACAATTTAAGAAAATCAGGCTTTGTAATCAATAACCGGATCCTTCGGTTTTACGACGTTGCGTTCCGTTATCCCGATAACCTTCAAACGGGACGCCTTTTGTCCCGTTTCTTTTTACAATAAGTTCCGTTTATTTTTTATTTTTTCAATAATCGTGAATAAATTTTATGGCACATTTTAATGGTACTATACAAAAATGGAGTATATACAAATATTACAGAATTTGACGTTTAGTACATCATGTGCTGACGTTTAAAAAAGTTTAAAACATTTATTTAATTACAATAATAATAATAATAATAATAATAATAATAATAATAATAATAATAATAATAATAATAATAATAATAATAATAATAAATCTGAACGGAATCTGGACGAAGACAAGAAGTTAATGTGTACAAAGAGTAGAAAAAAGTAGTTCTAAATTCGAAAGTAGATAGCGTGAAGCATTTGGAACGTTAGAAAAAGAAGTATCAATTCAATCAAAAAGTTTTCGTTTATTATTAAATATTCGTCAGTTATTCCTGAAATAAATACACCAGTAAAAGTTTTATTTTCCGTCATATGTATTTTTTCAAACAGATAAGAAGACAATTTTTTTCGCAAATACCATTACATTGCAATATAATTTTAATTTTAACAATTTTTCGTGGACGTAGTTTCATGAATTTCTTTTGAGCACAGAGTAATATTAATAGTTCTACAAATATTAGAAAAAACCGAGTACGAGTAGACGAGGAACTCAAGAATAATGACGGAAATCTAAATTACATACCTAAAATATTATTGTAAAACAACAGGAAATTTTCCTGACAATTTAACATGTCAATAATATGTAATTTTTTTAATATTTATTTTCGTATACAAATTATTATATTAAATGAAATAAATGAGAGATTTAATTAATTTACTCGCGTTTATCTGCAGCAAGGCGTGATTAATTTTTTTTCTTAAACGTTTGTGTGAGTTATATAATTTGTAAATTGCAGCTTTTAGGAGCGACTCCCATCTCCGAGACAGCATTCTTATTTTTGTCAAATATTAAATAATATCGATTATCCAGGTATGTTCAGTATACAATAATAACGTGTATGCAATGCACGTTATTTTAGAACTAAAACAAAGATGGAAAAGATTTTTTATTTTTTTTCCAAATAATGAATTCCCATAGAGTCGCGTCGCTGCGAAGCCGGTATAGAAATATACCGTAATGTAAGATTATATAAAAACGTTTTTTCGATAATTTTTTTACTGTTTTTAAAATAAACTTACCTTTCGGTCCTACAGATTTTATAGGATCAATCTGGGAAAATATAATTCATTACGATACAATAGACAGAAAATTAAACATCCAGTTTTGTCCGACGCCATAACTTTTGGTGGAACGATCTTTACGTACTCAAAATTTATTCGAAAATAATTGTTTACTAAAACGCATTTTAATTCTTTAAAATGTACAAGAATAATGCTTTTTAAATAACGAAAAATAAAAATAAAAGTATGTTACAGACAAATAACGATATATAAAGTCATGAGGTTTCGCGGAGTTTTCACAGTTTTGTTTCGCAATACTTTTTTCCAGATGTAATCAGTATTGTACAATAAGGTATTCTTTAATCTTTTTGAATTCTGCCCTCTATTCGGTCGCATGCAATCGAATTCGTTCAAAAGTAAAAATCATGTCATTTATTACTATTATTGTTATATTATATTTCGATGAAGTTTCGTGTAAGTTTTTTTTTTGTACAAATCCACGTTTCTCTAAAAAAGAATCGGTAAAATATCCAATCGATCGAACACCTACACGGGAGGATATATGATTTATACGCGGCATGCGTTTGAAAGGCATTTGTCGAAAACGCAGCAATTCGTATCTCATACAACGAGATAAGTTTTGAAGCACGGCACACTCGCAGTGTCATTTAGCACTCACCATTAGACACTTTTTTTTTAGAATCGAAAACAGTCGCTTGAATAAAATAATATGTATAGTTTATCATTACACAACGCACATGAATAGTACACACTTGATTCTCGCAAATTTCCACAAAAAACATAATCTAAGCTACAAACATGAATTGGTAAATAATAAAAGACAACTGTGATCGTTTTCCAGATCATCTACCGGTAATCTATGTATCTCAGTAGTGATATTTCACCCAACGGATCAAATTTCGCTAGTACGCCTAAATATTAAAATTGTTCTAAAACATAATTTCTAAAATAATTTTTAAATCAATAAACATTTTTTTATTGAATAAAATTCTTTTTTTTTTAATTTCACCGTTCAATTGCGTATGTAAAAATAATTAAAAATAGAAGAAATCCGCTAAGTAACTAATTTTTTTTAAAAAATTGTAATAATATTATGTTGCCTACGTATCATATATTCTTGCTTTCATAATTGTTGCGTTTAACCACTGAAGATTATTTAATGTTTTTAAAGTTAAATGATCACCGGTAAATCCATAATATCATATTTTGAAGAACTATACGTTCACCATAAGTTGATGTAGTTGATATCAAATATGCTCTGAAAACTGTAATGTTAATAAATACAACTAAAAATAATCTCAAATTCTGCATTTAAAACTTTTGATGTTTTTTCGTAGTTTCTTGAAACTAATTTCTAGTACACGTAGCAATAAACGTCTTTGGATAACAACAGATTAAAAAAAAAAAATGGTTGTACTTATAAGTAAGTGCGTTCTAATATCCCATTTTAGCAAACCAAGGGCATATAAAATAACGTATGTCACATGTAGGTAAAAAATATTGAATTCATTAAAATATTTTAGATAAATAACTAAATAAATAAAATAATATTTAACAATATTTTATAACAAATTCTATTATAATTTTAATTCATTCATTTCGTTTTACTTTAAATACATTTCATCACATTTAGTACAAATCGCTTAACAATCAATTAAGCAATGAATTGTTTTAGTTTAAATGAATGTACAAAATAATATAAATAAATTATAAATAATTGTTTTTGCCTTCTCATTTGTAAAATCATTCATAATCCGATAGTAGTAGTCAGTGTTGTATATTATCTAGATAAATTATCTAGATAATTTTTTTTTTATCTTTTATCTTCTATAGATGAATTCAAAATGAGCTATCTGAGTCATTATCTTAGATTAATATGTAAGTCATCTAGATAAATTTATCTAGATAAAATAAATTTAATAAGCGCTTATTTTTTATCCAATACCCACAAAAATTCGAGTTTCTCGGTTACATTTTTTTTTCAATTTTCTATCCTAAATAAATTCAACTACAGAAATCCTAAATAATCTTTTTTTCTGTGTCACAATGTTGGATTTATCAAACGGGCGGGCGACGCAATATTCCATGGGAGCAAGCGAGTGTCCGAGCTACCCGTGGACTACGATCGGAAACGCGAATGTTTTCAATAATAGTCTACAGTCTACACTATACACATTGATTAAATATATGTATATTTATTCAATGCTATACAGAAAATAGTTCTACGTAATAATCGTCGCCCGCGTCAGAAACAAACGAATTTGTTCCTACGCGGCGACAATTTTATTATCGCCCGCCCGTCTGATTACCGTTCAAACAGGACTTTCCATTAATAAAACCTATTTTTAATTTTATGGCGTCACCCACCCACCCGCCATCCATTTGCAAATTCCCGTTCAGTTAGAACGCTCCGTAAACGTGTGTTAATAATCAATTAGAAATTTTATAATACTTATGTAGTAAAAAAAAAAATTATCTTTTTTTTTATCTAAATAAATTGTAATTAATTATTTATCTTTATCTAGATAATTACAATTTTAATTATCTTTTATCTTAATCTAGATAATTTTATTGTCTAACATCTTTTATCTTTATCTAGATAAATTAATATTTATCTTTATACAACACTGGTAGTAGTTAATGCGGTTTCAGCTATAAATCTTTTTCGACGAATATTATTGCAATTCCAGTTAATCTCATTTGCAACACGGTGCTTATTCAACTTTAAACTCTAGAATGATATTTCGGCTGACGCTGATGTAATAGATACAGTATTATTCGTAGAGCAATTGTAGTTAGCGTTTGCAAATGAGCCAATTAATTTCTTTCGGAACGGAAACAAAATCGAAGTGTAGTTTTGTTTCCTTCCACGAGATAGTAAAATATTTGGAGTTCATGATACGACTCGTTACAGTCAATATTTTATAATCGTTAGTACAAATGTATAATATAATATAACAGCTATATTATTAATAATGTCAAAATTGATCATATCATAAATTGTAGTGTTCATCAAATTTCTGTATTGTAGTGTTACGGGACCCTTGGGCCGGACTTGGTAAAAAGAAATGTGTTATACGAGTATTCTTTACGTGCAAACAGTGGCGTAGATACGGGGAGCAAGGATTCCACCCTCCCTAAACCCCCGAGAAAATTGTTCTCACTATTTTAAATCGTTGAAATTTTATCACGTTGATTGTGCAATTATCAATGCATATTTCGATAATATTTCTATAAAATTATATAAAGTTCAGATTCTTTGAAATGCTGTGTATATAAGTCGAACAATTTCGATAGTTTCTTAAACCGAGTAAAGCGTATCCACGTATGTCTCGAAAAATCTACTCTTCATAAAAACCGTATAGGTACAATAACGATCAATAAGTTTTATATGTACTATTCGCCAATCAGCTTTATCAGATTTATTTTGTAATCACGGTATAATTCTTATTTATTTAAAAAAGAAGAGACTTGATAAACACGATAAATAATATAAAAAAAAAAATTTTATTTCGAAAGTTTTTTTTTAAAATTGCTAAAAAAAATACGCTACACCGTATACAAATATCTAAAAGTGTGTGTAAACAGAATGGTCACGTGTAATGTAAACTTTTTTTTTTTTAACCGCACAAAAAAATAAAATTCGTATTTATTGTTTTTTTTCTTGTATATTTTGCGTATTAATGTGCATGTTACATACGTTTTCTAACCCGACGTGGAATAAATTTCCATATTAAAATTCGACGAAATATAAACTATATAATATGTAATATATATATATAATTAAAAACGCGTCGTTTTAATTCAATAAAATCACGCCAGTCGGGTTATCCGAGCGGAACGCTTCGCGCTCGTAAGCCCCGTGCGAACATTGGTGTGTACAAATTCGTATTATAATAACCGCGTTTCAAATGGATTTATTACAATATTCGTGTTGTTTGTTAACAATTATTGTTATTATTATACAAAGCGACGCGTATTGTTTTACACTGTTCTGTCGTCTCGCAAAGGAAACTCATCTCCTTAGTGCCTCGTATATATATAAATTCGCGTTCGGCGACAAGAAACACGTTCGCGTGTTTCACAACGGTTAGAATTTATATATACCTACGTATATATCATACCACACGAGTGATACGCATTAAAACATTTTATTAATTTTTTTACATTTTTATAAAAAAAAAAAAATTTTACAATTCGTTATTGCGAATTTCTACCCGAGTGACTTTTATTATTTACGGAAATCCGCGCGCGGTGTTCGCAACCACTTATTTTTATTCCGAAACAGTGTTTTTTTTTTGTTCCAACGACCACGACGATAATAATATTGACGTTTTAAACGTTTTTATAGGCGCAGCGTTTAAAGTTTGACAAACCGACCATATATTGCACAGTGTTCGAGTGTGACGCGAATAAAACGTGAAAAATGTCTATTAATATTTACAATTAAAGAGTGCCGTAACATGGGGTGGGGGGGCAGGGGCTGGATCCGAACTGGAACCGAACAGAAAAGAACCGGTTTAGAACCGAAACCCTTTGAAAATGTTACAATCGAAACCTGACAGTAACATTAATTTTTTTTTTTTTTTCAAAACCGGAACCGATATTTGGAAATACAGGTTTTTATGTTATATCAAAAATATATTTTATCACAAGAGATTATAGAAAAGCCCAATAAATTTCTAATAAACGTCCCAAAAAAAATATGAACTTTATATGATTAGACGGGCTACTTATATTGGATATACTTGTATGCTGAAGGTGAAAAAACACACTGAACAAAAAAAATTGGTATGATAAAAAAATTATTAAATCCGTAATAATAATTAATCGACATTATAAATTAATATATTATCACTTTTTAATCGTAATTTTGATATTTTGAAGTACGGAATAGTACCGGTATTAACCGAAACCGAAATTGACAATTTTCATGAACCGGAACCGAAATTTTATTTTTTTCCCGAACCGAACCGAAACCGGAACCGATAAAATCATTAAGGTTCCAGTCTCTGTTGGTGGGCTAAAATTTACACTGAGTTTAAAGTAGACATAAACTCGATTGATTTGATCAAGATAAAATACTGATGAATGGAACAGTCAAATAACTTAGTGAATTACTTGGACCGTTCTTTGAGTCGCTTCGTTCCTAGGACATTTCGGTGCGAATAATTTTTGAAGCAAACGTCGTCTTCAATATTATATACTTTTTTTTTATTATTATTGACGTTTTACCCGTTGCCGTTAAACCGTTCAGACTTCTCTCCGACACGGTAAAGATCTTAAAAATGTTTTCAGACGGTACCATGTAAAAAACGTCCGTTCTGGAGTGGACAACGTCACACGCGACGTTGCGAACAATTGCAACAGTATTTTTGTATTGGGCTGACAAGTTTGTGCGATTGAAAATCGGTTCTATGCGGCTGACACGCAGAGTCACAATAAGTATTTGTTTCGCATTGCTCTTAAAATAAATCTCGGCTCCGAGTGTAGAAGGTGTTTGTCATACATTTTTGCAGCCTTTAAAATCGTTTCGTCATCATAGACTATTAAATTCGCTGCGGAATCGAGCCCCGTCGATCGATTGTATTAATGTCTGAAAGTATTTTGTATTGAAACGAGTGTACCGTTGTGAAACGACAAAATCAAAAGAAAGAAGACGCGCAACAAAATTTCTAATATATTTCTGTGGTTTCTTTTACACATACTAACCGGCGCATATTGTTATCTCAGCGTCGATTCCTCTTTCTTATTCGGTGCGTAACACCGTTGAACATATTCGTTTGAATCGGTTATCCGCATCGTCGCGCAAACTTTGTAATGCACCAACTTAATTACCATTGCGTAAAGCCGAAAAGCTTTTGATAAATCTCGTTGCGTGTTTTGTAAAGCCGTCGTAATTACGCGAATCGTGTACGCAAAACACACAATCCAGGTATTACAAGTAATACTGGAAATACGCTTTTCGACAATGAATACAGTGTAGCTGTAAAAAAAAAAATTTGAAGAAATCGATAGAAAATTTTTTTTTTTTTAAAAAAAAAGCACGATTCGTTGTGGAAGGACGAGCTACAGACCACTTAGCCTCCTCCTCCTCCTAGGCTACGGCACTGCGATTAAAAGAGAAATACGAATGGCTCGGACAAAAGCACGAGCGTGTCGACGGAAATCATATTGATTTTTCGTTCCGCGTCATATTATATTTATTATTGTGGGCAAGTGAAAATTTGAATCGCATATATTATAATATATGTGTTCCGAAAATATCGTTTGTCATCCGATTTGTTCCTGTGAGGGGAAACAGAAAAAAAAACGTATCGGTATACAATTAGGCGCGGTGCGCGTAAATAATATTGGTGTTCGAATAATAATATAATAGGACTGTCGGTATAAATTTTATTCCTCGCCGCCCGCAACCGTTTGATAAAATATCGAGGGATAAAAATACGGATAATAATCGTACGCGGTCAAGCCGGTGCAGTTTTATACCGGTGTTGTATAATATAATATCACGTCCTGTACTTCCCTGCTTCGTACACGGATCCACGGCCGTCGCCGTTAAAAATAATGTTAATAAATAATAATCGTCGTAATGATATTATTATACGAGGACGAAATATTGTACCGAAAACACTGACCTTAATTTATTATTTATACGTACAATCGATACGTTTATACCGCGGTGGTCCTCTGCAGTCGTGAAATTGTCTCCGATTCGCGCGAAATTGGGGGGGGGGCGGGGGCGAATTTCGTGATTCTGAGCCCAGCTGAATCACGTTTTTACAACGACGTTTAATTTTATTTTCTGTGTACACATTTTTGCTAGTAAAAATGAAGTGCTCCGATGAAATCACGATCAATTTCGCCGTGGCGATGCTTTAAGTAGGTCGTTTTTCGATTTTCCCAACGCGGCTCCCCTCCGCTCCAAAAAAAAATATTAAAAAAAAAATTTTGTAAAAACGCTATTTTGTCAAAATTCGTTGATTCTTCTGCATTTCCAAAATGTATCTATTGGTACGTAACCAAATTAGTTTTTGAAAAATGCCTTTCGATTTCGAACTGATCATAGCGCGATTATTATAGACTTTGAACTATTTTAAATTATAAAATTAATATTTGTTTTTTGTTTTTAGGGCTGACAGTTTTATACAACACGGGTCCTACGTTAATTCGACTGTATCAAAAAATAAATAAATTTTGAAAATCCTTACTTTTTTTTTCTTATTACCGTTTTAAATTTTTCGACAAAGTTCATTATTTTTTTATGGATATGATGATAATGCACGACAATCTACTGTATTGTCTATAGAGTGTGAGCAATGAAGAAATAGAAGCTGCTTACCTACGATTATTTATTCGTAATTCTGATAAGACGGCCTTTTAAATTACCGATTGATTTATTTTATATTATTTCTATTTTGATCGTTTTTTTAGAGACTTTAATTTTCATCAAATATGAATTCCCTTACAATATTGACGCGATAAAAATTTTTCCAAATACTGTAATGATATGCACACACATCATTTTGTTGTTACTAATAAACGCAGAACATAGGTATGCATAGGTAACACAGGTATCATAGGTAACATATAACATAGGTAGAACACTTCTTCCTTTAACAGGAGCAAGGTGGTAGCTCAGAAGTCAGATAATTTTATATCGTTTCCCATTATATTTTTATCCCACACATACTTCTGAGTTATTACAATATTTTTCCAGTTTTGAATTATTTATAGAATTTATTTATTTATTTTAGTCTATTTATTTATAGAAATTACAGATATTTTTATTTTTATTCCATTGCAGAATGTGTAATGTAAGATTAATTGTAAATTATATACTCACTATATTATATATATTAAATATAACATAACAATAAATAAAATTGCATCGAAACTCCGCTCCGAATGGTTTTTATCGAATCCAATGTTTTATCATGTCATTGCTTTCAGATTTAAAGTTATAACAAAACTCAAAAATCTTTATTTAAGTATAATTAATTCAAAAGACGTTCGCAACACCCGCGGCTTACTAAACCCCCTTTTTTTGTTTTTAATCGATTCTGGGCAAATGACCAATCGGAAATAAAAAAAACCTCTGTAACACCAGCCGTGCTGCTAGTATAATCTGATCTTCCGATACGGTGAAAACTTCTCGGTCGTTTCGCAATCCTTCTCGGTCCGTAGGAGACGTTTAATTTTCTCGTATCTTTCTTCAATATCTTCCGCAGAGTGTACGAAAATAAAAATATATTTTTCCGGTTCGTGAAACGGATAAACGTCACGACCGGCCAGTGCGTAGGTAACGCGTATACGGAAATCAGTGTTCTGCACGGTCCGGTCTGACTCAGTCCGGTCCGAAGAAATAAAAATTAATCAAAGGCTTGGTGTCGTCCAGTCGATAGATTTCGAGAAAAAAATTCACGCTTATCCCAGTTCAAAATCATATTGATTCATTTCGGTCAGGTTTTTAACAAAAGAGTCATTTATATTCAATTATTGGTCCGCGGACTAGAGGCTCACATCTTACGAGTACTCTGTGGTAAATAACGATAATACATAAGTTGCATCCAGTCGACACGTGTATCAATATGACGTATACAACTGTACACATTACAGAAAAAACTCGAAACATTAGATAAAACTCTTTAAAATATCTGCCCGTTTCGGTCTTTACTACGAATTACATCCGTCCGGTTCGGTATAATAGAAAATTTCGTTCGAACCGGTGGGCTCGATATTAATTTTGTAAAACGCTAATCGATATGCCAGACCCTGATTTACAGATCTTGAAGCCCCGGATTTTGATCTTCAGTAGTGAGTGTCTTCTGAGGGGTCGGAGAAATTAAAAAGTTTAAATTATGAATAATGTGTGTGATATGTGAAAATAAGTGAAAAATTAAGAAAAAAAAACGGGAAAAATCGATTTTTTACAATTTAAGGGGGCAAATCCTCCCTCCAAATCTACCTTCTTGGTACACATATCCATATTTTAAGCTATTTCAACTCTCTGTAACTCCACAGAAGAAATGTAAAGGCTAAAAATAATCCTTTTCTACCCTCCAAATAATCGAAAAATGGTATAAATACGTGGGGGGAGGGGTGTCGTCCAAAAACGGTGGGCAATGGGGGAAAACAGGTGTTATATTTTAATTCAAGAGGTCATTTTACATAAGAATCGGCGGAAATGATATCAGGAACAGAAAAAAATTTTATTTTGTTAATAAGAATTCATAAAATATTTATAATTTATTCGGTATTAAATACTACTTATTATATTTATAATAATATCATTCTATAACGTATCATACACATTATTGTAATTAGGTACATCTTCTTATAGAGATTATTTAGAATTCAGATTAATACTTTTATTGTTTGAATAGTTTTTTATGTTTCGGTCTAGGGGAGTAAATATATGTATAATATTGTAATTTTACTATTTTAGAATCTAATCAGCAAAACCTATTGTAAGTAAAACAAAATATCATTAATTAGACAAAAAGGTATAGTGTTTATGCGTTTCGGTCCACGGAAACAAGTGATTATATTATAGGTTCTAAGAGTCCAATCGTTAGTAAAACTAATGTCAATCAAATAGAAACAATCGCCTAACAGACGATGATAAAACGGGTTTCCACTGACGAGTCGAGAACCCATATAAAATATCGTGCACAGTACGAAACATCACCCCGCCTTGAAAGACGTAGGGTGAGCATTGAAATCGACGTCTTTCAAATATCTCAGTGATGACTGAAGATTGAAAATTGAATTTTGACTTTTCGCGATGCCCATTTTACAACTACTATCATAAGAGCTTTATACAAATAGAATGAAAATTGACAACTACAAAATACATTTAAAAAAAAAAATAATAATAATAATAATAGTATATATATATATATGTAAGTGTACAACAAAAAAATAAATAAATAAATAAATAAACAAAACAAAAAGGAAAAAATTGAATGGGATAAAATTAAAAAAGGAACTGTGTACTAGGTGTCCACCGGCAAGACAATTACTTTTACGACTGGTCGCGTAATTGGACCGTCCATGGTACGTATTGTGACAACTCGCACTATTCCATCATCTCCTGGGTGGGTTTTGTCAACTCTTCCCAACTTCCATTGTGTAGGGGTAAGTTTGAGTGTTGATCAGTACTAAATTTCCCACTTCAATATTTGGTTGGTGACGTGTCCATTTAGTTCTAGCTTGTAGTGACGTAAGGTATTCATTAGACCAACGTTTCCAAAAGTTTGGTGCAGTTGTTGCAGAAGTTCCCAACGATGAAGTCGATTTTGGGAATGTTTGTTACATCCTTTTCCGGCAAAGCGACCAATGGTTGACCAATGAGGAAATGACCAGGTGTCAAAGGTTGAAGATCGTTGGGGTCCGTTGACAATGCTGTAAGCGGGCGTGAATTGAGGATGGCTTCAATACGAGTAGCTAACGTGGTTAACTCTTCGAATGTTAGCAATTGATTACCGATTACCCTTCGCAAATGAAATTTAGTGGACTTTACTGCCGCTTCCCACAGACCTCCGAAATGAGGTGCTGCCGGGGGGTTGAAGTGCCAACGACATGGAATCGCATTGGTGTACAAATTTTGCGAAGATTGTTCTATAAAAATCTGTTGTAATCGACGATCAGCACCTTTGAAATTTGTGCCACAATCCGTAAATATATCACTAGGAATACCTCTACGAGAGATTACTCGATTCAACGAAGCTAAAAAAGCATCAGTAGTCAAGTCCGACACTGTTTCAATATGAACAGCCTTTGTTGCCATACATATATAGACCGCAAGGTAACATTTTGTGGATCTAGCATTTTCCGACGTGATTCCTTTATCGCAAACGGCCCAGCAAAATCGATTCCAAGTTGTGAAAAGGGTCGAGAAGAATTTACGCGGCAAGATGGCAAATTGCCCATCACTGGTTGAGGAGTTGTTGCCCGATAACGGGCACATACAACACATTGGAAGATGACACGTCGAATAGCAGATCGACTACATATTACCCAAAATTTTTTAGATAACAAGGCAGAAATTTGTCTCATTCCTGCGTGGAGATAGACTAGATGATAATGTCGGATAAGTAATGTTGTTAATGTGGATGCTTTTGGTATCAAAATTGGACATTGTGTATCAAACATTGCCATAGAATTTCGAAGACGGCCACCTACGCGAATAATACCTCTTTCATCCAGAAATGGGGCAAGTTGAGCAATAGATCGTGGTGTGATTTTTGAATCCTTAATCTGAAGACTATGAAAAATATCAGGAAAATATTTTATTTGTGTACTTCGAATAATTATTTCCAATGCTTCGTCTAATTCGTCTCGTGATAAT
Source organism: Slavum lentiscoides (assembly GCA_032441835.1). Taxonomy (NCBI): domain Eukaryota; kingdom Metazoa; phylum Arthropoda; class Insecta; order Hemiptera; family Aphididae; genus Slavum; species Slavum lentiscoides. The sequence continues at coordinate 33,432,759 of CM063706.1, read as the reverse complement.
GAACCAACTTTCACAGATAATCTTCTAGTATAACGACCAAAACGTATCAAATATGCTGTGACCCTCTGCATTCGATTAAATGTTGAAAATCGATTGAACCACTCAGAATCTTCATCTGTTAGGGTGACCGAACACAAAGGAAGAATGTTTTTCTGTTTCACTTCTGGTAATTCCGACAGTGGAATAGCTTCAAATTGAATGTTTGGCCATTCATTCATTGGTTGGTGTACAAATTGTGGTCCTTCCCAATACAAATTATAATTAATAATTTTGGATGGTAAAGTACCTCGAGAAACACAATCAGCTGGGTTTAAAGCTGATGTAACATAATTCCATTGACAAGATGGTATTAGTTCCATTATTTTTGCTAATCGATTTGTGACAAAAATTTTAAAATGAGATTGTGGTGTAGTTAACCAAGAGAGAACCACTCGAGAATCTGTCCAAGCATGCACTGAAGTAATAGAAATAACATTCTGCAGAGTTAACATCAAATGATTTAACGTTCGTGCCAATAAAAGTGCTCCACATAGTTCCAAACGTGGAATAGTTAAAGAACTTTCACTTTTTTCCATCTTCAATGGTGCCACTTTTGATTTTGAAGTTAATAAGCGTACTGATATCCGATCATCCTTATATACACATCGAATGTATATTATTGCTGCATATCCCTTTTCTGACGCATCAGAAAAGGCAAGTAATTGAACTGAAGTCAAATCAGTTGTAGAGATGTAGCGACGTAATTTGATTTGGGATAATATTGGGAGCTCCGATTCAAATTGCTGCCACGTGTTTGACAATGAAACTGGTAATTCCTCATCCCACTGTAGACCGGATTTCCAAAGTGTTTGCATAAAACATTTGGCCCAGAATGTTATAGGTGCCAATACTCCGAGAGGATCATATAATTTGGCGATAACAGATAGTACAGAACGCTTTGTCCACTTGTTGTTTACTGTAGAGGTATGGTAAGTGAATGCATCTGTAATTGGGTCCCAATGCATACCTAAAATTTTTAACGATGTATCCTCTTTTGATTCGAAGGAAACTGTTGATGCTTGATCTTCTTCAGGAATTTGATTTAACAATTCTTTGCAATTCGATGACCATTTTTTTAAAGTTAGACCGGCTCGATCTAATAATTGTATTAGTTCAGTACGACAACGCAATACACCTGATATATCATCGTGACCCGTGATGATGTCATCAACATAAGTTTGTGTAGATAATATTTTATGTGCAAATGGGTATCTGTGACCATCCTCCTTTTCTAATTGATGCAGAACCCTTATCGCTTGAAATGGAGACGATGACACACCGTACGTAACCGTATTTAATTCGAAATCTTTCAACTCTTCAGATGGATTGTTACGCCATACAATATGTTGAAAAGGACGATCTTCTTTGTGAACTCGAATTTGCCGATACATTTTACATATATCCGCTGTCATCATATACTTCACAAAACGACATCGGTGTAATAATTGTGAAATATCGGATTGTAACTTAGGCCCCACATACAAAAGTTCATTCAACGATTTTCCAGACGTAGTTTTGGCTGAAGCGTCGAAAACCACCCGAAGTTTCAACTGCATCCCTGTGTACTTTACAACCGCATGGTGTGGAATGTAATATCTTCCTTCGTTCGACGACACTTGCATATGACCAAGTTCTTCGTATTCTGCCATGAACTTTTGATACTCCTCGAATAACTTGGGTTCTCTTTGTAATTTACGTTCCAAATTGTAAAATCGAGAAATAGCAACCGAACGAGATTCCCCCAACAACGAAGGATCGTCACGAAATGGTAATGACACGAAAAAGCGGCCACTAGAGTCACGAATTGTGGTCCGTTGAAAATGTTCTTCGCATTTTTGGTCATCTGTAAAACCGCTTACTGGAGGAGAAGGTTCTTCTATCTCCCAAAATCTACGTATCAATTGGCTAATTGAAGGTTCAGTCGTTAACAAAAGCGACACAGGTGGCGAAGAAATGGTTTTTGTATCTTGGCCCAATATAATCCATCCTAAAGTAGTCTCATATGCAGATGGTAAATCAGGTGTGTGTAGTACGCGTGAACACTCTCCTAATATGAAAGGATACACATCTGCCCCAATAAGAAATCGATAGGCGCTGGGTTGTCGAAATGAGGATCCGCAAAGATAACATGGCCGTATGCTTGACGAATTGCCGAATTTAAAGGCGAAGATGGCATTGGACCGATAATTCTTGATAAAATTAACGGTTCACATTTTAAATTAAGACAGTCTGAATAACACGACGTGAATATACAACTTGTAGAACCCTTTGTCGATGACACTCGCGTTTGAGACAAGCCTGTTACTGAAGTGTGGGATCGGCGACGTTTTAAACCAAGCAAAGAAACACATGCACTCGTAATAACTGAAATTTGAGAACCAGTATCTATCAAAGCACGAATAGGTACCAACTGACCCATAGAGTTTCGAATTCGAATCATAGCTGTTCCAAGAACGACCTTTCCTGCTGAACTTGCAACTCCGTTAAAAGATACTTCTGTATTCGTACTTGGTGGCGTTGTTGTGGCAATCGATAAAGCATTGGGATTGTCCGTAAGCGTAACTTTCGGTAATTTCTTTTCTAAATGTAACAGTGTGTGGTGTTTTCTGAACAGTGACGGCATGAATGTATTGACGTACAATCTCTCGTTTTATGCTGTGGGCTTAAGCAATTCATACATAGATGTCGTGACTGAGAAAATTTAAAACGTTGGAAGACTGGTAATTGACTAAACTGTGTACATTGATGTAAAAAGTGACTACCTTTACAACATTTACATGACTTAGAATCCACAGTGGCAGCGAATGAAGCAACTTTACCTTTACAGATTTCACAGAAGTTGTTTTAGTTGACAATATATTGTGACTAGGAACGGAATTTTGTAAAATTTGACAACGCGTCTGAACAAACTTTAGTAGTAAATCTATATCAGGAATATCAACTACGTGATATTCTGCTTCAAATAATCGTTTCGTCGTTGGTGATAAAACTCGAGAAGCTACGTAAAACAACAAAAATCCTGCTAAATTTTCTACATCTAAAGCTCGTATTGCAGCAATATTTTCACGAAATACGCTTAAAAACTCTGTCAAACCCGTTAATGTTTCAGTGGACATCGTAGGAACTCGGAAAATCATATCTAAATGATTTGTTATTAATAAACGTTTGTTATCATAAGTATCTTGTAATGCTCCCCACGCAACACTATAATTCGCTTCGGTGAGTGGAACCGATTTAACAATCGGCGCAGCAGTGCCCGATACCGTTGAAATTAAATAATGAAATTTTTCAGTGTCAGAAAGCATTGAATTTTTATGTACGAGTGACATAAACGTGTCACGAAATGAACACCACTTTAATAAATCACCATCGAACAACGGCAGTTGGATTTTTGGTAGTTGTATATTATTATTATATTGATTCGAATTATTTATTGCAGAATTATTAACACTAGGAGTATTTAAATTCATCGTGGTAATCACCGCTTTAATACGATAATATTGTTCCATTACATCGCGTTCAATAGGATCGTGTATTGCTGTGAATTCGGATTCTCGATCTAATAGTATTAACTGATCTAAAATAGAATCCTGCTCTGTATGGAAATTAGACAAAAGTATATGAAGATCCTGTGTACGGGCTTCAAAAAGGGGTATTAACGAAGTATCTTCTTCTATTTTGGAACCCAACTCGACAATAATATTAAATTGAGATGCGATATTATCGCGTTTTATAATACTACGTCTAAGCGCTCGTACAGCTCGTTCCTGGTCACCCGCACTCAGCTGTGAATTGAGGGCCATTTTTCCCGATTTTAAATATATAAAAAAAATTTTTAATAATAATTGCGTTTTCGTATTAAAATGATATACTAAATAAATATTCACTCGTATATCACCAAATCCACACACGTATTGTCTTATTGATAGCATAAAATATATTGGTCAAATACACTATTTATATTCTGCGGTACCGAGGTTATTGACCAACACCAGTATCATAAGAAATTATAATGAGATAAAGTTAATCATATAAATATCATTAATTACGACCGTTGTTGCGCAGCGTTACCGACGACCGATCGTAGATAACTTTAATTCATTCAGCAAAAACGGCGGCCACGCCGATAATGAAAATAACGACGAAAAATATTATTTTTTTGAATGCAATTGAAAACAAAATAAATGCACTTATTATTATTTCTGTTACTCCAATTTCTGGATTTTAATTAAAAGTGCGCATATCAAGGGCACACCCAGAATTTTTTTAGGGGGGGCTGCTAAATAAAATTATTTTTAGATATAAGTAAGATTTATTTACCTTTATACAGAAATCCGAAAGCACACTTGTATATGAAAAAACCTATATTCTAATATATCTTAATATTAATTTTTGCATTTTGGGTTTTGATCTAGTCACGGTGAAGTTATACCTGTAAAATATTATTATTAATTTATGAATTCGGTGATTATTTCGTCTTGATCTTACCTTTTAAATAATAAAGTTAAGTCGCCTTGATCCTTTTTTTCCAAATAATGACAACACTTCTGATGTTTCAACTTCAATTTATCTGTGAATATGAAGCATAGCTAATCCGTTCAGTCGATTCTGACTCATTATGGTTTTTATTACAGTGTGTTTTTATTCTTCTTAAAGCGGAAAACGATCTTTCTGTTTTACTAGTCGAAACATGCAATGTTGAGAATATTCTTAAAAGTATAAAAATAGTTTGAAATAGAGTGACATTACACAAATTTATTGCATCGAGTGGTAACCATGAATAGTTTTGGCAACGAAATTTTTGGTACCACAAATCCAACTGGGCTTCTGCAGCATTAGCACCGCGAACGTTGAATTTGTTTAGACAATGATACCCGTGGAATGCGAGAAACCAAACGTCATCGATAGCAATGCAGGTATCCAATCGTTTTCGGTTTTATCTGTTTAATATTGTATGCCTACATAGTTTTGGGCGAGCGATTTCACGGCTCACGACGATAAGAATAAAGAACATAGGTCACCCGGCATAACCGTTATAAATACATATTATATTATTATATTTTTTCATATAAAATACGCTACAAATTCAGTAGTGAATATTTTTTTAGATACGAAAATTTAATGTGATACATAATAAAATTACGAAAATACTAAGAGTTCAACCATTTTTTGGGGGCGGGGGATTAAACCCGTTAGCCCCCCACCCCACTTGGGTGCGCCACTGGCGCGTATTTGAAAGTATCTGTACTTGAACTCGAATACTTTTCTCATTGAGCGTTTATAAATACGTATTTTAAATACTTTTAAAAACAAGTAATCTGTATTCGGATAACATTTAAAAAGTATCATTCGAATGGATGATTGCAGAAACGTCGTCACGAGTCAAATATTTTATGAAATTGAGATATTAATAAAAACGTATACTAGTCGTGTGTTTCTATGCGTTGAGCGTAAAAACGTCTTAAGTTTTAACCAATAAAATTACAACCGAAAAATCTGGTCGACAGCGAAAACGTCTTTCGACAATGAATCGTGTCGTTCCAACAGTTCCCATACAAAAGTTTTAAATAAATTTTATATTATACGAACGCAGAGCAGGTCTGATATTATAACAACCGATGTGCGTGACGTGTTTGCAGATCCGTCGGACACGCACGCGCTACGCAACGGCGGCGGCGGCGGCGTACAGTTCTCCGACGACCCGCGGATCTCGTCCGTGGGATGGATCGTGAACGCGGCCGCGTCGTCCTCGTCGTCGGCCTCGTCTCCGTCCACCGGCACTCTGCGCAAAGGCGCGTCCAACGAGCACCGTCAACCGCCGCCGTCGCTGCCGCTGCCCGTGCCGCCGACACCGACGCACCAGCAGCAGCAGCAGCAGCAGCAGCAGCAGCCGCAGGCAACGCTCGCCGACCGTTGGGACGACGCGTCGCCGAAACCGTTCAGCTACACGCACCATCAACAGCAAATCCATCGGGTCCGCACGCCGGACCCGTGCGCCGAACTCAACGGAGCCGCAATCAAAGAGAAGCTGATGATGTCCAGCGGTCACATACCGGAGAGCTGCGTGTAATCCGGCCGCGCATCACGGACTGTACAGTGTACATAATAATATATACTATATAAATACATAAATAATAATAATAATAATAACCAAATAAACACGTAATTATAATTTTTATTGTGAATTCGTTTTAGTAAAAAAAAAAAAAAAAATGTAGGTAGGTACTCGATACGTTATTCGGATGTGTGCGTTACGTGTCGACGAGCAAGGCTGGACGTTTTCCGGTTGTTTGGAATCGAAAACCGACTAAATTTTGTCCACGTCTCTCGCTCATCAAAATTATTATATTGTACTTTTACCAGCGGTTGGACACTTCTAATATAATCAATAATAATCAGTCGCCATTTTATATTTCAGGTGAAATATTATCATTTTTGTTGTTGTGATAAGAATTATTGCCGGCCGAGTCATAGAATAGATAATCATAGAATAATCAGAATCACGGATTAGATCCGTTTTGTAAGTTTTAGTATACAGACATTAATTCGATTACAACGGTCTATTATTTGTGTAATGTGAAAAAAAAAATTGTTTTTTTTTTTTTTTTACATTATGTTTAATTTTTAATTTATTATTGTTATTTAATTGTTTGTGCAGCTGATTCACTTGACATAAAATGGCCGACTGATTTCAATCGCCGGCCCATGCTGCCCGTGTAAATTTTTATCCAATGTCCGTTCTGATTAGTCTATCCGTTTTCGAGTTTTCGTTGCCGAACGTGTTTATTCAGGTAGGTATTTTATCTAGACACGCGTTCGGAACGTAGAACGAGTTTGGAGGCGAACGAATTGCCGAAAAACGTGTTTGTACGGATTTGTTTTTCTTTTTACTCGGGCGACAAAACAAAAGTAGGAACGGAAAAAAAAATCAACTCGATTTCATTACGTCGATTCGACCGACTTCTGACTCGTCGAAACGGATTCGATTTCGGCGAGATATAAAATTAATTCTGTCCAGCCTTGGCACCGACAAAAAAAAATTATTATTCACGCGGTATTTTATTAACCGAGCAAACGCTGTGCTATAAAACACAGCAATAACCCTCTCCCGATCGTTTAATACTGTATACGTATACTCGTATAGAATAATCGTTTATGCTTTCCAGACATAATATACGATATCGGATAATCATAATATTGTATAGGAACTATACTGTAGTCGTCGTCCAGAGCACTGTGTAAATTTGATTAAATGTTAATCGGGGCTTTGAATTTAACGCGTTAAAAATTCTTAAAAAACACGCGCGAGTTTTTGAAAACTGCCTTGTAAAAAAAAAACGGGTTTAATCGGTAGGTATACGCGTTAATTTACTTGCCGTGAAATGTTTCGATACATTCGGGTTTAGGATACTGGAAACTTTGAAGGCACGTGCGCAATAGGAACAGTCTGGACATTTTAATGGAAATATAAGCCAAATTTCCTATCGTTCGAGTCAGGGCCGTAGACATGGTGGGGGGGGGGAGTTTATAGGTTCAAACCCCCTTCCTTGAACATCGGAAAAGTAGCAATTTCAATCTCTTTTTTTTACGCACAACAGCATTGCAGATGTTACAGTAAAATGTACGTTCATATTTAGATTTTACCAACATCTTGGTGTTGAGTGGATTTGTTATTTATGAAAAATAAGTGCCTAATAACAATGTGTATAATAACATTATGTATAAATGTTTAATTTGGTCTATGCCATCATAAACGTTGTAAGACATGATTGTAGATTTTTGTGCTGATAAATCATTACGATACACGATCATAATGCACGAATAATCGAGATAGCACTGAACCCTCCCCCATATAAAAATCGTATCTACGGCACTGGTTCGAGTAATACATTTGGCAAACGTTTTTAATCGAAATCACGATAAATTTCATCGAGACTTTCAACGATTCGTAGACGTACGTTATGAGAGTTTTCACCAAAATACCGTGCGACAGAAATCCGCGCATTCCACCAACGCGTACAAATGGGGTTTGGGATTCATCCGTACACGTATAGTTACGCGTTTTGTACGTCGTCGTCGGCGTGAAATTTCATGTAACGCGATAAGTTTATAGGTGACTTTTAAAATAATTTTTTCGACATTTGCGACCGGCTTATCGACTTTTGGAAGCCGAATTGCGGATACTTTCGACGGCGGTTATTATATATATATATATAGCGTTAACACAATGTATTTGTGATAACGCGCGTTTATATGGCCGAATGGCTTTTAAACCCTTTAAACACGCGAAAACATGCAAAACGGGATTTTCTGTTTGATCTAAAAATTACGCGAATCAAATTTTCACCGAACTCGTTTCCCCTCCCCGGAGTAATAACGTATAAAAGACATAGGAATGCGTTAAATTCACAGCCCCGAATTAACGATAATAATAATAATACCTAATAATACGTAATTAACATAGGCGTGCGCACGGGTAGGGCTGATTGGGCTTTAGCCCCACCTGAGCCTTTACCTGAGAGAAAATTACATTATGAATAATTTTTAATAATAAATAAATATTAATTTAAATGAAAATTGTTAATATTATATGTTATTGTTTATGTTTTGAACGGTTTTGAATTATTTTATTAGATTATATTTGTTTTATTAGATTAATTTTGAATCAATATTGATGAATTGTATGTGTGAATTAATGAAAAATTCTCATTTTCCAGTCACCAACAAAATGGTCATTTCGAAGTTTATAGAAAAAATTTCTATAATTTTTTTTCTTGTGTGATCGTGACAGTGGTAGGGGGGTTGGTAGTCAGATTGAATTTAGCCATGTACCTGACTCAAAAGTCTGCGCACGCCTATGGTAATTAATAAAAACACGTAATAACAATTCGGTCAACGATGCTTATTAGCTAAAAATTGTTAAAAAATATAATTATTATAATATGTATAAAGCTTCGTCTCCCGTTCCCCGTCCCGTTGCGAATTGTTATTCGTATACATTTTCATATTCATCTCCGGTGTTGTTTTCGCTAATACAATACAATATTATACTAGATGAAAATTGTACATAAGACATTTGTTATCTTTCGAGTGTAAAAGAATAAAGTTAAACTAGTGTTTTTTTAAAAGAAATTATTATATATGTATACATAATATTTAAACGTTACCTTTTATCCCAAAACTGTGTTATGACGGCAAATTTATTATATAATAATATATTGTACTCTAATATTAATTACAATACGTTCGTTGTTGTTTTGTTTTTAATAATAAAACGTTTGTCAAATATCCTTCGTCGAGTAAATGTTTTTTTTATTATTTTTTTTTTTTGGTTTTTATTTCGACGAAACAAATGACATAGGTACGCGTTATATTATTCGCCACGTTTCAAGGTAAAACGTCTCTATGTCGTTAGTGCGTTTCGTGTCACGTAAGCGTATGAAACTCAAAAGTTTTTAATCACAAAATAACATATTTCCAATAGCCGCATTGTGTGACGAGAAGTCGGATATTACTCGAAAACAAATAAAAAGTATTATTGTATACGTTCGTAAGTAATTTCGATAAAATAACCGTTTATTATAAAATACGCATATAAATGTCGTTCGATACGAAACGGCAGGTTTTTAATACAATATTCGAATTTGATTAGACAAAACGTAAAAGCTACACCGATTACAGGCAACAAAATAAAATAAAAAATGCCCTCAAACGCACTCAAATACGCAGCATAAAAAAGCGTGAAATATGCAAAGACAAGGGGAAAATGAAAAGAAATGAAAAAATTTTCGATAATTTTATTTTGTGTGTTCATTGAAAAACGCGTATAAAAATATTAAGTATATTTAATACCCGTATAAAATAAGTAACAACACTCCGTAAATGCTCTTGACCAGTATTATAGTTTTTATTGCACTGTATTTTTTGAGATGTTGCTCTAAGCCAGTGTTTCCCAACCGTTTTGTAATGACGACCCACAAATTTACTGCTTGTTGGTTACGCAACCCACCGCCAACTACACTGGAAAAAAAATATGATTATGCAGTATTATTAATAATCGTTTTTATTACAAGCAATTTTATCATTGAATTTTAATATAATACAATACTGAATAATACAAACATAAATCGGTTTAATATAAAGGTTATTTTAAAATTTAAAATATGTAAGCAAAATAATTTGATTATAAAAAAATAAAAATTAAATATAAAGAAACTCATCATTGTGACGGCTGATATTGTATATTCTACAATCTACAATACTGGTTAGACTTCATATTATCATTATACGCAGAAATATCAAATAAAACATAACTTAAGCATTTATAAATTTACGGCTAAAGTTATTTTCATATATTTAAAAAAATTTCGATAGGTTGGGAAACACTGCTCTACGCGGACCATTTTGAACCCACGACTTTTGCCGCGTCCAAAACAGGGAATTAACCACGATATTACTCCTAAACAAGAATTTTTCAATTGAATTTTTTTCAAACTAGATTTCATTTTCCAACATATTTCTAGGACCCCGAGATATCTCGAGTATTTTTTCTTCTTTAGGTCTATTGTATTTTTAATGGTATTCGCACACACCATAACTTAAAATATCCTTATATATATAATATACTTATTTTGAGTACAATATTATGTATATGATGAAGCACGGTACACGCTGTTAATTTTTGTTTAATTTCATGCTGCACATAAAAATTGTACTATACATATTGGTCGTAACGAAAGAAAATACTTAGGTTGAGTTAATTAACTATTCTTAAAAAAAAAAAATCCAAACAAAAAAGCTCATTTATTATAAATGATTTATATATTATTCAAAACTCGTAACCAAAACCATACAATAAATATAGCGTGGCATTTTACGAGCTCGGCATTCCTATTATTTATTAACTACGTCATATTCATAATATATTTAATGCGAGCCAATGACAAATACCAAAAAAAAAAAAAAAAAAAAAGGAGACCTAAGTATATAGCATAAGTCTCACAAATAGCGCCCCAATAATAATAATATATTAAAATAGATTTCTCGTTATTTAATAATAATAATAATTGATTGTTTATTATTATACCGTGTTTTCCCTTTAAATATTGTTTTATTTAAATTAATTTTCACAAAATAATTATTTGTTTTAAACGTTATAAACAACACTATGTAGACATATTTTTACTTTTCATATACCTATAACTATAATACTTCACGGGTCTGCTACAAATAACAGTTTTTTAATTTCGAGATGTTATAATAATATGATTATTACAATTTTATAACTAAGGTATATTGAAAAAATATTAAAAACATTTGTTACTTACAGAAATCGTATATTTTAAGTTTTCGCTCTCCAGGGCTAATAATTTTTTCCGCCACCTCCTCTACAGCCTATTATGGCGTTAATTATTATAATATATAGAATTAAGAGTATATATATATATATAGCAAAGATAAAAATTTATATAGGTAACCTGTATAGAAAAAAAATTTCAAAATATATAAAAAAAATATCAAAATTGTCACGATTTATGGAATAAATATATTATAAAAATGTAACAATAAAAAAAAGTATTTCAAAACGTTTACGACCAGATTTTTTAAAAATGAATTCATTAATTATTATATCTTCATAAATCATTTTTATTTTTTTACAAATTTTTTTTTTCAATGATGAAAATAGTAAAATCGTTTTAATAGACGAATAGAAGCATCAGAATACAGCACAATGGTTAAAAGGCGTATCGTTGGTAAGTGGTAAATTATATAATATTAGTTATAATATAACTATTTAGTGTTTGAGAAATGTAAACATTTTACCAAAATATTTGTAAAATACTTGTATCGACAAAAATTGTGATAAATAACCGTTTTCAAAACAACGATTATCCAGTGGCGTGTCCAGAACTGTTTGGGTGGGCCAATGAAGATAGGTTCAAAATGGTTTTATTCCTCGTTCCCCCTCTCACCTATTATAATACTTAATATCACATTTTAGAATACCACAATAAAATGTTTTGTATTTCAATGATAATAGATAACCTATCCTGCTGATAATTATGAAGCAGGTATTATGGAATTTTAAACAGACGACAAATTTGAGAATCACAATTACGTTAAGAATGTACAAGATCTTTTAAATTAATAGGTTTATGAAAACTATTTTTTTTTTAATACTTTAAGTGTTTTTAGGTATCCTATTTCGGTTGAAATATGTCTCGGATCTATACACAAATGTGGATGGACACGCCACTGCGATTATCATCGTTTGTTACGCACTTTACAGCGTATACAATAAAATAAGAACGCGATTCCTAGTTCTTGGCAGTTACAATATATTGTGAGTCGTATATAGAAAAAAAACAGAATAAAAAATACTTATATATTTTTTTCTATATAAAGTGATAATTACAAAGGGAAAAAAATCAAGTGCTGATAGTGAATTGAAAACTCAACTTATAGATACCCTGACTTCTGAATATATCAATAGAATGTTAGAGAGCAATTGACATAAACGAAAAATCGTTTTTATTCTTATCGTATATTGTATCTTCTGTTATATACATAGAAATGTCGTACAACAATAGTGTCATGTATACGCGTCTTTTTCGTAAATCTTTCACGAAACCGTTCGTATAATATTTATTTGGCTTTATACGATCCGCTGAGGCAACACCGCGATGTGTGTCCATTTTTAAATTCTCGTCAATACTCGCGAAAAAAGAAATCATCGATTCGTGTTTGTTTTGTCTGGATTTGTTTTGTCTGAAAACACCGTCACACGGGATATGATAAAGTTTGTGTGTACAGTTATCGATATATGATATGATTCATGCAAAAAACATCCTTATCATTTCAATTTCATTTTGAGAAAATTGAAAATAACTTCGTGGTTCTTTGTGAATTTAAGATTTTTTAATGACATTTTTTCTGAGGGTTCACATTATACGTGTGTATCAATAATGCAATTGCTTTTGGTTCTAGTTTTTTATAGTTTAAGCAATAAAAAATAAAAAATGCGGTGAATTAAGGTCCCTTATCGCATAAATGGACAGGTGCGATATAAAAAAGATCAAATTCTTGTGAATATAATTTAATCGACACGAAAAATGTAAATAACAAAAGCAAACTTATTCTACATTTTCTTCTTCTTTGTCGGCCAATTGATAATAAGAGACACGAAAAATCGCATATATTTTTCTGGGATATACGGTTGTAACTTAACAACGTCATCTACCTTGCTTTTCTTTAGACTCTAAAGTTTAGAGACTTTCCCAGTAGGATAGGTTTTTTGAATAGGAAATTCCAACACAGTATTCTTGATCACGTTGAATGTATGAAAAACTAACCCATCGATGATAGGGTATGCTTTTACATTCCTGGAGACTTACTGGTATTGTAAATGAAATGGAAAATGTTTTCCATGGATTGATGGAAAAAATCAATTTTTTTCATTTCTGGTCTATCTATTGTATTATGTCCACGGGCAAAAATCACAACATGATAAGACAGACGAGATAACAGACAAGACGTGATAAAAGTGTCAAGATTACAACAATGGATGTTGAAGAAATCCGTGTAAAAAGGGAACTTAGTCCAGGAATAAGGCCTCTTCTCGCATGAATCGGAAAATCAACAAGCCGTTTTCTAGTACAAGGAATGTCTGAATAAGGTACTTTCTTGCATAAAACTACCCCTTAAAATTAAAAATCCGTGATTAACTCATTTTTAATAAAAGTGGCGCTAAAGACCAAATCATATGAGTGCAGTACCACTGCAGGTACAACTGATATTCTTTAAATTATTGGTGGCTCGCGTAGCGGTTTGGCGCAGGAGTGCTGTGAAAAATTCAATTCTAATGACTATATAACTTACAAAAAATGGTATTCGTACAATCTATTTAAAAAAAAAAAAGGATACAATACGAAGACAAAAGCTATAAAATTATTTCTAGTTAGCAATTGAAGGACCCAATGTGCAATAACGAGATACGTCTAAATTTACAAATGTTTCTGGAGACACCGATAAAGTAAAATTTTTCTTTTTCGCAGGAAGTGTATTCAAAAGTTTTGAGGTATTATTTTATCATTTAATATATATATATATATATATAAAACATAAAAATAAATATTTTCGTAAAAATAATCGAAATGAGACAAACGTTGAAATAATCCACAAAAATATAAAGTGAAAAGTAAAAAAAAAAAAAAAAAACATGGGAGGTTACTTTCAATTTTACGGCAAGAGGGATTTGCATTCATAATTTGCCTCGAGCATCGCAAATCGTAATGCCGACCCTGTCCGCACGTATTCGGTTTTGCGCAGAAAAAAAAAATTTTTTTTAATGTTTTTTCTATATATTTTCAATAAAAATTCATCGGACGAGTTTGATCGTTCTATATTATCGTTCTATATTTTTTCCTCGATAGCATAAAAATTGTCCATCGCGGTATTTATATTTAAACAAGTATAAATTAATAACGAATAAAAATAAAACATCACGCTTTCTATAGTGCGTAGTACTCACTCGGACCTATGGGGACTTTATGCGTCAAATGACCACACACACACCATCGTCCATGGTATGATAATAATAATACTAGAAATAAACGAATGTCACCGTGTAGACTCGTGAATAGTACGAAAGCAATCATCCTGGCACGTCCTTTATAGCTTAACTAAGACGACCGCGACGCAATTGCCCACGCAAATCACATAACGACGGTAAATAACGCTAATTTAATAATAATTATTATATAAATTAATCACGATTTTTAGAAAATATTGAAAATTCGAACAGCACGTTAATAATATTATTATGGTATCTTATTATACACAAATATATATATATATATAAAATAGTTATTGAATAATATTCAATTTGTTTCCATCAAAACAAATTTTAACAATTTTGTATAATAATTTTGTACTGTAATGGATCTCATCATAAAGCCTATTGCTGCGCCAGAGAGAGAGAGAGAGAGAGAGAGAGAGAGAAATAAACTGAAGTAATATTAAAATTATACAACAATAGTATTAAAATAAAATGTTATTGATATATTTTTTTATACAATGTAAATTTATTAAAACAACTAATATTTAAATAAAGATTTTTTCAAAATTTAATAAACGTATATATTTGAGGCTTAGTTGCCCAAATAGGGTCCTCACAATAATGTTGGGATGAATTTTAAACGAGTATCACGGTTATGGCTTAGAACAGAAGTATCTTTTTTTTAATATTATACATAATCATGCAAATATTTTTAATACACACAAAGACTTAAATGTCAAAATATTTTACTCTTTATATAAATTAATAATAGTTGGACTATAAATTGGTTTATTAAAAACGAATTTATTAAGAAAATTTAAAGATAGGTACAACAAGATTATGATAATTATTAAGATTAAGTCCTATACACATCACCGAAAAAAAATTTAACTCTATAGGAAAAATTTAGACTGAACAATAATTGCGCGATGAATCAATTTTTTATTAATTTACAATAAAAATAAAATATATGTAAATGGTTTATAAACGTAAAATAATTTTTATAATTAGGCCATTTAATTTGAACGACTCAATTAAAATGTTCGTCGAAAAAATGAGCAAATATTTTTCTGAAATAACTGCAAAAAAAATTTTACATTTCCATTAGGTATTAGGTACATTATTAGTATTTTAATATTTATTTAGAATGAGTGATAATTTAACATTGATTTATAAGTGAACTATTTTTTTTATAACAAAATGAACATGATTATTTTTACCCATATTTATTTATAATGAATAAAGCTGTTTTTTAAGTAATTACAAATTTTCCTTTCTTGTTTTATGTAACTTATGAACGCATTTTTTTTTTTTTTTTTGTAAGAGATATAACCGTTTTATTTGTACATTTTCAAACATTTTTTTACGTTATTTTCACCTTTTTCTATAGTAACGTCACGAAATAATAATAAAAAATTCATCCGTGATTGAAATATATATATTTCATTTTTCTTTCTAACACGCGATATTAGATATGAGTGACCTGTATTTTAATATAACGATTCCCAAACTTATTTTAACGCCACACCTGCAAATTAATTGATAATACATATAGGTAAGTGGGTCATCTTAGAAATCTTGTCCATTTAAACAGAATAAAATTTAAGAATCGTCTTAGGTCGACAATGACAAACACACGATTGACAAGTGTCATCACAATGTCACGTGAAAACGATATAAAAATTAATTATAATGATATATTTAACAATTTTAATAAAACAAGTCATCATATTGTATTTAATGCATTAAATTAGAAACCTTTATACATAATAACAATTGTATTTTGTATATTATTTATAAGTTCAGAAATATGAAGATGAATTTTTACTGGGTATTGAAACATTTAAAAGGGTAACGAGCGGTATTGGTCATAGCTTGTATCCGTGAAAAGCTATGATGTGTATTTTTCTTTACAAATTTTACCCTTTTTTAACTTTTAATGTCAGTGGTGTATTAACGGTGGGGGAGGGCGTCTATTTTCAACTCCTTTCACTTAAACAAAAGAAAAAAATTACGACTTACCAAACTTACTAATAAACTCAAATATGAATATAAAAAAAATTAATTTCACTTTTGAAATGTTTTACCCTCCTCCCACCAACAAAAAAAAAAAAATTTTGATTTGCTACTGGTAGTGCGGTGGATGGGTTTAAAAAATATATAACTGTATTAGCTTTCGAAAAACCTGTTGAAACCTCTGTTCATATCATTCATCAAATTGTTATATCTTACAGTATGATAAGTGATAACATTGTTTCGGTAGTACGTTGGGAAAATTGTCAAAATAAAAGTTATTTAATAACTGAATTATTTAAATATTATTATTATTATTTTTAAAAAAATTATTTTTAGACACTTTTTCGAAATTTTTACACCATAAATACTTATTAAAAAAAAACAAAAAAAAAAAAACATTTTTTGATATTTTAAGTGTATCGTTAAAATCCGCGAGCTCTAAACATCATTATTCGAATCGATTACGACGATATAGCGTCGTCGTCACGAGCGTATTTATTTGAGTGACAGATTGGACTCCAGCCCCACCCCCTCCCCCATCACAAATTTCAGGACATTTTTTTTATGTGTTCTTACGCCCGATAGTATGTTATATTATATTTGTTATAAAAATTATTTCAATCGTTTACACGACGACTTAAGGGAAATGCGCTGAATTTTTTTTTTTTTAAAAAGCTTGAGAATTTGGTAATTTTTTCTAATTTTAAGTTTTTGTTTTGGCTTATGATTTACACAACAATGATGTTACTCAATGCCTCAACCTCCCCCAAAAAAAAAGGGCAAGAAATTCCGTTTAGAGCGGAAAAAAGATTATTTCAAAACGCAAAAAAAAGGAAGAAAAGATGGGAAAAAAAAGAAATCTTCATCGACCGGAATTAAAAAAAAATAACGTACTGGCGTGGCGCGTATACGCTCGCGGGTGGCGGAAATTCCGGGTAAATATCCTTTTTCGTTTTTAATCTCATCGTCTTCGTCGTGAATAAACACGCGCGGGACCGACCGGACGGAACGCTATTAGTTTTTCGAAATTGACCTTCCCCTTCCCTTTCCTACCTCTTCCCCATCGTTTCCCTACCCCTTCCTTCCAGTACCTATCTACCTATCATCTGTTTATGTGTTTGTGTGTGTGTGTGTGTGTGTGTGTGTGTGTGTGTGTGTGTGTGTGTACACTATTCGGTTTCTTTCGCAGTCGTCGGTTGAAAGAAGGCAAGGGTTGGGGCGGGGTAGAAATAACGCGATCCTGTCCGACCGAGGGTTAAGAAAATCGTTTTCGCAGACGGCGGTGACGACGGGGATTAATGGTCAACTTCCCCTCCAGACATTTGACGTGTGTGTGTGTGTGTGTGTGTGTGTGTGTGTGTGTGTGTACACGATTTGTCTTTTCGCCGTTTTTGCGTTCTACCCTCTCCTACACGCACAAACGGTTGAATATCGTAAGTGCGCAGCAGTGGCGTTTTTCGGGGTTACGGGAGAGAGAAATGTCCTTCGTGTCCAGGACGTCCTCTGACAAACAGACAAAACGAAGAAAAAAAAGTGTTTGCTTTGTCGAATCTATTATCGCTCATAATCGAGGACAACGCTTAGGATTTCTTCTTCGCTTCTAACTACACGGAGTCACGGATATTCCTATAAAACACGACCTGCAACCGCATCTCGTACACTTTGCGCCAACTTCTGCATCTTCGTGTTCCACTTCCTCTTTTCCCTTTTACACTCATTTCCATATAACACTTCTGTCACGGCCTCTGAATCGTCTCTCCGCGTAATATGCACGTGGCCCGTAACCGTTTTCCTTTATTTTCTCCACTTTGTGATCCTGTTCCTTTCTTAACCTGTCCAATAGTCAATCCACGAATCCGTCTCAGCATTCTCGGCGTTTCGACTAGTATTCGAATGGTGAAGTATGTAATTTATTTATATTTAATCAAGTGTTGAGTATAAATTTTAAATTATTACGTTCTACGCAAAAAAAAAAATGTATTTTCATTAAATATCACACGTTTATAACGATAAGTCGCCGCTTAGATTTTTTAATAACGAAAGACGGGCGCGATTGATACACGTATAATGGTTTTATACTGACTAAATATTTTCTTTCCCATTTTACACGATGTTACTATAAGGCCGTTTTAGTTTTTACCAGCCTGCCAATCCCTCGTTAATCTGTCATTAAAGTCTAAAATAAATGTCAATCCCTCGTGAAGAAAAATCGTATTTTTCTTAGGTTAATAATTGCTTCGGAGAAAAAAGAAAAATTACTTTTTAAATACGTAAGCCGAATCTTTTTTTTTTTTTAAATGTCGGTCTTTTTAAAATTGTTTTTTAAATCGATTCCGCTGTGTCGTCTAACTGATTTTAATGTATTATAATCACTTAAATGGTATGACAGTACATTTAACCATGTTTTCCGTCTTATATCACAATTGGCGTTGATATAGTAAAGGTGAATCCGAGAAGATTGCACGTAGTTCGATAACTCAACTAAGAACTTTTAAAAATGATTTTTTTAACAGTAGATATGAGTTTCTCAAGAATAAAATAAACGTTTTGTATACATACGCAAACTATACAATTACGTACTCGTATTGTCGTATTGATCAGAATAATATGTAGAAATAAATAAAATATTTTCCTATTCAATCGACAATTAGCTAAATCGTGAACATTGCTGACTAACGATTTAATAATTTGGACTAAAGGAAAACCGCGCAGCCCTACTCATATAATAAATAATTTCTAATATCTTGATGTATAGTAATCCACCGAATATATTCATTGTACGCTGAAAACCGGACTCTACCGCAGTATGGACGGACGCAGAATTTTATCTCGGCTACGACTAGAGAGACGTATTCACGATTTTTCCGCCAAAAGTAAAAAATTAATGCTATCCCTACTACTAAACATTCTTAAAAATACAAAATGTAAATACAGAACGTATATAAAACTACTTATTCTGTTTTATTATGATGAAGAAACTAACATTATTTTATAATACAGCAATATTTCACGCGTTGATTTCTGCTCACTGTATTATTGAATTTTTTCTTCTATATAATTATTAACGTTGATGGTTAAATCTGGTTCTATATGTAAAATATATGTATAGATCATCAAGACAATCATCTGTCGTTCTAGATCATATAGCGTCTTAACTCTCTCCAGGCAACTAAAAGATCTTTCTGAGTAGCATTTAGACAGTACAAAATTTAAAAGCATTCTTAGCGCTATACATCGAGGAATGATTTTTTTATATATATATATATATATATATAAAACTTTTTACGTTATATTTATTTAATTATTATCTGTTTGAATAAACAATAATTAATCCGAAACAATAATCAATACAACTATATGAACCTTTAACGAAAACAAAACGGGAAAAAAGTATTTAAGAATAATGTGAAAATATTTCACAATATTTTATAACTGAATTTTTATTTTTTAAAACATTTAATGTACAATAACTTATTTTAATAAAAATTATACGGTTGTGAGGCCACTGCTTTGCTCCCCTTAAAATACGTAAAAAAATGTGTCTCATGGAGCTATGACACCCCCCTCGCTCTCCCTCTAAATACATCACTGGCTACGACATTATTCCTGTAGATCCTTATATGAACACGTGTGTGTGTTTATGTAAATTTGTATTCCATTCTTACGTCGAAATCTAAATTACGTTTTATCAGTACGGTTAAAACGTAATTTATAATAATATTTCGTCCTAAACCACTCTCTTAACTTGTATTTCACACGTCAGACAGCCAGTATTTAACGATATTAATCTTCGTATGCAGTGGATGATATTATGGTGATGAGTCAAATGAGCCACCACCTGGCATATAATTTTAATGATACAAATTTTACATTATTAATTATTAAATATTAAATAACGTAATAATTTAATACGTAATTTGTATTTTATGTAATATAACACACATAAGAGTTTAACAAAAATAAAAAATAAAAAATAGATTCCTTTATGTTTTCTACAAGATTTGTTCGTACTGTCGGTGGTACTCGTGTCACTTCGCTGCCAATAGACGTGTACACACCAACAAATATGTAAAACTCTTGAATAGCGACATTTGCGCACACACTTTTGTTTTTATAAATTACAATTAACATTATTTTTATAAATGTTATGTTTGTTATTTCTATTCACAGATATCTATTATTGACATTTACTAGAATATAGAAAGAAATTATAGATATAAAACGTATTAAATATTTTTCTATAAATAGTGTTTAGTGGTTATGTAATATAAAAATATATATTTAAAAGTTTTTAAAGTGTGATTGATTCCTATCACAATCAAATTTAAAGCCAAAACTGCCACTGCTAGTATATTAAATAATACAAAATGACGTGTTCAACAACTAATCAAGTAATTTTTAAACAAACGTCTATTTCTTAAATACATTTTACTTATTCTTCTTAAATAATTTATTGTTGAATACATTCGTAGAAAATGCATGAATAACAAAAATAACACAAAATAAAAATTAATTGATTGCTTTTTACGAAACAAAATTCTTATAAATTTTCTTTATTTTATACATTTTTGTAGAATATTTATAAATCTTTTTTTTTTTTTATTCTTTTCATCTTAAAGCAAAAAAAAAAAAAATTATGAATAATAAATTCCAAATTTAAAGTTCTTGTAAATTGAATATGCTATACTGAGTATATATAAATACTTATGAAAGAACTTTGTAACGTCTCAAAAATATTGTCGTGCGTCTAAAATGACACACGCGACGTACGCGTATATTTTCGGAATAACACAGTTCAAAGCGCAACCGATAGCCACCACCCCAGAATGCGTTGATACGAGAAGTTGCCGGCCAGGCCAATTATTATATTTAAATCGATGCATTTTCTTGTAGACGACTCGCTTGTGAGCGTCTCTTTATTTTATATTCGTTTTTTTTTTGTTTTTTTGTTCGTTAATAATAATGTTTGTAAGAAATATGGAGTAGATCCTCCGGGATCTCTCCCACGATGCGACACAGGCAAGATGATTATATAAACGGGTATGTTATTTTTTTATTAAATCTTGGCCGGTACTTAAAGTAATCTGCTAAGTTTGCTAGCGTAGAATCCGTGTTTCAGAAATTATCTCCTACTGCACTCAATGATAAGGCAATTTCGAGTATGCATATCCATTCCGATGAAGATTTAGAACCATTTGAAAATATTCAAGAGTGTATTTCATCTATACCATCATTGTCAGGATATCAAATAGAACAACTTATTGATCTATTACGTGAAAACCATTTATTATTTCGAACACGCCCTGGATTAAACAACTTGTACACATGTCGTTTTAATGTATCTGAAGACGTTCCATTTAAAATTCGTCCATATCCAATACCATTTGCACGTCGCCCTGCAGTTGACGAAGAACTTCGACGTATGATTAACTGGGGGGTTATCGAAAGATGTTCATCACCTTACGCTAATCCTATTTTGTGTATTGGAAAAGGTGACGGTTCCGTACGTTTATGCCTAGACGCTCGTCGAATAAACCGAATTATATTGCCAATGAGAGATTGGTCACCTCCATTGGACGAGTTATTGGCTCAATTTGGAGGTAAATCATTATTTACCAGTTTAGATTTCACCTCCGGTTATTGGCAGGTTCCTTTGCATCATAGTGTACGTAAATTTACTGCATTCGTTTACAATGGACGAACCTATCAATTTTGCGTTGTTCCATTTGGATTAAATATAGCCAATACTGCGTTTCAACAGGCTTTGGAGGCAGTGCTCAAAAGTCAAATAAATGAACACGGTGATACTGGTTTACAAGACTTACACGTTTTTTCACCCATACCTGCTATAGTTACCGAACGATATTGTTTGTATCAAAATTTATTATTTTATCGTCGTTATTCTACGTCAGACATTTGGCTTGTATGCGTGCCTTTTCATCGTACAAATGAATTAATCGTTAAATTTCATGAACACTTTGGACACGTCGGTCCGAAGAAATGTTTTGCTGCAATACGTGATGTTTGTTTTTTTCGAAATATGTCTAGGAGCGTCCAAAGAATCGTCAAAAGTTGCGAAACGGTATTTTCGATAAAAACGGTAAACAATATGGGTGGCCGGACGAGCACGGAATGCAGTCTTTACTGCCACAAGTTGGGCGACAGGGTTCGGCCGGTCTGTGTTGGTTTCACGAGGTCTGTGAAGCCATTGCTGGAGGCTGCCGGAGCTGTGGTCGGCCGACCTATATTCAGCATGGTCATTTGTTGAGGCAAGTGGACCAAATTGTTTGCAGAATCAAACGCTGAAAACTGGTTATTTTGCACTACAGGATTCTCATGATTAAGAAATTGAGTCGGTGCATTCTTTGCAGCCATGTTGTAAAAGGGATTCGATGCGGAACTAGAATTTGAAGTCGATTGAAAATTGCTAAAATCAACCGAGTTATTCGATTGAAAATTGACAGAGTTCCCAAAGTTATTAATGGGTTGCATGGTTTGGAACCCATTGTTATTGAATGCATTAAAGAACGGCTGCTGTTGTGGTTGAGAAGGAACAAAACCGTTATTTTGATTTTTGAACTGGCTTGCAGCCGTGTTGTTTGGAGGTGAAGTTTTTCCGTACAACGCCAAAATAGAATCCGTCGTGAGTTTATTTTTCGCAGCGGCTGTTGGTTGGTTGAAGAAATTTTCTTCCTCTGTAGA
Source organism: Slavum lentiscoides (assembly GCA_032441835.1). Classification (NCBI taxonomy): domain Eukaryota; kingdom Metazoa; phylum Arthropoda; class Insecta; order Hemiptera; family Aphididae; genus Slavum; species Slavum lentiscoides. The sequence goes on along the minus strand of CM063706.1, from coordinate 33,409,445 downwards.
ACGACCGACAGTCGGATCGATAGTCTGTTTGACTTGAGGAGAGGTCGTTGTAGCAGAAGAAACAGATGCGCTGAGGAAATTACTGAACGGATCTGTTGAATCTGAATCGGACGACGTGAACGATGTGTCTATCAACGTCGGGTTCGAATCTTTTGTAGGAGTGTCTAAACCAAGAAGATCAGTGGAATGGCTCGATTCGGTTGGAATAGGTTTTTTGTTTAATGATAATTTTGGGCTCGAAGAAACTGGTTTGGGTAATGGATTCGGTACGATGGACGGCACATTACGCATGACTGACCCCGGTTTTGGCTCCCGTTTTTTTTTCTTTTGTTTTTCGGCTTCTTCTTCTAAATCTTTATCCCAATTAACTTTGGGTAACGGTGGTTGCACCCATTTTTTTTTTTTTGTGTTTTTTGTTCGTTAATAATAATGTTTGTAAGAAATATGGAGTAGATCCTCCGGGATCTCTCCCACGATGCGACACAGGCAAGATGATTATATAAACGGGTATGTTATTTTTTTTTTATTAAATCTTGGCCGGTACTTAAAGTAATATTTATTTTTTTTTTTTATACAGTATTATTAATATTTCCATGATTGTATTATTATTATTTCATTACTAAATTATTATTTAAATCGATTCATTTTTTTTGTTGTTGTCATAATGTTGATCGTTAAAACGTATAAAAAGTAATAAATGTACCCACGTAAATGTACAAAATCATTTTTTTTTTTTTTTTATAAACGAAAAATCCTACATCTCCGTCACCAGTACGGTGATATCCGGATGTAGGTTGGCGACCCGGCTAAATACACAGGGCGTCAGTAACCGAAAGGTTACAACTTATTGACTTATGTTTCAACGGTAAACGTTTTTCAATACCTTTGATAATAAAAATGTTCTCTCACCAATACATTTGGGTCATCATGAGACATGAATAAATTCGTAAAGCTCTTTTCATGTTAGAAAAACTCTCTACTAAATTTAATTCAATTGCCGCATACTGTACGTCCAGTGGAACACACCTTCATTTTCCTCAGTAAAAAAAAAAAGTAAACAAAGTTACAAATTCGTCGAAATGTTCAGAATCAAAAGTAAAATTCGATGAAAAGTCGGACGGATATTGTTTTTACAAAAATCGTTAATATTACTGATATGATATTAAATTCAGGCCGACTGTCGATGACGCATAACGATTTGAAAAAAGAAACACGATTCATGAAGATGTTGTTACTCATAAATACGACTACGGATAAATATGTAGAATTTTATATTAAATACCTTTGCGTTACGTTATTTTTATATAGAAGGCTTAATTTGAAACCGTTAATGACAATATTGTGAATATTTAAATAATAATTGTTCGTCAAATACTGCAGATTCAATTTGGAAAAAAAATCTATTAAAACAAATGCATTTAAAAAGAGTTAAAGTTGTTTTATTAATATATTAATTTAAGGTTGTAAAAAAATGTTTAGCAAAGAAAATATAGGATCGAAAACATCCGAGAACCAAAGGATATGGCCTTTAGCAAACCGGTTATCCGGTTTTCGCATTAACCGTAGGCATGTGTGCCTATTGTATATACATATATTTTTTTTTAATGTATTAATTTTGATAAGAGAAACTAAAGATTATCGTAAAATAATAAATTTAATTTCATCGCTATAAAGTATAAATTATCAGATTCATCACCGATAATAATAATCGAATCACCAACGCCAGGAATGTTTTCGAACAAATTCAATAAAGCGACCCGTGACAAGTCCAAAAATTCATAATTTTATCCATCACAGTGGTTTCCAAATATTACTACAAGGAAATTTAAAAATTAATCAAAAAACAATTAACTAATTACTTTACAATAATGATTAAGTTATAATCTGCATACTCTAACAAACGTGTTTATAGAGTGATAATTTTATTATAAAACGAGGACTACTGAACTAAACACTAATGCGTACCACAGCATAAAATTTTAAATCCTTACATCAAAAGGTCCACCGAATGTCATTGACATTATATCAGTGAAAAAAGCGGGAAAATCTCGTGTATTTGACATTGAGTCCACTAGCTAAGACGGATCCAAAAAATTAAAAATTAAAAATTTTAATTGAGCGGGTTTCACGGATATACGACAATAGATAGCGGACGACTGATCGCGCGACAAGAAATAGCAGTCAATTGATCGCGTGACAATTGACGACCGCGTACGACAATTGAGATAGTGCGACCATTATTTGTGTCATTAAAATTTAATTTAATTAAAAAACACAAATTACGTATATTATTATTGCTTACAAAAATTATTATACATAGAATCTAATTATTTATCGAACTTAGGGTTATAATATGAAATTCGTTAAAAAATAATAATAATGAAATTAATAGTAATAATTAAATTGTATAAAAAAAAAAAATTCATAAAAAGAAATTTAAAAAACGCATTAAATATATATATTAATATATATATATTAATTATATATATATTTTTTTATTTATTTTTTTATGTTGGTTCTCTCGTGGAGATATATTATTGTTTAATTTTCATACGATTCTTCTTTTTGCAACGCATTTATAAACATCCATATTGATGGTTTCGATGATGCAGTGTTTTTTTCAGACGTTATGGTTCTTAGATCCTTAGAATTTAAAAATCTTATTTTGTATACATAGATACACTATCTCGCGGAGGGGTATAAATTTTTCTCCGGGGGGGGAGGAGTATTACCACACCGGTAACCAGCCTGAAATAAACACTGCAATGATGAGTTTAACATGCAGAGAAACAGTTGTTTCAACAAATGCACTACCAATATTGTCGCACGCGGTCAATCGCCACGCGATTAATTCTCCGCTATCCATTGACGGGACACCGGTTATCATACTGTGAGTGGAATTGTTAAATTTATCATTATTATTTTAATTGCGTTCTACGAATGTACACAATTATTATTATATCTGTGGTGCTATAAAATAATAAAACCGTAATGTAATCTCATATTTTAAATACATTATAATAACGATACTCAAGAACGTTGTAAACATACGACAGAGGCAGATTAAAATAAAAGTCTTGTACAATTTATCATAAATAATAATATTATCGCCCGTCGTCTTCAACAACAGTTCGGTACACCGTAATAAATATTGTCGAGCGAATTGTATTATTACGTAGAAAAAATTCGAATGTGGAAATTCGAAAATCGAATAAAACCGATGCCACAGACGTTTGTAGTTTATGAGGTAAAGGGATTCCAATAAATTGCCGAACGCCACCGGCGTGTGAATTTTTTTCGACAATTTTTTTTTTTTTTTTTTTTTGCTGGATTTCAAAATTCGAATAATATTGGCTCGCTTAAAAACGAAGGGAAAGATTTTAGATTCCACGTATTGTCAAAAACCACTATTGTGTCTATTATTGGCAAGTTTTAACGCGAAGTTCGATACGACCTTTTCGTCCTAAGTATACAGTTTAATATCAAAATGATAAAGGCCCGTGTAAAAGCCATTGATATTAAATTATAATTTAACGGTTATTAATTCTCCCCCGAATCCTTTTACGTGTAATCGTGTGCATTGTTAAGATAAATATTTTGCGGTCTACGGTCTTCTTCCGAGAGCTGCAGAGGCGTTCTTTGCTCGAGGGTAATAAAATAGGCCCTCACGTAAACCGCTTCGTCAGAACAGTATCCGTACACGAAAGTCTCGATATGCCGAGATATTTCTCATCATATCGCATAAACAAATTTTTTTTAGAAAATTTCATAATTTTATATAATTTTCTTTATTAATACTTATAATTATTCGCATAAATATCCCGCGCAAAACAAAACATTCCATACTAGAAGCTGTATGAGTATCTGAACGATGTGCCAATAAACAATATTACTGCAGAGGTCCTTATAGCGATTTTTTTTTCAGATATTATTTTTATTCAGACACCCCCCCCCTCCCAGATATTGTTTGGTGCTGAAATCAAATTAATTGTGTGAATTTCGGTCACAACTATTCACATCTAAGGCGTGATTCTGTAGAGTTGAAATTTTGCTTTAAGAGGTGATCTTATTTTTATTTTCCACATATCGCGAGAAATATTGCAATCAATAATATAAAAAAAAATAAGATATCTATAGACGTCTTTCTGCAAAAGATGTGGAAAAATTTAATTGTTTAAAAAACACCGTAAATTGAACCTTAAATCAAAACCATTAAGCCAAGCCTTCCAGAACATCTGCTGTCGCATAATTACTGAGGCAACCTGGGATCTCTCTAATAATTCAATAAACTCCGAACTCAGTCAACGAAACTGTTGCTCTATACTACAAACGCTTCCATGCAAAACTCCAATCCAACTCCAACCAACTCATCAGGGATTTAGCCTTACCAACATTAACCAGAAGCCCGACCAGACGACTCAAGCGGAACTGTTGCCGTGACTTAAAAATTGTATAAATTGTAAATTGAATATGTAAATAATAAAGTCATAAGGTATTTCTAATGTGAGATTTCTTGCTATGTCATTATTCACTCCTAGTTTTTCTTATTCTTTTGTTATTATTGCTTATTGTACACGTGTATAAAAATCATTTATCAATCAGCAATTTATCCAAATAAAGTGGTATTTAAAAAAAAATTAAATAAAAAATTGAAACCGGGTAAAAAAAAACACGAAAACGACAAGTTTCGGAGTTTTTTTTTTTAACTCGCGTTTTGTTATTTTTTTATAACATAAAGTATAAAATGATCGTATTTCGTTTTCATTTTAAATATAATATATTTCTTATCAATTATTGCAAAAAAGCTGTTCTATTTTTATTATACTTGATTGAAACTATATTATGTTTTACTATCTGTGTTTTAAATTGAATAATTTTTCCCTCTTTTTTTAATATTTTATGTTATCCCGTACGCTTGTTAGTAGTGATAATAGTGTTTATATGAAAAACACGTATATCACCCAATGCCACTGGGTCGTACATTTTTTTTTTTTTTTTTGGTCTTTCAATGCGTACATATAACAATCTTGCGCATTACAATAGTTAATGTTCGAAATTAATCGAAAGACGGGTTTTCGTGAAAATATTTATTCATTAGGACACACTTCGCACCGACTTCCAAACCAACTTCGAATACAGAAATATTGGAGTCGATTTTTTTTTTATAATTTACGTGCAATGAAATCGAGTTTTCCACATATTTATATCGGCCGATTTTAACCGATCGTCGCTGAAATACGCTGTGCATCGCGATCGTATCGTAATCAACCGGTGTATAAACGATATAGACACGGTATATTAATATAATATATTTCCGTGTAATTGTTGTTGTTATAATCTACGTGATATACCCTATCGCGTGTATACACGATTCGGCGAAATATCTCACACGATGACGCCAATAATACATCGGTTATACGTCAAATTATAGGAATTAAAAAATAATAATACCAAGAATAATGTGTATATATGTTACAGTTATTCAATACAGAGTATTGAATCAGTTATTTTATGAAATACCTATAGGTTTAGTTAAAGTGTATAATATTAAATACGAATAAATTCTATTTATTATACTATACCTCATAGGCGGCACTTGGGGGGGGGTCATGAGGGGGCAGTTGCCCACCCCCAAATTTTTTGGGGGGGCAAAAGTATACATTCGCCCCTCTCAAAAAAAAAGTTAACGAAAAAACCTGTTATTTCAATCTTTTATTAATGAACGCCGAAAAGTTGAATTTAATTTAAAATAATTAATGATATTCCCTCTGTAATTTTAATTTCTGATGTAAAACAAGAAAATAGTTTTTGGAATTCCAAATTCAATTTGAAGCTGATTAAGAAGAACATTAGAATTATACTCATGTTTATTGAATAATCGAATATTGATAAAACGATAATAATTGTTTTTAAAATTAATTCATCTAGAAAACATGGTTAGTAATTACTTTACTAGCACTATCTACAACGCCAGTCACTGATAAGAGAATATCAGTTAAGTAGTAAGTACAGATAAATAAACGCGGTGGTGGTCACTGGTCACAGTGGTCAACAAAAGATTTTATCTACATCAGAATTCTATCAACTAATTCAATTTCAAAATATGTAAAATATTCAAATATTCATACCCCAAAATACAATAGTTATTAGTTTGAAATATCTCCTAATATTTTAGGCTATATTTTAAAATTATTATACTTTATTTTAGTAAATTAAGTCAAAAACCTTTTTGACTGAAGTCAAAATTGGTAAAAATGCACTCAAAAAAAAAATAAAATCAAGGTTGAAATTTTATTTTGGGAGAATTGGGTTTTGAAAGTCAATTAATTGTTTGCCCCCTCTGGAATCATCCCCAAGTGCCGCCTATGCTATACCTAGTTATTTCATAGAATCCCTAGTTACAACGGTAGTGGCGGAATTGTTTCCCATTTGGCCGAATTGGTTCCCGTTTGGAAGTGGGTCTAATTTGTGTATATGTATAATATGTATGTATAATATATACGAATCGATATATCACATAATTTTTGCTCATTTTCGCCCGATTTGACTGTCAACCAAAAATTAAGATGGGCATGGTTAAAAATGTGTGGTTATAAGCGTATATAAGTACCATCGTACGCAGTGCCGTCCTAACCACCAATAATGCCCTAGGGCAATAATATTTGACGCCCCCCTCCCCCAAAAGAAAATTTTACAACTAACGTAATATCTAATTACCTACATAATTTTATATATTTTAATAGTAAATACACTCATCCTCGAAATCATCATATAGAGACAAGGGAAATTAATATCTAAAATAAAACAACGAATATTTTCTTTTTGTCATTCATTTTTTTGACGCCCCATGTATTCATAATACTTTGGACGCCCTAGGGCACTTGCCCCATTTGCCCTCCCCCCCTTGGGATGGCTATGATTGTACGTAAGATCGTATTTCATCAATAGTATATGTAAATAAAAAATTATAATTTGCAATATTTATATAGTAAATAAATAAAAATAAAAATTTTAAAAAATATAAAAATATAAAATTCTAGGTGTAAACTTAAAACTGACTTTCTTCAAATAATTAATTCGTATAAGCATCCCGTTCTCATAGTCTCTCATGCAATTATTTAAGTATTGTATATTTTTTTCTCGTTTGTCTGCGCGTTTTCTAGTATTGATACTACGAAGTCTAGTATAATTTAGTGTTTGAATACTAATAAGTATGTAAAAATGGGAAGGCAAATAAAAAACTATAACAGTAAAAATAGTAGGTACTTGCGTTTTATTAAATTCGAGAAACCTAATTTACTATGTTATTTACTTATATGTGTGCGTACTATAATATACATAGGAACCAATTCGGCCAAACGGGGACCAATTAGGCGAACACCTGAATATTAATGAGTTTCAAACGGGAACCAATTCGGACACTGCGATTTAGACCCGGGAACCAATTCGGCATCACCCGTTACAATATACAATCACAATTTAATATCCGTTCAAAGTGTATTATAAATGTTGTATAGTGGTTTACTATCTAATACTATAGACTCTCCAGTTCTCTTATTTCTTATTAATTTTAATAAGAGATAATTAATTAATTTTTTTTTATACTTACATCAATATTCATGCCGTTCGTTTATGCCTTTTCGTATTCGTCAATACCAATGTAACTACATGAAAATGAGCCAATAAGGCCTATTATGCCTATCGCCAAAACGGACCCCAACTTTTTAATTTAATATTTATATATATATTTTTTCTCTCTGTTATTACTAATTTGCAAATTTATATACTATCATTTAGTATGTATGTATTATTATTACTATTTGTATTGTATAATTTATACGAGTATATCATTTTTCCTTATGTATTAATAGTGTATAGTCCGTAAGTTATAAATTAATTAATTAAATAAATATAAGGTGTTCGATAATATTATACGATTTTAATAATAATAATAATGATTTTCTGTTCAAAAGTTAATTCGCAAAAGCGTTCTTAAGGATTAACCTGAAATACGTGTACTGTTCGACGTTCAAAACCAAAAATATTTTTATTTCATTGGTAAAAAAAAAAATTAACGTCAAACTTTACTTTAACAATATTATTTTAAATAGAACCGTTAAAAATAAATTTCAGATGTGTTAAATGGATCCATTTCGTTGTAAAACATAAAGTCTTTTATACGAAAGGTATTTGTCCAAAATAAAAGATTTCACTTGCGCGCGATGGTCAATCTTGACTTAAAAGTTCGCAGAAAAAAAAAAGAAACGATTTAATAAAAACGTCGTCGAGTTGCGTCCACGGGACACGGACGAAATTAAAACCCAATAAAGTCGAAAAACATTTTAATCGCCTCGGGAAACCGTACGCCGTGCGGACGGTGTCATCGATCAAAATTATTAACAAAAGTCACACTTTCACAATACCTACTAGTTGTACGACAGAAACGCAGTAAGTGTCGCTCGAAATTGCTGCGGCGACGCCGAGAAAATTAACTGATTTAAGTAATAAATCTTCGCAATATTATATAAATTCACGATCGCCGTGTAAAAAAAAAAAAAAAAGGAAAATAATTATTTCTACATGCTGTGACGTACAAATTCCAAAATAAAATTATAGTATAAAAACCGAAGCCTGCGTCGTGCCATAATTACGGGAAAAGACAACGATAAATGTGTTCCCACCTCCGCTGACACCGGTTGGCTGCATACAGCCGTGTTAAGTATTCGAAAACTTTTTTCAGTATTTTCAATACTTTTGGAATACAAATGACCTAAAGTATTTTAAATATTTTTTAAATCTTTTTTTCTGGTATTTGTATTCGAAACTAAAATACTTCTCTGAACGTAACGAATAATTGATATTAAATTATCAATAATAATAGTTTCACGTTGCTGTGCTTAGATTTATAAAATAGTACTATATTAGATATCTGTCGATTGTCAGTGCTAAAGAGCAACCTAGCATAAAGTCGTTATCGTCAGCCTTATACAAGCAAAAGCTACCAATCTATAATGTAAACATTAGGTGTAGCTTTATATACATCCAAACCTAAGCACTCGAAGCTTTTACTTATACATACATAGAGGTGGCTCAGAGAAAACAATTATTTTCTACTTCTTAGTTCAACGAATAAAAGCTTGTTTTAAATTTTTTTTTTTATTTATTCAAATCCACATTAATATATATTATGACGTATCTGTGTGGGCTACATAAAAAATAACTCCGTCGTGTTAAAAATATCCATTCTTTTTTAATCCAATTGCACAAAGCCCGCAATATTGTCTCTAAATAGCCTATAGAACAGACGCGTGCAGTTCACTTTCGAATAAATCGGTTTTTTTATTACCCAAATCGATTAAAGCCATTTGGTGTGATTTTCTATCGACACACAACTAAAAAAACAAAAATAATTGTAACAGATTTATCACCTCAACATTGCCCGCCCGATTGAGTCACATTTTCTATATGCAGTCGTTTCGGGGAAGTCACTTAAATGGATCTATTTGGAATCGTATTGGCAATACATAAGCATAAACGATGATAAATCACCACACATTAGACAAACGGTTCTGAGCGATACTCAGTTTAAAAAAATGTCTTATTCTCGTTTTTTTTTCAATTTGTCCTTAAACGTTAAGAAACTACTAAGAAACGCGAATTTAATGACCTCATTTACGTACCATCTGTGTTCTATTTTCAACCCATTATTTCAGTAAACTTGAGAGAATTTCATTCCATATCTATTACTATCCGAAAATACGTTTATTACGAAAAGATATGAATTAATATATTGAAAAACCTTAATTGGTAAAACTATACAATACGATAAATATATTTAAAAAAACAGTAGTTGCGTTTAAAATGAGCAAAACTCGTTTTATACTAGTAAAAAACAGTACTTCTTTTTCACTTAGGAATTATATCCTAGTAAGCAATTTATACGTATCATCAATGATCGAATTGTGGGGGTGTTACGCGGGGGGACTGAGTACCTCAGCTAATCTTTCAGAAATTTTAACATACCTCTACTATTTTTTGTAAATGGAACGCATAGTACAACAAGGTATAAAAAGTGATGGGGACGCTCTTATTTTAAAAGTAAACATAGTCCCTCTAATTTTATTTTGCCAATTCAAGCACTGCTTATCATATATAAATTATATACCTGTATATACAGTTTATATTCGATCGCTTCGAAATACATTATGAACATAGAAATATCAGTATTAAACATATTATAAAATCTACAATCGATTTACAAAGGAATTAAATACTTTTTTATGAAGAGCAGTTACCACCAAAATAATTGTTACCAGTTCAAAAATCCATATTAAATATAATATAAAACGAAAGAATTTAGATTTTAAAGTTATTTATTGACTTAATATTATTTACTATTACTTACCTATAATAAATTTTTAGTAATATAGAACCAATACCCAGCGATACACTAGAATGATAGTTTATCTTTCCCGTTTTTATATTACATTGGTATATAATATGTATAAACATTATAAACATACACGTGCCTATTGAATTTGATGAAAACGGACGGATACTTCGTTCGTAATTAAAATTGTTTTCGAAGTAGTTTTCCAGTGTCAATGAAATTTTTGTAATTCAAAGAATTTATATACTTGTTTTCAAAGAAGATCCATTTATTAAACGAAGCTTGACTTCAGTATGTTTAATGTGTAAGTTATTAACCAGAAAACGTTATAAATACAGAACGTGAACCGGGCTTAATAATTCGAAATTACACCACAAAATAATTTTAATTATTATAAATAATTTTTCTTCTATTATTTATCAATAAGATCGGGTTTTGTTACTACAATATTATTTAAGAACTAACTCACTTCTTTGGGACGATTGCAGTACCGCGAAATTATCGGGAAGTGATACCTCAAAAAGTCCCCAACAAAAAATAAATAAAATATACAAATTATAGGTAGGTAATAAAAATAATTATAATATTATTCGTTTCGCTATTGTGCTATTGTCGTGCACTTAAGATTCGAACTGTAAATTAGTGCGTACTGCGCATTGATATTTTGTTTTTTAACCAACAATTAAAGGAATAAAAATAATATGGTATCAAATATTGTTAAAACACTAAACAATCATTTAAACGTAAAGATTTCGAAATAAAACGATTGACTTTAATATTGCTATTGATCTATAATTTGTTAAATCCAACACGAGGATTATATTTTATTAAATACACTTAGGGTAAAATATATTTTTTTTTTTACATTTTAAACAACTTTTTTTTTCATACAGCCCAAATTAAGAAGTAACACGCCAAATATTTTTGCAAGTCTTTTTTATTATATAATGTATATACAATAAATATTAATCACTGCGTAATTCATCCGAGATAATTTAAACCGAAATAAATTATTGAATGTATTTTTAAGAAAAAAAAAATTATTTCGATATTCTCATTAAAAAAAATTATTCTTTAATCGAATTCTCAACACGTTATTGTTTCATACAAAACATCGTGGAACAATTGAAAAATATTTAACATACGAAATTTTTTTTTATTAAAATCGAACGGGTTATATAAAATAAATAAATGAAATGTTTTTTTTTTTTTAATATCCCTTGACAGCGTAACGTCTAATCGATAATATTACGTTTTTTTTCGCGTCGGTATTCCACTCACACCATCGTTTCCGAACAACATACGTGCATATGGTTTTGGCGGGAAACAAATCCGACAGCAATAACGTGTCAATATATCCAGTGTATACATCACGGACGTGATACGAAATTAAATTTATAATAAATTATTCAAGAAAAAAAATGTATAAACTCTTTCCCCCCTCCTCGAGTCGTTACGTAAAATGATATATGAATTTCGTACGAGCACTTATATCGTACACGGTCTGTACGACGCGTATTTACATAATAATTATTATATATAATAATAAAACCAGTAAAACACGCATCGAATAAAATATTTATAACACTAAGCGTGCGAAAATAACGAGACATTAAAAATATAAAACGTGGACATTGTTTTTTCGGTACGACTTCGCTTTTACTTTGTACTCCGATTTACTCTTTGAAAGTACAAATCGTTAGTATTATTTTAAAAAGTTAGCGAGCCGCGGGGTGTTGTGGATAACGCTTGAGTGAATTACTTGGACAAAGATTTTAGAGTTTTTTTTTTTATTATACATCTGAAAGCAATGGTGGTAAATCATTGCGTTCGATAAAACGATTCTGAGCGGGGCTTCGGTGTAATACACTTTGTCTATTTTTTGTACAAAATTAAAGTAATATACGTCTGACGTTGTGTCCGAATTTCAAGTCAAAATGTTTTATGAACGAAAAACCGCAAAATCTAAAAATAGCTATGAATAGCCTAAAATTAAATAAAACTTTTTGAAAATTTGTTTACAGTTGTATAGTATAGAGTTACAATTTTGTTGAAAATTTAAAGGCAGCAGAACGATTATTTTCGAAATTATGGCGAAAATAAATTATAAGTGATATTGACGAAATCCCATTTTTAGCGGTTTTTCGTAATTTTTCGATAGTTTATCGCGTCGCGTTCAAAAACCGTTGAGAAAATCGAAAAATGATCTCTTCAAAGCAGCAGTCGCCAATCGGTGGTCCGCGAAAAAATTTTAGTGGGCCGCAGAAAAATTTGAACTTATACTAAAATTAAATTAATTACGTAAATTGTACAGGTAATTTATTTAAAATATTTATCTTTAGATTTTAGATAAAATCTGTGAAATAAAACACCTATCAACCATCTTATAATATATAATATACACATATGTAGCTCGTGTTTAAATATGATCAGCACGCGTATGAATACGCACCTTGCGAAATCTGTCACATACAGTGGCGTGCTCAGGGGGGGGAGGTTAGGGGTTATATCCCCCCATTGTCTCTTTTGCCGACCTACAGAAAATAACTTTTTAGTTATAAGAGCTGTTTTAGAGTCATTACTTGTTTTAGATGACGTCATAAATGAAATGAGTACAAAAACTAGGCGGTTGAATTTCCGTTTGCAGAAATAAGTAATCTAGTTTCTATATAAGTACTTTATTTTTTTTGTTTATTTTTAAAAATGCAATACATTTTTTCAGTTTAATGGTGTTATGTTAATTGCACAACTTGGTATTAGTGTGTTATAATTAAAATTCATTTTAATTATAGAACAATTTACAAATGTACACAATTATAAGTTAGAAACGATTTTGGAGAGCTTGAAACATAAACATTTGAGTTTTTGGTATTACCATGACAATTCATTAAAATGTATTATTACTATTTACTTATAACATCCCCCATTGAAAATTTCTGGGCACGCCACTGGTCACATAACACGCAATAGTCGGTACGCGCGCGTAAGGCACTTCCGCACAAACGCGGAATATATACATATATATATATACAATATTATAAATAAAAAAAATTTTTTATTATTATTTTTTAAATTTGGTATACAGTTTATCGGCAGAACAGTATTTATAAAAAAAAAAAGCTTTTGGTTCAAAATAACAGTCATAGGAGTTAATTGAAAGTTAATAACCATTTTTTTTTTTGCTTGTACCCCCCCACCCTAAAACTATACAGTATAATATGTGGTCCGTAGAATTCAGAGTTATGGATTTAGAGGTCCAAAATGTTGGCGACCGCTGCTTTAAATTACCAACTAGATGCTGCCGGAAACAAACCGTGACCGAAGAGATCGGAGCACTCCTTCCGGACGAAAGCAGGATAGAAAATTAGAAAAAATAAATAAATAAACATCATTGTAAGACCACTAGATCCCTCGCTCCGCTCGGAATCTAAAATCGGCAGAAAAAAAACAAATTCACCTGTATAGGCGGGTTAACGTATATTATATTGTATTAAACAATATTACAACGCGCGCAACGTAACGCTACAATTTCATCGGATTTCCTTTGATGTCTCGCATACCGCCGACGTAATAGTTTGAATAATCCAACGACGAGACAACACGGGTCGCAGTCGTCGGATGATTGTTTTCCCGTCTGTAAAACCGTTTTTGTGAATTATGGTTAGTTTAGCAGCGAAGGATTTAACCGTATCGCCGCCTCCATCCCGTAAGCACCGAAATAATAAATTGTCGCATTTTACGAAATAAAAATTTGTCGCTCTTCTCGATAGAAAGTAATGAGAAAAAAAACGCAAAGTACTATGTGTGTGTGTAATATTTTATACCAATAACGCGACGTCAAAATACAAATATTGAAATTGAAAAAAATGTATACAAGATGTAGGTATATTCGTAGTAAATCTTCGTCTTGTTTTTATAATATCGCTATATCCTCTAAGAACTACGTTTCCGCGCAGGAATTTCGTATGTGTGGCGTGGGGGGAGGGAGATGTCATAAACGAGAAAAACGAAAACCATTCGTTGTCATTACATTTGTAATATTAATTTCACAGTGTTACAAGTATTGATTACGTTTGGCCATTAAACCAATAATATTACGAATTAGGCGTAATTTAACAAAATTATTAAGGGAAAAGAAAGCGGGCATTTTCTCTCTTTGTCTTACGCACAAGTTACATAGCGAAATAGACGTTTCCCTTTTCACAAAATCGATCTAGTAGTGCGGGTAAGAAATTTGAAAATAGATTTGAATTCGTCGTGAAGTCTACTTGAGCTGGACTTTCCCACGTTTCTAATTTTTTTTCATAAATCCTTAACAAATTAAGTGAACTAATTTAAAATAAAAAAAAATTGCCAATAATCAATTTTTCAAGGTTTTAAGATAAAAACAATAAACGAAAAAAGCGAGAAAGTCGTTCTATAATGACATTCACGAAGAATTCAAATCCGTTTTCAGAATCCTTATCGTACCACTAGATCGATCGGTACGTTGGATGTAGGAAACATCTATTTTGCTATGTTTCGTGTGCGTAAGACGAAGAGAGAAAATACCCGCTTTCGATCCCCTTAAACATTTGTATTTAAAAGAAATGATAAAATGTGAAGCCGCTACGTTCAACCGTAATGAATGATAAGAATTCATTAACTCGACTTATTTTTTAAAAGTGAAATCATTAAATTTAACGATTTAATTAGAGATTTACCTAATAATTATTGAATATCGATAATATTATTTATTATTACTACAATAGAGCACAAATAAATATATATATATATATATACGTCCTATATGTAAAGACTACAACCACGGTTAGAGTGTATTCGTGGTTAATGTCTTTGGTATCGCATATCAGTTAGCACCAAAAGCACGTCATATTTCACATTTATACTACAGTTACGTAAAAACTACTTATTATTATGTTGATTAACCGGATAACAAAATCGTATTTAAATATTATAAAAAAAGGCCTTTGCGGAGATATATCCAGACTCGGATTGGCCCATGGTATAGACGAGCGATCGTAAGGTGGGCCTCGGCGAAGTGGGCCGCCTAAATATTAATTTAGTTGCTTAAATGTTATTCTATTAAAAGTCGTTTAATATAACTTATGGGCCAATATCTTCTTGAAGCGTTAATACTCTGTTAATAACTGCGAATTAATTTATTGATGAATTGGGAAATTCTTCTAATAAATTAAAACGTATATTTTATTGTACATTGCAATTTAATTCATCTAAATAATGTACTAAAATTAATATCTTCTTTATATACAGCTTGGTTTTACTAAAACATATTGAAATTTAATTTTGACTCTACGTATCAATGTATATTATTAATTATATTTTTTATTTGAATCATATTATGCGATATAAAAGTTGTATCTTTAGTTGAAGAAGTTTTTTTTATTTAAAAAAAAAAAAAAAGTAAGATTCATTTGTTATTTATTATATTTTATTTGATTAAATAGGTAATAATTTATACATATATTATGTCTCTTAAATGATATATTATGGTATATAATAATGAACAAGCGTAGCGAGCATATTTTTTTTTGGTTTGGTAGTTATTTTTTAACCAGTCCGACAGTGGATATATCCGCCATATTCCACTGGCCTGCGCACGCCACTGATTCATAATACAGGCCAGTCGACAGTGGCGTACTTTCAATTTCTTTCTGAGGGGAGGGAGTTTATATAAAGTAATGAAATTTCGTCCCCGTAATATT
The DNA here is from genome assembly GCA_032441835.1 of Slavum lentiscoides. NCBI lineage: Eukaryota > Metazoa > Arthropoda > Insecta > Hemiptera > Aphididae > Slavum > Slavum lentiscoides. The sequence continues at coordinate 33,393,329 of CM063706.1, read as the reverse complement.
CCGCATTCAACTATATTATTGAAATAAATCAAATAAAATATATCAAATATTTGTCGAAAAATTTGAAAAAAAGTAATTGCGACTTAACGATTTGTTTGAAAAATTTGTCTCGTTAATACAGTCTAGAGTTACATATTGGGTGAACGTTTCAGGATTCTGTATGACCATTAGTTTCAAAATTACGAAGAAAATACGATAAGCGATTTCGACGAAATTGCGTTTTACCGTTTTTATGTAATTTTCGGCAATTTTTTCTGACGCTTAAAGTAGTATGGCATTGAGAAAATCGAAAAATGACATCTTTAAAGTACCAATTAGAGGCAATTTATTATCGGAAAATAGTGCTACACGTAAATATCGGAGCACTACTTCTGGTAAAATTTTTGGGTACAGACATAACAAAAAAAAAATTGTTTTAAATAACACATCATTGTTACAACTATATAATTTTTAACCATTTTTCTTTGGTCCTGGGGGGACGAGTTAACCCGAACCCCCTCGTAAGTACGCCACTGATACAGGCAATGATAGGCAAATGATTGTATTGTATTTAATAATAATTATTACATTTCGCGAGTTCCTTTGAAACATACGTTTAATACTGGCAAATTGCATTATGCGATCGGATGGTAAACAACGCGGGGAAAAACATCTATGAAACTGATGGACGTATTCATCTAACCTGTGCGCAAGAATTTCCAAAATTACGCTCGAACCAGACGTATATTATGTCAAGCCTATTTATGGACCGTTTTCAGTTTTGGCGAAACTTCAAACTCGATTTCTACGAATCCAGAGACTTCAATCAAAATTCATCTCGATAAACTAAATTTACCGAATGTAATCGACATAATATAATTATATTGTCTATACGCAGTATTAAATCACCTCGTACCGAGAGTAGAGTAAATATGAAATACTTCTTCGGAAGAAAACCTATTTGAATTGCTGGGTCAACAATAATATCAAAAATACTTGCACGAGCCACGAGCGTATATAGCAGTTAAACGTCTTGTTAATAAATATTGACTTTATTACCGTGCTGACAGTGAATTAGGTGTTATTACTTTAAAATATTGCATTCATTATTTTCTCGATTGGTTCTTTAAATAGACTGTATACGACATTTATACATTCAAATAAAATGAAAGACGAGTATAGATTTTTCACAATATTTAATTATTTTGAAAAATAAACGTCACAGTTCAGGTAATATTCTAATTTTAATAACGTTCAGCAACAAGTATAACAACTAATAACAAAGAAAACGCATATTAATCATCATTCATCACTCATACCGGGTATTTAGACAATAAAACGGACTCGGCAAATCGCCTTGGATGATAATAAAACGCGTTATTTTTTACTAAAATAATAATAATAATAATAATAATAAAATTCTGTTTAGGACCTCGGACTCCACTATTCTATTACATTATAATAAGATTGTAATTGTAAATATAAATTATACGATAAGAAAATGAATATTCATATTCCTTACAAATATAATATGAATTGGTTACAAAAAGAAAATACAACCAATCGTGGGTGGGGGGTATTTAGACTCCATGAAATCCCCCTGTAAATACGCCCATGCGTCATAAAAGAAAAAATGGTCCCACAGATTATTTTGGTGCATTCTAGACATAATGTTTATAGACGCATTTGTAATGTTAAAGGAACGGCATGGAAAAATCCCACTTGTGGCATTTCGTCGTCAAGTTGTACAAGGCCTTTTATCTGAAAATGAAGTTATTTTTCCGTCTCGAGCACATTTATTCCAAAAACGTAAAAATTCAGAAAACGTCAAAGTGGCAAAAAAAAAAAAGGAGAGGAAAACAGCTGTCAGTTTCTAAGGACGTCAGGTTGCAAAATCCGGGAATTCATTGGCCAGAATTTGCTGGGAGTCGTGGTCGATGTGAATACTGTTCATATAAATATCAACTTCAATCAAGACCGTTTTCAAAATTTTTCTTGTGCTTTTTCCGTTTTCTTGTGCTGTAATGATAAAAAAAAATTGTTTTAAACAATTTCACGATATAAATTGTATTGAATGATTTTGTTTTCATATACGAGTGTAAGTATAACAATTAATAAAATATTTTATAAGATATTCTAAATATTGAAAACGAAGTACGTTTCTAAAATTAATTACAAGATTTGGAAATATTTTTAGCTACTCAAAATTAAAGCATCACGTAAGAACAATTTATAACATTTACCATTTGTAGGGACCAACGTTACTTGTAAGTACCATGTAAAAACTGGAGATTTGACCGACGGTACTCTGAAGTTCCATGATCTTAAGTCAAATTTGAGTTTTGATAAAAAAAAATTAAAATTGTATTCTTCTTGGGTAAGCATAAAAAAATATATTTGCGCAAAAACGTAATGAAAAATCATTTTATTATTATGTTTGGTCCACAAAAGGTTAAAAAGTAGTAATAGTGTTTTAAAAATACGATTTTTATCAAAAAAAAAACAATAAACTACACTTCAACAAAATATTCATAATTTGATTATCACGTTACTTACATTTACATTTGTAAAAAAACTAAAAACAAAAATGTATCAAAAAAATAATTCCAATATGCCATAGTTAATAATATATATATAATATTATTATTTATTTTTATTATAGGCCATATTTTGGATCAATAGTATCGATATACATATATCGCATACCTATACGAAATCGCAGTGTTCTCAATAGACGAGTGTAGATGTTGAACATTTTTTTTTTTTTTTTAATACGTAATAATCACAGATTTTTAATGTACTATAATAAATAATAGGTATTGAAATTTCGCCAAGGCCCATTAAATATATATTTTTTTCTAAAAAAAACTTAAAACCGAATTTGTTTCTATATCTCTAGTTTTTTTTTTTTTATATAATATCAAATTTATATCCGAATTTTTTTTAATAAATCTTTATTGTAATTATATATTATGCCGTATGTCGATAAATGCGGCCGCCTGACATCGCGCGGCATCGCGCAGATAAAATTGTATTTTATCAATTTAAACCAGGACTCTCATTTGAAAAAAAAATAATGTTTAACGTTTTAACGTTTTTTATCGTTATTTACCTTTAGCGTTTATCGTTATGGTATATTTTAGCGTTATGGATTATATGTGTTTAACGTTAAAGAAAGTTTTATCGTTATATAATATTTACGTTTTGCGTTTATCGGTATTTTAACGTTATTTGGTTTAATATCGATTTTTTTTCTAAATAAATAAATCCATTTATATTCCATAGACTATAGCACGTTTTCAAATCTCATAAACGTAATGTACTTCATTAAACTTCATTGATTATAAAAGTCCTAATTTTTATCCTTAATTTTTTGGTTTTATACATTTTTTCAGTGAGAACCTTGGTTTATTTTTGACATTATATTCCAATGCAGAATATTTTTCTTAAAATGTTGATTATATTACTAATAGGAACTTTTCTGACTAGCTGACATCTTCTAAGACACGTATGTTTGAATAATTTTTACGCGTCCGTGTGAACCCAGCCTTATTATAGAACTATAATAAACCTACACCATAAGCTTATATTTTCCGTAGTAAATTGGATACAAATATTAAAATAACGTTAATTCTGTTTTTCGTTTTTCGATATTTTCATATATAACTTTAATACCTTATTTCGTTTTATGATATATTTTAATTTGTGATAGTTTAAAATTAGTGTTTATTTTTTTCCGTTACGTTTTTTGATATTAATTTCAATTGATATTTTGCAATAATAACGTTATAATCAAAACGTTATTATAACGTTTGCGAGCCCTGATTTAAACATAATAAAATTATTATCGTATGATATTTCTGCGGGGGGGGATGAGGGAGGGCTTGAACCCGGCTGGAGCTCCCCATTGGCTACGGCACTGCCGTTCGTCTGCAACGTTATCGATTCCCCCCCAAGTCGTCTCTAACCGATTCTCCAACACACGTGGCCGTCTTGTGTACAAAACGTGGACGGACGCTCGCAAATAGTGTACGCGCGCCCGACGTTCTCTGTGCAGTGCGGTGAACACGCGTATAACCCGTTGTTCGGTAACAACGGCACTTGAGAAAGTTTCGCCGCGGAAGTTTCTTAATTAGTAGTCGTACGTATAACTAACCGCCGCCGAACCCTTTGCGACAGTAAGACTCAAGCGAGAGACGCGTAACAAGTGTAAGTACTGTATGTGTGTGTACGTACTTACTTACTTCGAGTATGTCTTGTATTATTACGATTATAGTGAGAGTGGGGGGCGGAAACGAGCGTTTTTCAGCAACCGCACAGACACACACACGCACATACACACGCACGACAATAGCGCGATAATTGATTAATGCGCGCTAGCGAGCGAGCGAAGCGTCTTCGGTGCAAACCGACAGAGATTTACTGGCTTTTGTGTGCCGGGAACGGATGCGGTCGCGCGTACAATCGCCGCGGTACGCCACCTCGTCGTCGTCGTCGTCGTCGTCGTCGTCGTCGTCGGGCAGCGAAAAAAATGCTTGTGATTTATTATAGAAAACGTTTTAATTAAACTCACTGTACTTGGTCGATTTCGAAAGGATTTGCATTTGGCTTTTTGGTGGTGGTGGTGGTGGTGGTTGGGGAGGGGAGGAAGGGACCGACACAATAGGCGAGCTTCCGGATCACCACGATCCGTGTGATCTATACTTTAGGGGTCAGCGGTTCCTGTACTCTTGTACTCGGAATTTTTTTTTTTTTTGACGTGTATATGTCTTATGACGAAACAAACATAAGGATGGCCGCAGCAAACTGATGCTATTAGGCTCTAACAAACATATTTTGATCAAAATTAATATCAAAAAAGCGAATATATATTAGCTATGTGAGACCAGTCCTTTTGTATGCTTGTGGCACTTGCAGGGCAACGACGAAACGTGACGAAGTGAAGCTCCTAAGATTCGAGAGGAAGACACTAAGGAAAATATACATGGCCCAATATATAGTCGGGAAGAGCAGAAATGGAGAATTAGGACAAACGATGAATTGAGTGTACTTTTTAAAAGAGAAAATGTGGTCCAGTTCGTTAGGAGCACAAGACTAGAATGGATGCGGCGTGTTTGGCGAACAGATGGAAGACTAATGAAGAGAGTCATAAGCGAAGAAATGGATGGAACGAGACCACGGGGGAGACCGCGCCGAAGATGGATGGACAGTGTACAGGAGACCATAATGGAACTTATGCAATCAAGAGATGGAAAGAATTAGTTTCAGCAGCCAAAAGCCTACATGGCTTGTAAAGCTATATAAAAAAAAAATATGTTTTATGGCTGGTGTCATTCTATAAATTTACGCGACACCGAGAGCGATACCATGACGTCATGAACCACAGGTCTACTTACCACCCGGCCAGGTCCCCCCCACTTCCATACCGTCGTTACCAGTCACATTGGAACGGCGATGGCAGCGCGATCTATATATATATATATATATATATATTTATATTTATAGATATCTATAGATATATAGTTATCTATAGGTATCAGTAGATATAGATATGTATATAGGCACGAGGAAGCCATAGGTAAATTTTTGTCACGTGTAAAAAATAAATGAGATATATACATGTACCGATGTATCTGCATGCAGTTTAGATACCCTTTCATTTCTAGATCGGTTCCTTGCAGGTAGAATTTTGGCTGCTCGTTTTTTCTAAACCACGATCACCCTTTACCGATTTTCTTCCTAATACACTATTATTTTACAAAATATCTCACGTTATTGGGGTAACGGAGATTTGTTAATTTTTTACATTCTAAGCGGAACAAAGGATATGTATTGGCTTTACAATAGTAGATGAGTCAATATTATGTGATTTATTAATAAGACAGTAATAATTTTGTTGACAAAACACAGGAGGATCCCGATCAGTTAAATCGGTTTGAGAAGAAGAAATGACTATCGAAGACACTAAATGGTCTCGTTCTCGGTCTGTTTTTACTTTCTAAAGAAGCCATCGTTGGTTTTATAATGACTTTTATTTTTTCCGTGCGCGACTTTTCGACTAGCAAGTGTTTTCCGATCCGTACACTCGTACAGATTTTGATTTAAGAAATTCGCTTAAACGTCAACACTTGCGGCTGCATTTTTTTTTATTTATTATTTACAATTAAAAAAATTACTGTCGTAATAAAGCGTTGTTCGTAAATAGATATATTTTCTTTTGTTTTCTTAAATTATTAGACCAAATTTAAAATGTACGATAATTCAACGTCCTAAGGGGGATATTTTATAAAATCCGTGGGTATTTGCCCACTCTAGATCGTGTGCTCCAAACCACGCCATTGCAGTTAATCAACTTGTATATACTGTCAACTTGTAAATATTACGCGAATTATTATCGATTGTCGATAAAGAACGGCAGAAAAGGAAATTTAGGAATTTTTAAAGAGAGGGGGGGATAATTTTCTAATAGTCCTGGAGTCTTGAATTTTGACCAATTATGTAACTTTTTACTATGTTAACGAAAACAAATTTTGAAAATTTCACCTACCTAGGTTTATTTTATGAAATTATATCAGTATGATGTACTGTAAGGTTAATTTACGATTGTGTGTATTCGCCGTACACAATATATTATTATATATTATTCATAATAAATATTACACCAAAGCTCCACTCAAAATCTTTTTATCGAATGGAATGAATTATAATATTGCTTTTAAATTTATAACCATAAAAAATCTCTAAAATCTTTATCCAATTAATTCACATAACCTACATCAACAACACCTTGTGGCTCGCTTTCTTTTTTAATATTATAAATCGCATAATTACGTACACGAACACGTACACATTTAATGATTGTTTTTATTACATAATACTTGATTTTACGCAGAAACATTAATAATTTAATTTTAATTGTAATTACAATTGATTTTAAAAATTTAACTTCTATTTATTTAATGCGAAAAATGGTGTCGTTCTAGACATCCGTTTTTGAACATCGAGCTCAATACTCAAAAGCGGTAATCGTAGTAGTTCGGAATCAATGTTTTCCATATACGGTTTCGAAACTCGTTTTCAATGTCGACAAGAGCGGTGAATGCTTTTCGCATAAATCACTTACGGCGAACTGAATTAAAACTTTCAGAGCTTCACTTGATATTGTATTCTAGGTAATCTTTTTATACGTTAGACCAGACGGTAGTTTAAAAATACAGTTTATTCGGAAATAAACTGTATTTTTAAACTACCGTTTGTAGACACTTCTTGTAAGACTTTCTTATTCCGATGATATCAGCCGGTTTATTCGAAGTATATCAATTGAAAAATAGCGTCGAATTCAGTTTTTACTCGTATCTAGGACAGGAGAGTATAGTAAGTTTCAATAACTAGAGTATCATATACTTTTAATTTTATACCTAATATTTTGGTTTGTTGCACACATATATTATGTCGTGTACCGACAGCGTCGCGAACCCCCCGCGGGCCGCAGACCACAGATTAAAGACCGCTGTCTCAGGATGTTTTTAGGCTAGTCGATAACGAAATATTATTTTATATTTTTAAGAATCCGTAATGATATATTTGTAAAATGGCATTTATTTCAGAATTAACTTCGATTTTAAGTACGACGATGATTTCATGCGCCTAAAAAATAGAACAAAAATTTCAAAAATTGTAGTAGGTTTAAAGTCGAATCGGATTCATTATATATGTTACAATATAGCGAGTATTTTTTTTTTTTTTTTGTTCTTACGTTATTCATAGATTCTTTATGCGTACACTTAAAAAAAAAAAAAACAGAATGTATAGTAAGAGGCTTGTATTTTAAAACTAATCAGTGAAACAAGAGGAATATAAGAATATAAATTTCATTTATTTTACGGTGTACACGCTTTTTAATATTTTATTTTAATTAACGTTAACGCGTTTACTCAGGACAAAATATTTTTATGAAAATCAGTAATTATTTTCAATACGTACGAAATAATTTTGAGCGTAAAGTTCGCGTACTCTTTGAAAACAATTTTAAGGTGGACGCATTTAACCGCTATTAGAAGTAGGGGAACCGAGTTCCGCTTTACTTCATAACCACTGGTCCCGATAATATATTAAATTCGATCAAAACGCGTTTGGTACATCGTTCGCATCTGCCTTAAATTGAATAGATTACGTTTTAAGACAAAACTTTTCTAATACTCCTCGGACGTAAAATTTTCATTTTGGTATGTGCTCTCTCTCTCTCTCTCTCTCACTCCCTTCATATCGCTCGCGGTAATCGTCCGGAGAATTTCACGTGTGCTCCGCATTTAGAAAATCGATTAAAACACGTTTAGAGACGCGTATATACGTATACTAATTACTGTACGTTATAACGCGTTGTACGCGATGTAAACGTCGTTATAGCCGACCAAACTCGATCCGTTATGGTCGTATCGTCGACACATGTGAAGTACGAGTATACTCTTCTTAGAAAGTTATTCACACACGCACGCCAATTTAAAACGTTATTTAATGCATAGCCGAATCGACAAGGGGTTGAGTGGGCCGGCGAAAGGGGTGTGCGTCCGCACAGGACCACGCGCTTTCCGTGCGATAATAATTACGCAAACGAAATTTTAAGTTCATTTTATTTAAAAAATTTGTAATTTGGGCTCGGTTTTCTACGAATTTCTGTATTTGAAGGAAAATTATCAAACTGGTGTTTTTACAAATTTCCATCGCACCGCCGATAACATATTTCGTGTTACAGCTAATCTATATTTTAACGCAAAAAATACTAGGAGTCGTTATCCTGACAAATATTATTGGTATACGCGTACAACTGGTATATCGACTGTATTGTTTTAGATTTTGAGCTTAATGAGCAAACAATCTTTTTTAATTTTATCATTTATTTATCATTTTATACAATCATATTATTATATTGTGTTATTTTTTCTAAAAACAAATACTCATATATATATATATATATATAAATACACACACAAACAGAGTCAGTAGCATATGTACAATTCCCTTACCCTAGATACACATTTAAATGTTGCCCCTCTCTGACCTCCCTACTGCATGCAAAAAAAAAAAAAAAGTAATATTGAAAGAATACTTTATTCGTGACACTACACACATTTTCAACACTCTACCATTCTTATATATATAATAATAAACCAAGAAATTATAACAAATAATTAGTGCTGGATATGGATAACAATTGAATTGGTAAAGGTTAACTTACTACAAGACAACTCCATTTTCTTGACAAAATAGATTTAATTAATAATACGATAATAAAAATAATAGTTAAATACATAGATGCAACAATTATATTTTTCCCATAATTTGTTGCTAAGATATTAATGAAAATGGAGTTGTGTGATCCTGATGTTTTGGTTCAAAATAAATAGACAACCTCAGAATTATGTTTGTTACAGTAACCGGTAAATATATAATTTTTATTGTTCTACGTACAAGTAATGAATTAAGCGGCCGTAGAAAGCAACTGGTTACAATTTACACCAATAATTCTATCAGTCATCACGCAATATATTAATAAAATCTTCACATTACACCGAAATTGGTTACTGAAAATTGTCTAATTACATTTTTTTTCTAGATTGTAAGAAAAACATATAATTTTAAACGTTTCAAAAACGAGTAGTAATATTATTCAAACAAAACCTTTAAAAACTTGATGCCCCAAAAACATGATGCTCGGATCAATGCCCCCCTCCCCTAAATACGTCATTGCCTAGAATGAGTAATAATATTATTATAATAAATCAAACTTTGATGAATTATAAAAAGTTACATGTTACAGATTTATTGTAGATACTGGATGATACAAACGAATGACCAATATTTTTTTAATGCTGCTGGAGAGGAGATGGAAATTCACTTGAACATTATAAACTACCTATAGGTATTTGGAAAAAGTACTGAAAATATCAAAAACCTTGAATGGTATCCCGAATTCGAAAGGAATCTTCACCAAGTTTCGCCTATAGTATCCGAGATTTTTTTTCAACGGCCAAGCATTTATTATTATTATTATTATTTTTTTTTTTTTGACAGGCCTCGCGTTATCACAAATTCACAATTTAAGGTCCTCGCAGTGTTTGACGAATCAATGACGTTTGTCAATATTTACCAAAATGCGACATAAGCGGAAACCGAGGAAATGGATTAATTATTCACTTATAACAATATTGCGTATAAAATCGAACACTCGACGATTGCGGTAAAGCGTACCGTATGAAGGTGTTTAGTAGTTAAAGCGTTAATCAATAAAAAAGTAAAAAGATTGTTGTTCCCGCAAAATGCCGAAACAGTCGTTTGGCATTCGTCTATTGTATAGTTGCGATAACGAATTTAAACGGCGAAAGAGCATTCTCTTTAACGTATAACGCATAAATATTAAATGTTATATTTGAACGGCTGTAAGTATATTACTGGGCTCCACCAACTTTCAAGATGAGTTCAGCGTCTGATTTATTTAGTACGCTTTCACAGTGTAATTGATGAAAAAGTTCCCGTCATATAATTTTAATTATCGTTTTTTTTATTATTTTCTTTCGCACTTACATTTTTATATTGCCAAGAAATATAAATACTTTATTAAACCGTGTAAATTACTCATTCATAATTCATTTCAACTACCTCCTGTAGACACTAAAATTTCTATATTAAATATTATTTTACGAATAAAACAATACACCGTCGATTTAGTACACTATTTTTCAAAAGCCAAAAAAAAAAAAATAAAATAAAATAACGAGCGCTTACATTAAGTAAGTGTATATTACAAAAATATATTCAATTAAATATGCGTTATCCGTTTAGACAACGTTTTCTCTGTAAACTGTCTGGATCTTTGAATTCAGGAAGAAATTATCCGTTTGCGGAGTACTCGGTTGATTACTTTCGTGTTAGGTTAAAAACATGCGATTTGTCCGTACATAACGAAACTCATTATGCGTGTGTCTCACGGGCTTGCTAAGCGTTTGAGCCCACCAAACGCCGTCTCACCAGTGGTTAAAAAAATTTTTCTTCTTTTTTTTTTAAATCACACAAAAACTGCCTATATAAAATGCCCTTAAAAATCGGGTGTGTGGCGTTCTGTCAACTAAATATATTGGCGAAAATTTATAGCGAATTTTTAATACGAACTCAAACATTTTCTTTTTCATTTGTTTACTCTGCACTAGGGGTATTAATATTCTCACCACACCACTACTCTCCACTTCTGATCCATCATATACTTTCAGCCACTGCACATCCATTATCCTTTGGGTCGTTGTCGATACCGTTAACGAACCGAATCCCGTATAATTATTGTTTATTAATATAATGAACGAGCTGTTAGCGATAACTGGCGATGAGCTCCATCCGTCTTATGACACTTCGTCGTCGCCGAACAATGCGCTAAATTGTATTATTATCGACTGTATTTTATTTGTGCGAAACGAAATGTGAACGCGTATTTGTCACATTCAGCCCAAGACAGAATTTTATTGAAAAAAAAAAAACTGTAATGCCTTAAAATGTTTCGTTTACGTAATTGATATTTGCATTGAATCATCTGGAATAAGCATAGGCGAGAATCCATTGAATTTGTTTTTTTTAGGTGGAGGGATAACTAATATTTTCAATAGTACGGTAAGCCATTGGAAACTTTGCCAAACTATCCTTTCTCTTATAAACTTAACAGAACTATGTCATTTTTCTACCGTAGCATAACTACTCGTAGTAAAAACTAAATACTGGGTATAATAAACACTTTAAACTATAACTAATAATATACATAATTATAAATAGATTATAATGTCCTAGATATTTCCCTAAAAAATATTTCATAAAAATTATCTTCTTACAATATTCAATGTAACTATATACATATGTACGAATATAGGTATTATCCAATTTATTAAAATAAAACTACAATAAAACATATTAATAATAATAATAATAATAAACTAAAACCATTATTTAAACATGCATATATATTATAATATATTGTAAATTTAAATATAAGATATTATTTAGGAGTATAGAACTTAACCTAACTTATATATATACATAATATTTACAAAATATTATTTTAATATTACTGTCCTGTTTTTGTTTGAAAACTTTTCAATATTGTTGCTAATATTTTTCGTTAGTTTACTTTCCATATTTAATACAGAGAGTTTATTAAGACAGTTTTGGAGCATTGAACTCCTTAACCAGTGTTTTACACGACTCAGTGCTGAAAATCTCTGCTCACAAGAAGCACAATTTATAGGAAGTGTTAAGGTAACTTAAAGTAATTTGTACAAATCAGTATTCACGGTTTTCGAAATGTTAGTTTTCGAGTCTTCTTACATAAATTCTGTTTTGCCACAAATACTTTTTATAACATACACACTACTATTACAGTACAATATATAATACGGATGACATTTATTATTATTTAAGAATTCGCTATGCGTAATGTAACAGTTTTGTCTCGGAACGTATTACATAAAATATTGCTTGTCGACAATACGTTATGTAATATAAATAAATACACATCAATCGACCACTTTGTAATAGTCGAAAGAATCCCCAGGAAAAATGTTGGTACAATTATTCAAATTTTATAAATCCAAATTGCGTTTTTAAAAACCACATTAACCTATTTTCCTATTTTAGATTTTGAACGTAGCGAGGAATCTATTGGTTTTACTAAGCTGTGTTTTTTTTTGTCTTTACCGAAAAAAATCTACCAGAAGGATCATTGCGGTCACGGACTGTTTCCGGCAGCAAATTGTATCTAGTATTGGTACTTTAGAGAGGTAATTTTTCGATCTTCTCAAAAGCGCTTAAAAATATAGCTCAAAAACTATCGAAAAAAAAAAAAAAATTTTTTTATATCTGTACCCAAAACTTCTACCAAATTATTCACGGATTTACAAAAAATGTATCTTGTTATAATAAATCATGATGATTACGGGTGTTAATAATTGTACACTTTCAGACACCTAAGTTTATTGCGAGAAATTATATTAAATTACTATTAATAATAATATGCTCCATATAGCTGTATATAGCTCCGCTCAAAATCGTTTTACCGAACGCAATGATTTATCATTGCTTTCAAATTTATAGTGATAACCTATATCTGAGTAATTCACTTAAGCGAGATTCACCTAACACCCCGCGGCTCGATACCTTTTTTCATTTATGTCTTTATCAATTCCCTCATTTTTTTTTTTATGTATTACAGCTCGATATTTTATGCTATATATTAAAGTATAATTATTATTAAATTTTTTCACATTTCAGGCGAATAAATTGTGTTCGATTATTTAGTTTTATTTCTGAATATCTTATAGCACAGGCGTTGAATCTTCGAGAATACATGCGCGACAATATGTATATAATTTTATAAAATTCGCATTTCTAATAACACACTGTTCGAAAGATTATTAATAAAAATTACCGGACCAAAGCGGAATCTATACGAATTTCAACTGGGCCAAATTTTAATTTTTTAATTTTTTTGTGAATCTATATCAACTGTTGGCTCGATGTACGCCGACTCCGATTCGTATTGGTTCCTTCGTATCGAGCCGTGCAGAGCACTGCTATTGCAGGCCGGTCACTGTTCAAACGACAAATCTGTACGCCTTATAAATACTACGCGTAATACCGCGAATACGTTTTTTATTATAAAATATGAATATCGTTTTGACTCGGATAAAATATACGTCAAACGTGCGCGACACGATCGCAGAAGAGTATATATGTATTTATAAAAGTACAGATACATATATATATATATATTTTTTTTTTTCTAAACAAATATATATATATATATATGATATTTTATTATACCCGGCCGTATATGTTAGATAACATATGCGAAAATAAAGCCAAATAATATTTCAACATTACAACGCGTAATATATGATATGAACTATATATATATTGTATAAAATATTATATTATACGGCGTGTATATACGTCCGTTTCCGTAACTTTAGTCGTCGTCGCCGCGCCATAACCATTTCTCCTTTTAATAATTTTCCCACCGCGAGGTCACCGCCGCGCGCCGCTGGCGCGTAATAATCCCGCGCCTCCGGTGAAATGCGTTCTATCTCTTTGCTTTTTTTTTTCTCGACGCATTTGGCATTGCAAAATGCCGTTTTATAATAACGTATTATTATTATTACTATTGTTATTATTATATTATATTACATATGAATTTCGCTATCGTGATGTTTGCGTGTAATACAATATAACAATTCGATAGGCGTCCGTTTTTTAGTGGCGTATTTTCGGCAGCGTTTAGACTCCAACATAGGCGTGTCTACGGGGGAGGCAGGATGGGCACCGGCCTGCCCAGTGACTTAATTCTTGACCTCTTGGCTTATAATCTACCGTGGTCGCAACTATAAATATAAAATATTTATAAAAAATAACTAAGTAGCACATTAGTTGATTGGCCTTATTTATTAGTTGTAATAGCGTAGGAAACCAATTTTAAGATCAAAATACACTTTAATTTTGCGGGGTAAAAAAATTCCAGGTACTATATAATTGCCATTCAACAAAAAAAAAAAGTCACAAATATAGGTATAGAATATAGATCGCTGTAGTAAGTAAAAAATTTAAATTTTATAACTGGCCTCCCCAGCCATGGAGGTCTGGACACGCCTATGAACTCCACCACGGTTTTAGAAAAAAATTTAAAACGACCGTTCTTCACGTTTGTAAAATTTTATCTGACGTTGAACAATTACGCACCGGAAGCTACCGATTTCGATCTGCTATACTTTGATAATTTAATTTTTTTTTTTAAGTCTCTTATGTACGAATTTCATTTTTTTTTTTTAAGATACGCGGAGTACAACGGAAATAAAAATTTTTTCAAATAATATACGCCTGTTTTTTATCTGTATAATAATGTAGTACGTATAATATTATCCGGCGTTGGCGATGCCAATTGCCAAGTCAATGTTTTCCCGTATTTCGGCCATAACTCCGGGTGTACGGCGTGGCGGAATACGGTGGTGACCCTGCAGTATGGGGAAGAAGTGTACACACAAAAATGTGGATACCCGATTGAACGATACAGTGGGAATATTACCTCAGGTCGCGTTAGGTCGACGAAGCTAAACCAGCTTAAATAAGCTTACCAGTGTTTTAATGCGTAGCCCGTCCAGAACTCCGGAGACAAGTAGCGGACTGAAAAATATTACAGAAGATTAAAAAGCACGGAACCTGTCAGTACACACTGTCAATCACATCACCAACGCACCAAACAAAACACTAATATTTTTTCCATAAAATATAATACTGATGAGGCGGGGAAAATGTGGAAGGAAAACTGGGAAGCAGGAACGGACTCCTCATATGCTACATAGCACTCGCACTGAGTTCCGGGTTTTGAATGTCCGAAAACTATGTGGACTTTTATAATTAAGATCGGAACGGCGCAGTGTACAACATTCCTACATAAACGGAGAATAAAAGATACACCTCTCTGTGACTACGGCCAAATTCAAACCATCAGGCATATTTTTTAGAGATGTCCATGAACAACATACGAGGGAGCCATAAATGGAATACACAAGTGTGACAATCGAGCAATAAATTAGTAGTGTAATTTAGATATCCACCTTTAGATTGCTACATAGACTTTATTTTACAGCCATATTTAACAAACTACTTTTAGATTCTTAGCGGAGCGATGAATTTATTGTTTTTACAATGATGTGTTTTTTTTTCTATCTTGTGTACAGATTTTCGACCAGAAGGAGTGCTCCGATCTCTTCGGTCAGTTTGTTTCCGGAAGCAATTCGCATCTAGTTGGTACATTAGAGAAGACATTTTTCGATTTTCTCAAAAGCGCTAAAAATGCAATTTCGTCTTAATCGATTGTTGTTTAATTCTTCGTAATTTTGAAACTCATAGTCATAGAAACCTGAATTTTCATCAAATATGTAACTTTAGACCATATTTACGAGAAAAGTAAGCTCCGCTCAGAATCGTTTTATCGAATGCAATGACTTATCATTGCTTTCAAATTTAAAATAAAAACAAAACTCTATACTTTTTAACCAAGTAATTCACTTAAGCGTTATCCACAACACCCCGCGGTTCTTTACCTCTATTTTATATTATATGTATATTATTTATTTATTTAAATATTTTTTTTTTTTTACTTTTTAACCGATAGTAATGGGTGATCGTGTGATACATTCCATCTTCTAATTTAATTAATAAAACTAGTAGTCGTAAATCAGTAGGACAGTTCCCTGCTGGCTTGTCTTATACGTGAAAATCACACTTTAATTCACCATGAATATACTAAATTTTTCTGTAACCAAGTTACTGAATGTTTAGAAACAAGTTTGTCTCGTTGCCTCTACGGCTTAGATCCCTAGAGCAGCCTCTTCAGACCACCTTGTGACATTCTCATTCGTTATCCTCATTCTGTCTGTGTATCACGAAAATGATTAGTCTTTATTGATTAATCTTCAAGAAAGATTGACAGATATGTTTGAGGCATCAGCCTCATCATCCCTCGCTTCTGATCGTAATCGTCCGGGAGTCGACTTTATTTCGGAATACACAATACGTTTTTTACGTTCCATGGACGAATGGTGCGCCGAACCATTTACTTATTGTATAATACACAACTTTTATGTTTTATTTTTATGTTGACGTGCCTCTCAAATTTGTCTCGCCAATAATATTCCATATGAAAGAAAAATTTTTTTCGTATTAAACATATAAGAGCGTGTTATCATAAAATAGGCTAATTTGATGTGTACGATATTATACACATATGTAACTGTAAAAATAATATTTAAAAAAAAATGAATACACTTATATATAGGTACTTTATGGACATAAAACATATTTCTTTCAAAAGTAATAAATACGCTACTGCCCATCCCGTGTTATTCGTTGATTTCAATTTCGTACGTACTTCAATTGGATAGCCGAATCGTCATTATTTTATTACGCTATTCATAAAAAGAAATGAAAACCTTTCGTCTAATTAACTGATAGGTACCTATATTTTCATTTCACAAATATATTGGAGATTCGGTATGTAATAATTTAATTCAATTAAAAAAAAACCACTCGTCGGAAATATCATGTCAACCCTCTCGAGTTCACTCAATCGAATGCTATTATTCAGGTAACGTCGAGTTATTGAACATTATGTTATGAAAGTTAAAATGTTTGAAAAAGAAAATTATACGAGTAATTCTTTACTGAATTACGTTTCTTGCGTTGCAATAATCGTCAAACAAAATATAATATCTATAACGAATAGAATGATAGTATAGCTAATGGTATCATGTATGATTTACAAAGGGCATTTTGGTCAATTTGTCCAAACATAATTTATCGAATTATTTTTTTTTCTTACCGTATTGAATACCAATTAATATTATAGATACTACCGTTGTTTATATAAATAGTTATTTTCCCGTGGTATATCACGTGTATATACACTTGCCGAATCGAAAATATAATTCTATCAACCAGGGCTTGGATTTTATAGCATTAAAAATTACTGAAATTTGCGCAAAAATATCATCAAAAATGTTTTAAATTTGCCTTTAAAATAATGAAAATTGCATTACGAAATTGTTTCATTTATAAAAAATAGTAAAACCTTGAACACATTGCTATATGTATATATATATATATATATTGAGAAATTATAATCTGAAATATTTAATGAAATGGCAATATAGGTAAGTTTATCTGAGATAATATACGACAGTTTAGATATCTAAGATGGTTTATATAAGATTCTTACACCGTCTTAAGGTTATGAGATTTATGAAAAACGCACAATATTTTTAATTTATAGCGTATTAGCAGAAAATATTAGCATAAAAACCGGGAAAATTGCATTTAATCCTTAATGTATGAAAAAAATTCGTAGCACACTCTGTCATTTTCATCTGTATTCAATAATAATTAACAAATTCTCTAGAATCCCCGAGCCTTGCTAATAACAGTGTACAGTGTAAGATTAAAATAATAACAACAAATCTTAGCCGATTCAGTCGCCTTTTTATCGTTAACGAGTTTACACATTATATAATTTTGTATTTTAATTTCTTATAAATTAATTTTGGTGTTATGTAAATAAATGGTTTTTCTTTACCTAAGTTCAAGCATGTCATACTATACATATAATTTCGTAACTAAAAACCGAAACTATCATAACATTATTGATTTAAACTTAAAGTAAAAAATAAAAAATTTGTATGGATAATTTTTTTCTTATGCAATCACCAAGAAAAACGGACAAAAGAACGCGGAAAAACAAAATAAATATGATGAACGTATTTTGAATTTGGATAATTACTACAACGATAGAAACGTCATCAGTGTTGAAATATCATTATGTAATCATTTATTAACATATGGTATAATATTATTTTTTTTATCTTTAAATTATTATTTAATTGCTTTTATATCGTGATTTTCCATTATTATTGTTTTAAATTGTGTAATATAACCAAACAAATATTGCAAACATAATCGCAACCATATTTTACATAATTATTTTAAATACTGTATAAATTAAGCTATTGCTAACATTTAAAACTATTTACGTACGACAAGTGAATTAAATTGTATTCTATGTGTTGTATTTTAATATATGTTAAGCATGATTCTCCTTTTCATTATTATTTTATTATTTTATTAATTTGATGTTGTTATTTTCTATTATTATGTTTTATTTTAACGAATAATTACAATTAACTAATAATGAAAATTATTTAAAATTCAATTCCAATCATTCGATGACAAAATTATTTAAAAATATATATACTAATTAAAATAATATTTTATTTTCCCTCCAAAATGGCCACGTTGAAACTATATATGTATATATATATTGTATTTAATCTAAACAAATATTTCCCGATGGGTCACGAAACGTTTTTAATGGGTCACGGGTTGAAAATTAATTATAAGTATAAAATCATAATTTTATAACAAATCTTAATTACGAAATAAACATTTTAGCCATTAAGTGATTATAAAAATGGCAAAGCTATGTTATTTTTATTAAGTGCACAATGCGAATACGTTTAATGTCATAAAAAATCCTAGTACTTTTTTCTTACTAATTATTTATGTGAAAAAAGAATTTTTAATTTTATACGTTTATTATCAAATCAAAGCAAATAGATACTGTGTCACGCGTGTTCATAATCTCAATCAAAATTATACCACAATAGGGATGCATAAATTTGATCGCCTACTTTAACCGATCGGTTCCGGACCCCTAACTTTATTTTCCGAATAATTTGCAAAATAAATTTCAGAAGTTGCATATCTATCATTTTCCCAAAATTGTAATTTTATTAACCACTTTAGGTGTACCTGTAAGTATTCCTTCCAATATTTTTCAATCTATATGGAACCAACAATAATATTTATCAATATACAGTCACCAACAATAATAGGCAATAAATTGACATTATATTTTTTATAATAATATACGTATCAACAACATAATTATTTATCTTTCATAAATAATTAAATAAACTAAAATTATTGTTTGTTTTATATTAACATTTGTATATCAAATTTTACAATTTTTGTAATAATTAAATTATTATTGTTAAATGCTTGATTATTTAATCGAAAATAGTAATTTATTAATGAATACTTTATACTTATTACCAAAAAAAACAACTTTAAAATATTAAAATAAGAAAACATTGGACGAAAAGCAAAATATTTTAAAAGATTTATAATTTACTTATTTAAACAGTGAAAATTTAGAAAATTTTAAATTTCATTATTAAAATTAATTATAATCTTTATCAATAAAACCTAAATTTGGACTTGTTATTATATTACAATACTGATCTTTATAATGTTTATTATATATATATATATATATCATATTTGATAGCAATTTAAAAAAATTTAATAATCACAGAGATTCTCATGATCGGTGGTTTATTCATTTATGACATAACTATTTTAAACATTTCAAATGACTCACCAACAAAAATATGACCTTTATATTTATTTAGTTATTGATATTTTTGTAACAGGATAAAATTTAAAAGATTTTTTAACATTTTTTTCACAAAAAAATGTTTTTTCACCGAGTTCACTTCATAAAAAGCAAATATTAATAAAACAAAGAGGCTTTTAAACAATTTTACTTTTTAAGAATTTTAAGAAGAATTAAAAAAATAATTTATAATTAATAGTTCTCTCATAGAGAAATCATTTAATGTAATGATAGGAAAAATCTTTAATTTTTTTTTTTTTTTTAATTAAATTTATATAATTTCTTCAACAAATAAAAGTATTAAATATCAAATATTTTTGTTGTACATATCTTGCACAATGTATGAAATTTACGAGGTGGATGACATAAAAAAATATGAACACATTTATGAATGACTAAATGAAGCAGTTTGTAATTATCATTAAACATACCTAAATTTTAAGTACCAATTAAATATTTTTAGTGGTCCGGTATTGATCGGACAAAGTCAGGGAGTCGCGTGTAATTGGTCCACTGACAATAAAATAGCGATGGCAAGTAGAAAATAAATTTATAAACGATGATATCGGTCTACATGAAATTACAAATAAATTGCAAAATAATATAATAGCGGTTCGGTATTAATCAAAGTACTACGGAAAAAGTCTAAAATTTACAATAAATTAAATTTTATACACCTACATTATTTCAATTTGTTTGACATTTTTTTTGTCTTTAAGCACAAATATTTTCATTAAAAAAAATTAAAATTTGTATTTATTGTCATAGTATTTACTATTTAGTATCGTATGAAAAATTATGGAAGTGATTCAAAAAAACGTTATAAGTTTTTTTGGTGGAAGGGGTTCGGCAAACTAACAAAGAGTAAATTCGTAGGCTCCTTAAGAAGTAGTTTAGGAAACTCTACTATAAAGAATGACAAAAATCCTTTCCAATCCATTGAAACATGTACATAAATTCTATAACATAATCAGCTATTATTAACAAAACTATTACGAGTATTACCTATAATAAGAGGACTTCATGAATTATTATGATTCGTTGACAATTAAAATGTAATGTTAATACAATAATATTATTTCATAATGAATTACCATAAATAAATAGGTTTTCGATGTAACATTATAATATTAATTTAGTAATATTATATATATATATATATATATATAAACATTTTTGTTTAATTTAATATTCCAAGTTTGTATTTCAATATTTATATATAAATTGTATTATATTACCTTAAAATTAATTATAAGTACATATTATTCGGATAAAATGTACTCGTTTCCAATTTATTATGATGTTTTTTCTGAATTTGTTTTTATAAGGGCTGAACTGAGAGGTTACTGTCCTACTATTCTCAATAAGAATAACAAGTACTTAATTTCAAAATAAATCATATTATTTAATGTTTTAAAACAATAGAATAATTTACAATAAACCCCGTTTATAATGCAGTTAAAAGATAAAACCAACTACGCTTTATATACGGTTTTCTTATATTTTTATTTGTTTTTAGTAAACACATAAATTTATTAAAAACAAAAAAATTGCGTCAAATATTAAAATAAAAACTATCATCATGAACTTGAAAGGTTTGCAAAATAGTTTTATTGCAAATTAAGGGAACATAAATTTATAGTAGGTATACTATTTACAGAATATATTTAAATTATTTATTAATTTATTCATAATTTATAATATTTGCACACAAAAAAATACATAAAAAAAAATTGGTTTTATATAAAAGTTTGCAACGAAAACACAATGAATTCATCTTTAAAGACAAAATATATAATGAATATATCTACAAATGTGGGAAAGTCTGGTAAGCAATAATGCTATTTGTGGATTAGAGGTAAAGCCCCCCCTCCAAATCAATTATAGCCATGCCAAACGATTTGTATTTAATATAGTTTAGTATCGAATTCTTCAAACCAAAAAAAATACATTTTTGTTTGACCAAATTAAGATCCATTCCATTTGAAAATCAAAATATAAGGTTTTTTTCATTGGTGATTTGAATATTATATCATAAAATTGAATTACACGTGTTGTTTTCGACGTTGGTATTTATGCACGCAAATTATCATCATTTTTCTAATGATTGTATTATTTTTGTCGTCGAAAACTCCGTTTGGTTTAAAAAATAAAACATGACGTATCATTTTATATTAAATGTTATCCTTGAAATATCAGACAATTCTAACCTGTTATTGAATTCCAGTGTAATTACTTCAGTGAGTTTTAGTATATAATTTCTAAGGGGGTAAGGCACATACAGAGGTGCTGAACGGAAGAAGGCGATTTATTAGTAACAAGCTAAAATAAAAAGGTCATTAATTTATTTTTAATTTTTAAAGAGCTGTTAATTTCTGAGATTTTTTGTTGAACGGGAAGAGGAGCGGTTGCCATTGTAACTACAATTGAGAGACGCGTAGCTCCACAAGTCAATGTCATAAATATAACAGTTCACCAAATTTAAAATTCAAGTAGCGCTTATGTTCGCAAGTAAAAATCGTAATTTAATTCGGAAATTATTATAAGGTATTTATATTGAATAAAAATAAAATTCTAATTCAGAAATAAATAAAATTTAATTGAAAAACACCAAATTGACCTTTTACGTATAAATCAAATTGCACACTCAATTGATTTATACGTAAATATAACACGGATTAAAAAAATATGATCACGGCGTTTAATCGCTTTTTGAGAAACATATCCCTAGGTTCAAGTTGCATTTTATTAGTAATAATAATTTTTATCAATTAACAATATGGGTAGGTACTTATACATTTTACCTATTTATTTAATGGAACATAATTGAATAATAACTTTACGCCGTTCACTGAAAAAAATGAATTCTAAAAAATAATAAAATAGATATGAATTTAAAAAAAATTTTGAAAAACTAAAATTTTTTTTCCTTTACAAAACAACGAGGAATTTTTTGGCACAAAACCGCGGCCTACTGTGCTTTAGAACAGTAGCACAAACCGGAACTGGTGGTTATTATTAAGATAATCGTGAAGATATATATATATATTTTTTTTTAATCATACAGTAGCTAAGTAATACTTACAGTAAGTATAATAATACCGTCTCGAGACCGCGTGCTACATATATTCGTATAGTTGGATTGTTATATTATGCGAACCGTTCGTGACTTATTGAAAAAAAAAAAAAAAAGAATGAAATTGAAGGGTACGCACTCGTCGCACCACCTATACCCACGCAATTTCGTCGGGATTTAGGGCACGTTAATTGTTTTTAATATTTTTAAGACTAATACCAGCGCCACCTTGTTCTTAAAGGAAGAGGTCGGGCACGAATAATGGGCAACTAACTTCAGCGGCGTATTATAATTCGTGCGCCGCGTGAAGATTAAATCAAAAACGTAGTTTTCTATGCGTGTGTACGTTAATATATAAATCACTATCGTCGTTTTATTTATTATTTTTTTCTGTTCGTGATTTAGTACTGTTTGACACCTAACCTGCGATTAATTACATTTCGAGAAAATATAATATTTCAGTCATAACGAATGTGTAATACTTTTTGTAAAAAAAAAAAAGCCTCATTGTTTTTTATGCCATAAATACACTGGAATCATCGAAAAACAGTATATACGTTTTCGTGTTTAAAGCGGAAAACGTTTATGAAAATGTGAACGATCAATAAATGCACAGATTATTTACTTGTAAACCCGGTGGTGTACTTAGGATTTTAACACACTCGGTACTCGATTAACTGGCCTTTTTTTTCATTAACATCATTGGTACAATTGCGGGAGCTTGAATCGTATCCTATCCATACCGTACATAACTCCCCAAAAATGTGTTAAAAAGGTTCATCCAAAACAGAACTCATTTCATTAAAAACTATTTCGGTTACACCCCTCCAATATTTACCCTTACGAATTTTTAACTTCTACGTTTTGTAAATCTTACTATGGCTAACCATACGTATACAATTCCAAACTATATTACGTACACATATTTCCATCAACATATAAATGTACTTACTTATATTAAATATTAAATAATCATTAAAATACTGATAGTAAAACTCATCATATTATGTATTAGAACTGATTACTTATATATAATTAATTCTAATAAATATTATGTAAATATAATCAATGGTATTACGAAAATAATATATATGCACTTATATATTATATTTTAAAAATAAACAAAAAATGAATGACTTAAAAATACTTTACGACCTATTCTCATACCTACCAAATATACAAAAAAATTTCATTAAAATCGGTCGAGTAGTTTCGGAGGATTGCCACCACAAACACCGTGACACGATATTTTTTTTTTTTTTTTTATTTACATAATTTTTTTTTTCGAATTTTTTATTAAATTAATAAATAATAAAGCTATTTCCTGATTTTTAAGTCTGACATCAGTGCCTCTTAATGGGAATCAAAATAAGGCGCCCCGGGGCGATTGCCCTTATCCACCTTCTCCTAAATACACCACTGTGTATTGCAATAAATTATCACTCGGTAGGCAATACGATAAATGTGCGTTATGTGAAGTGGTGTCGAATAACTAAGTGGCTAAACCATATCGAGTTGTTTCTGTACTCGTTACTATATTACATTTAAATGGTGAAAAAAAAATATTCGACCCACATTGCAAGTTTATAAAAAAAAAATCGATATGTAAATGAACGAAAACTATAGTATTTCGAAGAATTAGCAATGTACAAAAAAAAAACCATTAAAATAAATCACGTATTTAAAAAAAAAAAACAAAAGTTTATTACGTTTACTCCGAAACGACAGCCGGCGATTCGAAAAGGCTTTAATAACTTTTATAACGATTAACAAAAACTTTTCAAGTATTACCCTCGTATGAAAACAAAAAAAACACTATTTTCAATTTTCTAATATTTTATTTTAATCATCTTTGATTTTTTTTCTAATCTTTTCATTCGGTATAATTATTACCGCCAAACGTTTGATGCGTTCGAATGAATTCTATTAAAACACGAGTACCTGGAAAGACGAACGTTGAAATTTACGGAAATATTGATTAAAAATTAATTATTATTTTGAACGTTTCGTTGTGCGTGGCTCGAGAAAAAAAATTAATATTTCAATACAAATTAAAATGCGTAGGTCCGTACACGTAAAATATCATCGCCGTATACACACACACACAATGCAATTGATATATCGTACAATATAATATATATATATATATATATATCTATTATTTCACAAATATCGTACATAAATTAAAACTAAAAAAAAAAAAAAAAATAGCATGCCCGCGAATTATATACGTCGTATGATATCATATTTCGTCCGTTTTCGATCGTACACCGTTTAGACAATTTATTATTGGACGCCATTAATAAAAATTCACAACAATAGCGATAATAATATTAATAACAAATTATTACTGACGGTATGTTTCAATAGTAATTTACAGTCATAAATAACACTGTTTAATAGCGAGTAAAGCACCATAAATAATTCATAACGAAATAATACGAAAATAATATTTAAAAATCCGGACGACACATCTTGCGTACGCGTATAGTGGAGGACACTGTAGTGTGCAGTGGCAATGTTGCATGTACACGCATACGTACCTGTATAGAAAAGTATGTTATTCGATATTATTATTTTTGAAAACGATTTATTCCGCGGGAGAAAAAAATACCATTCGCTTCGGAAAATCATTTATTGGCAAATAAATCACGTTCAAATATAAATGCTTTTGACAATATGTGTACGTTTACGACGATTGTTTTTAAACGCGATTAATTAGATCTTTAGAGGAGTTTCGGAAAATCATTTAACAATTACATGGTGTACGTTAATTATATTCTATTCCGAACATTTTTTTTTTTTTTTTAAATGTGTTTTTGCACGTCAGACCCACACTGACGAGTGACGACCGCCATCAGGAGAATTTCCTACTGTTGGTGTTTCCTACGTGCGCGATGGACGTAAATACTGGCCGGTATTCAAGGAAGATTCTGACCTGACGGCAATGATCAAGCCCTTGTGTGTGGGACCAGTGGCGTACGCAGAATTTTCCAATGGGGGGAGAGGGGGGCTTGAAAATAAATAAATATTCAGTAGACATAAGATTTTGCTTAATTTACTATAATATTATATACCTAACCAAAAACCGTTCATGTTACCAGTCGTAAATGTAACGTTACACTATTTGTGTCTATTCTGTGCTAAACGATTGGAAAGGAAAAACGTGTACATCACTGCGCATTCCATCGGTTCCCCGACAGGCAAATACAGTCTTATTAACATCATAAAATAAATAAAACTGTTTACGACCACTATAATCATTAGTAATATTGGTAATATGAAATATAAAAAAAATAGAATTATAGGTCAATGGGAGGGCTTCAGCCCCTTAGCCCCCCTGCGTACGTCACTGTGTGGTGTCACTCGGTGTTTATTGTCACTTTATGAAAGAAATAGAAATAATGAACTGAACACAATTTATGTACAATAGAAATTATTTTATTATTTTAATATGATTCCTCGTCGCGTCGAAAGTTGGCCAAGTCTGCCCGGGTGGGTCTTGGTCCAACGTCGAGACACAACGAGACAGTGTTGAAGACTGTGTAATTATTAGTGAACCGACCCCTTATATATGGTCGAGAGTCAGTTATTTTTGAAAATGTATACGTATTGCGACAATATAATATGGTCATGAAATTTATGTACAATACGAAAATATTTAAATTGAGATATATGATTATAATATAAAGTCGGGGGAAAATAATCATAATAACAATAATGATGATATCTTAATTATATACAGTAAAATAATCGATGGTATATTTCGAATTATACATCGTAAAAATAACCGATAATATAATTAATAAAATTTCGTTCTCATACAGAACACGTAGATTTTAAATAAAGTTTCCGTCGGTTATAATATCGCATAAAAATATTAATCTAAGGTATATCGATCGATTGAACAGACAGTACGCAGTAATTTCACGGTTCTTTTGATATATTACGAAAAATAATTTGAGTTGAAAATAATTTTTCGATTTCCAGCCGTTTTAACACGGAATAGTGAACACGTTATAAAACATAATATTAAAAAAAAATAAAAATTTTTAACACTTTTACGTTGTTCTCTCTATTCGTTCACGTATATTTACCGAAACAATTATTGAAGGGAATAATGTTATCGACCAACAAACTATATTGTAAAATGTTCCCGAATAATTTGCTTCCAATATCGTGTTGTGGCATTCTAACCGTCTTCGGTATTTATAGCGTTTTTATTACCTACATAACTTTATACATTATATAGCACATGACTCAAAACTTTCACACCCCCTCCCCCTCCCAGAAAGTCTGGTAAATCAGAATCGAAATCATGTAAAATAATTGGCTGGCGAACGAGAAGTTCTTAAAGTTTTTAATCTAATTGTAACATTACCGCCACCAGACACTATTATATTACGCAGTACATTATATAATACGTAATATACGAGCCTTTTGTAACGGACTGCAGTATTAACAAGAACGTAATCGTATATTTATTTACCGCCCACAAGTCGTACTCGAAAAACTTTAAATCTTCCTACACTCGAATAAACCGTTCGAGATACAGAGACATTTTCCAAAAAAAAAAATAATAATAAAATAAAACCACTGCACACAAAAGTTTCTAGTCACACGCGCGTCTTCGAGTCTTAAACGCCGAGTTTATAAAACGGTTTTTTGCTTCGAAGGTAAAAACATCTTTTAACTCCGTAAGTCGTTTGATATTTCGTTTTGTTTTCAACAGGTTCTGCTTTTGCGGCAATAAATGTTTGCGTTGCAATATGCTCCGTTTATTTTCGCAACGAAAAAAAAAAAAGAAACTACATTGTATCAACAAAGTTTTCACTTTGCCCCGTGTGTTTTTACCGAGTTAAAATATTATTTTTTTCCCGCACTCTGACGCTGACCGAGTTTCGAAAATTACGTATAAACAATATTGTTTCGCGGAGTGTTATTTTTTTTTTCTCTCTCTCCAAATAACCTTATTTATGAATTTAACTAATATTTCGAGGAATTATTATTACACGTAAGTGTAGATTTTCGATAATCGTGTTTACGTCGTATCATATAGCGTCTTCTAGACACCAATTTTCGAATGCGACGTATACGGTTTTAAAGAAAAAAAAACTATTGATATGCCTCGAAACACTTTGAAATTAGTGCTTTAAAAACACAATCTTCAAAACAATTTCTCGTATTCGTTCATAATATCATTACAGCTTTGAGAATTGACGCTTTTCTTGTATGTAACGTAAAGATTTGAGATTTTCAAACACGGCACAAAATAGTGCTTTTGTGTGTATTGTGTAAATGGATGGATAAGAGCGAGCATAGAACGGACTACGAATGGAAGGAATGGGGATCATATACAGGGACCAACATGTAGCTCGTCTGATCATATTATGCGAATATGATAAATGGCCCGAGTACTACGCGCATAAACCAAAAAAAAAGTATTATCGCAGTATCGAGACTGGGAAAAAGTGAAATGAATGAAAACGTTTTTCGTTCAACACCTCGGAACTAGTCAAGAACCTCTAATATTTATTGTTTCGTCTATAGATTCGTAACTGAGACAATTCGATAGTAACGCAATCGCCCAATATTCACCTGTGTAATGCACTCCCACACGTTATTTATAGTATTTTTTTTACTTGTAAAGCAAGTGCGAACACAATTCCCTAGGATTATTACGAGATAAGTTTACCGCTATCACAGACCTTTCGCCTGTTTTGGAAAAATTAAAAGTTATTAATGTTAAATACGCCATAATTATCATTTAAAATACGTATTTATACAACAATTTTTTCTAACAGACAAGTGTTGAGAAGTTGATTCAGGGGCGTCATTTGGGGGAGGGTCAGGGTGTGCGTTTGCATCCCTTACTTTTTAATATACTCCCAAATGGCCTGCTTTGCTATTGGTACTTATGCTTTGCTAATGGTACTTAAAGTTGAAAAAGAAGAAAACAATATCAGTATAGAAAAATCTGTAAATGTACGAGTATTTGCTTTACTTAAAATTGTCGGTATCCGCTTATTTAAAAGATAATTTTTTTTTTTAGAGCTCTATGCTTGTACAAGTCTTAAATATAAAATTGTTTTATATGGTCTGGTGAAATTTCAAAATGGCCCGTTTGAAACTTCGCACACCCGAAAAAAAAACTGAAACGACGCCCCTGAGTTGATTTATTGAAAAATAGAAAATCACGCGAATAAAATGTCGAAAACTCGTTATTTAGAAATCGAAATTTTTTTCAAATTTTTTTTTTTTTTTAAGGATTTATCTTATTCAGCCATATAGTGTACTAGATAAACATTAATCGACACTTTGTTTGGTTCGCTTTGAATTCTGGAAACTTATCGAAAACGTGAAATTACGTCACCGATGAAAATATGTATTTTCTTGGCAGACAAAACCCGTGTAATACGCGCTTGAATTACAATATATAGACACGTCCTTATATCGTTTGTTGTTGCGTGTATATGTATTCGTTCAAGCGATAAATACTCTAACAAAGATTCGTACAATGTATGATCTCGTGTTTCCGACATTTATAGCATTTTTTTTTTTTTTTTTTGCAAGAAAATGGAGCATTATTTCCGTTAGACATCCTGGAAACGACTCTCGTTTGCATCCACTCGAACGATAAACAAAACACACGTTTTTTTTCTTTTATGTCCTACTCGTATTACGTGTCATTGTTTAACGCGATTTTCGTTTGGTTTTTTCTTTCTCTCATTTTTTTCAACGTAAAAAAATTAATGAATTTCCCACGCATAGCTGTCGTCATCCGATCGCGTATGTAGTCGTATACTCGACGTTCAAGGTAATGATTCCGAGGATTATCAAAGCTATTTAAATTTTAACGGGAAAATTGTCTTACTTACATTGTAATACACGATTGCGATGATCGAAAGTAGGTCTTTGGCCTTTGCGCAACAATTTTTTTTTATGTGTGTACCCAACAATTTCACCAGAATGAATGCTCCGATCTTTACAGTTATATCTATTGTTTCCAGTAGCGAATTGCGTTTCCTTTCAAGGCGTAATTTTTCATATTTTCTCAGTACGCATTCTTTTCGAGCGTCAGACTACAACTAAACCGAAAAATTACGATAAAAACGCGATTCCAGCTGAATCGATCTTCGTAATTTTGAAACTAACGGTCATGTAGAAACTTGAAATATTCGCACCCGATTTGTAACTTTATATTGTACATGGGGGGGGACAATTTTTTCCAAAAAATTACATTCAATTTTGAACTGTTTATATTGAATTATAAATTTTGAAGCATTTAATCGAATAAAAGCGGTGATTTTTGGTTTGAAGACTTCAAAATAGCATACAACGCGTCCGACGTCATACGTGACTTCAACCAAATTAAAAAAAAAAAAAAAAAATAGTTTGTCGCAATTTTTTTTATAAACACGTTTATGTTTTTCGACAAAGCGTATTTTATTTTTTGTGCAAGATAACGTCATTTCATTCATTAATAATTATAAAAAAAAAATATTACGCCGAAGCTCAGAATCGTTTTATCGAAAACAAAGATTTATCAAATATTTTAGTATAGTAGTGACAAAACTCTTAAATCTTACGGAAGTAATTCACTGTAGCGACATCCACAACACCTAGCGGATCGCTATTTATTTTTTTATTTTATTATATTTTGTCACGAACCGCTCTAATACGCCGCTCTCATATACTCCGGGCTATTTTTCTGTCGGAAAATGATTACAATTTGTATATGCGCACCCGGGTCTCTGCATTACGGTTTCTGCTAATTTTCAAAAGTCGTTTTCACGTGATCGGATACATTGAGGCCCGTATTTATGGAGGGGGGGAATTGCCCCCTCACAGTGGAACTTTGGGGCAGTAAATATGTATGAAATTCTTTTTTGTGTTTAGATATAATTCATCAATTATGATTATTATAATTAAGTAAAATGCTTTTTTCTCATATATTCAATATTGTCGATTTTCGGGTGAAATTTATTGAAAAAACTGTGTTTATTGTAGGAAGTTCTCTCTGTGGGAAATTTATTTCTACACGAACACGGGATTTCTTGATAACAATTACGACATTATGCAGAATGCAAACCACAGCTGGCGTAGTTGTTACTAATGTTAATATTGTACATAATGCCATTGATTATAAATATGTTTATAATCAATGATAACACATACGTTTATTTCACTCAACTTCATAATATGTGTGATATGTGTTCATATATTAGGATATTAATAATATTATTTAATAGTTTTATAGTGCGTATCATATTATTTTACATTAGTATATACAACCTATATAAAATACATGTAAGGTCTTTAGAATTTGTATTTGTAACCTCCTCCCCTTCCACCAAATAAAAGGGGCGGAATTAAAAATTGCCCCGGGGCGCCAAAATTTTAAATACGTTCCTGGATACATTGCGGTACGTTTGAAAAATAAATATGTTTTACTACTATTTTATTTGTTGACGGTGTACAGCGCATAATATATTATATAATATTATTTATAATACTTTGTCGTTACACGGCGATAAAATAATATGATTTCGGCGCGTGCGTATTATAATAACGACTGTTGCAGGGCGATTTTTCCCGTGCTCGTCCTGTGATTAAAATCCCGTTTCGCCAGCATCGTATAAAAACGACGCGAGTTTATGGCCAGCGATTTTCAATAAAACTAAATAATTCGGGACTTATTTTACTTATATATATGTGTATATATATATAGTTTTACGGTGTTCCTCGCGGCCGATAATAATAACGGTGGCACAGACCATTAATGTTTTTATTGGCGCCATTCGAAAAACCTTTAAATAAACGATATTGTATTAGGCGAATCACTACACTACGCGGTGCACATAATTTTTCCGCGTTAGTATTATCACCGCGCTTAAACCGAGCTGTTGCGGATTGGGGAGGGGGGGATGGGGACGTTAAAGTAATTCGGTAGTCAATTTATTTATTTGTTTTTTGACATTCAGTCGTACGTCTTAATCATATTATTTCGGATGAAATTACTTTTAACGTCCAATTCAGTGTCGCGTTAAGCTATGTTGCCGCCCCGGTGCAAATTAAATCATCCCGCCCAAAATAAAAAATTACAGTTTAAAATTATGTTGGTTCTCAAAAATTGGCCGTCCCAGGGAAATTGCCCCCCTTAAATGCGTCTCTACTAATTTGGATTAATTATACATTTATACACTCATAAAAATACACGATTTTCATTTTTCTCTCACACTTAGGATTTTGAAGATTCATTTGAATCCAGAATTGTATTCCGGCTGATATATAATATATGTTAAGGGCAAAAGCCGAAATCAGGCAAACCTCAAGAATGCCCGGGCAAAACGCGAATCGCCCGAGATGCTTGGGCAAAACATCATATTTCGGCATTTGCACGGGCAAACCTATAGTTTTGACCAGCGACATTCGGACAAAATTGTATAGCTTCTATACATTTGAATATTTCACAGTACAAAGGTTGATTTCAATAATAAATATGAATAACGATAAAATAAATCTCTATTATTTATTTATTTAATCGATAATGGCGAAAATGCGTAAAAATATTATTGATAAAAATGTAATAATATTATGATGTTAATTAAAAAAATTTAAAATAATTATATATTGAATTATTTATTTTTAAAACACTACAATAATACAATAAAATACGATAAAATAAATACCATTGTACAAATATAATTAAATAACGTGTGTTAAATAATATAATAAAAGACGCACAGTATTTAATTATAATATATATACAAAAGCAAATAAAAAATGTAATTATATTTATAAAATAGTATATTTTATTTTGTCATATATTTTAAATTAACATTATAATATTATTATATTTATATCAATAATATTTGTACGCATTTTCACCATTATTGACTAAATAAATAAATAATATAGATTTATTTTATCGTTATTCATATTTAATATTAAAATCAACATTTGTACTGTGAAATATTCAAATATTCAGAAGCTATATACAGTTTTGCCCAAATGTTGCTGTTCACAACTAGATTTTCCCGAGCAAAAGCCAAAATATGATGTTTTGCCCAAGCACCTTGCGCGATTCGCTTTTTGCCCGGGCGGGCATTCCTGAGGTTTGCCAGATTTCGGCTTTTACCCGTAACATATATAAATATGTATTTAAACATTGATTTTTCTAATATATTTTTAAACCGACGATACAAGTGACATCTTTAAATATCATTTATCAGCATTATTTTTCATGCAACGAATGTAATAATTAAACTGCATAAAGTTTGTAAGAAATTTTATTTAATTTTTTACTTTTAAGCTCCCTCTCACCAAAAAAAAAAATTTTCTGGCTATGGGCCTAATTGTGACAAATGATTTTTTGAAAAAATTTAAATAACGCACGTCTAACATAAAATTGCCGCCCCATAAAACATCATAAAATTTGCCGCCCCGGGGAACGTGTCTCTGGTCCAATTTCAAATAGAATCGTACAGCGCTGTCAGAGGAGTTTTTACGTTGAGGCCTAGAAGACAAACTTTGAGTATAATAGTTTAAGATTCTGAGCAGGGGAGGAATGTATTGGTTTTACAACGATGTGTTTTTTTTTGCTTTTATGTGTGTACCCAAAAATTCTACTAGAAGAAGTGTTCCGACCTTTAGTCATACATCGTTTCCAATAGCAAATTGCATCTAGTTGACACTTTAAAAAAGTTATTTTTCGATTTTCTCAATACCTTTTTCAAGTGTACGAAAAAATTACCGAAAAATTTCATAAAAACTGTAAAAACGCGCGATTTCGTCGAAATCGATTATCCTTATTTTTTCGTAATTTCGAAACTAATGGTTATAGACACTTGAAATATTCGTCAAATATGTATAACTTTAAATTATATTGAGAAAAAAGAATTTTCAAAAACTTACTTTTAATTTCAGACTATTTATAGCAATTATATGTTTTGAGGTATTTAATTCATAAAAATTATAATATTTTTTTTTTTTTTTTTTATATATGTATTTAAATTTTTTTCATTTTATTATAATATAATAGTTTTTGTTATATTCCCCAAATAATACACCGAAGCTCCGCTCAGAATCTCGAATTCAATGGTTTACCATGGCTTTTAAATTTATAGTGATAACAATAAACACTCTAAAATCGTTATTCAAGCGATTCACTTAAGCGACATTCACAACACCCCGCGGCTCGCTACCTTTTTTTTTTTTTGTTTAAAATAATTAGTAGGTCGTAGAAATCGGTAGCCACGAGTATATAGCAGTACACTAAACAGAATTGCGGACAAATAATTAATTGCTAATAAAGTAAATATAAAAATTATATGAGATCAAATTATATCTAGTGAAAAATTGAGTAATTTAGCTATTTAATATATAGAAAATTATTCATTAAAAACATAGAATATCGAAGGTATTACCGATACATTTACCAGACAAAAAAAAAAAAAAATAGAAAAATAGTTTTCTTACCTGGCGAGTACTTTTTTTTCATATATCAACAAACATTACTGTAATAATAAATAATTATTACGCATACGTTTTATAGTAAACAATACCTAATACATATTTTATAAATAATAAAATTATTTTTCATTTATATTATAATATTTAATAATAATGAACTATTAATAAACAAATAAATACATGTAAAAGTAGCTATAATCAAATATCCAATATATATATATATTTATCTCTTCATCTGTTAGATCATGGTTTAGTGTAGAAAATTTTGTCTTATATTTTTTCGTTATTCTAAAATTTAAATTGAAACAAATAGCAGTTTCAGAGACGTTTAAGCAAATGTTATATTGTTAGGGTCGAAAATCCTTCGATTTGCGTCAAAAACCTGCGGCTTAACTAGTCATGCCTGTCACGACCGGCCGTGTCGATAAAAAAATTAATAGTCCATAAGTCATGATGTCGATGCGAATCATCGGGAGATTAGTAAAAATAAATTATCATCAACGTCGAAATATCTGTATACAAATGCGTAAATTTTGATGCGTTTCGCCGCTGTGAGAAAATAATCGAAATCGGTTAAACTTCGTGCACGACCGTTTCGACCGATCACCGTTAAAAGTCATAAAAATCGAGTAGAACACTTCTCTCGGAGGGAAAACTTTTCTTTTATTTGTTTATGACTGATGAGAAAAACGAACCTTTGATTTCAATACCGATTTCATATTGTATTTGCTTTTGGTTTCCGTTTCAAAAACAAGGTTTTATTTTTATTGCTTTCGGTTTTATAAATGTTTTCAACATTGATTTTAAAACGTAGATTTTCTTCAAGAATCGCCATCCCCGATGAATAATCGTTTCCTTTGACTGCAAACATACACACGCGTTACAAGAATCTATAGTTTTTTTCATCATAACCGAAATATAAAAAAAAAATAAAAAATCAGATTTTTCGCTAAAATATGAGTATGCACAGATAGGAAAACTATATTATATAATTCTACGTCAACAGAGTTCATCATTTTCCGTCGATGATTCAATCGCATTTTGCACGCACGAGCGCACAATTCTATTGAAACCATCCCAAAACGGCATAATATTACATTTTCACATTAAGGTTGAGTAGGTATATATTTATATACATAAAAAAATAAAATACAAAATATATATATATATATATATATATATATTTATGTAAATAAAAAAAAAAGATTCCACGCTCATATTGTTGGACAAACAAATCAGAACGACGAATAGCAGACTTCCGGTAGGTACCTCAGTAAGTTAAGTATACATTTTATCAATCGCGGGTCTGCAAGAGCAGGAGGTCGATGTTTTCTCTATAATGGAGCATCATATCATTTTAGATTCTTTGCTGTGGGAGGAATGTATTGGTTTTACAATGATCCAATTTTTTTTTTTATGTCTGTACCAGAAAATTCCAACAGTTTCTTTTAGTTTGTTACCGGTAATCGTTAATCGATACTAAACTGCATTTAGTTGGTACTTTAGAGAGGTAATTTTTCGATTTTTTCATCGCTTTTGTCAAGTTTCAGAGAAAAACTGCCGAAATATTACACAAAAACGGTAAAAACGGGAGATTTCGTCGAAATCTGTTATTGTTATTTGTTCGTAATTTTGAAACTAATCGTTATAGAAGCTTGAATTATTCTCACCGAAATAATAACTTTATATTTTGTTAGAAAAACAATTTCCCCAAAAAAAAAATCACTTCCAATTACTCTTATGGAAATTATAGATGATTTTCAGGTATTCGATTCATAAAAGAGGTAATTTTATTTTAATTTTTAACAAATTCTAGGAATAGACTCGCAAATTCTAGCTAATTACTCGCAAAATGTTGGTATATATTTTGAACGGTTTTTGCAAAGTGGGTGGGCCAACTTCGTGGAACGTGGTAATTTTTCGTTTAAGGCTTAAACATTTAACACAATCGTTACTTCAACTATATTTTTCAAAATTTTGAAAATCGTTAGTCGCAATTTTATTTTATAAAAATTTTAAAGTTTTTCGACAAAGTGTATTTAATTAAATTTTTTTTTTCTGAAAAATTACGTTATTTCATTTATTAATAATAAATAATATTTCACCGAAGCTCTGCTCAGAACCGTTTTATCGAATACGATGATTTATCGCGTTGCTTTCAAATTTATAATAATAACAACACTCTTATATCTTTATCCAAGTAATTCACTTAAGCGAGGCTCGTTACTTTTTTGTAATTACGAATTTTCCTAAATAAAGGTTATTAATTAATATTTACGAACAATGGATCCGATATAATGATTTTGCCTCCGAAATAAGCACCGTCCAAAGACGTTTGTCGTTGAGATCGGATCTGCGCGTGTACAGAATTCACGGTGGCGTATCTGAAGCAAATTTTAGACCATGCCTCGCCACGCTATTGCATTCATGTACGCAATATGCACAATGGTTGTTATATTGCTATACACGTTTCGACGAATATAAGCGCAATACGAGCTCGTTGTTAGCTCGGTGTGCTTTCGAGTTTTTTTTTCCCCAACAACTATAGCGTAATGTAGTGACATGCCGGGCGTTGTTTGCCTACTGTGTGGCAGTACGACGTGAGTAACTGTGGCGGGGTTGGCGGCACGACTACGAGATGATCGCGATAGGGAAACGAATTATTGTTACGACGCAAAGCACGCGCGTTAGGTGTGCCGTGTGAGTGTTTGCACGTCTCTTGCCGCGCTGTTATCTCTCGTTTTGATTTCACAAATTGGCGTGCGGCCGGATTAATTGTGGTGGGAAGGGGTGACGTGGGACTTAAAGGATTTCTATATATATATTTTTTTTTCTACGAGAAAACGCGGTGTGAAACTGTTTTTTTTCTCTCTGTACGGTGGTGCGAGTTCGGTCTTGGTGCGATATTAGCTGCTGAGATCACGCGGACGCGCGCCAAGCAATTCTATGCGACTCTATTCCAGTGGCTTACAACTTTTTTTTTTAGAGCTATCTGATGATAGAAAAGCTGTCGCCCATCTGCGGGGCAAAAGGCGTTTTTTCAACGCCTTCCGTGTGGAAATCACGTGATTGAGAGTATGAAAAAGACAGGAGAAGTACTGAATTGTAAAATTAAAAAAGAAAAAATTGAAATGACCAATAAAAAATTTAATTAAAAATGGTGCGCTTAAAAAGTGTTCTGTATTGAAAAAATTATAAACTGAACGAACAAAAAAGGATAAAATTTTACACCAAAGGTGTACGAGTATGAACGAAGCATACGCCTATCAGTGAGTGGATTGTTTTACGTGGTTCAGAACCGTTTTTTTGACGATGGGTTCGAAATAGTGAGATGAAATCGCAAGCTTCCTCTCTTCACGGTGTTAGAGTCAGTTTACCTCTTTTTTTGTGAATACAGATCCGGCACATTAAAGAGTCCTCTCTCGACTAGATAACAGGAGGAGAAGGCAATTAAAAATGTTTTGACAGTCAGGGTAGAGGCGACTGAAGTTGGCTTGAAGACAAATTTCTGTGGATCGATCTTCATCCTTGAAGCTGTCTTATTACATGAAATTATGGCCCTATAATCTTGTATAAACAATCTAGATAGGATAAAACTCTTTATTATATTATTTTTATGAATATTACTCCAATGGGTATATGAATAACCAATGGCTGATTAAACGGTCGGTTAAGTCGGACATATTGTCCGACCGGGACCTTGCTGAAAAAAACTAAAGCCATTCCAATGTCTTAACCGTATCTTAATATGATATTATCGGGTAATGTTTTTAGATTTATTTATCGATACACATAATATAACATAAGGCGTATTTATTATTCGAAATTTTAAAATTTTCTTCAACCAATCTTTAAACTATATGTAGTGAAGATTTATTTTTTAAACGCAAAAGATTTGATGACAAAAAACATTTTTATTAATTTTTAAAAAAGTTTTTTTCAACTAAACTAAAAACAGATGTTATAAGTTGTGTGGATATTTTCTTGATCAATTAAAAATGATGAGTATACTATTACTTAGATTTCGTAACCAGTGGTTGACTTGGAGGGGGGCGCGGAGGGACTGAGTACCCCTTCTATTTTTTCAGATATTTGAGCGTACATCTACTATTTATTTTAAAGAGGAACGCGGGGGACGAGCAGTGCTTGATTTGGAGGGGGGGACTGAGTACCTCAACTAATTTTTTGGATATTCTAGCGTACCCCTACTTTTTAAAAAGGAACGCATGGGACCGGTTTTTCATTTAATTTTATATTTGTATAGAATTGCTCAACATACATTTTCGCATTAAATATACAAATCTTACAAAATTAATTACAAAATATATTGATCTCATACCTCACACGTGATAACTGACAAGTAGCCATCAATGATAATCATTCATTATCTATAAATTCAGGTACATTATTAATTATTATATTATTCTGTTTTGTTAAGATACGTGTTTAATGGTTATATACTAATGCTTCTTGGGGAACCGTAAAAGGGGGCGTGGGGGGCGAAGCCCTCGCCTTCATGTGAGGGATATTAAAATGCAAGCGATGCTACTCTTTAATAAGTAACTAGAGTATTTCTACTACTTTTTTCCTAAGTCAAGCACTGTTTATAACTGATGTCAAGTCAGAAAACGCACTATATGAAACACTACTTTTTTGTAGAATTTTTCTTACTCTACATGTAAGAACAGCTAGTGCCGAAAAAACAATGAGCTCATTGAAAATATTTTAAAGGTCACATCAAGTCAACTTTAACTGAAAATCGCCTTAACGAATGATTCGTATTACGAAACAAATAAAAATAAATAAATCTGGAACTACCATCAATTAATTTGTTTTCTGAAAATAAATCAAGAAATGTATATATAGAAAAGTGTAGTAGTTCATTATTATTTGCCTTTTTTCTTTCTTTAAATATAAACAAATAGGAAATAAAATTATGAAAATTTTTTTTAATTACTCAGTTTATTGTAATCAATCAAATAATATAGCATATAAAAATTGTAATATTATTTATAGACAGATTTAATAATATGTTTTCTTCATTTACTTATAATACAATAAGTAAAACCTTAAAATATTGTGCTAATTCATTTTTTTTTTTTGCACAAATTATATATTTAATTCTCCAATCCAGCGGGTCTCGAAAATTGAAACATTCTTTAAAATCCGTTACTGTGAATAACATAACCAGGTTACGTTAATTATGTTTCGTACCATATTCCGAGTATCAACACTGCAAGTACACCGTATTTACACATTATAGTCAAGTTAACGAGAAATTTCATTTTACGGTAAATTCGATCCTGCACGAGGCCAATTATAATAACCAAAGCATACATCATCAAACCCTTTATGGTTTCTTTTATCACTTTGAATATCGTAGTGAACGAAAACCCGTTTAAAATACTAAGGATTGCACAATTTCAATATCTGCGATAACCGTATATATACTACGGTATTACTGTACGTCGTTAATTTATTGATAAAAATGGCAAAATGTAATTCACAATGTAAATACCTTTTTCAGAAGGAAAAATACTGTGTAATACATGTTTCGAAATATAAAAAATAAATTAATACAAATTTAAGATTTCATTCGGTAAAACATGGACGATAGAACCGATCCAAGTCTAACTGTATCGTATGTTCGAGAAATAAAATATAACGTATTACGTAATATACAATATTATAATAATATATTATGTAATATATGCACAGAGTTTAGTATACAGCTGTGTATAAATTTCATCGCGACAAACATTTATAATACAAGAAAATCATGTGTTTCGAGTTGAAATAGACGATAATATAATTTCAGTTGTAAAAATAAAAAATCTTTTAATAATAATTATCTTAAACGTTCAATATTATCTCTGAGATTGTAGTACAATTTTTTTGTAAATCAACAAATCCGTAAATGATAATTTCTTATACGAATATAAATAATATGTCGTATTACTTTTGACATA
This sequence comes from Slavum lentiscoides, assembly GCA_032441835.1. Classification (NCBI taxonomy): domain Eukaryota; kingdom Metazoa; phylum Arthropoda; class Insecta; order Hemiptera; family Aphididae; genus Slavum; species Slavum lentiscoides. The sequence continues at coordinate 33,352,792 of CM063706.1, read as the reverse complement.
TAGTTTTTTTTTTAATTTTAATATTATGTTATAATTTAATTATTGTACCGTTTGAATTAGAAAAAAAAAAACATAAACGCGTAATGCCTTAGAGTATGCGAAAAAATTACTAAAAATTTGCATTATAAATTAGAATTTTCTTTCCTTTTGGCCGACTCTCATAATTACACGTTTATACGCCTTACTGTGAGATTTCTCAAATTCATAAGTTCCCCGAAAGTAATAATACATTTTTTTGGTAATATAATATCTATATTGTATATATATATGTTACCGGAAAATATGATCATTTAGGAATTGTCATCATTCCCTAGTCATTGTTGACAATTACTGATGATGTTAGGCATTGTTGAATATTTCGTAGTTGTATTTACATTTCTGTATTATTTTAGGCAATGTTGTACATTGACATGGCTGATCGAACAGACTGTAGATAATCTCTAGCTCGGTTTTTTGTTATCGACTTCTCGATATGTATTTCTATTGCCCATAATAATTGATTATTGTATATCGAACTCTGTGTATCCTATCGTATCGTAACAGACTGTAATAAAGACAAATGCAACTAATGCAACAAAACAAAAAAAAAAAAAATCAACAACAAAACAAACTAATAGATGTACATGTCGTGCCTCTACAAAATTATGTAATTCTAAGTACCATAGTAATTTACCCTGCTGTAATAAATAATAATAATAAATAATTATTAATTTATTTAATATTTTAATATTATTGCAATATTTAACATCATTGCCTTCTTTTTTTAGGAACTAACGTCAATTACTAGTTATTTATGACATTTCCTTGCTAAATCAGGCATTATCGTTGTTGCCTAGTCACTGTCGACATTAACTGATTATCATATTTTCCGTTGACGTATATATACATTATAAAAGTATAATAAATATTATTCAAATTCAAATGTTGAAAAGGTACATATTTTAAGACAACGTTAATATTTTGTTTGATATTTAACAATAATAAATGATCCGGTATTTCTTTATTTATTTTTTTGTAAAATTAACAATTTATTGGTTTCTAATAATAAATAATGTGCACATTTTCTACACATATTCTAAACGTGTGCAGTGCTCTGTAGTTCACACTCTCGTAGTCTTATACTACTAATTATGGTATTGGTTTAAGCCTAAATGTATGGTTATTATATTTTTTTCAATGCATCCGTTCAGTGATTATATAATATGTGACTGTTAAATATTTATCGAGTTTTAAAGATATGATGCGATGTAAAAAACAGTGCCGAGTAAATAAATTAATAACTTCAGTGTTTTGAATTCAACGCGAATAAACGTTTTGCAAAAACAAAATACAAATTACGTTAATATTATAACATTAATATTACAACGAATATTTCGGATGATCATAAACGTAACAATGATATTAAATATTTTAAAGTATTAGTATTTACAAGGTTTTATTACAACGTGCTCTTAAAACTGTTAGCATTAAGATATATTTAATACTTACTGAATGTTTATTCAGAGAAAACGAATAGTCTCTTTGTATAACCTATTGAAATTAATTCCGCGAAATTATCTGATGTATTTTTTATTTACAATTTTCCACTTAAATATTTGTCGTAGCGGTTCGTTTTAACGAGTATATAATAATATGTGATATTGAATTCTCAGGAATTCGTAAAATAATACCCTTTGCGTGTTTTACATCAAACTCGGAATAAAAACACTGTAAACAGGTCATATTGCGAAATTTCTTACGAATTTCTAAAATATTTATTTATTTATTTTAAATTGTTTGCGCTGAAAAATGTACAGCACTAGCCCCTTTTACTCGTTTAATAACAATACGTATTTGAATGATTTCCAGTAAATATTTTGTAATTTTTCGAATAATTATTTTTGAAATTATATTATATATTATATATTTTTGAAATATTATTATTATTATTTTTTTTTTACGATTGACATACGTATTCGTGTATCCGTTTTTGTATTTCACAATTTATCGCCCGATTTTCCGTCAATACATTAATTGTAAAGACAACGTTGACGTTTGAAAGAGGCGTATACACGTGGTTTTAGATAGGTAAGTACGGCTAGTTTTTTTTTTTTGACATTCATGGCAGTGACGTGTTTTGGACTTTGGTGCACAATTAACTGGAGCCACATCTTTGGCGAAATTGTGAAGGCTAGGAATTTATTCGCCCCAATATCACACATAACTCCCTAAAAACCTATTAAATATTTACGATACCTTCTCTTCTTTAGATACCTTCTCTGTTTTGTAGAACTTAATATGGCTAACCATACGTGTAATTGCAATCTACAAAATGTATAAAAATATTTTCAACAATATATTATATAAATGTACTTATACCGATATTGAATATTAAGTAATGAGTGATACGCGGACAGAAAACCGCATTGTACATATTATTAGCATTGATTATTGACATAAAATATAATCAGTGCTAGAACATATTTTGTAAATATAACCGACGGCATTACAAAAATAATATATTATATTTTACAGATAAACAAAAAATTATTGAAACTGCATAAAATTTGAGGTAATACTTTTGGTATTTACATGAAATGAACATTAATTTATACAAATATATGTATATGCACATACGAGATTAAAATATTTTTACCGATTCTCGTTCATTAGCTATAGACATTAGACTACAACCATGAAGGTATTGTGAAATATTTAGTGCAACACACGTGTGAACTTATATTTTATTTTTAGTTTAATTCAATATCAGGAAAAGAAAACCGAAAAATTCGAAACATAATTAATTTTTTTTTAAAATTTTTATTGAATTTATAAATAATATTACTATTTCAAAAGGTTTACACCATGCATGTTAAACACGCGGCCTGCGGCTACCAATATTAATGAACAAAATAAAAAAAAATGTTAAGGTTTTCGAATGTAAATTTGATCAATGGAAAACACGATTACAAAATGAACATTTAACGCGTTTCCCAACTTGCGTGACGTATAAAACAAGTAATAACGAACCAATTTTCTACAAAAAATATTCAGAAAACATTATACGTTTAAAGACTGAATTCGAAAATATAGGTTTCAAGATTTCGAATATTCAGAAAACGATTCCGTCTTGTTCACGTCTCATTTGTTCAATAGATTCAGTAAAAGATCCGGTACGTATACAAATGGAACTGATCGAGGTTCAAAATGATTTAAATTTAAAAAACAAATTCAATGAGTTCGGTGTACCTGATTTTTACAATTTTTTGCCATTACGATGTGTAGAAACTCGTAGATCAACGTGTAAAATTATTTCTACGTTCAATAGTACTTATCACTTTGAGCAACTATTTTCATTGTTGAGCAGCAATAAATCACCCGTCAGATCCAGATTAACCGACACGCATCAAAATTAAATATTAAAAGTGGCTTCGTCCAATGAAATTTCTCCCGAAATTGAAAAGTTGCAGGTGGGAGGAAAGAGATGTCAAGTATCGTCCAAAAAGAATTATTAATATAATTTTTTTTTTTTGTAATTTAAACAATACCTACCTCATAAATAATTAATATGATTTTTTTTAAATGTTAATGTTAACTTTTTTTTTAAACTTTTTTAATTTAATTGTACCCGTTGTGTTCGTAAAGGATAAAATTGAAAAACGTGTATACAATTTTTTTCCCCGTTAAACGTTTATGCGCGGCCCGCGTAGTAAACTATTCAATATACTTGGCCCAATTGATACTTTGAGTTTGACACGCCTGGTTTACATCAATCACGGGCGCCCCTTAATGGGACTCATCATTTGGCGCCCCGGGGCGATTGCTCTCCTAAATACTCCACTGATTTAAGGTTATTAATTTTTCATTTGAAATTCCTCCTGGTAAAATTGTTGTTTAAATAAGGTGTGTTTCTCGCGTGAGCCACAACAACGTCTCAGCGAGTGGTAAAAGATGGCACCGCCGACATTCGAAAAGTCTCTGTCAGCGCGAGGCCCAGTAGTGCTGTCTGACACAGCGTTTGCGTCTAAAACGGTTTAGGTGAATAAACGCAGAGCGACACGACGAATGACCTCCACCCGTTGTACACTGCTTTATATGAATACTTCGAATCCGCCGGGTAAACACGCTAAAGTAATTGGACGGCACCAAAGGCTTGCCTTGACCACGGGCGCGGTGTCAGTGAAAGATCGATTTAATGTTACGAGTGGCTTATTTAGAGCTTATCTCTAATACAATGTATAATGTAAGGCTGACACTAACCGAATACTCGGTCGACCGTGTTCGTCCCATGCCACCGCGGAAGCTCAGGATACCCGACATTCGAACCAGACTCTGCGAATTAAAAAAAACTGAAAGACCTATACAAAGCGTTTTTTTTTATGATTTATGTACATGCACCATTTGTGGACAACGCGGAGCAAACACTGCGCAAATTACGAACACCGCGTATAGAAACGCAGTCGCGTCGGAGGATCGTTTTCTGTCGTTATTTGTGTTTTTTATTTTTGACGTATATAACCCGTTAAGAATAATGAACGTTGACCACAGTGCGAATCGTTACCCCCAAACACGATAATGCGACACACTGTTGGAGAGAAAAACCTCGCTCCGGAATCATATCTGTAGTTGGCTGTGTGATGCTGCCTATCACAGACTCCCACAAAAACAATAATAAAAAAAAACACGATACCTTTCTAAAATGAAAACAATTTGATTTTCAATAATAATATAATGTTCCGAAAACCAGTGGTGCGGCGAACTGGAAAAAAACATTTAGGCTCACGAATTTTAATTTTCGGACCCACCTCTCGAAACAACAACAAAAAAATAAATAAATACAATTTTTTTCTTTTGTCATTATAGAAATAACAAGACTTTTTCTTTGAAGACCTTTCAAAACGAGTTATTTGTTACTTCATAGCCAATTTTTAAATCACTTTTAGAACACAAAAACATTGGACTTTTCCAAAAATTCTCGGTCCTTTGCGAAACGTAAACGTGTATTTTTGAAGTTTTAGGTTAAAAATAATACCAATATCTCTATTTTTACATACTAAAATAATTAAAAATTATAACGTAATAAATATCTTTAAATAAGGTCTCAATAAAAAAAAAAATACACTCTGTTAAAAATTTGAAACTTTTACTCCATAGAAGTAAAAAGGAGTTATAAAATTTTAAGACGCAAAGTAAGTAAAAGTAAATATGAGTATTTATATATTTAAGTTTAAATGTTAAATATTGAGAACATATATATAAGTACAAGTATCAACATGCAAACTTACTTTTGAAAATGATCTTTCTGCAGACGCAGAAGAGACTGAAATAGTTCCAAAACTTTCTGTACTATATGCAGCGTGGGAAACACGCATCTGACAAATGATTACTTATACAAAATGTAATAATAATAGTCCCAATACAAATTTTTTGTCTCATTAGTTTGTACATTTTAAATCATATCGTTTTATATTTTGTCTTCAATAATTTGCTTACTACTTACGTACATTAAATGTATAGCGAAGAACATCTCTGAAGCAACTACCACCAATAAATTTGAGACATGTGCCTCAAATTAAGTACTTCGCCACGCCGTTGCTCAATACAATAAACTATTACACTTATTTTACACTTAAAATGAAATTTAGTAGGGAAAGAAAAAATATATTTTAATATTTTGTATTAAAATATTTAAATTATTTTGTACTTCATTCAATAACAGAATACTATATTTCGATAAAGGCCACAGTTGTTACCTACTTATATAATAGTATAAATTAAACTAATAAATCGTTTATTAACCCTGCAGTTTCTCCGCGATTCTAAGCATATTATTGGAGTGACCTTCTAACTACCTATATATCTACTTCTCAGGTACGAAATGTCTCAAACAAATTTTATTAGAGAATAACGCGACTATGTCAATTTTTAAATAATTATTCGTATTTGTTTTTATTATTTTTAAATTATTTGTTGTTGAGTAACGTTGTTCGATGTTCTGAATTTAAAATAATTATCTTTTGAATGTTTTTGTTTAATATTTTCAATTTAAAATAATTATGTTTAAGAAACATCAATTTTTGTTGAAGTTGAAATATATTTAATTATATTATATTGATGTTAAGCTAATAAATGATATAATATTATTGTGTTATTATTTATTGCAACAATATTGTGTATTTTAAAATTTAAATTGCATCATTTAACACTTTTGAGTAGTGTAAGTGTTATATGTAGCTGTAATTTATTTCCCAATAAAAAAGACTGTTTTAGATTATTACAAAACCTGGATAACTTTGTTGACATGTCCAATTATCATAACATCAAATCCTGCTCTTTTTTTCGTAATTCCAAAATTAATTATGCAAAAAATTTGAAATCTCTACTCATTATATATATATCAGTGATATTTTATATATTATGATTTAACGCTGTCAGATGTGTAGAAGCTTCTTCTAAAAACTTATAATGCTTGGACCTTTAAATACAATAATTGATTCATTCATTTCAATGCTATTGAAGCAATCATATAAGTCATTAAATCATTAATGAACTTAATGATATTTGTCGTAGATGTCGCTCTGCCATTTATGTGTCAATGTAGAAATGTGTGCATTGAATTGTTTAGTATCTCTATTGCTAAACGTATGATCATTTTTGAAAAGGGCGGAAATAAAATATTAAGTTTCTTTTTAATTGACTTGAGAGTTTTGCTTAGTGATCGGCATAAGTGATGTGCAGACAGTGCAACAGCACAGGGTAAATGCCAACGCAGGGACTATGTGTAAATTAAACATGAAAAATTTTTATTTTATTGTATTTACAATTTCAATACAATTACGAATTTTTGTTATTTCGTCTCGCGGTGTGTATGAATATATATTTGAGAGAAAATTAATATTAGATATGTATTTTTTTTAATTTCGAACATGTTCGAATTGTATTGGCGATATTATTTTGTTTAGATGGTATCTGGCAGTGTCAGCGCAACTCCTTTTTGTTCCAAAATACTCGTAGTCGTTACACTGATAAACATTGATACAGCTGCGCACGATTATAAATTGAGCGTATTACACTCGTATAATTTCTTGTATTAGATTTTGATATTAGCGAGGAAAGTATTTCTTCTAAGTTTAACATTGGTTTATCAGTTTATGCAGTTATTTATGTTTTATTTGTTCTTGCTAATTTAATTAATTCGCCCGAGTTAAAAATTTTAATTGAGCCTACGAATTTCTCCAGAATGTATACAAAGATAATAATTAATCCGTAGTACAATATCATGCCATTACAGACGACTCAAATTGTGCCGGATTTTACATTGATTAGGACCGGGCAGCCGCCAAAATAGTATATACAGGGCATTTGAAGGCTGTGGCGTAATTACACGAATTTTATATGGGAGAAAACATAAAAATATCATTGGATAACCCATAATTGTAACGATCATACTAACATTAATATCAATGTTAAAGTAATTGATACTCGTATTTTCTTTAATAAAAACGAGCTATTTTATTACAAAATTTCTAATTTTCTTCCATTTTTTATCTAATTTATTGAGTACTTCATCTGACCTAATATAACCTACAACCGCACGATACCAGTTAGTGATTGCCTTTTAATAAATGAGGAATATTATGAATTATGATAAATACCAACACATTTTGTTAACACCAAAAAAATATTATTTTTATTGTTTTTAATTATTATATTTTTTTCTACAATTGATAATATGTTTAATATACAGGTATATGTGTGTGTGTGTAAAAAGGAAAGCCCATGGGAGAGGATCTGGCATTATTGAATTGGATCCCAAACTTAGGTAGTCCATATTTTTACCTATTGAATTGGCTCACGAAATTTGGGTTGGGTTAGGTATAATTGACTCCCTCAACATTTATACATTTGTTATCAAAATATTCATCTAATCATTCATTAAGTTCTTAAGCAAAAAATCGCACCTTTGCACTGTCGATTATTTCCACGCCTCGGTATCAGTTTTAGTGTTATATTTTCTTGCACGGGACAAATAGTGTTTCAGTTTTCGGTAAGCGGTAAACTACATTCGGTGGTGTGTAGAGTCGATAACGCGTATGCGACGTATGTACATACTGTAGTGATGTAAATGTATTAAAAATGCCTCAAACGGGTGTGCAAAGTATACTTCAATGTGCACATACTCAAATTACGTGAATGGCCAGAATCGGTCTTCCGTGCGGAAGAGCCTAACCTTTATATTCATACGGATAGTCGACCCTTGAGATTTGCGGTTTTTGCCATTGACTTTAAACTATTTTGAAGTAACCGTAACTACCTTGCCGTAAGTCTTTACGTTCTGCATTTAAAATAACTACATAATGGCTGCATGTAACTACCAAGGACATAACATTACTTCATGTAGAATTCTGATACGAGTAAATGTGACTCGGGAACTCTCCTTCAGACGGTATATAGGAATAAGGTTTAGTAACCGAGAAATCAATTATTCGCATACATTTTTATTTTGCACCTTCTCTTTTTTTTCTCGTTTTTACACTTATAATCCGCGATCTTTAAACTTATGCGATTAAATTGCTTGCGATCAAATGACGTCGTCATTTTTTTGTCGTCGCTTTTATCACGACCGAATGAAGCGAATTCTTTCACTTCGCATAGACAAAATCTTTACGTGCGGCATTTCTTATTTCAACTACATGACTATTATTCGTGTATTTAATAACGCTCTAATATTTTCTGTGAACGAGACCACGACAACTGAATTTTTTTTTTTTAATCATTAAATGTTAATACAATTTTATCGTTTGTTTTTTCTCTTCGACGAATACAATTTTCGTACAATAATAATTTTGTTAAGAAACACATAATTTAATGGAATTGTAATATTATTACAATTTATTATTTATTACGCACACTAACTCCAAACGGCACAGGTGAACTGATTAAGCAACGGTATGAAATTATCGTAATGGTTTTATTATTACCGCGCTCAAATTGCTCGCACTATTTTAACGCCACAATCAAAATACGACCCGATACCGAAATATTTGATTAAATTACACATAAAATTCGTGCACAAGTTTTCGCGTGCAATTCAATTTTCGTAGGACACGTTATAATATGGTATAATTGTATTGTACATTAAATATACATTATATTAATAAATATTACTATATATATATATATTATTATGACTACAACATAAACAATTATTATAGATTGTAAATTTTATTATAAGTATTTTTAATGTTTATATAATAATACAAAATATTATTGTTCTGTAAAACGTAAAAACGATTTTCTATTCTAACGTCAACGTACGCACGTGACTACTTTTTTCGTTTTAAAAACAGCCATAAAACGCGTATTCTACATTATATTAAGTATAAACCGTGGATTTTAGTAAGTATCCGTCAAAACCAATATTCATTTTTTTTCAACAAATAGGTACCGTCGTCACGGTAATAAAATTGGATTTTCAGAATTTCGCGGGATTAAGTTTTGAAATAAAATTAATAGGCGAATAATAATAATGTTCAATTTGTACGTTTATTAAAAATAACAATAATAAAAGGTAGCGAACCACAGTGTGTTGTAAATGTCGCTTAAGTGAATTACATAAATAACGATTTTAGAATGTATTTTTATCACTAAAAATTTGAAAAAGTTATAAAAAGGAATAGTGGCTTAACGAATTTCAAGATTATTTTAATATAGTTGAAATAACAAACGCCTGACATCGTTTTAAATTTGTAAGCCTTAAAACCAAAAATTATCTCTTTTATGAATTGAATACCTCAAAATCTACAATTGCTATAAATAATCCAAAATTTAAAAAAAAAAATTTTAATTTGTGTCGTTAATAAATTCCAATGTTACTATTTGGTGAAAATTTCCGGTTTATATGACTATTAGTTACAGAATTACAAAGAAATAACCATAATCGATTTGACAAAATTGCGTTTTTACCGTTTTTATATCATTTAATTATTCAAAAAAAAGTATTGAGAAAATCGAAAATAGACCTCTTAAAATTACCAACTATATGCAATTTGCTATCGAAAATAAAGTATGACTGTAAAGTTTGGAGCACTCCTTCTGATGTTAGAATTTTTGGGTAAAACGTATGGAAAAAACACATCATTGTTAAATTAATACAAACCTCTCGTTCCGCTCAGAATCTAATGATAATTTAAATGATAACAATAACTCTAATGCTAAATTCAATTTATAAAAAAAGAAATTACTTTGTGATTTGTGATTATATTAATTTCTATTTTTATGTATAAATAGAAAATTTATTTAACAATAATGGACACGGAAGGACCTCATCACTATCACGTTAGTGATTCTACTCTATGGTATCATTATCGTTATGATATGATAAACAGCTGTTTTCAAATATAATGTTTTCATTATCATTTTCAATCACTGAGAAGATATAAAAAAATTATTTTCTTTCATTATAAAATAATTATCCTGAGCTCCTGAGCATAAGCGCAAATAATATCGGAATAAAAAAAAAATTATATTTGCTTAATTAATTTTTACTATGCTATTTTCACTTTTACCACAATATAATATAATATAAATATTATTCACGTGAAAAAAATTGAAATTAAATTAAATGTCAATTTTCTTGCAAAAGTCGTTGACAAACGTTTACATAAATCAAATCGTCCTTTTGAAAAGGACGGGTATCTACTTGTAAATGTAATTCAAATAAAAACCGACAATTTTTTTTTTTAGTTTAAACCAAACATTTAAAGGCCATTTTGAGTTAACATAAGTAAAACCAATATTGTGGACATACATTAAACGAACTAGAAATATTAGGAATGATTTTTGAAATTTTAATTTAATTTAATTTTTCAAATTTTCAAAAATTATTTAATTTTAAAAAATAACCTCTAAACCCCGGGCAATCCCAGTGGTTAGATTATTTTAGGAAATTTTATATTAGGTACGTACGGCAATAATATTAGTAACAAATTTTAAAACTATAATATTCTATTAAAATAAAAATGGAATGTATTTGTAATTAATTATTTACTACGGTTATAACATCAATGAAAACCCTTTAAAAAAAACCCTTTTTTTTCATTATGTAAAGTGATAATTAATATAATATCCAAATATTTTAATTTCGAAATTACATTCTGGAAGTGCCAGGATGAGAGTTTAGAGTATTAAGTCGAACACAGTCAATTCATTATTAGAGTTTGGATATGTATGCAAAAAAAATCTTTTTTTTTGTTTTGTGCACAGTTATTTAAGATATGTCAATAAATCGCAATGCAAAATGTCTAAATAAAACATTTTTATTTTAGCATATAAATGGATGTTTTTTATAGTCGAGGAGAATACATCCGGATGAGAAAACATTTATGAATTCTTCACTTTATTTTGTAGAAAAAAAAAAGAAGTAGCTATATTTAAAAATGTATAGAAATGTTAAACTCTTAATACGCAAAATTTTTCAAAACTATAATATAAACTGATTTTATGGGTATAATATCGGAATTATTGAAATAATTCAAATATATTTTACTGAACTACCTACCAAAAAATAATATCAAAACGGAAAATTCCCCAATAGTTTTTTTGTTATATGAAAATTGGATATTGTCGCATTATTATCAGTTGTGAATGTTCAATTACAATATACCACATTGGTGCAAAAGAATTGCCTATTGATAGCGCCGTGTGAAGGTTGACTGACGCACAATTTATGATATCTCCAATTACTTATCCGATTATTACGGCAACATAAAAAAATATGTATAGTTATATTATATAATATTATAACTAGGGCCCGGAAATTGATGCATTTGCATCTTTTTTTCTATTGCTTATATTCGAGGCTTGTGTTTATAGAAATTTGACTTACGTCACGCAGAATTCAATGGTATAAATTTCATTTTACATTTTTTGCATTCTTCCAGTAATTCTTGGTCTATAGGTCATTTTTTAGCTATTTTAGTGCATTTTTCAACATTTTGTAGGTATATTTGCAATATTTTTGTTTGAATATATGAATTCTGAGCTATAGTTCTACATAAACATGTTATATTAATTTATTATAATAATTATTTATAATTTTTTGTTACCCGAACGAAAAAGGTTTTAAGAATTCAATATTGATTTTATGCATAATATAAAGTGTTGCAAAATCGTTTATTGGTACATGTTATAGAGAGAATATCTTTAAATAATTATTTTTTTTAATATTATTAATATTATTTTATAATAATAATAATAATAATAATAATTATTATTATTATTATTATTATTATTATTGTTATTGTTATTGTTATTGTTATTGTTATTGTTATTGTTATTGTTATTGTTATTGTTATTGTTATTGTTATTGTTATTGTTATTGTTATTGTTATTGTTATTATTATTATCGTTATCATTATCAATATCATTATCATTATCATTTTTATCATAATTATTCTTATTATTATTCGTCACGAATTCGTCGGGAAATTTTCGAAAAATAATAAATTCTAAAATTCAATATTTCAGTTGAACGACTTCAAACGATGACCCGTGTGAAATTCAAAACCATTGTTTATATAATATTGTACAATAATACGTGGATAACGCCAACGCGCGCACTTTATCGTACAAACAAAACGGAATACACAACGATTACGGAAACAACCGTACACAATATAATGTTACGATTGTTGTTCGCGAGGCGAGTTTAATTAAATTTTTACATTATTTTTTTTTGCTTTTCTCCGGTATCGCGCATTTTACCGCAATCGCCCGGAAATTATCATTAAGTTTCCAGCTTCGTTTCTGAACGGTTACGCCAAACGTCATTATCAATTCATCCGTATATCGCATTAAGATAAAAAGTGTGAGAGAGAAAGTGAGAAAGAGTCACCTAACTGCATATGAAGGCGTCAGCGAAATAACAGACAGCTCCGCTTTTTTTTCAAAAGTGATGTTTTTACATATTCCGAGAAAGAAAAAAAAATCTGTGTAAATGAAACCTATTAGTTCCGATTATTATTTCGCCCGATATAATGCTAAAGGAACTGTCTAGTTGTTTGTGTTCCCGGCAAGAACAGTACAGCTCCGGAGCTACCTTGTTTTCGTTCTGAACGATTGTCGTACTGTATAATTATTATTATTATCAGCGGTATTACACGTGACACAATGTTTTGATACCGCGTTGTCGTTCCAGCGTAATAATATTACTTACTATCAATAATTCATAATAAATTTTTATTTTTTTATTTTTTGTAATAGTATAATATATTATTAATATTTTGTTACAAGGTTGACGTATTTTCTAGCTGAATTACCCGGCTTCGCCAGCGAACAGTTTTGCCCGGTATGATAGGCGTTAGATTGGTGTTAAGTTGTGAAATGTAATAATATTGTCATATTCGTGTGCAAATATAGTGATTGAGGTAACGCGGATATACGGTATGATCGGCGGCCTGTTTACGAAACACGACCGCCGTCAGAATTGTTCACGGTATTTTTCCCGTACAATTATGTTTCCTATAAATTTCAAACTCCTCTTTAAACCCTTTTTGGTAGAAATTTCAAAAATCCTTTTTAAGCGGATGCCTACGTCATGACAGCTATCTGTATGCACTGAACTCAATACATGGAACGCGCATTCTATATACTTCTCCTATATGAAAAATGGACCTCTATAGTGAACCGACATATGCATTACGTTTTTATTTTCCTGTTTTTGTTACCAACTTCGTTACTAATGATCGATTTTGGTGCTAACATTGATACTATAAGCACGTCGATTTGTGTCCAGTTATCTTAAAATAAATAATAAAACAAGATAACTCATAATTTTGTGTCCTGTTAGCTCAAAGTAAATAATAAAATATGATAAATATCATGGAAAAAAACAATATTTCATCGTATTCTCCATGAATTTTATACCTTATACAATGCATATGGCGGCCTCCTACCTGGGGTCATATTTTGATTAATATACGCTTTCCATGTATTGAGTTCAGTATCTGTATGCCAAATTTCAACCCGATGCGTCCAGTGTTTCGAGCTGTGCGTTGATAGATCAGTCAGTCATTTTTCCCTTAAGTTTATTTATAGATTATTAATATTTTGTTATAAAATAAACATATTTTCCAGTTGAGATATACCAAAAATATTAAAAGATATAAATTTTTTGGTAATGTTTATGTATTGTTATATAGGTATATATTTTGCAAATAGTGAAGTGTTTTTTTTTATTTTTTTCAATAAAATGTACATTTTAATTTTTTTTTTATCTATTAACTCTACTACTTCTATAATGTATTTTTATGCAATTTTGCGTGTAAATATGTTTACTCATAATTATTAAATAATTTATGACTTATAATACGAAATTTAAACTTGTTACCGGTTCAGGGCAAAAATCACACAGCTCCAGTAAAAAATACGTATATTAAAAAAAAATAACACTAAAAATTAATATTTTGGATTGACTCGTAAATATCCTCGTTTACAACAATTTTCAAAATTCGAAATAACCTTTTCACTTAAGCGTATTTTTCAATTTTATCTCCCGAGAAATTTTGAAAAAAAACGAAGCTGCCTGGCTATTCCACTTATGCCTTCATATTATAATCTACCACATGGGCGTACTCATGGGGGCCATGTGATTTAACCCCCCCCCCCATTTGCCGTATTAGATTCTGAGTGGAGCGATGAATCTATTGTTTTTACATTGATGTTTATTTATTTTTTTTTTCTATCCTGTGTACAGATTTTCGACCAGAAGGAGTGCTCCGATTTCTTCGGTCACAGTTTGTTTCCGGCAGCAATTCGCATCTAGTTGGTACTTTGGGGAGGTCATTTTTCGATTTTCTCAAAAGCGTCTGAAAATATAACTCAAAAACTACATAAAAACGGTAAAAACGCGATTTCGTCAAGAAATCGATTATTTCTTCGTAATTTTGAAACGAATGGCTACAGAAATTTGAAATATTCATGTAATATGTAACTGTTTATTATATTTAAGGAAACAAAATTTTCAAAAACTTTCTTTTAATTTTGGACTACTTTTAGCAATTATAGGTTTTAAGCTATTGTATAATCATAAAAAAATTTAGTTTTGGTTGTATACCTAAAGTATTACACCGAAGCCACGCTCAGAATCGATTTATCGAATGCAGTGATTTATCATTGCTTTCAAATTTATATAGTGATCACAACACACTCTATGAAATCTTTATCCGAGTAATTCACAACACCCCGCGGCTCGTTACCTTTTTTTATATCGGAATTATTTAATGTCATAATCACGGGGGATGTGCGCCCAGAGCCCCCCTCTCCGCATATTTTTCTAGAAATTATCCAACTCCTCCCCCCTTTGAAAATTCCTGAGAACTCCACTGGTCTTCTAGTTTAAGTGGCTTTTCGAATATTTCGCCGGGACTGCGACGACGTTGCTCGTACCCCGTCCGCTCCGGCGGTGGTAATATTTCAAGCCGACCGCGGTAATGGCTCGGCGCCCCGTTAATTTCGGCCGTAACGCGCGATGAGACGCGTAGATATATAATATTACACACACACACACACACACACAACATAATAGAATACAATATATTTTATATAATATCGTAACAGAGACGAGCTAACCGTTTACCGGGGACGACGTTTCGTTCCTGCGGGACAGTTAGTTTTTATGCGTTCGCCCCCGCGATATTAGGTAAATTCTAATTTCTCACCCGAAACGCGAGCCGAGGCGGACTGCAGTTAGTTTTTACGATGCGCGGCGGTGCTGTCATCTGCGTGTTGCGCGTACGCCTCCTCCGGCCGTCATACACCACCGATATAGCGTTATATTAAAAAAAATAAAATAATAATAACCGTCCTGGGCGGATAATTTTTTTTTATAATTAACTTACACAATAACGGGGTATACACTGTTTGCGAGACGGCCGTATAGAGTGAAACGCCGGAGTCTGCCCGGGGGCGGGAAACGCCTCGAGGCGCCGTTTGGACGGCGCGCGCGACTAAGGCGAGGAGACCTGCAGCCGTCGTTCGTTATTCTCTGCGGTGTTCTCTAAAGCAGGCGGTTCCTCTCTACCCTTCGCCGAAAGATTCGTGCAGCAAGCGGGCAAGTGGTTAGTGGCATTTCCCCCTCCCACCACCAACATTTGGCCCGTGTTGAACTCGCGGTATATTATAAATATTATAAAAAAAATAGTAAAAATACTAAAAAAAAAAAAAAAAGGTAAAGCTTAATATAATATTATATTATAATCTATTAATAAATAGTATAAATTGTATAATTTAATCAGATTTATATTCGCTTCAAATGTTATGGACATCTTAATACATGTTTAGGTTTCAAAGGAAATTGTTTTTTTGGATATAACATAAATATAATCTGCTATCAAAATTACATTTATATAAAATCAACAATATTATTGATGTAAAAATCAAGAGAATGGACGGACAAAACCGGAAAATATACCGATTATTACGTAGTAGAAAATTTTTTTAAATGCATTAAAAATTAAATACAACCTAAATGTTTTAATAAATATTACGATATTTGTCTATAAATATAAGAATATTTCATATACACGTTAATCGTAATTTGATAAAGAGCAATACGATAATTAATGCATTGGTGAGAACTACTTGATTGCAGTATACGGCCATTTGAACTTGTTATGATATGCACACGTATCATTTGTGTAATCTGCTATAAAACAAACCAAATGTATTTATTTTAAATGTCATTATAATTACCTATATTATATTTTTATTTATTATATTATATTATATTTAAATAAATATATACCAACGCTTGCTCCTCTCGGAATTCCGATTATATTATATAAAACAAAAAAAGGAAACGTTTAGATTTTAACAGATATTTGATCATTATATAGCGTACACATGCGAGAGATTCTGATCACCGAGGTCAAACACTCAGAACAACTATATACGAGAAACCGAGTTTGAAAAAATTAAACGAATAAGGGAAAATAAGACGCATATAAATCTTTGTAAAACAAATATCACGCTCTGATATAAATATACAAAACTTACAAGAAATAATAGACACGGGTGTGAATATGTGTGAAAAAAAGATGCACAATCACGCAGCGTCACCGCCGAATTTTAATATAGAAACAAAGGCCACACATATTTACGTTGATACCGACTTGACCATTGGTCGATCGGACCACTACCACCAAAGTCTCGGCCTAATTAAAATTAAATAACTAAAAAAATACACCCTAGATCCTCTCGGTGATATCGCGCACACTCCTCCAAGCAACAACGACTCAATAAATCGGCACTCTGCAAGGACAAGTTTGGTTCTTCACGCCATTCAGTCAGTCATGAGTTGTTTCATTTTGTCGCTGACTTCGTATCCAGTCGAAGGCAACGTCCCAACCTTTAACCTGTACTATTACTTTCATTCTCCATCAATTCACTGAACCTGAGCGTAGCTTCATTACGGTCTCTTGGAAAACGATACTGAGTGAGCTCAGCTAGGTAAGTGATATTTTGTTTTGCTTTATTGCATGCGTTTATTTTTATTTTTTTTGCGTCCCCATCGGTTCTCGGACTCACGACCCCGGAACTTATTGACTTTTCCGTCAATAAGAGTAAGGTAATAATTCAAATTAATTTTCATTCTATTTTATTTCTCATAAACACTCCGTTAACGTTCCTTCCCTTTAATAAGAGCTAACAATTTTTTTATTTTTTTTAATTATTATAAACGCGAGTAACTTTAGGTGCTAGAAAAGAAAGAATAGCAAATTTATATTTTCAAAAATGAATGAACCGCGTGTATTTGATATTCATAGGCAGGTACTTTAATAGAAGTGACTTGTAAGTCTCCCAATTAACTTTATTAAACGAATTTATTTTTAGTACTAGTATATTGTTGCTTGCATTCGTAAATAATTAATTTCAATTTCCCAAATTTCCTTCGACGTATACAATGGGGACATGATTTATATTATAATCGTTTTGAATCCAGAAATATTGCGCCTAAAACAAAACCAAATAGTACGTTGATGTAGATAAAGAAATTTTGAATATTGTCCAGAATTATAATCAACAAGAAATTACTTCATTTTTCAAACAAATAGCTCAAAACATTTCAGTTTCAATTTATTTTACACTTACGTATACTCGTAATTTACCTATATACGTAGGTAAGTGTATTCGTTACCCACTTCTTTTCTCTTTACTTATTTATATTACCAAAATAGTGGTTAAATATTCTAAAAGTAATAAGAATATTAATTAAAATTAAAAATTTAATACCGTTTTTTTTTCTTTTTTTTTTCACGTCCAAACGGTCGTGTCTCAACACCGGCGTCCATTTGTACCTTTTAGTGAAAACTCTCTTGCGTAAACACAAATCTCTAAGTAGATCATTTTTACATGACATAATGTAGTATATTAATAGAGTCGGCCGTTACGATTCGTCGTTATTAAATCGATTTAATATTGTATTGATTTATCATTACGAGAACTAACGGCGTAATCAATAGCGGGCGGACCGCAATTACGAGAAGATCGCTAAGAGTACACCCATCAAACCGATTGATCGTTTGCATAATCTAATTCATTTTTCACGATTTCGGTAAAATTGCGTACGTTTAAATGTTCATTCGAATTACTTTGTTGTAATTGTACTTATTAAATAAACGTTCGGAACGTCCTCGCGTCATTTCTGTGAACTTAATTATAAAATGAATTAAGGACTTTCGTATGTAAACACGTTTAAATAAACATTTTTAAATGAATCGCATTTGTTTTGAAATTACTGTACCAAAATATTAAAAATTTTAAGTAAATTATTGTTAACTTTTTTCACAAACCAAATAATACAAAATATAGGTAATAACATTTTTAACGCGTTTTTTTTCTGTTAATTTTTTATCATCCTAAATCCAACCATATTACAATATATATCTCTAAACGCAATCTATAAATTTGCATACAATGAACAACTTGGCCTTTGTACGGCCGTTTTTTATCCTTTAGGCGCCTGTAAAATGACGATTTGCACTAAAGCCAACAATAATGATATTTTTGCCTATATATTCGGTTTAACATTTTATTTCCTCAAGATTGGCTCATTATTAAAAAAAAAAAAATCAGTTTCCTATCCTATACGTTTTTATAATAAAATATGTATTACAAAAAAAAAAGCATTTAGCATCATGCAGGTTAATTATATTAAATAATTATAACACTTTTATAATAATAATAATTGGTACGTGTTTACGGTACCATACTATACATCTAATTACACAATAATATTCAAATCAGATAAGCTGTATTTTACCTCGGATTATAATTCATAATCTAAAATATTTAGTGGAAATTAGTTTCCAAAAATGCATATGTAATTTGGTTTAGTTATTAAATTCGTATAATCAAAATGATAATTCTGCATATGTATGCACAATGATTAATACGCCAGTGTACCTGTAATGCTGTTGAACGATTTAATATAATTTAAACTCATTTTATCGTTACAACATATTTGGCATGAAATTAATTATCACATTTTAGTTACAATTTATATTGAAATACATTTAAAATATACTATTACTATTAAGTATTAACTTATTGAATATAATACTCATACAAACACCTATTACATTTAAATTAAATTTATCAGAAATCAACAATATTAACAATATCTTTACGGAAATAAATTCCAATTTACAATTTTAAAGTATTGTTTTATAACACAACATAATCGCTGATTATAATAATATAACGTCATTATCAACTTGTAAAAATATATAAATTTATAAAACTTAAAACGTTTTTGCTACAAGTCATAAGTTAATAATCATTTTGACTTTAAATCATTCTTCGTACCCACACTTTTCAGTGAAAATGTACTTCAAGTATTGTGTATGATTATACAGATAAATACCTGTATTATACAGTAAAATAATAATACAAATTGTAATGATTTTTAAATAACTAATTAATTGTTTAAACCTTTTTGATTTAGAAGCGTTCAAGTAAAATCTCTTGACTCCAACACTTCTGTGATGGATTTTTAAAGTAAACAGAATCATAGGATTGTTCTCACTGTTTCATATCACCAGTTTCATTATTTTCACCAACACCGCAAATAGTTTTGAAATATTTTAAATATTCGTAAACTTAAGAAATACCAAAGACCTCACCGAAAGAAGAGAAACATTTCGGATTGTTTTCAAAAATCTTCTGCAGAATTGCTATGATCCTGGATTGCTGGTTTTACAATGATGTTAATTTTTTTTTTCTGTTTACAACTCTTCGACTAGAAAGAGTGCTCCTATCACAAAAAAAGTATAAATTTTCCGCTAGCAAATTTTGCTAGAATAATACTATAAGCAAGTCATTTTTCAATTTTTCTCAGTAGTTTCTAAACGCGACACAAAAAAAACTATAAAAAAATTGTCTTAAAAACGGCAAAAACGCGATTTCATCAAAATTCATTATTGTGTTTCTCCAGCATTTCCAGCAAAAATATACACCAAAAATGTAACTTTACGCTCTTTATATATAAACAACTTTCATACATTTTTTTCTAATTTTGGGCTATTTATAGTGTATAATAAGATTACTATTTAATTCATAAAAAGAATAATTTTTGGTTTAAGCGCTAATAATTGAATACAACATAGGTTTCACGTTATTACTTAAATTACTATATTAAAAAGTCCTGAAAATCCCAAGTAAAAATTTTTCTATTATCATTTTAAATTTTACTAAAAAATTTATTATTTAGATATAAAATAACAATTGTAATTTAGAAAATTTGGCTATTTTTCATTTATATGTGTATTGTAAGAAATTATAATTAAATGATGTACTGTATGGTTTATCGTAAATTATTTATTTTATACACATTATAATTTTATATCACATCGAATATCCAATCAAAATTGTTTTATTTGAATGCAATGATTCAGCATAACTTTCAAATTTATTGTAATAACAAAACATTAAAACATTATCTAAGGAATTCATTAGAGCGACATCCACAACACCCATGGCTCGCTACGCTTTTGTATAATTTAAGATCATTCTATGAGTGTTAGTACCTATACAATCTCAAACACTTGTGTGTTTAATACAGTTTTGAATTATTTCACAGGCAAAATAATTTTTTACATTTAAATTGAGAAGCATAAAACACAAAAATTATTATAAATAACTTTCCGAATCCGTTATTAACCAAAATATTAGCTATTTTAAACTATTAACTACGTAATAATTCAAATATTAATTAATTATTTAATATTATATGTAAGACGTTATCGTAGTAGTATTGACTTCCAAAAACGTATTATCTTAGGATCAGGATTTTCGACGAAACCTTTTATTCGAAAATTCGTTCGCAAGAAATTTTCCATTTTACACGAATTGACTTATATTATGTATACATACATATTTTTATACGACAACGTAAAAAAACACGCTGCAATATCCCAAAAGGTTCGTTATTTTATTCGCAACGAGTATTTACTTAGTCACAAAATAAAAGGAATGACATCGCTTATACTTACTGTGAAATTGGCGAGGAAGATAATTCACTTTCCCAATTATTTTTCCATATAGCTACACTAAGTGTAATTTTAATTTAGACTTAAATTATTTGAAATGAATACGTGTTTCGTTTAATCGAAAATTTATTAATAAATATAATTATTATTTATAATAATACTCTTAACATTCAATCCATTTTAAGAGTATTATTTACATATACTGATATACGTCTTATGGTCGCATACGTTTTAAACATTTATGAGTGTCTATATAACAAAACACATTAGCCAAACATTGTTTATTATAATTCGCTATATCATAAAACTACAGGTTTCGTTATTTGTTGCTTCCAATTTTTCTTTGTACAGTATCAGTTCTGCCCAATAGCATAATCATGTAGTACATGAGTTACAATACCAGTTGAGTATTGCTGTAACGGTTATTATATATTATATTAAACATATTTTATCTGATTTCAATCGTAACTTAGGTAGAAGATCTTGAAAAGCTTTTAACATTAATCGTACAAACGTCGTTATTGTTTTTTTTATTAATTGGAAGATTTATCTGAAATGTAAATGTACACAGCGAGGCGTACAATTCGACCGAAATCGACGGACAAGTGTAACTTAAATTTACACACATTAAATATTCTGTTACTGTTTATTACGCAATGCTCAATTTTTAAATATTTTCCGTGCTGTTATCGAAAATAATTTATTTTACAAAAAAAAAGCAATTATAAGTCTCTTTTTGTTGATACCACTTACAACTTCCATTGTCAATCTACCAGTACACAATATCATACCGTTAATCCTCGGTTTCACTATTTAATTTTAAGTAAGTTTCGCAATAATTTTTCCATGATATTACAATTTTCAAATACTATTCCACGCACACAAATAATAACACATCACACATAATTTATCATCATAGTTTGATTTAATTTGATAATCATTTTGATTCATCGCGAATTCGCAACATTAATGTTTTCTATAAAATGTATTGTATTTTTTAATAACTTATAACATCTGTATTCATTATCTTATATAATTTAATATGTATATTGAAAATCTGTTTATAGTACAATTTGTGTCAAATTTCCAGTCAATAAACGACGTTTTTTACTTTAGGAACACTATTGTTGTTCTCAAAAAACATTATCGAAGACTCTTCGAAACAATCAAATAAATTAAAAAGTAGGTACACAAAAATAATATTCTTTTTTTTTGTACTAAAATAAATAATTAATAACAACACTTAAAATGTTTTATTTATAATTACTAATAAATTATTAATTGCTTTTAATTGAAATTTAAAAAAAAAAAGTACATGCGATTCATTTCGATTGAGTTGGTATTATTATTTAAAAATAATAATATTTTGTGTAACTACGGATTATAAATGATTTCCACGACTTGCAAATGCACAAAGTTGTTTATTTTTACGTGGATAATTGATTTTCTTAATTTTGTGATTCGTTATTGTCAAAATTATACGTGCTCACACGTATACGAAATCAAAAAGAAATTAAAAAAATGTATTTACATAGACAAGAGTGTCGTGTGTGGATTTCACAGGCCCAATGCACATATTGTTTTACGTACAGGGTTTTATTTCCGGCTTACGTGTCATAAAACATTTTTAGAAAAAAACAACGTTAATGATGAGTTGTCGAAAAACTCCCTCTTTAAAACATTATCGGTCAACAAACCGATGTCCAAAGTTACATCTATTTAAATATGATACCAGACACTATAACAAATAATCCGTTTTTATTTTAATCTCGTGTGTTGCGTGTTGGTCGCATAAAAAATTCTACAAAATAAAAAATAAAAATTGATCTATTTCTATTGAAACACGAACCGTTAAAATTCACTTAGATTACAGCGTAATGCCACAATAGGTTTAATAAGTTTCTAAGCTCTTTTCAAGACGGTCGGGCATTTTTCCCCTCCGTTCGAATAAAACTGAGTGTGATCGCACACTTCTCGCTATATGCGTTAATTTCAACGCAAATTAATGATATATAATACATTTTAAATAATAATAAATAAGAGTTTACCTGAAAATATTATGTTACGATTAGCTACTTATTAATTATATGTTCCGAATTACATAATATGATTAATTTTGTATTAAATAACCGTCCATAAATAAGGTATAATAAATAACAATAACACTATAAATAAAATATAAATTTAGAAATTTAAATGTTTTTTAAAATAAATTCGGAGTAAACAAAAATTTTGAAAATTATTTAAAAAAAAAAACACGATTACCAATTTATAACACAAATAATTGCGATAGTCACAATTTTTGAAAATTTGTAAAAAGTATATCTTTTATTCTGTTTTTGTGATAGTGTTTGACTAAGAATTTTATAAGAAAATTAAAAAATATAATGTAAGTTTTTTTTTTATGAAAACAGAAAGTTATATTCAGTTTTTTCGAATTCATTACGATACAAAGAAAATACATTGAAAAACGCATGGTGCTGAAAAATCCTGGCCAATCACTTGATTAAGATCGAATGGTTATTATAAGATATGTTATAAAGTTGAAGGCCTAAAATAACGACGTATCATCATTAATGAACATAATATTGTTATATGTGAATAATTCGTTAAAACAACGTATTATATAATCAAATAAGTAATAACCATCCATTTCAATTATTGCATGAATGTAATCGGTAATATCGTCCCTGAATTCGAAATTATATTACATTTGAAGTGACAGAATCGATGATATATTACTTTTTTGAAGTCATTACTCCCGAAATGTTTACTTCACGTGTACGTACATATTATGTAAGAAATGTAAAAATATAACTGCCGTGACTTGCAATTCAAACGTCAAAACAAATGTACAGTACCGGTTGAATTACCATCTTCTATTAAAAATTGATAACGCCGTTACGTTCGTTTGGTAATAACTATATGATAAATGACTAGGTACTTTTTGTTGGGTTTCTGAAAGTGTAACTGACAAATTTGCATTGCACAGTATAAATAACTCGTGCGAATCGGGTTCGAAAAGTGTCATTTGAAAATTATAAAGAAGAACTTTGCAAAAGAATATTATTTAAATACTTTTTACCGTAGTGAAATCTTCACGTCTATGTGTTTTTAGCCGAAAATACGATTTTTAAATTGTCGATTAAAACATCTAACGTCATCTTATAAATTTGATAATATTAAACTTCGTCTTATGAAACAATCAAAATGTATAGAAAAAAATAATATTATATAGTAATATATTATTTCACGCAACAAAAATACAAAATCCTTCAGTAGAGTCTAGTGATTTTCAATCTTTTAGATTCGAATCAAATGTTAGCCGATATCAAACTCGGGAAAAGAAAGTAATTCATCTTATGTCGTAAGTCCATGTCCCAATGGAGTTTTAATAAAATTTAGTAACAAAAATTTGACATTTTAGGAAATATCCAAAATGACCTGAAATTTTTCAAATCTCAAAATTTACTGTAACTTAAAAATGATTACTTTTAGTACACGGTTAATGATTTTAAGTTAAATACATTAGGAAAGAAACCAAAAGTTTAACTAAATCAAATATATACAATCAATTGTACTACTATTTCTAATATAATGTATTTTGTAACACATAACTTGCATATGTTTATACTGATCAAATAGTACGGTAATTTAAACTAAAATTAATAATAATAATAATAGTTAAAAATATTTATTAAAAAAACATTTAGTTTCTCCATTGAAATGAAAAACCAAACCGATTAACATTTAAAAGAATTTCACGATGAAGTAAGTGGAATTTTCTTTGCCGTGAAAGTAAATAATAAAGTTAAATGTTCAAAAACAATAAATATTATATAATTACAAGGACTCAAAGCGATTATTGCCTCCAGATTGTGTTGAACACACGAAACACACCGATGTTTTCTTTATCCAACGTACCGATAATGATTGTTCAAACAGAATTTAATTTGTTGTGTATTTTATTATAGATTTCAAACTTTTATCTCCCTTTTTTATCTTCAAGAATTTAATATTTACAATATTTTATAGCTTAAATTTGTTCAAATGTTTTTGGAGAAAATTATGAAAAAAAATTAAATATTAAAAATATGTGAAATTGAGTCTCAAGTAGACTTCACGACGAATTCTAGTGCGAATTCCTCGTCACATCACTAGATCGATTAATTACGTTAGAAGTAGAAAAGTCCCGAGTTATAGTTTAAGCCCCTCGAAAACAACGGATATTTTCCGTGTTTATTATATTTCATAATTTTATTTTCATAATAAGATAATCAATAATTTTCAGCACCACAGCCGTTAAAAAAACTGAAAATTTAATAATTTCTGTTAATAATAATTCAAATTTTCTTCGGAGTATGTTCGGGTTTAAAAATTAAATTAATTCGAAATGTATAAATCCAAGCAAATGTGCATTTTTATTTACAACTGATTTGGTCCCCACGATATGAAAACACAGCTTTTCGGTTATATGTAAAATATATTAAATTAGTATTTATAATATTATCATCGGGACAACGCGGTTGCTAACAATAGAATTTATTCGAGATGTTTGTGTATTATCACTTTATGTTTTTTTTTTTTTATTATTATTATTTGTTTCTGGTAAATAAATATACGTAAACCAACGCACGTTATACTTTTAGTGTTTTTTTTTTTTTTTTTTTACATTTAATTTTTATTATTTAATTAAATTTATCAGTCGTGTAGCTCGCAGTAGCCACTAAATCATACGAACACGACATAAATAACAGTATACCGCTTTTGACAAATACAAATAAGATAAAATTATTTAACCAGTAAAAAATTATACTCGTAAAATATTATCTTTGATCATCAAAGCAACAACAGCATCATTTTTAACAAAAGCGTGACAGCAGTGTTTATTTATGCATTCGGTCGCGTTTATTTGAACACATTTACATTCTAACGGAAACGTAGTGTAGACGAATTCCCGAAACGCTACAATCCGTCGGAATTTTTAAACGAAACACGAATATTAACAACAATCGAATGCAAATTAATTGTAAATCGATTCGACCGGGAAAAAAAAAACGAAATAAAAATACCCGGACGATGACAAGCACAGAAAAATAAGGTCTCGATTTGAAAATCCGTTATAAAAAAAATCTATAGAGCACATTTAAGATGTCGTACTGCGATAAAACGTTGAGAATTTACAAGCACAGAAATTATTATAATAAACGCGCATTTCTGCAGCCGATAGCGCAGCATTAGATGGGCGTCGTGTTAGTAAATAATTAATTATCGCCTGTCGGGAGGATTCGCCAGATCGGTATTACGCAGGACCCGGGACGAAACGTTGTTAATAATAATGAACGATCCTGTGATAATCGAATTTACGGCGGTGATAGCGGAAAAATACGATATTCTAACGGTTTCGGGAAGAAATGAAAAATGCGCACGTGTTCTTCTGCGTACGTTTCAATCTATTGCCGTTATAATTCACGAGAGCACTTGTAATTTTAGGGAATATAATATTTTATTCAATCCGAATATTATAACGTTTCCGAAATGTCGACGTTTTACAAACGGTGTCTGCTCGCGTACGGTGGCCCGCAAAATCATCCGGCGAGGCTTCGATAACGTGCTCATTTTAGTTTTACTTAAATCTCAGCATTACATTGGTGAACTGATATTTCAGTATTATTCATTTATTCATTTTTTTTTTTTTATACTAATATAATATACTGGCTGAATTACCCGGCGTTGCCCGGGAAAATAATTGTGTGTTCAACTCCATATGGGTGTAACACGCTGTGGAAGCAATGCCTTTTTAAGACTCATCACCCGGAATAACGGTTAAAATATTTTAATAATTTGTATTGTATTGTAAAATAATTGAAAAATAGTTTTTGGGCTGTGTATTGATCGATATATCAAACTTTTAACCCCTTTTTCGCGCCTTTTGGGATGGAATTTTGAAAAGTTCTTTCTGAGTGCTCGCCTACGTTGTATTAGGTTGTATTACGTTTATGTCTGTGCAAAATTTCAAGTGTCTAGACCCAGCGGTTTAGGCTGTGCGTTGATGAACCAGTCAATCAGGACAAGTTATTATATATTAATATAGATTTATTTGAAATAAATTAATAAATATACCACGTAATATGTTACATATATGTTCTCTCGTCTACTTTTGCAAAGCCCAAAACGCTTAAAAATAAATTATGATGATTTTAAGGGTAAAAAAAAAATGATTTAAAATGTTTTATTTTTCGAATTTGAGGTTTACGAAATTGGTGACTCGAGTGTTTAAAACCTGAAAATGTATTACAACAGCTTTATCCTATGTGCCTTTAATATTTCTAAATATATATATATATTTGATCTTTAACTAGTTGTTACGGATATTTTTACAAGCCCGCGGTGTTTTCTAGATAAAATTACGAAATCGATATGAATTTTCTAGGTTTGTATTCGAAAAATACAACAATCTTTGATATCTATTCTAACTTTTGTAAATAGTTTATAATAAATTATGTTATTATTTAATACTAAAATGTTTCAAAAAAGTTCCTCCAAAAAAAAAATCCGAACTTTGCTCGCAATTACTGTTTTTTCGAATGTGTTGGTTGTATAGGTATTATAATATTATGATGATAGCAATTGCTTCAGAATTCAGAAGTACCAAACAATAGTATTGCACGCTTTAACGTCATATCCGTAGTCCAAATGAATGATGAACCGACTTTCACCCCACGCGAATAGACGACAATGTATCTTTTTACATTAAAAAAAAAAAACCATAACAGAATATTTATAAAATATGGTTCCTAAATTTAGATTTAACCAGATCTTCAATTGTTAAATTTAATACATCATGCATTTACCTTCTCGTGCCCATAAAATAAATCTCAACAGCTCGCCTCTTTTTACACTCCATATGGAGGCAAGCATTTGCGATTTATCGCACATCCTTTTCGATTGTCCCTCTTTATCCGCCAAACGTATTATTCTATCCAAATTTCTTTTCTTATTAAATATTCCTTTTAATCTCCCAGCTGTTCTGAAGCCCAACTCCACGCCTGCTATTATCCTGCTATATTATTGTTATTATTTCTTTCATGCGTGAAGCTGGTCTCTCAGTTTAATTATATATTTTGTTTGTTGTTTTTTTTTTCATTTTTCAAGCATGTACGTATCAAAGCATCTAATTTGTTCTCAATTTTGTTACTTATTATGATTACTGTATTATAATCATTTTTGTTATTATTAATATTATTACGTAGTTTTCTTTTTTGTTTTTTGTGCTATACTCGTATATTTATTTTTGTGCCTTCAATTAATTGTCGAACTTAATAGTTTTTACTAAACGTTCTAAATAAAAAAAAAAAAAAAAAAGAATATTTATCACAAGTTATTCGAATACTTCAAATACGTATAGGACTAACAATAACTACGTACCGTTGCGACGAAGACAATATTATAAGATTGAAAGTGCTATATTGGTTGCTATTTTTTTATTGATTGTTATTTGCTGCACATATGTATATTTTTCATAATTTCTTTACAAAAATATGTGAAAGACGTGTAAAACGTATCGGTGTTAATATAAAGAATAAATTTCACTATTGCCGGTAGGTATACAATGTGTAAGATTTGGAAAATAAACGAGTAAGTCCTTATAATATGTAATACGTCATTAAATAACAAATATTCGCAGTACAAAGGAAATTTTATGTACGCGAATGTTAAATAGAGCGCGCGTGTAGATTATCCGCGTGTTATCAATGAATAATATACCACCGTGAGTAAGACTCGGAAGTTACGGGAGTTACCGTATTTTTCTATACGCTCTCGCGTAGCAGACAAGAAAATAAATCCGTTCTACACAAAGGCGTGTTTAAAACACGAGACTTTAAAATGAATATTTTATACATTTCGTCAATTGAAACAATAATAATAATTTTTATAAATATTTCATACATTTTTTTTTTTACTTTTTTTAATTATGTTTTTCTTTAATTCCTCTTGCGTTTATGCGTTTTGTATCCAATTATTATTTAACGCTGGTATTTATTGTCGGCAATTAATTTAACGACAATGGCACGGTGGCATCTCGTGTATATATTTTAAACTTTATCGTGCTGACACACCGCATTATTAAAGACAATACGATTACCTATTTAAGAAAACACCGATTGTTCGATGCAACGACCAATCGCGTAAAATAAAACTAATATTTCTATATACATATTTGTTTGTTATATTTTTAAACTGATACAATATTTTTCAGTTCAATAACGCTGACCAGATTCAAATAAAAACATAGTTTTGAAAAACGATTTTTGCACGCGTTCAAATGGCAGTTTTTCTTCAAAAACGTTTCTTACGTATCTCCTATCTCCTATAACATCCTATCCCACCTAATCATAAGTCTTACTGACAAAAAATAAAAGGGCTTAATTTTTTTTATTCCATTCAACTTATATACACGTATTTTAATAACACCGATAATTACGCAGTGATAATAACAATATTATAATTGTACGCGCGCATGCAATGGATTTTGTCGCGTGAAAATTGTATGAGTTCCGGAATCGTTATGAGGGCCGCAGCTCGTGTTTTGCAGCAATAAAGACCTCGGACCACGAATATTGGCGCGGTCAACGTTATCGCCGCAGCATACGGACGGTAAGTAGGAGTACATGTGTCCAATGCATTTAAACGATCAGATTTCGGGGTATAACATTTACAGTTACAGCGATTTTTGAAGTTTTACGGTAATATCGTTGGATAGCCGTACGCGGCGCGGCGCGTACAGTAAACGCGACGATTGTTTTTTTCGAAACGAAAAACGACCGCGTTGGATAAGTAAAACAAAATTCACAAGTTTTCGCCATCACACTCGTTTTACACACGCACGTTATATTACGAGCAATTAATTTCAATGTTTTTTTTTTTTTTTTTTTATGCGCCGCACGCTGAGATTTACAAGACAAATTCGTACGGGAAAAAGCGACAATAAACGTGAAAAATACAATGATTTCGGGAAATGACGTAAGAACAAGAGAACGAATGCGTGTACGTATTGTGTACAACGGCGCGGTATAAATGATTTTTAATGAGAGAGGGAACATTAACGTAAAACGATAAAATACAAAATAAAATGTAGTCTTAAAAATGTGCACCACTAAAACGTGCACTTTAACCATATTAAGAACTATTTTACACAGTAGCTGGTGGTACTTACTTCTAATATTGTTATATATTATTACTCCAACTATGCGTAATTTATGTATATAATTATTTATAAAAAATAATATATATGTACAGTTATTATACAAAAAGCAGGGCTCGCAAACGTTATAATAACGTTTTGATTATAACGTAATAATTGCAAAATATCAATTAAAATGAATATCAAAAAACGTAACGGAAAACAATAAACACTAATTTTAAACTATCACAAATTAAAATATATCATAAAACGAAATAAGGTATTAACGTTATATATCAAAATATCGAAAAACGAAAAATAGAATCAACGTTATTTTAATATCTATATCCAATTTGCTAAGGAAAATATAATTTTATTGTGTAGGTTTATTATAGTTCTATAATAAGGCTGGGTTCACACGGACGCGTAAAAATTATTCAAAGATACGTGTCGTAGAAGATGTCAGCTAGTCAGAAAAGTTTCTATTGGTAATATAATCAACATTTTAAGAAAAATATTCTGCATTGGAATATAATGTCAAAAATAAACCAAGGTTCTCACTGAAAAAATGTATAAAACCAAGAAAATTAAGGATAAAAATTTGGACTTTTATAATCAATGAAGTTTAATGAAGTACATTACGCTTATGAGATTTGAAAACGTGCTATAGTCTATGGAATATGAATGGATTTATTTATTTGGAAAAAAATTCGTTATTAAACCAAATAACGTTAAAATACCGATAAACGTAAAACGTAAATATTATATAACGATAAAACTTCCTTTAACGTTAAACACAACAAATCCATAACGCTAAAATATACCATAACGATAAACGCTAAAGGTAAATAACGATAAAAAAACGTTAAAACGTTAAACATTATTTTTTTTCAAATGAGAGCCCTGTACAAAAGTAATTATTTTTTTGTTAATTAATATTAAATTTATAAATATAACTTACATTTATGAATACAAAAAAATATATTACACACAATGAGTACCTGTTAATCGGTTATAAATCTGTATATTAAATAACACAGAAATCCCAGAAAAATATCATTTAGGCGCATAATTATGATATAATTATTTAAATTACGAAAATAGGTAAGTTTTACCTATAACAATTTATTTACAATATTTTTGTCCGCACAATTTTCAAATATGCCAATATCGGTTATTCCGGTATGTAAATATTGCATTAATAACTCGAGGTTCAGGAGAATCAGTAGGCATTAAACATGTTAATTGTTTATTTTTTACTGATTCGGAAGTTCGATCGTCATTTCGATGTTGAAATAACAGAAAACTAGTTGTTAATCTTCTACACACGGTCGAGATAAAAAAAATTAAACCTATACAGGGCATCGAACATTTTAAACGTGATAAAATAACATTGACAATAGGTAAAACTATCATTAAATATCCACGATAAAAATGTTATTACAAAATGGGTTTTGGGGTGAGTACTATCGAAAAACCGTTTACTAGACTATATTTTATTGACATAATTTCAACGCAAAAACGACCATAAGATAATAAGATTATAATAATAAATATATAATATTTATTATCGTATACGTGTACCGAAAATACCGAACTTTTCCCAAAAGTGTTTTCCGCTCCCCTAACAAGAGCAAACTTCTTAATAAACAGAAAAAAAATATTCGACATAAAATAAGCGCTAAATTTTTAGTGAACAGTGTATATATTTATATTATTTTTATCATTATTATTACAAGTAGATATCAGCAAAGTTCTCATTATAAAAAATATACATATATATATAAAAAACGAGGAGGGGGATCTGACTTCAACATCCTCACTTTCATACAACCCTGATCGCGTTATACACGGCTTGAATGACGTCTCTCGCCACGAAGAGTTAATGTGCTTGGAACACTGCAGGGAACGCGTACTTGTTTATTTTAGATCTGTGAAAACGAACGAAAAATATGCAAGCGTTAACATAAAAGAACAACAGAAAAATAAAAAAAACAAAACAAAAGAGAGGAAAGATTCAAACGATGGCAATTGCACAATGTGTCTAACGAACCAAGATTATAATGACTAGGAAACAGGATTGCGCGCCGTTGAAGTTACCGGATTTTATTTCTTTTTATTCGCAGCAATTTCATTTAGCGTAGATGAATTAAACACGCCATGCTCCACCATTCAGTGTTCAAATACAGCAATTTTTTTTTTTTTTACAGTTGTCCTCGTGTATTGTGCTCTAGTAAACGATTTTAATTAAATTTTGTTTTAGTTTTACGCATATATAGTATATATGTGTGTACATAGAGTAACGACGAGGGAGATATAGGTACACATATATATATATATATATATATATATATATATATATTGTTCAAAGAGCTTTTATTTTAGCCAATAGCAACACTACAATAATTAAAACCATATGAATTGTTAAATGATACGACGATCGAATAATATCAATTTAATTTAAATACAAAAATGGCAAATGGTTAATTTGTATAACTAATGACATTAATGAGAACTCACAAATTCCATTATCACCGTTATTATTTACCGCCGTGGTTCAATTTTAATAGAAATATGATATTCTACATTTAAATTTGTTGAGAAATTCGGTTTTAACATATAGATGTATTTTAAAATTATTCTTAATTCCTATTTTCAATTCTATCTTGATTGTTGTTTTTTATAGTTGTATTTACTATTATTATGGATCAATGTCTACACAAACTGATAATTATAATATTAATATATATATTTTATGTTTTTGAAATTTTTACATTTTTTAATGTAATTGTACTGATATGGTCAGTATAGCAATAATACAAAGCTCTACTAAAAAAAATCAACGAAGAAATGGACACTTACAATTATAGAAATTGTATTTTCAATGGTATCATAAGAAGAAGAATGCCTTATTCTATCTTTGTATTTTACATAGAGTTAACTGATGTATAGTTTTTGACATACGTGTACATCAAATAATGTATGTGTACGTACATTACTGTTATAGTATTATCAAAAGAACTACTGCTATAAGAGAATTTTAATAGTTTCTAATTTTAACAAGATTTTATGATATCCGTATATTAATGTACTGTCCGTCAATGTATAGTTAAATATTTTAATATAGAATAAATTTATATATAAACCATTCGTCAATACATAGTGTAGAAAATGTTTATTAATCTTATGTACATTTTGTTTTTATATATAGTGGATGACAATAAATATATACATATATCTAGGGAAACAAAATTGTGTCATACAAAATATGTCCTGCTTTTAATCGTTTTTTTCTACAGAAATTTTAATCACCTAATACATTTTTCATCCGTTATCAATTTAAAGATTAATCAAAGATCAAATAATCTTAAATAATATGATTTCTACTATAGGTTAGTGCAATGTGATTTGTAATATTTTTAAAATGTTTTACAGTGTGATTGAGAATAATTAAGAATAAAATGGAAAAACGTAGTCAATTACCATCCGTTCCTTTTTTTTAAGTGACTCATCCTGAAGACGAGAAAAATGTAATTCAGACCAAACTGAATATAAAAATATTGTAGTGGATATTTATCATTTATTTACTATAAATATATACATTACTACTTTTTGTTTCGTATACACAAAAGATATATTCATATTATATATATATTATTTAAACGTTGTTAATGAAGTAACAAATATATTAGAAAGGTAACAAGCCGCGAGGTATTGTGAATGTTGTTTAGTCAATTACTTGGGGTAAGATTTTAGATTTATTGTTAGCACTTTAATTTGAAAGCAACGATAAAACATTGCATTC
The DNA here is from genome assembly GCA_032441835.1 of Slavum lentiscoides. NCBI lineage: Eukaryota > Metazoa > Arthropoda > Insecta > Hemiptera > Aphididae > Slavum > Slavum lentiscoides. Next base: position 33,318,276 of record CM063706.1, on the reverse strand, counting down.
GATAAAACGATTCTGAGCGGAGCTTCGGTGTTATATTATTTATTATTAATACTATATAATAATAGAGTATGTATAGAGCATATAATTAATAATAGTAATTTTAATAATTTTTCGGTAGTTTTTGAGTTAAAGTTTTAGAGGCTTCTGGGAAAAACGAAAAACGACCTCTCTAAAGTACCAACTAGATGCGATTTACTGCCAGGAACAAACTGTGACCGAAGAGATCGGAGCATTCCTTCTGGTAGAATTTTTGGGCACGGTCATAAAAAAAATATATATATATAATTATTATTTTTTCGGTGGTTTTCAAGTTATATTTTAAGGCGAATTTGAAAAAATCAAAAAATGACCTCTCTAAAATACCAACTAGATGTGATTTGCTGCCGGGAACAAACTGTGACCGATAGATCGGAGCATTCTTTCTGGTAGAATTTTTGAGTACAGCCATAAAAAAAAACACATCGTTGTAAAAACAATAGACTCATCGCTCCGCTCAGAATCTAAAATATGTAGTGAAATATTTAATAAATTAAAAGAAACGCTTGAATAGGCTTAATATTAATTTAAACATAAAATGTGTTAAATATTAATAAGACATCTTCTTAAAATGGAAACCAAGAAAATTAGATTTTGTAACATGATTTCCATAAACTTAAAAAAATGTAGAACTATTATTTTACTTACAAGCAAAAATATTGAAAATAATATTATTTTATTTTAATAGCAATGTGAATGTACAAAAATAAATTATATCTTACCCCAAAACAAATGTCTTATTTATACCGCTGCTAGTGTAATAGTGTTAAATTATCATTTGCGAACGACTTGATACATTAATATATATTGTTAAAATGTGGACTAATATCATCAAAAATGGTCGTTAAGTAGTATACACGTTTGTGTCTGAATTTACACTGAACATGACATAATATATGTAGCTACTATTATTACTTTGATCTACAAATGCCTCTATAGATCACTCACTCGTGTGACTTTGCGGTACTATCAAATCTATTCATTACCTTAGGCATTGTAAACAAACACACGGTCTACAGTGGCACATGAGTCATAACGTATACTAGTGTACACTGTACAGCCTACACGGAATTTATACCACAAGTTATCATAACGATAGTGTAATCTGTGTTTTTAATATAATTTGCCTTCGGCCTAATTATAATTAATAGATTAAACGTACACCAAAATGTATTTAGTTCAGTAACAGTCAGACACGAAATCGCTGTTTAGAACACGTGATACTGCGTGTATATATGGTTGGTTATTATTTGTATGGTGATAAAAAATAATGGTTTAATTTATTGTCATATTGTAGTGTATAATCATCATCATCGGTACGGAGATGGCCATCATGATGCAATTACACAAAGCTGCAACCACTTCTGAACTCTTTGATTATTAAGTAGGTATACATATACACTTTGAATGTATTGTAATAAAACAATATTATATTAAACAATTATAATAATAATATAATAATCATTTCGATGCAGACGAAATGCAAATGGTCCACATAATATAGTAGGTGTTTAAACCATGCGGAATATGACGTGATTTATTAAATTTTGTTTAGTAATTACGGTAACGTATACTTTTTTCGGGCTGAGAGTAGACTTTTTCACATAATGTATAGTCAAGCGTGCTATAAGTAATTGTGCAGACCTGTGTTGTATTCCGAGAACACAATATTCAGAAATCAGAATACATTTTAAAAGTAATCTGAAACAGTATTCCGAATACTTTTTGATGCTCAATCGTATTTTAAGTAGTGCCTACATAAAAATAATAACGTATTACTTAAATGTATAAAGTAATTATTTCAGAAAAAATATGAGTAGTAACAAGGAGCGTTAGATATTTAAAACGACATCAAGTATATTTTATCAATATTCTTGAAATATTTGATTTTTGAACCCTTTCTTATTTAAAAATAATCGAAGGTATATCCGATTAACATATGTTATTATAATTGTGTTATATTTAATAACTAATTGGTGTTATTAATTTACGTATTAGTTACTGTGTTAATTTATGAACACAGAATTTTAAAAAATTACTAAACCTCCCAAATACATATTATAGATGACTGTTTATATTCGATTAAATAATAATTTAATTATTATACATTTTGATGTTCGTATTACTGTGAAAGTTAGTAAAAAAGAATTCTAAAAGTATTTGGGGTTCTTTTGTGAAGCATTGAAAATACTTAGAGAACACTATTGTCATTAAGTATACGAATACATGATATTCTTGTTACTTCTTTCGAAGTGTTCGCAATGTGTATTCCAGATAATTTTAAAAAAGCATTTTACCCGAGTCTGCAATTGAGTTGCATAGTAATTTATAATTTCAAAAGCACAGCGGCTTCGGCGATCTACAATAGAGATATTGTAAGAGAGAAAAAAATACTCGTACAGTGCTACTTGCCTGATCGCGTTGGTCGGCTGCTGACTATAGTGATTTTAAACTTTCGTTTTTACGACGTTTCAGCAACGTCATAAAGTCTGTGCTTTCATTTCGCCTTCGAATCGTCTATGCGGTCGTCGTGGCATAAACATTTAATATGATGATTTTTTTTCCTTTTTTTTTTGTTTCCTCTGATAATTTTTTTTTCTCCAACGGATTCATCGTCGTATACCCCATTCGATCTGATATCGTGAGACCCGCGGGCCGTCTCCTTACCCTCGACGCGACGATCGACCAACACGTGTCTTGCGACCCGTCGTTTATTGTTCTTATTCCGGTGTTTATTCTGCCGATTCCGGAGACCTCTGCGCGCGTTCCCGAAGGACTTATTGTTTCCCTTATTTTGCATTTTATATCATTTCCCATTGTCCACCCCCCCGGGCATGAGTACGAAAATTCATGTATGCGTATAAAACGTATGACCAAAAAAAAATCCACCCCTTAAAATAATCTCCTTTTGCTTTTTCGGAAAGAGTGCGCGACGAGAGAACGTCGTAAAAACAACCCGAGAAGTATTTCGATGGTGTTTATACTGTTCTGCGTGTAATCGATTTCGCAGTAGTACTGCACCACGTGCCCGCTTTTTTTCTCCATATTCACAAGTATATTATACATGTACAGTTTCTTTTTATAATAGTTGAAGGAATTATATGCCACGCACAAATTACAATTTTACCGGTGATTCCCAAAATAATAACACCAAAGTAATAATAATTACAATAATGAATCCTCTTCTTCTTATCCTGGCCATCCTACTCTCCAAGAGTTTTAGCCGTAACTACAATATCTCGCCACTTTCCTCTGTTTTACGTAATTTCATGCAAATCTTCTTAACCCATTGCGTTCAGATCTTCAGTCACCTCGTCAATCCACCTCATTCTGAGGCGTCCCCGTGGTCGTTTTCCTTGAGGTTTCCATTCGAAAGCCATTCTTAAAGGGTCGTTTTCTTCTCTTCTTAGAATATGGCCTGGACATTGCATTCTTTGACCTTTGATGAGGTTAATCAATAAAGAATAATGTGACATTTTCACTATAATTTACAAATGATAAAATAAATTGTACAGAGGAAAACTTAAAATATTATATAACAATGACGAATGGAGGCTATATATATATGATATTTCACCATTGATCAGGTGGTTCGGTGAAATTATTTTACATACTATATTGGTACATCGCGTGCATTAATTTAAAACGTATATAATAAATGCATCGCGGCACGAGTATAATATTCAAAATGTACACATAATATTATTATGCGTCCTCAATCGTTTTTACGTCGACGCCGTTTCAAAATTCAAATAAATCCATCGATTATCGACAAATATGAAATATAATACGCGTACGATATACGAGTATAATTTGTTATGTATCCCATTTTTTCCATTAATATTTCCGTACATATTTAATGCGAATGTATTGATATCAGCACTTTATTTATTTATTTTTTTTTTTTACTCCGTGCGTATATAATTTAAATCACGACTACATTTAAAAGTGAAAACTCATGATCAATCGAGTGGAATCAAAACTTACCCGTTTCCCGCGGACATATTTTAATTTAATATAAAATATATTGCCAGTGAGTGTGCACTTGTACATACATGTGCACTTAATAGCATGTAGCTATTAAGATAAATCAAGGAGGTAGAAAGTATGTCATACATTTCGAATAAATATTATAATACATGTCTATAGGAAAAGACGGCACACTACGCTGTATGTTTTGATCTGAATTTAAATGTCACGGATGATAGACCATTAGTAAAAATAATATGGGTAAATACGTGATTGATAAATAAATTTCATTTATATATAAACGTATATAATATTATATTTAATAGACAGTGGAAATATTTATACAATCTATATTGCGTAAACACTAATAACATGTTTATTAAACAATATTATATTTACGCCGAAGTTAAACTAGACATTGTTGAGATATTTAAATTAATAAATATTTACATAAATGAAAAAACAAACGTACAGCGAGCCTGCAGTGTACATACGTTACCTAAAGTGGAACACTGAGATTTTAGAGTTTTATGATTATGTTGAATTTCAAAACATTGTATTATATTTAATATATAAATATATTGAATATGAATATTATAAATATTAGTCTTAGCCTGTTTTACATTTTAAGCGCTAAAAATTACAAAATTGTTCATGTCCAACACGAATATGTCGACAACTTTATCGATTATTATGCAATTTTCTGGTTGTTTTCAATTACGCATAAAGAAACAAATGGAACAATCGAAAAACTGTCAAATAAAGTATCGACTAGATACAATTTGTTACCGAATGCATGTAACGCATGTTAAAAAATTCGAGCACTCTTTCTACACAAAAAGGTATTCGCAGACAATGAAGAAATTGTTTAAAGAAAAAAATAAGGCACATCATTGTTAAACCAATACGATCTTCGTCAACTCACAATCTAAAACAAGTAGAACATATTTACTATTCATTTAAATAATACTAGTTATTATAGGATTAGGATAATAAATCAATAATATTATCTCATTAAATGAGCTCATCCGTTTCTATGCAATTGTGTAAAATGTATATTGTTAATTCCGTTGGATTATAACCGATATCGCTAACTAAAGCGTTATATAATTAGGAAATCATAAATTGTACTCGGTATTTCAATCGAAATAATTAATCGTAAATACATCTATATTCAATAACAGAACAATAAAAATTCAGAATAAAAGATGTATTAAATCTTACAATGTTTAGTACATCAAGTACAGTGGAACGTTATTTAATCACATTCTCCACTTTAATTGTATAATTTCTTGGAAAAATGTTTCTTTTTTTTAAACTTTACTTTCTATTAAGTATTTTAACTTTTTTTACGTAAAAAAAATGTATTATATATTATATTAATTAGACCACTGAAATTTAGTGGGTTAGCGATGATGCGGCGTTACGGATAGGCAACTCTAGTACGACCACGTTCTACGGACCAACCGGTTCCCCAGTTTGCATATCGGGACAAGCACGGAAGCGACTGGTACACAAGTATAAGTAGTAAATGCAGATTAAATAAAATCTAATTTCACGTTCACTTAATGTAACATATATACACCCGAGAAATTAATTAATATAAACGATCGATAATTACTTTCAGTATAATATTGAAATTGTTAAATTATTATTTTTCAAGCAATAATTTATTATTATAGTCAACTATACATTCTACACATATCCTCTCCCTATATTTTCAATCCATATATTGATTTTCAGGCATATTCCACTGTTCTCTATTATCCGTATTTCTTTTCATTTGCACATATGAGGCGCATCCTTGGCCCTTTCTTATTTATTTAATCCTAGACTTGGTCTTACCCTGTGGTTTTTCCCTTCAGTAATCAATTTTAACAATCTTTCGTGTCGTATTATTTGGCCTCTGTATTCATTTCGTTTTCTAACTACACTTTTCCATAATGGTCTCTATTCTGATATTCTTTCCAGTACTTCATTATAAGTTACTCTATTCATCCAGCTTATCTTTAACATTCTCCTTTAACTCTTAACCCCTTTAACATTTCAAACACTTCTAATCTTTTACGTTCTTTTGCTGTCCAGGTTTTGCACGCACATATATCTATACTCCAGAAATACATATGTCTTAAATCGATTTTTTTCTGATTTTTGGTTTACGTTTTTTTTTTTATGTAAATAGTTTTCTTCTTGTACAATGCAATTTTGACTTAGTAATATTTTGGCTTCGTTTTATTATTTCTATTTTATTTCTTCAACGATTTACTCAAGTATATAAATTTATCTACTTTTTTAAATATTTGATTTCCTTAAAACTTTATCTTTACTCTGGTTTGATTGTTGATATTTTAGATTTTTGATATTTATTTTTGTGTTCAGAACCTTATTAGATATTTTATGCATGTTTCTGATCAATTTTTCTAAGTCATTCTCACTTTCAACAAATACAAATATAATTATTACATAAATTGAACAAACTCCAAATACGAACTTACATAACTATATATATTTCTAATGACTATTACTGTGTATCCATGACGGAAAACCAAACTATGGGTTTCAAGGGAGTTTTTAGATTATTAAACGATTAACGAAAAGACCGGTCAATTATACCAACTAAATTTAACTTAAATATTAGAGAACTTGTCGTCAAAGGTCAAATAGTGTTTAAGTTTTCGTTACCCGGTTGTAATATATGGAGTTCAATAATAAAACGCAATTCAGTAATCGGAAATGAAAGATATAAGACCACAGTTTAAAGATGATTATTTTGAATTTTGATGAGCAATGAGAATATATAAAACCCCGTAATTATATAAGTCAGATACACACACACATATATGTGATAATATATAGTGGTTGATAAAAGATTAATAATATTATTTTACTTTGTATTATTACAATATACCATTACAACTTCGAAGAAAGTTATTTTCCTCGAAAAATGACATGTAAGTTGGTTCAAAACGTGATCACTTAAATTATTATTTATTAAAGGCATATTCAATTTGAAAATATTGTCTGCCAAGTCAACTTAGTACTCATAAACATATTTTTAAAACAAATGATGCATCGAAACCTAAAATTGTGTTCTCATTTTAAATATTTACTCATGAATAAGTATATAAATAATACACGCGTTGAATGATATACATATATAAACATATATATTTTTGGGGAAAAAGAATACTTTAAACTGAATGTCGCAAAGTACTCTAACACTTAGACATACTTAAATGATCTTAAACAATATCTCTTCTAAAACTGTTTAATTGTTTAATTTATAATATTACGTGAATAAATGACACACAACTAACGTAGCAAACACTAGCTATATAGTATAAATATAATTATTAATTACTTCAATTGAACTGGAAATGAGGGTTTTTTTTAAATTGTGTTTCTATGTTTATAATAAATTTATTATATGTGTATTAAAATAATATTTATATAAATCTTCCTACAGACTAAAATAGTCGAATTAAATAACTAAAAAAATGAATTTTTTCTAAAATTAAGAATTTATCAAATTTATAAAAAGTGTTTTAATATTTACAGACCCTCATAGTATATCTCAAGAGAACAGTTTGAGTATTTATAAATATATTAAAACTTAACGAATTGTAAAAATAAATTTTTTATTAACACAATTATGTATGATATATTTTTTAAAAAAATTTTTTATTTTTTGATTGGTTGGCATTGTCTGTGGTACAAAAATATACAGAAAACATATTTGATTTTTAAAATATTTTTGATTGGCGATTAATTTTTTTATCATTTCCTTGTGCTCAAAATAATTTAACTGATATTATGAACATATTTGCAAGACATTATTGACTACCATCTATACTATTCACAGTATAAATGGTACGATAATGTAATTTTAAAATACAAAAAAAAACCTATTCATTTAAATAATAAGTAATTAAATTTTCCGCACAATTTTAATAACAAATTAAAATATTATCTGGCACGTCTGCGCAATAAGTAAGACAGAAAAACAGAAAAAAAGGTTGATTGATATTTATTTGCCATTTTTATTAAAAACAAACAATTGAGAATATTTTTGGTTTTACATTACAATATAAATTGATCGTATCATAACGGTGCTTTGCACGCACAATTTATTATATAATAATAATTATTATATTATTATTATTATTATTATTATTATTATTATTATTATTATTATTATTATTATTATTATTATTATTATTATTATTATTATTATTATTATTATTATTATTATTATTATTATTATTATTATTATTATTATTATTATTATTATTATTATTATTATTATTATTATTATTATTATTATTATTATTATTATTATTATTATTATTATTATTATTATTATTATTATTATTATTATTATTATTATTATTATTATTATTATTATTATTATTATTATTATTATTATTATTATTATTATTATTATTATTATTATTATTATTATTATTATTATTATTATTATTATTATTATTACTATTACTATTATTACTATTATTATTATTATTATTATTATTATTATTATTATTATTATTATTATTATTATTATTATTATTATTATTATTATTATTATTATTATTATTATTATTATTATTATTATTATTATTGTTATTATATAATATAATATTTATTTTATACACGTACGTTTCAAAGACTCCGAACACTTTTTTTATAATTTTTTAATTTTTTTAATTTTAGGGAAAAAAATATATTTTTTCATATTTCAAGCAAGTCTGTATGTTAAAACTCGAAAACTTACACTTCAATACGGAAAAAAAATATTTTAGTGTTAATTACATTTCACGAGATATGCTCACGGTTTTGATATTATTGCGACGCAACACCACACATACGTGTTACACACGGCGTTTTTCAGAGTTATAACATAAAATATTACCTTTAACTCGTAAATCATTAGTGAAGTGGAATATAACGTATATTCTCTATATAATATGTAATAATAATAATATGACGTATCTCATTTTTTATAAAATAGCAGTTGACAACAAAATATACACCGATATTTTCGGCATAAATAGTCGATTAGTATTTAATATTTAGGTATAGTAATTATAATAAATATACATATATACATATATATAAATTTATTACATTTAATATATACATATAATGTTTGTGTACCAGCTTATTATAAAAATTATGTACGGACAGCATAATACAAGCTACGCAGAGTTAATAATTTTTAGGGAAAATAAATGAAGTTCAAAACTCTTTTACTAAAAATTAAATCGCGAAAACACGGTCAATAAATAGTGTTCTTTTTTTTTTACTTGTTCAAGTATATACGGATTAAAATATAAAAAAAACGCTTTTATTATTTGTCATTTTATTAAAAACTCTTTCCGAATTCCAAACGTTACTGTCGATCCTCATGCATATACTACATGTATATTTACAAACAATCATGTTAATATATTTTTTTTTTTTTTTACGGTGAAATAAATACGGCATGTAAACGCACGGTTATTAACATAACATAATATGCGAAGCCTCCCGGTTGAAACAAAATTATATTATATTTTTCCGTATATTATACAAAATCTGTATATGTATATATATAAACAATAAATATACATACATATAAATAAATGTATACTTTAAATGCATAAATGTGTAAATGTATACATTTATTTATATATGTATGTATATTTATTGTTTATATATATACATTATACAGATTTTTATTATTCACGAGTATTAATTTTAATTTTAATTTTTTTTTTTTACATATCCTTTTTATATTTTTATTAATTTATTTTTATTTATTTATTTTTTTATTTTTAATTTTGTCTATATTTTATTATTGTATATTATACGTTGATATCAAACAAATGATAAAAATTACCGATTTTCCGCAACAATATCAACCATGATACCTGAAAATTTCAGCGTTAAGAAAACGCATTCATTTTATGCATACTACGCATATTTGCGGGATATTTAGAGAGAAACTCTGGGCTGATACAGTAATATCATCTATTCCCATAGGGGAGTAAGTGAGAACAGTACGTATAATATTTCTCGCAATAAGGTCTGTTATCAGTGTGTTGAAGTTTTATTATTATTATTATTTTTTTTAACTAACGCAATTTCAGTGTAAAAAGAAAAAAAATCGTCATTGAAGTTTTGAGAGCCCATTACTCTACAGTTTTCCTTTATACAGTGATCAAATATACCAAATATAATTTATTAAAATACAATTCCGTGTGACTATAAGGTCTCCGACGTTTTTCTGGCGAACTTCGCCTGTAAATACGAAAAGGTTTTATAATGTGCCAACAATAGTGCTATTATGATACCGCATGATACTTAAGAACTACTATATATATAAATATCTTAAGAGTATATATATACTCGTATATTTAAACTATGAGTTTTTTTTTTCTCCGGCGCCGACAAGCATAATAATTATATCGCGTGAGAATTAATTTTATGTTTTTTTTTTTTTTTATACTGCTAAAATAATTATAGTACCATATTATATTATACCGCCAAATGTCCGACGAATTTAGTATGCGCCCGTGTGTCGTACTCGTATAATAATATACAGCAGGTTGCAGGTTGAACACAGAATGCTTGTTTTAAATTCAAAAAAGTGTATTGCGTGTATATTGCCGTTTATCGATCAATACAATATAATATTATATACCGGTGCAGAAGACACGCGCGCAAACAGAGAGACAGAGAGAGGGAGAAAAAACTAATATCGAAGGTTTAGAGTCTAAGCGAAAAGAGAAAATGCTCGTTTGCAGGTTTTACATTCGTGTATTTTTTTTTTTTTTTGTACGCACACTATTTTTCGAGTAAAATGAGAGCGCTAGCCGTATACATAGATTGAAAATATGACGGTATATACGTATACCGTTTTTAGCACTTTCTTGTAGTTAGAGCCGTTTTTTTTTATTTAAAAACAAAACATTTAATCCTAGCTTGGATGTACCCAATGCCGTCTTAATAAGACAATGAAAAAACCGGATTGAAATTTGTTTTTAAATATCGATATTTTGTATAAAAAATAATGTAATTTTTCGAAACGTTTGCATTTTTTTTTAAATATTTGATTATGGTTATTATAAAATGTTACTTTCTATAAAAAAAAAATAAATTTTTCAGTACTGTGTAACAGACATCTCACACAATAATTAATATATTAAGGTAAATCGTTTAGAATTATGTTATTTTATAATTTTTTTGTATAGGGTTTCATGTAAAAACTGTATTATCAAACGAAATCAGAAACGTTTTCTTTCGTACATTGTGACGAATTAAAGTTTTATTAAACGATAATACCATCAGTGGTGTTTCCATAAGGTATACTCCATACACGCAGTATACTCTAAAGGTTTTTTTAACATATCATGATTATACTGCGTATACTCTCGAGTTGTAATGAATTTGCAAAAACAATTTTTTTGTTCTTGGAGATTATATTTTAGATTCTGAGCGGAGCGAGGAATGTATTGGTTTTAGAATGATGTGTTTTTTTTTATATCTGTACCCAAATTTCTACCAGAGAAAGTGCTCCGATCTTTTCGTGTAGTACCTTTTCTGATTGCAAATTGCATCTTGTTTGTACTTTAAACACGTCATTTTTCGATTTTCTAAATACTTTTTTCAAAAGTCAAGAAGAACTACTAAAAATTACGTAAAAACGCTAAAAATGCTATTTCGTCTTAATCGATTGTCGTTTATTTATTACACTGAAACTCCTCTCAGAATCGTTTTATCGAATGCAATGGTTTATCATTGCTTTCAAATTTATAATAAAAACAAAACTCTAAAATCATTATCCAAGTAATTCACTTATGCGATATCCACAACACCCCGCGGCTCGCTACCTTTTTTTTCATAGAAAATCGAATAATATATATTTTTGATATGAAAATTATTTTCCGCCGGCGATGATTGTGCACTACGACGAGGTTCATCGTTTATCGTCGAATAGAATCGAAGATAACATAATATTATATAATTAAACAGGAAGGAAGGGATAAGAGTCAATTTTTTATAAATATATTTGAATAAAATTTAAGTACACAACACATTAAATTTTTTAAATAAAATAAAAATAATGAAAATTTATTTGTTATTCTTAACACTCCTCCCTCATTATACCAAGGTCATAATCTGCATTGCATCATGTGAAACTGGCATATGGAAAACGTTTTTTTTTTTTTTGGTACATGTATTTGTCTTATGGCTGTGGTCATTCTATAAATTTGTGCGACACCGAGAGCGTTACCATGACGTTATATCTAGATATCTATAGATATAGATATGTCTATAGGTACAAGGAGACGAGAACTAAGCTATAGATAACTTTTTATCACGTGTAAAAAATAAATGAAATACATACATGTACCGATGTATCTGCATGCAGTGTAGATACTCCTGTCTTTTTTTTTTTTTAGCACCCTAAAGTTTTTCCATTGAAATCGTTAAAATTGTGCTACGTACACCCTCGACGAATTTGATGGGAACGTCACTGGATAATACACAATATTATGTTATAGGCACAGCTGGGTACTGGGCGCGCTGCGCCGAAGCGAATGACATCACGAAACAATATTGTCCAACATACAGTTTCTGATCGCGTTCGTATATTATTCGTACGCACTCGCATTATGGTATGTGAATGTAAGCGCCATAAAAATTCGCCCGAACCGTGAATTCAATAAAATAATAATAACACGGCTCTTTCGTGCACTACATATAATCGTACATGCGTGTAAAACATTTCGTACAGTGCCTGTACGATACACGTTTATGATTGTTCATAATTCAGACACTTGAATAACTGCGACAACTTCAAAAAGCATTACCGTTTACAATTAAATATTAACGATGATAAATGTAAACAATATACCTTTTGAATAAAATAATATATATCGCGGGCCGCGTACAAAATAATTTGTGGTTTTTTTTTTTGTTCTAAAACTTTTCCCGTTTTTCGGGCGACGTGTGACAAGAGGATCAAACGGCAATCGTACATATTTTATGATATAATAACAGTAATTACGTTATCGTGCTCGGAGTGAATTTTCAAAATGTATAAAATAAGTAAAATGTCATGACAAAAGTACGTAATAACTCGCTCGCACGGACGACGACGGATCCCCGTAAATACATATTATGTATAATAAATTATGACAGCGGCGGCGAAATTTCCTGACCTTGTGTGCCAAAATAATTAACAGATTCCTTTAATATTAATCCCACCTTCGTGTCTTGTGTGTGTGTGTATGAAAAACGTTTCGAGCAAAACGATCGTTAAATTATTTTTAAGTTATTTAGAATATTGGTCGTCGTTCGATATGTTATTTACCTTAAAAAAAAAAAAAAACAACGCGACTGTTTTTAGCGAGCCTACGATTTTATTTTTCTGAAAGACGTCGTCAACAGTGATAAAAACGTACTTACATTTTGTTCTTATTTTTATTTTACACAATACGTTTTCAATAAATATTCCTTGACTCGTAGGTACGACTTGAAAATTGCACGACATTTTTTTTTTGACAAACAACAAAAACGTATAAATACGGAGTGAAAATTTAGGAAAATTTTGATTTTTCGCCAACTATTCGCGTGACATCTGTATTGGTGCGCGTGCTATAGATCTGTCATCCCTGATTTATTATTAACACAAGGTACGAAAAAACGGTGTTTGTTGGTTTTAAGTATCGACGAAACTTTTCGCGTATTATATGATCCAAAATATATTATTATAATAGATAAATCGATCTCGTCGTATGGAATGCGTTTAATTAATCAAATCGCGAAGGTAAATAAAAAACGTCTAACGTTTACGAACAATATTCGTTTATCGTTTTTACACTGTATTGTTCGCGGTTTCTGATAAAAACGGAAGGAAACGTGTCTTTTCGATCGCGTCGACGACCCGTGGAAATCGTTAATACAATTATTCGACTGCACCTATTGAAATATAATAAAAGGTCGCGCAAAATTACAGTTTACATTTGAATTATTAGACTATTGTAAACGAAATTGACTGGATTATAGTGAGCTTTTTGTTCTGAATCTATCCGATACAATATACGGTGTTGTAAATACAATCTAAATTTGATTTCACACGCGCGTTACCCAAATGTCACAAGAAATGTCGCCAATTATTACGACCAGAGATCGACCGTATATACTGTGAAAATTGATTGTATAAAAGATTTCTCGGTTCATTTATATTAATTATTCAATATGTATCTCGTGCTATTGTATGTAGAGGATTTTTCAAATTATTACCGAAGGACACAAATTAATTTTTAATTTTACAATCAAAAAGAAATTATCATTTTATGTTCTACTAGAAAATCAACTATGAAAAACCACTCTTCTATATTAAATTCGAATTCAAGATAAAGAATTTTTTTTTTTTGGAATATTGGTGGGCAGATTATACATTTTAATTCGCTACTTTATTAACTACGCGACTCTCTAAAGTTTAGTAAATAAAATAATAATCGGAAACTATACTTAGCCAGAGCTCTTTTTTAAACTATCCAACTAAAAATGTTATTTTTCGTGTACATCGTTAAATTAGATTTAGTAAAAATCATACGTAAAAAGATAATATATAATGAAACGATACTTCGCGGGTTAGAAAAGTATGCTCCCACATATTGCAATCGAAAAAGTAGCTAAAATTATTTTCATTGCTTCCAATCGCTTAAGACAATTCTGAAATTTAATTGAAACTATATATTGATTATATTTGCTTTTCATTCCAATAGTTTGATATTGTACACTTCTTAAATAAATGTGTAAGCAATAAAATATTATATTTAAAAATGTATACAATAAGTCAATAAATACCAGTAATGTATATTAAATAACTCCTTTTAATTACCGGGTGAGCCGGAAAAATGTATTGATTTTATGACGTCATGCTTTTTCGATTCCGAGCAATGAGTAAAATTTATTGGTTTAATAATAACGTGTTCTGAATAAAGTGAAGAACGTATATCTGATTTATAATGATGTGATTTTTATTTATGTTTTGTCCGTGAACACTTTTTCGTATAAAACTGTTAATTTCTAACAAGGATTATTCGACACTTTTCACGATTTTCCCCTTTAGTTACTGCCGAAGCGTAATTCAAGTAACATACACATAGTTGCAAATCATCTATAATATTAAAGACAAATTCGTTTTGGACATGGACAATTTTTTCGTCAACAATTTAAAAAATCAAAATACAAGTTTAGATATATTATAAGCTAACAATATTTATCGTATACATCAATACTATAAAAACGTAATAGCGCCGTTTAGAATCGGTTTGAAATACAACGATTCCATTGCTTTCAAATAAAAATAAAAATAAACTCTGAATTATCTGTTCTAAGCAATTCGTTCAAGCCGATATCCACTACACCGGTTGCTCGACACCATTAAAAAAATTACCAATTTCTACACTGTATTTGTACTCATTATATACCTAATAACGTGTTTAAATAAACAACTATTTATGTTTTATCGACGTTTACTTTGTACTGTAAATATCTATTTATTTAGAGATCGGTATTTTCTATTTAAAATAATAATTTATTAATTTATAAATTATTATTCATATATAAGCCGTAATAACGACCTTTGTCGTCGGATATCAGTTGTATACGTATATTATATAATATTACTAATATTATTAGGTAACTGATTTATCCGGCGTTGCCCGTATTAAGTATTGAACGGAATTTTAGTCTGCGATAATATGTGTTTTTTACCAGACAATATCATACTAAGAATCAGTACAATTAAAAATTCTAACAACCAAGATTAGTACCTTACTAATATATCTTTACGTTCTCGCAAACCGTGTACGATTACGTGGTGTAATGTAGTTAGTAGTCCTTGTGGTTAGATTAAAATAACTACTTATAACCTCGTTCCAACAGTGTAAACCGTCCAAAAACTCGTATCACGTATTGAACATTAACAAAACGTATCTCCTCAGTTTATCCTATAATTGGCGGTGTGGTCACCCGCACCCAACAAACTGTAGCAAAAGTTGTCACTCCACATTCAAGTAAGTATGCTGTGGGGATTGTTTTAATATAATTAATAACAATTAGCCAGATCAGTTGAATTCTTTTAAAAGTCTTCTTAATTTATTTTTATTTGTTGTAGATACATGCTGTTGGACTCATTGTGTTGATGGAGATACGTGGTACTACAAGTAAAATTATTTATTTATATAAACATATATAATTTATATACTGATCCTGGTAAATGACGTAAAACCCTTAAATGTTAAGTTTGGACTTAATTTGATCAATATATGACACATACCAACGAACCCAACGGTCCAGTGGACCCCAACGAATCTATTAATGTGACTTTTAATAAATTTAGTGCAACCGTTTGGTCGCAGATAAGAAACATAAATACACACACTCATTTTTATACATAAGGGTACACAATAATAAAGGTTAATATATTGTTCGGGAAAAGCTCACCTTCTCATTATCATCGCTCCTTTAGCTCTGTGCTTGTGCACACTCTCACTCAGTGGCGCTTCTAATTGTATTTTTTTGATGATGCCATGTATGTAATCGGTTACATTTTGTTAAACCCGATGCACCTATTTTTAGCATCTGAAACGATGAAAAATTTGTCTCAGAATATTATTATTCGTACAGTCATGTGCGCCTGTGGGCGGATGTGTGTATTTTAAGTGAATGAGAGGTGACTTCGAACGTCGCCTTTGTGACGACATTTTACATTGCCACCACACAGTTCTACATAAACTCGCGTACTATAAACGAAATATTGTTATTTTCTGCATTATTTACTGTCAAATTTCAAAACGTAAAAAATTTGTCATTTTTCCAAAAAAAAAAAAATCTTAAAAAGTTAAAATGTAATTTTAAAACGTGGTCTATCGATGAGCTAATAAATAAGCACTTAATGATCACTATTTACTCTAAGACTTGAGGTGAGGCAACTCGTATTATTTGCCTCATCACCAAAGCCGTCACTGCTTTCGATCGCGTTCAACTAATGTGAATTCTTTAAGTGGTTTCGTATATTTTTAGGTAATAAACGCCGCAATGTTTACCTATCGGCAGTGGCGGATCCAGAACAAAATAATGGGGGGGGGGATTTTAAAATACATTAAATTACATTTTAAATAACACCAAAATTTCATTATTTTAATCATATTTCATAATTATAACACCACTATTTTAGATCGTTCGCTTAGACTTAATCTAACCTAAAAACTTGATGTCCAGTAATATTAAAATAAATAATTATTACGAATCAAAACACGATTTTACAAAAATTATTTATAAACGAACATTCGTAATCATGATTATCTACATACAGTCAATGAAGGGTTTCTACACTTTCCTGGTTTGTACACAAAGGTTACCTATAAAGTTTATGACGGTAATACCGCAGAACAAGACCGTGGTTATAAGAAAAAAATAAAGAAAATAAGAAATTTCTTATGATTTTTTTTATTCTTTCTACGGGTTTAGCGGGGAATCCAGTAATTTAAACTGCGCTAAAGTAAATGTAGGTTACCGGAACTCGACAAGACTATACAACCATATAAATGTATACATGGACTCCAGATACAACCAGACATCAAGTGGTGTGTTTTTAGCGAACGAAGGGGGGGGGGAGGGCGATCGCCCCGATCGTCCTCCCCCCCGCCCTGGATCCGCCACTGCCTATCGGCCGATCAGGAGTCACTGGAAGTGATGCCAAAGTAGAGTCCCGACAAAAATACTTGAAATGCTTAAACGTTTCCCGTACGCCAACCCGTTTGTTCTCTCTATGACCGTCGCGTATAATATCTTACACTGGACACAAAACGGTTTTTGTCGAACGGTTTCGTCGCCGACTGTAGTGTAGCGAAAACGAGCTCATCGACGGTGCGCGTGAGAAATTCAATTAGCGCCGCCGAACCCAACAGCAAGCAGACAAAATTGCTAGACCAGTCCGTCGACTGCGATTATAAAAAGAAGAGCGGTGAAATAAAAAAATAAAAGGTGAAAACACACTTTGGACGCGTTCGAGTAATCGTAAAAACTATCGGCCTACTACCTCTTTGAAACGACCTCGACATTATATGCGCGCGTACGCATCGTAATACGTATTTATACGCGCGTACGGAACGGGATAATGGCCGGCGGTGGATTTTTATTTTTACGCGATTCTCACGACCGAACTCGGTTCGCGACCACTAGCTGCACCTGGACGCCGCGACGTTCCGGCGGAGCTTTGCCCCCGCCGTCCGGTCACGAGTTTTACGATTGCCCGTCGTCGTGCCCCGTTCGCCGCGTCCCGGACGACCACTATACGCTTTTCACCGAAGCCCGCCACTGTGAACAACTATAAACAATATACGACGAGGGATTTTACGACGGGTATACGCGCGGGATCGTCCGTGGAAATTCGACACACGCGGAGGCTGTAACGAAACGCTCGGCATTATTATTATTATTATTATTATTTATTATTATTATTATTATTATTATTATTATTATTATTATTATTATTATTATTATTATTATTATTATTATTATTATTATTATTATTATTATTATTATTATTATTATTATTATTATTATTATTATTATTATTATTATTATTATTATTATTATTATTATTATTATTATTATTATTATTATTATTATTATTATTATTATTATTATTATTATTATTAATTTTAATATTGATAAAATATATAAATGGGGATTATCTCTGCTGGAAATAGTATAAAATACTTTGATATGACGTTTGCCCTTGCTCTTTGTCTCCTCTTGCTCACATAGACCTGTACAGTGGCGCTTACGTATGTTACCAAGTAATGCAACTGCACTAGTAGTCGAATGGAGTGGGTGAGTCATTTTAGAAATCTTATGTATTCATTTAAGTTGAATAAAATTGAAGAATCATCTATTACTATCTATTAGATTGACAATGACAAATACGCGATTGGAAAATCTCATCAAGATATCATGTGATTATGATATATAAATAAATCATTATGATGTAATTAACAATTATAATAAAACAAGTCATCATTATATTACATAATTAATGAATTTAATTAACAACTACTAATATTTTGTGTTTTGTATACTATATTTATGAGTTCAAAAATTTGAAAATGAATTTTTACTAGATTTTGAAATCTAGCGAATGACGACCACCTATTCTCGTTTTAATTTTTGTATATAAAAATTCTATTTATTAATATTAGATTAAGCGCTATTTGTAAACATTCATTACATGGTAGGTTATCATGTGTAGTGCGACTGCACTAGTAGCCGAATGGGGTCGGTGGGCGGATAAATCGTCTATGGAATCTCGTGTATTTCAATTGAATAAAATTGAAGAATCGTATAAAGGTCAACAATGACAAATACACAATTAAAAAATCACATTGCAATAGCACGTGAAAATATAAATATTATATATTAATAAAATAAAAATTAATTATGATATTGTAATTAACAATGTTAATAAAACGAGTCCTCTTATATTTGACGAGCCAAAAACCTTTATACGTACTAATACAAAGGCAGATCTATGGAGGGGGTAAATGAGGAAAGTTCCCCCCAAGTCAAAAAAATTAATAAGACAAAAAAAAGGTTATCGACTTTTTCTATATTTTGCCGACAAACCTAAAAAGTCTAACGACTGACATTAATTTGACTGGCGATTTCCTTCTTTGAAAACAGATTTTGAAAAAAATATGTCATCCCCTTATTAGTGAAGGAATTTCATATACTTTTTATCGATTTTTTCGCCATTACTCTATGGCGATACCAATAAAAACTCCTAGGAAAAAGCTTATCAGTCACGCTTTAATTGGTACCTATACCTGATCATTAATTATAATTATCGATACAGTCTGATAATATCAGTTGTCTTTCTCTTTACTCTTAGATCCGCCACTGACTAATATTTGTGTATTATTTATTATTTGAAACATTTAAACTTTAAATTTTAAAGGGACTGTATTGGTTATAAATTATATATTCGTGAAAAGCTAGGGTGGTGATTTTTTCTCTACAACCGATATTCTTTTTTAACACTTAATGGTAGTAGCGTATTATCGGGAGGTGGGTCCATTCTCAGCTCCCTTTTCTGTACAAAAAAAAAAATTTACGATTTACCAAACTCATTGAGACGTTCAAATATAAATATAAAAACTCCCTACAAAGAAAAAAAAAACAAAAAATTGTAAATATGCCACTGGTAGTTTTGTTAAAAACAATAACTGCACTGGCTTTTGAAAAACCCGTGGACGCCGCTGGGACGGTAAGGTACTCGAGACATTGACGCGTAAACGTCGCGTGAGCGGTAAAAATGGAACGGAAATGTGAATACTGGTGTCTTTATTCAAAGTAATTTCTAAAATAAATGTTATTATCAGTTTTCATGACAACAGCTTACACATTATACGCAATTCATAATTGCGTGTAAAGTGATTAATATTGCCAGTGAAACCTGCTGGTCGGTAACCAAGGGAAATAAGGGTAAGATGAACGCCTTTGAAAGAAGAATACTACGCCGAATTTACGGCCCTTTAATCGACAACGGAGAATATATATAGAAAGCGAACGAATCAGGAAATTTATCAAATATTTCATAAACCCATTATTAGTGCGTGTTTAAAAAGTAAAAGATTAGTATGGGCCGGTCGCGTTCCGAGGTCTGAGGGTATAAGCGAATACAATTTTTATTGGGAGACTGAACGGGAAAAGGCCCAGGGATGGACCGAGACAAAGATGGGAAGATAGGGTGAAGACAAGTCTTATTGGAATATCACAAGGAACACGAATCGAAGACAGCGAAGACAGAGACAAACGGAGACGGGTGTTTGGCGCAGCGAAGGTCCTGCGTGGAGTGTAAAAGCCGGGAAACAAATAAAGGACATTAATAAAATATCGTTATTATTATAGTTGTCCACGACAACAGCTCACACGTTTCCGTCCCGTTTCCCGAGATATTTTATCCTCGTACCGCCGTAATAGTAGATGTTTACACGTCAAAAAAACACTCCTAATATTAAATACACGCACACGAGGCGAGGTGCGCGAGAAATCGCACGATTAATTCGGTTATTATTCTCTCCTATATATCCTTCCTCCTGCGCGCAGCAACGCATAACACTCGCGCGTATTTGTATTCCGTGCCCGCGTTTAAGTTCGTCGATCAATCGTCCGTGAGATGATGCTTTCGGTGGTGGGGGAGGGCCGAAACGTAGCGGTCAATTACTCGGGTCCGAAACGCGTTTAATTACCGTTTAAGTACCCGGGTATGTGTAACGTGTATACCGCGACCAGGGCCGGGAAACGCACGTTGTCAAAACCGCGTTGTGTCTAGCGGTCGAATAATATTATTACGGGTATTATTGTTGCGGTACAATACAGAGCTGGGCCGAAACGATTTTTCGGACGACACGCGCGCACAAAAGACCCGGGAAGAACGAGAGAAGATGAAAAAAAAAAGAACCGGGGGGTGGACAATATTTTCGGTCCGGCGAAGACGACAAAGACACCGGGCGGGGTGAATGATGTGTGGACCGACGTGGAGCGGGCCGGAGCTAATCTCGCCCAGTAGCCCACGGTGATATACGACGTCATTAATTCACCGCGCGCCCGGCATTATAATATCCGCGCGCGCCGGTGGTGGCGGTGGGGGGGGGATGAATGCCGAAATGAGGTGTCGGCCACGCGGTTCGGTGGCCGGCGTGTCCGAAACGACGCACACACTCAATCTAATCTAATGGCCCGGACGTTTCATAATACACGCGCGCGCACACGAATTCCGACGGATCTCACCTGTCTCCTTTGCGGCTCGTCCCGTAATGTCCTCCGTTGCCCCGGAGAATTATTACGAACGGATTTATTATTATTATTATTATTATTATTATTATTATTATTATTATTATTATTATTATTATCATCATCAGAGCGGTGCACAAGAAACAGTTTTTCTCCTACTCATCCGTCGTAACAATCGAATATTTAACCCATCACGAAGCCTTCGTCCCCACGGTCTGTCCTGTTTAATTGGTTTTGGTTTTGGTTTTTTATTCTATAAATATTCGCGTTTTGTACCCGACAGTATTTTCGATAATACCGGCCAACGATTAACGAAATCATAATCCGCTGATACGCTGCACTTGACATATATAATATATAAGCCGTCCGTAGCAAGGGCGCACCCAGGATTTTTTTTTTTGGGGGAGGGGCAAAATAAAATTATTTTTAAATGTTAATAAGATTTATTTAATATGTCCAGAAATCCGATTAAAGCGATACATAATAAAATTACTAAAATATTAAGAGGTCAACCATTTTGGGGGGGGGGGCTTAAGCCCGTTAGCCCCTTCATTGGGTGCGCCACTGGTCCGTAGTATACATTCGGTCGTATATTCTATCCCGTAACCAGTGTTGAGACTTCTCTAGATAATATTTTTTTATCTCATCTTGTTGACATTTTTTTTACTTATCTGAAAGTTATCTTAAATAAAATAAAATCATTATCTTTCTTGTAATTATCTAGATAAACAATTTTAACCAATTTACTTTTTTTTTTTTTTTTTTTTTTTTGCAATAAATAAGAAAAAATGACCCTGGGAATGTTTCCAGGGAGACTTGGACGCACACACAAACATACCCACACATACATATATATATTATATATATATGTATATAAATACGTGTGTGGTTTGTGTGTGTAATAATGTATACATAATAGATATCAATAGATTAAAGTACCAATCTATTAAGTTTTTTCATATTTTTTTTTATTTTTCGAATATTATAAGACCGCCCGTCGGCCGTCGCGTAAAGACAAGCCGCACAGGCATCGTTCGCGCTGTACGGAGTGTGACGGTGTCATCGCTCAGTGCGATGCACACGAAAAACAAGTTTTCATACGTTGTCGATGGCGCGCGGTACCCGCAACTGTATTAGGTAGGTATATCATAAGTACAGCTGTATAATAATGTCTTGAAAATTCGTCGAGGCTTCTCCGCCTCAGCCATCACTATATTTTCACTCTATTGAATTTGTAATTAGAACATCGAATCTTTATTATTTTGACGTTGTTAAGGGGATTGAAAGCGGGTATTTTCTTTCTTTGTCTTACACACATGAAACATAGCAAAATGAAAGTTTCGTGCTTCCAACGTACCGATCGATCTATTGGTGCGATAAGAAATTTGAAAACAGATTTGAATTCCTCGTGAATTTTACTACAAAACGACTTTCCCACTTTTTTTATTTCTTTTTTTTAAGACCTTCAAAAATTAATTATTAACAATTTATTTTTTTTTAATTTGTTCGGTTAATTTTTTTAAGGGTTTATGAAAAAAGTGGGAAAGTCGTTTTGTAGTAAAATTCACGAGGAATTCAAATCTGTTTTTAAATTTCTTATCGCACCAATAGATCGATGATCGGTACGTTGGAAGTACGAAACGTTTATTTTGCTGTGTTTCATGTGTGTAAGACAAAGTGAGAGAATATCCGCTTTCAATCCCCTTAACCGAATTTAAAGACATTTCTATTATTTTCATTAATTCGATAGAATTGTAAAAAGAGTCCAGACCGTCCCGTTCCGTTCTCAACGTCCCATTATGGAAAATTATAAGAGGTACGCTAAAATATGTATATATATATTTTTTTTAAAGAGGCACTCCGTCCCTTTACCCCCCCTCCACAATTCAAGCTCTGGTAACCAGCAATAATATTTGTACACAGATTGATTCCGTGCCACGGTAGTAATTACATTATCGAGAAATATTTTTGATCAGTGGTAATCAAGCTTTTTTTTATCCCACGGCTCTTTTGTGTCTTCGCACAAATATATTGTAAACAAACAAAATTATTAATGACAAAAAAAAATCGTCTATACATATTCTAGTGGCGTCATTTCAGTTTTCGAAAGGGGAAGGCAAAAGATTTAACCGGCCCATTTAACTATTTGCCATTTACATTTAGCTCAATACAATTTCCATTTTACATAATTTTGATATAATCGTTATCATAGGCACGAATCGCCCGATATACATATTATATAATTTTTTTTTTTGTGCGAGGAAATTCATCACTTTGTCAGCTATCATAAATAACTATATAGTACGTAAATATTACCAGTGATCCAAGTTTTGAAGTTTCTCTTGTGATAATATTAAACATGTTAGAAATGACGTTTTGTGACCAGCTCTGAGCAGCTTGTTCTTTATTTTTTCTCTCTTTCTCGCCGTCTTGGCCACACCACCTTTAGCTTTATCCATTTTTATTTCTTACACTTGCAACTCACAAAAATAAAATATATACATATACATAAAACACACGTTTGTAACGTTAAACAACGGCTAAAACGAATTCGTTTATGCCGTACGCGATATAGGTTCGTCAATCGTCAAACGTACATCGTATTCTTCGAATTAGAGGCAACATCAATAATTTACGCACTGCTTTCAACGATAACCGTGTTTATCGAAAAAAAACCCAGAACCGCGGTTAGTTTTAACCACGAATTAATCACCTTTAATCGTGGTTATAACCTGCATAATTTGTTTATTTTATTATTAATTTAATTTTAATTCACTGTTATTGCCACGCGATTTGTTATTACTCATTGCTATAAATTTGGTTAGAATAATTTATATTCACATCATAGGTATCAGCATGAATCATGTCGGTTCACTGTTAACAAGGGGGGGGCAAATACCCACCATGCCCTCCAACAAATGACGCCACTGATATGCCGCTATACGCCGCTGATATGCACTATATACTTTTATATCCATAAAAGTAATAATTTTTAAATTTAATAGACAAAAATGTATAACTTAATATAAAGTAATCTTAAATTATACCACCCTATTGACCACATAATATATGTACATACATATATATATATATATATATATATATATACATATTACACCGAAGCTCCCCCCAAAATCATTTTATTGTACGCAATGATTTATCAATTATTCCATAAAAACCCCCCGCTCGCTTGGCATTTTATTCTTTTTTATTTATTTATTTTTTTCAAATTTTCTTTTTAAATATACTTTAAGAACTTTATCAGTTCGAGACGGCTCTATTTAATGAAATTTAGAAAAGGTTCAAAATCGATTAAAGATGCCTACAATACTCAACTCGGTGAAGTTATCTAATCTCGATGAAACTATCTGTAGGCTGGTTTACAACGTTTATTTTCATTCTTCATTATTCATAATCTTCGACAATACCTTTTAATCCGGCGTAACTGCTTATTCCTGAGTCTTTTTTCATTGGAGTTATATATAAATTTCCTATTGGTTTTCATCCTTCAATTGCACCTTTTATCATAATGTAATGCTATTTTTAATCATGACATAGATCGTATCCTACCATATCCCATCGTCATCGCTTTACGACATTCAATACACTTTTATATCGTTGCGCTTTACGTCCAGGCTATTTTTCCCTTTCGTCACTAACACCACATATTTTCGAATAATTCAAGGGATCTTTTTTCCACCTAATTTACAATACCCATGTCTCGTAGCCATATAAGTAACATTCCGCTCAAAGATTTTTATAAATGTTTTATTTATTTATTTATTTGTTAATTTTCTTCGAGTTTTCTTTTCTTGATGAAATCTATCTTATCTCGCCCAATTATCTTATGTACCTACTTTACTCCAATCTACTATTATTAGACTATCCAAGTACTTAAAACTAGTAAACATAAAGGTAAAAGTTGGTTTTCCAAGTAGATATTTGCGTTGATTTGGAGGTTAATATTCTTTTTAACTTCGTTCATACTTTTTTTTTCTTAATAGCATTTGAATAATAATAGTTAATGTGCAGAGCACCGTTGTCTTGAGACTTTACATAACAGGTATGGAAATATGAGAAATAAACTAATAAATAATAATAATAATAAACTATAAACTGTAAGCAAATACGCAAATTGTCATTTCTCTGTACATAAATACATTTGTGTACTTGGTATTATAATATTTTTTCTTAATTATTGGTGTAAAATAATAAAAATAATTTAATACAGAGAATTATATTATATTAAGAAAATAAATATGAATAAAATCAATTACATAGTTTAAACTTTATAAATAAGATTCATTTATTCAAAATATTAGTTGTATTTAATAAAGTTTATATATATATATATATACTGTTTTTAAATAAAAAATATATGTTCTTTAACTCCAAATCATCAAATACTGTTTTTTCAAATTTTCTCTTTTACTCATAATTTCAATCATCAAATACATTTAAGATATGGAGCAATAAAGTGAAATTCAAAATTTAATTAAAATTTGATTCATGGCAACTTCTGTATACAAAGAAGAAAATGTCCCCTGTATTGATAATTCAAATTTTCATAAACTGATTTTTATTGAAGTAATATAAAATTAATTAAATATTAATGACTAATAATAATAATAATAATAATAATAATAATAATAATAATAATAATAATAATAATAATAATAATAATAATAATAATAATAATAATAATAATAATAATCATTTTTGTCTATTTAATCTACATCCTATACACCCGTTAGCCGTGGACTGACTTAATTCGTTTGTTATATATTGTTATTTTGAAATATAACAACCTGCAGTGTGACTAAATGCTATGTTTAATTATTAATTAGCAATATAGCAATATTAAACGCACAATAACTGACGAATCCATTTTACATTGCAATTTATTGAATATGAAATCTAATAGGATCATAATTAATCCAAACGAACGCATTATTCGATTCTAAATGTGATTAGTTGATGATATTTATAATAAATACATTCACAGTCCTATATTTATACGTACAAAAATTCGATACCGATATATGATTAATTAAAGTACATATATGTTAAACATATTAAACGCATGAGTGGCTAGAGATATTTAGTTTTAAAACGTGTTTTATTTTGTATCAGGTGATAGAATCAATTAAACACATTTTAATTTAATACTATTACAATTAAACTCAATACTTATTATAAAAATTACGTTAAATAAAACCAAAATTTAAGAGAATAATGATATATTAACGTATTTACGAACAAAATAATTTCTTTTATTAATCGATACGGCTTCTTTTTTTTTTCTTTACACGGGTCGAAGACGAATCCCCTTTCTATATTATTAAGTTTATTAAGTTATGACTTTATAATAAAGATGATAATGTCACATGCCATGCAATATCGTGTTTCAAATAATTTTAGTCGTCAAGTCATTTTATAACGAACACAAATCATAATTTAATCAATATATATATATATATATATATATATACATATATATATATATATTTTACTTACTCTATTGCCGCTCGCAGAAAATATCTGTTTTATTTAAAATGTATATTATACTATTTTATAATTCCCATCATAATTTCATAATTACTTAAATTTGTTTTTAGTTTTGAATTATATATATATATATATATATATATAATTCTGGTCAATTAAATATGATTTAATTATAAATTATAATCCATAAATTACCTAAAAACATACGAATCTACAAAATAAATGTCTAATTTTTCGTTTATCTAACCATGAACACTAATATACGGAATTTCCGTTCACCTAACTATTATACTATACATTATTTATATTAAAAATTAAATAATTCGGTCACGAGCACATTAAAGAAAAAGTATCGTCTTTAAGAAAACGGATCGTATGTATTTTTATGTAAAACTATCAATGTATGTTACAATGTTCATTCATATAGGTAATATATGTTCATTAAAATATCTTCTAACACGAATAACTGATCTATAACAAATGGCAATAAGTTTCCCCATCTCCGAATAAATATTTATAACTAAATTACCATAAGTTCTCAGCAAATGTAAAGTTATCGTTAATAGGAATAATACGTGTCATTATATTCGCAATATTAATAACGAAACTTTTACCTTAAATCATCATCTGATCACACATTATCCATAAATTTTCATATTTCTCGACCTGCTATTATTTCCGCGATACTCTTTTTATACAGAAACTTGTTTTCAACAGCACGGATGTTAAATATTTTTTTTTTTTTGCTAACGATCACTATATTTTATACTCAAAAAAACGTTATTTATTATATCTCTAATGTACAAAAAAAAACCCTAATATAATAGAATATATTATGATTTATTTTTACATGTGTTCATTTTTTTAATATTTCGTAAATTTAACACTGCAATCTGAGTCGTTAAAAACTAAAATTATTCATAATTTAAAACTACATACACACAATTCGAATATTATATTGCTTTCAATTATAAAGTGAAAAATAATTTATTAACAATGTAAAATAAAATGACAAATAAAAATAATCATATATTAAAAATTACGTTATACAAATTCGAGGAAAACAAATAATAAACGCTTTTAATAATCGCATTATAAAATAATAAAAATTACGAAATTGAAAACACTAAAACAAAACATAAACCGTAAGTAAAATTAAAAAAACATTTATATTATATCTAATTCATGTTATATACTTATGTACAACTATTACGAAATCAATATTAATAATTATAGGACAAACCTCTTCTTTTTTTCAAAATTTTTGAACACTTTTCAACGTTAATAGATCAGATTTTTTTTTTAGAAATAAAAAAATAATAATGATAAAAACCAGAAAAAAATGTTTTGGATACTACGAGTATATTATCCGAACGTGGTTTTCTTCCATATTTAATTTACTACCTGATAGAAATAGTTGAATGGAAGACTTGCTTTTTAGATGTGTAAATTTTACATCTGTTGTTTCCCGAGGGAGTGCCTTCCTTTTTCCTCTTTCATCTTATTTTATTTACTCAACAATGTGATTTATATCATTGTTTTTTTCCTCTTTTCTTATTATTATTTGAGTCTGTCAGCAGAGCTCAGTATTTATTTTCAATCGAGAAAACGTGCGGTTTGTCATAGCGTTCGGTTTTTCAGTACATATATCTATTTATATATGTATATATATATTAATGCACCACGAATGATGCATAAAATATTATTGCCAAGTCACTGCCCACGCCGAACTCTCTATTGTATTTATATATATTAACTGTGTTAATATTAAATATAATAAGCATACACTACGTAATCGTTATAATTGAAGACACTCTATTACTACGCGCAGTTTCATTATATTTCAATTCTATTTCTTTCGGCTGCCTAACAAAGGTAATTATTTCAATTGCAGTATCTTACTTTAATTATGAATTATTTTTTTCTTATTTATTTATTTTGTTTTTTTTTTAATGAATATTTTTTGGTAAAATTCGACTTTTAAAATCGATCCGTTCACAGTCTTTTAAAATTCGAAAACGTCGAATATTTTTAATTTTTAAACAGCTCTAAACTCGGTCAATTTCGGATTCAGGACATTGATTTTAATAACAAAATGACGGTAAAAGAATGTTTTCTACCCAAATTTGTTGTTAAAATTTGACCGTCATAAATTATTTATGAGACAAAATGTTTAGTTTTTTTTTTGCTAATGTGCAGAAAAAAAATTATATTTTAAATGGCAACCTGAATTTATGCCGACCAAACTCGTTTTAAATGACAAAAACCGCGCGTAATTGTTTCAAGAAAAAGTTATATTATGTAACATATTATAACGTATAAATATGTGTGTGTGTATGTGTTGTGACTGCTGCTGTTCAGTGACGCAACAAGAGTTTTACGGACCTAGTATAGAGGAAAATTGATGGGTCCCTAATTCTTATTTTTGATTATATTACAGTACATTATAAGCCTAACCTATGAGCGATTTTAACACAAAAGTAAAAAAAAGCAATTATATCTAATTAAAAAAATATTCTCTATAATTTTAAGTAAACCCATTTAATACTTATACCCTATAATTTTTTTTTACAATGTATTTTTTAATATCTTTTATTATTCTGATCAATGATCTTTAAAAATATTATTGAAATTCCTACGAGAAAACCGACAACATTAAAAGTATGTAATGACGTTTAATATATCATATACACTCTGTATGTATGTATTTTTTTTTTTTTTTTAAATAGTATTATTAATTATTTTCAGTGGGCGCGATGCATATTTTATTTTTTTTATATAAAATATATTTTTTTAATTAGGTGAACGTACTCGGTGTGTTAAGAAATACGGGGCTCCGAAATTTTAACTCGAGGCCCTTCTCCCGGAGCCCATTGCTCCGGTTGACAGCGTGTTGGAGTTGCTGCTGCTGGTTTTCAATCGAACCGTCCTGAACCTATAGTGATAAAATATTGTTTTTCTGTGTATCCAGAGGCGTAGCCAGGGGGCACTGAGAGACCATGCCCCCCGTAGGCCGTATTTTTTTTTTTTCTACATGAATGATCTAATTTTAATAATAACAGCTTTAAGTGGCGTATTTAGGGGAGCTCGATGGCCCGCCCCCCTTGTTCCGTGTTTTGCATATAATAATTGGTGATTTATTAACATGAAACCAACAAAAATATTAAATTGTTATATGAATATACCTACCGGCATACGTTTTAAGTAATACGTACCTAAACACTATGAAAAAGATTATTAATAAGAGACTAGATTTCAGTGACACGCCAATTTAAATATAGTTCATAATTATGAGTCTATATTAATATGTCATAGTAAATAATGTAACAAAAAATAAAATTTTGTTTATATGTTTAATTAATTATTATTACTTGAGCAACAAAAAAAAAAGGTCAGCAAAGTTTCTGACACGTGAGACAAATAAAATCAAACCAAAAATTTTAATTTGACACGCGGTTATCAAAAGGTTAGCCATTCCTGGACTAGATGTTTCTGCTAGCTCTGTCAGGCTCGAACTCTCCTGACCGATTCGAAAATATATATTCTAAGGCGTACCTACGGTCTCGTGCTCACGTCACTGTGTTTTGTCTACCAATGTAAAAATTTGATTTTGAAAACTTTTTTATTGGCCTCTCCTTTTGAAAAATCTTGGCTACGCCACTGTGTGTATCGCGTACAATTTCATTTGTGTCTGTGTGTGCAATACGAAGACGCGGTATATTTTTCTCCTTTTTTTTTTTTCCTCGTAAATAAACATTTGTATATTTTATCATCGTGATTATTCGGGTCATTATTTCGTCGCGGGACCAAACGTCCGTTCCGTCTGCATATTTTCCTTTTTGCAAATCCGACGATGATAAACACCCTTGAATAATAAATGAATACCCGCGCCCGGACGCCCGGCTGTCCATTTATCAACTCCCCCCGGTCACCACACCAGCCGATTCCCCGAGCCACATTGATCGCCGTAGTCGTCATCCACCTTAGACGCTTCGCATCTTATATATTCTTTTGGACCTTTCTTTCATCCCCTGTACCCCTCACTCCAATACAACGCCAGCTGACGATGTCGAAATATGAAAGTCTTCGTCGTGGCTGTAAGACAGTGGTTTTCCGAAATATATATATATTGCGAATTTTAAGCCCGGTGAAAATAATTTCCCGCGGTGTTCACAACGCAATAAATCCACAGAAGCGTTAAGATAAAAAAATAATAAGGGAAATTTCATTATTCGAAATAATAAATCAATATACGATAACGTGTTATTAACAATACAATTTTGTATAATTATTAATTATTATGTTTCCAGGATGATTTGGGAGACTCCGTGTCAGAATAATAACTCTGTTGTGGCTATTATTGTAGTTTATATATACACGGTTTACATATCTAGTTATGCATCAATACGTGTTATCAAAATCTATAATTGCTATAAATAGCCCAATTTCGAAAGAATTTTCTTCCTTAATATGATATAAAGTTATATATTTGGCAATTATTTCAAGTTCCTATAATCATTAGTTTCAAAATTACGAAGAAATAAAAATTATCGACTCCGACGAAATCGCGTTTTTGCTGTTTTTTTTTTTCGGCAGTTTTTGAATATTTTTGTTTTTTTTGCGCTTTTTAGAAAATCACAAAAATTACTTCTTTAAAGTACCAACTGAACGATACAATTTACTACCGGAAACAAACTATAAATGTAAAGAACGGATCATTCCGTCTGGTAGAATTGTCGGGTACAGACCTTAAAAAAAATTTTTTTTATCGTAAAACCAATACGTTCCTCGCTCTGCTCAGAATCTAAAAATATGCATAATAAAATGACTAACATAAACCGTATGCGTGCATTTTCAACTAAAACAGATATATGTATACTATTATTTGCCGATGTACGGAATACTGTTATCTAATTGTTGGCATGTTAAAACACTTCTCCAGTCTTTCCATATAATGAAACCCCGTTATTCACCTAGTTATTATTTGTGCAAATGCAAATGTATAACACTTTGGAGAGCTCAAAATTTGCGATTTTCGATTAAACTATAAAATTATTTATTTTTCAGTGGATTATCGGATACCGTCCAATGAACATAATATTTCTTTTCCTTTCTTTTAAATATTCCATTTTAATATATTTATTCTGATATTGTAACCTGCAAACATCTTGTCGTTGATAATTATACTGATAGTTCTATACTATATACCTCGGTTTAGATTCGTTAGAATTAATTGTACGTCAAAGATAACTTATTTTGAACGGATTCCAAATCTTTTTGATATAATATTATATAATTAATAAACGTACATAATTTATTTCACCTTATACATCTTAATTTGAAAAAAATGTAACTAAATTTTTGCTAAAAATCATTTAATTTAATGTAATCCGTGATTAATAATGTCGTATTATTTTATTTCGTATAGTATCCAAATTTGCGATATTTTACTTATATTTTGATAACACGTTGCACGTAATCGTTATAACAATATTTTACACTAATACCCATTACACAGACACAGTGTCAACAAAACCGAAGATAAATTTCCGGAAAAAATGCTCGTTTAAACTTTTTTTAAGACCCGAATCTTTTAATTCTAACCAATTATTTCCATTGATTAAATTAGATTAGTGATTACATATTTTATATAGAAATATAGTGAATTATTTTCACACGCAGTATAAATATATTCCTATGATTTTCATCGATTTAGTTATTATATAGTTGTAGCATAGAATAATTAGTTAAAAGTAAATGTTTTATTTTTACAACAAATTATTTAGTATTTGTGCTGCACGACAATAGTACAGAAATCGCCTATGATAAAAATGTGTATTGTCTATAGATTATTCCAGTTAATGGAACATCAACGTCCGTGCGTGTATAGGCGTAATTATCTTCCCATCACGTCGATCCAATGACCATAAACCGATGGTGTATTCGAGCTCCTATAAAAATGTATGACAACGTAGAACGGATAATAATAGTTTAAGATACAACGTATCTGTTATAATTTGTCAAAGATCGCAGCACGATAAGTTGTTAAACAAATATCACAGAATTATCGTCTTTATGCTCTAAAACAGTGTCAATTAAAACAAAATAAATGAGGAGAAATGTACTCTTCGAGCTCGCTAATTTTACAGATACTTATATATTTTTGCAAAATAATCACTTTATTTAATTGTGTATTTTTGTTGGTCGTGTATTATGGATTAATGTTTCGGGCTAGATTTTCACAAAATTCATACACACATAGAAATATAACAAATAAATCAAAAATAAAATAAAAAAACATAGGAACACTGTAGTAGTTACCATACAATAACGAATTATTAAGACGACGGACGGACAAGCGGATATCACAAGTCTCATGGTGTACACTAAAATCGGCAAATATTATTTTATCAAAGTAAAACCATTACGATTAACATAGTTAATACACAAATATCATAAAAACGTTATATAATGTTTATTTAAATATATTACAATTATTTCACGCGTATACCAACACACACTCCATTTTTTATCGTTCTGCACTTTTCGATATTAAATTTGTTAAAAATATCTTTTTTTCTATCTTTAATTAGTTAAGAACCGAGGAAAATTATTAAAAATTTACGCATCGGCTAAAGTAAACGCGAAGTACCTACGGCTACTTTTTCGAAAATCATTTCTCTAATAAAAACGATTTCAATTTTATAACAAATTAAAACGGAAAATTTGAATAATGCAAAGTAGGTCTTTTGGCTTTTAAATAATATAGTTAATATTGTACATCACTTTGTTCACTTTCTCGTTACGTGATACAAACTTTACTTTTCGTAATGCACAAATTGCGCCATAGTGCAAATAATTTTAGGCTCTAATCAAACATTTTTAAGCAAATAATTTATTGATGTTGTTTGGAAACAATAAATTGTATCGTGAACGTTTATTTTATAAGATTATTGTAATGAATAATACGTGGTCAGCCGGATCCTAAATTCCAAATTGTGGTTGGGGGATACCAGGAGCAGGAATCAATTACATTCAATGTTTTTTAAAGTAGATAACGTCAGCATTTAGAGACTGGACGTCGTTGAACACTCGTTCAGCTTTTCTCTCTTCCATACAATAATTACATAAGGCTTATTATATTTAATAATACCAATATTTCTTATTCTCCGATTAAATTATTATAATAATCAATTTAAAACATAATATTACCTTGTATTTTTACTTAAATGATGAATTATGAAATTGTTTGCTACAAATCAGTTAAATGAACGTCACTAAGTGCAAATAAAATCATTCATCAAAGTCCAAAATCTTGAAAAAATATAACATAACATATATTTATAAATTAGGCATTTCCATGTGCTATGTTGTCCTATCATATATAGAATGACGTATACGGAACAAGAACAAGCAACGAAAACTATACCAAACTTATCAAAAGCTACGCAATATAAAAGCGTACACAAGAAGTAAAAGCGTAGCCAGTGAGGGATCTAAGAGCGCTAAGGCTCCCCACCCATCAATTATCATTATTTTTATTATTATTATTTTTTTTTTAGATATTATTGTGCTATATTGATAACAATTATTCAGCGACAATAGTAGTTTTGTTATATTTCATAGTTGTAATTAATATAAAAATGTAAAATATAATACAGTGGCGTAGCCGGGATTTTTATTTGGAGGGGGGGGGGCTAAAACTGATAATTAATTAATTAACATATTAATAATTAATATGTATAGACGGACTAAAAACTTGATCATTTATTCCTTTGTTTTGGAGGGGGGCTGAAGCCAGCCCCCTGGCTACGCCACTGATATTATATGATTATGTATACATATTTACAATAACATATTAATGTCATAGAATTAAATAACATATTATTGATACAATTTTTCTACAGGAGGAGGGGTGTTTGAAAGAAACATTTAAAAATAACAATATTTTTGTCCTACTGAAATGTCATTGTTTTTATAGAATACAATAAATTTGTTAATATTAAATTTCTGCTCCGTGTGCACAATCAACGAAATAAAACATTCCTGACTACGCCTCTGACAAAAAGTAATAAGAGAGTGTACTGGGCAAATCGCGTCTGGAGAATTTATGATATATTAATATACCGAGTGGGAGAAGACCCAGATGTCATCTCAGGCCTGTAGAGATGGATGGACACGGTAAAAACAAATGTGGAAAATAGTATACGAGCAATATGAAAAAAATATTCGCTGGAAGAAAGTGAAGACAGAGAAAAACGGCGTGATGTAATACAAACAGCAAAGGCCCTAAAAGGGCTATAATAAGCCAAAATATATTTAAATTCCAAAAAAAAATAAATATAAATATAAATTTTAGATTTTGAGCGGATCGAAGGATGTACGTATTGATTTAACAATGGTGTGTTTTTTTTTTTGTTGTTATCTCTACAGTCATAGATCATTTCCGGTAGCAAATCGCATCTAGTTGGTATTTTAAAGAGGTCAATTTCCGATTTTCTCAAAAGCGCCTAAAAAAAAAAAAAATCCAATTAAAATGTCTACTCATAAGAATTCTAAATGTTGAGATATTTAATTCTCAAAATGAGTTAACTTGTGGTTTTAAGACTGAAAAATTTAATACAATGTCTAAAGCATACATACGTTACTTCAATATTAAATTCAACAAATCTTGAAAATCGTTAGTCACAATTTACTTTAATATAAACATTTCAAATTTTCCGACAAAGTGTGTATTATGTTTTTGAGGAAAAATACCTTAGTTCAAAACTAAAATGGTCTTAGAGTTTAGAAATTTTTTTAAAATTTCGAAATGATTTATCGTATCGTTTTCAAATTCGTATAGTAATAACAAAACTCTAAAATCATTATCCGAGTGATTCATTTGAGCGACGACGTGTAGATAACACCACGCGGCTCGCTAATTCTTTTTTTTTTTTTTTTTAAAACCACGTATTTCCGCAAACATAAAAGAGCCGACGACGAAAAAAGGGGGAAAAAAAATGTTTTTTTTTTAAATTTCCGACACTGGATTACAGTAATTAATCGGCGCATATTTCAACGGATAGCAAACGAAAATCGTCAAATATTTACCGGGATAAACGACTGACAGAGGAGAACGAGTTTTTTATTCGAACGTTATTATACTTTACAATAAAGTACGGTCGATGCCGGTTTACGAAACCAATTCGCACGACGGAACGAAACAATCCGTAAACGACTATAGGTTTTGGTCGATACGAAGACACGTATATTATTACCTCGTCCCTTTCAGCGCCCGAAGTCGCACGACGCTGAAAATATATGTTTTACTGCTGCCGTGCCGCGCGCGCGACAACAAAACGGCGAAGGGTGCGTCGAAGCGAAGAAGTTTAGCAACAGTTAATTACCTCTAGTTTCGCTGAAACCGTTGACAATGGATCGGCCGATTCGGATTTTCTGAATTAGCCAAGTTTAACACCCGCGAGCTCGTCTCGTTCTTTAGTACTCTCCACGCGGCTCGTTGACCGACACCGCTCCGGGGGATTCGCTCACAAAACTTATGCGATTGTCTTTCGTCGTCGTCGTCGTCGTCGTCGTCGTCGTCGTCGTCGTCACGAGCCCGAATTGAAAAACACAAAAAAACGCGCTTCCTTCAAAACTTCACTCGAGGTGTTTTAATCGTTACCACTATTATTATTATTATTATTATTATTATTATTATTATTATTATTATTATTATTATTATTATTATTATGAGGGGCAGATTTAAGGGAGAGGGGAATAGAGGAAATCTGCCCCCCTCAAAAAAATTAATAAGACAAAAACAAGGTCAATGATTTTTTCTGTACTTTTCCGACTTTTGGAAATAATTTCCCCCCAAAAAAACAACTCTTAGATCCGCCGCCACTGATCATTATTATTGTCAGTGACCCGAAATCGCTCTTTTGAAAATCACGAAGTGGATTGAGATCGAACTGCAGAAAACGACGGGTTTTAGATCGACATTCATTTGGAAATGTTTCTACCGAAACTCTTACAAATATTAATTTTTTTAACCGGAACACTGAAACCGTAATTGATATTTAGAAGTACAGATTTTGTCGGGTATTTTCGGGTTTTTTTTTTTTGCTCCGATATATTTAGTTTTTTCATTTATATCTTGATTTTTGAAATAATCACGTTATATTAAATATGAGCTCTATTAAGTATATATAATATAGAGCTGTATTATTATTATTATTATTATTATTATCGTGTGAAAAAAACGTTAAATTTTACGGAATTATATATATATATTTTTAATATATCCCAATTTTTAGGAAAATCCAAGGATTGATGAATAATTATTTATTTAATATTTCTAATAATAATATTATTAATAATAATAATAATAATAGTGATAATAATGAGTGATTAATGAAGAAAATTAACCATTTACATAAAAAAGTTAGAGTTCATATAATTTTAATATGTCACATTAAACGGTAATAATTTTTTTTAACTTTAAAAATAATAAGTTATTTTTTATTTTAAAATTAATTGAATAATAAAAATAAATTGAAAAAGGTTTAAATCGGTGTTAACTAAATTCTGCACAGATACTATTATATAAAAATTTTAAAAAACTTTTTCTGTAATTATAACCGTAACATTTTTTTTTTCTTAATAAACGAACTGGAGCCGAAAAAGAAAAAAATCATTGACGGTCCAGGTTTTAAAACATTTTATATTGTTTTGTTGGTAAAAATGTTAATTATCTCAAAAACAAACTGAGCACAAAATGTTTTCTACAAAAACTGATTCAAATTAAACTGAATTAATTCAAATTATATTATATTAATTATAAATATAATAATATAATAATATAATATAGATAATAAACATTAAACTGGTTACAAAAGTAGACCAAATCACTTACTATTAAATAATAGTGTTTACAATTGGTCTTGCAATTATCGATGATTCCAATTACATACAGAAGTAGACAGGGAAATAATTTATGTTTTTCATTGTTTGTCCATGCTTTTGCCTTAAATTTAATCGTGATGACATGAACAAAGAAAATTGCATATTTTACAATCAAGTTCGATAAGTTTTTCTATAATGACCACGAATACTGTTGGCAAAAGTTATTCTACTTTATAATGAGATCTCTTGCTCTCGTGTTATGTTTTTCTTAAATTATTTTATTACTAACAGTATAAATTAAATAGTGTTTTGCTAATAAAATTCTTAATGTTAAAAAATGTATAATACGTCATAACGTGATAAAGTAAAACGACACATAAAATCCCATAAGGTTCTAAACTACCACTTCCGGAGAATTCCAAGCCTTAAGTGCATTGAACTTGCAATTCACCAACAGAATTTTTAAAAACAAATGCGAGTAATATAAATGTGTTCATTGATAATGACAAACCATTCTTTAACGCTTTTAATTGCTACAAACTTTTAGAGTTTGTACAGAAAAGATAAATGTGTTTAATAATTGTATACATTTGACGTTGACATATATTAATACATAAATAATTTGTGAACTGATTACTACAAAATTTAATTACGTAATCGTTATATTAAATCCAGGTTAGTGAATTTGATAATAAAAAAAATTTGGTATAAAACATATTATTTATAATGTTCGTTTATAATCAAATTTATTAACATTGATT
This sequence comes from Slavum lentiscoides, assembly GCA_032441835.1. Taxonomy (NCBI): domain Eukaryota; kingdom Metazoa; phylum Arthropoda; class Insecta; order Hemiptera; family Aphididae; genus Slavum; species Slavum lentiscoides. The sequence continues at coordinate 33,279,253 of CM063706.1, read as the reverse complement.
TGATATATTGAATATGTAATTAAATTATTAATTTATTAATATCAAATTATTTGTATAGCTATGTAATATATTTAGTATAATACGTAGGTATACAAATAAAATAAATGATTGAATTCAAAAGGATCTAACAGTATGACTGAAATTCATTTGAGTTTAAAATATTTGAACAATATATAGTACTTACCTTTTTTTTAATTAAATACTTTCATATTATATTACCGTGCCCAAACAAATATCTATTCTTATATCTAATAAATTCAATAACATAATCAAAATATTCTTCAATCCGTGAAAATAAAAAGTAGTTTATAAATATTTGATGAAAACCATTTAAAAATATAAATACTAAAAAAGAGACACACTTATATCGTTTTTAGTTTTTGAGTAAAGGACAATGTATTTACTTCACTAGGTACGTTGTGTTTTATTTTATTTTGTCTGTGAACACTTCTTTTGTAAAAAAGTTTAAATGCTCGGATGATCATGACATATTCCAGTAGTAAACTTCATCTAATTACTATGTTAATTAGCACGTTTTTTTTATTTGCTCAGTGGTTTTTTGAAGCATTATTCAAAACAACCCAAAAAATAAAAATTTATCAACACATTTTCGAAAAATTGTCGACATATTTGTATTTTTTTTAAAAGTTAAAAATGTCAAAAAAGCCTGGACACATATAATAATAGAGCAATATGGACCACATTCATTTATTGAATAATGAACTACAAGCATCTCTTAGAAACATTTTTCGTCTACGATGATTTATCGTTTCTTACAAACTTAGAATAAAATCTCGGTCTCAATTCCTCACTTCAAACAGTATACACAGCATCTGCAGATCGCAGCTGAGTTTAATTTAATTAGTTCTTCAAATTTCAACAGACGTTATCGAATTTGAAATTAGATCGATTTTATGAAATATATAATATGATATTATGTTATATTATATTATATAGAATCAAATTGCTAATATTATTAGAATTTCTTACAACTCATAGGGTATTCAAAAAATGTAGGTATATTTCAAATCAGGCCTGACAATATTTTGGAATGAAAGTCGACATTTTAAGAATTGTGCTCAATATTGTGTAAAAGTTTAAAAATAATTTAATAATAATAATTATTATTATTAAAACAATTTTACTAGCTGTTTTGCTTATCGGCTACGCCAGGAATGAATAATTATTATGGTTGAATATATGTCATCTCTTAAATACTATACATAAATCATTCATGTAAAGTTTTAAGTATTAAAATAATGAATAATACGCGTAATAATAATATTTTACACAAAATGTTCAACATTTTAACTTTTTAACATAAATAATCTTAATTCTAAATGACTGTCCGCAACTTTGATAAAATTATTTATAAATAATTTTAATAATATAGTCACGTAGAAGCGCGTACACAAACAACTGTGTAAACACGCAAAAAACATATTTTTAACGACGGGTAATGAAGGAACGAAAATAGTGAATTAATTTTGATTTTCCCTATTTTTCAGATCCAAAGCGATTCTATCGAGCCGTCAACGTCACAAATCGGTTCAGCAGGAGTCAGGAAATTACGCCTAGAGATTATGCTTAAACACTTTACAGAATTATGTACTCGTATTATATCGATACATTTGCCAACGACTTTGAATCTACGAGAATTCTATCAAAGTCCGTTATTACATCATTATTTCGGTCGTATAACTATGCAGTTATACTCAGTGTTGTCTCAATCAATTTTTTTTCAACTATACATTAAACCATCCAGTGCATAACACTGGATATATTTCTTACATATAGTTAATAGGAAAATATATATTAATAATTAAAGCTCGGGAAATCGTGGGATTTGCATGTTTTCCTGTACTCTTCTGTTTTATAACAGACTAAACTACATATGCGCATTCCGTACAACAGAGAATTTGTTAGGGAAATTTTACGCATATATTACACATATTTTTGCATATTTTGTCGATTTTGCAAAAATAAAACGGTGCATATTTGTGAATTTTTGAATATCTTTGTGCATATTGATTTTTTTTTATTATTATTATTATTTTTTTGTGCAATAATTATTCAATGTTTTTAAATTAATTTTTCAACAATATATTTCAAAAAATATGTTATCTTCGACTATTTATAACTAGGTGATAACAATTCAAATTTCAATTAGGATAATAATTGAATAGACGATTAGTTTTCTATTCGATTATTCTAATTGAATTGTTATCATCTGGTAATTTTATTTAGTTTATATATTTCTTTATTTATTTATAATAAATGATTTTCTCGTGTTTTATTATATATTTTACATATATTTACCAATTTTTTTACGCGTATGAACCTACATACGTTAAAATGTTCAAATAAACGTGACTTATGTGATATATAATACTATAAATTTTCTACACAAAAATAGTTTTTAAAAAGCGCAATGGAATAACGTATGGGCTATCACGTAAAGTTTTGACGTGATGAACGTATCTACGGCCGTTGTTTTACTTTGTTAAAACATTATAAACGTTTAGCAGTGTGTCATGATAAATCACTAGACAATGTTAATGACTACGACACGTCGATACCGCCGGGAAAACGAAATAAATCTCCAGAATGTTACTGGAACCATGGCCAGCGTCAAGGAGAGGACAGATCGGGCACATGCTCAGGGCGATTAGAACTTAGAACGTCAAAAGCCTAGTTTAAACACGCGCATGCCAAACGGTCATTCCTGTCGAGGCCGTTCAAATATTAATAGTGTTACGTAGATCGAGAAATAACTAATAAAAAAAATTGCTTAGAATTATAATATTATAAGGAGTTGTTAGTTTTCGAAATGCGATTGAAAAAGATACTACTATAGTGTACAGGCACTTACGTGTAGTTTCTTAAAAACGATGCCTGGTGCATTTCCAAACACCGAGAATTCCCTTGGGATTTTATTATCCAATTACTTCAACGCGTGCGGAAAAAAGTTTCTTTAAACTGAAAATCGTTAAAATCTATCTAAGAAACACAATTTATCAAGACAAGACTAACCGGCTACAATAACGGCTGTAGAGAAGAGTATTAAACACATAAAATAACGAAACACAAATATGTAAATCGAAATGAGATCAACATTTTAATAATCGTATTTTTAAAAAAAAAAATTTCGAGCCTCGCAAATCGTAACGTCGGTCCAGGCTGGATTCGATGACAAAACTACAATATTATATAATTTAAAACACTCGTACGACCAATGATAAATGTACACATAAAATACATACACAGACACATGAAACTAAACCGAAGTCTATATGATATGTGCATGAGTGTTTAAGTGTGTCATTGACGGGGATAAAAGTTCAGCAGTGACTGTAGTAGGAGTAGTACAGGAGTAGTGTGCAGGAAGAGGTGAAAATAGGAAGAAAGAGAATGCGTCTGTTGTGGAGTGTCGGACGATGGCCGGAAGGGTATTCTTCATATACCAATAGTAAATAGGACCAATTAGTAAAAGGGGTAAATGGGTCTTTTGCAAAACACACTGAAAGCAATTAAAACGCGGTTGACGAGGAGAGGAAAACGGGAAGTATATATAATATGTGGGAAACGCTAAAAAGGGCCGAGGAACGTGCAGCTGCAGGGTGTGTGTTCACCACCGTCGTACCGCCCCACTGCAGCGGTCGTCCTTACGTCCGAATTTACAGCCGGATTAATGGCGGACTCTTCAATATTATTTATACGAATTGACGGACGCGGCGGGCAATAGGACGTTTCGTATTATCCTTTTCTGTAACCGAACGCACAGTGTATACACATGACGGGATGATCTCGTGTCGGACGACGGTTTGGTAGGACGAGCGAGATCCGTCCGAGATTTCGGTCCATGCACACGTATCTACACTGCAGGTGTCTACGTAGATTAAGCAATTAGCATATAGACAACAATCATCAAACGCAATAATAATACAGAAAGTAATATCCTGGGTTCGCGGGACTCATAGCATTTGCATAATTTTATTGTTTATTGCTGTAAAAAAAAAATAGCGGTACGCGAAATAAATCCATTCCTCCGTATACCGTCGTGATATCGAATCTGAAATTTTATTGAGCACGTTTTTGCACGTTTCGTAGATTTTTCAGTAAAGCTTTTATTATTCTTTTTGTGACTTTTCTTTGAAAAATTCTTTAAATTTTAAACGATTATTTACACTGATCGATGGAATTAAGCGAGGCAATATATCGAACAAAATAAAAAAAAAATTTATGCCTGTATGTATTCGCTATCTATCGGCTGATTGCTGGTCATAATTTTGGCGTTTTAATAACTTTTTTTTTTTTTAGAATATTATACAGTATTCGAACAATTTTAAATCGAAATGCGGACGTTTATTAACGCGACGCACGTATATATTATAATATACGAGTATATTTATAAAATATTATAAATGTCTGTTTGAAACCGTATTCCCCGCGGTAAACACACAGTCCGGGCGGGCTAAAACTTATTTACCTATTTTTTTTTATTATTCGTGGTCAGGCCCGGATTTGGCCGGGGACAATCGAACAAAGCCCGACGGAACGTCATCTCAATATTGTTATATTGGGCTGATAAATTTAGTTTTTAACTATTACTATGACATAAAATTTATATAAAAATACATTAGTTAATTTGTACCAGCACAAACTCTGTGTTTACAAACATTTTCCAGGCCTACAACATGATTAAACAGACCGTAAGTACATTAAATGAACAATGCAGAAATTTTGAAAATATTTCGGGAGCAACTAATGTATCTACAGCACGGGCTAATAAGACTTTGAAAGAACAAAACATTATTTTATGCGTATTTCCGAAATATTTATAGAGCATAGAATTTTAAAAGAACTATCAAATAATCAACACAAAAGACAACTATCGTATTAACGTATTTAACGTAATTTGTTTTGATCCTATTTAATTATTTAAATATGTAATATTATACAGTTTTAGGGAAAAGTTTTCAGAACACGGTGATTTATTTTCATCTATTTCAATTTTAAATCCATCTAGTTTTATGTTACCTAAAAATTTGACACGTGCTGATATTGCCAAAAAAAATATTACCACACTAGTTGGTTTTCTTAAACAAATTTGAACCTATAGTTTAACTGTGGGGATTTTACCAAACGAACTTAAAGATTTTACAATCAAATGGCCTAAAATGAAAATTGTTTTTGATGCTGATGCTCATACTGATATAATATTTAAGGATTAGGAAAAAAAATTAGAGACCACGGGCCTAGAGTTGGTGACCTTTTTTTTTTTTTTAAGCAACCGAAAATTGAAAATTACAGCCCTGATCCGGTCGGTCGAAATATTTCAGCCCGGTAAGCGATATTTCCCCAATCCGGCATTGTCCGTCGTTGCTTATTTGCGTGCGTGCTCAGTCTATAATAATGTGTCAGTGGCGTCATTTCAGTTTTCGAAAGGGGCGGGCAAAAGATTTAACCGTTCCATTTTTTAAATACTTCCCACTTACATTTAACTCGATACGATTTCCATTTTACTTTATTTTAAAATATTTTTTTTCACCCCGTATATAGGCACGAATTGCCCGATATATATATATATATTATTTAGATGGGAAATTCGTAACTTCACTCAGCTAGGTATATAATAATACATCATGAACGACTAGTACCATATAAGTGTTAACTGAGATCCAAGTTTTGAAGTTTCTCTTGTCATGACATTAAACGCATATATTAACAATGTTTTGTGATCAATTCCGAGCGACTCGTTCAATTTTTTCCTCTCTCTTTCTCTCCACCGCCGTCTTCACCGCACCACCTTTAGCTTTTTTTTAATTTAAATTTTTTTACACTTGCCACTCACAAATTATACAAAAATAAAAACACACTTTTGAAAGGTTTTTGTTTACGGTGCACGCGTTACGCCGTACGTCAGTCGTCGAACGTACATTTTTTTTTTGAAATAACGTTACATAATTTACGTACTGCCTTTAACGGTGGCCACGTTTATCTTAAAAAACCAGAACCAGAAACACCTTTATAATATACACTTATATTTGTATTTTGTATAATATTTATAAATTTAAAAATTTTTAAATGTATTTTTACTGGATGTTGAAACGTCTAAAGAGGTAGTGCCAAAACGGTATTGATTATAACTTGAATTCGTAAAAAGATAGGATAGTCATTTTTCTTCAAAACTTAGTCCCTTTTTTTAACTTGTAATCGCTGTGGTGTGTTAACGCGGTGAGTCCATTCCCAACTTCCATCCCAGATCCAAAAGAAAAAATATTTATGACTTGATAATTAGCTCAAATATGAATATATTAGTTCCACAAACAAAAAAAATTAGTTCCGCTTTTAAAAGATTTAACACCCCTTTCCCCCACCCCAAAAAAATTGTTTTTTGAAAATATGCCAATGCTATAGGGCGGATGGGTGTTAAAGAATATAACTGCATAAGGTTTTGAAAAACCTGTGTGCGCCACTGTTCGTGTCATTCATCGAATCGTTATTTTTTATCGTATGATAATATTGTTTCAGTGCTGTTATGGGAAAATTGGTAAAATAAAAAAATGAATTATTAAAAGGGGATTTATTTTTAAAATGTTTTTAGACATTTTTTCGAAGTTTACATTTAAATAACATTTAAAAACTTATTATATACAGAAGTATTTATTATCATCTTTTACATCAATCCCAGCACAAAGATTACGCGCCCATCTCGTACAGTTCACGCATTTAATCCAGAATGTAAGCCTATAATGCTCATTGCAATTATTAATCATCGTGATTATAATTTTCCGATCTTGAAATGGGGTTTTTTTTTTTTTTAATTTTCTTAACATTTGAATTTTTCGCAACAAAAATGTGATGTTCTTCTTCTGACTTTTGTGATAATATATTTTGACAAAAGTATTAGAAGTGTTATTGCTTAGTGTAAGATCAATTAATGGCAAAGCAAAAAGTTTATTTTACACTTAGAATTGCAGTCTTGTTACGTCTTCTTGAGTTTCATTTCGATGTTTTATAATTTATTGTAAATAAAAACATATTTACTCATAAGTCACGATAATTAATTACGATAAAAACGTACGCATTGATATAAGAGGCAAAATGGAGACGTCCATATTTTGCCCCAAAAGCGTACTTACATTTCGACTTATTTTAGTAAGTGTTCTGAAAAGTATTTGTACAACAAAGTCAATATCTTATCATTTATTTACATTATTGTAACAAATATATATATAATTAATTTAATAAAAACTGAAAATTGTAAAAAGAAATTTTTATATCATCTATACATATTAAGATATCACGTTTACTATATTTTTATTTCATCTTTATTTTAACTACGTTTTCTCGAATGGCCAATGATTCTAATCGACCGTTTTGTACATATATGTATTTTACCATTATTTTATCAATATTTTAACGATGTCCCTATTTTGCTCCATAGATCCGTTATATCCCACTTTCCCCCATGTTTTAAACTATCTTAATAATGATGACAATAAAGTGCCGAAATAGCCGCAGCTGTCCCAAACTATATCTTGTGCGTCCACGGGAGATTCGCCACCGAATACGGTCACGCGATAATATTTTATGTTCCCGAAGGTTATCGATTCCGTAGGTTTTTTTATGTTATACGTAAACCATTGTTTTTATATACCGCGTTATGGTTTTTTTTTCTTGCCTTCTCGTTTTCGTAATTCGTAAATGTCTACTCTAAATATTCCTCTAAACATGATCAGCAATCGAATGATGCTGAAGATATTTTTTAGTCAGCATCATGATATTTTATTTATAATAATACAAGTTTCGGGCAGCACCGACAGAAAAATTACGTCGATCGATCGAAATCTTCGATTTCATCAATTTTTTAGCGCTGCGTCCTCAATGAACCCGTTGACTGCCGTTATGTTCCAATCGTCCCTATCCTGTGCTATCCTCAACAGTCCAACCGTTATTTTCTCCCCGATCCATTCCCCTGATGATTTGCAACTATGTTATCCGTGGTCCTTTCCACCCCTTAATCTATCCTTGAGTAATTAACCTTTGTATCTGATATTTATCACCTCGCGTTATGTGTCCAATATCATTTAATATACGTATTATAATTCCCTTCTTTCTTTCCCTAATATACTAATATATGTACTTGTAAATAACAATAATCGTATATTACACATATAGGCCACGGTAAAAACAAAATAACTATAATAATATTTTTAATTTCTCCTTTATTATTTTATTGCTATTAGTTTTCACGATTTAATATTAAAACTTTTCTTTTAATTTAAGAAAAAGTCTTCTGAGTTCTGGTTAATGCTTTTCTGTAATAAATTCTAAATCTTGGAGAATTCTTTAGTGAATATATTTTACACGAGGTAAAATAGATGAAATTAATAAATAATGACGTTTACTATATCCCATATATTTTGTTATAATCAAAACATATATATATATATATATATATATATAAATTTTAAAAGTATTAAAATAACTATATTTTACACTCAATAGATTTAAAATAAATTGAATTATTTTATTAATTAATTATTAATTCACAAAATAAACAACTACTATAATGTTACATTATATTATATAAAACAGAATATTATCCCATGTCTTATTGATTTACATATTATAAGTTACAATTTTACAAATTTTGCAACTAATTTATCACTGAACATTAAAAAAAAAGAAAAAAATGATAAAATAATTCTATATAATAAATATTGATATAAGAATACCTAATTTATGATTTGAATTTTTCAAGTAGACCATTTTAGACACCGAAAACAGTCCAGCTAATTCATAACACATTAAATCATTATAATTCGTTTTACTATGGATTGGGGAAAAGTTACTTAAGGTAAATCCGAAAAAATAGAACAAGTACTCTATTTTATTTATTTAAATATTAACTAAATTTTATTTTCGAAAAATTCAGTTTGCATTTCATTTTCCAAGTTTTGATATACAAACCGAACTATTTTGTGTTTAGTTTGGTTCGAATATTTCTAAATTTGAGTTCAATTTTCGAACGGAACTCAAAACCCTTTTTTCGGTTCAGCTCGGTTTGAAAAGCAAAGATTTCGTATATATATGTGTGTGTGTGTGTGTGTGTGTGTGTGTGTATGGGTGTAAACAGCTATATGATTTTTTTTTTAAAGAAATTTCATACATAAATGGTTTAAGTATTTGTTTTGTAATTTTCCAAATAACTGCATGGTTTTCGGGAAAATCGATTAAATAATATTATCAAAGAATTTATTTATCCTGGCCTATTGGAAATAATAATTTTTGATTGTTATTTACGAATGAAAATGTATGAATTAAATCGCTATTATACCGAGGAATATTGGAATTATTACTTTGAAAATAATACAAAAATCAGAAACAAAATATTAAATAACGTCGGAATTCAATTTATAAAGACTCGAGGAAAAACATTGACTTGCATTCGAAATGAATAAATATATATTAAATATTATAGAAATTACTATTGACTTTTGTTGTATTGAAAGAGACTTTAAGACATTTTAATTAAACGAAAATAAATTTTTGTAGTTTGCTCGAAATTATTTACATATTAATAACACGAAATGTAAATATTAAGATCCCGCGATTTACCGCAACACAAAAAAATCAATATCAACAAATAATTATTATTTCCTTGCCTACACTACGCCCGACGTTATACTGAAATATTCAAAAACCTCGAATTACACGCGATTTGATTGGAAACTGTATGCAGTTTCAAGCCACGGTGGTAAGTACAAATATTTTTAATACTTTTATACTTTTTGTACTTTTAACCTGTGAATTCTAACGTGATTGCGTGTACACAGAAACGAAGGACTGCGTCGTGAAAACGTATAAGCATTCGAAAAATAATTGCCGTGTGTCAGATAAAGGTGGGTTTAATATTCACAGATACTGTTATTTTTGGTTAATACCTAGTTCTATTCGTAGCTATTGTATTCTGCCAAAACTTTTACAGTTACGATATAAATATTACAGCAGTATAACTCGACAATAGCTGTTTTAAGTTATATTATTATTATTATTATTATTATTATTATTATTATTATTATTAATATAATGTACCTGTATTAAAATAATAATAATAACAAAAATATGTACAATTAATCGAGAATATTACAATCGCGACGGGCCGTTTGAACGTGGCGTTTTCAAATAAATCTTTTGCGATATATTGTTAAAAACAACAATCATTACTGTTAGCGAATCTCTTCCGCGTATTCTCGACAGTGTCCGATTAATTACTTCAATTTAAGTGTACCAATAGCATCATATCGGTCAAAACACTATGATGTATAAGCTATATATAAATGATTTGGTACATGCAAAAAGGGTCCTTAGCGCCACTTTTGGTAAAAATTAGTTAATCACGGATTTTTGGTTTTAAGGGGTAGTTTCAACGTTTTATGCAAGAAAGGACCTTATTCAAACATTCCTTGTGCTAGAAAACGGCTTGTTGATTTTCCGATTCATGCGAAAATGGGCCTTATTCCTGGACTGAGGTCCCTTTTTACACGAATTTCTTCCACGCCCATTGTTATAATCTTGACTCTTTTATCACGTCTTTTCTATTATCTCGTCTGTCTTATCATGCTGTGCTTTTTGCCCATGGACATAATATAATATAATATAATAGATAGATCAGAAATGAAAAAAATTGATTTTTCCATAACTTCAGCTATACCAGTAAGTCTCCAGGAGTGATAAAAGCCTACCCTTTCATCGATGTGTTAGTTTTTCATACTTTCAACATGATCAAGAATACTGTGTTGGAATTCCACTATTTAAAAAGCCTATCCTGCCGGGAAAATCCCTCTAAAGAAAAGCAAGATAAATGACGTTATTTAGCTACAACCGTATATCCCAGAAAAATATATGCAATTTTTCATGTCTCTTATCAATTGGCCGACCATTGCTGACGAAGGAGAAGAAAATGTAGAATAAATTTGATTTTGTTATTTACACTTTTCGTGTCAATTAAATTTAATTCACGAGAACTCGTTTTTTTTTTATCGCACCCGTCCATTTATGCAATAAGGGACCTTAGTCCACTGCATTTTTATTTTTATTGCTTAAACTACGAGTATAAAAACTAGAGCCAAAAGCAGTTGCATTATTGATACACGCCTATAATGTGAATCCTCAGAAAAAATATCATTAAAAATCTCAAATTCACAAAGAACTAGGAAGTTATTTTCAATTTTCTCAAAATGAAAATAAAATGATAAGGAACCTTTTTGCATGAATCACATACAATCACAATACAGTTAGACATATAAATTAATGGGATAGTTTCTTCCCGTTTTCATTAAATATTTATTATAAAATGATTGTTTTAAAATCAATAAAGTTTAATTTAAATATTTATGTATACGAAAATCATGTTTAATACGTTAATGTTAATGTACAACGTTATACTATTTTAAGCGGGCACTGTGCATTTCGTAGTGCACTGCGTCTGCACCGTCCGGATCGGACCGAACCATGGTCCGATTTGGTCCAGTTCAAAGGAATGACAAAGAATTAAATGCTTGGTAGTAGCCCAACTGATAGACTTTTAAAAACAATTCGGTCTTAATCCAGTCCAAGTTTATAATAATTCATTTCGGTCCGGTTTTCATAAAAAAATTATTTCAATTGTCTCTGGTTTAGGCTCGTATTTCAGTCGTCCCGGTCCGGTCCTTTTTTTCTAATAATCGTTTTTAACAAGCATATTATTAGAAATTGAGATTTTACAAGATTATTTTACAGGACGACCACGACGATGTCAATATAATTTCCACGCGATGTATGAAATATTATTTAATTAATTTTGGGTCATATATAAATATACATTAAATAATAATAATAGATTTTATAGAGATAATAATCGTATTTCATAAAACAGACTGCGACGTACAGTCAACCTTTTCAGAGAAAATAAAAATTTCCCAATACATGACGGTGAAAAATGGAAATCAAATATAATAATTGCAATCACGAATTAAATTTCCAACAATAAAAATTAAACGATGGTCGTTCAGCAATTTGTTCTGGTCTAATCTGGTTTTGAATACAAACAATTCCGGTTTAGTTCGTGTTTTACTGGTTCGGTCCGATCTATGAAATTACGGACCGTGCTGAGCACTAGCATGTCGACTCAAGTGAGATATTTATTGGGTATGTTGAACGTTTTTCTTCTTTAAATTTAAAAACAACGATAAACCATTGTGTTCGAGAAACGATTCTTAACTTAGTTAATAGTTTGTTATAATTGTTGAATATGTGAAAATACTATATAATGAATACTGTAAACTTTAAGTATTACGCTATGAGTTTTTAAAACATAAAATTTTTCCGTGTCCAAAACAAATATATAAATAATTTTTCAATTTTGCATAATTTTGCGTAATGAAACTAAAGGGAAAGTTGAAAAACGTGTCACATACCAACTGTACACATTTTGTTACCGCAACGCATATGTCAAGACCATCTGAGCACTCCTATACCAACAAATTGTTCACAGACAAAATAAAATTTAAAAAATCATTGAAAATCAAAAATGTTTCTCGCATCACTGTGAATCTAAAATTAGTTATATGCGCAATAAATTCTACTCCTCTAATTGTAATCATAATAATCAGTGATTGAAAATGTTTCCAAATAAAATTAAGACGTACAAAAAATTGCATATACAGTTAACATAAATATTTTTAATGGTTTACGGCAGGGGTCGGCAACCCGCGGCCTGCGAAGCAATTTTTTTACGGCCCCCACATGAAGATGTTAAATTTAAGAAAATTATTTTATCAATATAAATGCATATATTTATGGGATTTTTCTAAAATTTAATATAATCTCACTCATAAAAATCGCTTTATTCTAAAATTTTACTTTTTTCTATTTTTATTTTTTATTTTTTTCTAAAATCAAATTTTTCTACTCAGAAACTTTGTATTTTTTTCTTCTCATGTTTACACGTGAAAATTAAGTGAACTGATATTATAAATTGAATGATAATACAATTATTAGTGTTATACTATATGTAAAATTTGTTTTTTTTATTAATGTGACCCTCGACGAATATATGAAGACAAATATGGTTAAAAAGGTTGCCGAAACAAAAAAAAAATTTGAATCCTCCACTCTTTTTGTTGCATATATAATTATATGATATATGGTGTCTCTTATTTCCTTGATTTTGATTCGAGACAATTATCAATTCAAAATTTAAGTTTGTCATTTCCTGTGTATTTATCGAATGACTTTTAATGGCGATACATTTAAATACATTATTAGCGATTAGAAATTCAAAATACCTACACAAATTTTAATAAGTACCTAACATCTCATTACAAAACATAAATATATAAAAAATGTTCCATAAAAACGTGGAAGACGTTATTCTTTATTATATAAACATAACGGAGTATACGGACTTAAAAATATATTAACTGAATAAAGGCATCAAAACATTATTTTCAATCATTAAATTTAGTGACTGATAATTAATTTTTAGTGTAATTTTTTTTTCAATATCTTTTTCAAGTAAATGTCTTTGTTGCCATAAAAAGACAATATTTTCTAACTTTATTATCTCACTATTTTTTTTTTATGTTTGTACGAAGGTAAGCAAAGTCTAATAGTTACAATAAAGATACTGCATTTTTATTACTTTACATTATTTATTACCGGAATAAAGTTTCAATTTTCTTAAGTGTAATAGCGTAAATTTTAAATGAGAAAAATATAGTATTAAAAGAATAAAACAAATATTAAAAACATATCAATATATATATATATATATATATATATATGATAAATTAAAAAAAAAATATATATAATTAAAGTTACTATAATTATAGTTATATTGTATTAATAGTATTACAACACGTTGAAGTTACAACATAGTTTAATATTAATGTTGAAAACAAGATTTTATGTATTAAAATACCCTTCATCAATATGTAAACACAGTGCCTTATATACTCGTACAATCGTACATCAAATTACGAGTATATTATTTTTTATAATATCGTATAAGTGTATAATTAATGAATTATTTTTTCGGGAAGGTTTAAATAAACCTTCTGATATTGAGATTTTTCTAAGGAAAATAAAACAGTTTTTGATTTTATAATTCATTAAATAAATCCTCTTTAAATAGAGTACAAATTAGAACATATATATACTTATTTATATACATATTACGTATGTACTCGTAATTTCAACAATGTATAATCGTATAAAATTATTCTGAAATTTACCTGTAACCTATATGAATGTAACAGTTTGAACGTAAGTTTGAGTATATGTAGTTATTCACTTTAGTTCACATTGATTTTTTTTCAATAAAAGTCTTTTGTAACACATAATAAGTTATACATTATATTACAAGTTACTAAACTTATAATATATTTGAAACAATTATTGGAATATAAAAATATGTTATAAAGCGTAAAAATTTCAAAGAATTTCTGAGTATAAATAAAATATTAAAACGTTGTTTAATAATAATAATAATAATAATAATAATAATAATAATAATAATAATAATAATAATAATAATAATAATAATAATAATAATAATAATAATAATAATAAATAGTAATAATAATAATAATAACAATAATAATAATCTAATATTTGGAGATTATTTAAAATGATTTAGATAAGTAAAAAACGTTTTAAGTGCTAAATGTTCCAATAATAAATAAGTATAAAACTTCAAATTTTACATTACAATGCAATAACAATATCAAATTACCAAAATAAAAACTAAAATAATAAATATTGAATTAATCACACAAAATAATACATTGAATTTTTCGAAGTGAATTTAATATTTTTTTTAATGTATATTTTATTAATTTGAAAACAATATGTTGGGCGTATAAATATAAATTCCCTACTATTTTAAGTTAATTTAAAAAATAACTTTTCAAAAAAGTTTAACAACAAGTTTTATAAAGTTTTAACGTGAAGTGTAATTTAAACACATAATGTTACATGTCGTTCATGACTGAAAGCCAAGTAAAAAAAATTACCCGTCACATGAGACATTCTTTTAGAGATTAACTTTCAAAATGGGTGTATTCATTAAAACGACAAAATTTTGAAATTAACTATATATTTTAAAGATCATTAAAGTGGAAAAACTTTTAAAGCAAAGTGCTAAACAACACTTGTTACAAACGAGCTCATTTTGGAAACTATTTTCAAATCAAAATTATTCCCAAAATAAATAAACTGTTTTGTGTAAATTGAACACTCATTATATTATAATTTAAATTATTTCTCATCGGTATCTATAATGTAAACCAGTAAACACGGTTTGTGTTTGTTTATAGATTATTGAGACTTAACATAACAGCATACGTAACAAAACAAAATAGGCATTAATTTGTCTAAAAATAATTGTATACATTTATAAATCAAATGCATAATACGTTTAACCGTTATATTATGACTATAAAAAAACAATAATGTACCGAAAATTTCAGCTTTAAAATTAGTTTAAAAATGTCGTAATACTATATAAATTGTGAAACTACCATATTTTGAACCCGATTTATTTAAATTCAATTTTACTTTTTCATTATCATTTTTGAGATGTACGAGTATTATCAAGAAAGATTTTTAAGATTTATTTTGAAAAATAATATTTTCAACCCAATATTTTAATAATGCTTTTACACCTATTTTGTAAAGGATTTGAATGAAAACCCTCCCAATATTTATTCATACATTAAACAAATAAATCCGTCTAGTGTAAATTACCAAAATTACAAATAAATGTAAAACAAATGTAGTTTCTGTAGTCAATAATATTATATTTCAGGCATATTTATTAACAGTTATGCATGAGGAATCCTAATGAAAATATAATAAGGAACCGAGTGATTTAAACATAATGCTATAAGGTAAAAAACCGTATTTCCTTATTGAATTTTGAATTTTTACATTTCAACAGCAACAAATTTAAATTTCCAATCTATTTACATTCAAAACGATCATTTATGATCACAATTAAAGTGATCAATCACAATAATTGTTATTTATTAACAGTAGCGAGAAATGTATAACTATTATATTATAATGGACGAAAAAGCTACTTGACACGCGTGATGAAGCAATGAAGCAATAAATTACTTTAAGATGACCGACGAAACACGTTTATTCTCGCGCCAACATTGGCTTTCAATTAATTTTGATCACGCTATATACGGTTTGATTAAAATATTGTTTTCTCCTTAATATTTTAATTACTCCTCACATATGATATAAATATTTGTTCGTTAAAATTAATAACAAAATTTAAATTCCTCTCAACACACTATATTAAAGATATATAATATAAACTCGTACACATTACATATAATATTATAAATAATTATGTATAATATATATATATTTAATATAATTATTAATTTATTAACATTTATTATTATTTAAAAAGATTAGTTTACATGTAATAAAATTATTATTACCGAAAATAATATGATTTGTTATTTGTATTGGCAAAATATTTTCTATAGTCACATTGTATTTGACGACACATGATTGTATTAATATTTGTTTAGGAATAACTCGATCGTATAGCTACTATATTCGTATACATATACCAGAAACAGTGCATTTTATAACTGATTTAAAATCGTGTATATATGGAAACGTATTGCTTAACTCCTATTATAGCTATAAATAATACTGTATTTTAAATGATACAGTATCACTGTCTTTCCAAATATTGTTGAAGATTAATACGGAATATTAACGTGAGTTAATTAGTTTGAATTTAACTTGTCTAAGCTGAATTCAATTTTTATTTGAAAATAATTTTGTCAGCAAACGTGTTTGAGTTAATAATGACTAAAATACACACATATTTCTTCAGTATTGACTTGGTGTGTAGCTGTTATCATATATTATTTTCCCGTCCTACAAAACAACATAAATCTAATCGTGAACATCGCCCGACCTAGAACAATATTCGTCTCAAACGAGACGACGCAAACCTAACGCATGCAACTAATATAAATAGATAAGACGTTCAAAATGTCCAGTTATCGAGAAAGCGTTTTAAAGACGAGTGCGCTTCATTACACGCGAATAAAACGATGTAATTCACGCATATATTGTCTCTGCACGAGTTTACATAGAACCGCATATCTGTGTTATTATTCACTTTACGACTGGTCCACACGGACGAAGAATCTTCTACCCAATCCTCACGGGCGCATTGTCCCCTTCCCTATGCATACTACTGATGTCATTGTTTACCAAATTCGAGTGTAATTCCGTGGCACGAGAACAATTCCCCGGCTCTTAAATTGTATAACAGTAATTATTAAACCGCAGAAAATAAAGGTATCGCGCGCGTGTGTGCGTATGTGTGTGTGTATGGATGTACACGCGTAAGTGTATATTGTATATGTATATATTATATACTGTAATCTGACAATAGGGTAGGTAATAAATTACGACCGCACTCTGTGGTGATAGTGCGGGCGGTTTGGTGGATTTTGATAATTCTCGTCGTCGACAACAGTGGCGGCGGCGGCGGCAGTAACTTTGTTAATCCGACCCGAAGGACCATTGTCCGAAACACAATTCAAAACCCTTTCCAACCTCCTTTATCGCGTCTAGATTTTATATTATTTATATTTTTACATTTTAGCACCTCCCCCGAAAGTTAAACCAAATGTTTTAGATATTTGCATTTGATCACATTCTACTAACGATAAGTAGACACTATATTTTACCCAACTTATTTCTACATAGCTTTTGTACCAAGATTATCTGTGATTATAAATGTTCCAAATGTTTAAACACAGCGATGAAAAGAAACGTATCATATAAATAATTAAACGTAGTTTTAGTTTCATATTCAAACGGTATAATTTGGAAAATATAATCAACAACTAAGTCAGTATACGTGTTTATTAAAACACAGTGTAATATATTGTAACGCCAAGTCAAATTTAAATTATTAGCCTAATACTAAAATATATTGTAACAACGTGTTGTTTTAATTATAAAATAAAATGTGTGCAATTTTGTTTAATGTATCAAAAAAAAAACAAATACGTTATACTTACGATGCACATGTATTAAAAAATATATAAATCGATGTATTTTAATAATTAACGAATAATTACTAAGAAATGTTTCCATTTTAATCCTGAATTTAAGATTAAAAATAAAAGATGTGTTGTGTGTATATATATATATATATATATATATATATATATATATATATATATATACACAACATTTACACAATTAACCTCATAAGTATCAGTTGCAATTTAAGGAATAATAATTTGAAACCGGGAAACAATATTAACTAAAAATTATTTAATAAAAAAACTCGCAACAGTTAAAAGAAATAAAATTACAACTCACTTTATAAAAAAATCCGATCATTCAAAATTGTTTCCAAAAAAAAAAAAAAATCCCTTTAAGTGTATATAGAAATGAAAACTTGTAGTACTAGAAATAAACATTTTTTGTATGTAGCCAATATAAAATATATTAAATATTAAATTTTTAACTAAACCGACCAATAAAAATGTAATTACTCGTTAAATATATTTAAAATTTTTAATGAGATAATTTTTGAAAACCCGAACCATTTATACATATAAATTTATATTTCTGTAAAACTAATAGGGAAAATGTATAAATTTCTAAGTTTGTAAAGACGGGTTTCTAAGTACAAAATACAAATAAACGATACATGAAAATTTTAGAAACTCTATTAATAATGACTCTACCGTTTACATATTATAGCATTTGGATTACGGTCACTAATATTTATTTACCAAACTTGGGGGTTGAAAACTTGATAGTTTGCTAAAAACTGCATCGGTTAGCGTCACAGTCATTAAATCCTCTTATAAGACCACCCTAAAGGCCAAAAGACCTTAAAAGTTTATCGGAACACTACTATTTGATAACATTTCCAAAACACCACTATATATATATATATATATATATATATCGGTCTCTAATATTAACTCCTTATATTAAAATATTTGGGGCACGGGCGTTTAACGAAAATTTAGTTTCACATATCCTGTAAACTTCGTTGCCGAATTTACGGGGAGTTTTCGACTTTGGAAAATTCGTCGAAATCAATTAATGTGCAGTTAACTATTATTTGAAAACGCACACCACTCGAACAGATTTCATATAGTTTATATAGCGACTTATACAATGGGAGAGCCAAAAATTAGCCAAGGAAGGGAGGGTCATTAAATAAATGTAGTATAAATTACTAGTACATCAAACACAATTCGCAGTTAAGGGCTATATTTTTTGCGTGGCCTTAGGCAAAACAAATAATAACTTTTGCGGGGCTTTTTACTTCATATACAACTTCCTAAGAGTTCCTAGAATTATTATCACAACAAAAAATAATACCGTAATTTTTAATCGTGAAGAAATGATTCCGGAATTTTTACCCGCCAACAAATTATTCTCAAACAATTTATTGAAGAAATTTAGTAAGTATATTTTAAATTTGTCATTAAAAATTTTGATGAAGAAATATCGATATTCTATGTGACGAACTAGTTTTGTATATTTTGAAATACTCGTATAATAATTATTATAGAAATAATTGTATTTATTTTTTAAATGCACTGTAGTCTATAGAGCATACCTACCTACTGACTGAGTATATCGAAGGAATTTCGGCGTTTTAATAAAGGCCCCCCTACTATTGAAATTAATAAGCTAAGTAGCTCTATGAAGACCACACACACCTTAACCCTTAAAACACACACTTAAAATGTTAACGAAGTCGATTATTATACCAAAAATTTTATTGTATATCTCAACACAATTTTTTTTTTTATCAAATACTAGTGATTTATATTAATTCCAATAATATATCACAACTCTTATCTCGATTTTTATTTTGAAAAAAATATTCGCATTCTTTACAACACGTACATGGAAATGATCGAGCCAGATTTTATATTTTAATACACATGTTTGAAAGTTCCAGAAATTATATTAGTTAATCAACTAAACACGATTTTAAAATGTGCTTCGACTGTTCCCTCTTATAGGTAAGAGCATTAGAATGTATTTTTCCAGGATGAAAATCAATGTCTAATTATAATACACTTATCTCGTTATGAACTGTAGATGCAGATATTGTGTATTATAGCTGATAATAATATTTTTCAAAAAAAATTATGGAATGCTCAGTAAAATTAAGAATTTCAGAATCGCGGAACCTTAAATGTATTTTTGTGAGCCATAGAGCCGGGTCAACTGTCTCTACTTCCTCCCCTTCCACTCTTACGTGGGATATTGTATATCATCGGTATTCGATGAGCGGAGATGATAAAATCGTAAATTTGTACATTAATCAAATAGATCTATTTTTCCACACACACGTTATTATTATTATTAAATTTCAGAAAATATCTGTCTGTAAGTAAAATAAAAATTATTTGAAGACATGGCATCCAAAAAGTACACTAGAGTAATCATTAAAATATTATTAGCTCATATTACTATATATAAAAAAAAAAAATCAAACCTTCAAACTCCCACCTGTGTATGTCACAAAGCTTATGCAATACAAATCTCTGCAAATTTTTAACGTCATCTGTTAACAAATTATCGTAGTAGATCCGCGCGATCGGATTATTATTATTTATTATAATTTTTTTTTTTTTTAATATGAGCTTTACCCGTTGTCTTCTTGTCTTGTATGTCATTTACATTTAAAATCTCAATAAAATTATTATTATTATTATTATTATTATTATTATTATCATAATAATATTAATATTATTATTATTCACTATTATTCACTACCGCGCTACGTCTAGGGGCTTTCTTCGGCAGAAATTTCGGAAACTTTCCAAATTAATCATTGCCCACTTGTGTTCGGGTCATGTCCAATTCCATACAGGTACGAGCAGTACAACAGACACCGGTAAATTACAGATCTTCCCGTCGCTATTTGTATGCGGCCCATACAATTGATCGCCACCGCACTTTTGCTCGTATAAACAATCGCGAACACACGACCCGAACACGAGTATTTACGCGGTCCTTCGCCGACGCGCGTACCTACTGTTGTGTGCTCGTGTATTTTGATCTCTTCCTACCGTCGACTCCTGCAGGACACGTGTTTTTTTCCACGTAGGTACTACCCTGTACCGATAGCTGGACAGTTCAACGCGTTTTATAACATTACGGTTACATTGAAATCGACAAAGTCCTCTGACGTCGGTGCCATTTGTCAACCGGCGCATTGGCGGATTTGTGTGACAATAAAAATATAAAAAAAATATATCAACCATCGTTATTTCGGGGAAAAGTTCGAAAACGTCGGTTTATAGAGTTTAATGAATTTTCGTTCGCTTAAAAACCAACGCGAAACTCGGAACGTTATTTACATTGGGCGGTAATAACGCGTACCACTCCGCGATTCAAACGAAATATTAATCATTTCGTCGCAAATTTTACTTTGAAATTCAATACTAATATTGGGGCTCGCTTATATTATATGAAATAAAATGTACACGGTGCAAATGGATGAATAGTCGCGATAATAGAGTGCGGTTTGGTCATAGGTACATAATATGGCCGCTCCCTAATCATGCTGTTCTTCTACACGAATACGATATAAGTACCAAAAAAAAAAAAAAAATTAGGTACTATTGCCAGGGGCGACACCAGACGTGATTTTCTGGTAGAGGGCAGGATCACGACAATTTTTTATTTATCGATAGGGCAGTAATACTATTTCATCTTTGTTTGGGTTTTTCATAATATCCATATTATTGGGGTAGACATTTTGATACACCTATATAATATCTGCTGCGGGCATTTAGTTAAATCATATAAATTAGATATAGTTAAGGAAATAAAGAAAAAAAATGTATGTTTCAAATAATAATTGCGTAACAATCGTGTGAACAACTTTAAATTATAATATTAAAAATCATACGCGTACGTTTTTTAACATTTTACAAAAAAAAAACACCGCGTGTATACTCAATGTATTAATTATTATGATATTGATTCTTAATAATTAGAACGTTTTCCGTAAACTTAAATACTATTTACCCAAGACACTGTACGTAGTAATTATTATACAAAAAAATAATTGTATCAAAACTCCCGCTTTTGGCTCTTTTCCTAGGCTTAAACTTAAATGTCACTATGTGGCTACAACGGTAAAAACAAAATAATTATTTTGATTACCTACGTGTTGTTATTATAAAAATATATTCGTGTGCGCATAGTTTAATCATTTAATATTGATCGGTAAAACAATTAAATAATAATAATAACAAATATAATATAGGTAATGCAATAGTTATATTGCTTTCTTATGATAGTCTTTAATAGCACATAATACTACAATATCAATCACATAATAATTATATACACTTTATTCAGTATTTCCATAGTGTATTTTTAAAAACGTAAATTAACTCGTTTTGCGCTCGTGTGAATACTTAAAATAATAAAAAAATTTCCTAACATCAATTTTTCAGAATATATATATTTTTTTACTGAAGCCGATATTACGATTATTATCGTATGAGATTTTCATATTATCAGTTGTCGGAGAACTATTCGAGCACGGTTTATACTTTACACGTCTATACGGTGCAATGTATATATTATCTGAATTTCGACCGTATCGTAAGCATAGGCGTGCGCACAGGGTGTGCCGGGTGTGTCATGGCACACCCCGTGGCCCATGGCTTTTTGTACAACTTTCATTCATTCGGGGACTTTGTTTGAATTTTAAGCTATAAATAATAAAAATTAGAGAAAATAAATTAGGTGCTCTAGCAAAAATGGCAATTGGCAATATGCTAAGGCTAATGTATGATGTTACGAACACTATGAAGAACTTTAGGTAACCAATAATAAATCAAACTTATTAAACCAACCAGTTATCAGTTAGACCCAATTTTCTTCATGGCACACCCCATACAAAATTCCTGCGCACGCCTATGATCGTAAGTATAAAACGAGTGTACCTTGGTCTGCTCGGGTGTAGTGCAAATTATTGAAATACTACGTGGAAAATGCTATAGTCTCATAACGTTTTCTGGATAATATACCTATAATCGAATTGGAAATTAAATTAAATGTCGCTATAATCTGTAGTGTTTTGTCTGAACTGTTGCAATACTGAGATGAATTACACACGGCGAAACAGATGGAAAACGGCGAACGAATAAATACTTGAAATTTTCGTCCTGTCTTGAACGGATAGGGCAAAGGTGGGGCAAAACCAAATTTTTATAGAGAGCTTGCCCTACCTTGCCCTTCTAGCGTTTCCATTGATTATCGCGCAGTAAACTTCGGAGGAAAAAAATGTACAAGTAGCGCGTGTACATAGAATAAAAATGCTTCGTCTTGTCTTCAAACTCATCTGCAAGAACCGCTGCTACCCGTCGAGATCACTCGTATTTTTCTCCCGAAAATATATACATAAAAAAAAAAAAACCTTTTTATTTCTTTAACACTTATATATATTATAAGATACAGACGTATAGTCTATGTATTAAACGTTGTCGTCGGTGTTGTTTCAACAGGAGCGGCGCTCTGCAGGAGAGGACCGTTGTCCGCATTTGCATAAACGTTTGCTTTTTTTTTTCTTTCTTTTTTCGCCCCCTCGAATCCCCGTGGAGGACACGCCGCATTGTCTCCAGTAAGTGTGGAAACAATGAAAGGGCGAGAGCGAGATAGACGCACAACGACAAAAAAAAATAAAAATTATATTTGCAACCGAAATTATAACTAAACGCGACGACATTTGAATGCACAAAAGGAAAAGGGACTGACCGCCGGCGCACGTACTTTGAATTTATTATTCAATAGACCTTTTCAGTGGGTAAAGGCCGTGGAGAAGAAACCCCGGACAGGGCAGGCTTTTGAAGAAAGGGTTTTGGTGGGAGGCGGTTAACAAAAAAAAAAAAAAAAACGTTATATCTCTCCGGTCACAATAAGCGCAAAATAAATTATTCCCAAAGTTTATATATATATATATAAATATTCTTATATTATTACGATTATTGTTATTTTAATTTATTAAACATTTTTCGAAGAAAATATACAAAAAAAAAAAAATTTTTTTTTTAGTTTTGTCTGCACGTTACTATTGTATTTATCAACAAATAAATCGACTAACTCGTAAATGCACGGTTTAAAACGATTAACCACTCATATTAATATAGTAATATTATTTCAATTTTGCTAACTATTTTAATTAACCCGTATTTAGAAAAATCGAACGGACATTCACGTTAGGTTCAATAACATGTTCAGACAAATTTACAATAATCCATAAAAAATTATTTCAATTACCTTACCATAAAATGTGTCCCTAAAAAGTGAAGAAACGAGTGTTTTTTTTTTTTTGTTGTCGAAATTCCGTTTTTATTTTGAAATCTTTTTAAAAAATACCCCTGTGTACAACGACGTAAAATACATCTTGAATATATAAATGTGTGTGTGTGTGTGTGTGTGTGTGTGTGTGTATTCATATGATAAGTTTTTTCTCACGGCCATAATTGAATTGATTTGATTTAGGAAATATTTTGCCATATTTTATTAACTATTTTGTTTATTTTATGTGTATAAATAAAACCGAACATACTTTACAGACCGCAATAGCTGTGTGAACACAATACAATGTTATACTCGTAGTACGTATTATGTAAATGGCTAGTACCACTGTAGCAATTAACGTAACAGCGTACTGGCATGTTAATTTTGGTTTTTAATTTTTAATAAAACCAAATAACGATTCTAAATGTAAAACAATTTTTAATTAATAAATTCGTACGGAAATAATAAATTGGTGTAGATTTTTAGACCGAGTTGTAAATCCTCGTGTTTCTTTGTGTCTGTTTTTTAAACAAATTTTCGGAAATAAATTACAATTCTACACGCAATAAAAACCCAACAAAACGATAATTTTATTTATTTATCATTATTAAATACTTGGGTACAGATAAAATACGAAATAGTACACGGATATTTTCGAATATTTAAAAAAATAATATTTGCCTATGAAAACAACGCGTTAAACACTAAAAGGTACCAAGGATTTTTTAAATTTTATTCGGTACACATAAACAAAATCATTAATACTTTGACTTCTAAACGTTTCTATTCTGTCACGTACACTTTAGGATCAAAAATATTTTCTCCCGAAATTCGACCGAAAATCAGTGTTAATATTTCAACATTTTTATTCGTTACAACGAATTACGCATAATCAGGTCCGGATTTATGTATGTGGTGGCTTATGGACGGAACACAGTGTGGGGGCCCCAAATAAATAAACAGGACAATATTTTGCTTATTTCATTAAATAACATTTTGATACTATCTGTACTACCCATACTATTTACGTACTTAATTTACATAAATAAAAACAATCAAAAGTAATATCGTGTTGCGGAATTGCGTTATAAAAATACAAATTGGTAAAAAATTAACTTAAACACAAAAATAATAAAATGTATATAAGTAATAATTTAAATTAAATGCCCGCAACTTTTTTTTTTCTATTTCATTTTTACAAAATCCCCTATTACATTGTACCTATTTGTTTGATGAAAATTTAATTTTAAAAAGAAAAAGAAATTTTCATTTTTTTTATTATCTGTAACTGTCAAATAATTACAAAAGTGTTGGAGCCGCTGGGCTGCAGCCCAATCAGCTCCCCTCCCCTAAATCCGGCCCTGAATATAATCACCCGGATCATATATACTACGAGTATTTTATACGTAATTCCACAGCTTCAAAGTTGTCACAGCGTAATAACAAATATTGCGTGGTTTTTGTTATTTTCAAACTAATACCAAGAAATCGTGTTTTAGAAAGCATTTTACACTTGACTTTTATGTAAAATTGTAAAAAAAAAAACAATACTTGCAGCCAAGTTTCTATTTAAACATTTCGCTATCATAATTAAAACGTAATTTACATACCGATAAGCAGCTCAACGACTTTAAATCATAAACTATTAATAGTTCAATCGTATGCAAAAAAAAAAAAAAAAAAAGGTAGCGAGCCGCGGATTGTTGTGCAGGATGTCACTTAAGTGAATTACTTGGATACAGAATCTAGAGTTTCTTTATCACTATAAACTTGAAAGCAATGATAAATTATTTGAAAATTTAAAAAATTTTCAAAACTCTAGGACGCATTGTACTAAATTTGTAAGCCTAAAAACCAAAAATTACCCCTCTTTAATGAAGTAAATAAGTATCTAAAAACCTATAATCGCTATGAATAGCCCAAAAATTTTTAGAAAATTTCTTTTTCCCAAATAAAATATGAAGTCGCATTTAGCGAATATTTTAATTTTCTACAACCGTTATTTTAAAAATTACGAGGAAATAACGATAATCACCGAAATAGCGTTTTTATCGTTTTCGTGTAATTTTTCAATTACATTTTTAGGCGCTTTTGAGAAAATCGAAAAACTACTCCTTTTTTAAAATACCGTCTAGATGCAATTTGTTACCGGAAACAAACTGTGACCATAACGATCCTTCTGGTAGAATATTTAGATA
This sequence comes from Slavum lentiscoides, assembly GCA_032441835.1. Classification (NCBI taxonomy): domain Eukaryota; kingdom Metazoa; phylum Arthropoda; class Insecta; order Hemiptera; family Aphididae; genus Slavum; species Slavum lentiscoides. The sequence continues at coordinate 33,252,650 of CM063706.1, read as the reverse complement.
CAAACATAAAAATTAAAAAAAACACACATCATTGTAAAGGGTGAACCACGTTTGGATAAATTTACCCAAAATGCCAACACGTTAGGGTTCAAATATACACAACGTTTGGGTACGTCGAGTGACGAGACGTTTGGGTACATTCGAAATGTATACCTGGAAATTTACAAAACAATTGGGTACATGAACACACGACACGTTTAGGCACATATATTTTAATATTAAATTAAATACACATAAAATCGACTAGAAATCTATAACCTTCATCTAATCATAAATTTGTCAAAACGTTAATCACAATCAATAGATAGTTGAAATTTCAAAGTGATATTATCATTTAACTATTCAGTTCGGTAAAATTGGTAAAATATGTTAGAAAATGTGTTGTACCTAAACGTATTATTTTCTTAGGGGACGTGATGCGCCCAAACGTTGTATTGATTTTTACCCAAACGTGTAGCGGAAAGAAAAATATTAAACCCAAACGTATATGTACCCAAATGTTCTCTAAATTTTCAGTTTAAAATTTTGTTATGTACCCAAACGTTTTACGGCCATTGTAAAACCAATACTCAATCCTCGCTCCGCTCCGGAATCCGAAACGCGCTTTGTATAGAGAATAAAGTCGAATTTAAACGTTACTCAAAATACAGAATATAGTAAAAACGGTTTGAAGAGTACAGTTTTCTCGACTACTATACGTTGTAACACACGAACCTACACTTCGAAACCCTCTAAACAAAAAAAAAATCAACTTTTTTTACGCGTACAGCGCACTAGTAGGTACAATAGTATACACGAGTGTAATAACGGTTGAATGCGGCGATGACACTGGCGCTGATTGTATTCAAACGTACAAGTTTGTTAGGAACGGGACGCGAGGTGTACGAAGACGTTAACGACTTTTCTACGTGTCAGATGCGTCGAAAATGGATGGGCACATTACACCACACATTTTTATATGCGCGCCAGTCTCGAGCACATAATATAATCGTAATAATATATTGTATAAACTATATGATATTAGCGAAATAGAAAAACGTATAGTCCCTATCGTAATGACGGACTCGATTATTTTTTTTCTACGCGTTTTCTCATTTCTTCTACTTCGAACGCACGTCTACCGAATGTCAGTCCGTGTATAGTATACGTGTATAACATACGTTAAACATAAAGCGCGCGCGCATTAATATAGCTAACGCGTATGAAACTTTTGTGTTCGTAAAACGTTATAAAATAATAATTAACGAATAAACTCTGTACACACACACACACACACACACACACACTGGTGGAGCGTGAAAGTTCGTAAAATGCACAAATATACGACGCGATGAAAAACACGCGACCCTAATATAATATTTTACGGGGTTTCGATGCTAACGGTGGTACACGAGGAAACTTCAGAGTGTACTCCGCGCCGACGACTACGACGTGGACAAACAGGGCAAGTGTATAATAAGGCGGTAAAAAAGTTTCGGTACAAGAGACATCAAAATCAATCAAAAATACAGAATAATTAATGATAACTTTTCGGTAACGACGTGAGTAGGTACTCGTTTTTATACCGCAGTCGCACAGTCCATACCGCTCGCTTTGGATCCGTTAAATATTTATCGTAAAACCGAACAATAAAATACCGGTTAGTTGTAATATAGTAACGCGTAAAAATGTACGCCGTGCAATATTTATTTAAGGCCGCGCGAAAAACGTTGGGAAACGAATTTTCGCCAAATATCGATCGTCGTTCCCTGCTTTCCCGCGATAAAATCGAATACTTCTTATACAAGGTCTCACTGCCCAGTACAACTCGGTTTTCTGTTCGTATGCTAGTTCATTAAAGTATAAAAACAAATAATATATATATATATATATACACATATGTATAAATATATAGAGAGCGTGTCGGAGGGTCGAAAATAAAATGATCGTCGACGGGACGGGGAGACATTGGCGACGTATGCCCTCCCACGGGCTTTCTTTTTTACATAACACATTATCTAATGCACAAAAAATATAATGACAAATTATAATAATAATTCAAAACAATAAAAATAATATTTTTTTGTGTTAACAAAATTTGTAAGTACCTATTTATCATATAATTAATAATATTTCTCAGTTAATTAACCGGTAACTATTAACTGTTATAGTGCAGTTAGGTTAGATCATCGAAGAAAGTTTTACTCATATTCAGATGTAAAAATAGATTAACTACTCATTAAAATTAGCTACAATACGAAGAAAATTCGATTTTCTTTTTATAAAATATGTTGTTTTTATTAAAGAAAATAATAAAAGTATAAAATACGAGTATCAATCACTTAAACTTTGATTTTGGAAGGGTTTTTACAATTATATGGGTTATCCAAATATAAATTTTATATCCCCACCCATATAAAATTCGTAATTACGTCACTGATCGGAACTAACATGAAGTGCCGGTGATAACGGTACACGATTATTGTGAAACGAGGCTATCGGATAGGAATGATAAGATGAAATTTACATCTCACACACAGATATTACCTTATTATACATGCAACATAAAATGCCTATTAAATACTCCTTAAAACCAGTTACGCTCCAGCCCCCTAATAAATAAACCGTTTAATTTGTTGGAATGTACGTATATATTATACTTGGATAGATCATGAAACGTATACTTCCCACAACAAATTATTTATTTCAGCCTATTCCAAATACGGTACTTTCATTTTAGAGGTGCAAAACAGACGAGCGTGGGTTACGGGAGTAATAGTTCAAATAAAGCTAATAAACGTATTCGATTTGCGAACGAAAAAATAATAAAATTAATTTTTTGGACTTTAAAATTCGTTTGGCTATTAAAGTTATTAATAAAAACGCAACATTTACATGAAACCTGTAAACAAACATAACGTTTTATAACGCTTTACGCTTCCAAACAACTTTTTACGCAAAAAAAAAAATTACTTTTTTCCTCAAGTATTTATTCAAATAAACGTAATTACAATCACAATTTTGACATCATACGTGAATATCGCTCTTCAGAATAAATTTAATTTAAACACAGTCAATAGAACGCGTGAAAAAATGTCAACAAATATCGAACAACCCGAACAAATAAATAATGTAGTTTATTATTTTGTCAGTATGAATTTATTATAACCAGAGAAATTCGCTAAAATATTAAATAATATTAAAATCGTTTTCAATACTATAAAAACGATTTATTTTAAAAAATTTTGAAATAAAAACAATTTTCGAATAATAATTATAACGTTTTTAATTATTATACGTATTAAAATGGATTTGTAATACATTTGATATTGGTCAAATTAATTGGAATTCTAAAATTGTGTAGACATAAAGGAAACATTGACTGTGAAGAAAAAAAAACCAATACGAATTCAAATTTCGCTAAACGTATTTTATAAAACAATCTTACTATTTTTTTTTTTTTTTTTTTTTTAATATAAATAATAATTTAGAAAAATTACGTATTTATACAGACGTTAAAAACAATACATTTTATAATATTATAAATATAATACGGATCAATCAAAAAAAGAAAGAAAATGGAGACTTATTGGACATACCCTAAGACACGATGAGGAACTACACCACAGAATTTTGGAATGACAAATAGAAGGCAGGAGAGGCAGAGGACGTCCAAGAACAACGATAATAAATAAAGTCATTAAAGATGCCGGACTGAGAACCTACCAGAGAGCTGAAGAGAATCGCCAGTAATAGGGAAGAGTGGAGGGAGTACGGAAGTAGAATGCTGTAAAACCAACCTAAGGGTTGAATACTAAAGAAGAAGAAATATAAAAACAGATTTTTAAAAATAATGTATTTCCATATCGAATTGGGTATATTAAATAATATTGATAACGTAACACGATCGTCCATTTTAAATTTAATTTATACACAATTTCTTTTAGTTTATTTATTTACTATTATTTTTGTCGTTTTATTGTCGTATTTTTGTCGTATTATCTTTTTCGCTTTATAAGATGACTGTTAACCGAAACCGCCGTAGTAAACAAACAAATAAAAATATACACGAAAACTCTGTATTTTATTAATTTTTTTGATTTTGTAACACTACTACTATCGTTGGTTTTATTGTTTTAATTATAATATATAAATAAATAAAAATTGTTTTTATTATATATTTATTCACCGATATCAGCGTAAACGCGTAATAATATTCCAAGAGATCCTTACGGTATACCAAAGGCAATACTATAATATTGTGGTCGCGAGTTCCATACGCCACTCCCGAAACATAACATACATATGTTCGCATATATAATTCACCAGATTCCAACTGACATTGGGATAAGACACTTTTCGACGCCGGTCGACCACCGCGACCGTTACATATATATATATATATATACAGGGTCTTCAGGAAAACGGGACGTTTTAAAAATAACACAGGATGATTTATAGGAGTAAAAAAATATTTTTTTTTTTACAAAATTATTTTATCGAAAACAGAATCTTCATTACGTGCCATTAATAGACCAAAAGTTGAAAATCTCATGTCTTGAAAATAATGACCGTGAAATGGCGTACCTACACATTCCTGAAATGAAAACAAATCCAACCTACTGCTTCAACGTTCTCGGCGTTTCGTTCATTTCGATTAAATGCTGGTGAATTGTTTTCAAGAACTGAAACCGATTCTTCGAAATTTTTAACCCACTTCTTGATTGCGTGACGTGATGGAACGGGATCATGGCGTCCTAAATCTTAATGGCGCCAGTGGCGTATTTATGGATAGGGATCGACGGGGTTTAAACCTTCCCTATGACAAAAAAAAAAATTATATCTGACATTTAATTACACAGAGAGCTATTGTTTCAGGATTCAATTTTGATCATATTTTCTTTGGTAATATTATACAATATACAGGTTGATGGGTAAAAATTGTACGAATTCTGGGAGTTATTGTACGCCTGAAATGCAACAAAAAAAATTCCTCTTATCGGTGGTCTAATTCTCAAATACAAGGTAGACATTTCAGTTTTTAGGTGTTTTTTTTTTTTCGAAAAACGTGATTTTTCTTCTTTTTTTTTGTCATTCACAGAGTGTGTAAATTTCACAGAAATTTCCTTTTTTAATAAACTATTTACAACGGTATACTCATTTTTTGAAAACTTCTGTTTCGGAGAGAAAAAAAATCACTTTTTCTAATGTAAAAAAAAAAAAAACTGTAAAAGCCCCCTATGACTCCTCAAATATTGTATCTGTGTTTATACTGTGCTATCAATGATAAATCGCGCACGGCTACGTGCATATCAGCGTTTATTCTTTATTCCGCGACTAAAGTCCTTGAACGTTGATAACATCGCATCCGAAAACATGGCGACTGATTTCGTGATAAGGACTAAGAAGTGTCCACCCCGGGACCATACCAGTTGGCCCGGAGTGATAAGACAACATAACCTAAAAGGAAAAAAAGATCAATTGTAAAATGAAAATACCAACTGATAAAACTTTAAAATATCTTCTGCACGAATTTTAATTTCAAGAATTAACAACACTGGAATCACCAAAATCCAAAATAAATAATTTATTTAAAGTCTAGATGATTTGTTGTTGACAGAAAATATAACACATTTTTTAAATAGGCCCGAACATTTTATTTTATTTTCACGTATTAATTATCTCATTTAAAATGAATACATAAATAAATAAATTTGTTTATTTACGTAACTTTGTTTTAAAAGATTTTATATTTCTAAGTTGGCGCACATGAATTTCAGTTGGAATGTGAATTTATGTTTCTTATCAACACTAGGTACTTTCAAAATGTCCGGTTTTCGTGGATGACACCGTTTTTCTATTATTGGCGATGCGACCGAAAATCACACGCAACACGACTTGTTTACTTCGAAATCTCTGTTCGACATTTTGATGAATAACTTAATACCTACGTGTAGTCGATAGCCGCCGGTAAATTGGATTTTCGACCGGATTACCTCGTGTTTATTTACGTTAAACATTAAAGGGCCCGTCCGCGCCACAGGACCTTATACATACATTAGGTACATAATATATACACGCGCGCGCGCCTGCAAAGGTACGCTACGAAGTTAATCGTTTTCCACAAGATCCCCGTCCCCAGCTCTTGCCTTTGGCGCAGCCTTTACGACGCGATAGTTTTATGAACACTCGACTGCACTCGGTCCACCGCAGTGGCGTATTTGAGACTTCACCTCAGGGGGGGGGGCGATGGTAAAAGAACTCCCCCCTTCCCACCAATAAAAAAAATTATATGTAGGAATATAATTATTGAACAAAACACATTTTATTTATTCAGATAATTTTTGATAACTATATAGTGTTACCAACATTTTCATAAAAAATACTTGTAACTTATAACACAGAACGATATAAAATAATATAATTTTTTTAAATCTCTTGGGGGGGGGGCGATTGCCCCTATCGCCCCCCCCCTCAAATACGCCACTGGTCCACCGTACGGCGGACGAGGCGAGTATGTTATACGTGTGTGATTGTATACAATCGAATATCGAATTAAAATATAATATATCATTTGTGTTTATAATTTTTACTGCGAAAATACTTTGCGAATACGTCTAATAATTTAGTAGGTCAACGAACTGCAGTGTTTAACTAATATTTGTCACCAAGTAAACAATTGATATCGCCTTGTACAGTGGCGTCATTTCAAATTTTTTTTTTTTTTCTGATTCCGAACAGAGCAAAGAATTTATTGGTTTTACAAAGCTATTTTTTTTTTCTATGTCTGTTGCCAAAAATTCTACCAGAAGGAGTGCACCGTTCTTTACGGTCACAGTTTTTTTCCGGTAGCAAATTGCATCTAGTTGGTACTTTGGAGAGGTCATTTTTTTTTTTTTTGATTTTGTCAAAAGCGCCTAAAATACAATTCAAAAACTACCGAAAAATTACATAAAAACGGTAAAAACGCGATTTCGTCGAAATCGATTATCGTTATTTCTTCGTAATTTTGAAATTATAATGGGTATAGAAATTTGAAATATTCATCAAATACGTAACTGTTTATTGAGGAAAAAAAATTCTCAAAAACTTTCTCTTAATTTTGGGCAATTATAGGTTTTGAGGTATTTATCTCATAAAAATTGTTCGTTTTTTTTTATGTACCTAAAATATTACACCGAAGTTCCGCTCAGAATCGTTTTATCGACTGCAATGATTTATCATTGCTGTGATAACAATACATTCTACAAACTTTATCCAATTAATTCATTTAAGCGACATTCACAACACTCCACGGTACGTTAGCTTTTTTTTTTTTTTTGGTGTTCATCAAGTTAAATGGCTTGAGTGTTATATTTAACTCTCACTGGTCACACACGAGAATTTCAACAGTTTTACATCATACCTACTGCTTTCGCTTTGAGAATTAAATTTAACTCTCACTGAATTCGTTTCATACGCTATGAGAGTTAAATTTAATTCTCATTCATTTATTAGTTTTTAATGTATTAGAGGGTTGTTTTAAACTCTCATTTTATTCCATATTTGAATAGAGGAGAAAAAACTGCATATAATGATAAAACATCATTACGATTCCTTTATTATTTAAGTAGTATTATTTATTAAGTAGTATTTAAAAAAATTACAAGTGTATTTATTAGGATATTAATTGCTTTAATTTATATTAATTTCTATTATATAACGACACACAAAATGATATATCATTAAATACGTAACATTATCGTTCAATAGGTTTGAAACAAAAATAATACGAAGAAAACCCCGTTGGAGAAGTTCTAAAAGTATTGCCATAGACTACGAGAGTTAAATATAATACTCCATTTTTTTTTTACCCAGTTAAATTATTTGATAATATCGCAAAAATTGACGTATAGCACTAAAGTTTTTTTTTATTAACATTAGTACCCAAGGCATATGGTGTTAAACCAAAATATTTCTAATTGGCGTTGACGCAAAAATAGATGAATATTACATTAAACTCTCAAAGCGTGTAAAACAATTTCACTGAAAATAGCTAGCCAGTCAACTTGATATACCGAGACGAGGTATACGCGACAAAATTATGATATTATGAATTCGACATTCGATTGCTTTCCCCACACACGTACAACACAGGGAATCGCGTTATTTCCTGTACCCCGATGGTCTAATTCGCGCCATATCCCCCCAATTTAAAAAAAGGGATAACATCAGCAGAATAAATTTCAGTAATAGTTCGTCAGCGCCGGGCCTTTTGAACGATTAATTCGCCATGGAGCACTGCATCAAAGGCTATTGGCAGCGGCAACACAAAGGGTGGTCCTCCTTTGTGTATGTGTGTGAGTGTGTGTGTATGTGTCAGTCGTGCGTTATAGAGTTATAAAATTATTTTAAAATACGATTTTTAACATTTTATTAATTTTTTTAAATCTCATCACTTTTTAAGAATTAAAAGTATTTTAAAATTCACTCCGTTATCATCGTACAGATTTAATATTGTAATTTATTTCGTGTAAAAATTTGGTGACTTGAGTTCAACTGTGGTTTTCGCGGTTCTTTCCTCGTGAAAAGGATTTATAGTGTCAACGTTACAATTTCTGAATATTTTCTTTATTTTCGTGGTGATAGAGCGTTTACTTAAGCGTTGAACGGGTTCGTTTGCCAGTGAGTAGCGGCGTAGAAAAGCCATAACCAGAATGGGGAGGGGGTTCAGAAATTTTTCTTAAAATAAAATTTACTGATTTATATTTTATTATTAGTTTATAATTTTTATTTTATTTCATATTTATACTCTCAACTCCCGCCTACTAAAAAAATAAAAATTTTTTTGCTGGCTTAGTGCACCTGCGCGGCGTAGGGATTCGTTGTACCGCCGTTTAACTACCGTCAAGTCATATTTTTTTTATCAATATTTTCTGCTTGGGACGTCCTCTTGATACGTAATATCTGTACGGTCAAGACAACACGTCTGGTTTTGAAAAAGTATTTTTTTTTTTTTTTTTTGCTCCATTCAATTTACAATATTTGCCTACGAACACAATTGATACATGAAATTGATTGGAAAATTGTATACGAAAAAGCGTTGAACGTTATTATTAAAAAATAAATAAAATAACGAGTGCTGTGGATATCGGTTCCAATGCAGATTTACTCGGACACAAAGTTATAAGAATTTTTTTTTACTATTAATTTGTAAAAAAAAACGACAAATCCTTATATTCGAAAAAACGATTGCGAGCGACGGCGCTACGTTATTGTAAAACAAACGAACGCTATATAAACAGCGCTCGAATTAGGAGGGACGAGGTACCTCTGCTTTTTTTTTAAAAATATTTTAGCGTACCCCTTGTAATTTTTTATAATTGGACGTTGAGAACGGAATGGAACGATCAGGATTCTTTTAAAAAAAGGTTGTTGTTATATTTTGCAAAAAATAATTTTATACCTGATGATGACTTTTATTCGAAACCGGTCGAAATAAACGTATTTATACAACAACCTTATAATTTTTTCATTTTTTACGTAATACTCATTGGCAATATAGTATATTTAAGTATACATTTATTTATATATGTGTATATTTATTGTTTATATATATACATATACAGATTTTTTATTATTCACGAGTATTAATTTATATTTTAATTTTTTATATATCCCTTTTATTTTTTTTATTCATTTATTTTTTCTATATTTTATTATCTTTTAAACATGTTTTATTGAATTAATGAAAATAGTAAAAATGTCTTTAAATTTTGTTCTCGAATAATAAAGATTCGATGTTGATATAATACAACGAATTCAATAGATTTATTTAATTAAAAAATATAGTGGTGGCTGGGGGGGAGCGAAATCACACGATTTTTCGAAACATTAAAATTTTCAAGGACGCACATTTTTATTTTTTTTACCCCACTGCTAATTTTTAACCAATTCGAGCACTGTACTCGTATACATGTATATAATATTGTTCAATTACTATATATAAAAATACAAAAATTGACCGTGTCCAAAACGAAATTTTCGCCGACGTTTGTTTTTTCTCTGGTCGTTTTCGAAAAACTTGTCAAATAAAACACCAACTTTGGTCGAAAATTTACTCCCGAGACGTGACACACGTCGAGCACTCTTGCTATAAGAAAAAGTGGAAAATAAAAGAAAAATGTAAACGTTTAAAGAACGTCATAGTTATAACCAATGCACTCTTCGCTTTGCTCAGATTCTAAAAACAAAATTACGTGAAGAGAGAAATATTAAAATTGCAAAACCGACAAATTTTATGGAATTTCGTTTAAACACACAAAAACCACGTATGAAAATAAAAAAAAAGTAGCGAGCTGCGGCGGGGTGTTGTGGATATCGCTTAAGTGAATTACTTGAATAAAGATTTAAAAGTTTTGTTTTTATTACAATATTGAAAGCAACGATAAATCATTGCATTCGGTAAAACGATTCTGAGCGGAGCTTCGGTGCAATACACTTTGTCTATTTATTTGTACAAAATGAAATTAAATACATGTCTGACGTTGTGTCCAAATTTCAAGTCAAAATATTCAAAATTAACCGTTTTATGAATGAAAAACCTCAAAGTCTAAAAATAGCTATAAATAGCCTGAAATTGAATGAAAATTTATTTGAAGTCGTATAGTACAAAGATACAATTTTGTTGAAAATTTCAAAGAAAATACAATGATTATTTTCGAAATTATAGCGAAAAACCTATACGTGACATTGACGAAATCCCATTTATTTTCGTAATATTTCGGTAAAAATGACATCTCTAAAGTACCAGCTAGATGCGAATCACTGCCGGAAACAAACCGTGACCGAAGAGATCGGAGCACTCCTTCCGGTCGAAAATCTGTACACGCAGGATAGAGAAAAAAAATAAAAAATTAACATCGTTGTAAAACCACTAGAACCCTCGCTCTGCTCAGAATCTAAAACGCATTGTCGAGTTTTTCTTTCGGAAATATTATGAATTAATTTTTTTTTTGTAAAATATACACACGTTGTCACTGAAAATAAAACGTCATTTCCCTTCGCGGGTAGATATTATAAACACCGCGGTACATAAAAATATTATAATACGTCAAATCCTGTGCTGTAACCACTGTAGGATTAGGATTTTTATTAATCTTTTTGATATTAATTTAGAACTAAAATATATATTTGTTTCATACTTACGTCGTACTTTCTTGCATTCTTTTTCTTATCCCGTATACTAGGACTTTCACCCATCTAGTTGTTTATTTTAAACCTAAAAAATAACCTTGGTCTTATACTTTACTCAACAAGCTGAAGTTTCATCGATCTGTACCGAATAGCCAATTGTTCTCTATCACTCTTTTTCGTTGGGTTCACTGGTTATATTGACTAATCTATCAAATTTATTATTATTATTATTATTATTATTATTATACGCTTTATAAAACAATTTTATTGTTTCAAATATATTATACAATATTGTAGTTCTCGGTAGAGAGAGGTGTTAAAATATTTATTATTCTTTTTCAAATAATATGAAAAAAATGTTTTGATACCATTAACATTGTAATCTTTTTGCAGCGTAATAAACGATTTCCAAGATTAAATTATAGAATATGCATAACATTTTCAGATAATTCAATATTTTATATGAAAGACTCAAAGTGCATTTACTGTGTATTAAAAGACGGTATTTGATTAAAAAAAAATATTTTACATCGTTTTATCCAATCAATAATAATTCTCAGTTCGTTTAGAATTTAAAATAAAAGAAATATATTTTTTTCATACTTTTTCTTCACATTATTACAAAATTATGTAAATATAATATGTCATTAATATTTCAAAATGAACGATTTTTAGTTAATATTTGTATTGCGTATAAAACAAATGTGCTTTTGTTTATTGATTAATTTTTGACACACGTTAAATTTTCGTAATATACGAACCAAACATTTCTAATACTTAAAATCTATAAGAAATGTTCCTGTGAAATTTCAATATAAAATTATTTCTTTAACAACTTGTAACACGTCTACGCAATTCATTGTGTTATATTGTTTTATAATATTGACAGAGGTTTCACACTTGATTCTTAAATTGTCGAAGAAAAATTTGCTTGTTTTAATTTTTAATTAAAACAAACGTACCTATACGATTAAGTACACCGGTTAAAACGCGTTCGAAAATTTACGACATTTTCGAGAAAAGTACTTGAAACGTTAATTAGGCATTATAATGTCCCTTCGTGTAAGCATTAGCGATACACTTCGGTATAGTCAAACAACAACAACGTCGTATGAAAACGTTTAATGGATTTAAAACTAATAATATAGCGTATCGATATTGCGATCGGGTTAAATGAAAAAAAAAACAGACGATAGCATCGACGAGGGTACGAGCAAATATTGTATAATTTATCGTATCGGTAAATTTAATTTGACGTCGTTAAGTTTCACACACAAAAAAAAAAAATAAACACGGTTTACACTAAACACGAACGTCTGAAACGTTTATCTACATACTATCTTTTCGTGCTTTTTACACGAAACGGTCGCTAAAATACGATAAAAAAATTATTTTTTTTTTTGTAATTATTTTTGCCCGAGATAATAAAAACTCCGCGCCTATTTTATTTATAATCCATTTGGAATTCATAAACAAAACGATATTAACGACATTATTATACACGTCATAATATTATGTAATAATAAAAAAAACGCCGATTGCATGTTTTATTACTTTGTTTGAAAAATATTATTTTACGCTCAAAACGTTTGTAATAAAAAATACAGTTTTTTCGCCGAGTAAAACTGATCTGAATATTGATTTATATATATATATATATATATATATATATATATACTGAGTGTATACGCACAAATACGAGGCGTTTCACAAACCGAACTGAGATTCCACAATGTGTACCTATATTAATATTTTGTACAATCTTGGTAAATAATCGAATTATTTCAACACTTCGTTTCGGAAATTGAAATTTTTTGACTGCTCGTGAAAAAAAATTGTGATATTGTCAACACCGCGGTAAAGATTATAGAGTTATTAAAATTAAGATTTTTTTTTTCTTTTTAATTAAATATTTTGTTAATTAAATGTAACGTCAAAAGGGCCAATGTTCGTAATATCGTTTTATTTTACTTTTCGTTATATATATATATATTATATTCAAATGTTTTTTTTTCTACTGACTTTAATGCTGTAAGGTGAAATGTGAAATTATTTATGCAAAAAAAAAAGTTGCGATTTGTAATTAGCGTGAAATGTGCAATTTTGTAATTCATTGTTATATAAAATTTACATCTAAAATTTTTGGTTACTAATTTTAATGTCAAAAGTCTAATATGTATATATATTTTTTTTTAACAAAAAACTAATAGTTGTTTTTTTGGGTTTACTATTATAAAATTATACAATTATACAATTATTAAATAAATAAAATTATACAATCGTCATTTACTGTGCTCGATTTCCTGTTATATGTTTTATAGGTACAACACGAATAAAACAAAAATGCAATTGAACAGTTATACCATTTATTTTTTCTCGAAATACGTATAAATATATGAGCATATTGATTTGAAATTAATAGTGTATATTGTTTGAGCACATTTTGACAATTTCCTTTGTATATTTACATCATATTAACCGTATTTTTAGTGCATACAATTCCGGTATTTACTCATAACACGTTCTTGTGTCTGGGGGACTCATTTTTTTCTTTTTCAAATATTATACAGTTTTAATTTAATTAATTTAATTAATTTGGTTAAGTCGTGTAGAGCGATCGGAGAGAGGTTTAGCCATCGACGGTATATATTATGTCATCTCATCGCGTTATTTGAGAATATTCTAACGGCTCTACCTGAAGTAGGCGCGCATTTCGAATCGACCCGAGAGTTTTAGTTTCGGGCCGAAACATAATTCGTCTGACCGAAATTTCGAAGACACTCATGATTTTCGAGCAGAAGGAGAGCTCCGATCTCTTCGGTCACAGTTCGTTTCCGGCAGCAATTGGCATCTAGTTGGTACTTTAGAGAGGTCATTTTTCGAATTTCTCAAAAACACCTAAAAATATTACTCAAAAACGCTAAAAATGTTTTTTCGTCTTAATCGATTGTTGTTTATTTCTTCGTAATTTTGACACTAACAGTCATAGAACGCTGAAATTTTCACCAAATATGTAACTTTAGACTATATTTACGAGAAAAGTAAGCTCCGCTCGGAATCGTTTTATCGAATGCAATGACTTATCGTTGCTTTCAAATTTAAAATAAAAACAAAACTCTAAAATCTTTATCCAAGTAATTGACTTAAGCGATACCCACAACACCTCGCGGCTCGTTACCTTTTTTTTTTTTTTAGTATGAGCTTCACCCATTCTCTTCTTGTCTTGTATGTGAGTATCAAAATTATTTTCGATTTTATTGTAATCGTCGAGAGATGATATAATAATTTTATAGTTAAAATCTCAATAAAATTTTAAAAAAAGTAAATAAAAAATTATTATTATTATACGTATCTATCTACCGGCTACTTCGTGATGTATACTTTTACTTACATTATACACTGACCGCGTAGGCACCTCGGTAATATCTGTGTGTGTGTGTGTATAAAACGCCATCCATCTATTTCAATCTCACTTTCCTGCCCCGTGACTCTTTTTCGCAATAAGTGTCTGTGTATATATATATATATATATATATATATATATAGCGTGTCTATCTCTCGTATTTGAAAGTCGTCCCGGACTCGTTGATTGCTACTGCCCACTGCTGCTGCACTATATATAATAATATAATATATTTATGGTGAAAACACTCGGATGCGGTGGAAAACGTTCGGTTTCCCGTTCGTGATCTTACATAATAATTCGACGAAGGAGTTCTTACCTCGTCCACTCATCCCTTACGCCAACAATCAATGACAAGCGCGCGCGCGCGAAAACGAATCCCGAGAACGCGATGATATTCACATATTATATTCGGTCTTTCTCGCCGCGCGCCCGTCAAAAGCAGCAGCTGCGCTCGTCCGCAAAGGAAAAAAGAACACGGAGCGCGTCCATCGATCTATTCAAATTTATACGAGATAATATAATATCCGTGTAATATAATCGACGACCAGTCGTGGTAAAGTCGTCTGCTTTCTTATTTTCACCGTCTTAACGTTCTCTTATTATTTAGTTTTCATTCCGGTGATCGGTTCAAATAATTGTATTATAAATGTTCCGCGAACACGTTAAAAGTTCAAAAAAAAAAAAAAAAAATGTATTTGGTGTACAACGCGCGAATGCGGTTATAAAATACATAATATATTTATATCGTTTATACGACATCATATCAGTAATAAGCGGGTTTTCGTGTTAAAAATGCCAAAATCACAGTATTAACATAGAAATAGTATACTGGTGATAATGATATAGTAGTTAATCTTATCAACTGTGTACAGCCAAAACGAATAAAAGCGCCGACCGTATTTTAATGACGTATCAAAAGTACCGAAAAGGGTAAACGTATGAAACGGTGGCGTGTTTAGGGAGGGCGCAGGAGGCAATTTCCCCGGGCCGCCAAACCTTGGGTTCCATCGAGGGGTGCCGATGTTAGACGTAAACATTTTGAAATAGCAGTATTATTTATTAATTCAATAAAATATTTATAAAATGTATATGCATATGTTTGTTTAAATCAATGTTAATTTTACGTTATTAATATCAAAAATCAAAAGTAGGACTAAATTCTATAATGCCATTAATTTGTTTGTTTATCCGTAAAATATATGTTATTATAATATTATATTATTTTTGTAATACCATTGATTATATATTATATATAAAATAATCAATACACATGATGAATTTTACTGTTCGCGTGTCAATCATTAATTACTATTTAATATAAATAATATAGATTAGAATTGAAGGTATCGTTAGCCATGGTGAGATTAACAAAAGATAGAAGGTACAAATACATAAGTGTAAAAATTTACGGGGGTAATCAAAAATAGTTTTTATGAAAACAGATCTGTTATTGGATTAGCCGTGAAACGTTAACAGGGTTTTGGGGTTATGTATGGTATGGGGAAATAAGTTTCAATCCCCACAATATTTCGTCGAATGATGTTATTGAAAAAAGGCGCCAGTGTTAATTGTGTATCTGGGGCGTCAATATCTTAAATGCGTAACTGGTATGAAATAAAGGTTTGCGCTCGCGTGTCACTTAATATTTTACGAGACATTAAACAATTTTAAGCTAAAATTACTACAAAAATGTGATTTAATGAACCGTTCGTCTTCGGTACGAATTCAAAGCAAAACTCACCCTTTAAACAATAAGTACAACGGGTCCAGGGGACGATTTTTTTTTTTTTACTAGCTTCAGTGTCCCTGAAATTATTTTCCACTTTAACCGTTGCCGACGAGGGGAGCGAATGCAAATATCGATCGAAAGTCAATTTTTGATGTGACGAAAACAGGTAAAATACGGTAAAAGATTTTTACATTTCATTGCCGTTACCTGGCTAACTTTCGATATTCCATCAACCCAAAATAATAATAATAAGACGACCAAACGTAGAACTAGCGACGCGATGATATTTTTATAATTTTAAATCGCATGTCCTTTCGTAAGTAACTACATTGATTTCACCGAATTTTCAAAATTATAAAAACGTCTGATTCGCGTTAGCCTCCGAATATTTTTACAAGTACACGCGAAACCCTTTAGGAAAAGTTTTCAAAAGTTTATTAATAGCTTTTTCGCTTTGGAAATGTTATGGATGATTTTCTTCTAACCGTTCCGTAGACACATAAAACGGTATATATATATGGGTTATTTTTTCTACGCAGTATATTTTTATTTGCCAAAAAAATTATTATACCGTTTACTAGTCGAACGTTTCGTGTATTCTTGCAGCGGGCGTATCTACGAATTTATTTCGAAATAAATCTTTGTTTTTTTTCGCCAATTAAAAAATATTACGTAGACGAAATCCGATGAATTTGTATATGGTTTTACCGAATAAATGATCCCTTTTGCACAATTAGTTTTAGTACGGGATTACAGTCGTTTTACCCGCACCGAACACAAATATTGTAAATTTTGAGATTTTATACCACTGTTATTGGTTACGTTTTAAACCTAAGGGATTTAATTTATTCCAATAATTAATAATAAATAATTTCAGAATTGTTTTTCCGTTACAAATAACGTGTGGTAGGTACCCAAAGCCTCCGAACCGCGCAATAATGTATATTATGCTATTACATATATTTACGTTAAATGTTCAAATAGTAATTATTATTGTTCAAATTGCAAAATAAAATAACGAACGATATAATCGCCTACGGCTATATCGAAATTTACTCTCACAGCGCTTGAACGATCAATAAAATACGTTGATTTATAAGTAATAATAATTGTATTCAAAAATATTAATTGCGCGTGCCGTACCAAATCCGTTTGATTTTCAATTGTTTTATTAATTAATTTTCGTAAGCTCTCTTTAAACGTCAAACGATATCGATTCAAATCCCGTGTACTTTTCAAATGTTTATAATAAACGCGTACCTATTATTAATAACCAGTGCATCCACCATGGGTCATTATCGATTAATCTATAATTAGGTATTCTAATAATATTAATTGATCTCTTTATAATGACACAAACGATAGTCGAAGTTCGTGTGATTAAAAAACATAAAAATAAATATTTTTATGAAATTGTATTTATTTTTAATGGGCCTCGTATAAAAATCAATAGTTATTAAAAAAAAAAAAAAAAGATAATTATTCAAACTACTTATATTTCATTAAAAAGTTCAAATTATTCTTCGAAATATACGGACGAATATTTATTCGACTGTCTAAACTTTTAATATTTTATAAAAAAAATATTCTTGATTTTCATTTTTCTTTTTAATATTAATTTAGAACTAAAATATATATTTGTTTCATACTTACGTCGTACTTTCTTGCATTCTTTTTTTTATCCCGTATACTAGGACTTTCACCCATCTAGTTGTTTATTTTAAACCTAAAAAATAACCTTGGTCTTATACTTTACTCAACAAGCTGAAGTTTCATCGATCTGTACCGAATAGCCAATTGTTCTCTATCACTCTTTTTCGTTGGGTTCACTGGTTATATTGACTAATCTATCAAATTTATTATTATTATTATTATTATTATTATTATTATTATTATTATTATTATTATTATTATTATTATTATTATTATTATTATACGCTTTATAAAACAATTTTATTGTTTCAAATATATTATACAATATTGTAGTTCTCGGTAGAGAGGTGTTAAAATATTTATTATTCTTTTTCAAATAATATGAAAAAATGTTTTGATACCATTAACATTGTAATCTTTTGCAGCGTAATAAACGATTTCCAAGATTAAATTATAGAATATGCATAACATTTTCAGATAATTCAATATTTTATATGAAAGACTCAAAGTGCATTTACTGTGTATTAAAAGACGGTATTTGATTAAAAAAATATTTTACATCGTTTTATCCAATCAATAATAATTCTCAGTTCGTTTAGAATTTAAAATAAAAGAAATATATTTTTTCATACTTTTCTTCACATTATTACAAAATTATGTAAATATAATATGTCATTAATATTTCAAAATGAACGATTTTTAGTTAATATTTGTATTGCGTATAAAACAAATGTGCTTTTGTTTATTGATTAATTTTTGACACACGTTAAATTTTCGTAATATACGAACCAAACATTTCTAATACTTAAAATCTATAAGAAATGTTTCTGTGAAATTTCAATATAAAATTATTTCTTTAATAACTTGTAACACGTCTACGCAATTCATTGTGTTATATTGTTTTATAATATTGGCAGAGGCTTCACACTTGATTCTTAAATTGTCGAAGAAAAGTTTGCTTGTTTTCGGCGCACTGCATTATTTTTTTAATTTTCTTATGATATTCTGAGATACTTTCCTCCACCTCTCGATCAAGCCAACACGCAAGTTTTCATCCACGATGGGAGTTCTCGGTCAGTGTCCTTTTGATTAAAATCCACTTGACAAGTGTGCTAAATTCCCACCGATTCCACTAACACTAATCTTTTCCCGGTGGTCATTATCAATCAAATTCCAAGGTAATTACATTTTGATGGGAGCCAAAATTATTCCATCAGTTTATGTATTTAAAGTAAAGGCTGACGTCCTTAAGAATATAATCGTCAATACATAGCACATTTACATACATAATATAGATTATACTTTTGAGTTCATATATATATATATATATATATATACCTGAATGTGTATATACATATATATATATTATTCTTTGAAATATATAATATTATATATACTCGTATATACTAGCTAAGTTACCCGGTTATATTATATAAAATACACACATACATACATGAAGAGAAAAATAAAATACGCAGTATTTGTTCTGTAGCTTCCGGCCCCCAGAGTCGTATTTGTTTTTTGTTTGAGTCGTTCAGACGGAAAACTCAGTCAACTGAAAGAAAAACGAAAATACAATAGTGTTATAAATGTTCGAAAAAATATATAAATATTTCAAAAAACGGTGACAAAATTACACGTAAAACGTTTTAAGATTGATTGAAGAAAATTTATTTTTAATCATATTAAAATTCATCGCAGTACACCACGACCGCGTCGTCGTCACCACGTGGAGTATATCATTTTTCCAAATATTAAATCCGTATTGGACCAACACTGTATTACTTGGACAAAGATAAAATGTTGCTAGGCCCAAACCGTTTAATCAAATTACAAACTCAAAATCACTAAGAAAATGACGCACATAAATATTTTTACAAAAATTTAACGAAGCCATGTGTATTATAAGACTATTTAAAAAAAAACTTAATAGACATTTTTATATTTAATACATACTAAGTTTTAAGATGAAAGATATGAAAAAAGAACCATGTTTCCCTTGAATTATTTTTCGTAGAAAATATATTACTTATATGGCTATATAAATAGAATTTATTTGGAGGGCACTTCAACGACTTTCGTTTTAACCCCCTTTGTGTATTTATAAGGAAAGAATTATTTTTGTGCGGTGGAAAATATAATCCTTAGTAAATACGCTGATTACACACATATGAACTTTTATATGTATACACACACACACACATATATATATATATATATATATATATATATTTTATAGAATGTATAATTTCTATGCTTATTTTTAAATACAAATCATACATAAATACACACATAATCTTTGGAACAAAATGTATACATACAAATAATATACAATTGAAGTTATAATAACTTGTAATGTATTAACACGTTTAAGATGACAAAAAATATTATTGACATAAAATGAACCATGAACTAAATGCGTTTTCCCTTAACAGCATTGAATTGTTTATGATAACTTATTAAATCAACGGCGTGGATAATAAATCGTAATGTAAAATCTAAATTATGTAATAAACAATCAATTTTTAAATATTCATTTTACAAAAAGCAATAGATCAAAATTAAAAATTTACAAACCACAACGTTTTTATTTTTTTCATCAGACTGTAAACGAATATGAATTCTCCTTAATATTATTACTATTTGTATTGTATAATGTATATATCATTTTTTTTCTTATGTACCTATTAATAGGGTTCAACCCGTAAATTATAAATAAATTAATAGAAAAATGTAATCGAAATTTTATAATATATATATATATATATATATATATATATAACGCAAAATTTTGTAAAGTATATTTAAAACATTACCCTACAACAGGAGTGTAGTATATAATATACAAAATAAATTATATTTTCTTCTATTTCAAACAATTAATGACACGTCTGTAATTGTATAACACTGAAATAAATCCGTTATCAATTCAATACGTCAACTATTTTCTGATGGTTTACATAAAAATGGTTAAACAAAAAAAAAAAATAAGTAATGGACGGAGAACGTCAAAAAGTACAAATTACAAATGTACCTAAACTCTTTAGGTAAAAATTAATAACGTTAAACTTGTACAACTTAAATCACGTTTAAATAATTCTACTTTCAACATGGAAATAATCTTACAGATTTCCAAACGTTTTGGACACTAATCGCTTCCAATTAAATAATGTCATAAGTTCTATCCAAACTTTTCCATCTACAGATATAAAAGAAATGTACGTCCCGTTTCAACGATGACCAGAGAGAATATTATACTTATCTTACTTTCAGCCATAAGTTAGTTTTAAGTTTATTCTGGGATAAGGCATAGAGTTCTTCGTGACTACCAAATCAATTTCCATTTTACTTTGCATCGTAAATAGTCAAGTTAATTTGAATTTTCAGGAAGTAATTAGTGAACAGTTGCTCCGTAGTTAATCGTAAACCACGAAGGGAAAAAAGTATAATTTATGCGAATTACATACGCGTAAATATATATATATATATAATGGAAGTCATTAATTATTTTTATCACAATTTTTCAATAGTGGTTATAAATACCTGTATTACAACAGTAACAAGTATAATGCACAATACCAAATCTGGTAAAGACGTGCCAAAAATCCAAATTGATAAATTCGAAAAACTTTGAAATACATACTTACATATTTTACTTACAATATATAAATAAAACATTTTTTTTTTCATGATAAGGCTCTAATAGTTTTAATGCAAACTGCATACGCCTAGCTCAAAATCAATTAATGGCTTGAGTTTTAGTCATGAAAACGAAACAAACACAGTACACCTTGCGATTTGCATGTACCTTTGATTCTCTCAACATACACAGTTTAATTGATAATAGCAGAAACAACGAAGAGGAATATAAGATTTTTTCAACAATCACCAATCTAACAGTCAATAAAATTTCTTCCAACTAATTAATCAATTTCCAAGAAACTTTTGTTCGACCTAAATGAATATTTAAAAAAAAAACTTTTTTAAACTTTTTACTGCTAATGGAAGTGGTTCGAAAGAATAAAAAAAATAAAATAATACTACAGTACAAGACAATAATATGATCTTCTTGAAATGAAATCAACACTTCCCTTTCACTTACCTTCACTTCCCACACGCCAATTTAAAGTTAATAACTTTTGAACAATATTGCAACTCTTTCAAACATTTTCAAACGCATATTAAAATATCTGCATTTTATTATGAATACATAATTATTATTTGACAATTCCTGGATTCTACCTGTTCTTTGGCATATTAATATATAAACACATCACATCAAATGTAGTTAAATATTACTATGATATTACATATTACAAACACATTTACTTGAAAATTTATCAGTATTCCACTTAATAAGTTCAGAAGTAACTTTATAGTTGCTTACCCAAAAGGCAATAGAGTTCTTCTCGTGTATATATGTATAATACGTATTATGTATCTCATCCATATTAATTTTATAAATTATGTCGGGTACACGCAGACTTGTTGATCTTACTGTTGAGATGTTTTCCACGGCAAAAATAAACAATTTGTATACATGTGTTTCTTGGTATATCTCGGGGATTTTAAAGCGAAAAGTAAAATAAATACCCTTAGTTAAAAACACCATTTCTTTTTTTTTATTTATTTATTAAATAAAAAATTAAATCTTAAATAAGTGATGAATCTTTTAAAATACGTGGTATGATTCATTGGTTGGAATATGTAGACATTTATGGGGATATTAATTTATACATTTTGAATTTCGATACTCATATTTTTTTACAATGCCACATTCCTACGTCTTGGTAAATACTTAGACCTGATAAACCCAACAACCCCCTTGTGAAAGATTCTAAAACCATACAGTACAATAATCAGGACTAAAAAAATAACTTGTCGCACTAATAATTTGTATTATATTTATAAATGGGTACACTCGTAATCAATAATTTGTATGATTTAATATATTTTATTTTATTATTTCACTAGATATACAACGTGTCATAACGCGTTTGATCCCGCCAAAATATGATTTTTAATTAACGATTTGGTTGATGTAAAATGTTTGAAATTAATTACTACATTTTTAATAGCTACGTTTGTTTTATTCATTAAAAAGTTGTACGGAAACGAGTAAAAGACCATAATAATATGGAGTAGGTTAATGGAAAATTAAAATGGAAAACAAAACGCAAACACAAAATCATACGCTATAAAACAAAACAAGTTCACTAAATTTAATTTAATTCACATTATATTTTTGTTTATTAACGGCGAAAATGTAACGAAATTCGAAATATTTATAAAACGTAATAATATTAAAATTCACGGACTTCTAACACATTTGGATTAGTAATTGCTGATCAATGATAACCATTCTGATAGGGGAAAAAAATAATTAATTATAACTTGCATTCTTTACAGTTACTAACGAACAATTTGCTCAAAGGAATTTACAGCATTTATCGTGTTACACACATTTATGTCATTTTCATAGCTCTGAGATAAACACATATTTCCACTACAGAGTGGCAGATGGTGACACCCCCTATTAGTCCAAAGATTTTTTTTGGTTATTATAAAAAACAGCTGGCATATTAAAACACTCGAGTATCATTTACCGTATTACAATGCATATAAAGTAATTAATGACATAATAATTTAGTCGGTGACCTCAAATCGGACACTTCTGCCAAGTGTTAAATTGTTTTAACAACTGTTAAAATGTGTTTTCTTTATAAAAGAAAGTTCATTAGGCTAGACGCGAGCAAAACCGAATCGCATTTGCAGTTATTTTATTTAATAATTAAAATTGCTATATTTTAGTTAGTCCATTAAAAATTGATACTCTACATTACTGAAGATCATTACCGACCGACACTTACTATAGTAACACCTGAGGTTTTATATATATATATATAT
This sequence comes from Slavum lentiscoides, assembly GCA_032441835.1. Classification (NCBI taxonomy): domain Eukaryota; kingdom Metazoa; phylum Arthropoda; class Insecta; order Hemiptera; family Aphididae; genus Slavum; species Slavum lentiscoides. The sequence goes on along the minus strand of CM063706.1, from coordinate 33,228,801 downwards.
ATATTGCTGTTAAAACGTTGGACTTTTATACTTCACGAAATAACCAACAAAAAAGTGAAAATATTATTTGCGTAGTAAATTAATATATAGATTTTAAATACTTTATGTTGCCCCATCGTTAAAGTATTTACATTGTTACTCGGTAATGTATGAAACAAAACATGTAGTCAATAAAGCTGACAATGATAAATAAATAATTATTATTAACTGTTTAAAACTATTTAAGTAAAACTACATTTCTTTAAAAGCAGTTATAATACATTTCAAATTTTTATTTTGAGTAGGTATTGAAAATTTTTTCTAATTAACTTGTCATCACTGGCAATGTAGAACCATTATAAAATCGAAAAAAAACTCATCGTCTGTTTCTGGTAGGTTCGTTAAAACAGTTGTACATTCGATCTTAATTTACTGTTTGTGCAAAAAATTAGCTTTCTGTTAATGGCATTCCTCGTGAGATATTATTTTAGTGAAGATATTCTATAAGTCACTGCACTACACTAAGCAAAAAATTTTTTTTTTATATTCACAACTATAAATAATATTGTATTACAAAAATGTGCCTATACGTCATATAAAAGTGTTTTTGTGTAATTCCAATTTAGTACATTTTAAAAATATTAAAATAAATATCATACGGAATTAAATTACTTTTGATATTCAATTATTTAATACAATTTAATAATTTATCTATGTAAATATTATACAATTTACCGATAGGTACGCAATTCAATGTAATAACTAGTATATTTCACACGATACTTATTGTTAATTTATTAAACAATTACATTTTTTACGAAACATTTTACACACAATATAAATAATTATACGTTAATTTATAGAATACCATATTTATCACGTTTAGCGATTAGCTATTTTACATATATATTAGCTGTCCCTGCGGACGTTGTCCTGTCCCGATTTCAATACATTTTTTTTTTATCGTTTTGTGAATTTGTGAAAACTGTTGAAAATGTGATTTAAATTTTAAATCACAATGAATCTTAACACGTTTTATTTACATTTCTATTACGGTGTTCAAGTAAACATTTTAAACAATAAGCTAATTGCCCGGCTTCGCCCGAGCGCAGTTTTGCACGAAAAAAATTTTGAAAAATTCAAAAGAAAAAAAAATTATAAAATTATCGAAATGCCTCGCCGAAAAACCGTAAAATTTAAATACAATATATCCTTTTCCCTCCTCAGATAAAAAATGAAAAAATGGGCAACGTAGAGACACTCGGAGATGTATTTGGAATCATTCTTTCAACGAAAATTGTAAAATTATTGAAATTGAATAACAAAATTTGAAATTATTTATATATAAAAGTAATTTAAGTACTTATATACAAAATGTATATTATAAATATTATTATTACATTAAATATATAATTTATATATGTATATACAAAAAAAAAATCATTAAAATCGGTACAGCCATTTAGGAAAAGTTCAGTGACAATCACACGTATAGAAAAATTAAATATATATATATACTACCTGACCCTGCAAACGTTGTTCTGCCATAATCAAATAAATCGAACGTAAGTATAAATCGAAAGTGAAATATTAAATTTGAAACTGAATGTGTGCTGTTGTTGTGTGTCGCAGTTCTGTTCTAGGAGTTTTTTTGGCTTTTTCTTTTTTATAAATTATTTAAATAATTTAAACGGTCACCATGGTAACTGTTTAACGCCTAGAATCCTAAAATCGCCTAGAATCCCGTATTAGCTACCACTCTCGGGAGAGGTAGGAGAGTGAAAAATACTTTACGACCTATTCTCATACCTACCAAATATACAAAAAAAATTTCATTAAAATCGGTCGAGTCGTTTCGGAGGAGTACGACCACAAACACCGTGACACGAGATTTTTATATATTAGATATACATATACCATATATATAGATATGTATACCATATACATATGGTATATATATAATACATTTAAATATTTAAAAACTTCTTAATAATTATCTGCGTAATTAGTCGATTGTCCGTATCATAATGCCAAAATATAGACAGCGTTTATTTGATTACATTTGAGCAATAAACATATTGTTATATTTGGAACTTCATTAAAACATGATTAGTTTCTAATTCAAATATAAGTAAATTGATTACATAAACGTAATAGTGTATTATTTGTAGAAGTCAGAACTATTTGCGTATAACGCCAAGGTCTTCGAACAAGTTGAGTCAAAATTCGTAAGCCTCTTTCTCGGCTTCATTTAGATAGTTCCTCAGAAGTTTGACCGACTAGGGGTTTCCTTTAAGTGGGTCAATACACCATATAATCTCCCGAGACTTTCTACGATATACCCACAAACCTAGGGTCTAAGCTTTACTTAAGCACGGATCAACTCGACCGTTAATTTCTTAATCCATTGCCAAAAATTTGCACCTATTGGATAAAAATTTACTATATTTGAATATAGTATATACTTGATGTGTTTATATAAATAATAAAATATTTTTTTTCTAAACAAAACTAAAAAAAAACACTAAAATATAACACTACTTAACTCTACACAATGTTAGTGATAATATTTTATAAATACGGGTACTGAATTATTCTGCTGTGTTTCCGTATAACTTATCAAAAAATCGTTAGTATAAAATATATAACACCGAAATCATTAAAAATAAATGATTGATTTTACAAAAACAAAAAAAAACACATAGGTAATATATTTTAAAAATTAAAATAGTTATTCATGTTTAAATAAAATTTATCTAAAATATTTAAACATTTTGGAATAAAAACTAAGATGAAAAAGAGTACTTCTTACACAGACCTACGTCTAACATAAATATTTAGACCTTTCAAATAAACTGAAGTTCGTTCATTAAATTGGAATGTTCACGACAAGATGTAAATTATAATTAAAACTAGCTAATTTAAAATAAAATTTCATCATAAGTCAATAAATATAGTATTATACTATTAAAAATAAAAATGCTTATTATTTTAATTACAATATCGATTAACGTTTCATTAAAATATATTTAAATTTAAATTCATTAATATTTTAATTATAAATAAAAGCATTTTCTCATATAAAATAAAAATTATTATCTAGTATATGATTGCATTTATTTGAATAGTATTACAGGTAAATACATTTAAATATTTATAATAGTTAATTTAGCGTTATAACTATAAATAATAAATATAATCATTTGTAAAATATCATATCATTCCTATATTTAATAAAAGGCACTAATGTTTTATTTTATTTTTATCGAAAATATTTGAATCTTACTATTCTAATGTGCGTAGTAACTGAAAATTGTATGTTCAAAAACAAATAGTGAGAACACTCACTGCGAAATCTACACAAAATCGAAAGAGATGAAATTGGAAACTCTTAATGCAGGTATAGCCAGAATATCTTTTAACTATTATGATATTCAGTGTTCGAATAAAAAATATTGTGAACCGACGTCAAATTTAATTTAGAAAGCAAAGCAAAGCAAAACTTTTTAATCGCGAAGTATTACATTCTCACATCACCACATAACAGAAAAAAAATTAATGATTTATTTCATGTTAAAAAAAAATAAAAATAAAATACACTGCTACAGATATTCCATTTTTGTTTTAACATAATTTTATTGACGATAGTGTTTCTCTTGCTTGTAAACAAAAAAAAAACTAATAAAAAAAATTACCATACGTTTTAATACATATATTATTTTATTAAATAAGGATTTAATAACAATTTTTTTTCATTATTTTAAGACAATTTTCTTCGTTAGTAAATCTTCTGCCATTCTTACTTCAAGAATTCATAAATTCAGTTATGTTTATATTTTTAAAAAAACCTTAATAAAAAAATGTTCAACGCAAAAAAAAAAATTTATTATAAAAACCGTAAATAAACAAATCGAATCACAATAAAACACATAATCCGTATACATTCCAGTGTCATAAAGAAAAAACGACGGAAATCCAGTCAACTATATTGTAGTTTTACAAAGAATTCCGGAGTTACACAAACGAATTTTTCCCATCAATATGAAATTCTCAGCCAGTGAAATTATTATGACAACAAAATCAAACGTGACAAAATCCATTATTCTCGTTTAAATCCTCTATAACTGTTGGAGGTTCGTCTACAGTAGAACAATCATTTTCTTTGCGCCACTCAACAGTAGGTACATACACATGCGGCTTACACGAATCCCCTGTTGTTTCGTTCACTTTCACCGCAATCATCCATCGTTTTTTTTTTTTCTATTTTCTATAATAAAGTAAATATTCTTGGCAACCGATTTTAAAAATGTCGATTTTTTCCCCTCTTCCCTTTTCGAATTAAACACAAAATAGATGACGTTTTGGCTTTATTCAATACAATCGGAAACAGACGCGAATAAAATTATAAATCAAATAGTATGGTCAGACGCATAGATATTGCTTAATACTAATAACTTGTATTAGTGGATTTTTTAAAACGTATTTGGTGTTCAAATTATTTTTAAAATACGAACCGCCCATGTGTGTGTGTGTGTCTGTGATAATAATTACGGTTGATTGAAAACATTACGGATGCGGAACTGTAGACTACGGACCACGGGTCACACTCTTGTAGGAACTTTCATAAAATTCAACTGTTCATAAGCTCGGTGAATATATTATATTGCTTATCGTCATAGAATCGGGCACGTTAAAATAAGGCCGGCGAACGCGTCGTATTTGAGTAGAAAGGCTCATGAGTAAGGCTCGGAAGTTGTAGGAGTTACATATCGTTCTATGTGCTCTCGATTTATAAGAGACAAAGCTAAAAATCAAAAAATTAAAAAGCATATTTTACATATTTTTGTTAAATTTAGGCGAAAAAGTGCATATTTCTCGATTTTCGTTTGCTTATTTAATACTTATTCCAAAATAAATTGATATTTTTCTTTCTTAACCTATATATAACATACAATATAAAAATCAATATTGTATAACGTAGGTATTTACTGTTATCGTCGCAGTAAGCTATTAGTTCAGGGGCGTCATTTCAGTTTTTTTTTCGGGTGTGCGAAGTTTCAAACAGGCCATTTTGAAATTTCACCAGGCCATATTAAAAATATTTTATATTTAATACTTGTACGAGCATAAAGCTCTAAAAAAAATTATTTTTTAAATAAGCGGATACCGGCAATTTTTAAGTAAAGCAAATACACTTACAGATTTTTCTAGACTAGTATTGTTAACTTCTTCTTTTTCAACATTAAGTACCATTAGCAAATCAGGCCATTTGGAAGTATATTAAAAAGTGAGGAATGCAACCGCACACCCTGCCCCCCAAATGACGCCCTTGTATTAATTTAACGACAAATATTCTGTCAAATAATCGTCGATCATTTAAAATTTTATACCTTGAGAAGATATTTGTGGTTCAATGCAACAGGTATTCTATATACGTATAACATGTATTTATTTCGTATTCAACTTCACAATTACTGAAAATACATTTTTAAACTATATTTTTAGTTCGATAAAATATCAAAATATGACGACGCATATTTTAAATATTATAAATTTATTTTTCTATATTATGTATTTCTTTTGTGCATATTAATAACTTTTTTGAAACTCACAATAGATTTTTTTTTTTTGCACATTTATTAAATTTTTTTGCATATTTAACAATTTTTCGTGCATATTTTGCCTTTTTTTTAAACTCCTATGGCTTCCGAGCCTTACTCGTGAGTATAATACGCGCATAGTACTGATAGTGTATAATATACGCAGCAACAACAGAATTCAGCCACGTTTCCCACGGTGTAACAGGCGATTTTCACAGTCCTGACGCGATTGAGAGTAGAATTAATTAACGTAATATGCGTGGTGGTACATATTAAGGAGACGGCATTGACCAACATCATAAAATCGAATATAAGCCGGAAATCGTTTTACATACGAGTACTTTTATAATTTTTGTACAGAAACGGTCGTATTTCCAAAAAAAAATTGCCTCGCCGTGTTATAACAAATAATAATATGGTTAATAAAGCACACACACTGCCGAGAAGACGAGATCACCGAGAGGACCAAGGGTGTAAATTTTAGTTGTTTAATTTTAATTATGTCAAGACGCTGGTGGCAGTGGTCCGATCGACCAATGATCAAGTCGATATTGACGTAACAATGTGTGGCCTTTGTTCCTATATTACAATTCGGCGGTTACGCGGCGTCGCTTTTTCCCACACAATTTTTCCCACGAGTGTGATTTTATTTTCTGTATATTTTGTATGTTATTATCGGAGCGTGATATTCGTTTTATGAATAAAACGTTTTTATTTTCCCTTATTCTTTTAATTTTTTCTTTTAAGCTCGGTATCTCGCGTATAGTTAATTTATGTGTTTGGCCTCGGTGATCAGCATCTCTCGCATGTGTTAATAAAATGATAGCGTTATATTTCGAGGGTCCGCGCAGGACCAATACTTGTGTTACAATCTAAATGTTTTCTCTTTTTTTGTAATATAATCGGCATTCCGAGAGGAGCAAGCGTTGGTATATATTTATTTAAATATAATGGAACAATTGTGTATGATAGAAATGACATATAAAATGAATACATTGGGTTATTTTTTTTATAGCATATTACACAGATGATGTGCGTGCATATCATTACAATAAATTATACATAAAATTAGCGAGTTGCTGGTTTTGTGGATATCGATTCAAGCAAACTGCTTAGACAGTAATTTCTATGTTCTGTTTTTTTTTTTTACAATTATAATCATTTTATTCGAAAACAATTTCAATAACCCCGGTAGTTTATTATAATTAACGAATATTATAGACATTCGTTAAAACGTCATATACATTTATATTACGTTTCGAGTTCTTAAAAAAAAGTACAAAAATTTTCCTTGTCCAAAAAAAATATGTCGACCATTTTAGCTGAATAATAATTAGGCGCTAGTCCACATCCGAGTTTATCCATTTCTGTATTTTTGTTATTTATTTATTTCGTATTGATATATTTATAGATTTTTTTTTCTATTTTTATTCAATAATATAATGCACAGTTTTTATCGCTTAATTATATTTATAAAACGTGTACATATGAGATTTTTGAAAATACCTAATATCAATTATTATAATAATAATTATAATATTAATATAATCAATTGTTTTTTTTGTTTTACGAACATTATTGGAATGGCAAAGTCTGACCGGACAAAATGTGGATTGTAATATATTAACATAGAAATCAATCGTAAACGTCGACTGGTTTTTGATTTTCACAAATAAGTATAGACGACAATATCGACATATTAATATGTCCAGTTAGAAAATAATTATTCGTTTATGTGATGCTTGAAAACGGAACGACAAAAATAGGAATGCAATGACAACGTAGAGAATAGTTTGGAATAGTCTTCAGGATTTTCGTTTATTACCACAAACCGTTGTGATTGTTACGATTTTTTTATTAATATTTACGCCATTAATTTGCATAAATCGTAAAATTAATCGTACTGTTGCAGTTTTTAATTCACTGATCAAAATCCTTGTGCGCAAATTAAATAAAAAATACGCACGGAAACTGGGAATTCGACAAGTTAGCACAATGATTTTTTTCTAAGTTGTTCCACGCGTCTGTACAGATAACAATGTACGAGCACTCTTCGAACACATACACTACGTAGCGCAAATACATAAAAAATACTGCTGTTTTTTTTCTTTCTTAAATTCTACAATTTTAACTTTGGACAATAACGCTAACTGTTAAAACCATAAACTGAGAGTTTCCTTGCCATTTCACGTGTCGTGAAAAAAAAAAAAAAAATATAAAAAAAAATTGTGTGCTCTCTATCTCTCTCTCTCTCTCTCTCCTACAATAAAGAAAAAAGAAGTGTAAAAAAATGCGCAGTGACGCTCGGGAAAGTACTAGGAACCAGTGTGTGGAAAGAACGACGTTCACGAACGCACGTTCACGCGTTCACGTTCATATTCTGTGAACGACACGTGGACGTCACTAATTTTTTTTCAAAATAGAACGTGAACGTGAACGACGTTCATAATTCTAATGAACATGAACGATTTTTAGGCCGTTCAAATTTATTTAAATATGTACATATTACTATATAATAAAATTGCCTAAAATTATTCCTTTTATACGTATTTATAAAATCAAACCAATTATGAGTATGGATTTTATACACAAAGTAATAAATGATTAATTTCATTTATATCTAATGAACGACTAAGGCCCGGTTTTTCAATCGTTCACTTATTCGTCAGATAGCGTCGGATAAATGTATTCGAAAGATAAACCTCCGAACAAAGTGATAAGTGTTTTTCAATGTAAAATTATCATCCAGGTAGCTTATTCGGTAGGTAGTGGTACTAACTGGTGGTAGCAATAGTGCATTATGGAACAAGTTACACGAAACTAGTTGATTATGATTGGTCAATGATAACATTGATAAGGAATTAGTCAGGATTGTTGTATATTTTTACTCTGTTATCTGTTATAATAACGAATGTATTTTCGTACCGCATGGCGCATACGTGATTAGTTATCCGTCAGATAAATGTTTATCCGGTGGAGAAAGTACCGAATAACTATTTCATGATTTATCTGTCGAATAAGCGCTACCTGCTAAACACGTGCCCCCCTCCCCCGAAATTATATATATATATAAATTTAAGCTATTAATAAGTTGATGTATTTTAGAATGACTATAATAGTTTTTTTAGTTATTTACTCGGGAAGCTGGTTTCGTAATTAAATATTTTGTTGTATTTGTTTATTTTTATTACTTTAAACGTTTGTCGCGGGCTAAAAGAATAATTTCATTCAATTGTTTAGAAAATTTCAATATCTCCCCCTGACCTCCATTCCATTTTAAATACTATTTCCGAATATGTAATAAAAACGTAATTTCTTTCATACTAGAGGCTGGTTTTATCGTTTTAAATTATTTAAATTGTTTTTTTTTTTTTTCATTTTCCGTATTAACTTATTTTATAATTATAGAGCTATTATCGTGGTGTTTACTAGTGGCTAATAAATTATTTTTTAAAAATTACGTATTTGTATAGAATTGTAGAAATAAATTTCTATGCAAAATTTCAAAAAAAAAAACAATTATAATAATGACCCTGCGCTGCAGTCAGTCTTATAAAAAATACTGTATTCAAATACTTTTTAAAAAAGTATTCGCATAAGAAATACATACAAATACTAGTATTTAAATACTTTTTTAAAAGTGTTTTTTACAAGACTGGCTGCAGTGTGGCAAAAAATAATAATAATAATCGTTATAGCTGCCACATAGATGTGTGTGTGTGTGTGTGTGTATACCCGTTGGGCGAAGGAATGAGCAGCAGCCGCCGCGAAGTCCGCGCGCCTCGTAAATCATCGTTAGGCCTCCGACCGAGAAATTTATCGCGATAATAATAAAATAAATAGTACAACGAGCAGGCGGCAGAAGACTGCACGGCTACGACCGCCGACGAGAGAGGTAATGCAATTATACCGATGGATTACACGCACGAGTGTCGAGCAAAGAAAAAACACTACAGTGCCGCAGGAAAGAAACAAAAAACGATACGCTCAGCGAGAAAAAAAAACGGCGTTTTTCTATTTATTTTTCGGCATTGACGCGATGATAGAACGCGCGAGCACTGCAATATTGCTACGTAGATTCGCGGCGCCAACGATTTTGCCGTCCTGCGTGCAATTCGAAAAAAATTCCGCTTTTTTCAGTGAAAAATTTTTTAAGCGAAAAAAAAACAACGGTCATTCGATAACTCGTTTACTAGTGTTTTACTCGTACAATTCACAAAAAAAGATTCGATAACAAATAAATACACGACGAATAAACAAATGAATAGAAATGACGTAATAATAATAATATTAAACATACATATTATATCAATTTTTTTTTTATTTAAAATAAACCATTTCTCGCATTTATACGTATTGTCGCGAAATCGTCGACAAAACCGTTGTCTTTTTTAACTTTCACGTTCAATCGGTATCACGGCCAGACCGCGTATACAGTGGTCTGTTATTCATTGTTTAACGTAAGTACGACTCAATAAGTTTCAACTACGAAAAACTTCTTTCGCCAGTTGCCACTGATACTAGCAACGTCACAATACATTGCGTAAAGGGAAAGTTCAACCTTTGTTGTCCACCCTAAAGTTGGAATAGTCACGCTGATCTTGATCGCTTCAGTCACAGATTGATAAATTTTTTTTGAAAGAATAATGAAATTTAAATACTCAATACAATCTAATGGTTTTGTGTCATTTTCCCACATTTCAAACCATGTAGTTGTTTTATTAAAAAAATTTGATGGAAAAATTTTTCCATACAGATTTTCAATATCATTTAATATGCAAATAAATTGATTTTTACTCGAATTTTTTATACCATAAGGATGCAGCTGCATTAGAGTGAATGATTTTTGTGAGCATTAGAAAAATGAGTTCTTGGATATGACTGAATTCCAGATACGGAACAAAAATTGATCTTCTGAAAAAGTCTTTTGCAGTTTTTCAAAAGAACGATTTGATCTGTGGATTTGTCGAACAGCTGTGCGAGGTAAATTTATTTCAATATCAAGTTCTTCTTCTTGAGTTGTTGCAAAGATCACATAAAATTCAGATGATGAACTTTTTTTATAGGTTTGCAGAATAACGATTAGATAAATGATATGATTGTTTTCAAATTGATATCCACCTGTCGAAGTTGATTGTTTGCATACTGGTTCAAATTTAGCGCAATAAACAACCATTACTTGCAGCGTAACAATAAAGACTAATGTGGTAGCAGCTATAAAGAGTTAAAGTAGGCTTTAATTTTTGTCTTTGAATTCGTTGTACTTTTTCCAAAACGTTGACAATAACAAGAAAGTTTTCAGAATGTACTCCTATATTTAGCTGAGAAATGCTTTTAACAAAGCAGAGGGACGTTAGGTATAATTTTTCTGCGCAATGTGTTTTCTCTAAAAAAAATTACACGGGTTAATATAATATTCAAACATTGTGCACCCACCCACCCCTGTTAATTATTCTAGCGGCGCTTATGTTTTCATTACGTCATTATAACGCGTCGCGTTAGCTCTCTTTCACGTCTATCAAATCGTGGCTAAACAAGGATAGATGTCCACACGACGTTCGCGTTTTTACTTAAATACAAACCCACAAGTGTCTGGTTATTATCAGCTACAGATATTGCACAACGCATTGATAAATAAATAATCGTATAATTTATGTTAGCGAGTGTGCGTGTGCGAATAGTAAAATATACTTTTCGTACGGCTCGGTTGGTTACCGAGAATTATTATCGATATCAAACAGATGAAAATATGATCATACTTGAGAGGTATTGTGCAGGCGTGTATGTTTGATAGGGACTACGCAACGTATGTGTTGAATAATAAAACGGATTGTGTCAAAGCGCGTTTACAATCTTTTAAGTTGATTGTAATTTTTTTTTTTTTTGCTCGGCACGTATAACGCGAATACAGGTTACACTCCGTCGAGCATTCTATTCATATTTTTCGTGTAAAGCAAGTGTGAAATGAAATACATGAGTATTTTCAGCTCGTCGTCTCGTCATGATGAAATGTTAACGAGAATTAAAAGTGTAATTTTTTTTTCCTGTGTACTCGTATGGTTTTGTTGTATTCGCATTTTTTCTTACACACACACACACACACACACACACACACATAGACGTGTACTCGAAATCTCTGTATAATATTTAGGTCACGCGTGTGTCATTCGAATATTATTTCTGGTTCGAAAATTTCAAAGTTTGTCGTATGCGCGTATAATAATAATAATAATAATAATAATAATAATAATAATAATAATAATAATAATAATAATAATAATAATAATATTAATATCAATAATAATAATTGTGTGATGTACAGTGTGCAAATATAACAAACCACATGGCTTATCATTCGAGAGGCGGAGACCCCCAAGAAGGGCACAGTTTCAAATGTTAGTCATATATAGAACGAGTTTTGTATTTAACTGTGTCCAAGTCTATTTTACATAGTCCGCGATTTGCCTGCGTTGAAAATTTTTTTAACATTTGCGACTGACCTTTGCTTCAGGAATCAACTGCACACAGCCAACATTCGGTAATATTTTAAATATTTATATAAAGATTATTATAATAATAATATACCATCTTACTGATGGAAGTCCAGTTGATATCGATGGAGTTAATTTTCACATATTTGTTTAAGATATACCAATGTCATTTGTATTATTGTTTTCGATTAAATTATAAAACGAAATTACGCATTGCGCACGTTCTTATGTACTCCAGCAACTTGTGTATTGTACAGCTGAAAGATCGATTTTCAACACTTCGTCGAGTGATAACATATTTATGATTGAACGTATCGGGTAAAGATTAAATTCACTAGTAATGCTCAACATAGAATCTCACTTAACAACATCAATATTAAATTATTATTGACAATTTCGTGCAGTATTCGAGCAAGAAAAAAATTGTGAATATATAAAAACAACTATTAATATTATTTAAATAAAAATACTTTTTATATATTTGTGTAATAAGAATTTTGTAATTAAGAAACAGTAATTTTTAATTATTTTTGAGGTTTTTTATGCGATTAACATTTGATTTGTTCTATTTTTGTATAATTTTACATGGTAAAAAAAAAAAGTGTTTATGGAAAATGTTTAAAATATCCCATCACACCCGAAACAGAAAATCATCTAAGAGATAGGACAATTATGATTATTTTAGATGCGAATTTGATGCTCACGGATTCCAAATTCTTAAATGCAGCCCTGCGTCAGCAGTACATAATTCTAATGATACTAAATAATATTTTGCATTTCGAAATAAACTAATAATTTTTTTCTTCTTTTATACTACTTCATTAGCCATTGAATATAAATTAATTTATTCTCAATTTCAAGCTCGAGATAATGCGGTCGTACGTTTTTTTACATTTTATTCCACTAACGTTTTCAGAAATAGCGTTTTACGTTATTTCAGTTAATTGGAAAAAATATTCCGTTATTATTATTTGTAAGCAACTTACAAGATGATCTTCGAAAAGCGCCTTTGTGTTGAGCCAAAAAATGTATTGCTGCTAAAATTATTCTGAGCACACTTTTCGATGATTTTTTTTCTTTTCCTATCGAAGCTATGCATTCTCTTTGTCGGTATTTTAAATCAATAAACATTTTCTTGATTAATAAAATTTTCGTTTTTATATTGTATGCCATAATTTTATTAAAATCTTATAATATTGAGTAAGTTAATTTTTTTTGTTAGAGATTCTAAACATTTTTTTTTTTTTTTTTAATTACTAGACCCTAGTCAGTTTCCCGAGTTACCTGCTCGCTTACGACGGCATTGGTCACAGAAAACAACATTACTAATAAACACCACCGCCACACAATAAATGAAACTACATCAGAGATTAAAACTAAACTAATACCAATATTAGATCAAATTAACATTTATTATAAAAATAATTTTTTAAAACATTTTTTTTTTATTATAAAGAAGAAAATATTTTTTTAAACTAAGCCAGCTGTATGTAACTATAAATAAAAGCTTCGGGCGTTTAGGTTTGGGTGTTAATAAAGCTGAATCTATTGTTCATATTAGATTAGTAGCTTTGCCGACTTCGTTTACAGCTATTCTCTGACATCTCCCCTCTTAGCGCATAGATACTTCTGCCTAATCGGCGTGCATCTATGTATAGTACAGCATTACTCGTGCAAAAACCAAGCTCCATTATTGTACTTCGCGACACTTACATAGGCGCAAATAGTGTTTGAGTACCCCACTATTTGTGTCTATGGATACTAATAGGCATTTTATGTATAAGAGATTTAATTTTAATTTTTAAATGCGTTATTTAGAATTTGATTAATTGTAATTTTTTTTTTTTATAAATCATCGTGCTATAATTTATTTAAACCTTGTGTCCCAGGCCCATATTATTCTGTCATTAATACTAATTGTATTAAATATAAACTATGTAACTTTATTTACTTTTTTTTTAATTTGAGCGCCCCGAGATTTTACTTATAATTGCATATAGGCCATACAGGCTTCAACTGGCTTAGACAAAAAAATTATTTTCAACTTTTTAGTTCAATAAATAAAAGCTTGTTTAAAAAAAATTGTATTTTAATTTATTTATTTTCCCATTTTTTTAATCTATTATAAATAAATAAATTAACGTCACATAACTCGCTGTATTCTACTCGTCGTACCCTCTCATTTAATACCCATGTCGGGGGGAGGTTGTAAAGAAAAAGGTAATCCGCCATATTGTGATGGCCGCCATATTGGATTTAATATGAAACTGAACATACTATACTGTATCGTCTTTGGAAACTAAAAGCGTGTGCAAAATTTCAACAAGATCGGATATCGGGAAGTGGTCGAATATTCGTCCGCAAAATTTGTCCCAGACAGAAATCAAAATTAAATAAAAGCTTGTAATAAAGACAAACGCTCGGGATATTGTAAAACCGTAAACGTGAAATACCTATCCATATACGTGTGTTATTTTTGCCTTAAACATTTAAAGGAACCGTAATATAATCTAAACCAATCGGAAGATTATTAGGTTCGTCCTAATAATTTTCATGAGGTCTAACTAAATAATATATAACATATATATTTAAGACGTTATTCTCAGTTAGAACACAAATGTTCACAATAATAATTGCGGTGCTGCGTATAATATTAGTGAATGGATAGTAGTAAACAATTAATAATGGTCACATTATTTCCGTTATACTCAGCACGGTTCCGTTACGTTAAAAGACAAAAATCGATTTTTTCCCCTTTGAGTACAATATTGTTACACGAAGCCATCTAATTTAAATAGGATTATGTAAAAGAGATTTTTGTTCATTTTTCTCCCATTATTCGGTTACACTTACCATTTCATAGCTAAAAAATTAATATTTTCGATATTTATATAAGTAACCATAGCGACAAATTGTAAGCGTTGTCCGTTTTACAACGTGGAAGAGGGAGTGGGTTAACCTAACCTCCTCCCTAGGATTCTTTTTTTTAACCGGCGAAAAACTACAGTTCCATGTCGCCAGCAACCTCCAATAAGAAATGACTATTGGAACTATAGGCAATCCTTAATGCTCCGTTAGCGCAAAAAAAAATTGTCGTTAGTAGTCACTTAGGGAAACGATCAAATGCAGCGGAAAAATCGACACGGGTACCGCAATAATATGTGTAATTTTTAGATATAAGAATGGCATTTTATTCTTCTACACATTTTTTTAATCTGAAAAATTCTAATGCCTTTTTTAGTTTGAATAATTTTTTTAAAAATGCTTGTTGCTCTTAAAAATCCACTTTAAAATCATTTTTATGACTCAAAATTTTAACATTTTATTTAATACGGTTCTAATATTACAAATCTTAACTAGTATTTAGCACTGACATTTTGCTTCGCTTATACATACCCTGTACACACATAGTCGAGTTCTCGAATGGGCAATAATGATTTGGCATGGTTTTGTAAATAAAATTATAGGCGCAAGTAGAATGTGGAGTACAACGGGCATTATACCCCAGAACCAATTACAGCATCAAATATCGTAATTCTATGATATACGAATATGATGAATATTACGAATATGAGAAATACTGTATAAAAAAAAGTACAATCGCAGTATCGTTTTGAAAAAAAAAAAGCTGCGAGTGTACAATTTTCGCCCAATTTTCGGACCAGAACTGCACTGATTATAAAAAAGGACGGACAACTGTACACGACATCATGACGGGTATGTAAAGAATCTATAGCTCGTATAGAAATCTGTTTAAAAAATTCGATTACTAAAAATACAATCTTGTAATTACAAACTTATATGACAACATAATCGTTATAATCTGACCACAAATATTATCAATACTACGTAATTCATGTTAGTTTTCAGGCCATTGTCTAATTTATGAAATAATTAGTCATTTTTATTGCTAATCATTACATGATATTCAAAAATTAATGAAGACAAAATTATTTAGTTAGTTAGGTTTCAATATTATGAAGTCTTGTCCGTATATCTATTTCTCTCCCAACATTTATTCATTTCGGAACTCTAAACGTAATGATTTTAATGACTGTGATGGGAAACGACAAAACGTCATTTTTATCATTCAAGTACACCAACGAAAATTAAACATAAACTTAAACGTCATTCATTTAAATTTTAAAAATTTGATAAAAATTGAACTTCATAATTTGAAAAATGTCTCGTATCTATTCAAAATTTATATTTAAATTAAATAAATAAAATATTTTTTTTTTTTATAAATATACACGTTTTTTTTTACATCGGGAAAAAAATTACCAAAAATTGCTAATTTGCTATCGAAAACGTTGATTACCATCATTAAAAATAATGACGAATTAAAACATATTATTAATTTGCTAATTTATTTTTAATAATCGTAAAAGATTTCAGAGCACGAGACAAGAATTGATCAAACAAAATGTTCACAATAATGTTTTAAAACCCAGCGGTATACGCGTCATGTACTTTTTTACACAACGCAAACTAATTGTTTATTATTTAAGACAAAAAAGTGTACTATGCACTTTTGCGGAACAAAAAATAATAAAGAAAAAAAACTTGATTAAAAAACATTATAAAATTTAACGATCCGATACAAAGGTGAAAAAAAATTACCGGAGTCATAATTTATCCCTCCAATCTTTTCTATCCTTGCCGCAAGATCATCGAATTAATGAATATTTTCTTCCGATAAAATATGTTAATTTTGTTTTTGAATTTCAGATATAACAAAGTCACTAATAATCATTTACTAATTATTTACCGCCTTATAAAATTTCGCAATTATTAAATAATTTATATAAATTTGCATAATGTCTACAACGTGTAGATAATAAATATTACTTATTTAATTTTCATTTTTCCCTTATTGACTTCAAATGTATTCCATCTATTCGTTAACTACTAATTTATTAAAAGAATGTAAAATTTTAACTTATTAAAGTATTCAGAAATTAACCTGGGGACAGGTTAAAAAACAAACCTTTTTGTTTCGAGAATAAGTAATTTGCCCAGATATTTTGAAACGTAACTGGAAACAGGTACAGATTTTGTATGATCTGGTGTTGGAAATGTGATTAAATTGTACTTTTACTTATTTTGAAAAACCTACCTATGTAAAAAAATGTATTTCTATAGAGTTAAAACTGATATATACCTTTAAAAACGTCCTACATTTTTAGTTAACCTATTTAATTATTTAACTTAAATTAAAATAAATTTTTTTTCAATATAATGAATAAAGGAAAAATCGAAATTGTCGACAAATTAACATGTTTTATGATTGTATCGTAGAACCAAACATTACAACACCGTCGTTCTTGGAATCAAATTTTTACCAACGATAATAATAAAAAATAAAAACAAAAGGGAAGTGAACCGCGGATGTTGTGAATGTTGCCTAAGTGAATTACTTAGATAAGGTTTTAGAGTTTCGTTATTACTACAAATTTGAAAGCAATGATAAATAATTGCATTCAATGAAACAATTATGAGCTTCAAAAGCTCGTCGGAAAATTTAAAGTGGTAATAGAAAAAACATGTGACTTAGGATTGTTAAGATTTTTCCATTATAGTTGAAATAACGTAGAACGTATTTTGTTTAAAAATGTTCAAACATAAAATCAAAAATTGCCCTTTTTATAACTTGAATAGCTCAATACCTAATAATGGCTATAAATAGCTCAAATTTAGAATAAATGTAATGGCAATTTTTTTACGATGTACAGAGCAAATTTACATATTTTATTTACTTACATTTCAAGACCTTAGGACCTTTAATTTGGTAGTTTTTTGTGCCGCGTTTAAAACTTTTTGTATTACATTATAGTTAATTCATATGTGTCTTAATATTATATTCTTCATTTCTACACTATGTCATTAATAGTGTGATATTTTAATATAATATCTAACCAAAATTAAGTACTTTAACTAATTGCTTATATTTGTATATCATTGTATGATTACTATCATATTAAAATAGCCAAATATTACCTTTTCTGTAAATATCCGTAGATGTAGATAATAACCTAAATAAACTAGGAATAACTAGGAGTATTTTCCATACACGTTTTAATGAAAAACAAGCGACAGAGTATAACGATATCTCGTTGTTGAATATAGACGGAACACAATTATTGCTGCCGGCGGTGACAACGGTTATAACGAAATCATTGCTAAAAAAATGCAAATACTACAAATAGACAACAGTTGGCAACTAGCAGATTACTTGTTTTTCTCTCCAATCATGTGATTCCATCCAAACTTTTCCCCCTATCATTCGCAGTCTGCAGTCTGCAGTTTTTATTGTATCTTCTAATAATCTTAATCTAATTTAATCGCTCGATAAGCGCATAATTCCGACAACGTGTAAACTTTACCGTGCACTTTGTAATCACAGGAATGATCATGCGTTGACTTCAGACACGGGCGAGGACGAGAAAATAACGTGTGCCTAATTAACGGAATGGAAAAACAAAAAAGGACGTACTTAATATTGTTTCGTTTCGTATAAAAGTGAAACCGGCAAAACAGGAACGATAAATTAAACGGAAAAAGTCTCCCGTCCTGCAGTATTACTCGTGTAAAAAGAACAATAAAAGTGAAAAAAGTCATCGACGGAACAAAATCGAGTCGTTTAAATTCAGAGGACGTCGTTGTCCTTTTTTTGCAGTTATAAACTTTTTGGACAATAAAAAATACGTCGGGTGCGTTTGATAAAACAAGATGTATTTTTTTTTTTTTTTAATTTGATTTGATTTTGTCAAAATTAAACAACTAAATCTACTCTCCACTTTAAAATACTTGTACCTGTCTTATATTTTAATATCGTTTGTACCGTTATGCCTCGCACGTGTTAAAACAGTTTAAATACGAGTAGGAATAGTCATGTCACAATTTTGTAACTATAAAATTAATACTGTCTGACAATTTCTACATATTATGTGTGTGCTGTAATGAAATTAAAATATAACCAAAAAAATAAATAATAATAACAACAAAAAATTCGTCTTTAACGCGTATGCGTCGTGTACGTTCTTTTTTATTCAATGTGTTTCTTCTTTTCAATATTATATTCATCAATTTATCTGCGTTTTCGTAGACCTGATTTCAACAAAATTTATCACATCGAATTGATTGTATATTTAACTTTTTTGATACGTCCACTACGTGTTTACATAAAACACTAATTCAATAACGTAATAACATTTTCACAAAATCGGTTTTCGGAATTCAAAGTAAATTAATAACTAAAAATAGTATATTATATTAAATGACTTTTCTACGTGTAAGATATTTGTATGTTTTCAAAAGTCGTATATTTACGTATATTAATTAGTAATTAATTTTAAAATGACTGAATACTGACGAAGTTAAATGACTGTCTCGAATTTTTTTATAAAAAACTTTATCCGTGTAATTATAATTTTAGGCGTATTAAAATGTATCGGCATTAAAAACACAGATCAATAATTTAAATGATCGCTAATTTATTATACTATTTCTAATCGTTAATATGTATTTAGTTAATTGTTACATACGTAATAAAATTCATAATACTGATGCTTATGTAATATATGTATACACGTAGAGGTACAGCGATACAATACGAATAGGTCCCCAAATTATACTGAGGATAAAGCGACTGATTTATCGTACTTCGTAATTCATTAGGTAGGTACAATTAACATTTAACAGTATACAAAACGAATCTGTAACGAAATAAATAGCTATTTAAAAAAAATAATAAAATACAAAATACAAAATAAATTATATAAAAAAAACGTCAATAGAATAAAAATGTATATATTTTAAATTGTAAGGATCGGACGACTCATATTGATAATATTTTTTTAAAAAAGAAACAGTGGATGTGAAACCAGGTTAGAAAAATTTTAAAACGCCCATAACTACTAAGAATATGCAAAACAATTAAATATGTACAGTGTGTATATATATATATATATATAACACACAGGGCATACAATATTGTAAAATACAAATTAAATATAAGTTTAATTAAATAAAATAATTATAGCAGCGAGACAAAACGTCAGGATAAGTTGAGAGCAGAATATTGAATATAAAAAGCACACGTACATCATTCTTCATAAAATTAAATTGTGTAACCTACTGCAGAAAATTTGAAAATATGAAGAAAATTAAAATACTAATTACATCAGCTCTACACAGAAAAATATTCGAAAACAGAAAATTATGAAACATCGAAAAAGAATTAATATTATCGTATGCATTACAAATTAGAATACAATATTCGATTTAACGTGGGTAATCAATAATTTAAGGAGTTATCACAGTACGTATGAACATTTGGAAATTTAAATTACCCACAAAATTGTCAACGTTTTATTTCAATATTTATAATATATAGTTACTAATTAAATATATTTAAAAATATTTTATTACAAACATTTTATCGACCAAAAAAATCTGATATTAATATTATTATAATAAATATTATTGGTAATTTAAAACGTTGAATATAACATCGATTTGTGTCGTTTTCTTAATAATTGTTTTTTATATTTAAAACTAATAATAACGTTAATGGACATTTAAAAACGCATAGAGAATAATATTTTTGTGAAGTGAAAAATCTGTATCTCCGAGTAATTATAGATAATTTAGATAGATAGATAGATTAGATAGATAGATTTATATAGATAGTTTGTGTGATCCGCCTACAGTGGAAATTCAGCCTAAGGCGATTTATATCTTCGAGACTACTTTTTACGTCTCTTTAAAACACATACCATTCCCTATGATCTCCGTCCCTTAATACTTAAACAATATTTTAGGTGACGGATATAATAGACAACAAAGAAATACGTGTAACCGTCACTAATCGTGGAAGAAAAAAAAATCTTAATAAAGAATAATATTGAAAATCGTAAAATTTAAATTTAAAAAAAAAATAAGTTGGCTGCAGTCGATTTCGGTACGGGCAGGGCCCCCCACAAAGGGGGGGGGGGTCAGTGAGTACTATGGTCCCGGGGCCCGGACTCTCTGGGGGCCCTGGGAAAAAAAACATAATATATACATATTATTAATTTAAATTAGAAAAATCAAATTAGACATGAGTCATGCTACCCTAGTCACCGTGTCTTTATACAATATTGGTATATAAATAATGTGATTTCTTACTACATCATTTTTTGTAACAAAATGTGTAGGCGGGTGAGGCGTGTGGCGTGAGCATTTCTTGGAAAAAATAAAAGGGAAAAAAATCCTGGAAGATAAGAGCAATTAATCCGCCGCTATAGAAATATTGATGTTGAATATCCATGTCTGCCGCCTGCCCCGTTGGTGCTAATTTTCCAGTTGAAAATAAGAAAATTTTTAGTTTTTATATATTTTATTTTGTCAATAGGTATTCGTATTCGGACATTCCCACAAAATGTACATATTTTGTACAAAAAGTACAAAATATGTACAATACAAAAATTGTATTTTTGTATGTACAAATGCAATTTTTAATTTTTAATAATTTACATTTTATTTCATTATACATAAATACTTTTTAAAAAATGTTGATTTTTATATTAAACTACAGTCAATTAGTGTACTTGTGTTTTAAACTTATTTTAGGGTAATTAAAATAAGTGATCTTTTTTAGAAGTGTATAACTGCAAAAGAAGCTGTGTAATCCATATTATAGGTAACTTTTGTAAAAATAAAAAATTATATGTTAGAATTTATATTAAAATGATTACAAACATTAATGTACAATAAGGGCCCGGATTTATTTACAGTACCGTAGTTGAAAAATTCATGTGGAGGGCCTGGGTACGGGCTAACGAATTATTTTTGTTTAAAAAATCGTTCTGTGTTTATTGCGTGAAATACGATTTAAAACGCAAGAAAGTGATAACCGTGTTTAAGGAAAAAAATTGTATACATCCAATTGTCTTTAAGTTAAAAACTTTAATGTGTTATTATCATAAATTTCGGTAAGCGATTGCAGTTTGACCGCCCTGCGTAAACACGGCGCCGTACAGGCAATTCTGTTACAGTCGCGAACTGCGGGTCCATCGGTTTGCAGATTTATATCATGAGATGACAGGAGGCAATATAGTCAGTGGCGTCATTTCAGTTTTCGAAAGGGGGAGGCAAAATATTTAACCGGCCCCATTTAACTATTTCCCATATTTACATTTAGCTCAGTATAATTTCTATTCTACATAATTTTGATATTTTCGTTATCATATTCACGAATCGCCCAATATTTAAATATATAAATATTTTTTTTTTTTTTTTTGTGGGAGGATACTTATTACTTTGTCGGCTATAATAAATGTATCATAAATAACTATATAATACGTAAATATTACCTGTGATTCAAGTTATTGTCATAATATTAAACGCATTAGAAATTACGTTTTGTAATCAGCTCTGAGCGGCTTGTTCAATATTTTTTCCCTCTTTCTCGCCGTCTTGGCCACATAACATTTAGCTTTTTTCATTTTTATTTTTTACACTTGCCACTCACAAATTTATATATATACATATATTCATAAAACATACGCCTGAAGCGTTAAACAACGGTTAAACAAATTCGTGAGCGCCGTACGCGATATAGGTTCGTCAATTGACAACTGTCAAACGTACATCATATTCTTCGAATTTATGGGTAACGTCAATAATTTACGCACTGCCTTTAACAATAACCATGTTTAACAAAAAAACTCCAGAACCGCGGTAAGTTGTAACCACTATTCAATCACCTTTAATCGCGGTTATAACCTGCATACTTTTTATTTTATTATTAATTTAATATTTTAATCCACTGTTTGCCACGCGATTTGTTATTACGCATTACTATAGATTTGGTTAGAATTATTTATATTTACATCATAGGTATCGGCATAAATCATGCCGGCCCACTGATAACAAGGGGGGCAAATGCCCACCCTGCCCCCCACCAAATGACGCCACTGAATATAGTAACAACTGTATAAATTATTATTGATTCTATGTGATGCGAATTTTGATTTTATTTTCTCCTAAAGCGTAATAAAAAAATAAAATAAAATAAGCAAAAAAATTGGAAAAAAAAACAACGGTAAAATTATTTAATTCGATTTGGTCCGGCCCGAAGGAACAAAAACGAATCAAACGCATGGTCCAACTAGTTCTGTAATTACAATGCGTAACGTAAGGTTATCAATTCATTCTGCGAAAACTTAAGTAGGTAGCGAAAAACACTTAGGCAACAGAAAAACTTCTACACTGGCAAAAATTCAATGACGTCAGCGTATATCAGATAACTGAACGACCGTGTACACCCCTCAAAATTGTTGAAAGAGCAATTTCCTATAGATATCTTTCGTAATTGAGAAAATAATAAAACGTGCGAAAATGCCGGTTTTGTGTAACTGTAAGTATACCAATATCGATATACTGATAATATCGCTTATAAGATAATTATTTATTATATAATATGTGGTTTAAAGATACGCGTCGTTGATAGAAATCCAATAGCGACGTTAAATAGTTTGGAATATTTATTACAAACCGTTCTTATGTAGATATAAAACCGGTAATTCAGCAAGCTCGGAGCGTAGGCTTCCTTTACTTTTTTTTATTGAGACGTGATAATGTGATATAATATACTTAAATAACAATAATATATATTATTATATTAATTATAAATATTTTATTAATATACATTATTGTTGCCAATAAATATATATAATTAGAGCATTTAAAAAAAAAAATGTTTAAATAAAATTGAAGAGGGTAAATTAAATAATATGAAAAAATTAAGTCGGACTCGCACTTCCGCCGTCAATGTTACGACAAAAAATGCTGCTCAGGCAAGACAAATGTCTAAACTAACCGTAAAAAATCTATATTTAAAAACAGTAATAAAAAAACAAATACATACTTTAATTTTGGATCTTCTAATCAAAAATATTCAATAATACGTTTTACTTTGTTTTTTTTTTTTAATTGCTTAATATTAAAAATTATTAAATATTCATGAAAAAAGGCGAACTATATATATATATATATATATATATATATATATCAATTATAAAATAATAAGTATGTCAAGTAAACTACTGAGTCCATTTATATACTAATTACATAAAAAAATAATAATAATAAAATGAATAAGAAGAATAATACAAAAAATTTTAACGCGTATGTGCTTATTTCTTATCTAAAACATATATAATCCATAGGTACAAATAACTGTGAAATGTTTTATGTATTTCAGTTCATTTAGTAAAATATAATTTTAATTAATTAATAATAATTGACTAATAAATGCTCGTGAGATTTTCGATTTCTTTTTTTTTTTTTGTATTTGAATTCATTTTATTTTTAATATGAAAAAATTCAGTACGTATATTCTTCCTGAATACTATATATTTCTAACAAATTAATCACATTGATCAATCGCATTTGAACATTTTTATCTCAAATACTAAATATGAATACAAATTATTTACGCCATTCATAAATATTGAAAATGTAACGTTTTTACTAAATAATATGTGCAAATACGAAATTTAACTACTTTTTTACACTTTTGTATAAGTAGTTAAATAGCTTTTATAGTAATGAATTAAATGTAAACTTCATGACTTATATTTTTTGACTTATGATTTATTGGATGATCACAAAATATGCATGGGCATAAAAATTATATTCTTATATGTAGTAAAATAATTATTTATCAGTTTAAAAGTGACTAAACACTGAATACAATTATCAAAATACCTCATTCTCAATAACTATTATTATGTAAAACAAAAATACACATATATAGTTAAAAGCAAAAGTAACAGAATTCAGAAACCATGCATGATAAATAGATTTCAATAACAAATGTAAACAACAAACATTTGCATATTGTGAAAATATAAAAATATAACCTTTTAAAGTATAAATAATAATATACTTTTAAAACCACTTTTGTCAATAAAATTAATATGTAAGAAGAAAACACAAACTGATATCACGTTATGTATACATTTATAGAAACAAAATAAATTCTATTTATTACAAAATACAATAACAGATGAAAATCTGATTGACTTTTCTCCTTAAACAAAATTGTAAAAAAGAAAAACGGGAATGTACCCTCAGGTAAATATTTGAAAATATATTTCAGACAACATTGATTTTTTCTCGAAGATAGGTACTCTATTTTTAACCAGAACGCTATACAATATAAAAAGCGTCACTTCGTAATCTTTATAAGAAAAACGTCCTTAAAAACGTTTATATTATATCCTTTACAAAAAGCAGCCATGGATAAAAATTTGCATTTTTATTATGTCTGTAAACACTTCCAATAAGCCAGTCTGCTGGTATTCATTGAATATTTCCGCGTTCATTTATTGAAAATACTGTAATAAAATAATTGATTTTATTATATTTAGATATTCCGTATTATTAAATCAAGGTAACTATATATAGTAATTTTAAAAAATATATATATATATAAAGTTTTATTTTATTTTAAAGGATCTGCGTTATAATAATTTTAATTCTTTTCTTTTTCTGTTCTTCTGGTTGACATTTTTAATCTAATAAAAGCATACGTACGAGACTTTTTAATAATAAAATTTATACGCATTATTCTTTGAACCGTCAAAATTGTGTCTAATCCAATAATACGATATTATTCAATGTACTTATATATATATTATTCTTTGAACTGATAATATTAAAAATAAATATTCATCAAAATAAGAATTCCTATATTTCTTTTATATTAATTTTAATGTACAATTATGCTATTTAATACAAAATTTTATGCATTACATATTATACTTTGTCATTCTAAGAATATGCTTTGTAAATTGTTTCTTATATTGGGATTGACATTGCAGTTGTAGATACCCCCATAAAAAAATTACTAAACAATGTCTCAACTAATTGTTATACCTACTGGTTACTACAAGTACTTACGTGCCACATTTTTTTCATTGGGGAAATTAAAATATTAAAAGAATATGCATTAATTCTTAACATCAATTAACGTAGTTATTACATTAAAAAGCACTCTAACTCATCTATAACCAATCATTAATTAACGGAGAATTTCTTTTGTAGATCAATCACAATATTATTATCGTACTGTATACTCGTACAATATTATAATATGCACAAAGTGATTCTGGGAAAGTAGAATAATATGCCTCATACAGTTATTGTTTTTATGATTTACAATAGCATTATAATAATATATTCTTGCAGAAAAATCAAAATCTTCGCTGTGTTTTATGTAAAACTTATAGCTTAATTACTATGTGTAAAAGTACAGGTATATAATATTGTACAGTGGCTCCCTCACTACTCCACTATTCTGAAATGTAAATGCCAAATAAATGTTCAAAAAAATATTGTGAATCGTAATATAAAATTTAAAATATAATTTATTACTTTGTACTAAAAAAAAAAAAATCGAAAAGTATAAAAACAAATATTTTTTTATAAATTATACATTGCGTAATTTGCCGTTATTATAAAAAATAAAATATACACGTTTGTGCACAGACTTTTGGTCATATCGAAATCACGCTCCAAAAATCGATGAAATAGATGGTGAATTTTTTTTTTTTTGTAAAAGGCATCAAAGTATCTTTACCATTTTTTTTCCTCATTTATTTATAATGTCAACGCCCAAAGACATAAAATACAACAATTAATGTATAGCAAAAAAAAAAGGTAGATATTAAGTAGTATATAATTAAGTTGATCATTTATCTAAAATTAAATCTAATAAATCGAGAAAAATATCCACATTAGAAATTAGATTTATTGTGGCATAGACCTATAGGGAAGCGTGACCATAATTAGTATTATGAAATTTAATTCTGAAAACTAAAAGATATTTTGAATTAAAAAGAATGTACCGCTAAAGAAACCAAGGACAACCGATAATTTGAGTAAATTTAGCCACAACATAATTTTTAAATAAACCATACATCAAATTTACCAAGTCTGTTCGATAAGGATTCGATGAGTTCATTCTAATACCACAACGGAACTCAGACATATGGATTCAGTTTAGACGTCCGATATGAACGGATTGAAGAAGATACGAAAATATGGATGACTACTCAATAATTGAATTGACAAGAAAAACATAGAGTATTGATAATTCATATGTATTTCTAATCGCAAGTGTTACGATTAAAATTTTTAATGCTTAACACGTTATAAAATCAATAAGAATTTTGAAAAATAAATAAGGCGTAAAAATAATACCTAAATTCTGGAAACCTTATTAATTGGAATAATATTAATTGGGTAAGAAAATTTAATAGAAACGCGTAATCTACAAAAGGAAATAGAATTACATTTATTAATAGTATTTCATGTAAGAGCACACTACAGTATTACAGTATTTAATGTAATTACTTGAGGAACACTGATTAAAATTGTTCAAATTGTTTTGAAGAAATCCACGATCATTGATACTGTGCACAATTTTAAATATTTTTAAACCATCTGCAAACAGTAAATTGGGACAGTAAGGGGAGCATTTTATAACGTCGTTGATAAAAACATTAAAGAATTACGGAGGAGAAAATGCCCTGTTTTGTGGAACACCTGACGTGACTTGAATAGGAACAGGAAAATAATTGTGAATTTTTACAATATTTGAGAACGAGATGATAGATTTGATTTAAACCAAGAAAGTAAAGAATCAGATACACCGACATATTTATATTTATTCAATAAAATAGTACGATTAACACTATCAAATGCTTTTTTTCAAATCGGTGAATATAACATCAATCTATGACCCTGATTCTACAGAATCTATCAATAGAGAATGAAAAGTGACTAAATTTGTAATAGTATATCTATCCGATCTAAAACCATGCTGTTATTCAGTAAATAAGTTTTTAAAACGAAATTATATTAATTTTTGGAGCAATTATGTTCGTAAAATATCTTGGAATAGCTAATAAAATAGGAATCAGCCTACAATTAATTGTACCGGTGTGATGCCGAATTTAAAAATTACATGAATAAAACTAAATTTATATTTATCTGGAAAAAAAGACGAATTGAGAAAAAAACCTAAACAGTAAATAAATTTGCACGTAAATTATTGCAGATGCGAATATTTAATAAACATATATTTTACCAAGCGAGATTTCAAATATCGGAATAAAAATTTCTGTTAGTTATTAAAACCAAAAAAATAATAATAATATAATTACTTTATAAAATTATTGTGTTTGATAAATGTATGTGACGTTTGAACTCGCACCTGTTTTCAATTTCAACTTTTCCAAATATTCGTAATGACGTTTCAACCTTCCTGCCCAATTATTATTGTCATTCGATTAGCGTTCAATGTAGTATATACACATATAGTATATGACAATACCTATAACTAATAATAAATACATAACAAAGCACACACAAAAAAAAATACAGTAGAGCATGGATATTCATGACGTAATAAACACAATATTATTTACATTCGCCACTAAACATAAAATAATCTTTATAAGCGTATTTAATATTTTATGGAGCGTAAATTTTACGCATTTATGGGGCTATGCGGTATTCTAAATCGGGTTTGTTTGATTAGTTTATTGTGCACAATACTATTCACTACGTGCTCGGATCCAGAATTTTTTGTATGCAAAAAGGAAAGTGACTGTGTGAAAATTGAATAAACACATACTAATAACTTATATTTTTTTAATCACCCAATTTCAGACATGTAACGGAATTAATTTTTAAATTATATTTTACAAATATACGGAATTAAATTTTACAAAACAATATACACTAATATTATACATTTACAATAAATAATAAATTCTATAAATCTAGAACAAACTTTCCTCAGTTAGAAAATCGTTCAATAACATTTTCCACGCTTATATCTTTAT
This sequence comes from Slavum lentiscoides, assembly GCA_032441835.1. Lineage (NCBI taxonomy): Eukaryota > Metazoa > Arthropoda > Insecta > Hemiptera > Aphididae > Slavum > Slavum lentiscoides. The sequence goes on along the minus strand of CM063706.1, from coordinate 33,199,827 downwards.
TTGTACTTTGTAAAAAACAAGTCTATTTAATCTCCACTATGTCGCAGTGCAGAACCTAACCAAGTTTTAAAGCGGCGTAGAATAGAGAAACACCTTTCAGCTCTTTAGACGCTGACTGGTAAGCGTATATTGTTAGAAAGAGACTTAAAGATGGATAAATTTCTTTCTCACATAATACGAAAAAATGTAGTGGATTATGTGATGCGCTTAAACCGTTATTATTTTCTCAAACCTATTTCGTTTTCTATAAGTTAAACTCATCTTTAACGAAATTCAAAATAAAATTTGGATCTTTTTCAAAAAAAAAAAAATTGATATTTTTCTTACATGTATTAAATTAGCATCTGAAAAACCATTTTTAATATTTTTCAAAATATAAGGTGTAATAAATGTAACTAAATTATGTACTTCCAACGTGTTCTTACTGAATCGATTTTTCAAATTTTCAATTACAAATCAAGAACTGGAAAATAATTCTACTGCAGATAAAATAATTAATGATCATTAGTTCTGCAGTTAACTCAACGCGTTTGTCTTTTATTTATTTTTGGACATTTAAGTCACAATCAGCCACTTATTTTGCAATTTGTTTGACTTTGTTGAAAAGTTCATAAAATGCATTTTCACAATTCAGCCATCATTTTTTTTAAATTTATCACACTTATAGTATCTTTTAAAATATTTTGAGCAGTTCTCAAATCAATATTTATTTTATGGTTTAAGCGACATCGTGGTAGAGTGTAATTTAAAATTTATACATATATATATATAATTATTATTTTTTCGGCGGTTTTTGAGTTATATTTGTAGGCGATTTTGAGAAAATCAAAAAATGACCTCTCTAAAGTACCAACTAGATGCAATTTGCTACCGGAAACAAACCGTGTCTGTAAAGATCGGAGCACTCCATCTGGTAGAACTTTTGGGTACAGACATAAAAAAAAAAAAAAACATCTTTGTGAAACCAATAGAGTCTTCGCTCTGCTCGGAATCTAAAAAACGAATATAATCTCCAAAAACAAAAAAAATTTTTTTTATGGTCATTCGATACCTTTCGTTTTAAGTATTTTTTTTTTTTTTTGCCATTATTACAGTATGGTAAAAAATAATATAGAACGAAATATAAATTAACAAATCGCCGACAAAAAAAATAATAAAAATAACCGTACAATATAGATTATAACAAATCCGATGCGACAACGAGTTGAGTTAAATATGAAATAAAATGCGCGTTTACACGAGCGACATATTATAATTTGTAACAATTATCCCGTTTTTTTCCACCCCCCACCGCACAAACCGTGGTCACTATAAACAGTGTTGTATATTATCTAGATAGATTTATCTAGATAAATTATCTAGATAATTTTTTTTTTTATCTTTTATCTTCTGTAGATGAATTCAAAATGAGCTATCTGAGTCATTATCTTAGATTAATATGTAAGTCATCTAGATAAATTTATCTAGATAAAATAAATTTAATAAGCGCTTATTTTTTATCCAATACCCACAAAAATTCGAGTTTCTCGGTTACATTTTTTTTTCAATTTTCTATCCTAAATAAATTCAACTACAGAAATCCTAAATAATCTTTTTTTCTGTGTCACAATGTTGGTGGATTTATCAAACGGGCGGGCGACGCAATATTCCATGGGAGCAAGCGAGTGTCCGAGCTAGCTACCCGTGGACTACGATCGGAAACGCGAATGTTTTCAATAATAGTCTACAGTCTACACTATACACATTGATTAAATATAATAAATGTATATTTATTCAATGCTATACAGAAAATAGTTCTACGTAATAATCGTCGCCCGCGTCAGAAACAAACGAATTTGTTCCTACGCGGCGACAATTTTATTATCGCCCGCCCGTCTGATTACCGTTCAAATAGGACATTCTATTAATAAAACCTATTTTGAATTTTATGGCGTCACCCACCCACCCGCCATCCATTTGCAAATTCCCGTTCAGTTAGGACGCTCCGTAAACGTGTGTTAATAATCAATTAGAAATTTTATAATACTTATGTAGTAAAAAAAAAAATTATCTTTTTTTTTATCTAAATAAATTGTAATTAATTATTTATCTTTATCTAGATAATTACAATTTTAATTATCTTTTATCTTAATCTAGATAATTTTATTATCTAACATCTTTTATCTTTGTCTAGATATATTAATATTTATCTTTATACAACACTGACTATAATATGTACAATGTACGTGTATCGGTTATTGTCGTCATCAGTCAAATTGCTAGGGCGAGGCTATAATTATTATCAAGTCGTTACACGCAATATTAAAAACAAAAAGCGTGAACGTTATATTATTTTGTATGTCGTCGAGTAGCAAAAAAAAAAAAACGGAAAAAATAAAAAAATCATTTGTGTATGCGTCGAGTACACAAGAGAGAGAGAGTGTGATTTTCGTGAAATTTTATCTGGAAAACTGTCCCCTCCCTCTCCCAGTAAATTGTTGCCAAGCGCTTAAAAAAAAAAAAAAATTCTGTGTCGTTTTCCAGTCGCGCGTAGCGGCGGAATTGTAACTGTTGTGACCGCAATGCGACTTGTATTTGTGTATGAAGCAAACTGCGCGTTACACTTTTGTTAAACCGAAACCCGAACAAGAAAATTGCCGCGCGTATATAATGTGAAAAAAAACAATAACCCGATGAGACGATATTTTAAAATATTTACCGTTTCGTATCTCTCCCATCCCCTCTGATGTCTCAATAAACGTTTTTGAATAACTGACAACGTAAACACAATTTTTCGCAATATCACGAAATAACATTAATGGGCCCGCACCGGACCTGTATGGCTGTATTTCTAGCTGAAGTACACACGTTATTGGAAAATTTCTCACGCCTTGTGGAGTGATCCGATTTTGGTATTTTTTTTTTTTTTTTTTTTTATTATGGTAATCTAAAATCGAAATCCAGTGCGCCCTGTAGAAAGTCTTCCTTTATCCAACAACAGCAAAATGATCGGAAATCGGACGACTCTGGGAGGCATGAGAATTTTTCCTGTAAAACATATAAAATCGAGCAATTAATTTTCTGTCTGTCGGTGCCGTTGACATGTGCAAAATCAAAATTTTGAGAATCGAAGTCCAATATATTTTCCTCTTTCCAACAAAATAAAAAATATCGAAATCGGATCACTCTACAAGACGTGAGAGTTTTTCCAGTAACGCACGTATTTCAGCTAATAAATACAGCCATACTACATGTCCGGTGCAGGCCCCGTAAACGTATTGGAATATATTACGAAACATAACGCGTTATTCGTTTTAGATCGCATTTGAATGCGTGTCGTTGAAATTGTATTCATAAATCATAATCAACATCGTTTTCAATAATTTTAACATTTTTAATTCGATATTGTCCGATATCCGTTTATATTAAGAAAACAGTGCTATATCGATTCGTTGCTGACTGCTGTGCAGATTACCCCCATCTCCGTGTCAATATTGATAATATCAGTTATTCGATTATTTCTTTAAAAACGACAACGACGTAGATGTAAAAAAAAAAAAACGTCGCGATAACTATGTTGTTATAAAGCGACCAAAAAATCGAAATTTTCTTAAAAAAATTAACCGAACAAATTAAAAAAATATAATTGTTAATAATTAATTTTTGAAGATCTTAAAAAAAAAAAAAAATGAAAAAAGTGGGAAAGTCGTTTTGTAGTAAAATTCACGAGGAATTCAAATCTGTTTTCAAATTTCTTATCGCACCAATAGATCGATCGGTACGTTGGAAGTACGAAACGTCTATTTTGCTATGTTTCATGTGTGTAAGACAAAGAGAGAAAATACCCGCTTTCAATCCCCCTAATGTCGGATAATTTTTAAAAAATTTACAGTAATTTTTATTACTCAAAGAAAATTGAACGTATATTTTAAAAATATCGAGATATAAATGTAATCTAAAATTTTTCTCATATTATATCAATATTCAATATTTCTAAAAAAAAAAAAAAAATTATATAAATAAACATATATATTTCGCGTAATTTCTATCGTTATTACATATAAATCGAACAATATACGTGTAATGTGTATATTAGCGCACAGACGAAATTATGCGACTTTACTATGGACTTCATAGATTTGTGTCTTTACACATATTGTTACGTAAATGCATGTACGCCATCGATTTGCATAAATTGTAAATTTTATTTTTAATTTATTTCAAAACGTTAATTTACAAATTAAATAATATAAAAACCGGGGAATTCAGCACGCTCGCGCGTTTTCCTGACTTGTTTAAATTTAAAGAAACTCGGAATAAAAATTTACAAAATACAAGTATAAAATATAAATATTATTAATGGTACCGAATAACGCCAATTTTCCCAGCTAATAATGACGCGTTTTTTTTTAATTTGTCGACGTACGTGTATATTTATTGTTTAAAATAATTAAAACGGAATAGTCGACAATTTTACGCGAGGCAAACAAACTTTAGATTGTAATCGAAGCATTCGAAGCGAAAAACGTATACACGTTATACGGTGAATTTATGTTTGTTTTTAAGTTAATGGTTTTTTCTTCTTTATTTTTTCGGTAATAAAAATTCTTAAAAAAGAATTTCCATCGATTTAAACGCGTGAAAAAAACAACGATTACAAAAAATATGGTCAAAATATTGAAAGGCCAATAATTTCGGAACATTTTCGCCCAGTGCCGTCCTTACCGCCAGTAACGCTCTAAGGCAATATTTGACGCCCCCCAAAAAAAAAAAAATTTACAACTAACGTAATATCTTATTACATAATTATATATATTCTAATAGTAAATAGTAACACTCATCCTCGAAATCATCATATAGATACAAGAGAAATTAATATCAAAAATAAAACAACAAATTCTTTCTATTTGTCATTCATTTTTATGACGTCCATTGCATTCATAATACTTTGGACGCCCTAGGGCACTTGCCCCATTTGCCCCCCTTGGGACGGCTATGTTTTCGCGTTTCGTTCAGAAATATTTTAATTAATTTAATTGCAAGAGGCGAGATATGTTGTTAACGATTACGGCACACTTTCAATTTAAATTGACATAAAATTTACAAACGTTTTGTTTCATTTAAACAAGGAGAAAACGAATACCCGATTCACTTCAACTATGGTTTTTTGTTAACTTCGAATATTTAAAGACAGTGACTATCGATTTAAAACTCGGCATTTATTGTAAAATTACACATAACACGCAAATAAATATATTTCATAAAATGCTTTCATAAAATTCTACGTTTTTATAAAGCATTCCCGCTTAAATCCGTTTTTTTTCGCCGAGGTTTTTGGACGTTACTATCACGCAAAAATATCTACTAACAGAGTATGCCCACAATATATTTAATGAACATTTTTTTTTTTTTTGACCACGGAATTTTAAGGATAGAAATGTATGCATACTCAGATTTTATGTCCACGACGTTCGTCGTTTTAATTAATACAATATTTTCAATCGGTTTTCAGTGTATTACGTGTAAGACTCCTTCATTGCGGATACCGAATACTTTTTATGATCCCCCCGCATTAATTGGACGTCTCATTGTCCTGTTGATATTTTTTTTTTTTTGATAAATATCAAAAAATTTCGTACGTTCGAGTGACGCGTGGCGATAAACTTTTGGAAACGTGAATGGCATCTATCAGTTGCATTTTTTTCATTTTTTACTACGTTCTTAAAACACACTTTTATACGCGTAACAAACTCACAAACAATTGGGGCATGTATTTTAGGAATAGACAGCGACTTTTCTCTGTAGCAGCTACAACATGTCCACACAGATCACTTTCGTTTTCAAAAACACGTTCGTAATTCGTGTACACGATTATTATAAACGATATTGTACCGTTACTTCCACTGATCGTCTACAAGTCAGTTTTACCTAAAAAAACAAAGTAATAATTCAAAATCATCGGAATGCGATATTGTAATGGAATCCAAATTTCAGTTCGTTGGATTCGGATAAGCTTAAATTTCATCAACCGACCAGCAGTTTAAAAATATTCACAATATTATTTGACGTTTGAATTTCGTTTTTAACCTCTCCGTAGCAAAATAAAATTTATTTTAATTCTTGATGATGCAACCAGCAACGTCGTATAACCTACGTCTATATAAACATAAACGATATATCGTGTAACGAATAAAATATGTACTATAATGCTACACTAACAAATATATATATATATATAAATAAAATGCATATATAAAGCAAGTTGTGCAAATAGACACGCGAAATAAACAAACGTAAGTAAATATTTATCGACTCGATATCGAGTATACGATTTTTTTTTCACGACCTTGTGCGTCGTTGGAACGGTTTAATGTCAAGAATGTGTGGTGGTTATTCGAGCTGCGTAGTTCGTACGAAATAATATTATACACGCGCAGGGTAAGGTAGTGTTCAACTGTTTTCCTTTTTTTTTTTTAAATATTTGTAAAATCCGTAGTTTTTAAACAAAACAAAAATAAACCGTCAGACAAAAGAAGTTTAATAATAAATAAAATATTTAAAACATTTTTTTTCAACGATTTACCGGTTAGTCCTTTTACCTGACCGAACGAACATAGCACATTTCATTCACAGCAAATTATTAGAGCTGAAAAAAATTGTGAAAAAAAAACACGACGCGTTTTTCGTGTTTTCATGTTTTCATTTTTTTTTTTTTTTTTTTTTAATTAAGTCACGTCTATAGACGTAAATTTGTATCCGATTTTATATTTTTATTCACGACAAAAATTCTGTTCGTTTATCCACAGTTTACAAACACTTCGCAGTTACGAACGTATACGATATAAGTCATGACTGAACTGTTTTACTTGAAAACGAATTACGAAAAATAAATTACAAGAGTAAACGGTCAATACTGAAAAGGTTTATAACATCCAAAACCACGGAACGTTAGATTAAAATTATAATTTACATTAATGTATTTCGTGTAATCAATTTTCACATTGAACGAATTCAATATCAGATTAAGATGCGTCTTTGTAATTTAGGCGTTCGTTAGTTAGACTAACTAACGAACAAATAAACGAACCACTTTAAACGCACATACACACACACGGTTAGGTTATAGCACACAAAAGTTGAAACGAAAAAAAGCCATTTTTCGAAATATATTTTTGGTTTGCCATTTCTGTACTATTGTGGCAAAAACTGTTAACTGCAAAAACTTAATTTTTTAGGAGAGCCATTTGTTTTTATAAAAAATGGTTTTTTTTAAATTTTACCTACTTATATTTTTTATTATTATTATTATTATTATTATTAATTGTAATATTTTTAGTTAGTATAAATAAAATACACAATTTTACAAATATCAGCTTTTGTCACAATGGTACAGATTTTTAAGTCCTAAAGAAATTGGTTTTTTAGAAGATTTAACGACCATACAACCAAATAAAAACAAATACAGCTGCTTTTAGATTATATACTAGACACTTATATCTCACCTGATTCCATATTTCCCCCGAAAGACTTGGTCTGAATTTACAGCAACCACTGTGCGTACAACAAATGGTTTCGAATCATATCGTTCGCGATTGAACCGACGGTTTTACAGTCACATGTCCAAATACCTTTGACTTTGTCGACTTTGTTAACTAGAAATACAGTCGAAAAGCATGTAAAACTAAAAAGCACAAAAGAAATAGAAAAAAATTGCCTTCGATAAAGAACAAAACTTGAGGGGAACAAATGACAAAGTACACTGTTAATGTGTTAAACCGATCTGAGTTTGTTAGAACCTTTTCATTTAGTTGTTATCAAGAACATATTTTATAATTTAATAAATCAATATTAATTTTTAATAAAGTTTTTTAGATTTTTAAAAATACATGTACTTGTAAGTTTTTGATTTTTGCCGGGACTCGACTTACCTACTATCTTTTTTTTCTCCCCGGGACCAATTCACCGAGAAAGGGCTATTTGGAACCCAATTTACCAATTATAACGAATATTGTAACTGATTTTGAGCTATCGAAAAGTATATAAATAATCTACGAAATTCTGCAGTATTTATATATATATATATATATATTTCAACCGTTTTTTATGAGTATTGAAATTTTATTTTTCCCCTTTTGCACTCGTAAAACGCATAACGGCTCGGTTTTAAATTTTTAATATAACGTTTCAACTGGAAACGCACTCCCAACTTCAATATCAGATTGAAGTGCATTATTATTATTTAAGCGGCGAAACATTTTGCCGGAACGCTGTATTCGAATAAACTTGACATACTGACAATACGCATAAGTACGGGATACGCATCGATTTCTCAGACTGAAAATAGGTTTTGAATGTTTTAACTATTTATATGACTCGTAGACCAACCAATAGTTAAAAATAACTTTTTAACGCAATGTTATGCCAATCGGATGAAATATATTAATAAAATATAACAATATATAAAATATATTAATAAAACGCATTACGTTCAACTACACTGTATACTGCAGTATACAATACGTAACGCAATGGAAATAATTTTAATAATAGGAAACCACATTTATTTCTGACCTTAAAAAAACAATTTAAAAAATACAATTTCAGTGTAAATCATTCGTCTTGTTTATATACAGGTATTTTTTAATGTCGGTAATTTTCGTACAGACTTATAATACGATTACCTATGCCACGTATAATATATTAAACAAGCTTCAATAACTATCGTGTTATTCCGTATTTGATTATTTTCCACAATATATTATAAAATGCATGAAAAAAGAATATAAAAAAAAATGTATTTATATATATTTAATGATTGACAAGATAATTTTACACGATCACAACATAAATGTTGGGAATTATCGTCGCAACGCATACGCTTGGAAGTAATTAATTTCGCACAATAATTAAATTTATATTGTTGACAAAGCACTATTTTTTTTTTTCTAACTCGTCGCTTCATTAACATAAAACGGCGCCATAAAACTTTTCATGGTATTTCTTTTACGAGCAGTGTTTTTGTTTAATTATTATGTAAGTTTTTTTTTATTTTTAAATAATATTATTCATTTGTTGTCAAAAGAAAAAAGTGTTTTCAAATAGCAAAATATATACACACGGTGAATTATTTCGTATTCAGCGACGACGACGTTAAAGTAAAAAAAAAAAAAAAAAAAAAGTTGAAAACTGTACATAAATTTTATAAATTTTTATTGAATCTATTGGATACGGTATAAATTCTCGATAAATCGGTACAACGTTTTTTCACGTGAACGACCGATAGATATAACGGATAAAATAAACGAAACACATATTTTTTACACGAAACTCCCTAGTGTAATTATTGGTCACCAGGCACGTCTCTTGGAGTGGGTTTTAAAACGATAAATTTAATACGAAATACGAATCGTGTTTACGATAGCGATTTTATGTCATAACTTATCGAGTGCACGTTAATATATTATATATATATATTATGCCCGAAATTAAACGAAAAACGTATTATTGTAATACAATTATATATAACTCCATTTAATTATGGGAGTTTAAAAACACTATAATTTTATAATAATTGAAGTCACGGGCGCAACGACCGGACACGTAAAAATTTTCGAAAAATATAATGTAAATTTTGAGAAAAAAATTCTCTATCGATTGATGCAACAAAAAAATGCTTTCAATGAATTTCTATTGAGAACATATACAAAAAGAACTTTTTTTTTAATTTCTATTCGGCTCAATAACCAAAATACGTCCGGACATACCTTGTTTAATGGAACTTAAATTCTATCAATTAATTATTATTATTATTATTATTATTATTATTATTATTATTATTATCACCATCATTATACAAAATAAATATAATGTAATATATATTTTTTTTCTTTAATAATATGTTTTATTTATTAATTTATTATAACATATTCGGTGCATTTTCGACGTATTCTGTTATTGCACCTAATAAAAATGAATAATTAATTATTATGGTATTTGTTATAATGATTAATTTTAATTTTTTGATTCATATATGTTATATATATTAAATGTATTTTATTTCAACCAATAAAATAATACCTCAGTAATTTTAAATATAAAGCCTACAAAAAAAAAAAAAGCTGTTTTGGGCTCCCTTATAAATATTGTAAATTAAGACGTATCTTGTTATTGCACTAGGGTCTTTAATTATGGATCATACAGAAAATAATGGCATTGCATTAACAATGTATGTGTGGTAACAGAAAACTCTAATTTTATTTTAATCTATGTTTTTGGATCGAAAAATTAGAAAGAGAGTGTTATAATAGCCGTAGTATGGGTACGAAAGTAAAGAAATTAAATTAATATTTCTTTTTTCTTTTCTTGCCTACACCTCTGCACTCTAAAAAGGCAATTGATTTCAAACATTCGTACAAAATGTAATTGATGTACAATACTAAATGATCTATAGAAATGAGATTAACTAAAACACGTCACACTGTACGCTGCAGCAGTCGACAATAAAGGGCATAATATGAGTGCAAAGAAATTGAATTTACATTTTTTTTCTCATATCCATCAACCCATTCCCTGCATTCTCAAAATTGATTTTAAACCTTCTGATAAAATTGCATTTATATACATTGTACAAAACTAAGAGGCTTATAAAAATGATATTAACTAAAATACGTCGTACTATATACGCCGCAATAGTCGGCAACAAAGATTTCCGTTTAGAAAGTGAATAGTGACAGCAATGAGAAATAATATAGCCTATAGGTAAGCAAGTATATTCTCACATTTTGTAAATTAATTTAATCATTTTATTATTAATCTCAAATAACAACTATTCGGCGCATAACCCAGGAGCAATTCGACATCAATTGTTATTTAACAAAGTAGTAAAAACAAAATAAATTAAATTAAATTAATAAAATAGGTAATAAAAGAGATATGCGAAGGAAATAAAAATAAAAACTATAAATTAATACTCGTAAATAATAAATTTCATATACATGTAAAAAAAATATTTACGTGAATATATAATTGAGCTAAAGAGTATTATAAAATAATATGGGTATATAAATAATTATGGGTATTAAGCTAAAATAAAATACAAGAGAATAAAAATAAAATGAACAAATTTACAGAGAAAAAGTTATGAATATTACAATAAATAGGCAGTGTTAAAAATTTTAAAAGTAGAAAAGACATTGTGTACACAGTGAATTAAATGGTTAAGAAACAGCTATGGCATATTACTAATAGTGTTTGATACAAAATGATAAAAATATTCTTTAAATATTATGTTTGTATATTTAAAAACTGTATAATTTGTTTATATGAATATGTAGTTCTTCTAAAACTGAATTGATATAAATATTTTTGTGTATTTAAAATATCCAAGTTACTATCTATTCACCTATATAATAAAAGTAATAAAACAAATATTATTTGTTGTAAAAGAACATAACAGTATCCGAAATTGTCTCTTGTAAAGTCCGACACAATTCCACAATGACCCTACCAATACGTACTTAATGCGCGTATGTATGATGTCATATATACTGTATATGTAATATATATTTTATAAATACATATATAATAACTTAATTGAACTGCGTTCTATTTTTGATTCGTATTTCTCTCAGTGCACGCACAGAAAAGAAAAAGACTGAAACGACGATAATTTTCCTTGCGAAAAAAAAAATATATTTCATAAGATTAACACCTTAAAATATAGTTAACCTCGAACGTTTCCATGTCCTAGTTATCAATAACGATACAGAAAACTCGTTGTTCCCGTAACGTCATCTCTATAATAACGTGTGTATGTATATACACGTTATATATATACTATATATATATATATATATATACGGCTATCACCAAAAATCAATGAGCAAAAGTGATGATTCTTGAAATTGGTGCGAATTTATTTTGAAAACGAACAACTATTCGACCGTTGACCGTATAGCGCAGTAAATACGTGCCGTGAATTTCTTATAACGAACGCGAAAATATCATAATACCAAGGCATTAGTGCCCAGATAGAATTATAAGTTAGCACAAGAGGAATAAATCCGAAACTCGAAAGACCTTGACTGCACACCGTTTGTATTGACAAAACTATGTTTTCAAATTAGATTTAGTGACGTATTTTAGTGCACGACACACGGTGTACGTACCTACAGTAAATACGCGTTTATTACGCCGTTTCGTGTCCTCCAAAACCAGTGGTGCGACTCTAGTGTTGGGATTAGGGATGAAAGGCAATATGTGGAAGCATCACGTGCAGCGGTTGCAATTAGAATGTAAATCATTGAGGGGGTGGGGCTAAAGTCACTGATATTATTCATGTCTGGTATCCTACACGCTTGAATATTTAGCATCATGCGCGTCCATCGGGCAGGAGCAAGACGGGACACTTGCCTCCCCTCTTTGAAAAATAATATGAATTTGTAATTTAGTAAATATCATTATTACTAATAATATTAGTGTATGAAATAAATTAAAAAATACGCGATTGTAAAGAAAATAATAAAGCTTATATGTGAACACTATCAAAATTGAGAATATTATAGAGGAATATGCTATTTAGTGTCAGTATTGGATTGATACAAATTTGATTCAATCCCAATGTGATAAGATTTCGTTTGTCGATTTATTGGCTCATTTTATCCTGCAATTTTTCAGAAGAACAAAAAGGTGGCATCATTCGACTACAGGTGAATATCGTTTAAATGGTTTGTGTATATGATGAGCGTTCATCGTGAAAGGGTGAACATGCACAAGGATAGTTTCTTTTTGGAAGTGATAAATATGTTTGGAATGAAACAAAGAAATTTGCAGTTCTTATTTACCGAATAATAAATTATATTACCTATATTTTATTTTTTCTGTCCTTGTCAAATAAATTCGTGAAATAACATTAAACCTTTATTTAGGTCATTTACATTTTGAAATTTTTTTACCCTCCACCCTAAAACTTTTTCTATGGGCACCCACGTTTAGTACAATAATAGTTACTACTAACCCTTTATCGATGGCGAGAAGAATACCGTAGTAACGGATTTACTTGTATATATCTATACATACGCTATGTTTGTAAATACGATTAGTAATCTCACTTAAAAATTACTTGAATTTATTTTAACGAAATTGTATTAACTCACCAGAAATAATATATATATTCGTTCAATAAATAGTTTTTATAAACATAATTTTTAATTTTTAATTTTTAATTTTTTATATATTTTACTAATTTTAACATTTTAAATTGTTATTGTTTTTCCCCTTTTTTAACCTTCTATGCCCAATAACCGACAAAATATATTACATCTTGATCTTCTTCGTGACTTCAGCCTTTAAAACCATGACGTCCAACAAATTTGCCTCCAATTTTTTCTATCCAATGATAACTCTTTCCAATCCATTCCTGGCTTCACTTTCTCTACATCACCTTTTATTCTATCTTCCCATCTTAGCGTTCCAAGTGGTCTCTTCCCTTGTAGTACCGGTCTCTCCATTATCGTTCTCAGCAATGGTCCTTCTTTACGCTAAGAATGACCAAGAATGATATCTTCTGCGACGCTTGCAGGCTTTGATATACAATTCCCGGAGTTGCTTGTTTTTACGTATTCTCCATTCACCCGTAGTTTCATCTTTGCGCGGTCCATAGATTTTCCTCAGTACCTTTCTTCCGAACACTGATAAAGCATTCTCGCGTCCACTTCTGTAAGATCCGGATTTCTGATCCGTATGTCACAAATGGCTTTTATACTAGTGTCCGGTATATTTGGGACTTTCGAATTTTTCGAAATTCGTAATAGTAATTTGTCAAGCCGTGATAGCACGTATTATCAGCTTGGATTCTCGCTAACTTGTTTTAATACACATTAATTCATTCAACATGGCGCCTAGGTATTTTAACAGCATGTAGGGGCAGCTTCCCGACGAAATAAAATTGGTTTTGCCACGGGCCTCTGAGTCTAAAACCCTCCCTGAGTATTGAGTATAGTAGACAGTGGTGGATTTTATTTAACTACTTACAACGCTCGTGATATTTAATTCTCTTTTTTTCTTCATAGTTTATTGTGGACCATCAACAGAATAACGTGTATCTTAGAAAGCCAAAACTTTATTAGATAAAAAAGAAAAAAAGATTTTTGTATAAACTCCATAAAATTAATTTTGTAATTATTTTAAGGGGCCCTAAAAACAAAAATTAGTTAAGGACAAAGCCGGATTTAGATATTTGGTTGCCCTGAGCCCATCATTATCAGTGGCCAGTAGCGCAATCACCGGAGTGCATGGCAATACTCTACATTGGGGCCCTGGGTTTTATAGGGAGCCCTGTGTCCTATAATAATTTTTACTGTACACTGACAATAAGATGTTTTTAAAATTTGAGGGGACCAAAATTGATTATTTATATACTATCTATTCAATTCACTAAATTAATATGGGAAGAAATTAATAAATCCCATTATACGGAGGCCAGGGCCACACTAAATCCGGCCTTGTGTAGGGGCCCCATCAGGGCCTGCTAAACCACCATTATATCCGCCACCGGGTAGGTACAGATTATTATTATTATTATTATTGAATATTATTTTGATTGTACGCGTATTACGTCTCGTATTTTCTTAGTACCTAGTTTAAGGGAAATACACAACACGCAGATACATCGGTACACGAATATGTCTCGTTTATTATTTACACGTGACAAAAAGTTACCTATAGCTTAGTACTCATCTCCTCGTACCCATAGACATATCTATAGATATATATATATATATATATATATATATATATATATAGATCGCGCTGGCATCGCCGTGCCAATGTAACTGGCAACGACGGTATAGAAGTGGGGGGACCCGGCCGGGTTCATGACGTCATGGTAACGCTGACGGTGTCGCACAAATGTATAGAATGACCCCAGCCATAAGACATATACATGTCAAATTGAGGATATCACATAGCCGAGGGTCCGGGAAGTGATTGCCTCACCAACCCCCCCCCGCCACCCTGGCCAGTCCACCCCTGGCTGTAAATACGTAAAAATATTGCGTATCGTTAAAAATTATTTCACAAACTCACCGGGTGCAATCAGTCTGAAAAATTATTTACTCAACAATACGCGACCCCTTTACGAATTGTAATTTTTTTACCCGGGAGCCCGATCGCATGCCGGACCCTGCAGACACCGGGCGAATACGATACGAATCGGACGCGCGCCGCCGTGAAAATCGTTGGAATTTCGTTCTGTTCGCGAAGAGAAAAAAAACAACTCAGTAGATACGATTTTTTTCTGTTTGGTGAGGGGAGGAGTTCGAAAGACAGGAGTATCTACACTGCATGCAGATACATCGGTACATGTACAGGTATTATGTCTTGTATATATCTCATTTATTTTTTACACGTGACAAAAAGTTACCTATAGCTTGTTCCTCGTCTCCTCGTACCCATAGACATATCTATAAATATCTATCTCTATATATATATATATATTTATATATACATATAGATCGCGTTGCCGTCGCCGTTCCAATGTAACTGGCAACGACGGTATAGAAATGGGGGAGGATGGGAGGGGACCTGGCCGGATGGTGAGTAGAGCCGGGTTCGTGGTAACGCTGTCGGTGTCGCACAAATTTATAGAATGACCCCCACCAGCCATAAGACATATCAAAAACATCATTATTAGACATGTCAAAAACATAAACACCTGCAGTGACGCGGTTCACCGGGGTAGTTGACAAAGGTATTATAATATAATATTATTATTATATTGAACGGCCGTATGAAATAGATATTATTATTGTACACGACAAATTTGAATTTAATACGCGAGCGACACGAGAAGTAATCGTTAGAGAATCGTCGTCGACGGCCTAATGCCAAAAGACGCGCGTTACCAACACGACATTATTTTATTATTATTATTATAATAATAATAATAATAATAATAATATCGTCGTCGTCGTCGTCGTGTCCCCGCGGCGGCGGTGCGTGCGAGTGTATTACACTAGACTTTCGGGTACCTACACCTCTTCCAGCAAAAAAAAAAAAAAAAGGAAAACTATACATATTACACCGCGTGTATACACGTCGTATCGACGATGACGTTCCTGCAACTAGTCGACTGTCACTGTCTGTATACCATTAAAATTTGGTCGTGCTCGGGTTGTGTTCGCTGTGTCGACGCCGTCAGAAGCAATTTTTTTTTTTTTTTTTTCATGTTTCTTTTTCCTCATATACGACACACAGGAAAACGTCGCGTTGCGTTTTTGTTATTACTCCGCCGCGCGCCGCCGCCGCCGCCGTGTGTCATAATTAATATTGTGCGCACGAAATACCCTCGCGCGGCGGTAATATAGGCATAGCTGCAGGCGGCCCGCCGCTGTGTGTGTTGCCGTAGCCGGGTTTTTAAAAACGCACAACATAACGTAAACGTTCTTACCTATTGTTTCGGTTTCGGGCAGCACCGACGACAACAACAAAAAAAAAAATCCGATTTTACAACGTTTTTACAACGATAATGACGTGTTCACCTGCGCGTGTAAACGAGGACGATAGACGTATTTCCAAAATATACGCGTCGTCGTCTCCTCGCGCTGCAGTACATATTATATTACATATTATGACAGTTTATTTACAAATAAATACGGTTCGAGAAGTAATAATAACAATAACGATATCATAACGGTTAGGTATTTATAAAATAACTGTGAGCAAAAAATAGCCGTAAGCGATTTGTACGTACGTCGTTTGAATTTGCGGGAATTGAAGGGGAAACAGGGGCGTCATCGGGGAGGGGGGGTAGGGTGCGCGACGGCACCGCTAACTTTAAAAATTATTATCAATTGGCCCGCCAGTAATGCTCCAACGCGCCGTTATAATTAACTTATACGTTATGTATTCATACGTATATAACATGAAAAAAATATATATAAAAAAAAAAAAAAAGTGTATATATATTTAGTAATACATTTATTTTTGGTTTATCAGCTTTATTATCAAATACATATATATATATGTGATTCCCAAGGCACGTCGGGCGGATTTACGCGTGTTGGCGCGGTACACTATCCGGGTCGGTGCTTCCACACGCGCCTGCCAATATATATTTAATAAAATAAAATAAATTGTATAGGAAAAAACACGAACATTTTACGATTTTTTTTTTTTTTTTTTACATATGTACCTATATAATATATATATATTTTTTTTTAATGGCCGGTGAAATGTGAAAATTGGCCTGCCTAAAAGTTCGCACACCCGGAAAAAAAAAACTGAAATGACACCTCTGGTGGGAAAAGAATTATTATTTTATCAACTATCGCGAGAACTCGTCGTCGGGTATCGAGCGAGAAAGAAAATTACGATTATTGTATAAAAAAAAAAAAAAAAAACGGGAAAAAATAACGATTAGAAATCGTAAAAATTTAAAAACGCAAAAATTACGTCATGTGATGTTGAACGTAGCTTCAGCGTGTATAAAAACATACAACAGAATTTTATTTTTGAAAATTTCAAACACCACACCATTGTTTCATGAAATACTTTCGAATAAAATTAATAGTCTACTCGTATAATAATATTTTTAATATTTTAGAATTTAAAAATTTTGTTTTTGTATTTTTTGCCATGTTTTTTCACGTTTTTTGTTACATGTTTTTAATAAATCGAATGCGTATTTTACCATTTTTTTTTTATTGCACATAAATCTTAGCCCTAGTCAGTGGCGTACATACGGGGGGGGGATTCGGGTTCAAACCCCCCCAGGACCAAAAAAAAAAAAAAAAAATTGTAATATTATTATAAGGCCCGTTGCGCGTTATAACATGTTTTAATTTTTACACTCTACAACGGTGCACAGGTATTGTGTGCACTATCGGCTCCTACTCATAAATTCCTTCATGCGCCGTTTAAAGGGATGGTTTTAGTGTTGGTTATTTTTTAACCCCCCCACCCCCCTCCCCCCCAGAAAAAATTTGAATGTACGCCACTGGCCCTAGTTATCACTATGAATTTGAAAGCAATGATAATAAATCATCGCATTGGATAAAACGATTCCGAGCGGAGCTTCGGTGTAATATTTCGGGTATATAACAAATACTAACCGGCCTTTTTATGATTCAAGTGCAAAATTAAAAGAAAGTCTTTGAAAATTGTTTTCTTTTTTTCCTCAATATAATATATAAAGTTATATATTCGACGAATATTTCATGTTTCTTTAACGATTAGTTTCGAAATAACGATAATCGATTTCGGTGAAATCGCATTTTCGCCACGTTTTTATGTAATTTTCCGGTAGTTTTTTTAGTCATATTCTCAGGCGGTTTAGAGAAAATCGAGAAATGAACCCTCTAAAACATCGACTACACGCGATTTGCTGCCGGAAACAAACTGTGACTGTCAAAATCGGCGGAGCACTCCTTCTGGTAGAATTGTCGGGTACGGACATAAAAGAGAAAAAAAACACATCGTTGTAAAACCAATACGTTCCTCGATCCGCTCGGAATCTAAAACAGCGAAAAAATTGTCTACGTAGTGAAATAAATCGGTAAAAAAAAACACCTATGACTTGTTATTGATATTATGCAATAAATATATATTTATATAAAATATGTTTTTTTTAATCCGTTCGTATATATAAAACATTTTTCGCTTCTGAGCGGAGCGATGAATCTATTATTTTTACAATAATGTGTTTTCCTTTTTTTTTTTTATGTCTGTACCCAAAAATTCTACCAGAAGGAAGGCTCCGATCTCTTCGGTCACGGTTTGTTTCCGGCAGCAAATCGCATCTAGTTAGTACTTTAGAGAGGTCATTTTTCGATTTCCCCAAAAGCCTCTAAAACTTTAACTCAAAAGCTACCGAAAAAATATTCAAAATTACTATTATTGATTATTATGCTCTATACATACTCTATTATTATAATATAGTATTAATAATAAATAATATAACACCGAAGCTCCGCTCCGAATCGGTTTATCGAATGCAATGATTTATCATTGCTTTCAAATTTAGAGTGATAACAATACACTCTAAAATAATACCCCAAGTAATTCACTTAAACAACGTTCACAATACCCCGCGGCTCGTTACCTTTTTTTTTTTTTTTTAATTTATTACGTTTAATCTCTTTACGTTATTTCTTTTATCGTAATTGTCGAGCTATAATAGTTGTTCTAAAAGCTAATAAAAAAAAATTTTTAAAAAATCTCTTTACGTATGTGTAATTCTTCTATAAATAAATTTATGTAAATATTATGTTGTGTGCTTAGAATTTCTAGGCAATTATAAAATATTTATTATAATATATATTTACTTTTTTATTTTTCACAATACTCTTTGGTTTGATTTTATATTACGTATTTATTATTTACGAGTATAAATTTTTGTGTTTTTTATTTCCACTTTTTTAGCGCGTATCCCTTATTATTATTATTATTATTATTATTATTATTATTATTTTATTTATTAGCATTTTAACGAAACTGGAATAAAACATAATATTCGTTATGATTATACGCAATCGTCGTTATTATTGAACATTAATCAGAATCCGTTGTGATTAACGGAAATCTGATCCCAGCGTTGTAATTTTTCGTTCCCCCCTCCCGCCTCTCTATTAAGATAAAAACACTTCCTGCAGAACAAACTGGAATAAAAAAAAATTTTTTTTTAAATCCCCCTCGAATTCTTGAAAACAACTTTTTTAGTAAAAAAAAAAAAAAACTAAAAATCAATCGTCGAATATTTCGCAGAAAACACGTGTATCGTTTAAAATAACAATCGTGTATATAGGTATCTTCCGAAATTGTTTGTCGGTATAGTTTTATAAAAACAAACAAAATTACTGCCGACGGGAAATACAAATGAATTTTAAAACGTCTCAACGAGCTGTGTGTGTGTATGTGTGTGTGTGTGTACTATAATATAACCGACGATATCCTGCTCCGTACAACTACTGTAACAATTAATAAAACGATTACCACGCCTATATATACAAGTATATAAGTACAGCGCGTTTAAGTGGAACACGTGGTCAGCGGTGTAATATCGTTTCAAAAAAAAACAACAACAAATAACTGACACACGCGGTGCTTTCCGCTTTCGATTTAAAAAAAAAAAAACAAAACAATAATAAAATTGACAAAAAAAAATTAAATAAATAACAATTAGTAGTACACGTCCATTATTATAATTCGATGAATTATGCGCGTAAATTGCAAATCGCGTCCCGATTTGTGCAGTGTACAATAAAAAAAAAAAACAAAATATATTTAGTTCAACTCGCGGACAGGATATATATGACTGGGGGGGAAAACAAACGAAAAAAAAATTCAGAAAAAAATAAAAACAGCCGACGAAATAAAATTCTATAAAAACGCTGACAAGTATATACGCGTAACGCGAGGAATTCTCGTCGGCACGCCGCCGCCGCCGCCCGGCAGTAACGCCTCGCCAGTAATTGCAGCGTGCTGCTCGTCCGTCGTATTCCGTTGGCGTGTTGTATAAGCCGCCGCGGTATTCTCATAATAATAATCATTATTATTATAAAAATAATAATAATATTATTAGGAAAGGAAAAAAGAAAAAAAAAGAAAAATAAACCGACGTTTACACACTCGTTTTACTTGTAAACGCGAATTTTTCTCTTTGTCGGCCCGACATGAGACCGTCGTGGACGTTATCGGCCGTCGCGCTACTGTTCTTCGCGCAACTGCTGCAGACGGTCGCTGTGATTAGACCGAAAAACACCACTGCCGGCGACGATTGCAGTGACGAACGGGACGACGACTTGTACGGTGAGCACCGCGAAAACTAAAAAAACAAAAAAAAAAAATATCTACTAAAAATCGCCCCAGGGTCGGCCTGGCCATGGCCGCTAGGCCGCGAATGCGGCCGGGGCCCCGTCTTTTTTTTTTCTTTTTTTTTTATACCAATATTTTTTAACGCTATGTCTCCACCAGTTTTGAAATCGTTGCCTTGTATTATTATAATGTATAAAAATAATGCAAAAATTGATTTGAAAACAGAGGTTCGTACCACGAACCGTACACGTCAAATCGTGGTACGTATTTATTACAGTATAGTATTATATAATAGGACTATTATAGTGTGAGCTGAACAGTGGAAAAAATAAACCTATACTAAAGAAACACGGTAAAATTGTCAAATTTCAAATTACTATAATATAACTCAACAATTAAATCCGACCACCAAATTCTAACTTCACCATAGATTCTTTTATTAACCTGTATTAACGCTATATGAAAAAGAAGGTGCTAGTCTAAAAAAAAAAAAAAAAATTCAATTTTTTTTTTTTTTTTGTAAGTGACCCGGAAAAATCTTATTTGCCCGGTAAGAATTTTAGAGTCACTCCGCCCTTGGACCTGGGACACCCTATATAATGAATTGTTTTTTATTGACATGTATTTTTTAACTTCATATTAAATCAAGGGCAGGGGGCCCCAGAATAAAAAGATCCAGGGGCCTTTGTTGTGCCAGGCCGACACTGAATCGCCCCATAAACAAATTTATTGACGTGTAAACATCTGTATTACGGCGGTATGAGGGTAAATCTCGGGAAATCGGACGGAAATGTGTAAGCTGTTTTCATGACAACTAATAATGACGTTTATTAATATTAATTAATTTACACGCAATATTAATAATATTAATTAATTTACACGCAATTATAAATTGCGTGTAATGCGTAAGCCGTTGTCGTGACAACTAATAATAATATTAAATTATCGAAATTACTTTGAATAAAGATATTACCAATATTCACAATTCCGTTCCATTTTTTACCGCTCACGCGACGTTTACACGCCAATGTCTCGAGTACTAGCAGACTAGTTTTCATTTTTTTTTTTATTCTGAACGGACCGAGGGGAATGTAATGGTTTTAAAATGATGTGTTTGTGCGTGTGTGTTTTTTTTTTTATTTTTAGATTTTGAGCGGAGCTAGGAATCTATTGGTTTTACAAAACTGT
This sequence comes from Slavum lentiscoides, assembly GCA_032441835.1. Classification (NCBI taxonomy): domain Eukaryota; kingdom Metazoa; phylum Arthropoda; class Insecta; order Hemiptera; family Aphididae; genus Slavum; species Slavum lentiscoides. The sequence goes on along the minus strand of CM063706.1, from coordinate 33,177,849 downwards.
GTTTTTTTTTTCTATCTGCCTGTACCCGAAAATTCTATCAGACGGATTGCTCCGTCTTTACGGTCACGATTTCTATTCGGTAGTAAATTGCACCTAGTCGGTGCTTTAGAGAGGTCACATTTTGATTTTCTCACAAACTCCTAAAAATGTAACTCAAAAACTAGATCGAAAAATTATAATTTTTTTTTTTTTTTTTTTTTGTGTCCGTACCCAGAAATTCTACCAGACGGAGTGCTCCGATCTTTATGGTCAACATTTCTTTTCGGTAGCAAATCGCATCTAGTTGATACTTTAGAGAGGTCATTTTTCGATTTTCTCAAAAGCGCCTAAAATATAACTCAAAAACTACCGAAACGAAAAACATTTTTTTTTTTGTATATATATATATATATATTTGTTCCCAAAAATTCTACCAAATTATTATTACCAAAAATTATTCGTGGATTTACGAATTAATGATAATGTATCTCGTTACGATAAATTACGATGATGTTAACGATTGTACACTTTTAGATAGCCAAGTTTATTGCAAAAAAATTATATTAAATTACTATTACATGCTCTATTATATTATACAGTATCAATAATAATTAATATAACACCGAAGCTCGGCTCAAAATCGTTTTACCTAATGCAATGATTTATCTTGCTTTCAAATTTATAGTGATAACCTCATCGACTCTAAAATCTTTATCCAAATCATTCACTTACGCGACATTCACAACACCCCGCGGCTCCTTATACCTTTTTATGTCTGTACACAAGAATTCTACCAGAAGCAGTGCTCAGATCAGCTTATAGTCATACCCGGTTTCCGGTAACAAATCGCATTTGGTTGGTACCTACTTAAGAAAGTTCACTTTTCGGTTTTCTCAAATGCGCCTGAAAAATAAAAGGATAAAAAAGCGATTCCTTCGAAATCGATTATCGGTGTTGCTTCGTAATTTTGAAACTATAATTGTTATAGAAACTTGAAACGTTCACCGAATATGCAAATTTATATTATATATTAGGCAAAAAATGTCTTTCGATTTCGGCCAATTTATAGTGCTTATATAGATTTTGAGGTATTTAATTCGAAAATGAGGTGTGTTTTGGTATTAACGCTCGACAAATTAATGCAATGTCACCGCTCAGAGGTACGTTACTTCAACTAAATTTTAAAAAAAAATCTTGAAAATCGTCTGTCACAATTTCAAATTTTTCGACAAAATATATTTTATTTTTCGTGGAAAATTACGTTCGTTCAAAATTAATGGTCTTAGAATCGTGACATTTTTACCGAATGCGTAACTCTGTACTGTATTAACGTAAACAATTTTTGAAATTTTCTAGCTACCTCGGTTTGTTGTAAGAAATTATATTAAAATGATGTACTGTAAGGTTAATCGTAAATTATGTACCCTATACACACTATCTTATTGTATAATATTATAGTAATATTACACCGAAACTCCGCTCAGTATCGTTTTATCGAATGCAATGATCTGTAATTGTTATAGTAATAAAAAAAACTCTTAAATCTTTATCCAAGTAATAATTCACTTAAGCGACATCCACAACACCCTACGGCTAGCTACTTACTTTATTTTGAATATTACACAGTTCATACAGTCATTAAGTGCAATAAGATTGGGTGATACATGTTGAACTATATAGACTGAAGACTCGTCTAACAACGTCATTTTGGTATATTTATTAATTGTGTACGAATATTGTTTTTATTTGTAAATTACATTTTTACTTACGTGTTTCTAAAAATAAAATTACGCCCCCCCCTCCCCCCGAAAGAAGTAATTTGTGACGTATATGATGAGGAAAAAAGTAACGGGTGTTTTGGATATCGCCATAAATGAATTACTAAGATTTTTAGAATTTTGATATTACATTTATATTGCATTCGATAAAACGATTCTGAGCGGAGTTTCGATGTGATATTGTGGGTATATATAACAAAAACTACCCCTTTTTATGAATTAAATACCTCAGAACCTATAATTACTACAAATCGTCAAAAATTAAAAGAAAATTTTTGAAAATTTTGTTTCCTCAAGATGAAATAAAGTTAAATATTCAATGAATATTTCATAGTTTTTTTATAACCATTAGTTTCAAAATTACGAAGAAATAAGGATAATAATAATCGATTTCGACGAAATCGCTTTTTTACCGTTATTATGTAATTTTTCGGTAGTTATCGAGTTATGTTTTAGGCGCTTTTGAGAAAATCGAAAAATGACCTGCTAAAAATACCAACTAGATGCAATTTTCTGCTGGAAACAAACTGTGACTGTAAAGATCGGAGCACTTCTTCTGGTAAAATTTTTGGGTATAAACGTAAAAAAAAAACACATCATTTTAAAACAAATACATTCCTCGCTCCGCTCTGAATCTAAAACTTTGTCGAAAACATTTAAATAGCTACAAAACAAATTTGTGACGAACAATCTTCAAGGTTTTTGAATAAAGTTAAAGTAACGTACGACTAACGTTGTTTTGAATTTTCGTGTCTTAAAACCGAAAATTAAACTTTTCATGACTTAAATACCTAAAAACCTATAAATGTAATAATCGATCCAAAATCGGAAAAAAACAATTTTTAAATTTTTTTTTTTTGTAATAGTATAGTATAAATTTACATATTGTTTGAAAAATCGCATTTTTACCGTTTTTTAATGTAAGTTTTTGGTTAGTTTTTTTTTTTTTAGGCGCTTTTGAGAAAACCGAGAATTGACCTATCTAAAGTACCAACTAGATAAAATTTGTTTTGCTGAAATGTTCCCGTGTTATACACTTTGGAGAGCACTTCGATAGAATTTTTGGTTACAAACATAAAAAAAAATAAAAAAAAAATAAAACACGTCATTGTAAAAGCAATACATTTCTCGCTCCGCTCAGACTATAAAGAAAGGAAAATAACAACATTAAAATACAGTTTGATGACTGGTGAAAATTTCGTTTCATTTCAATTTGTATCTTAATTTATCTTCACAGAAAACATTCGTCAAATGTAAATATATCGTATTTAAATCGTATACCTACGTATTATTTATAATCTCGTACATATGGAGTAAATTATTGACACGGTTCTGTTTGGAATTATTAAAAATGTCAATATTTATAATACATGTTATAATATTGTATTAAACTATACAAATATAAAATATAATTAAAACAAAAAAAATATTCCTACGTATGTATAAGTATTTTTACCGCAGTATTTATAAAATTTAGGTTTTGTATTTATTGATACATGCAGGGGGCAGGGGCGGACTGGCCAGGGTGTGCTAGTGTGCTGTAGAAAACCGGGCCGGTTCAATATGTCAATATAATAGGTAATTGATTATTTCGAATAAAAAGATTGAATATTAACATAAGTTTTATTTCGTTCGTGGACCTATTATTACGTTTTTTTGTTTTGCACTGATTACAATTTTAGGGATATCATTTATTCACTATTGTAATCGTAATAAGGTAAATTGTGTTTTTCAAAGATCCAAGACCAGTGGTGTATTTATATAATCAATCGATAAATAGGTCGGTATAAAATGAGTTTGGGCCGTTTATAATTGTGGAATACTGGGCCGCATGCCTCTCAGTCCGCCCCTGGATACATGTAATATCATTTTTGGTATATTTTTTTATACAGTTTTTTTTTTTTTTTTTTTAAACGTACGCCATATAAATATCATATCAAAATAATACGAAACATTAAGGGAGTGTGCGGGATGACGTCACTCGTGGCTACAGGCGTAAATAATATTTAAATGTTGGCCTCCCGTCGATTAATTGAAATTAGAAATCATTTGAATTTTTTATTGTTATAATATACATTTTATTATGAAAACAATAATAATAATACGTGACATAAAAAACGTAATACGTCTTCGTAAAACATGATACGAACACTGAATTTTTTCATTGGACTAATCTATATATTATCTACATGAAAATTTCTATGGTGAAAAAGATTTTTTAAAAAGTATCAATATATATTATACACTTATAAATAAAATCGATATAACACAAAAATGAGTGTCTTGCGGCTTACAAAAAATTTGATTTTCGCTTACAGAAATATAAGTTAAAACAATAATTTTAAGGCCGTTTTTAGTTATATTTTAGGGCTATCGGTACAATTTACGTGTACCCACCGTGTGTGTGACTTACTGTTAATTTATTCGTCGCGTTATTCGCAATCGTTCGAGATTTAATTTATTTCGAGCACTGTGCGTACGAAGATCGTTTGTAAAATCGATTGATTCCAATGGTAAACCACGCCAAGGGCGGATACAGTGGTTCTAAACGGGGGGAGCAATTTGTTAGTTATCAACTAAAAAAAGGTCATCATCTATTTCAAAAAAAAAAATTCTTTGATTTTCTAGGTAAGGAAGAACAACTGTAATAGACACCATTTTACTGTACATTAATATGCTATATTTATTAAAAAAAAATTAATTATAATAAAAAAAAAAATTACAAATTATTACTTTATTTATAATTAATATACTTTTTTTGTGAACGGGGGGCAATGGGGGCAATTGCCCCCCTTGTATCTGCCCTTGAATCACGCGATATACAACACGATTTTTGTACGACACAGCGGTAGGCATTCAAAGTATAATGCGGTAAAATTTGTACTTAAATAATTTTACTCGCATGGAAACCGTTAACGACAGCAATATTCACGACACTTTAATGACACTTTCCTACACCGACACCATAATCCAGTAGTGATTTTAAGGATTAAAATTTGTTTAATTATATTCGCGTTGCTAGAATAATAATTACGACATTGCGAACCCCCGTAAATTTAAAAAAAAAATTTAATTTTCTACAATAAAATTAACTTCTTCGCTTAATGAATATTAATTAATACACGTTTGTTCTCTTCGGCCGACACTCCGGACCATCCTGTTATCGTGGATTCCGTTTTATAATATTTTAAAAGAGACGAAATTTTTAAAACAATAATTTTGTGATATACGAGGCACGTCCAGAAAGTAAAGTGTACTAGGGTTCTCACGGGCAGAGGGAATATTTTTTTGTAATGTTGATCACACACTGTCGTGTAGATAATGTTCTTCCGTTTTCAACGATCCAAAGCACGTGTCAGTAAATTATATCCTAGAAAATAGTATCAATAATAATAATAATAATAATAATAGCCTACAAATACTCGTATATTATAGTACAAAACTGCGATCCTTCAAAACGCGCCCCTTTGGTTTATTTCACTGTTATTTCGATCTTTATGGAAAATACAATAACCGTGAAACACGCACGGCTTACGAATGAAATTCGAATAGATCTGAAATTGCTCTTCTTATTAACATTACTACTATTTTTGTACCTAGTAATACTTATTAATAGTGTAGCGTAATATTATAGTAAAACTATGTAGTACAGTAGCGAGAATCTTTTTATTTTTTTTTTTTTTCACATCTCACGAGGGAGTGTCAGAAAGGATGACTGATTGAGGTTCAGTGGGAAATTGCATAAATGTATTAGACGTCCATCATGTTCATAATCCCGGTTGAATGTTTAAGGTGGCTAATGGAGGGCATAAATGATGAGATTGAATGTAAAATAGAAGAGGAGGCGTGGGCATCGGTGTGCAAACGGATGGTGTCGGTGTCAGTGTGGGATGCGAGTCTGTTGTGTTGTGCCGTACTTAAAGTATTTCTGTCGTTAATCAGTTTCGAAAAATCGTAACGTCGAACAATATAATCACGAACATAATCCATCTTTCCTACAAAACCGAATATCCAACAAAACGGTCAAAAACAAATTTAGACCCGCATATCGTTGTTTCTCAAATAGAAAACTTTTCGAAAAAAAACTGTTCAACTATTACTTTTCTACAAAAGAATTTAAATTCAGTTTTGGAATGTTCTAGTTATCATACGTACCATAAAGATAAAGGCGAAAAAGAAAACATTACGAAAAACGTTTTTCACTGCACGTACTCTTTTCGTGGGATAGCTGGTATTTAAAATGTTAAAACCCATCCCCGACTATATATTTTTTTTTAATTCCCTTGAACATTGTTCGGGTTATCGAATTTTATCACAATAAGAACATGTTTACAACAGCAATCATTTTGATAAACACACAGGTTTATACATTCAAAATAAACGTACCTACCTATATAATTTTTTCCAACAAAATAACGTAGATTAATATCAATATCGTAAGACAAGGAACTGTTATGGGAAAATGAAGTGAAACAAATAATCAATACATATGAACGTGTGTATATATATATATATATATATATATATATATATAAACACACATATATAAAGTATTAAAAACAAAATCAAAAAAAATTAAATAAATAAAATTTAAAAAAAAAATATGTGAAAGAAATAGGAATAAAAATAAAAATTATTAATTAATACTCGTAAATAATAAATTTGTATACTCGTATATGTATTATGTATATGTGAATATAAAATAAAGCCAAAGAGAATTAAAAAGTATAAAGCAGTTGTTGTTGGTTTCGGTAAAAAATCATCATCGGGTATTAAGGGGACGTTCTACCTGACTCAGTTGTCTCTGTCTGACACACACGTAACATGGTAAAATCTGGTTTCGTATTTCCAATATTGTGAGTAATCGGCTAATTTTTGGACATGATGACCTATGATATTAAATAATAAAAAAAAACATTATCTATGACATGTAAGAATTATTTTTTCGATAAATTGTATTTTTAGTTTTTTACAAGTGCATAAATAACGTGATATTATTTAAATTATAAATATTTTGCTTAAAATTTAATTGATCGAAAAATTAATTCCATAGATTATGCTATTTTTATTAATTAATATCATAGGTCATCATGTCCAAAAATTAGCCAATTACTCACAATATTGGAAATACGAAACCAGATTTTACTATGTTGCGTGTGTGTCAGACAAAGACAACTGAGTCAGGTAGAACGTGCCCTTAAGAGAAAAATATAAATATAACAGAATAAAAATAAAAATGATCAAAATTACGTAATTCAATTTCTTGGCTATTTTTTATTTTTTTATTTCCTATGTCTTTTTATTATAACATTCATAATTTTCTCTGAGTGATTTTATACATTTTTATTTTTTTATTTATGGTAGCGTTATATTTTTTCGCTTAATACCTGATGATAACATTTTATCGAAACCGCGGTAGTAAATAAAAAACAAATTCAATAAAACAACTCCTATATATTTCTTTATTTTTTATAATAATATCTGACTTGATCAGATATTCACATATGCATTTTATATCTACGAATGTATTTAATGTAATACTTTCATGTGTCAATTATAAATATCTAATATTATTATTATTATTATTATTATTATTATTATTATTATTATTATTATTATTTTTTTTACACAAAACCCTAAGTACAACCATGTTTCTCTATAATGTAGTAATACATTAAATTAATACATTTTTTATAGTGCCCAACAACTATTGTATTAATATTGATATCCGATTATTGATAATCATTCTTTTATCAATAGTAAATAAATGAAAGAACCTACACGCTTTGTTTTAATAAAATTCCAGTTTCTTATATTTCAATTTTCTATTTCTTATTGAAAACTTTATATCCCCGTTGAATTGTTTGCCCGTGTACGATATTCTGACCCACTCTCCAACTAACTTTCATATAATATATTATTATTATTATTATTATTATTATTATTATTATTATTATTATTATTATTATTATTATTATTATTAAATTTACTTTTTTTAGACAGTAAATTAAAATAGTCAAATGTTTTATGACGCGTAATCAATTTATTGGAAATTCAACGTAATATTATTTTAAAATCCATAAGTTTATATTACATGCAAATCGACAAAAATGGCAGAAAAGAATTTCTTATGTAATCTGAGCTTTGCTCTCATACACCATTTTTGTTTTCTAGAATATTATTGCTATTGCTTTTCAATCTACAATAATTCGACACTGAATTCTTATGCAAAAGTAATAGAAGTGAAACGATTACGCTGTACCAGAATTATTCTATTTATTAATGTGTTCAACTTTTTTATTTAAAATTTAATTTTTAAATCGCACATCTTAACACATATATTTTTTTATTATCAAATGCCAACATAATTTTTTCCCACGTCTTACTAAACATTATTTATAAACAAAATTCAACAAAGAAAACAATTTAGACAACAGTTTTTAAGCCAATAAAATAAAATACTATTCATAACATATAATAAAAATTATACTTTACCGCAGAAAAGTCGCGTGCCTACAATCAACAAATACACCAGTGCGCGTACCACGTACGGATAAGTTCACATTCACGAGCAAATCCTTTTAGTAAAACACTATTAACTTTATTAACCATCAAAAAAACAATTATTTGAAAATTTTGAAAATTATTTGAAAAAGTTTAAGGAAAATCATTAAATTCGGTCGAATATTCAAAAATGCTTTAAGGATTTTAAAATACCCTATATTTTTATTTTATAATATAAAATTATAATAAAAATCTCTCTACTTCGGAGGAGAGTTGTCTTTATTGATATTAAATAATATTTCATATAATCATATGTTTTAATAATCATAATATTCTACTATAAACAAATAAATAAAACATACAAGTTGTTTGCTTACCAATCCAATCGAGGAAATTTAAAACCATACACATCGTTTAGTTTTAAAAATTAATACATTGCATTGATAATGTAAGAGTGCAATAACATAATATTAAAATAACAAAAATAAAACACTCCATTTTAAGACAAAATCAAAATAATCAAAATTCATAAATACTTCTTTGCATTTGGAAAATGTAATTTTATTTTATTTTTTGAAACACAGTTAATTACGAAAAAACATTGAAATAAATTTTTAAATAATCCTTTTCTTTATATTATATCAAGCCGTATAATATAATTAAATAAAGCTAATACTCAAACTTTGTTAAATGAGTACATTAGTATTGAGTAACTTGTAGAATTACTTATACAAAAATAAAAACCCAATTTCAACAAAACAATTTGTTTTATTTTAACAAATACATATTTCGAAAACAATGTTTCATCTATAGTGTTAAAAAAACTACTACAAGAGATTATCCTTTTATGAAATTTCGATAGCCAAAATGAATAAATATAAAACTCGGCCTTAAATGTTTAATATTTAAATAACTAATTTAAATATTTAATATATTAAATTGCAAAATATCAAGTATTTATTTAAACTAAAAATCACTCGGTTGACCGTATATAAGTTATTTTAAATCGTATTATTTACACGATTCAAATTGGCCAAATTCGTAACCAAACCTTCAACCATAAAATCGAAAGGAAATAACAATATTAAAATCATTTTAAAACGTATGCCTGGCCATATTATTTACAATTTATTTTAATAATCAATACACTTTAAATTATGTTTATAACTATCCCATTTTACAGTATTGATTATATTATAAACAAGTTTTAAAACAGACTATAATAATATAAAATATTTATTACACATATATATTTTTATTCTTCTTTGTGAAAATAATAAAACTTTTTTTATAAAAGATTAATATTCTGCTCAAAAATATAGTTAATTAAATATTAATTTAATGTAAAAGTATTTTGGTAAAACGTATTAAATTTTTTTTAATTTAACTGAATTCTACTCAAATATTGAAATATGAATCATATATTAAATTATTTAACTAATTTTTAATAATTAAAATCAATATAATTACATTTAAATTGTATTTACCGTTTTACCTTCACAGTAATTATTAAATATATTTTCTTATATCACCAACAATTTATTTTGAAATAATAAATTATTTAAATGTTAAAATCTATAAAACGATACATCATTAAATATTTTATAACTTTATACGCAATGAACTGGGATTGTAAACAATTATAAGAATAAGTTCGATTAATTACCGAGTTTCGTCTGTAGTAAATAATATTATGTTGACATTTTCCTATAACTTCCTGAAAATGTATGTACAAACAAAATATATAAATATTACAAGTAAATCGGTCCATATACCGGTAGCATATTTTTTTTTTATAGAAATTCCAATAAAATCATTCGTCTCAGTAATGTTTACTTACTCCACTTCAAATACCTAATCAAAAATACCAGATTTTATTTAAAATGAAAGTATCTTAAATGAACAAATCATAGTACTATAGTACTTTAAATGAAAAATAATACTAAAATATTTTCCAACCTATATAAACGTCAAATGTGGAACATTGCGACTTAGATATTCTGTAAATTCTTAAGACATTTTACACACATTATATGGTAAAATCTCTCTCTCTCTCTCTCTCTCTCTCTCTCTCTCTCTCTCTCTCACTCACTGTCTGCCTCTGTTTCGTGTATTTACCATTTTTTAATTTGTTTGTTTTGATTTTTGTGATATACAAGATTTTCCTATAGTACGATTTAAACTTTTATAATATATATTTTATGGAGTCATCAACGTGACCGGACAAAAATAAAATTATTTTTTTTTAAGTTTTTACAATGTTCCACCGGGAAAACATAAATTTATTTAATATACGAATTCCACTTAGTATCAAAATAATCTCACAAAAATTGTATTATAAATAATATTAAAATAATTTCACGTTATTATTCTCTTCGTTAAAACCATTAATAAAATATAATTGTATTTTATCCATAAAGCTTAAATAACCAAAACTCTTGCTCGATATTGTTTGAATGATGTATAGTTTCAACATGCGATAATTCTTGTTTTGCGTAAAACCACACAATGGCGATATAAAACACACTTTTTTTTAAAGTTATAAAACATAAAATTCTATTTTTTTATATAAACATTTTCATTTCTCAATTATATATATGTTTTAAAACATGTAATACCTGTGGGGTGAACACTTGTTTTTAAAGTCGTGTTCGTAATTATTCTATGAAAACTAAAAACGGATAAATACGCCAATGACACGGCTAAAACTTTTCTCCCCGGGGAAATTTATATGGAAACAGTTATGTCGTTGACTTGAGACCTATTCCGTTTCGATTAAAAATAATGTCGAATGAAATCGACAGTAAAAAAAAAACTTCGTAAATACGACATTTTAATGAGTCTTAAACTCAAACTTTCAAAGGGTTCAAACATACTTATTTTATTATTTAAATTATACAAATACTGTTAGAGATAATGTTACAATTTCGACTGGTCTCCACAAATTAATTTCGAATACACCAATTTATATTTCAAATTTCGTTTAAAAAAAAAAAATAAGTTATAAAATTTACAAAGCAATATTGGTTACTAATATTAACAATGTTAAACATAATAACGATAATAATGTATATCATTTATATATGTATATATATATATATATATATATATATATATATATTTATTTATTTAAAATTCAAAATTTATAACCAAATATAAGATACTGGGTACCTTACACTTGATTATTATTTTAAATACATTTAATTATTATTTAACTACATATCTAAAATATCAAAATGTTATACATTTCATTATTCTTAATTTTATAGTTATTTTATATTTTATTTTTTTAATGATTTTAATAATAGGCATTCTTTATAATAATAATTTCTACTTTATTAAAATATTATTTTTAAAGTTTTCTTAATCTTTTAGAATATTAAGAACAATGATAAATTTATATTAATATACACAATTTTGTATACATCATTTTTACATACATCTTTTTAAATTATGAAATGTCCAAATGTTTACACATTTTTGTATTTAGACATGAATTCGCATAAAATACATAGTTATTATATACATTATAATTTATTAATGAATCCTCAAAAACAGAATTTAACGCAGCTGTTTAATTTTTTCAAAACAATTTATATAAATGGTTGTTACAAATATTTTCTAATAATTTGCAAATAAACATAATGATAATATTCGGCTTCTAATACATTTTCTAAATAATAAATTTCGTAAAAGAATAACATTCTTCTTGGTTAACATACTCGAATTCAACTTTTATTTTAAATGTTCAACAACACGTAATTATTTATATATCAAATACACAATTTTTTGTGTGATTTTTTTTTACAAACATTAATAATACAACATAAACAGTTTTCTTTGAACATTTTTCATTAGCTAACATAATTCTATTAATTTATTAACAATTTTACTTTGAAAATATTTTCGTAAGCCATCATTTTCAATATAAGCCATTTTTACTTGTTGAATAATTTCAATAATGATAACAGTATGACATTATACAAATAAGTTCATACTCTGAAAAATGTAATAGATAAAAACAATTTTTTTTTTCAGAATTCGAGGACAGACTTCTCCGAGAATGGATAGAGCACCTTATTAAAAGGTACAATGCAAATATTCAATCGTCCGGTGAATCAACAAAATATATACAACGTATTGCGAGAAGAAATCGGATGCGTGCTTCCACAACGACTACACAAAAACATGAAAGCATCGCTCCATTGCCTATTTATCCTTTTCTTTTTAACCCATATTACCACCCAACTATTTACTCTAGCTACATCCCACTGCCTTATGACGAATCAACCCGCCTAATTCCGATTTCACAATTGCCGTATCCACTGATTTTTCCCACTCAATTTCCACATGGGTCTACAAACACACCAAACATCAAGAACCCCGTGCACATGCAAACTTATATTCCTGCCATCAATCAAATCGAGATCCAAACGAAAGATAATCCAGAAAAAATACCTCTACAAGAAAATACAACGGAAAATCTATTAAAGCAAAATAATCATTCGGACGATTTTGACCATACGCTACCGACAGAATTTCACCACGAAGAACCCGTAAATATTGGTCAAGAAGAATACAGAGTAAGTGAAAATCCAGATCCTAAAAGGGATCAAATGTTACATAATAATATGGATCAATTTTTGCACCCGATAACCACGGAACTTATTCGATTAAACGAATCGCAAGAAATACAACAACCACTATCGTCAGTTACTGTAATTGAATCGGATGCATTCACGCCATCTGCAGGCGAAATGAATTATTCAATAACATATAACACAACTTCAACGTCAACTCCTACATCAGAAATATTTAATCTACCGGACATATTTAGAAATTCAGTGTCACAGATTCCGTGGAATACAAAATATAATTTATCATCAAACGAATCGAGTAAAACAACACAGCTCTATTCACAATCTACTACTTCACGTGTCTCATTACTTTCGTCTGCCAGAGAACGAACAAAAACTATGACTGAAACACAGTCAGTAACTAATAGAAACAACGAGTTCGAAAAAACGTCAATTGTCAAAGAAGGAAACCAATTGAATGAACCGCGAGAAGATCTACCCCAGCTAAAATCTTCAAACGACGAAGATACAATCACTTTTGAATCGTCAACTAAGATCGTAGACAATCCAATGAAAATAACAAAAACCACAAATAATCCAGAAACAGTAATTACGTTATTATTTACATCTCCGTATCCAACGACCACAATACTTTCAACTCCTCTTTGTGAAAATAATGATTGTCAAACATCAAAATCTTCACCCATTACAACACCGGATATCATTACATCAAACGCTAATTATTCATATAATGGTTCAGTTCAGACAAAATCGGCTTTTTCTACAAAAGTAAACAACGAATATTATGTTAATCAACCAAATTTGATCAGTCCATCAACCAGTCAATTACCAATATCCACTACAAATTCAGAAACAACGATATTTCCGTATACACCTTCAGAGTCATCTACTATCACGTTGCCATCGTCAACATCGTCCCCAGAAGTATATACTTCATTCAAACCGTCAACTTCAATAAAGGATTTTAATAAAACTAATGAAATTCAGTCGATGAACTCACTTAACACTATATTACAACCACTATCTACCATCACATCGCTATCGTCAACATCGTCCCCAGAAGTATTGACTTCATTTAAATCTAAACCATCAAATTCAGTAAAGGATTTTAATAAAACCAATGAAATTCAATCGACGAGCTCACTTAACACTACTTTACTTTCTACATTACAACCACTATCTGCTATCACATCGCTGTCGTCAACATCGTCCCCAGAAATACTGACTTCATTCAAATCTAAACCATCAAATTCAATAAAGGATTTTAATAAAACTAATGAAATTCAATCGATGAGCTCACTTAACACTACATTACAACCATTATCTACCATCACATCGCTATCGTCAATATCGTCCCCAGAAATATTGACTTCATTTAAATCTAAACCATCAAATTCAGTAAAGGATTTTAATAAAACCAATGAAATTCAATCGACGAGCTCACTTAACAATACTTTACTTTCTACATTACAACCACTATCTGCTATTACATCGTTACCGACAACAGCGTCCCCAGAAATACTGACTTCATTCGAATCTAAACCATCAAATTCAATAAATGATTTTAATAAAAACAATGCAATTCAATCGACGACCTTAATTTACACTACATTATTTTCTTCCCCGCAACCACTAAATAGTAAAAACACTACTACTTCTTCAATGTTTACAGAAACGCCAACTGAGCAAACTCCACCGACTTCTGCAAGTCCATCAAATACCATAAATTACGACAATCGCACGAAAAATATCAAACACAGTACAAACATTCCAATATATTATGACGAATCAACGACATTGTCTTCAACCTCAGACCTTGTAAACCATAAAAAATTTTTACAAACCGAAAAAAATGTCCAAACTAATTTACCGTCTGATGTAAATAATTCGTCGAGAAGTTCCCTAGACGGATTACTTTTAACTCAAAAAACAATTATGCGCAGAGACGACAAAACAAATCATAATTTCCCGGTCTCTGCAGTAGAAACGAATAGAATCTCGTTAAAATCAGTGGTGACGCCAATCACACCACGTAATTCTATTCAAAGAAAGCTGCCACCTGTCACAGTTTCTAACAATTTGAAACATAGAAAAACGACGAACGACCGCAATCGGGTTAATCCTAAAACCAAGTCTCCTTCGCAAGCTTACAGAGATTCAGAACTTTGGTATAATCACATGTACACTCAAATACCCTATAAAAAGGAATTGAGCGAAGGACAAATTGATTTCCTATTAAAAAAAATAATAAAATTACTCAAACCTGAAATCGAAAAACAAATAGTGACTAAAGAAAGCATATCCAGACTCGTTGTGCCAAAGCTTGGAGATCAAGAAAAATTAATACAAATTATACTTCCAATAGTAAGAGACGCAGCTAAAAGTGTAGAAAACGAAGAACCCACAAAAATCAATGAAAAGCAATGAAAATTTTCTGATAAGATATAAACGTTATTTTATTAAAGTAAATATTATATTTACATATATAATATATATATATATAACTAATAATGTTTCTTTCTTGACTTGAAGCGTGACTGTGTAATTATGAAAAATTATATATTTAACATAAACGTGTTAAAAATCACTATTTTTACTAATAAAAAAAAAAAGTAAGATAATATTGATATATATGTGTATATGATATATTAATCATTTAATTGACATAGTAGAGCTACTCCGCGGTATATCCAATGAGAAGGATTTTTGTTGGTATCCAGGAATATTGGTAAAACGTAATTAGTAGAATGTCCAGTTGTAGATAATATTCCTTTTCTCTCCGAAGTCTTATACACGGGACACGTATATCTATTTGCTTTAATCAACGCATTTTTTCTTATAGGTATGAACCATACTAATGGTAACACATCCGTTAATACTTTCGGCAACTGTTCCTCCAATACCATACTGTAATTAAAAAATTCGTAGTAAACCGTACACATTATACGAGTATATCAACATACAGAATATATAGAATATACGCATGACAAATGCTATAACTTTGGTTCTAGGCAATATTTTGTCATTTAGAATACGTTTTAACTTTTATAACGGTGCTAAAAATGTCTATCACGCGCATTTAATGACATTAAATTTAATTTTAATTTGAACCGTTAATATTTCAATACAGAATAATATTATTATTTATTATTATATAAAAATTTAAAGTGCCTACGAAAAAATGTATTATATAATAATTTTTAATATTGTAATTATAATAATATATATTTATGTAATATTTTAGAATAATATTAAACGTACTGCACGTACATTTTTTTTCATGAAAACTGAATTAAAATTTTTTTTGATCTTGTCTGGCGTTAAAATTATAGCTCTGCAATTTTCTTTCTTTTTTTTCTTTTTGCATAAAATTCAAAATATTAAAATGGTAATATTATCAATTTGAATTTTAGAAAAAGATTGGTGGTAAAAACATGTCTAAATATCTAGTCATTTATTTTCTACAATTTTTAAGTTTAGAAAAGTACTATGTAATGTAGTATACTTACTCATGATAAAAATATCAATATAGTATCCTATTGCACATACTTCAAGAAAATCTTAAAAAGTAAATGAAATAATATTATGAAAAGTTTTCACTACTGAATTTTTCTATAATTTAAACTTAATAAAATTGCTATTTTAAATTGTATAAAGAAATTATTTCACTCGTATTTTTACTTTAAAAATAAAAATGCATTTTATAATTGTATCGCAAAGGTGTACAAATTATTATTTATAAAAAAAATTATAAAATATTGCGTAGAACCCAACCAAAATTATAAAATTTGTCATTTAATACATACTACATTTACACGCTGTATAATGATAATTAAAATAACTTTGACATGATTTAAACAATAATACAAAAATAAATAATCTTAAAACGCATGAAAAATCTTTCGTTAAAATAACTAAAATGACTGTAAAATATAAAAAACTAATTTATATTTATTATAAAAATTATTTTTTATTCTCCGAAAATATGTCACTACCCAAACAAACAAAATGTACTACAATAAATATCAGGCATGTTTTTATCATTATTATTATTATTATTATTATTATTATTATTATTATTATTATTATTATTATTATTATTATTATTATTATTATTATTATTATTATTATTATTATTATTATTATTATTATTATTATTATTATTATTATTATTATTATTATTATTATTATTATTATTATTATTATTATTATTATTATTATTATTATTATTATTATTATTATTATTATTATTATTATTATTATTATTATTATTATTATTGTGTTATTATTTTGTGATAAGATTCTTGATCGATTAAATTTTGATTTCATTTCTCAATTTAATATAATAATATCCGGTGACAAAAACGTAATATTGAAAAAAATCATTAAATATAATCGTACTTAAAATTGTTAAAATATGCAAATAATATCCCTAAAAAAATACGAACTAAAATTCCAAATTTAACTCTTCGATACATTAATTTATTTATTTGTCATGACAAAATATTAAAATAAAGAAATATATTATATATATTTATTAATATATTATATATAAGTATAAAATGTAGAAGTTCCATATTAATTTTAAAAATCTTATTTGTTAAACCATTTTAATAATTAACATATTTTATTTACTTAAAAATTTTCATATTACATAATACATAAAATATATATTCCCTGTACAAAAGAATTCTGTTTTACACGAATATTATATACTTTATTAGTATACAATACAAATAACAAATATTCTTTCATATTCCTCTATTCTTTTTCGTTTATATTTACGTTATTTAATATATACACAAATCATCAGTATAAACATACTTGGTCCTATCCCATCGAGCACCATCTATAAATAGACCGTAACAATACACCCCGTCCTCAGGAGACGCATTAATTCTGTCAGAGTGTTGTACTTGAAAGTCAAAGCATAACTGATCTATTGGTATAGTGTGACGGCGAGCAAAATTTTGCATCGCTCCGGTAAGAAACGCTTGTGTGAAAAAAAATCCGCTTAACCAGAAATTATCGGGTTTACCTTCGTCGGACCAAATCTAAGACAAAATAAAACAAATGAATGAATAAAACAAAAAACGGTTATTCAGAGTGTCAACAATAACTGTATATAGTCTAACTGTATATTATAATCTATAGGTTGGTGAACGTAAATAATGTATTTAACTTAATTACAATAATATATTTTACGGTATAAATTGAACACAAAAAAAAAAGTACATTCGCTTCATTTTCAGCGAACAAGAGACGATAATAAACTAATAAAAGTATATATCCAACAAATTAAATTGAAAAAAATACAATAGTATATTAGACGTTCATTGTGCGCTGTAAACGTTTGAATTTAATCTAAAAATATTGTATTTATACGTCATGTATTCATTTTAAAAACTACATCGTTTAGTTGTTTGGGGGAAGTTAATGTTTCGTAAATATCTGAACTGCGTTTATCTTTTGTTGTTCCTTCCGTTTTCTATGTTTATTCCAACAGCGAAATAACTTTACAAAAAAAAAAAAAAAAACGTAAAAGGGTCGTTTTGTTGCAATTATTTGAAAGTCAATATGCGTACGTATATGATACTTTTTGTAAACATACCATATAAATATAATATTGCAAAAGTAAACAACTATATTAATTATTAATTTGTTTAATATAAAAACAAAATAAATATGAAAAGACGAATAAAGCCAAAATTATGCAAACAATTTTAATTAAATTTACAATTCGTATAAGAGTCTTAAGATTTTCATTCGTGCACAAAATATATTTGCATTCATCATCAACAGAAAAATACGTTGTCCATTGACAGATATGAAACAATATTACTATAAATTAAATTATTTTTTTAGAAATCGTATAGTTTCTTCGATTTAACATTTACTTGTATTCAAAAAATATATACATATAAAATTATATACTTTTGTTTATTCTCATCGAAGAATTCTACAATAATTCATTAAATATTTGCTTAATCACTAAATAAAATAAAAATATATTATTAATACATTTTGATCGACTACCTAAATATGTTTTATAACTCGCGATTCACAGTGATTTAAACAACTTATTAAATAAACTCATAATTCATGAAATACCTACTTACGCATCTAGTTGTGAACAATGATATCTTGCCCAATATGTTTATTCTTACATTTTAATACTCGTATAATTTGTTCTACTTCATTTTTATATTCAAAACTTTCAAAAGACAACAAAAAAATATTTAAAATTCAAACTTTTCTGACGCTGGACGGAAATTTAAATTATTTTTAATAACATTCCAATACAATCATCTTTTTCATAATTATTATTTTATAAATATATTAATAATTTGTTAATTTACATGCATATTTTGTTATGTATTATTTACTGTTATCTTATAATCTTACTTGTTCGTTACTTATCAAAAAGCCGTGTAACATTTATCATTATATTAAAATTAAATATTTAAACCTAGAGCTAAACTCTGTAGTTCAAAATTCTAATTTTATATTTATACTTTATATGATTGTTTACTTTAAATATCAATTAATATAATTTAATATTTACTCGATAATATTTATATATAACTGATTAATCGTGTAACAAAAAACAAGAAACTTTCTAAAAAAAAAAAAACAATCGGAATAAATTATGCAAAACTATTTTACATGATAACAAATTTTTGTTTATTTTATTTTTTTATCTTAATCCTTACTATAACAATACTATAAATTATAATCGTTTAAGCTGTACACACAACGAAGCTTACTTGTAAGAAATTAAGTCGTTCAATAAAATTAGTTATATATCCGCCTAAGGACTTAAGACTTGGATAAGAAACCTTCGACCAGAGTACTGGGTATTTAGCCACGGTTAACGACAAAGCCATGGTTTCCAGTTCAGGCGTCATAACAATAGTGCCTTTGATAGCTTTTATAAGGTCTTGCAAACTTTTACGAATTACGGACAATAATACGTTAAAACGTTCCATTTCTTGAATAAGAACCGTGTTCATGGATTCTGTGTAAGTAACCGGGTATTTTTTCGTTGCCATTTCCACGTCGAAATCACTCGGGAGCTTCTTGAGTATATCGAATGCAACTGCTATTAAATTGTCTGTCATATCAGAATCGCGTGATACACCATCACTGGGTTCTACAACTAATATAAATGAATTAAAAAGTTGTGAGGTAGCCTGTAAATCACGAGTAATTCCTGAATTAACGTGCAATCCAAATACTTCTGGACTAGGGACAATCGGAATTTCCTAAAAGAGAAAAAAAATTATAGCTTTTAATTCGTTTTACGTTCATCGCTTACAGCGAGATTTATTCTTATACTTCGATCTGTTTTATAAAATCATGGTAGTTGGTTCGATATGGTACGCCATACTTTTCACTGATACCACAAAACGAATAATAAGGATTTTCAACTACTTGCAGACAACAAAATATATTTAAAATCGTATCCATTGTACGCCTGTCCCAATCGTCAGTTACTCTCCCGCCGTAGTGGCATTCTCCTGTCAAATATTTAACGGCCTCGAATGGTATTTCGTTGAATTCGTTAATGTACATCTAAAATTGTTTTAATTAATGACGTATCAAATATTTAATTTCTCAACGCGTACGCACTTGAAGTTGCTGTATGGAAATGTGGTAATCGGATTCATTGAATCCATAAGGTATGTTCCAACCGATGGGCCCGAATTTTCTTCGTTCTTGTACGACGGCATGGAAAAACGTTATGCCGTATAATAATTTTGTAAATATCCGTTCTTTACCCGGACATCCTTCAAAAAAATTTTGGTCTTTTACGGGATACGACTGATAATTTCTGAGCATATTAGCTTGTAAACCTGTTGGAGGCTCGTTAGTCATTTTAACACCGTTTTGGAGCACGGAAACTGGGAACTTAAACGATTAATTTAAACAGAAAATTATACGTGAAAAACGTAACAAATTTTTTTATTCTAATACTTTGTCCGAAGAATAGCTGGTCAGCCATAATCTAAATTCGCTATTCGCGTTAGACATGTCAAACGAATCGCAGATCACTTCTAACTGGCGGCCCATCCATGAAGTAGCCAAATGACAATTTTGCAAACAAACCCAACTACCGGTTTTTTGTGCATTTCGTATCAATGATTCAGCTATTGGTCCCTTTAATATTATTATAATTTTACATTTTTTTTTTCTTTTTGCGTTAATTGGTTAGAATATTAATTTTTAATCACTTGTCCTTGGCCCAGCGAGACACTTTGTAGACTTTTCGCCTGACCCATTTTATCGGCGAACTGCAACAAACTCGCCATAGGATCGACCCCAGGAGAAAGGATAAATATAAGTGGACTCAAACAAATCGAGTCATTGTAAGATTTATTTATGTCAAACGGCGGTGGATAAATGAACTTTTCTCCGAGTTCTGCTTTGATAAGTTTTGTTATAACAGGAATGACTTTGTCCGGTCTAATGGTACGGACAATGAGAATACGCTGAAAATCACTTAATTTTTCATGCCAGGGATTAGGAAATTTCGAACTTTCGGGATCAGTTAAATCATAGTAGACTTTCCAATCGTCTACTTTTCTTATAAAATCCTCTTTTATTCCTGAAAAAAAGTGCATGTTCTCTTTCATTACATTTTCAAACAAATAAAAAAATAATAATATCTATACGAGTATCAAAAATATACCATTGTATGCAGTTAAACAATCCAAACGACATATCTCATCCCAACCTTTATCGAGAAGCCAATTGGGCGCAGGATTAGGAATACTATTTTTTGAACTTATACCCCCGGTCGTAAGAAACATTAGTTCTTGCTTGTCGATTTTTTTTCCTGTACTATAATGTTAAACAACATTTGCAAATTATTAAAAACCAAAAACACATAATAATTATTACTCACAGCATTATTGTGGTACACACGATGAAAGCAAACAACAATTTATCTTTTTCGAATAATGATCGACACACATGAGCGTATAAATTATAAGTAAATGTTTCTTTCAACGCATCCATTCTTACACGAATTATTTTCGATTTATTTCTAAACAATAAATAAACCGTTTGACTTCAACATTGCATAATATTACTATGTAATAACATGTATTATATTTTAGTACATTTTAAATTAGTAATATTTATGAATCCATCATCATTAATTTATATGGATTTATAATCAATATGTATTTTATTTTAAATCTTTAATGTGTTTTAAATTATTCACAGATTATAAAATATTATTACTGTATCCATTTATTTTAAATTATACAAGCATAATATAATTTACTTACTATTTTAATCACTTTATATACATATTTTATATATATCAAGAGTATTCCCAAAATAAAAATAAAACCTAAGAATATACGTTATTTTAGACACGATACCAAAAACATATTTTTTCAACTTCAGTGTAAAACATTTAGATATTTTATACCTTGCCTACTTAACAAAAAATAAGTAAAATTCTAAATACTTTTTAACTGAAAATGTATGAACTACTGTAAATACATACCTAGGTATATATATATATCTACATATAAAGTCACGTTTATTTAAATAAAATATTATCTAGTTATACTTGAAATTACACAATTGCTATGAATATTAAAATAATTTTGCTAAACCTGTATATATTTTACTTGTTTTAACTTATTTGATATAACAAAATCAAATTTATTATCTTATTTTTATAATATTAAATTAATTATATTATCTTTAATAAAAATATAGTACCCTTAAATACTTTCTGATAAATGTAAATTAATAAAAAATAATAGTTACTCACGCGGTTTCAATCGTCATAACAAATATGTTAACAAACCAAGTCAATGAATATTGATACATTGGATCAATATTAGGTAAATCAGTAACACAGTAATAAAGTATAGAACAGTGTTTAGCAATTGGTTTATACTGTAACCTGAATTGATCAATAATTGAAACCGTTTCAATTGAAGCGGCTTGTTTCTGGGTGATTTCTTTAGCTAATATCTATATAAGAAACACAACCGCCATGATATTTAGTAAGCTGACGTATACAAAAATATTTACTCAAATAATATTTACCTTAGAATTATCTAAGACGTCGACCGCGTTTTCGTCTTCTAAAATGTTTCCTGGTGCCGAAAGTATTTGTAGAATATTGTTTTCAACATCCAACAACGCTTTAGCGTTTTCAGCCCCTTCTACAATTAATTGTTGACGTTTTGATTCCAAGTCTGGTCTAAAATCGAGAAGAAAATATTTTCACCAATAGATAATAAGTTCACGCTTAATAATTTGTATAGTAATTTATATTTTTATATATATATATATATATATATATATATATATATATATATATATATTTGTTTGTTTTAATACTTACCGTTCTTTAGCTACAACAATTCCCAACAACTTGTTTTCCAGACCTTCTAATGTCAATGCAAAATTTATTATAGTAACTTTATTAAATATTTCGGGTAAGTAATGTGGATTTCTAAGCTTCGATGTGATATATAATCGGAAATTTGGGTTGTACTCAATAACATTATCCCCGAGTCCTATGACAATCGACATTCCTGAAACATTGCAAATATTTTAACTAAATATGCATAACTAATTGACACTTTATAGATTATTGTTTAATTTAATTTGTTTTATTTGTACTTTCATCCACATTTTATGAGAAAACAGGTAGAAAATACATTATACACAATATTACTTATAAGTTATAATCATATGAATTGAAAAAAAAATGTTTACATTATCCACAATATTACACATAATTATAAGAATTTGATAAAAAATAATTGTTTACAACCTTCGTAACATATAATTATCTATAATTACCTTGTTTATACGTTTGTTTCAATAATATCGGATCTAAGGGCGGATCTAAATCTTCTGATATATTTTCAACTAACACTGGTTTTCCGAATTCAATACCGATTTCAATACTTTTCATATAATTTGGATTAGTTAACTTAACAATAATGATATCATTTGATTTTTCCATCGTCTTAATCCATTTATGCGCCTGACCTTGGGGATCAATCAGCAAAGACCATCTTTGAGATCCATCCATTATTATGGCGTTATCGATTGAAAATGAATCCATTGGTAAACCATTAATTGTCCAATTTTGAATTTTAATCGGTATACCCAAGACGTTAATCAAACTGTAATTATTTGAACTGGGAATCTTTAAATCATTACATACTATTTTCCATTTATCAATGATCAAGGACCTGCAAAAGCGAATTTACGCACTTGTACTAATTAACTACAATCGATTTAAATAGATACCTAAAATGTGATGTAAACGGAGCCAAATACGCAATTATTCCACAAGATATAAGAATATCCCCAGGTATACAATCATAGTTGGATTGAAGCTCTTCGGCGCGTTGAGCCCAGCGATGTTTCTCGCCGCCAAGGCTCCCTAAATAGTTTAAATTAAAGTTATAGTATGAAAATAATTATAAATTTCAATATTATACACAAACCAATAAGTTTTTCAGCTTTAAGTAATTTGTTTTCACATAACGCTACTTCAGCAAGTAATTTTTCTTTATTTAACACAGTTTCTTCCAACCGATCTTTAAGGGAATCTAATCTTTCCTGTAACTGCCTTACTTCGTTTCGCTTTTCTTCCAATATGGCCATAGTTGCTTCATATTCTGCATTAGCTATTTCCAATTTTTCTTTTTTTGGTGCAACAACTTTTATCACTTTATCATACATGTCCAGTGCAATAATCCATTTACACAGACCTTCTGCAGCACTAGACGCTTTAGCTACAATCGGTGGTTTAAAATTCGGATCCGGGAGATATATTTTTCGTATAATAGCCATAATTTGAGAAGGTATATTATCCTTGTCATACTCCTTTAATCTTTGCAAAAAATTAATATCGCCTAATATACGTTTACTTGGACCCCAATAATCAAGTATCTATAACAAATAATACAATTTGTATTATCTTTCGTTTTATGTAAATTTACAAAAATCTAATTAAAACATTACCTTTTGCCCTGGTTTGTTGGGATCAGGAATTTTATCTGGTGATACGCCTTTCATTACACATACTGCTGCCATTACAGTTTTCACCATTTCAGGAGGATTTTTCATAGACTTCACTAATGTTATATCTGTTGGTTTCAGAGTATTTAAAGCATCGATTGCATCTAAAAATACATATTTACAATTAAAATTAATTTATTATCGATAAAAATTAATCTACTAGTATAAAAAAAGAATCAAATATAATATACAACTTAGTCATATAGGTATAAAAGGGAAGGTAAAGATCGATTAGCCCATCAAAAAAATAACAATTTTAAACAATGTTTCAATCCAACAAAATAGTAAAAATATATATATTTCAGTAGAAAAAAAACTGATTTATAATTAGATATAATTGAAGTGCGCATTATAAATTAATGTAGTTAATAAAATATTTCCTCATAAAAATGTACACATATTTTTGTAGTAAGTTGCACATATGGTGTGTTTTGGTGAAAAAACGGACGTAAATAATCCCATTAGGTTAATTGTATATATCAATATAATGAGACGTAGAAAGTAGAGTAAAATAATGAAGGTAAATTACAGTAGGTATGGGAATAATGACCTCCTTAAATCTGTTCAGCTCTTTAAATAAAATACAGTTATGTAAGTAAAGTACATATATCAGTATGAGTGTCTATCACAGTCACAGTATCACATCCATACTAATAATAAGTAATATTATTATCAAAACCGTATTGCCTTAATATTACATTATTAAATACCTTCTAGAACAGGAATAGCTAAAGCTAAATCAGCTTCACATTCTATTTTTAACTCGTTAGCCGCTTCGGCTTGAACATTCGCCACTTTTTCATCTTCTTGCACTCTAGTAGTAGCTTTTTCTACTTCAACTGTCTCACGAGAAATCATAATCATCATTTCTTCAGTATCTTTTTGCGCTTGTTGAAGCTGAGGTTGAAGTTTAAATAAGTCTTCTTTCATTTTACTAACTTGTAAAGTGGCATATTCTAATTCTTGAAGACCACCAACGTAACGCATTTTTGCTTCCATAATTTCTTTTTGTTTGCGGTTGATGCAGTCCATATAAGCTATAATTAAATCCAAATATGACGCAGATGTAACGTAGGTGCGGCGTCGTGTGGCAGAATAGAATTCCAAAGATAATCTCCTGTAAACAGATATTTATTATGTGAATTACCTTAAATTAATATGACATACTTAGCATCAACGTGAAAACGTTGACAAACAGAGACAGCGGAATTTTTAATTTTCTCAGAAAGATTCACGCCTTCCAAGTATTTATGTGCAACCATTTCTAAAGCATCTTCTGGCCAATCCTCAAACCAATCAATTGTACAACAACTGACCATAGACGGGTAAAGTCTCAAACGGTTTCTAAAAGTTGAGCCAATCGGACTAAAGCATAAGCAAATATGCAAATTTTGTTTACAACGATTAATGAAATAATTAAAAACAACCAATGGAGCAATATCCAAATTTCTATTTCCTCCTTGAGCAGCTAATCTAACCATCTGTAACAAAAATATTATTCCATTCAAATCAAAGACAACTTAATTACTTGCGTTATCATAATAGAACAATAATTTTACTTCTAATATACTTTGTTGTTCATCTAAAGTAAATAAATTTGGCACTTCCCCAGAATTCAATAAAGCATCAATATCTTGTAAAAAATATTCTTCTTTCATTTGCCTCTCAGCAAACAAAAATACAATCGGGTGATTTTTTCCTCCAGATTCTTTTAATATCTTTTTCAAATCATTTTTCCACTCGTTAAATCCATAACTTTTAGTAATATCGGGTTGAAATACATTATAATGACACAAAGCCGCTCCTAAGCGAGTAAGGGATTGACGACCTGAGCCTCCTACTCCGACTAATAATGCACATCCGCTTGGTATTGTTAAAATTCTACATATCCTTGACAGATGTTCAAGTGCATATCTAATAATAAGGAATTTTTAAACAAAATTATTTATTTTCAAAAAATTTAACTAATAAAAATTAGTTTACTTAAACAAAACTATGTTTAGTTTTGACTTATGTGTCTTGTCGTATTCATGCATCACCGTTTGAACTATTCCTTCAAAATTTGATAATGATGATGGTTCTTCATATTTTTTATCTTTCGGGATATCAATATCCATAACATTAGTAAAGAATAGATTTGCCATATCCCTACAAACAATTGGCTAAAACAATAACGTTAAATATAAGTGATACAGCAAATTTAATATTTATAGTTAGAAATTACATACAGATGAATCTGATAAATTATTAAAAACGACATCAAAAGTTTCTTGGAAATTATTATTAACACATAGACGTATTTGATTAAATAACCATTCTCTGTCTATATAGTCAATAAGGCGATCGTAAAATACTCGCATTACTTCGTGCACCCATAATCTATAATGAAAAAAAAATGTTGTTCAAATGTTTACGATTTTAATAAAACATACCTCACGAATATTTTACGATTAGTAAAACTATCTTTGCGAAACATAAGTATTCCACTTGTCACTTTTGAAATATCTCTTAAATTAAATATATAATGTGATTTTGCAGGTGTTGGAGCTAAATTAATAATAGCTGACCTATACAAATCAATTGTTGATTGGACTATACTGTCAATGATTGGTAGTACTTCTGATGTAAATCCATTTTTCTGAAAATTAAAATGATGTATATTCGTAAAAAAAGTGATTTATATTTTGTATTATAATATACTTTTAATCCAATCTGAAGTAAAGTTGAATATATCTTCGTAATATTTTCATCGTCGAACGTGTTTATTGAAAACAATCCGAAATGACGCAAAAACCTCTCACAGACGTGTTGTCTACTTCCGCCAACTGGACCAATAGCAGACAGTAAAAGAATATCTTTAAGATAAATTTTGGTTGTATCTTGTAAATTATACCAGTGACCATGGTCAAAAAATTGTCTCAATAATTCAATTGGAGGCTGTGCACCATATTGTTCTTTGGCGGGCATATTCATGTCATCAACAAAGATCACACAAACTTTTCCCAAAGGTGGACCATATACACCACGTTTACGCTTCACGAGTTTAGACAATATCATTTCTTGTGTAAAATTAGTTGATGTCTGAGTTGTAAATGTAACAAAAGATGGAACGTATTCACTTAAAGACAATTTACTCATCATATAATTTTTTATGTAGAAACTTTTGCCCGTACCCGAAGGACCGAAAAGTAACAACGGCTTACGATGAGAGATAAACATGTCAACTAAATACATATACCTATAAAAACAAACGCATTTCAAAATATATATATCATGAATATATTTACTAAACAACTACCTAGCTGTTTCAAGTGTGTGCACCAACGTTTGTTCAACGGTACTCATTTCTTCGAGTTTATTGGTTTTTACAACTTCCGATAAATTTTTCCAAGATCCCCTGGATGTACAACTATATACATAATCATACAACATCCCTTCACTAGGTATAGGAATATCAAATGAGCTTAAAGCTTCTGGGGGTTCTAAACCAGGAATTTCACCCTTCCACAATTCTTTAAAATAAAGATCAAATTTTGGTCGTGACTTTGAATCTAACGTACCACCAAAACCCCAAATAGAAGCATATACAAAAGATCCTTGCAAATAATTTGTAAAGTGTTCATTAAAAGTTGTATTATCAATGCACACGGTTTTTAAATGCATTTCCAGTATATTTAAAACGTTTCTGAAAAATCAACGATAAATTAATTCAATGACTAAAAAAAAAAAATCCACTAGAAATTAACTTACAAAACTGCATTTGTTTCTCCGGCATTAGTCAGTTGAACACAATTACAGCGTACAAAGCGAAGACAAGGGGGAGTTATCCAGTCAAATAAACACATTAAATCTATGCCATTTTGATCTGAAGACCAAAATTCTGGACAAGTTTTCATCCATGTTTCAATTAAAGGCCTCCAACCCAAAGCTAAAGAATCTAAATAAATCATACCGCAGCGTGACACAGTTGCAGGAGACGCCTAAAAAAATTATTTTTTTATTTAACGACAAACATAATTAATTAAACTAAAAATCATACTTGAGTAAGGTCCATAACCTCAAATATCGTAGACATACACTCAGGCACATAAATAACTTCACCAGAATTTAAACAAAGCTTTTTATTATCATCTAATACTGTATTCATATTTTCTACCCAAATAGCATCGATTGGACCGTCAAATATCAACCATTTTCTATTTGGAGTTTCTGACATTGAAAATTTTCTATACATTACATTTAAATCGTAAATTATAACTATGATAATCACATAATATTTATTCAATGAATCATTTATATGAAATTGTACCTAAACGTATTAGCTACAACTCCGTTATGCCATTCATGTGAAATGCTATCAAAATACCCATAAAGTTGACCTATAGTCAACGCTTTAGGATTTATTATTTCATATTCAACCCTTTCTTCTCCTTGACCAAGTTGATTTTGTAAATTTAGAGTTTTTGCGAGTAAATGAATTAACGAAGTCTTTCCTCCAAATGGATTTCCAACTAACATAAAACCATGCATAACTACCATCATTTCATAGGTTTGAATTAGTTTTTTCATAAAACTATCTATCGGTTGTAAATGCATATTTTTGCATGCCTATAACAAATGATAACATCTAATCTCATGCAACCCATTAATGATAATATTAACTTGCCATCTTAGCAGTGCTAATTAAATTTTCATAGTTAGGACTCGACAATTTAACACCGAGAAACAGATCAGAAATAAGTTCATTAAAAAGAGGAACGTCTTTATTTAACAATTTGGCTGAATTCACGTCCAAAATAGACCTGAGCAATAGTTCTGACTCATCGTCTTCTGGAAACTTCATCTTTAAATTCCCAGCTGCTACCAAAACAGTCTTTACAGCTCGCATACCTAAAAATAAATAAAAAATTATGTACCATACATACTACTTATGGTTTCACGTCATTTGATCCAATGACATTTAATGTGTAATGTGCGAATTTGACCCGCATTCTTTGATTTAATGTTAAAATTTCCTGTATCAAATATTACCGCTTATTATTTATCCCTTTCACTTAATTATTTTAACTTTACACTTATTAACATTTTCAATAATATTTTTCATAATTTAATAAGTTATATTATTCTCAATGTGTTTCATTTGTAAAAAGCCAAAGGGACAAAAAACTTTTATATTATAAAACATATAGAAAAACATAATATTCACTCTTCAGATAAAACACCTATGTAATTTATCACATATATTTATTTAAAATGTAGGTAGTAGGTAATTTTTTGCGAAAATATCATGTAATTAATAAGTTTTATAAGAAGAAATCCGATTTTTCCATTTAAAATACCAAACTGTTATAAACTACCTAACGAAATCGTTATAGAATAGCTTCGAGCTACTTAATAATTTTATATCATGCATTTAATCATCAATAAAGGTTTTCCAAAATAACAATAAAGGTCGATAAAATCTAATTTCGAAATTATGCGTATAGAAACACATAATTCACAAAACAGACAGAAATTACATCAAGATCTAAACATAACAGTCCAAAATGCAACAAAAACATTTTTAAAATAAATATATATCTTTATTATTTACAACACAATTATTTAAAAAATAATTCTCATAATTTTAGCTTTTATCTTTTAACTATTCGATTTTGAATAATTGTAATAGTTGTATTATTATTATTGTTATTATTATTGTTATTGTTATTTTTATTATTCTAGAACGAATTATTTTTTGAGTGGGATATTTAAACATGAGTGATCAAATGACGTGACTCATTTAAATGAAATGATGAATCATTTATTATTTATGACTTCGTAAATGTTTTAACCATAATCATAATGCGATTGAGATGATAATTGTTCATAACACAATTTATACGTGGTAACAATCTTTAGAGACAATTCTCTTGCATTTACAAATCCATAAGAATATAATGATACTTCTCCAATCATTGCATAATTTGGCATCATCATAGCTACAGTTCTAAATAGAACCTATAAATAATAACTTATTTTTATAAATATTATACAGTTATTATAATTTGCGTAAAATTAAACCTTCAAATTATCAGGTAGTTCAGATCTCCCAGCATAACCTGGGTTCATAGTAATGCAGATGAAACATCTCGGATTCATTTGGAGTTTTGTACCTTCAAAAATGAAAGTTTCGACCTTACATTTCACCGCTTGTACTATACTTAAAATTTGTTGCGCAACCACTGACAATACTTCAATTTCAATTCGGTTAAATTCGTCAAAACAAGCCCAAGCTCCAGATAAAGCTAATCCTTTAAAAAACTACGAATCCAGTAATTATTTATTTAATTGTTACTAATAAATAATTATTAAACTCGAACATACTTTTCCCATGGCTAAGTAGTCTAGACTATCAGAGCAATTGAACACAACACACTTAACAGCCAAAGCCTTTGCTAAATCTTTTATTGTTTCCGTTTTACCAGTACCTGCTGGCCCCTCGGGAGCACCATTCAAATGCAAATGATAAGCACTAATGAGAGTTCTATAACATCTATCCGTCAAAGGAGTAATAACCAGTCTAGGTGTATTTCCTAGGTATTCGTATGCATAATTTATGGTCGCATTAGTTATACGAACCAAGATATCATTTTCCCAATAATACCTAAACAAATATACAAATAACCAAATAGTTTAAAATAAATTTATGTTTAATTAATTACTACCTTAACTGACTAAGCCATTTAAAATCCATATCATAAGATACATTATTATTTGCCAATTCGTCAACAACATCTCTGCAGTGAACATCTAATGTAATCAATGCACTTACGGATATTCTTGTTCGTTTGTTTAACTTATCACGTATTAAATCCACGATATTATTCAATTGGTTCTAAAACAGTGTATATATATATATATATATATATATACCTACATACGAGTACATTTAATAGTTTTCATGCAAACAGATTCAAAAGATTACAGTTAAGAACTTCGAATAATTTTTCATTTGTCCGGGTTTCTGTACAATAAATACGTCATGAACTTCAGCAGTCCAAAACATTTGACTAATACATAAAATATCTTGGCCTGGCCATTTCTGTACCCACATAACTCGTTCTATAGTTGGATATTCATAATAACCATTTTCAATGGACATTCTCACTGAGACAACCATTTGTTCTTCTACCTAGATTCAGAAAATAACATCAGACAATTTATTATTTATAAAAATATAAATAATTCGTTTTTTTTAAATAACCTGAAGTAACCATTTTTCTACACTTCCCCTAGCTTCTGTAGTAGAAATACGTTGATTAAGTACAATTTCTTCACCCTCAATGCTCAAAATTTTCAATATATCTAAATTTTTATTGAACTCAAGTTTATCAATTCCTTCAAAACATTTTTTTAAATAAGGCTGGATTCTCTTAGGATTTTTAGTTTCTGATAAAATATCTAACATTTCATCGTTTGAAAGAAAGAAAAATCTAAAGTTGAATTTAAGAATTAATAATACTTAATATATATAATAATATATATAATAAATATACAATATAAATATAAATATATATACAATAATCTATATAATAATAATTATAACATATAATACTTTTCACAATTATATGTTATAATTACATTTTAGTATTACCTGGGAAAGAATAAACGTTTTTCCTCTAAATAATTATTAACGCCCGAATATATACTTTCCATCATATTAGAACAGTTAATTAATGATTCTAGAACACCTTCTTTGCCTATACATTCAATGGCTAATGGATTCGAATCTACCACACTTAATAACTTTTTTATAATCACATTAATATCCTAAAAATACAACATGTATTTTCAAAATTAAACTGAATGAAACATAACTATATCTATTACATTAAATAAAATTCCTTCTTCGGGCATTTGAGCAACTACATCCTGAGAACTAAATATTGGCATAAGGTAAAGCCACTTAATTTGCATTTCTGACCATTTTTCAAGTGTTATATTCATACGATTTACTGTATCAAACCACTCTTTTACTTCACTTTCTATAGGCTTAACAAACGCTGAACCACGTATCGATATAGTCTTAATAAAATGATCATCGAGTACCGCTTGTATGTCATCTAATCCAGCTATTATATTTATATTTGTATCTCTTTAAAATGAAAAACAAAGTAAATTCAACTATGTACAGCGTGTATACAAATTGTGATAAATCATACTTATATGAACTAGTAGACAGTGTAATGTTTTTCCAATCGTCTTTCATTTTTTGTAACGATTTTCGTAATTTCTCTTCTTTAGTAGCACCAATACTTATGACATCAAACCTACACCAAATATTGTCTAACTATTATTATTCAATATATTAAAGATTTCTTTCAAATTTAGAATAAAAATCATAAGCAAAGTTTTCAATTAATGTTTCTCAATATTTACCACTTATCTGTAATGCTAACAAGAAAGAGCATATAGTAGCATATATATACTTATAGCATATATAAGTATATATATATATATATATATATACCTTTTGAACAACCTTTGTTGTATTTACGCGTTTAATTATATAAAGTATTTAGAAATATAACACAAATACAGTAGATTTAAAACTCAAACAGGACAAAATAAAAACCAAAATCCACAGGAGAAATCCTGTAACTCCCCAAACTTTTAATTTGATAAAAAGTGTTACTTATGACGTGTGGTATAATTTTATGTTTTTACCATAGAATATTAGAGAATTTTTTTTACCAATTTATATATTTTAAACTAGTTGTCAATCCCCCCTTCTACAGCGCTGCATAATTAATTATCATTAGTAAAATAACTTAATATCAATTAAAATCAACTGAAATTCTTTATTATTCTCAACAACTAAAATTAAACTTACTGAGGTAGTAGCTCATCTAAATGCAGATTAATAATTTTTGAAAGTGTCGTACCAGCATTTGGGGTCAAGTCAAATCCCGCCAGTTCAGACATTTCTTCCCAATGTCCTTCAGTCAAAGCTGGATTACACATAATTTTAATAATTGGCAAGTATTGCTAAAACAAATTTTTAATTTAATTTTATGTACAATTTGTATAATAAATATTGTTGGTTACAACAAATGTTAATTAGGTTATTAAATAAATAAAATAAAAAAATAGCACAGGTTTTAATTTTGTTATTAAGTATAAATCTCAATCTTTATACGTTATAATATAATACTTCAAAATACTTTTTTGTAAAATTAAACAATATGAAATGCACAAATTATTATCAACCACAAGATATTTTGTATTTTCTAAATTCAAATTCTTTATAAAACATCTTAAAATGTATTAATATTACAATGTTATTATTACAATTAATTAATTTTAACTTTACCAACTAAAACACAGATAATGATTATTTTAAATACTTTTCTTCGTTTAATATTGTAAATTAATATATTTTTCAATATTTTAAACGAATAAACTCTAATTATATAAGTTTCAACAGATAGCCCATTAAATATTTGTTTTGTTGTACGTACAATGTACATATATATGGACATATATATACCTATATATATAGGTATATATATATATATACATTATATATATATATATATATATATATATATATATGAGATTCACATTAAATCTTTTATTTCAAACAATACCAATCTAATTAAAAGAGCTTTGAATAAAAGACTTCATTGTTTTCACTAAATCCGTTAGAGAATTATATAGGAACACACAAATTAATTACCTACGTAATTATTAAAAAGTAGTCCGTCGCCTTGCTTTTTAGATTTAGTTAAACCAAAGAACATTAGAGAAGCGAAACTCGATCAGCTGTTCGAGTTTTTGGAGAATTTAACTAGATGTATAAGCTGGAAAACTCTAAACGGAAATTGACCATGAACATAGAACCGGAGAATTGATTACGGAAATATGGAAACGGAGATGTGATGGTATAGGCTCTCTGTGATTGGTCGGCCATTTAACGGTCTGTTTATGCTGTTTATATTGGCATTTTTTCACGCTCTGTTTTTATATGATATTATGATAACAATGAAAATGTTATCAAATATTCATGTTTTCTAACCACTGATGTTGTATGTTTTGAACCACTAAAATGTCAAGGTCATAGACACGGTTGGCCGTAAACTGTAGAGTTTCGTAGGCCTGATTAAACCAAGACATAGAAACTATTAGAAGCGTTGCGAGTCTTTGATGGAGTATGGAGATAATAATCTTTATTCTTCGAATTTTAATATTTATTCGTAAAATCATTGATTATATTTAAGGTAAAATTAATTTGACTTATGAAATATCTAACAATCATATTAAAGTTAATCCTTTAATATTATTTTTAAAGTAAAGTCATATTTCACAATTATGAACTAATAGATTATAATATACAAACCCTGAACTCCTTCATACTATTTATTGTTTGATGTGCTATCTTTAATGGTGCTGGCCAGAGATTCATGTCTATATCATCAATTATACCCTCATATCTTTTACTATAATTTTGCGATAACATTTCTTTACACTTTACTTTCAATAATGTTTGCATTTTCAATGCTTCTCTAGAATGAAAATACCCTACTAATAAATAAATTTAAAAATTATACAATTTATTTAACAGTTACCTGTAAAATTCATCGACTGTTATCTCTATTTCGGTTAAAATAAGAGTATCAAAATCACCTCGCATCCATATATTCTTCTTTAAATACCAACGATAGGAAAATGCAATTAGATCGGCGAAAGGCCTCGTGAAATCCTAAGGTAAATGTGTTGTTAATTAATGCATATTTATGTATATACATTACACACATTATAAATGTTTATATAAATTATAAGTCGCATATAATATATACAACGTCAAGAGAACAAACTCGAAATACATATAACAAAATGTTTAAATAAAGAACAAATTATAACCAATCTATATGAAAACGTTTGATTTGTTTCTAAAATCCACAAATTACATCGTTTGACTTAAGTATCGATGTAAAATTAATGAAAATGTAACATACTTTGATTTCATCGAGTTCCGGAAATGTACTAATTGGTTTGTTGAATAACTCTTCTTCCCTATTAATCCAAATAACCGTCTCATCGAATTTTTCTATTTTTCTTTGCAACGTGTTAACAAACTACAAAGAAATTAATAATAAAACAACATAATCTTAAAATAATAATAATAACTGTTTCCTTCATTAGGTACCAATTTATATTCATAAAGTTTGTTGACGTCATCAATACGATCTAAAAACGTGAGGTTAGGTGCAAACGCGTCTAAATCATAATTTAACGTACTGATCACTCTTGCCAGCGTTTCTTCAGCATTAGATTTTCCTGCTTCGTATATAGTAGAATATTTAAAGAAAACGGGTGATATATTTTGTATCCACTTGATAGTGGACGCATGCGCTTCCCAAAATTCTTTAGGCAACTCAGCGTACTGAGATAGGTTGCATACGAATACAGTTAAATCTTTAACTTCTTGAATCATCTCTTTCATAAAAGTAGTGCTAGCGTATAACATATAATCACCAAGAGCCAAGAACTCTTCGGAATTTTTCGGTTT
The DNA here is from genome assembly GCA_032441835.1 of Slavum lentiscoides. Taxonomy (NCBI): domain Eukaryota; kingdom Metazoa; phylum Arthropoda; class Insecta; order Hemiptera; family Aphididae; genus Slavum; species Slavum lentiscoides. The sequence continues at coordinate 33,141,364 of CM063706.1, read as the reverse complement.
AGAAATAGCACGTGCAACCATTTCATTGAATTTATAACACACCCTAAGGAATAATTACAGTTAAAAAGTTTTTCGTCTTCAAACAATAATTAAATCATAAACTTACCAAGCTAACGAAGGCCTTAGTTGTACAAACACAAAAAAATGAATATATTTAATTATAAAATATTCATAAAAACAAAAAACACTTGTTTACCTTTCATCATTACTAAGTTGCTTCATAACGATATACTCGATAATCTGGTCCATATAACTTTTGGCTAGATCATATAGGTGATCCTTCATATCAATTTGATCGATACTTGAACAGTCAATTATATTTATATACAATATATTGTATTATACAGTGGCGCACCCAAGGGGGTGGACTCCGGGTCCGGACCCCCCTTGGCTAGTGTAATAGTATTAAATTTATCGATGAAAATCCAAATTCTGATACAACTTTCGTATTTTGCTGTCAACATTTCGAATACGATATAGATAACACCGGTTGTCAACAACCATGAACTAAGATAATATGGACTGGCAACGACACTGTTATCTGTTCAAAGTTATGTTTTTCATAATGTAGTTTTTTAGACCCCCCCCCTTGAAAAAATCCTGGATGCGCCACTGGTATTATATTCCATATAATTTATATGGAAACAAACAATTCACTTACTTTCCAAGCTCAAAATTCCAATCGTCTACCAATTCTGTAGCTTTATTTCTATAACTCTGAAATAAATCTAACTTTTCTAACAATTCATCATATGTGTGATACGTCTGTAGATATATAGAAAGATTTTCACGCTGCTTTTCTTTCACAATATCACTAAAATCGTTTTCTGTAAATAATCCATATGATAATATATCGTATTTCATTATCATCTGTAATCGTACCCAATTTGTTTAAATATGTCGCCAATTCCTTATACATAAAAGTAAGATTTTCTGCCAAATTAGCTTTGGCTTCATCCAAATATTGTCTATCGCGTTTAATGGTAATAAACTGAGAAAATAATGGTACGTCGCAGTAACACTCCAAAGACGGTAATTCGCTGACTGCAGCATTTAGCTTAAAAAAAAAAATTTGACTCTTATTAATAAACAATTTATTTACATTATACCAAATTAAATATAATATCAAAAATCGTTTTTCATAATTTAAAGTCACACGAATTTCATAAGTTAGAAAATAGTCAGATAAATTACAAATAAGGATGGTCTATCACATTTTGATTCAATTATTATTGCATCATACGTAATAATATTCTGAGAGGGTTTTTTTTTAACCTAAAAAATATTTTCTTTTATTATCAAGCCTACAAAATTATATAAAACTAGCTGACCCGGCAAACGTTGTTTTGCCAAAAAAAACAATCATCCAAAAAAATTTTAAAAAAAGGGTTTTTCCAAAAATTTTTTTTCGTAAAAACCTTTTCCTGGCAATTACGAACAATTTAAAAAAAATTGAGCCAAATCGGCCCAGCCGTTCTCAATTGATGAATTGTTATACATTTTTGGCTCCATTTTTATATATATAGATATCAGGTATCTGTCACTGTAACTTTATTTCGATTAAAACTTACAACAAAAAATAAATTAGTAAACATTTTGTAACAAATTTGACTGCTTTTTAACATTTAAATAAAAAAGCTTGTGTTCAAAGAATAACCGATTTCCAGTCAAATATAATATACATACCATACATAGTACGAATATTGAAGTTCTATAAAACTGCAAAAAATTATTTAAAATTAAAAATCCTTGAATAACGCTTACGAAAAAGTACTACAAATTATGGAAAAATGTCGTTAAAAACACAATATATTTTTAATACTCATTTATAATTTATATATATATATATAAAATGGTTTTTAAAAAAATTTTTGTTGTTAAAAAAAAATTGATACATAATATAACTACCGTTAAGTTTTTATTTGAAAATTGTTTAAGTGAAAATACAATTCGTATGCTTTGGAAACGCAAATATGGCAATTAGAATATTAAAATTAATAAAACTTCTCATAAAATGCGTTGAAAACATTAAATATAAAAAAACAATAAAAAAATCCTAAATTATCCAAAAAATAAAATAAAATTTCATGTATTTATTCTAACCTCTTAAATCATCTTAATACATAGCTTATGCCTGATTGTGCTTCGTATTACACAATTAAAGAAGAAAAAAGTAAATTCAAATAGACACGTGTTGAAGACATCCGTACTCTATACAGAATCATTTTAGAACATACTTATGTACATCATACAGAAACATTTTAGAACATACTTACATCCGTAAAAATTATTTTCAAATTCAAAAAAGAATTTTATTGTGGCGAATTTATTAAAAATTAAAACAATAAACGTTAATTTTTTTTTATCAATTTCTTCAAACACAACACGAAATTATAGAAATTATAATACGCCTGAATTCTATAGAGATTAGACGATTTTAAGCATTTTTGTTATTCAAAAACAGTATTTCGGAAGTAAATACACATCATAGCATAACCAATATAAAAATAGATTTTATAACACTTACTAAATTCAAAATTGAACAATATTGGTCACATATTTCATCTACACTTGGTGTACTGATACATTTAAAACCAACAAAATGTAATTTAAAATTTAGTTTCGGTGCCGTTGATACATTTCCAAATACATTAACTATATGATCCATTGATTTTAAAATCATTCGTTCCATCTGCACATTTAAAACGAACATAAAACAATACATAAATCATAAAAATAATTACAGCACAATTAATTAAATGTCATTTTTCACTAAAATGGGCATAAATAATTCAATTTTCTTGTTTTCGCGAATAACTATTTTTCAATAACCATTATAATATTTCAGGTATTGGTGCTATTAAAGATTTATTTGTTGACGCTATATTATTTAAAAATAAATTTGGTTATAAATTATAACCAAAATTTGTCCAATTATGTAAATTCATGGCTTTGTACTAACAATATTAAATTAACTCATATTTTCTTTTGACAGAATTAAAATTATTAGTTTTACCAGAAAATTAAAACTGTTTATTTGACAATACTCGCCTATATAGTACATTATTGATATTACATAATTGATGTTACTTTATGCAACTACAAATTATAGTTTAAAATATTTAATTATAACATACTTCTAAACTAATTATAGTTGTGACTCCATTTAGAAACTGCGGAAGTGTAGTCGATGAAATGCTATCCATTGCTTCTCGCTTAGTTAAAATTAATATAACTTTTTTATACCAATCCTTAGCTAGGTACGTATCTTGTTTCCGAAAGTCGTGTTCTAAAGTGGCCATTACATCGATGAGATCGCGAGAAAATTCGTGAAATCTAAAAATAATATCAAATATGTTTGTTCAATATTTATATAGGTTGTATACTTGTATATCATACAAGGCCAATATTACTTACTTATAGGATTCCACGTTAATCATCGTCGTAGGAACTTGACGTTTTGTAAAATATAGAATGTTGATTGTAGTCGGATGAGTCGTATGCAAACGTTTTTCTAGAAGCTTTTTTCTCTTCAAGAACAACGGATAATTTTTAGTTTTTCCTCCTATGCTACAAAAATATATCCGAATTTAAAATAACGTGCTAAAATCAAATTATTTTCAACGAAAAACTTACGCTATTGTCAATGTTTTATCCTGCGCTTTTTCCGGTAACGGGAGATTAGAGTTCGGAATAGGTTTGATAATACCACCAACTTGCAATTTTTTTATTACTTTAATATATTCCGATTTAACTTCGTCTATTAAAGATGCCAACACTTTAGATTTCTTCCAGCGCGCCTTTTTCGATTTCTAATATTTAATAATCGTTTATTATTTTAGACAAATATAAATAACACATTTTTTTTATTATATAAAAAATCGTCCTACTTCGATAATATTTTCAATCCACGATTCTTGTATCGGAGTGGGTTCTACGGCATCAGCAAATCCTTTAAGCAGCTTATGATAGTAAATCTGAGGCATTTTTTGCTCTTCTTGGCGATCAGACGGCACGGATTTTCCTGCCATAATCATGTCGATCTTCTGTGTAACAGCGCATTCATTCCTATATATGTACATAGTGAATCAAAAAAACATTTATAATATCGTCTACGTCGATGTTCAATTGTTTTATATTTACATATAATTCTTAATTATACTAATACGATCATTGGTCGTTTTGCTTCTATTCACTATTTTCCCCTTATTTAAATATTTGCTGATATCGGGCATTTTCGGCAATTTCGGAACGACCGGAACCGTATCTATTAACTGTCTAATCTCTCTCTCTTCGTTCGAACTGGTATTTTCATAAGGCACCGTTGAATATGTCCGACGAGGTAATATCGTAGATCTACGTGGAATATTTGAAAACGTTTTCTTTGATTTTAATTGGGGTTTTGAATGCGACGATCGACTTGGTGGCAATAAATAATCTTTATTCATTGCGAATACAAAAATACAAAGTATTCCGATCTAAAACAATCCGCAGTAAAACATTTATAATTATCTCACAAATATAAAACTTAAATCAACATATGTACGTCTTTGTGTAGACTTTAGTTTGTACAAAAATCGTAAGTTTACATTGAAAAACAAAAAACAAAACGAATTTTAATTTTAAAAAGAAGTCTGTGAGAACAGTTTATTCCTTGAAAATTATATCCAAGATATAAGATCATAGGTGCAAATAGCGGGGGCTAGGGGAGCTAAGCCCCTAAATTCTGTATAGCCCCCCAAAAAAATTGTTGAGAATTTTGAATTGATATAAAAATCTAAAGAGTGTTTGGGATAGATTTATACTTCAGCCCCCCAAACTTCAAACACTATTTGCGCCTATGTGTAAGATATAATATATGTCCTATTGTCCTTGCATCATCACCGAAATTATTTACAATTTATATTTTTTTTATATTGCCGGCTGTACAATTTTGTATTGCAATTGTTTCGTAAATGTTGCAGACATATTTTTAAACGTGAATGTATATTTAATTATCTTAAATACCTGCAAATTTCGAAAGATTTCGTTGATAATAAAAATAGTTTTAAGACATGACGGGAAAATTGAGTTGCAATTTTTTTCAATTATTCTATAATTAATAGAAAAATGTGTTCCTCCTTCTTATGACGCTTATTGCGTTTATATTGAAAATTATGAATTAATAACTATTGTATTGCAATATAATATTACCTATACGGCGAGAGAGAAACGATAGCTATATGAAATTATTAAACAAAACTTTGATTCTAGTTGTGCCCATACGCATATATTATGCAATACAAAACCATATGATTCTTATAAGCAAACATTAACTTTGGTAAAAACAAACAAAAAATTCTTTACATTTAGAAAGCGTTTTTAGACGTATCGTTTTAGCAATTGTATCGCTCAAAAGACAACGTATTTTTTACTTGACTATTTGCTTTGTAAATTTCGACGAAATTCAAAAAATTATGCTTAACTAAAACATTTTACAATATTTACATAATTATAGACGGAGTAACATTTAAAACCGTCATAGGTTAACTATGAAATTTCTTTATTTTATTCAAACAAACAAAAGTGTAATAAATTATAGTTAAAATTACACTAATTATAATAGGACTGTGAATATACAACGCACAACTTATATATGAAACGTTACAATAAAACTTTCACTGCGCATTTTTTTCATTTAATTTTTTTTAATCTTTAAAATAAATCAAGATTTAAAAACACACCATTTTTTTTCCTTATCATAATATTAATTAATTCGTTCGAAATGACACGGAAACGTAGACATTTGCTTTATTTTATTATTCTAAAGCCATTTATAAGAATTATAATTAATGAATTTTGATGGTTCTAATGGGTAAACATATTATATTACCGAGGTTTCCCGAGTGCGTCCCGTTTAAAATTTTTACCTTTTTCATAGCCCGAGTGCGTCCGCAATATTTTATCAATGTATTATTAAATAGCCCGAGCGCGTCCGCTGTAATTTATCAATTTTATATTGAATAGCCCGAGTGCGTCCGTTATATTTCCAGGTAAGACTTAAAATAATCCATCGAGGGAAATCACCATTGTGTTTCAATCACCGCTGACTGAGTTTCAGTCGCACAACACCGTTGAGATTGATAACTGCCCGTCCGTTATAATTTACCAGTGTTTATTTACGTGTGTTTTGTTTAATTGTAATAATGGCATTGCCAGAACATATGATGGACCAGCATGGTTATAAATTAAGATACCACAAATTATTAAGAAATGATGTACAAAAATGGAATCGTTCTTTAAAGAGTTGTAAAGCGTATATAAAAACTGGTGCACCATGGGTAACTCTAAATGAACTGGGACGCATACGGACTGCATAAGAAAAACTACCTTTTTTTCTTGGGACGCATTCGGGTTACGCAAACTAAACGACCTTTTTTTCTTAGGACGCACTCGGGTGATACCTTTTGCCGGACGCACTTGGGACATCAAAAAAAGGTCATTTTGGGACGCACTCGGGGTATCCCCTATATTACGGGTGTGAAACGAACGAATATTATTAAATCGAATACGGTTTAAAACGTTCTGATTTTTAGATGACAAATATATAATATAGAATTGCTGGTACCTACCTACGTATACGGCACGTGTGTTTGATGTGTGAATGTGTAATATTTAAATGACAATAAATTGACGTTCCGTCGTGTCGATATACATTGTTTTTCTCCCGCGTAAACAAACTAAAAAAAAAACATACCAATAAAAATTGCGTCGAAAATCACAGATCTCTCGTTTTACAATGATAGGTAAATCATTAAAGTCGTTTAAACCGAAAAATAGTAGTAGGTACGAGTTGTAAATCGATCAAACAGATGATGGTTACCACCGCACAAGCCGCGATACGTCGTATAAACGACTGTTTATTTTTCGATTGCAGGAGTCGGTGATAATTATATGAATATTTTATTTTTTTGTACTACTACTTAACCGATCACTGACGGTCCTAACGGGTAGTACATCTGATACGATATCTGAATTGGACACGGTATAAAAATTTCCAAAAATTTAGTTGACTAATATAAGGTAGTGCAGTCAAAAAAACTATAAAAATAATATATTCCTCTTTTTTTTTTTCAATAATATATATAAACGGCAATGCACAGATAAAATAATATTCTAAATCAGCGGTTATTAAATTGTGGTACGCGGTATACTTCTAATACTCCTCTCCTTTCTTATATAGGTATATAACAGTCCTCTCTTCCCCAAAACAAAAAATATTAAAACAAAAAAAAAGTCATCGACTTTTTCTGTATTTTGCCGACAAACATAAGAAGTCTAACGACTAAATGGCCGATTGACATTAATTTACCTGGCGATTTCCTTCCTTGAAAACAAATTTTAAAAAAAAAAGTAGGTCATCCCCTTATTAGTGAAGGAATTTCGTATACATTTTATCAATTTTTTCGCTATTACTCTGTGGCGATACCAATAAAAACTCCGAGGAAAAAGCTTATCAGTTGCGCTTTAACTGTTTCCTACCTGATCCACCAGGATATCGAAGAAAGCGCCGAAGAAATTATCGAATGATTTGCAAAGCTTGGGTCGCATCGAATGATTTTATAAATTGTTTTTTCCATATTATATTACCCAATATATTATTATCAATAAATGTGTTCGATTATTGTGTAATTTTTTTATCCTATGAATAAATACATGTGAGATTTTGTAATTCATAAAAAATAGTAATACCATAAAGGTAACTAAAAATATGATTTTTAAATCTATAATATGTGAAACAACTTTTGAAAATAATTCATCCCCCCTCTCTCCCAAAAAAATCTACTCTGAGATCCGCCACTGCAGAGATATGTGTATAAAATATAAACCAATTAACTAAACTGTATCCATTTTGGTTCAAATACAAATTCCATAAATATTGATAATATTTTTTTTTTTGTCAGAGAGGGTTACTACGATTAATGGTTTCGAGTTGTGAGCTCAATGTTCAAAAAAGGGATGTCTAGATTGCAACACTATTCATCGCGTTAAATAAATAAAAGTTTAAATGGTAAAATAAATTTTAAGTACAATGAAAATAAAATATTAAAAGTTTCTGCGTAAAATCGAGTATAATAAAAACAATTATTATATGCGTATGTTTTTACGTAGATATATGATTTATAATATAAAAAAAAGTTTTAATATCGATTGTAATAAGATGAGATATTTTGTAAAAAAAAAAAAAAAGATTATTCGGAAGGAAATTGATAAAGAATCCGTGGCTCGAAAATTTCGTCATCGGGAGTCCGCGTACTACAAAAGTATAAGAATCGCTGCTCAAAATAATATAATTTATATCGAATTTTTATTTTATTTTTTACGCCCAATAAAACTTGATCGATTTTTTTCCTTTTTTTTATACTGGAACATGGGATTACTTTTTGATGTATACGACGAAATAAATAAAAAAAATTATCTGAACAGATATACTGCAACCAGTGGCGTATTTAGGCCGAGGCCACCGGGGCCCAGGCCCCGGGGCCCCCAATATAGGTCCAAGTTGAGAGGCCACAAGAGGATCTTAATTATTACATTAAAAAAAACTCTGAACTTTTTTTTTTTTATATATAATATTTATATTGAATCTAATTTAATTTAAAATCCAAAAAATAAAATAAAATAATGTACAGCGATGGCGTTTATCATTTTACAGACGTCGCTAGTTTTTCAAACGGGCAGTTAGTTTTAAACATTTTTATTTTTATTTTTTGCTTTTAGAATCACTATTTAACAATTAATATTCTAATTATAATTTAATTTTTTTAATAAAAAGGGCCTTCGTCTCTTATTGGCCCTAGGTCCACTGCAACATCGTCACACACACACACACACACACACACACACACACACACACACACTACAATGCACGTGGACGAATTGTTATTAGATAGTGAGAATTATTATTAACACCGTGTGATTTTTGGTTTTTAATTTTCGATATTATTATTATACGATTTTTAAACGATTTTTATTCCAACGAGCTAGCGCGTTAGGTTGTTTATATAACAACCAGCCGATTATAAAACTGATAAAATTAACGTTCGCAATACTTTAAATAAATTTGCATTATGAGTGACCATGAGACTCTACGGTTTTCCTTTGAAATAGTCCATCTTGAAAGAGAACGAAAGAGAGAGAAGAAAAAAGTGTTATTTTTCGTACACTTTATTAACATAAATCTTAAACAGCTTAAGCACTGATGTTCGATGTTTCTAAGAACAATACAATCGATTTAGGAGAATAATGAATAATATATTATATTTTTCGAATTTTCACTTCAAAACACGCATTTCATTCGAGTCAGTAAGAGATTTCGTTCTTTAAATATATACGAGTCAGCAGCGTATCTAGGATTTTTCCACGGAAAGGGATATACAAATTTAAACAGATATTTTTATTGTATTCATTACACACATATATTGATATTATTATATACATGTTGTATGTAAATAAACGCTTGTCATTTGTGTACAAATTTTAATTTATTTATTTATTTTTTCAAAATTGAATTTAATATCATTCATTTTCGCTCATACAATTATCAAAATATTGTTTTAAATAACCCTCCGGGAGGGGATATGACCCGCATATCCTCCCCCGTAAATACGCCACTGATACGAGTATATATATATCTATATACAGTGGCAGTAGCGTGCCCAAGAATTTTCAATGGGGGATGTTATAAGTAAATAGTAATAATACATTTTAATAAATTGTCATGGTAATACCAAAACTCAAATGTTTATGTTTCAAGCTCTCCAAAATCGTTTCTAGCTTATAATTGTGTACATTTGTAAATTGTTCTATAATTAAAATGAATTTAAATTATAACACACTAATACCAAGTGGTTCAATTAACATAACATACGTTATGTATAGTAAATGTTTATTATCATAACTCATAAGTAATAACTTTTTGCTAATAACTAATAAAAAGTATTAAGTAATGACTCTAAAACAGCTCTTATAACTAATAAGTTGTTTTCTGTAGGTCGGCAAAAAAGACAATGGGTGGGGGATATAACCCCTAACCCCCTCCCCTGAGCACGCCACTGTACAGTGGCGTCATTTCAGTGGAGGCAAAAGATTTAACAGGCCCATTTAATTATTTTCCAATTACCTACATGTAGCTCAATACGTTTTCTGTTTTACATAATTTTGATATTTTCGTTATCATGGGCAAGGGAGGAAATTCGTTACTTTGTCAGCTATAATAAATGTACGATAAATGACTATATAGTACATTAAAGTTGCAGCAGTAGATCAAAGTTTTGAAGTTCCCTTGTCGCGACGTTAAACATGTTAAAAATGAGATTTTGTTATCAGTTCTGAGCATTTTGTTCGGTTTTTTCTTTCTTTCTCGCCGTCTTGGTCACACAATCTTTAGCTTTTTTCATTCTTAGTGTTTTTACACTTGCCGCTCACAAATTATAAATACATAAAACATACGTTCGAAACGTTAAGGAACGGCTAAGAAAAATCGTTTATGCCGTACGCGATACAGGTACGTCAACCGTTAAACGTAGGTACATCGTATATTCTTCGAATTAACGTTAATAATTTACGCACTGCCTTATTTAGGTAACGATAACCATGTTTATCGAAATAAATCTAGAACCGCGGTAAGTTGTAACCAAGAATTAATCACATTTAAATTGTGGTTATAACCTGCATATTTTTTAATTTTATGAAGTAGTAATTTAATTTTAGTCCACTGTTTGCCGCGCGATTTATTAATTACGCATAACTCGTTATTTCATCGTTCAACCAATCTACGCGCGGATTGAAAAAAATAAATAAATCGTTAGTCCATTACTACATATTTGGTTAGAATAACTGTTATATTTCCATTATATATCGGCACAGATCAAGTCGGCCCACGGTCAACAAGAGGGGGGAACAAATGCTCACCCTGCCCTCCACCAAATGACGCCACTGTATATATATATATATACACATTACACACACCGCTACAGTACTGTTTTACAGTTGAGATATCGAATAAGTTTTAGAGTCACGCTCGTTGGCCAGTTTTTAGTTTACCGACGTATAAACTGTGTACAGATACGGCAAATTGTCTGAATAGAAATTGTGGAATTTAACAACTGTTGTTCGCGGTACATTTAATAAAGTACGTACACCGCTTTCAAAACGGTGGACCGATCGCGTACGCTAAAATTACCAGATTTTTAATTATTTCCCGATTTAAATGTTTTTCGCGTATAATCTCCTCCCGCTCGAGCATTTTCAACTGTATATATACCCATACCAATTCACTATTTACCCCTACGCGAAACTTCATAATATTGTTCAAAATTGACATTTTGTAGCCTTTAGGTGTACCTATTACTCTATCAATTATACACGCATACACGCCCACCTACATTTCAATCAATTTCAGACTAGTACCAAAATTTTGTGAATAATTTGCGAGAATTCGCGAGTCACTCAAAGTTCCGATAAGGAACTGCTTTACAAAGTATTATTATATCCTGCGCGTCAACATAATGGGATTATTAATCGAAGAATTCCTTAATGTCTATGTCAACAGATTTCTATTCTGCGCGTTCACCCCCTCCCAATAATGAGACGAGAATTTTCAGGAGTGGACTCGGAAATTCTCCCAAATTATTCGCGAAATGTTCGTATATTAATTTGAAATTGACCGAAGCTAAGTGGGCGAAATGGTTCAATTTCATGGACGACCCACATACAGTGTCGCAACGCTATGAAATCCGAGTCCTGAATACGACAAATCATTCATTTGGAGGCGGCTCCTTAATTGTTTTTTTTTCTACAAGATTAAAGTATAAATGCAGTTTTTTGTTCTTTTTTTTATATATTAATTAGACTGACAATACCTGTATATATATTTAATATTATATACTTGTTTAATATTAAATTATTAATATTAACTATATCATTTATTTTTTTTTTTTTACTACAGGTGTTTATAAAATTACACGACACATTTTGTAATAAATAATTTAATTGAACTATAAACATAAAATTTTATAACGATATTTTATTTCGTGCAACAATACTAAAATAAATACAAAATTAAAAGCGTTCCAACTTTAACTTTAGGAATAAAGTAGTTTTGTAAAAATTATTATTATTATTTTTTTTTTTTTTGTAAATTTGTCTTTTGTAATCCTAGGCTTTATAAGGCTCGCTCCGGACACTCATATCGCCCTGAATATATTACATTGATTTTATTATTAAGACGACTTAGAAGGCCCGTCAGGCCAGAAATGGTTAAATATTCAAGCGGTATTTATAATAGAAGTATAATAAATATCGAAACACGGTTAATAATATGTATTAATTGAGTTGAATTAAAGAATTGAGCGCGAAAAACCGTCATGCATCTCCATTTTTTTTTAAGGTCAACATTCAGTTTTGAATGCCATTTATTAAGAAAAACTATTTTCTATCGATTTGTACACCAACAATCGGACATATTCTTTTTGTATAACGAACCGTTATATACGATGAATATTAATTACAATTTTAAAAATTATAGGTGTACGATTTTGGGTTACAATCTGCGTCGGTCTTCGAAATAAGTATAAGGGAAACATTTTCGTATACGTTTATTATTGTATTTTATTCTCGAGCACGAGCGTTCCGTTACGCGGGAAAAATGTTAGGTTTAATTTCGAATCGTGTGCGACGAAAAGAATATTTCGTTTTTTCACAGATTAATGAAACACCCTCATTCTATTTCAATGAAATTTCGCGTTTTTTGATATTATCATTTACGAAATTATTTATAATTGTTGCATACGTACGTAAAACATTTTTCTTACGCTATTTTTTTTATCCTAAACATTTGCTTTTTTTTTTTTTGCATTTCAAACGACGAATCCTATTTTTACTCGCCCATAAACGTAAACCTAAAAGTAAACCTACAAACGGAAATGATACAATTTTGTTTTATATATATCCTTATATGTTTAAAACGTATTTAATTGGATATTTTACTTAAGTATCCATTATAAAATGTGTGCGTGTGTACTGTGTGTGTGTGTATGGTCACACGAATTCGGATTAGGTAAAATAGAAATTATTTTGAAATTTAATAACGAAAATAATACAACTGCAGCCTGCAGCAAATAATCAACCGTATTCGGTTACAGCTGCTGATCAGGTCACACAATAAATAATAAATAAAAAATCTGTATATGTATATATATACATATACAGATTTTTTATTATTCACGAGTATTAATTTTAATTTTAATTTTTTTTTTTTTTTTTACATATCCTTTTTATTTTTTTATTAATTTATTTTTATTTATTTATTTTTTTATTTTTTATTTTGTCTATATTTTATTATAAATAATAAATATTTTCGTCACTAAGCAAATACGTACCAAACTCGTAGGAAAAAAACATTATTTTCGACATTAATATTATAATGTCGTATTGGATTTTTGTAAATGTTTTTCAAGTGAGACTTCTTTACGAAGAGCACAACGGCGCAAATATTTCGTCACTATACCTGATGCTCTACAAGACACCGTAAAGACGCGTGTACTCGCAGGACCATATTTGGGGGGACAACAGGGGGCTGTTGCCCCGGGCGGCTGATTATGAGGGGGCGGCTAAATTTTTTTATATATAATTTCATTAATTTAATCCTCTCGAAACTTAATTCAGTTAATTTTTACGCATAATATTAATATTTTATTATTTATATACTTTATCATGACCTTATACTTTTATAACCTATTATTGAGATTTAGGTGAGATAATAATTGATAGTCTTGTGCACGGACCAAGATAATATAATGGACTGGCATCAGGATGTTTATCATTGGTAACAAAGTGGTGCACAAGAAACGCATTGGGGGTGGGGGTGCATTAGTTCGTGGTTTTGTGGCATTGTAGCGACAACGTAGATAATAATTTATTGTCTACGGGCGACACTCGTCCCATTATCACATAATCCAATGATACGGACGATATGAGTTCAACGAATGTTAAAAAATTGAACTTTCCAAAATCAAAGAGGCGTTTCCAGGGAATGGTTAGAGGAAAATTTCAGGACTATTTTAGATATTTTACATCTCATTTGTTTTATACTATTCTAAGAAATGGAGAGAAAGTACAAAGAAATTTTCTTCTTTACTCTGAAAGTTCAGGAGCCGTATATTGTGTTCCCTGTCGGCTTTTTGATGGAGTGTCTAGTTTTTCTACTCGTGGATTTTCTGACTGAAAAAAAGCTTGAGTTAAAATTTCTTCTCGTGAAAACTCGAATCATCATAGATCTTGTGTTTTAATAATGAAAGATAGAAATGAAGTTTTAAAAAAGAATTCATTCTAAATTATTACTTCAAATGGTTACGGAAATTAACTACTGGACAAAAGTGTTAATATTAGAGTAGTTCCTGTTGTCAAATCATTGTCTTCCAGAGGATTATCATTTAGTGACATATTTGGCTCGGCACTTAACGAGTAATTTTATGATGGCCCTTGAACTTTATTGCAGAGTTCGATCCATTTTTGGCTGAACAATGCGGAGTCACAATCCAGGAAAAAAATTTAATTATAAATTAAAAATAAAATTGTTTTTATATTGCTACCTGTATTATAATAGGGTGGTTTTTTTTTTGATCCAGGGCAACAAATTCCTAAATACCGCCCTGCGTGTACTCAACCCGCTCTCGCTTTTTCGCATTTCTTGTTACCAACTCTGATTTTTCGGAGTTTTATTTGATCCAGGGCAACAAATTCCTAAATACGGCCCTGCGTGTACTCAACCCGGAATTTCGGAATCAACTGATTTTTCGTATGTTTTATGTACCCCGAAAGTTTCGTCTTTTCGCGGTGCTTTTAATACGGTGTTCACTGCAGAGCGGCCATAACTTTAACGCGACCTTTGTGCTGTGGTGACGAAATTAGTGTGCGATTTGTTCGTCAAAAGAATCAGTTTTGAGCGTACGAAGACGTGCTTTCCTGTTGAAGACGACGATGTAACTCTTTCAAATTGGTTAGGACATTCTCCCCACCCCCTTTTACGGATTTTTTTTTTTTGATAAGTGCCCAGGGCCGGATTTAGGGGGATTGAGTGGGTCCCACAAATTTGGGGCCCCCACAGTTTTGTAATTATTTTACAGTTAGAGATAACAAAAACAAAAAATTTATTTTTCTGTTCAAAATTAAATTTTCATCAAACAAATAGATATGCAAATAGAATGCAATATAGATGATTTTGTAAAAAAAAAAAATATACATAGTTACCGAAATAATAAATTGATAAAGGTGTTATTAGAAGAATTTACTATTAGATTTAGTCGATAAAGGTGGTAGTGTACGTTAACTCCTTAGAACAGGGTGATAACGGATTTTACTGTAAAAACGATGGTGTTAACATAGTCTTTAAACTTTAAAGTCATATAAAAGTCTATTATTATACTAACTTTCCACGTGATGGACGATAGTGTTGTTTTGATTTTGTCATCACATAATTTAATTGTTATCAACTAATGTTAAAACGAATTTGTTTGTTTATTTATCTCCTATCGGCTCGTACCACGTTTTATTTTATTTTTATGTTTTCGCAATTATTAAAACTGTCTCTGCGTTAGATTTTGTTGGGATTAATTTATGAAGTAGTCGACTAATTGCGTTATATTTTTTACTCTGCACATTATGAGTTCTCGAGCTAAATATCTAGTGGATAAAGCACTTGTAAACCAAAGTAATGCACCATTCAACCGAACCAGAAGCTGTTTAATGTATTTTTCTCAACTTTCTCAGTCAACATTTCAACAAAACATTGAGCATCTCATCATATGGTCTGACTCATGTTCTGGTCAAAACAAAAACTTTAATATAATATGTTTATATCAATATATGATTCTAAAAGGATTATATGAAATAATAGACCATAAGTTTCCAGAAGTGGGTCATTCACTTGGTTCAAACCGTGATTTTGGTAGGGTTGAAAAAAGACTTCGTAAACGCCAAAATATCGACAAATCATACAAGAAGCGAGTAAAAAAAATTTAATAATTTCAGACATGGAACATCATTTTCAAAATATTGAGATACTGTCTTCTAAATTACGCTTAATGAATAAAAAAAAAAAAAAATAAAGATGGTGAAAAAGTGCTTTTTCGCGACAACATAAAATGGATACGCATAAGTAAATTTGGTAGTTACCAATATTAATTTCAGATTATGAACCAAAAATATATTCAATTGTGATGAAACAGGTTTATTTTTCGAGCACTTCCTGATAAAACATTGTGTTTAAAAAACGAAATTTGTCGTGGAGGTAAAATAGCTAAAGATCGATTAACTGTTTTACTATGTGTAAATATGATCGGGGAATTTGAAACTCCGTTAATAATTGGAAAATCACTAAAACCACGTTGTTTCAAAAGTGTAAATGTATCAACGTTAGGTGTTAATTGGAAAGCTAACCGTAAGGCATGGATGAATCGAGATTTAATGACAGATTGGCTAATGTGTTTTAACAGAAAAATGGAGATGGAAAATAGAAAAATTATTTTATTTCTAGATAACGCTAGCTCACATCCTGATACATTAAACTTAAAAAATATAAAACTAATATTCCTACCTCCAAATACGACTTCGATTTGCCAACCACTAGATCAAGGAATTATTAAAAATTTTAAAGTTCATTATCGCCAACGATTACTTCGTCATAAAGAATCTCATGATGAAAATGCATGATTTAAAACAGTGAATATATTTGAAGATAAAAATAGCAATTCCATCAACTATACTTTAGAAAGACTGACTGAAAAGACTGGAAAAATATCTAAAGAAAAACAACGCAAATACAATTTGTTCCTGATGAGTACAGATGGTTTTATGAACAATTCCTTTTGTAAACATTACTTTTTTTTCTTATTATTATCTTAGTATTAGTGTTTAACATATATTATTTAGTTTAAATTTATTAAAAGTAAAGTTTAATTTAGTTTTTTTTTATTGGCTTTCTAGTCTTCATACATACAAGTTAATCCTATATACTGTTTGTGACTATGAATTTATTTAAATAAATCATTAATAATTTTTTTTTCTTTATAACTCTTTTATTCACAGTATTTATTACATTTTTATATCATTAATATATGGATAAAGGTGATAAATGACATTTTTTTAGTGACTTGGTGGAAGTACCATATCCAAGTTTTAGCATATTATAGAGCTTCCCTAGACAGATATTTTTCCTCTTACAAGTTATTTCAAATATTCAATATCAAAAAAGTTCCATAGCTTTTAATATTTAGTTACTAAAGTAGCGTTCCTGAACAATTACATAAATGTCAATTAACACCTTTATCCACTGACCCCTTCAATTGTATTTTGTAATTTTTCGGCAGTAAAAAAAAAATTATATTTTATTATAAATCAATATATCGTACACATACAACATATGCATATAATATATACTATATTATAGTATATACAATCCTGGTCATTGGTCAGTCGCACGAAATGAAAATACTATTAAAATTTATTTCACACACGTTTTCGAACCTTTTTACCAGTTAGGCTCATGATAAAAATAATCACACTTTATACCTGTATGAGAAAACAAATTATTATAATATTACACATAATGTACATAGTAACCTTTAAGCAATCACTATAGTTTTACAAATAATAAACAAATACTCATACAGGAATACTCATTGAAAAGACAACAAATAAAATAAAATAATATGTGTACAACGAATGAATACAGTCAGTGTTTTGTATCAAAGTTTTATAATATTACATATATTTGGCAAACATTTTTAAATAATAACAATAATATTACAATAACATTTATGAAAAATAAACAATTTCAATATAATTTAACAAAAAGTTACAGGTATAAAACACAATTTTAAAACAGTATAAAAAAACAGAATACTACAAATAATTTGATAATAATTCTGAAAAAAAAATCTCGATTGGAAAATTTGTACAAACACGTTCAAACAAACAAAATAAAAATATAACTTCAAAATCTCTAAAAAACTAAATAAATATCATTTTATCAATGGTTACATATTACGTTATCAATGGTAACATTCATAATTTATTATTCCAAATATCGTGCTTTTGTTGAGCGTCTCGAATTTTTCTCTCTACAAATTATAATTTCATGTATATATTATTATATTATATCCGTAGAAATATTTTAACATTGTAAATAATTTATAAATTTAATTTACCTTTAGCATTTGCTAACATAGTGCGTTCTGCATTCACAAGATCTGGTGATGCATTCATCTTTAGTCCTAAAGCACTACTCACTAAACGTCTGGCCATTAAAGTGCAAGTCTTAGGTCTAGTCACTGGAAGAGGAGCCACCGTTTCAGCTTTAAGTTTTGATTCTCTGATAGCATTCTTAAGAGGTCTGGTCTTCACAAGAGCAAAAGAAGTGTTCAATGCTCGATCGGCTATTTAAGCAATGTGATATAAGTACAATAGTTTACAAACCTAAAATTACATTAGTTAATATTCACCTAGATTTGGACTCTCAAACACTGCTAATGCATGCGTATCATCTACCCAAATGATATCAAAATGTCTTTTACGAAATTCTGCAAACTGGTTCATTAAGTCAACAGTTTTGAGATCAGATGAGAATCCATATACCTCAATAATACACTCCCCGTCGCCTGAACGTTCCTCAATTGTTTGATGAACACGATAATCTTCTTTTGCACATTGTACTTTAATTTTACCCATACTAGAAACTAACTAGAAAAAAGAAACAAAAAATATAATAAGTATATATTGAAATATAAATATATATACAGGATGCAGTTGACCAGTTTTGAGGGGCTATAAATAACGAACTTAAAATATAAAAAATAACAACTTAAAGAAGACAGTTTAATTCAAATTAGCAGGCATTTCTTTCATTACATTTTGAAAATTATATAAACAAGATAGTAGCTGTCAACAGAAATGCATTTATGAAGGAAATCTCTAAAGTTTTTGCCCAATTTCTGGCACATTTTGATGAGTATAGCCACGGTTTTTCAACGATTCACTTTTTCTAAGATGTAAAGGTGATTTAATAACATTATCTTTTAGCTAACGTTAGAGAAAAAACTACCGCATGCTCAAATCAAGTAAGCAGGCAACCCTACGTCACTTCTCAGAGACCAGCAGCGTAGAAGACATTTATATCAAAAAAACAAGCAAATCTGTAAGATGTGCAAACTATAGCTTTATCTTGCTGGAACTATATGTCTATCAAGTCATATTCTTAAAATATTTTTTTCTAATATGAGCAGCCAAAAATTTTGTAACATCAAAACATAATGATCAGGAGTGATATTGAAAATGTATGGGCTTATAACCACAAACTGGAACTTGGCACACCACACCGTCACTTTTGGGAAATGTAGTAATCTTTCGTGAAGTTACCGTGGCTTATTTTCAACCCAGATTTGCAGCTTCAGAGGGATGAAAATTTTCGTCAAACACGAACATGATGAAACTTCTCCAATCTTAATCATAGTAACAACTGGAAACAGGACTAATATAGGAACACAGTGAAATTACTCACACTTATCTGCCTCCACCCTAGCCCTCTCGAAACTCGTCAGTTCAATAAAATAAAAATAACTTACTTCTTTCATGAGTAATGGATGGATATAATCATCTTCTTTATCATACAAATCTTCCCAGCAACATTCATCTACATCTAAAACCTGTTTCTTCTTATTTTTCTTTTGCACTTCTTGTTCATCATATCCAATAATTTCTGTAGATTTATTTACCGATTTTGAACTTTTCTGAGGTATTAATTCTTCATTGCAATTACTTTCTATATTTACTGATGCTTCACTACTGAAACTATCATCCATACAATAATGAGGACAACTAGTCATATGCTCTGTTGCCAATTTCATTTCTAATGTATTATCATCATTTGAATTTCCTAAATGCATTTCACATTGTTGGTTATCAGATATGTTCTTGATATTTTTATTAACAGTTATTCCAATATTACCAACAACACCTATATCTGATTTTTTAATTTCCTGAGATTCTAGTACATTTTCAGCTATAATTTCGTGTTTTTCAATTTTAGTCAAATCTGGTAAATTAAATAATGCAGAATTTCTATTATCATTGTCAGACGAACATTGTGGGGGACTTGAAGTCAATGAACCATTATCACAGTTATTAAATGTAATTCCCATAACAGGATGTTCCAAAGTAGGGCTTTTTATTTTTTCATTTGATACAGATGAATTAGGATTACAGTTGTTTGTATTTAGAAAATCTGGAAGATTATTAGATGATCCTGGGATCTGATATGAATCCTCATTAAATGACGTATTAAATTCATTATTTATATTATCAGCTAACATTTCATTTGTTAAGTCCATAAACTTAAATGAATTCAATGTTGATAACACACAATTGTCATGTTGAATAGTTAAATTCAATGCTGATGATAAACCATTCCTTTCTTTTGAAACATATTTGTTACTAAAATTATTCTGAACTATAGAATTATGTTTAGGTTTACTTGGTGGAGTTAAATTTGAACTACTGGTAGTACAGCTATTAGGAACAGTACTAATAGCTGATCCTCTGAGTGCTTTAGGTACATAAATTGGAATATCTGGTCTTTTACGCTGAACGGGTCTGAAAAAATTATAAAAATCATTTAATATAATTCATTAAAAATATGTAAAGCAATATTAATAAACTTGTCATTTACCTTAAACTTTTATCTACTTTCTTTTTAGGCATAAGTGACTGCGATAATTTTTCCTGTGCTTTCCTTTCACTAGGTGTTCTATATGGCCGTTGCATATTAGAGTCATTTTTATTGAGAACCCCACTGGATTCCTCCAATTCTATTCCGCGAAACCTATAAAACATATGTTCAAAAAAACTATTAATATTTCCAGTACATTCTATAATAATTAAATTGAATTTTCTTTTTGGTAATATAAATTTTTAAAAAAATCTGTAATTTTATGCGACTGATCTCATCTGTCCAATGGCAGAGAACATAATACAATTCAACAAAGGACTGAACATTTCAAAGCTTTATAATTAACAAATAATAAAGAATATAATACTAACAATTAAAATACATATTTATCATATATCTTTTGGTAATTACTATATACAACAAAAATAAAAATAAAAATTACTTATACAACAAAAATATATAAAATATGGTATTATAGTACACACAAGGACACTAAAATTCATCATCACCTTAACGCGCCTGTAATAAATATAAAAAAAAACTCCTGTTTTAAAATTATAGTAGTACAGTCAGGCGCGGATTCAGGGGGGCTATGGGTGCTCGAGCACCCCCTGTCGTCTAACCCGCCAATATAATTTATAATAAATAAATTATTTATTTATTTATTAAAATAATTTTATAATTATCATAATGTTAATTATTTTGATTAATATAAAAATCTCAATATAAAACTAATTTTATTAGATTACTATAATAATTGAACAAATGGAAATTTCCTTATAATCTGTACGATTTTCGGCCGTAGGTATATCTATTTTTGTAACATGACGCGGTCTCTTTATTATCACCAACCACGGTTTGTAGTTCATATCGCAATAATGATTATTATATCGTTCATATTACTAATTCTTTTAAATATTCATAGAAATATTAATATTTCTCCAGAGGAAGTTATTGAAGTATTCAGTAAAAAACACGCTAGAAAGTTACAATTGCAATATATGTAAGAAAATTAAAAAATAATAAAAAAAAGTTATTAAAAGTTCCTACTTAATGTACAAACTATTAAATTTATATGTCAATTCTGCATTGATTTATAATAATATTTGATTTATTTTATTTTTTGTGTATTCGTATATTTAATTTAAATTTATAGCGTAATAATCAAAAGTAATATTTTTAATAATTTTTAAATGTTAATATTTAAAATCTTTTATACATAAATTTAAAAAATAAGAAACCTTCTATTAATTTTTTTTACCTTGGCACCCCCTGTTAAAATTCTCTGGATGTGCGCCTGAGTACAGTATATTATATTGCTAATGAAAACATTTTTTACAATAAAATTATTCATAATTCTTTTATAACTACCAATCAAATTGTAGATATTTAAATTAGTACTAATAATTTAATAAGTGATGATATTATTAATCAATTTCCACCATATATAGACTGTATATCCACTGTACATAGGTATTAAATTCACAGAAAATTTAATTACCTACATTTCTTGATACACGTACTTGTTTCATCGTCTTTATTTAAAAATCGAACATAAATCATTAGAAAAAAAACGTTCTTAATTAGATTCAATGTTAACCTAAAACCCGAAACATAAAACTAATATCATGGTACCTACTGCATACAAATTTCAAATATAACATTGTAACAAATTTTGCCAAAATTCTCTCAAACTGTGTTCATAATTAGTGCTCGTAACTTAATGCGATCACTTTGGAACCGATCCAATGTTATGGGTAATATTAACCAATTGGTAAAAAAAACTAAGTTATCGTTTATAACTTTAAAAATGACATATAATTAAAAAAAGAAAAATCATAAAATCGCTTGGGAGTTAAACTAGAATTATGTCGACCAATTAATAACGTTTGAGAAAGAGAATTAAAAATTAACAGACTAGTTTATATCGAAAATTTAATAATTTTTACTCGGGTAAAATTTAACATTAAATAAACAGCGTATACCGAGAGACACAACCTTCACATAAACAATACTATTTATACTATTTTTGTACTGATTTTCAATTTTATCTTACTTGCAGTGGTCGAACTGAGAAAATTAAAGGAGAGGAGCTCTGTTAATAATAATAATAAATAAATAAAAAAAAAATGAGCGTTCTACAAAGAAATTTACTTCAATAAAATGTGGGGACTGCGCCCCCTCCCCAAAAAAATAAAAATAAAAATAACGACTTTCACATAGTGAAAGTCCCTTACCTCAAGTCCCCGTTAAAGTGAAAAAAAAATTATTGAGATACGCAGATAGAAAAAAAAATATATATATAGTAGAGGACCTCCGTCCCCCTGCGCACCTCCACAATTCGAGCACACTGTTTACTTGTTAAGCAATAACTATGCAATATTATATCAAATGCGTTACAGCTATTAATAAGTTCAAAGGCGCGATGGGTAAATAAAGGCAATAAACTAAATAGGTAGGTATACAAAATTACAAATATTTTGAACCCCGACTGGAAATTTGTATTCGTCACCACGACCCTGCGTCTGACCAATACGATATCAATGTTTGCGCGATTATCTTAGACGGCGACAGCGCTGCAGTATACCCAATTATTAGAATATTTCTATACAAAGTATAGTACAGTATGTAACAATTCTAATTCTAAAACTTAATGTATAAAAGTTATACAATACTTGGGTTTTCGACTTACATTGGTGCAAGCGTAGAATGATAAACGACTATGCGTCTTCCAAAACTACTACCGATGGACAAGGTACTGAAGTCGTTGAAAAAACTCTGCACCAACGCATGTATTAGAAAACGATTGCGTGCACTGAATGGAGGGAAAACGAGGACTTGTCTGAAAAATACGGAAAAAAACAGAGAACGATGTTAGGCGCCGCGGCCAACGTTCACCAACAACACTGACGTCGGTGTAAAAAAACAAACAAAACCATTTTTTTTTTTTTCTCAAAAAACGAACAATATACTAACTTTTTATTTTCCAAATCGACGTAACGTCTAACATCGGTCAAGGCAATTTCCAAAAATGAGCACTCGGCTCCTCGCAAGTCTAATAAGTCCAACGACGCCATGGATTTTAACGCGTAAAAGCGAGTCAGACATTTGTAAGGAAAAAAAAAAAAGAAACCAACGTTGAACGCTTTACGGTAAATCGGTTTGGCCGCCGTTGATCAGACTAACCGCGCGCACAACGCCGTATCGTTTATAGAAATCGAGTGAAACGCTTGAAATAAAAATATGTGTTCCGCACAGCGAAATCGGGACAAGGCAAACTTTTTTTTTTTTTACTGGTACCGATAACGCTGTTATCAAAAACATATGGCCGCGACTCGTATGGTCACCGTCACGTCGCGTCCCGCTTAGAAAATTCCGAATTCGTTCGAACGAAAGAAAAATCCGCTTCAAAACTATAGGTAGATGTATAGATAATAGATAGGTACCTACCTATTCTTATAAATAAATAATTGTCGAGATTCATTTTTCAAAAGAGAACGCCCGGTGTCGTAATTAGGATTAGGTCCTGGGTGAGGGGGAGGGGAGGATCAATATGTTGTCGTAAGAACAAATGTGAAAAAAAAAATTTTTTCTTTTTTGTCAAGTATAAATTTGTGTTTTAAGTAAACAAAAAAAAATTTATGTAGTTCGTGTTTCGGATTTTACTATTTTTGGCTTCTGAATAGTTTCGTTGCGTACTGCTTGCTCGAGACGTAGGTATATCGCGGCGCAACACATTTTCATGAACAGCATAGATTTGATGGGATTGAAAGCGGGACGGCATTTTCTCTCTTTGCTGCAGGCGGTCTTATACGCACACACGCAGAGCCCAACTTGGGGGGCTAGGGGGGGCCCTGTTGAGATAATTAATTGTTAAAGTGGCATTGTGAAACAGGGCCGTAGACAGGGGGGGTTTAGGGAGTTCAAACCCCCCTTGAACATCGGAAAAGTAAAAATTTCAATTCTTTTTTTTTACGCACAACAGCATTGCAGATGTTACAGTAAAATGTATGTTCATATTTAGATTTTACCAACATCTTGATGCTAAGTAGATTTGTTATTTATGAAAAATAAGTACCCAATAACAATGTGTATAATAACATTATGTATATAAATGTTTAATTTGATTTATGCCATTATAAACATTGATAAACATTTTTGTGCTGATAAATCATTGCGATACACGATTATAATGCACGAATCAAGATAGCACTGAACCCCCTCCATATAAAAATCCTATCTACAGCACTGCTGTGAAATGTTAAGCGGGCTACACACATTGAACTCTATATAGAGTTCGATGCACACGACACGATTTGATCGGCCTTACAGTCGGATTGGCTGTATTATCAG
Source organism: Slavum lentiscoides (assembly GCA_032441835.1). Classification (NCBI taxonomy): domain Eukaryota; kingdom Metazoa; phylum Arthropoda; class Insecta; order Hemiptera; family Aphididae; genus Slavum; species Slavum lentiscoides. Next base: position 33,116,247 of record CM063706.1, on the reverse strand, counting down.
GTCATGATAAGAAAAACAGTAAGACAGTCATATACCTACGTTTCATTTAAATAAATCGACATTAAATAATTACTCATAGACTTATGGTATAATTTATTTATAATCTTAAAAAATAAATTGAATATAAAAAAATCAGTATAGCAAAAAAACTGAATTTATAATTTAAGTTAAGGGCCACATCAAAAAATTAGACCCGGGTCCCAAAATTCATGTTGGTCTCTGCACACACGAAACGTGACAAAATGTCACGTTTCCTGCTTCCAACGTACCGATCGATCTGTTGGTGCGATAAGAAATTTGAAAACAGATTTGAATTCGTCGTGACGTCTACTCAAGATCGACTTTCCATACATTTTTAATTTTTTTTTTTTTCCCCATAAATCATTTAAAAAAATTACTCGAACAAATTTAAAAGAAAAAAAAAAATTGTTAATCATCAATTATTGCAGGCCGCATTGGATTTCGGTTCTCAAAATTTTATTTTGCACATGTCAACAGCACCGACAGACTGAAAATGAAAAGCTCGATTTTACATATATTATGCTTTATACAGGAAAAACTCTCATGCCTCCCAGAGTTGTCCGATTTCGATAATTTTTTTGATGTTGGATAAAGGAATAGATTTCCTACATAGTGCGCACTGGACTTCGATTCTCAACATTTTACTTCTATACAAGCTAAAATAAGAGTTCGAATATGTACAATTTTCACGATTTTTTTAACAATTTTTTTTTTTTTTTGTAGTTTCTATTATGGCAATCTAAAATCGAAGTCCAATAGGAATAGTCTTCCTTTATCCAACAAAAACAAAGTTATATCGAAATCGGTCAATTCTGGAAGGCATCTGAGAGTTTTTCCTGTAAACCATATAAAATCGAGCTTTTCATTTTCTGTCTGTCGGTGCTGTTGACATGTGCAAAATAAAATTTTGAGAATCGAAGTCCAATGCGCCCTGCAAAATGTTTTTCTCTTTCCAACAAAAAAAAAATATATATATATATATCGAAATCGGATCATTCTACAAAGCGTGAGTTTTTCCAATAACGTATGTATTTCAGCTAAAAATACAGCCATACAGGTCGGGCGCAGGCCTCTGGTAAAAAAAGAAACGAAAAAGTCTTGCTATTATAGTAAAATTCATGACGAATTCAAATATTTCAAACACTCTCATGATGATTACGCCACTGAAAACTGCACCGGTAACGTTTTTGTGCCTATTTACATTAGCAACAGGCAGTAGCTATATATAGTTGCTGTAATATTGGCGTTTATAAACTTTAAATTCTTCAACCAGGTAACTGCATTTTGCCGTAGTGTTACGACGACGACAACACGAACAATCAATGCCTCCGCGTCGTCATAATAATGACGGTTATGACTAGATAGTTTATATAAAACTGAAAAAAAAAATTTTTATTGAAATAAAGCGTTAAAAATAATCCTGAAAAAAGAGGAGAGGCACTAAAAATCGATTTAAACAATTCGGCGAAACCCCATTATAATATATAATTGAATAATTTTACTTTGTTATTTCAATTTAAGTCGACAATTTTTAATTTATTAACGTTTGTTCGCAATTTGTGGTTTTAAAAAAGAAAAGAAAAAATTAAAATAGACAATCCTATTACATCAGTGGCGGTCAAATGATTTTGTCATGTGGGGAGATAACGCTGATTTTGATTTTGTTCATTGAAATCAAGTCATAATTTGAGGAAATATATTTTTATTATTAATAAATAGGTAATAAACGGTATGTTGTTCAAAATAATACATATAATAACAAAAAGGTTATTTGGGGGGATCTATCCCCGTTATCCCCCGTTTGATTGCCACTATATTACATATACGAGCGCGTATATAAAAGAACAGACTTTTTTTGTGTAGGTCCCAAGTTTCTGACGACACTATTGAATTTTTTTACGTTTTTTTTTTTCACAGAATTGTTCCAAATACTTCTCCGAGTGTCCCATCTCATCGCCTATTTTTTCATTTTTTATATGAGATGGGGAGGGGAGGGGATGTATATGTATTGTACTCAAATGTTACGGTTTTACTACATAAAATAACGCGGGAGGATATGATGGCGGGTATGTGCAGGAGAATTTTCTAAATTACTCCTACAAATTGGTACCTATAGTGGAACTTCACTGTAAAAAATTAGCGGTATCGACAAATTCATCCAAAACCATGCACGAGTTTTTCGAATATTAAAATAAAAATTCGTGGATACTGATAATATTAGTGTCATACCTAATTAGGTATATCGTAATATGTGTATAGAATCTAAATTATAGAACCTAAATTATTACAGGTAGGTACATTTTCGTTCAAAATTGCACGAAGCCTAGTAATTCAGTTAGAAATAACCAGTGCCTGCTTGTAAAGTCCCTTTTAAAAAGGAATTAGTTCACGTTCGCTAAAAAGGAACAAAATCATTTCTCGTTCCAGGCATGAACTAGTTCCTCGTTCCTAAAAAAGAAACATTTTTCGTTCCGCAACATTTTTTTAAAAACATACAAGGATAAAATAAAGTGCCTAATATAGAAATCAATCATACTTTTAAGTACCTTACGCATTTTATTTTGTGCCATTTCTTTCGGTTTTTTAAATTCTGAATATGTAAATATCTAAATATTATTCACGTCAACAATATAATATTATTCTACAAATAATATCATTGATTATATATATTACTAGTAATATATAATCAATGATAATATTAATATCTAATGATGATTTATGTAAAAACAAAATAAAATTTGCTCCACGTGAAGTACGCGGGCTACCTATTTAATTGAATGGAATTGACAATCGTTTAATATTATAACGACTTTTGAGACAAATACCTACCATTGTGGATATTATTTTTTTCCAAAAAGCGGCTCAGATTCTGACTTCGATAAATTGTACATATCAAAAGACTTTTTACTAAATTCTAAAACTTCTTTAAATTATATTTAAGAAAAAAAGGAACGAAAAAAATGTTAAGTGTTCCTCCTAAAAAAGGAACAAAATTCCAATATGTCCCTTCACGCAAAAAAGGAACTTCGTTCCTGATAATTGAACGAAATCAAAGGAATGAGTGAGTCCCTTTGAACGCAAAATCGAATTTACCGGAAAAAAATCTGTTCAACCAACACGCATAATAAAAATAACAATTTCTACGAAAGAAAAAGAAATGCCTATACAACATTCGAACTCAATAGCTGTTGTGACTCGTAAGAATTGGAAATTCTCCAGTCGGAATTGGAGAATAATTGGGACAATTTGATTAGACATTTTCTGATGACGAGGAGAAGGAAGCAATGACGAGGTAGGTGGCTTGGGAATGAGAATTTTAATTCGAATAGAGTTAGAAAATTCTGTCCATACATAAGTAAGTGGTAAATAATATATGATACTTGATTAATTAAAAAAAAAAATTGATCAAATAAATTCATTTATTAAATTAAATCGTAATAAAGTTCTATTAAACGCTTGAAAACTTTTTTTTTCTTACTTTGATGGACGAGCAAAATCAAAAAAACGATAAATATTTTTTAATTATCGAAGAGGCAAAAATTTTGCTACAGTTTGTAATCATTAAAAACAAAACATCTATAGTCTTAAAGTCGTTTCAACATTAGGAGAACTTTCTATTATATCCATATTGGTAGATGGTACATCGACAAATAGATGTTGGGCCCGAAAAATGGAAAAAGAGCAAAAAAAATACTTACAGAGCTGGTCATAGGCGCCGACTGCATGGGGACTCCGGGACCATAGCCCCCAAAGAAAAGATAAAAGATTGAGTCAGGGCTCAGCCGCCAAAGGGAGTTACTGATGCAAAAATATCTTTCTTCCTAAAAAAAATGTATTTTCCCAAACCGTGTTTACGGAATAATATATCTGAGATTCAAGAACATTGTTCATACATAGATAATATAAATATTGTGACATTGTGGCAGTTCCTGCGTCTCCCTACTCTTTAACCACATATTTCAATTATTTTGAAGGGCAAAAGTTAAGGCTAAAAAGTAGTAAGATCAGCTTCCAAAGATATTTCCAAAACCTAGCGCCTATGGAGCTGGTCAATAAATAATAAGTACAATAAGAACAGCGAGAGGAAAATCTAAATTATTATTAAATTTATAATTATAATATTATTGACTTCATAATAAATATTTTTGTTTTTACTTCCTTTATAACTGAACTATTACGTGTTGTATTTGTATTTCGTACACTAGTCGAAGTTATTACGCCTAGGTGACAGCTGCAAGCCTATGAAAGTTATTACAATTTGGCACATTATAATAAACGAGTAAAATGAAAATTATTCATAATTCCTGGGTACCACTGTATTATTATAGTGCATTACAATTACTACAGTACTACACTATATGATACATTTGTCGTACTATTTTGTTTTGAAATGTGTAATTAATCTATAACAATTAATATTTAAATGCGCAAAACTAATTATGTAGACACGTCAGATTCATGTATTCATGTCATAGTAATAATAATAATAATTATTATTATTATTATATAGAAATACATTTGAAAAATTGAAAACCCGAAACTTTCACAGAAACACAGCTAAGCAGTAAACTAGTTAGAAATTGAAGTTACTTTTACAGTAACTTTATAACTTAAAATTGGTTTTAGTACTTAATGACTTATGCGTCGAATTACACATGTAAAATTATCTAATCGAACGCGTGCTAAAAAAAAAAAAAAAATATAAAATAACTAATTGCTTTTGTACTGTTTTTGTTTCATAATATGTACTTAATTACTAATACGCAAGTGTAATTATCGTAATACTGTTGGACAATACGACATTAAATCATACAATTCAACATTAATGTAAGCTATACCATTTATTTCATTTAATAATTACTTATTAATTGAATCTAATCATTTTCATTTGAAATTTTGAACAGGGGTTTTTTAAATTAAAAAATTATGTTACTATACTAAAGTATTCACTATTTTTTTTATATATAATTTAAAATTTATTTAATATGCAATACAATTCGTATTCCTAACAGCTCGCGTGACAATGTAAAATATTACCTATTTTGAATGAAATTTATACCCACTTTAATTACAGATTTAATATTTATTGTAAAAATAATAATAAGAAAAATTGAAGAGTAACTGTTGTTTGACAATTTCTAATGGTCCTTTGGTATTTGTTAGATAACATATTAATTTTAAAATATACAATTGATATTCATTACTTAATTACTTTGAATAAATACTTGTAATCGCTAAAGATATATTTTATCAGTAATTATTTTATTCTATATACAAGGCTATTTTGAATTGAAAACTTACAATTGATATTTATTATACAAATTTATTTTTATTTTATAATTACACAATAAAAAAATATTTCGAGTAACTTATAATTAACGATATTACGTCCAAAACAAAATGCTGAGAGCCATTGCAATACAACAGAATGACACATGTAGACTTTTACGTTCGCCAATTCTTGCCAACTTCCAAAACGTTCCCAATGGCCTGAAAGAAAAAAAAAAAATATATATACTATACCTATTTAAATGTATATAACTGTTCGTCCGTTCAGAAATCAATATAAACTATAGATTTGAGTAAAGACCGTGTTTTATAATATTAAGAGAGCACGTTCATCGCAATCATTTCATGAACAGTATTCGTGGTAATGGATCACCGCGAATGCCCAAACTGTATTCACAAGCTCATAAAAATGATAATCAAATCGAACAATATTAGTAAACATTTATTACTATCCATGTTCTAGTATGTGCCTGCCTTTAAAAAATAAGTCTACAAAATAAAAAAAAAAAAATCCATTTTCACATGAAAATGTCAACATTTAAATGAATAGATGACAAAAATTGTCGAGATTCACAAAAAGGAAAGCAGAATATTAAACTATTTTTACATAGGTGTTTGATGTACATTTTCTCATATAAATTTGTTTTGTCAATTTGAAATGATTATTGTAATACACTGGTAAAACAAAATTGTTTATTGAAATAGTTTTTGGCGATTGAAAACAAAATTATATTTTTACGAACTGAACGTTTTATATTTAAGGCTACACTAGTGTATGTGTCTTGATAATCTAACTGAATTTTAAATGCTACTCTCAGATATAACAATTTTCACAAAAAAAAAAAAAAAAACTGAAATAAACTGAAATTTGGCTTTCTATCTTACCCGGTTTTATTTCTGTCGATAATGCTTGGTAATAACTGTCTCAGATAAGTACACGTACAGATGGACAGCAATAAAATCATCAGGAGACTTTGTAAATTGACGGTAGTGTATCCTATAGTTTTCAAAAAGTGTATCCCAAACTAGTCGCGGTATGTTTCGGTCTGATAATACTTGTTCAAAAAAATATTTGTTCCAATGGACATTTGTTCCAAATTTGGAACATCTGTCCGTTTGAACAAATGATTTTTGGAACATGTGTCCCTTGGAAGAAATAATTTTGGAACAAATGTCCATTTGAACAACTGTTTTTTGGAATATATATACGTTGGAATAATTGTTTTTGGATAATAATAGGAACAAATGTGTATTGGAACAAAAGTAAAAAAAAAACTGATTAAATGCCAGCGAAAAGTCATGCACCTAGCGACTATTTTTCTCATAATCAGGGGTTCTACATTTGAGAGCATTTGGAATAATTTAACCTAATTTTTTAATATAACTTAGGCATAATGAATATATAATTTAAACAAATAAATTGCACTTACTCATACGTATATAATATATATTGATGATAATAGGTATGTAAAAACAATATGTGTGTGTTTTTTTTATATTGTTTGCGAAGTGTACTCTCGGTTCGTGAGAGCAGAGTACTGTTGTGCAATTCAAATTGAATGTTGTCTAGTTATGTGTTTTCGTCATTAAAGTAGTAAAGGGTGGTAAAGTTATTGCAATAAGAAGCGTTGGTAATCTGTTCGGGTGCATCCATTAACGTGGAAGTTAACAATAATATAATATAAAATAACGTTTTTGTCATGGATTTACTGAAGTATTTTACAGTAATTATTTGTCATCATTGATTTAAATCTGAGTAAGTATTAGCTAATGTTCTCTGGTAATAGCATAGCATTGATTATTACTATTATATTTATATAGGTTGAGGTTTTAATGTATTATAATTGTTTGTCTAAGATCGGAGAACTCACCTACATTTAGTTTTGGTCTCTTACTGTTTCAACAAAATTTTGTACTGAAGAACTAATTAACCTAAATTATACGACACGTATTAGATAACAGCAGAGGTATTTTAAAACCCCCTCCATGGGGTAAAATGGCGCCAGTATTTTGTATATGGCAGATAGAAAAGTATAGAAAGAAAAATAGTGTATTGTATTTATTGTTCTAGAGATGGCGTATGACAAATTTCTAGAGAGATTTTAATGTTGAAAGGTTTACCAAAGGTGTAGGTATGTGAATGTGTAATTGAAGACATGTATGAAGGAGCAAGAACAAGAGTAGAGTGCACCAGGGTTTGGTTTTGAGTACTTATTTGTTTTCTTTGGTAATGGAATGAAATTACAAAAGATATACAGAGGAGGTACCATCATGCATACTGTTTGCAGATGAAAAAATCTTGAGGAAGTAGAAAGAAACACTTGAAGGTAAAGGATTAAGGATTAGCTGGAGTAAAACAAAATATATTTAATTTAATTTTCAAGGAAGACTACATGTTCAAAATTAACGCATGTAGTTTTATTACGTGATTAACCAGTCTGCACGGCGGCACGACAATCAATTAACATATAAAATTGTATTTTAGCTTCCTTGGACTGCCACTGGCGACGCTCTTGTTTACTTCCTTTCCGTCTACCGTGTGGTGCAATCGAACCTTACGTATGTGTCTTTGATTTTTGTCCATGCAGTCGCCATTGTGTGCCGTGAAGGCAGTCGATTCTGTCGGTCTAACGAATCGCGTCGGATATGTTTGCAGCCATTACCCATCAATGCCGTATAACCATTTACGGGTCCGTGATACATGAAGTATTAACGTCTTTGTTTGTGACCTTAATCTCGCGCTCGGTGATCGCAAAGGTGATCCATTTGCACCTGTTGTGGCCGTTCATCATCGTCCAGCCATCCTGTCAAGCAGATATAATCTGCAACGTCCACCACTTCATCACCTGTGATACCAATAAGGCCTATTTGTTTCCTTGTTATTATTATGTTGTTTCGTTCAGCTGTGATTATTATTATTGTCGCCGTCATCATTCATGCAGTAATATTGTCCAATTAATAGTATAATAAGTTATTTCGTTGTCACGTGTCCATAGACTAACGTCGCATGACATTGGTTGCTCATACACATGCGGGTCAAATGCACGACAATAGCCTGTGGTACAACAGTACATGAAGCAAATAGGGATGGGTAGTTATGAAAATGAGTGGTATTGAAGTATAATACAAAAGAATGTTGTCTTTGAGGAAGCCATGAATCACGGGATTAAATGTGGATAAATGAAATAAAAAGAATTGTCAGGTATTTTGTATGATGAGGATTTTGATTAGGATAAATGGTAAATTGTATAAGACAATAGTAAAGCTGGCAATGATGTGCGAAGCAGGATGTTGGGTTATACGAAAATATGATGGAGGATGAATGTAACAGAGATGAAAGTGTTAAAGTTAGATGTATGTAGTGACTAGAGAAAATGAAATAAAAAATGAGGAAGAGGTAGTATAGGAGTGACTTCAATAGTAGATAAATTATAAGAGAATAGTTTGAGATAATTTGGTCGTGTATTAAGATGGGAAGAGATTGAGGCAATAGAAGTAGCTAAGAACATATTTGTAGAAGAGAAGAAGACCAAAAAAATGGTTGTTAGATATAACAGAATGATACGAAGATACCTAGTATATGTGAAAAGGATGCAAAAGATCAAATTAAGTGGAAGTTTAGGATTAGAGTGACCGAACTCAAATAGTTGAGAGAGAAGATAAAGAAGAAATATAATATATTATAATATAAATACAAAAGCTTGCTTTAAAATTGAAATAACAAAAAATTAAGCTTATTTCCTTAAATATAAATAAGTAAGCCTAACTTAACTTAAATATTTACAAAATATGAATCCCCAAAAATTCATTTATGTTTGCCCTACATAAAGGGCAAAATTATCCACCATTAATCGGTTTGCACATGTATTGCAAAATGTATGTTGACATGGTTGAAGTAAAACTGATGTCACTTCATCAATGCATATGGTATATTTCCACAATGTCTAATGAAAAAAATGATTTATAATTATTATATAAATTATGTAACTTTCTTAAGTATTTATTTATTATTTACAAACCTTCATTAATTTGTATTGATGCTTCTGTATTTTCTAAAAATATAAATAAATAAGATTTATTGTTTTATATTGATATACCAAATTATTACATATCATGTGTCTGATCATGTAATTCAAAATTGTCTGAGTTTTCTATAAAATGTGTATTATATACTTTTAATAAACCTCCACCAGAGTAAGATAAAACAGTACAAAATCTAAAAGCTTCTAAATTCAAACCGGGTTTTAATTTTTTATATAAACAACTAAAATTAAAGTAAACTTAATGTCACATGAAGAAACATTTTGTACTTTAATATTTGACGAAATGAAAATAAAACGTTTTTGGAATATTCAAAAATGTTGGATATTATAGAGGTTATGAAGACTTGGGAACTTTTGGAAGGAATACTACAATGGCAAATCAGGCAATGGTTTTTATGATAAGAGGAATTTATTCATCATGGAAATTGCCAGTATCTTATTTTCTCTCATCTACTTCTATGAATGCAACCACTTTGTCAGAACTAATTTTACAACAAATTAATCAGTTGACAAGTTGTAAGTTAAACATCAAAGCTATTATATGTGATCAAGGACCTAATAATAGGTCTGCATTAAAAAACTTGGTTTCACTAAAGACAAACCATGGATTAAAGTGAACGGAAATAAAATATTTTCCGTATATGATGTTCCACATCTTGTATATTCGAAATAATCTTTTAACAAGTGACATTATTTTAAAAACAAAAAATTTCTTTTCAAGATATAAAAAACCTATATGATTGATAAATGTAGTCCAACATCTCGTAGTCTTCTGAAAATTACAGATTCTCATATATATCCAGGACCATTTAAAAAAATGTCTTGTAAACTAGCGTTACAGATATTTAGTAATTCAATGTATGCTGCTATGCGTACTTGTATTCATACTAATGAATTAAAATCACCAACAGCAGCACATACAGCTGAATTTGTAAAAGAAATTAATAACCTGTTTGATTGTTTAAATAGTCAAACTTTATATTGTTCAAATCCCTATAAATGTGCTATTTCTAAAGAAAACCACTAATCCAATTAACTTTAGAAGAAGCTAAACGTTGGTGTTCATCATTGGAAAAATGTAAAGGACATAGTCGACCATACACTTTTGATGGTTTAGAATGGACTATAAATTCAATTTTGGGCATTTATGAAGAACAAAAAAAATGGTTTTGATTATTTACCTTTATTATTATGTAGTCTATCTTTTATGTAATTAATTTTATTATAATCTATATGTTTTATACATAACAGTATTACCTCTTCTCGGATTTTCAACGGCAACTGGTAGTACCAAAGGGTCAACTGATGGTTGGATGATACGTGGCTGTTCTATAGTTGAACAAAAAATAAGTAGGTATTCAACATTATACTATTTTTTTCATATATATATATATGCAATTAATACATTTTAAACTATATTTTAGACAGTAGTATTATTTATTTTACCCTGAAAAGCAACTGGTGGTATTTGAGGTTGAAGAGCCGGTTGTCGAAGACCAGGTGGTTGTCGGGGTGGTAGCCTTACTGGAAGGGGTGGTGGTAGTGGCCGTATTTGAGGTAAAATATTATTATGTGCTAAATTTAAAAATGTTATCATTACTACTAAATATTTGTTATTATAAATTGTAATGGTAATGTTTTCGCCTAAACCGATCCTACAATATTTGGCGGTTGTCGGCTTAGACTCGTGGTGTATAGGAATAGGTAACTTAATGAAATAAGCAACACCGTAATTAGGTAAGTACGGCGAACTAACGACCGTATAAATATAATATTAACAAATATCGATGACGTAAAGGTCGAGTACAAAATAACGGATAATGGGCGCCCAAGTATAAAAAGAAACCAATAAATAAAATTGTAACAATAATTCACAATTGTGACGCGACAAATAATACAACGTTTATACGTTACGATTATGGGCCGTGATAACGACGATGGCGTACCGCACGTACTGTTGAAACAGATCGAAACGCACGAATATGAGCGACGAATAAATAATTGTCGCTGCACGGCAACGAACGCGCGCGAAGAACAAAACACGTTAACGTTGAGAACGCAAAGACACGACGAAATACTACGACGCACAGCAAACGTCATAGGCACAAACAGTCCGTTTGGCCAATATCGTCAACGCGACGTCCGGAAAGCGCACACAAAACGTGACGTGTTAAAAAAGGCGCATACGGCCAAGATCGATGTCAGTTCGGACACGGTACAGAAACGACCGAATTCGACCACGGTCGGTGACGAAAGGCGTCGAGGAGTCGGCGGCGAGGCGGTGGACTTTTATAGAAAAGTCCACGATTGCCGGCAGACCGGTTCTTCGCGATAGCGAATTATCTTTTGCCCCGCCAATTCCGAACAGGTAAATTATTGTATATTCATAATTATTCAATAATTTACGTTGTTGAAAATTTGGTTCCCCAATTTCATGTCTTAACAATTGTTCAGGAGTGTAAGAAACATTTCTTAAAAATTCCTCCAAGTTGGACAATCCATTTTCACATCTCTCCCATGCATTGTTTATAATAATATTATTTCTCGGCTGTGTTCTATATTCCACACGTCGCACCTATAATAATAATATAAATTAAAATTTAATATTGAAAGTTTTAAATATGAAATTATTTTGTTATATTTTCAATTTTGTCAATAAATTATAATTAAAAAAAAAAAAAAATCGCAGGATATATAAAAAAAAAAATATTGCCATTGAAATTGTTTTCTAACTAATAAAATAATAGAATTAGGATACAAATTATTTTATAACAAAAATAAAGAATGATCTATCATCTATTACCGGTTGTCCATTTACCGCCCTTACAAAATCCATTCTTGATCGTTCCTCTATACCACGTAGATGCTCTGAAATTAATAATTTTTTATTAATAGGTACTGAAAATTATTATTGATGAATGGTCGTTATATAAAATTTATTTATATTATTTCTTTTCATACAGATTTCACTTTAATTTAAATACAAAATACTAACCATAAAATGTATATAGTGGTGGATGTTGGCCCATAAGTCTCAGTAAAGAAGCATGGTATGACTCGATAAAATTATTTGTACGATACCTTAATCGATATATGCTAAAATTGATTGCACCAACATTATCTAACCAGTATCTCTCGAAGTACCTTAGTATGTTTGATAATTCATTTACCAGATTGTAGTCTCTTACTGCATAAATTTTATTCATAAATCAATACATTTTTTAATATAAAGGAAAGTAATATATACCCAAATCCTGAATCATCCTGAATCCTAATACAATAGAAAATCTATTGGCACCAAATCTAATTTCATTAGCTGGTAAATGTGGTAAGGCCATGAGCTAAAACAATTATTATTATAAATAAATAACGATCATTATTAAATATGTCATGAAATATTTTTGAAATAAAGTATATTTTTTGAAATTTATGTACACTGCATATTATTATTAATATCAATTACCATTCTAACAACTCTTCTAACATTTTCATTTGTGTTGCATAACTGTATGAGGCTGTGTGATCTTACGTATCTTATTATGCACTAAACATTAATATAAATAGGTATTATACAAATTAATTAAAAGTAATATTAATATTTGAAATTAATGCATTCATTTTACTAATATGAATGAATTCATTTTTCAAATAAATGTTCCAAACACATAAATTAAAATATTAATCTTGTAATTAGTTAATAATAATTTAAATTTCATATTTTAAGTTTATGGTTACTCACACGAACGAAATGGAACCAACACCCAGTATTAGTAGCCTCAGGAATTACTGAAGCTATAGCATTTCTGAGTGCCTGTTCATAATCAGTGATCACTTGAATTCCGTTATACGGTAAATTCAATTGCAGATCATTGATTAAGAACTGCATCACCCTTATATAGGTCGGTGTTGAGTTGTCATTTAACAGTGCATGAATTATTGGAATAGCCTATGGAAAATAGCAGTTTATTTTAAAACAACATTAGACTGTGGAATATTAATTATAAGAATACATACTACATTATTCAGAACAATTTGTATTGTTAGCAACTGGTTAATGTCTGAAGGCATTCGTGGTCTTACTTGATAAGTGCCATCGATACATATTGTATGTATTGATTGCATGTAGATGTTCATTTGTTGCAAAAAATTAGTATTTGCAAATACAACACCAACAAATCGTACTCCGCCATCTTCTTGCAAAATTTCCAAACTACCCTGGAAGAAAGGGCTCTCTGTACCATTGCAGTTCAATAATCGTGGAGACCATTGTACTGAATTTATTATGTTTGGCCATTCACTTAGTACTAATGGTACAGGTGGGCATACTCGTCGTCTTGCCCTAGCAATTGAACGCATAGCGGCTGGCCGGCCAATTTCAATAGCTGCGCTAGGAAATCTAACATATACATTTTAATATTAGAATTTTCTTTAACATTTATTAAAATAACTTACTGTTGGGCATTTTCATTATAAATTATTTGTGCTTGGACATTTTCAGAAATGCCTCTTTCCTAATATTATTAAAAATGCCCTTCTTTCTGCTTCACCCCGTTGGCTTGGTTCATGGCTATGGGCATGGCGAGTACCCATACTTATGGGGGAGCCATCCTCGGCTCTCATTTGTGCTGTTGCAAAACATCCATAGTGTTTCTTGGAGCATATAAGGTACCTAAAATAAAATTGATGTATAAAATATGTTGTAGACAAAATACAATTTTGATATTAATATTTGTTATTGTTAAAATAAAAATGTATATAACTTACCTTATACCTCTCCTCACCGAATGTTGGTAATAAATGTACCCTCTGTGGTCAGTAAATAGAACTGAACTTCCCCTAAGCCCACGAATAGTCCATGAATTAGAATTATAGGGATGTTCAACCTCAGCATCAACATTAACTAAATATAAATGCAAATATATTTTATCAATTTGGTTTTGTGTTTTTTTAAGTCAAGCATTATAAAAATAATTTAATAAAAAAATGTTCTATTTCAGTTTATTTATCAATAAAATCATTTTTTTATTGTCTAAACTTAAAACACATTATTAAATTTAAATAGATTGATATTTTTGTTAAATATTATGTAAAACTTTTTCTATTTTAATTGTATGGTTTTTTAAATTAGTGTAACTGTAGCTGAAGTATAAAAATAAAAATGTTAATGTACGATTAATTTTAACATGTTATGTTTGAATGGAAAATATATGTAAATATCTTGTTAATTAAAATAATTGACTTGTATCTAACAATTTTTTTTATATATTTTTTTTTGTCACTCAGAAACGTGAAAATTTCACTAAAACTTCATTTTTTAATAAGCTTTCCAATGGCATACTCATTTTTTAAATAATTCTGTTTTGTGGAGAAGAAATCACACTTTAAATGTAAAAAAAACTGTGTTTTAAACAGTATACAATACTTCCATGAAGTTAATCAAGTTCAATTACACGTGAGCTACCGGAACAGAAGTTAGACGGAGAGCCTAAGTGTGTGCGAGACAAAATAACCGTGATTTTGTGTTACTTCTCAACTAAAAGACTGATCATTTGAAAATTTGTTATTCTCCTTAACTTGAAAAAAATTCTTAAATGATTTTAAGAAATCTTAATTAAATAAAAAAAATTAAATAGTTTAAGAATTTTTATTCTGCTGTTTTTCTTTCATCACCCCTCTTCCCTCCTATCAAGGGCACCTGCAGGGGGCGGTATGGGCCATGGCCTCCCCGCTATTTTATTTGATATTTGTCTAAATTGGTGATAAAATTCCTTTTAAATGTCAAATAATTTTCAGTATTTTTTTATAATAATTTCTTTTTATATAAATAAAGAATAAACAATATATTTCTTGATATAATTATATTGTGTTATTATTTTTATTTGTGATTTATAATTTTTAGTTTTCATACTAAGGGACAAGGGTATATTAAAAAAAGGTACATTTTTTTGTTGCCCCTCCCCCCCACCTCTCGAAATATTTTTCTGCGGGCATCTTGCCACCCATCTGGGTTATTTTTACATTTAAAATACGAAATCTCCCAAAACAGAATTTTTCAAAAACAAGTATACCGTTAGAAAGCTTATTAAAAAAAGGATTATTAATTATTAAAAAAAATTAAAATTAAGACATTTTTAAATTTTAGGATTGTGCGTGTGGAAATGGTATTGAAACGCTTGATGTGTTTTTTTAAAGAAAATTTTTTAAAGACCTTTTCATTGGAATTTTAAAATTTGCTATATGATCAATAGTTCAGAAGATATGGCCAGTTAAAGGAGAAAAATTATGTTTTTTTTTTCGAGAAAAAAAAACAAAAATTGAAATTTCTACTTTATACTTGAGAATCTGACCATGGTCAGAAACCAGTTTTGTAGCATTTGGGGTGTACAATAATTAATAACCCTCTGAAGTTTATACACTTTGTCAAAACATGATCACTAACTTATAAATCTGATTTAATTAAGGCTTATTAAATTTTTTCGATATTTCACAATAAATTTTTTAGCCGTTTAAACTAAAAAAAATGTTAAATATAACTATTTTAATATTATTACATAATAATAAATATTTTGTACTTGCCATCTGTTAAATCCTGCATGTCAACTGGTTAAGGAATGAAGACTAGATATACTCGTATATATAATTTATTTTTAAATCGCACTGGTAAAGTACGTACTTTTAAAAGTATTTTGAACAAGTGTACTACCAAAGTGTGAAAAAAATGTCTAATAAATGAAATTCATAACAAAGTTTATACTATAAGCACTGGCCTCTAAAGCTAGAATAATGTGCAAATTCTTTCAAATTTAGTGTTTATCGACGCTTTCCATCGTACATTTCCCGTAATCATTTTCTCATCATACGTATTTCCCCGTAATCATCGCCCAATACCTGTAAACCATTTACCCGTCTAGACACTCGGAATGTAATTAATTGTACTATTTATCATTACTATAATTTTGCACCTACTTGTTATTTAATAATTTATCGAATAAATGCACACTACATTGTTTTGTATTTTAGATTCTGAGCGAAGAGACGAAGCTATTGGTTTTACAATTTTTATTTTTTCCTGTGTATACATTTTTAACTAAAAAAATGCTCGAATGATCTCATCGTGCGTTACATTCCAGTAGCAAATTGTGTCTATAAAAAAAATATAGATTCTAGTTAATACTTTATTTGAAACTTTTTTCAATTTTTTTCAGTAGTTTCCTTATGCGTAATTCAAAACAACACAAAAATTGAAAGAAAAATTGCGAAAATAATGGTCCTAGAGTCTTGAAATTTATACCGAATTTGCAAATTTGCTCTATATATACATAAAAAATTTCTTCCAATTATTTATATAGCAATATTATTAGATGTTGAGCTATTTGTCATAAAAGGAGTAATTTTTGGTCTTAGAAGGGCTGAAAATGTTATACAACATGGGTCTTATGCAGAGGCGAACGCAGGAAAAAATTTCGGGGTGGGTTTTTGAAAAAATGTAAAATTATTAGGTACTATATATAATCTTACATATATGTCGCAGCTTAACTTTCAAATTTTCTTAGACATTTCGGAGGGAGTTCGAACCCCCAAAACCCCTATCTGCGTTCGCCTCTAGTCTTATGTTGTCACTTGTCAGCATGGTTTTGTTTTCTTTCTTTCTACATATTTTTCAATTTTTGTCATTGAGCCCCATTATAGGCTGGGCCCGTGTGTTTGACACACGCAACACACCGCCGGTGCGGCACTGTATGTTACCTTCAACTACATTCAAAAAATCTTAACAACTCTAAAACAATTTTTTTTTATTACTACTTTAAATTTTCCGACTAAATATTTTACACTGAAGCTACGCTCAGCATCGTTTTATTGAATACCATTATTTATCTTTGCTTTCAAATTTATAGGTAGTAATAACTAGGGATAAGAAGTTATAAGAGGTGAAATTGGCAAAATATGCAAAAAAAAAAAACGAAAATATAACAAAAATATGTACAACATTTTTAATATTAGTATAGGTACTATTAAATATTTACTATTTTACTTAACTTCTGTGATTAAATAATTTTACAACCAAAAAAAATAAATGCATCTATGTAAATAAATTAAATTTATTGCACTGGACCACCAAAGCTTTTTTGAGATTTTCTAAATTTTTAAACAATTATCTAACCGATGACGATATTGTCCGACAGAATATTTTTTTAACGGGAAAAACTCTTTTTTTGCATCTGTGGATGATATACAGGAGTGCTTAAAGTAAACCAAGTCTCATCACCGATCAAATTTTCAGGCAATCCTTCATAGATATGATTTCTCCAATTAAAATATTTGATATATTTTGTAAAATACTAAAGCCGACATTTTTTTTTTCAAAACATTAGTTAATTTTTGATTTATTGCTACATCCACTTCACCAATTACCTACTTTATCTAATTTATTTTGCACGGATTTTATGAGAGTAATTCAGTCAATTAATGAAACATTTTGACTTTCAAGTTGCATTATTGTTGATGGTAAAATGCATAATTTGCGTGTATAAAACCAAGTTGGGTTCTAGGAATTTTTACTAAAAGAAGTTTTGCCTCTTTAATAGAAACTGCAGCACTCGAATCTATGTGTTGCAGTACACCGTGTATTTCTTTGAAATATGTACAATAGTATGAAGTAGCACATATCCAAGTCCTTCAACGCGTAAGTGTGGGTTCCGGTGGAAGTGGAATACCCAGAGCTTCGGTTCTAAATAACATTGTGCGAGATGGAGCTTTTAAAAAACTTGTTTCGCTCTTAATATTAACTTGCTTACCCTAGGAACTTTACCACGAATTTCCTCTGCAATTCTGTGCATTGCATGGGCTAAATAAGTAACGTGCACCATTTTCGAGTAGGTACAACGCTTTTATAGCTGTAGGTACCAGCCTTTATCATGTTTGGAGCGGCGTCGCTCAGAAATAAAAGCGTGTTATTATGTAGTATACCGTCTGGCCACAAAAGAAACATAGATTTATCAAGAAGCATCATCTGTACTAAGCATAAACGCAATTAGAGGGGCTAAGCCCACCCTCAAATTAAATATAGCCTTCCAAATTGTTTGTATTTAATATAATTTAAATTACTAATTAGTAGGTATGGAAAAGAATTATTCAAACAAAAAAAATTAATGTTATAAATATAATAGCTCCTCAAATTGCGCCTATGATATTAAGAGCGAAGTAAAATACTTTGTGTAGTTTTATTCATAATTTTAATCAAATGAGTATTGGCACAGGCGTACTGAGAGATCGAGAAATTTCCTGGTTAGCCGGTCAAATAGTTACATTCGAGGGCCGCTTTGAATCTTATATTTATTAACATTATTGAATAACATGTTAGTGTTACAAAACAATGTTATGTACCGCGTATTGATTGTGGCCTGTTAATAATTTTATTATAAAAAAATTAAAACAAGTATTTTTGATTTTATTTCTTGCGTTATTATTCACTTTATATTGTTGTTTTACGTTTAGCTAAAAAAAAAAACCGCCTATTGAAAGAGTATGGCTTAAGACAATTTATAAGAGCTTATAGTTTTAATGGTACATTGGTACCTAACGGTGAAAAGCGTTTTAAACACTATATTGACTATATGCCGTCTATCGGTCTAGCCCCCCAAAAAAAGCAATATATTACATAATGTGATGAACGTCGATTCACTTTCGACGTACACGCACACAAAATACACACACACACACACACACACAATAAAATATGGAGTATAGTTAATTTAAACCTTTATTGAAAACGATGTCTTACCGTGGCCGCGTTATACGCGCATCACCCAAGAACTACTCTTTCCGGGTTGTCTTTGCCCTTTTTTATATTCTACAATTGTTATTATTTGCTTACTTACTAATGACTACAATAATTTTATTATTTTAAAATGTTACAGTGTTTTCTTAATCTATTTTTTTTCTTCCTATTTCCTAGTGTTATGTTATCATAACAAAAAGAATATGCATATTACAACAATAACAATACTGATCGTTTAAATAATTTCTGTGTAGAACGATCGTTAAATAACTAAAATATACACTTTCAATTAATACAGTTGTCAGCTAGTAGTAGTATAACTATAGCTATAACAGCTAGTAGTTTAAGAATAGGTATTTTCGTTGTTCTTATCGTAGATAGAATTAAGGGTATATCGTAAATAGAATTAAGCTAAAAAATAAGGTGTTTTGAAATATTAAAAGTATGATAGGTATTGTAAGTCACCAATTATTTTTGGGTCGCTCAAGCAAAATCTCCCGGGGCGTTCTATAGGAGCCAGTCTGCCCTGAGTATTGGTATTGGACCGATTAAAATTGTAATGACGCCCTTGTCTAAAACTCTATATAAGTAGGTAATTCACTTCAGCGACATCCACAACACTTGCAGTTCGCTAGGTACCCTTTTTAGCTTTTAAACACGTTTCGTTCTTTCGGACCCCATAGGCTATAAATTTCCAAGTTTTTGTTAAATCGCAAATATTTTTTTTATAATTGTAAGTAATAATAATAATAATAATAAGGATTCAGAATGGAGGATATATCTCCCATAGTTTTTTCATGGAAATATAGTATATTACCAAATACTAGTGTGGGACCTGGTGCAAAAGTATTTTAGATAATGTAGGTGTTTACGTAAAATAAGGAATTGACAATTCTTAATTACCAATCGTCCACGTCAATGTTTAAAATAATAAAATGCAATTTCTAGTTTCAGTACGATGACGAAAAGCTACTACTATCTTACTAACCGTGTCATTGTATTGTAATATAATAATTATCAATTGATATCATAGCATATTAACATATGGACTGCGCTTTCCTACCCCCTTGCCTATGTTTATATGTCTATGATTAATACTACTTATTTAAAAAAGTTCCATGGCTAGTTCTGTCGTGAATTTTGACCATATCATAAGTATTAAGTATGTAGGTATAAAAGGAATGTAGTGTGATACTGTCTGTGCAGGCATAGTGTAAATTATTGAAATACGTGGAAAATGCGATATTATTGTAGCATTTTTCGATGGTATAGAATAAAATTGGACTCTTGAGTTTGTATACTTTATCATCAGTTACCTTGTATTATAAATGGTACTTAAATAACAATTATTTTGAATCATAATATAAAGAACTTGATTCTATACTCTATTTAGAATAAGAGTACACTAGCCGATGGATGAAAACATACCATGACTGGGGGGAAGGGATAAAGTCCATGATTTAAATACTGAACAATACATCTCATCCGTCTTGAAAATTCCTAAATACGCTTCTGTTTGTTGTAGAAGGATAACACATAACTTTTAGTGCATTGTAATAAATTGACAATTTTATTTCATGTATATAAAAATATGTATCTCCTAAAAAAAGCAGTGATAATAGCACGTATCTTCATAAGTCATAACAACTTCCATGTAATAAATATTTAATTTTATAAAAGAAAAAAAACGTAAGTGTCAAAAACATTTCAATTTGTATAAAATTGTAGTTTTATTCATACAATTATACATAAATTAGTAAAAACTTCAATAATAATCAATAATTATATTATACTATAAACTAAATTAAATTTAAATAGCTTTTTGGGTTTTGCTCCTGAAAATTTTGCCAAACTGTATGTACGGACTATGAATTTGAAATTAGCAATGATAAATTATTGTATTTGAAAGACGATTCTGAGCAGTTAGTATAATTTACACAACTATTACAAAAAAGAAAAAAATCACAAAAATTAAGTACCTAAAATATATACATATTATTTTTAAACATCTTATATTTTATAAAAAATGAAATTAACAAATACTTATTATTAAAAGTATATTTAATTCAAATAGTTCTCAAGTAAAACAAAATTTAGACAATTTCTTTTTCCTTGAATTTTATTTTAATTTGTCTGATGTATTGTCTCATTCATGTATTTAATAAGTACCCAATAAAGTATCTATAATATAATAATTATCTGTTACCTTACAGATAACTTTAAATCTTTAAAATCAGATTTAAATTCTAAAATTATTATTTACACTAATAATAGCATAATATAGATATGTATAGAGTAATAATATATTTAAAACATACATAGCTATAAATGGGAAATATGCAAATTTTTAATTTTATTATAATAAATGTCATAAATGTTAATGCATGTGTATTGACATTTTATATTTGATATTATTTTAGTTTTAATACTTAGTATACAATTAAAATTAATTAGCGTATAATTTACAAATTTATTTTGATTTCAACAGAGGTTCTGAAAAAAGTAAAGTTCTCGAGATATTCAGAATTCCCTCGAATGTTTATTTTTTGAACCTCTGTTGAAATCAAAATAAATTTGTAAATTAAACGCAAATTAATTTTAATTGTATACTAAGTAGTACAACTAAGAATAATATTATCAAGTACAAAATGTTATATTATAAACATTCGAGGGAATTCAGAATATCTCGGGAACTTGACTTTTTGACTAACTTGACTGGTTAATTAAATGTAATTTCTTTATGTCATTTGTCAATACAGCAGCTAAGGAAATCATGTTTTTTTATCAAGTAAATAAGTTGTATCAATTCTAAATTAATATATTTGATATAGTTAATTGTTTAACTATTATAATTGTATGGTTTATTAAATACAAGCTTAAAACTGGTTAAAAATACATAATATTTAAAATACGGAAAAGATATAGATTATCTAAATAGTTGTACATTTTCAAAGATGTAAATCTACTATAAGTTTAATATGAATTGATCCATAGTCTTAAAATCATTGGTATGCTATTGTTTCGCTAGACATTTTTCCTAAAACAAAATGAAATTATAAATTTTATTATGTATATAATAACACAGTTAAATGTATATAAAATTTGAGAATTTTCAATTTCAATTTGATATAACGTATATGGTGATAGTAAATAAAATTGATTTTTAAACATGTCTTCTACAGTGTAGAATTCTTCAATTAAATTGTTTTACCTTAATAAATGTAATATTTCTTGCATATTACTTACTATATAATAACACAGTTAAATGTATATAAAATTTGAGAATTTTCAATTTCAATTTGATATAACGTATATGGTGATAGTAAATAAAATTGATTTTTAAACATGTCTTCTACAGTGTAGAATTTTTCAATTAAATTGTTTTACCTTAATAAATGTAATATTTCTTGCATATTACTAACTTACTTATTAGTTTTTGCTGTAAAATCTTTTTATCTTGACAAAAAATATTCAATGTTTCATCTAGTTCTTGACCAGTTAAATTTGTTTGCAGAGCAACATCCACAAACTAAATTTCTTTTGATTCTTATATTGATGTATGATGTTCCTGTTTAGAATATATGAAAACTTTTTGTTACAATATATTGTTTGAAATATGTTAAATGACTAATTTAGTAAAATTATTAACAATCTTACTTGAATTTCAATTGACCGTTGTAGGAGTCTTTTTCTTGTACTTTTGGCATTGAATGAATAGGAAATTGAAAATCAGATAACGCAGCATTTTTTTAAGGTCTGATTTTCCAGTAACAACAGAGGCCAAGGTATAATCCGATTCCAAGAAATGTAGACTGCATATGTACAAGTTGAAATTAGGTTAGAATTCCTTCTGGCAGACAACATGAACCCTTTCATATTATCTTTTTGACATTGAATGGAAATCTTTAACAATAAAAATAGATACATATTGAAAACTCCAATAAAATCAGTTTTAATAATGATCACTTAAGACAAACTTATGAAATATCAATTCTTTCATGTCACTTGAACTGGAACAATTAAATGCAAACCAGACGTTGACTATGATGTTCTAAGATTCTAAGTAAAATACAATAAAAACAATATTATATATGTATATATATTATAATACATTTATACATATCATTTATTATAATATATTTATATTATATTTTACAGAATATATATCCAATATCTATTTACTTGTAATATTGTTTGTTACAGTTGACAAATATACATTAATTAATAAGTAGACTATAATATAAATATATACTATAATATTGTAATTCGCTTTATTACTTGTTTAACGTGTTTAGAACGTTTTTCGAAATTCGTATAGCAAAACGAAGGAAATTACAATTTTTCGATAATTAAATGATAACAGACATTATATCACAGAATATTTTTAAAATCGTGATTGGAACAAAAGTCTATTTGAACAAATGATCAATGGAAGATAAATCATTGGAACAAAAGTCCATTGGAACAAAAGTTATTTGGATTATATGTGATTTGAACAAATGTTTTGGAACAAATGGTAATATTTGGAACAAAGGTTGATTGGAACAAGTATACATTTGATAATTTTGGAACAAATATTTTTGGAACAAAAGGTAGCGGTCAACGACTGTATACCATAGACCAGTGCTTCTCAACCTTTTTTGCTATAGGGCCCCTAAATTTAATGTAATACTGAGTGTCAAGGCCCCCCCCCCCTCAATCAAAATCATTAATTATTTTTTTCTTAATGATATACTAAATTTACATGCACTATTTCACACAAATGAATTATTAAAATGTAAGAAAATAAATGTTTTTTAATATATTTTTGAAACGTGCAATCTTATAGTTATATAAAACTTTATACATATATAAACAAAAAATAATTAGTAATTAGAAATAATAATAATAAATGTGATAATTATTAATGTGATGGTTGGGCTTGCATATTTTCGCATAACTTATTTATGTCAGGTGTGATATTTGAAATTGAAATACGTAAGTTTGCTTCTAAAGACTGTTGTGAAATGCATGATCTATGTTTGTTTTTTATAATTTGAAGCTGTGAAAATGCAGTTTCACAAAGATATGTCTATTTTAAATGAAATAAATATTTCAAGGCCCCCCAGTCATATAGCCACGGTCCCCAGGTTGAGAAGCACTGCCATAGACCAGTGGCGTCATTTGGCGGGTGGCAGGGTGGGCATTTGCCCCCTCCCCCCCTTGTTAACAGTGGGCCGAGATGATGTTGAATAATAGTTATTCTAACCAAATTTGTAGTAATGACTAACGAGTTATGAGTAATAATAACAAATCGAGTGGCAGACAGTGGATTAAAATTAAATTACCAATATAATTTAAAAGTATGCAGGTTATAACCACTATTAAAGGTGATTAATTCGTGATTACAACTTACCGTGGTTCTGGATTTTTTTTTGATAAACATATGCCAGAAATTCGATAATTCAAACCGGTGTGTGTTATTGGTTATCGATGATTGATACCGGTTACTATTAAGACACAGATTATTTCGTACCGGTTTAAGTGGAAATTCGTTGTAATGATTGGGATACCCCCTCCAAATGTAGCTATTAAATGTGGTTCACACTTTCATAGCATTTTTTCTATAAATAAAACCGTGTGCCCGTGTTTATGATTTCTTATCTATATGATAAGTGACATGATACAGTCATGTAGGGGAGAAATCGTTAATAGGAGGGGATACCATCAGCACCGGTATTAGTAACCACATCGACGATCCGGTCAGGAAAAATGTAACCGGTATCACTAAAACTAAATCATGAAACCGGTTACTTTTAAGAATTTCTAAAATTCACACCGGTACCATTTTTGAGGGGAAATTCACACCGGTTTGAACTGTCGAATTTCTGGATGGTTATCGTTACCTAAAGGCAATGCGTGATTTATTAACGTTAATTCAAAGAATATACTATGTTACTAATTACTATGTACGTTTGACAGTTGACGTACCTGTATCGCGTACGGCGTAAATGAGTTTGTTTAGCCGTTCTTTAACTTTTCGAATGTATGTTTTATGTATATATAATTTATGAGTGGCAAGTGTGAAAAAATAAAAATGAAAAAGCTAAAGGTTGTGTGACCAAGACGGCGAGAAAGAGAGGAAAAAACTGAACAAGATGCTCAGAACTGGTCACAAAACGTCATTTCTAACATGTTTAATATCACGACAAGGGAAACTTCAAAACTTGTATCTCATATGTACAATATATGGTCATTTATGATACATTTATTATGGCTGACAAAGTAACGAATTTCCTGCCCCCCAAAAAATATCTGGCGATTCGTTCCCATGATAACGAAAATATCAAAATTATGTAAAACAGAAATTGTATTGAGCTAAATGTAAGTAGAAAATAGTTAAATGGACCAGTTCAATCTTTTGCCTCCCCTTTTCGAAAACTGAAATGACGCCACTGCCATAGACTCTATGGTATACGTACTTTCACCACAGATTAGATGTATATGAATGTATATATACGTACACGTGAACGTATGTAGTGGAAACCCGCTTCAAGATATTCATCTAATCTGTGCTTTGACAACTTTGTGAACTGTACATGAAATTATTCCGCGAACGAAATTTGAAAACATGCTACGGTCTGATCATTCAATTATTATTATTTATATTTATGCCAAACACTATATGAACGACTGGTAACAATTATTTTGTACGTCTGTTCAAAACACACGATACGACGAGTCGAGTACTGGCTTTAGTCTGTGACCGTACGATAAAAAAAAGAAATGGCACTCGTGCCGGCATTTTTCAATATTTTAATTCCATGCACTGCATTTGGTTGTATTAATAGGCGTTTAAAAGGCAATTCCTCCATAGTTTCATCGGTTTGTTAATTTACTTTTAACACATTTTTTTTTAAATTTAATTATTTTCTAACAAATAATAATAAATAACGATTATGGATTTATAGATTTCCATTGAATCGTACTGGTTTTACAGGACAAAAAAAGAATTGGATAAAGAAGTCCGAAAAAAAATTCCATACCAACAAATTAGTTTCCTTTGCAATTAACAAAATTACTGTATGAAAATGGAGTTCCATTAAAATTGCGTCAAAGTGGATGTAATTTGTTTTATAACATTTTCATAATTTACATAGTAAGAATTGCATCTCTAAATTTAAACTAAACCATATTATTCATATTAGTTAGTTGTAGTTTTTTAAATTTTTTTTTCTCTAAGTTTTCTTGTAAGACGTGAAATCGAACCATCCAAACGAAAAATCTTTTTTTTTAAATTTCTCACTTCAAGTAAAAGTGTATTATTTTATTTTAATTTTAGGAATAATATACTTTTTTTAAATGTTTTTTTTTTTTAAAAAAATATGGATTCCTTAAATATTGTATTTTCGAAAAAAATAAATAACAAAAAAAAATTATATACAATATAAATTATTTATTATTCTTCTTTTGTTTGGCAGTTTTTTTAACTTCCCGTTTTGGTTCCGAAACGCTCTCATTGTTATCCATTTCTCTGAAACATATTGCAAATAAATGACAGATATTAATTGACCAAGGCTTTTACATTTTTTGATCAGATTTCATATCATTTTTTACAGTACGATATAATCTTGTGTACAATTTTCAATTAAACATAATTTCGAAGAAATATTATTTAAAAACTAAATTTAATTCCACACCAACTATATAAGAAACTACTGTAAACACTGAAAAACGTGTCCCAAAAAGTATATTATATAATACTTTATAACATTTTTTAATAGGTACCATATATATCTTCGGCAAAATTTTCTACGAAATAAAAAAATAAAGACAAAATATGTATGCCTGCAAATATCAAAAACAAAAAATTCTTCACCGATAGAAATGGTTTTGAAATTAGAAAAAAAAACTGAACCTACATTTCAAAAGAATATCTCATCTAATATTATACAACATAATAAAATGTTACTAGTGTAGAAAAAGTATAAATGATGCAATGTTTTTTTCTAGAAATGAAAAATTTTCTTACACAGCAGAAGTGGATTGTAACGATTTTTCCATTATTGACTGCTGTAAACGTGTTATACGTCTTTCAGACGTCAATGGATGTTCTGATGCCCTCGTTTCCGTTTCCGCCTGGAAAAAAGTAATACGATTAAAAAAGTTTATGAAATTATGAAATAAATATAACAACACGGGTAAATAATATTCTACTAACTTTGAGACTTTTCACCCTATGTTTGAGAACTGACGATTTATTATTTTGAATCACTGATTCTGTCTTCTGCGCAGAATGTCTTGACAAATCATCACTGTCAACAACACTTGAATCAAGTGAGAAAAGTTGTTTACGTTTCATTCTTGGAGTAAACAAGGTGTGCTTCATATTATCTCCTTTTATTGGAGATAACATTTCAGCAGATTCGCTTGTATCCGATTTGGCAACTTCATTAACATTCTCGACAGGTTTTACAGACTCAGATCGTGAACGTTTTCTTGTTCTAACAGGTGACGTCAAACGTTTCTTTAAAACATCCATCAAATCGTCAATTCCAGTTGAACTTTTATCTTTCAATTGTAATGAATTGTTACTCGAACATCGTTTTGGCTTCATTTTCACCATAGAGTATGTTAGTGCAGGTTCCGGTTGAACAGATTTAGATCGTTTTGGAGTTTTTATTACTCTTGTATCACACGGTACATCGATTACACTCGCACTATTTTCTTCGATTTTTTTAGATTTATTCGGAACAAAATTAAATTTCGACTTTCTTTTCTTTATTGAATTATCTACTTTCAATTCATTATCATTATCTTCTTCGGGAACGCGCTCCAAAGTAAGTACAGTTTTTCTTTGAGTAGTGACTTTTTCTTCCACAGGAGCTAAAGACTTGGACCTTACACTTCTACGATTTGTAGAGATTAAGTTTTGTTGACTTTTTGATAGCTTTCTCGGTAATGAAATTCTAGTTTGTCTACTGTTTATATCCGTTATAGACGGACGAAAAACGTTTAAACTGGTGTCAAGTTGAACTAAATTAGACTCGCTTCTCGCTCTCGATCTCGTTGTTATTACATTGGTGTCTGGTGATAAAGTGGACTTGGCCTTACGTATCTTTGTTTTGTTCGTAATATCTTCATCTATTTGTTTGTTAACGTATGACTTTGATGTACTTGGTACACATTCTATTTGACTAACTTCAACGCGATCAGATTTGTTTAAGTCGGCCGATTCTATGTTATAAGAAACATTTGACTTGTTCGTACGTTTTTTTGATGACAAGCGCTCACTAATTCTTGGAGCCTGTTGTGCGTTTTCCTGAATATTATTTTCTAATTTGTTACCTTTTTCTATCAAAAGTTGTTTTTTTCTAAGCACCTCTTCACTTTTTGCTCTTGTGTGACGTCGAAGTGTTTCCTCATTTGACACTGATCTTAAAGGTGAAACTGGAACCTTGACTGAATGTTGCTGTGAAACAGAACTAGTATTTACATTACCTGTGTTCTGAGAAATCAATGATACTTCATTAGATTTATCATCACCTGCAACACCACGAGATAACTTTTCAGATTTTGTTTCTATAGTATTAATAACGTCTCTTCTTTGATGATCGATTTCAATATTATTTTCATTCTGTAACATATCATCTGTTTTACACAAATTCTTTTCTGGTGACATTGGTACGGATTGAATTTCTACGTTTACATCAGCATCACAAGTTTCATTATTTATTGATACGTCATCTACAATACCACAAGGCAACTTTTCAGATTTTATTTTGATAGTATTAACAATTTCAACATTATTTTCATTTTGTAAAATATCATCTGTTTTACACAATTTGTTTTCTGATGACACTGGCAAGGGTAAAGTTTCTACATTTACATCTGCACTACAAACTGCATTACTTATTGATACGTCATTTATAGCATCACAAGATAACTTTTCAGATTTTGTTTCCATAGTATTAATAATTTCTGTTTGATGATCGATTTCAACATTATTTTCATTTTGTAAATTATCATCTGTTTTACACAAATTGTTTTCTGGTGACAATGGTATGGATTGAGTTTCTATGTTTACATCTGCATTACAAGTTTCAATACTTATTGATACGTCATCAACAACATCACAAGATAATTTTTCAGATTTTATTTCTGTAGTATTAATGTCTACTTGATGATGGATTTCAATATCATTTTTATTTTGCAGAATATCATCTGTTTTACACAAATCTTTTTCTGGTGACATTGGTAAGGATGGAGTTTCCATGTTTATATCAACACTACAAGTTTCATTACTTATTAATACGTCATCTACAACATCACTAGATAACTTTTCAGATTTTATTTCAGTAGTATTAACGTCTATTTGAAGATCGATTTCATCATTATTTTCATTTTGTAGAATATCATCTGTTTCACACAAATCTTTTTCTGGTGACATTGGTAAGGTTGGAGTTTCCACGTTTATATCAGCCCTACAAGTTTCATTACTTATTAATACGTCATCAGTATTTTTAGGAATAATGGTTGTTGGCGAATTGGAATGATCTAATGAGACAGAATGTTGATTATCGTCCAATGCGTTAGACCTAGGATTTTTATGCACATTTTCATCAATTTCACTATCTGGTAATGATTCCAATTCCAAAATATCTTGAATATCCTCAGCTAACTCAACATCAGCTGTTTCCTTGTCGGTAAATACTTTTTCGTTGCTGTTTGTATTAATGGCTTGAATTTCCGGTTTATTAATGTGTAAATCCACAGTAATCTGTTCATTTTCAAATGAGTACAATTGGCCAAAAAGAAGCATTGGTTTACTTTCTAAAACCTGTTGACCAAAATACGAATCCCCAAATAAAAACGGAGTTGACTGGTTTGATTGATCTACGTCAGAAGATCCTAACTGACTGGATTCAATTCCAGTTATTGCAGAACAATTTATATCAGCAACAAGAATTTGATTTGACGTTTCATTCAGAGTATTACACATTTCATTATTTGTGTGGTCTTTTATAGCAGAATCATCAATTTGTTGATCGACAGCAGTACCAATGTCCTTATCTATAAAAGAACTTTTTCCGTTTGCTACATACATGCCTTCGTTTTCTTCATTAAGTTTTATATCATATTGTTTTGAATTATTTTCTTCAGTTTTATATTTGATTTCCGTGTTCGACTCCGAAATATTAGAATATATTACTTGATCATCATTTTTTTCTAATACATATATTTCTTCGGTTTGTTCATTAGAATCGTATTGTTTCGAATTATCTTCTTCAGTTTCATCATAATATTTTATATCCGTGTTTGCTTCCGAAACATTAGAATACATTACTTGGTCATCTTTTTTTTCTAATACATACATATTTTCATTTTCTTCATTAGATTTAATATTGTATTGTTTTGATTTACTTCCTTCAGTTTCATCATAATATTTGATATTCATGTTTGATTCCAAAACATTAGAATACATTACTTGGTCATCTTTTTCTTCTAATACATATATTTCTTCACTTTCTTCATTAGATTTAATATCGTATTGTTCCAACTTACCATCTCTAGTTTCATCATATTTGACATCCGTGTTTGATTCCAAAATATTAGAATATATTAAATCGTCATCTTTTTTATCCAACACATATATTTTTTCGTTTTCTTCATTAGATGTCTTATTGTATTGTTTCGAATTACCTTCTTCAGCTTCAGCATAACTGATATCTATGTTTGATTCCAAAACATTAGAATACATTACTAGGTCATCTTTTTCTTCCAATACATAAATTTCTTCATTAGATTTAATATCGTATTGTTCCAAATTACCTTTTTTAGTCTCCTCATAATATCTGATATCCCTACTTGATTCCAAAACTTTAGAATATGTAATTTGATCATCTTCGTTTTCTAATACATATATTTCTTCGTTTTCTTTATTAGATTTAATATCATATTGTTTCGAATTGTCTTCTTCGGTTTCATCATAATATTTGATATCGCGTTGTTCAAAATTAGGCTTTTCAGTAACTTCATCACATGTGTCATCATTATCTTCTACATTAATTTTTTCATCTTCATCAGATGATATAACACAATGTTCCACAATGTCTTCTTCCGATTCACTGTTCTCAGAATTACTTTTCTGCGCCGATTTAAATCTACCATATCTTGTGGTTTCTAAATCACTCTCATCAGATGAAGTTATTGACTCATTACTGTTATTTAAAGATTTTATACTAGAAGACGTATCGGACTGTACATTATCAACTTCATTTTCATCTTCCGAATCTAAAACGATCACGTCGTCATCCACATCATCATTATCGCCGTAATCATTATCATCAAGATATTTATTTACTTGATCTGAATCTTGAGAATTTGTATCTGAATTTGAAAATGAAATTTTAGTTTCTATTTGAGATTCGTCGCTATTATTTGAATCATCTTGGTTTTCAGGTGATGAACTATATATATTAACTGTGACGGGCACTGAATGTCCATTAACGGTTTTATCTATGTTTTTTAATGAAACAGGAATAGACTGCTTATTTTCTATTACTCTGTGCTGAGACAAAGGTTCAATATTATAATCATCTTCACTCAAATCTGAATTATTGTTTTCATTTAATAACGTCAAACAAGGCTTCTTGTAGTCTTGTTCTTCAACTTCATCATCTGACGATAACGTAATAAGTTGTGGAGTCAACAAATTTTGATCTTCATATTTGTTATTTTCTTTGGTAATAGTGACAGAATCTGATATTTCCATTTTTTCTTCATATTTGTAATTTTTTTCAGTAATTAGGTGAGAATTTGATGCTTCCATTACATAATCATCAACAAGAACTTCTTTTAAATTAATCTGTGTTGGTTGTACAACCTGATTAGCTAAATCACTGCTTCCAATGTTATAACTATTATGTTCTTGAACATCTGACTTTATCATATTTGTATTGTCTGCAGGAATTCGTCTATAAGAACAATAATATAATGTTTTATATATATTAATACTAGCTGTCCCGCCCGGCGTTGCCCGTGCCAAAGATTTCTATTTTTTATTATAGCTGAATTACCTGCAATTTATTTATTAAATGTCTAAACTTTTAAATTTTAATTTACTACATACGCTCTTCTTCTCCCTCACCTCTATCCCAACCAGTAGCGTATTTTCAAATTTTTTCTGGGGGTGTCCAGTGATTTACATTACCTATAACTACAACATAAAAAATACATTTTTTTAATTCCGCCTAAAATAACATAATAAAATCGTTTTTTTTTTGATTTTGGCCCCCGTAAATTTGCTATTTGGGATTGGTCACCTTTGTCCTAAACCTCCATTTGACCCGGCAATGCTTTGCTATTGTTAGATTTAGGTACATTTATATATGTTTAGAAATATATGAAAGGTTTGATATGAATTATATTAAATATTTAATTAGATTTATTTTTTTAGTATACTTTTATATATAAGTGTGGAATGTATTTAAAAAATAATAACAGACCAACGTAACTCACTGTACAACTGTACATACCGGGTAAGAAGTGTAAATAACAACATTATTAGTCAGGGAATACCGGGGTGGTCAAGACAGTACCGCACGTAAATAGACCGAAGGCTGTTATAAGTCGTCCATAGTGCATACGTACGCACAGCAGTTCCCCACACCGAACGCACCGACAACATACGACAACGATAAATATATAGATATAAATATATAATCAACGGGCAAGAAAAAAATATATTGATAAAAATATATTTTTTAAACGTTTATACGTTTAATATCTTTTACACGTATTTCTTACGATTAATTTGATTGATTTTCGATATTTTGTGACGAAATAATTTATTGACGAAACTATAAACATAGGCGTGTGCACGGGGCGAACCTAACCGGATTCCTATAAAACACCGCTGAGGGGGGGGCATATTTTTATTAATATAAAAAGCAATTATTTTGCGTATTTAAAGAACAGTAGAAGAATATTTTGTAATTTTTAATAAAATATTTGCATCTTATCTTGGCTATTTTAAAAAAATATTACTGTCCGTGTCCGTAATAGAAAGAGTACGTTTAGGCAGGTCGAAATACATTGGAATGCCTATCTTTTTGTCGGGACCTTATTATAAAGACAGGTTTCACTGTAATAAGTAAAAAGAAGACAAAAAAAAAATGTAAAAAAAGTGCAAAATATTTGAGGTCCGAGGATGTGGTTCGAACTCGAGACACTCTGTACTATAGGCATATTGCAGTACCACTGCGCCATAGGGAGTTACTAGTGACCGTCGGCAAATTTATGTCTTTTAAATAGTAAAATCAAATTTTTTTTACAATTTCTCAAATTCCGACTTAACCGGTGGACTTGTATAAACAAATTATACATTAAAACCTTCCCTGAGTCAAGACCTATTCATTAGTGAAAACTGTATTAAAATCCGTTGGGTACTTTTTGAGTTAGACGCGTACATACAAAAAAGGGGCTTCTCTTTTATATAGTGTATAGATTAATTTCTATTAATAATTCATGTATACAAATGTTAGAAAAATATACATGAATTATTAATAGAAATTAATCTATTTTCTAACATTTATATTCAACTTTATTAACAAGAACTCTATAAATTCAACTAAATTCTTAAAAATAAAAATCATCATAACTTACTGTTCAGTTAATGAGTTATCAGCAGGTAAATTAAACTTTATTACAGTTTTAGACACTTGAACCTCATCTTCTGACATTGATAACATTCGTTTACGAGATTTAACTGATGATTTGGTCTGAAATCATTGACAAATATATAATTATAAATCACAATATAATATAAAATATTTTGATTTAATTGCACAAAACATTAAAAACAAATGTAGTTCATGAACATATTATTTCTTTCATAATTTAATTTCAATCTTATTGAATTCAATATTTAAATAGACATTTCAAAGGACAGTAATAGTACTCCAAACAGTAAAACACTAGTTTTAATGATATGCTAAATAACATTATTTGAATGCTACATGCTTGTATATTAAATATTTCTTTCTTTGATATTACCTTTAAAATAGATGAAATATTTGAAACGAGTGATGGTGATGAAACAGTTTTCTCAATTAAGGGAGTATGTAAAATATCCAAAACATTATGTCCCATTGGCCCTATAATCTCATTATCAGCTTTTTCAGGACTATCGTAAAGTTTTCTTCGTTTTTCATCATTGTAATTTATATCGTCTTCAGCAGGATGCTTTGGTCTATTATTATTTGCTGGCAGAATGAGATTACTAAAAAAATTAATTTAAAACATAGAAATACATTGTACTTATAATATGTATGTAACATAATATTACATAAATGCTAAACACAAATTATGAAGTAATTTGTATAGTAATACTAAATAACTCACATAGAATTAGAAGATCCAATAGACAAATTTTTTTCCTTTAACAATATGTCTTTTTTTCTATTCATTACATCAAACATTTTATTCATATCAGCATTCATAAATTTCGTTACAATAGCTAGAATTAAAAATAAAGTAAATAAAATAAGAGTATTATGAATATAATAATTTCACAGATGAAGTTTACTAATATAAAATAACTTACATGTTTTCTTATACACATTCTGAAGTGGTTGATGATCATAACTTTGTCTCATTATTGCAGGTATATTTTTCTCATACCTTCTCACTAAAAGACTAGCATTTGTCAATGCATTATCAAATTTGAGTTTGGGTATGTCTTTCAATAATTTATTTAGTTCACAAGCTTCTAAATATCTAAACATCACACACGTAATATATATATATATATATATATAAATATTAAAATAATGTAAATATCTACAATTGTGTATCAACTTATTCGTTAGCCAGAAAGAGAGCTTAAGACTTTTGAAAACAAAAAATGAAGAAGAATCTGTGGCCTTCTTTTTGAAGAAACAACTAATAGTTGGCCAAAAAGATACAAGAAATTGAATAACAGTGATATATAATGTTGATATGGCAGCGATAACTATTTTTATTCAAGGACAAAGGTTCCATTCCCTATGGCATATAAAGCGAAGAAGAGGATAATACCAATAGAGAAGTGCTAGGAATGGAACATCAGGGAAGAGGAAGACCTAGAAAAAAAAGATCAATGTAGTTAAAGAGGATCTACGGAACCTGGAAGTGGAAGAAGAGAGCGAGCTATAGTTCAAAGACAAAGATAGGTAGCGTGGTATTGTATTAGTGGCGAAAATTCTCAGAGTTGTAAAAGAATAAGAAGAGTACCAACTCACCTTCCACGATGCAATAAAAATAGTAAACGGCAAGTTAATGATTGAGTGTCATTATGACTTTTCAAGTAAGATAAAAATACATTTTCTTCTTCTATATTCAAAGCATAATCTAGCAAACATTTTAACTTATTTGTTTCTTTGCATCCTAAAATAAATAAATACCAAACAATTTAATATATTAACATAAACTGATTATATTCCCAAACTTACGATTGAAAAAATATTCAAACAAAATTTGTTTTTCCTTAACCTGTGTCGAACTGATGAAATTAAAAATATCAAGGCATTCATTATTCATGATATGCATATTGATATAAAACCTGAAAGCCAAATTTGTAATTATTATAATAAAAAATTTCAAAATACTATAGAGTCATTCCATACCAGATCACCTGATTTTAAATAAATGTGAAGTTGAGTATTTTTAAAGAAATTCAAAACTTTTAATAAATGTTTATATACATATTATACAAATTTAAAAATATATTTTTGAGCTTTTTAAAAATTAGTTTACTTGGATTTAAGGACCAATGAAAAGTTATTTTTAGACATAATTACCTTATGTTCCGGTTGCTATATCATTTAAACCAATTGCAATATATACTTGAAATCTTCAGATAACTGTTAATTATGAAGTATTTTAAATTTTTTATCCTTACAACGTTGTTTTATTTTGAAGTCAAAAGCACATAAAAGTTGGATAAAAATATCTAACTTTTGAACTTTTTATGATTTTTTTTTTTATCAATTAATATATGAAACTCGTATTAAAATAGGGGGGATGTGGGGAGTCAGATTCCCCCCATGATCTTTTTTTATAAGGCCCACAGGCATAATTCCACCCATAGATCACCACATTCCTAAATCCGGCCTTGATCCCCCCCCCTCCATTGAAAAATCATGTATACATATATAGACATACGTAGTATTACATTAAAATGGAATAATATTTAAATATACTTAATTCTAATACTAGTTAACAATTTTGTACAATTTACGGTTTTCAGGATATTTTAAATAATTTTGATTCAGATACTACGTATGTCCAAGTGTAAATATATATATATATATATATTTTTTATTATAAATATTTGTCAATTTTCAGTTGTTAATAATTAGATTAAAAATCATATCTCCAAACTGAAATTTATATCACATGTTGTAATTAATATTCTTTACTCTTCACATAAATTTCAGACATATAAGTTTGACCACATCAGAGTTATAAAGCTACAAATTTGCCATTTTAGAGCTTTCGAATCAACTTCGTACGTACGTAGCATCCACGTATATGTTTTTAATGTAACCAAATATGAAATAATTAAAAGTATTATGACGTCTACTTCATAAAAATATTATTTTAATACGAGTTTCATATATTAATTGATAAAAAAAAAAATCATAAAAAGTTCAAAAGTTAGATATTTTTATCCAACTTTTATGTGCTTTTGACTTCAAAATAAAACAACGTTGTAAGGATAAAAAATTTAAAATACTTCATAATTAACAGTTATCTGAAGATTTCAAGTATATATTGCAATTGGTTTAAATGATATAGCAACCGGAACATAAGGTAATTATGTCTAAAAATAACTTTTCATTGGTCCTTAAATCCAAGTAAACTAATTTTTCTAAAATTTTAAAATATTTTTCTGACTTTTCATTACATATTTAGTGGGTATATAAAGTTTCAGAATTTTTAAAAGTTATCCAGCACACTCGTCAGATGAAATCATATGGAATGACCCTATACCAAAGTTAAATATTTTAAAATATTATTATAGGATTTTATAAAATATGTACAAATTTGATGTAAAAAGATTTACACAATTTATATTTAACGAAATTCATTTATACTATTATTACTTGAAAAATTGTACCTAGTAATATTATTTTGTCAAGAATCTTTTAGAGAAACCCCTGAATGATTTTTCCCGATTTATATACAAAGCTAAATCATTTTCTTGTCTCTAAAAACACTAAATACAATCCTTTAACACGTTAATTACGTATGTCTTTTTACAGTTCTCACTCAAGTGCATACATAACTTTTTTCATCAAATTTAATTTTGGCATTAAGAAAGACGTTTTTATATGTATTCAATAACAAAATATAATAATTTCTTTCAATTTCGAAATCATAAACTTTCATTACACCAAATGGCATTGTTAGAGTCATTGATTTTTTTTTTTTTATAATCTGAAAACTACAATTTATTGTGTATGCAATTCTTTAAAACATGTTTAAGCCATGTCTTTTTGGGTAATCATCACAGACACAGTAATAAGTATTATCTTTACTGATCTTGTTTTTGGAATACAGCTGACATATCTTTTACCCAAATTTAGATAAATATCTGTCGAATAATAGCGACAGTAGGAAAATCCATAGTCTTTTAAAAACAATATAAAGGAACTGTTCCTATGTGGTCATAAGTCCGAACAAGGTATGAATACATATTTTAAAATATCCTTTTAAATACGTTAATTAATAATCAAATATCATTCAGCCACACGCGCAGAAAATAATAAACCATTTACTTCAGTGGTTTTCAACCTTTTTCACAATGGCACACTTCATCTCCTACAAAATTTTCGTGGCACACTAATCCATATAATACGTGAAGCATATTTTATATATAAAATCGAAAATCGATAATAATACTGGTAAATACAAAATTATAAAACTATTAATAGATTTATCGCGGCACACCGGTTGAAAACCACTGATTTACTCCAAATGTATATTGGACGCCAAATGGCGTCGAACGCGTTGCTGAACGATCCTCGTGACGCCATTTGGCGTCTGTACACAGTCAACGTGTTGACCACCGAGCAATACTATTAAAATATATAGGATATTAAATGTATGAATTGAATAATATGTATTTAATGTTAATGTAATATAAATGTAAAACAAATTTAATGTATAATATTAACTGTTACACAAATATGTAAAACGTCAAATGTTAAAAAAAAATCTTTCTTACTTGAAATCATCAATATTTTTTAAACTGATGTTTATAAGTGTCGAATATTGTTGTGCCCAAAAGTATTCCCCTTTAAATACAAGTAATTTCAAGACAGTCCAATGAAACCAATTCCATTTATCATTTTTAATCTCCCAATCTTTGTTATGAGATATTATAACCATAGCATCCTATTAATAAAAATAAAAATTAATCAAAATAATTAGATATGCAATAACTTAAAGACATACTTCAAACATATCATGATCCAATAACCAACTGAAACGACAAAATGTGTTTAATCCTTTATTTTCAACATCAAATTCAAATATGAAATTGCACATACGATTTGCAACTGCCACATCAATTCTAAAATAAATAAATATTAGTTTATCTATTAAATTATATACATACACAAACACACACTTACTTATGTGTTGAACAGATATCGATCAAAAAATAAAGAGTAATAAAATTTTTCACTTCTTCTGATAGTGCAGAATTTAAAAAAATTCTCAATAGGCACTGAATATTAGAAGGAGGATACATGCCCTTTGTTTCATCATTACCTTCATGCAACCATTGTTCTATCAATTTATTCCCTTTTGGTTCATTGTTTATAATAGCATCAATTAAATACAATTGTGAATCTCCAAATTCCAGTCGTCTAAAAATAGATTCTTTTAATTTATAAACTAAATTTTTATGTTTAACTACTTTAATTATTACCTTTTATTAGCGTACTGTATTAGTAAAGTGAAATCGCACTTTATATTATGTTGATCTGGGTTATTTTCAAGTGATTCTGGTAAAAGACCATAGTTGAGAAAACAAATGACTGCTTTGAAGTATTCGGTAACCAAGTTGAGGGTATAAACACGATAAGAATAGTCAACTAAAAAAGGAAAATACCAATTCAAGTTCATTTATTTAATTAAAATCTGAATTTTTGACTGATAAGATATACAATTTATTTAATATTACAACAATAAAATTATAAATTAAAGCATTTGTTGACAATCACTTGAATGTAATTTACAGATGCTTGTGTACAGTGTTTCTTTCAGACAATTTTCTCCGGGGGAGCATTTGAAAAAATCGGAAGGGCTGGGTATTAAACATCAATATTACATCAAGAAAAATAAATTTTAAAATAATTTTTCAGTAGTTTTTAAGTTTTCTTTTTGGGCGCATATGAGAAAATCAAAAAATGACCTCTCTAAAGTACCGAGTAGATGCAATTTTCTGTCGAAAACAAACTGTAACTGTAGAAATCGGAGAACTCTTTATGGTAGAATTTTTGTGTACAGACATAATGACAAAATTGCATTTTTTAAGTTTTATTTTTGGGCGCATATGAGAAAATCGAAAATGACCTCTAAAGTATCAACTAGATGCAATTTGGGACCGAAAATAAACCAAGACCGTAGAGATCGGAGCACTCTTTCTGGTAGAAATTTTGTTTACAGACATCATTGTAAAACCAATACATTCCTCGCTTCGCTCAGAATCTTAAATTAATTATTTCATAAAAATGTTGTGTAATTAGTGTTTTGAAGTTTAAATTGTACAAGAAAAAAATTCAAATTTACATAAAAAAGCTACTTTTAAAATAAAACAATTATTATAAAGTACTTAAATAGGAACATAAATTGTATTTTCTTTAGTTATATTATGTTTTAAATTACAGAAATGCATACGAATCATCAGTTATACCGAATGTCTATTAATCACAGTGTAGTTAGCACTATTTACTACAATAAAAATAAAAAGTGACTAAAACTTATTTAAGATTTATTTTCAACGGAGTTTTAATTATATTGTTATTTGGATATAATTTGGGCGTTTCAGTACTTTACGCTTGAAATTGTTAAAGGGGACGCTTTTTTACCACCATCAGAGGTAAGGGGACTGAGTCCCCCTACGTCCCCCTCACTTTAGCCCCTGTATATATATATATATATATATATATATACAGTGGCGCCCATTGAGCTAAACATGTAATGCAACTGCATGTCCACTCAGTAGTGGGTGGGTGTGGCCGTGGGGGATAGTATGTCATACCTATCATATATTGTTATACTGTCATCTAGTGTCTATAAAAGTATTGTAGGAAATAGTATGTACAATAAAATACAATGCAATAAACATTATGCATATTTAGGTATTAGGTACTAATTAGGTAGTAAAATTTGGTGGGTGGGTATAATTTTACCTAACTGCATGTGCTGTTGTAAAACCTCTGTGCGCCACTGTATATATATATACATATATTACGTATATTTACGTATTTGGTAACAATTTCAAGACTTTAGGACTATTATTTACTATAATTTAATAATTATTATTATATTTATATAATAATATTATACATATATCAATAGGAATTAGTACTTACGAAAATAAAATACTACCGTTTGCTTGAGTATCAAGAGCGAAATTAAACGTATTATCCATAGAGTAAGAATATTAGTATTATCACACTACAGAACGAATGAACGAATGCGCAATGCGGAATGAACGATGCAAAATATGTGAAATTTGGAACAGAAATAAACCGGTTTCCGTGTTATTTTCATCACGATAACACACGATAAATTGATTTTATTGTTTAGTACAAATTTAGTTCAAAACGTGGTGTTTAATAATTTGTAACGATAAATTATCTATGGGATTACTGCTTTCCATCGGGAAAAATAATTTTATAAACCGATTATTTTGTTGATTCATATCAGCCGCTTGTAGTTACGAAATATCAAAATTAAATTTTTTTAATATTATTTTGATATTTCTTTACTATTCTTCAAATTTTCCCCGGGGGGGCCTTGGACATTCTCCGGGGGGGCTTTGCCCCCCCCCGGAAACATGCCTGAAAGAAACACTGCTTGTGTACTTACCATTAATTATATGTACACCATAGGAATTATGCAGATCTTCAAGAAAATATTTAACACATTGCATTTGAGACAAACAATGTCTTAATATCTTAACATTTTTTCCATCCAACTGAGTTCCGGAATAGTCAAATAGAGGAACACCTAAATAAAAACATATATGTATTAATATTCAATTAAAATAAACACAAACAGAATTTTTTAGATATTAACATAATTTGTCAGCATATTGTTTTATAATCATGACGTGCTTCCATAGACATTGGGCTAAATTCATAATAGTTGCTTCTGTAGATACATAAATTCCAGTTTTCCACTTCTCAACACATGTATAAAGAACGGACAACATCTTATGTTCTACCAAGATGGATATTACAAAACTTCTTTGATCAGACTGAAAAAAATGTAGAAAAATTAAATAAAAGACTTGGTCTAAGTTAAGAGGGTACGATTGTTGTAGACAAAAATCATGATAGCCACATTATTTCGTATTACAAAGTATGACTGCATGAAATAAACTCAAATTTTGATTTCTTACCAAAGTGTAATTGGTGAAATTGTCTGGTTTATCCCAAAAAAATGGTTTTAAATTTGTTTGTAAACATTGGTTGAATACTAAATTTGGATTAATTAATGACCTCCATCCTTTAGAAAGTAACTGATCTAAAATCTCTTGTTGAATACCTGAATGTTTAAATCGTAAAATTTTCGTATCTACTAAACAATCACATTCTAAAAAAGAAATAATTAGTCGAAATATATATAAAACTATTATATTACATATATATTTTACCAAAATAAATGGATGATGGATAATATAATTCTTCCACATTATTTCTAAAATTACAACCAAATGGACGCAAAGTTTCTTTAATAATATTGAAATCTAAATAGCTGACGTTATGAGGCAATTTCACAAAACTAGCATAAGAATTGGATACTTGAAGATGATTTATAACTGACGGCATCTGAGCTTTATACCACTGATTAATATCAAACAAAAATAGATATGATTCCCTATCTGCATCTACATGTTGACATATTTCTATTAGCATAGCAAATAATCTGATTTCACAATCTTCATCTATATCTGAAAAATACAAATAAAACATTGAATATAGCAGGGGTGGCCAATTTTAATAGACTTGTGATCGACCTCTGAGTTTTCCCAGGTTGTCGCGATCGACCAAAAAAAAAAAGTTGTTAATAAAGGCCGTTAATAGGAATTAATACGGGATATCCATCAGTACGTACAATACGTAGCTACTCGATGTCGGTGTATATTGTGTATAATCTCGTTCTTCATAGTTATTTATTGCCTTTTTCTATATCTAATTTTTATACTCGTGGGTTAAACAAAGGTACACAAATTTTCAACAAAAAAAAAATATTTTGTTTTCTGAAAAAAATCCGAAACTTCAAGAAAATACGAAAGTGAGTCGCGATCGACCTGTTGGCCACCCCTGGAATATAGCCCCCAGAATATTAAAAATATGAAAATTTAGTATAATTAACAAAAATTATGAACATATTGCTATTAAAAAAACATTTAAAATATTTATATTACTTTTGGAATTATATTGTTTCCATATAAAAATATATTTTACATACATGCCTACATTTCTAGCGTTACTTAACATTAATGCAAAGCTGTTGTGTTAAAAATGTGTACAAAGCAGTCAACAGTGACTGAATATTAATATTACATATTATAAATATGCAACCAACGATGCCGTGATATCAACCAAAAAGTATATTTATGCTTTATAGATTTTGAAAAAGCATTCGACAAAGTGAGGCATGAAAAATTAATTGAAGTTCTTCAAAAAATTGGTATAGATGGAAAAGACTTACAATTCATAACAAACTTATATTGGAATCAACAAGCTAAAATTAGAATAAACAACACACTTTCTAACGACTTCAGAATTCGGAGAGGAGTCAGACAAGGATGTATCCTCTCACCAATATTTTTCAATCTATATTCAGAAGAAATTATGTCAGAAGCCTTGAGAGATTCGGAGGAAGGTATTGTCATAAATGGAAAGATTATTAACAACCTGAGATATGCAGATGACACTGTACTGATAGCTGGCAGCATTGAAGACCTACAAAAGATACTGAATAAAGTAGTAGCAGCTAGTGAAAACTTAGGCCTAAATTTAAATGTCCGAAAAACCAAATATATGGTAATTGATAAGGATCAAAGACTGACAAATGTGCTTAAACTTAACAATACCCCCTTAGAAAAAGTACAAAAAATAACTTATCTTGGACAATTATTAATAGATAACTGGGATCATTCATATGAAATAAGATGTCGTATAGAAAAGGCCAGAGCGGCTTTTGTGAAAATGAAAAACATATTCTGTAGCCATCAATTAAGCATGGATCTCCGAATCAGAATGATTCGTTGCTATATATTCACCGTACTGCTTTATGGAGTAGAGACTTGGACTCTATCAAAAGTTTCGATCAATCGAATCCAAGCATTTGAGATGTGGATATACCGAAGAGTATTAAAAATTAGCTGGTGCGATCACATAACGAATATCAATGTACTTGAAAGAATGAATAAAGAACTTGAAGTAGTGAAGACAATAAAATCACGCAAACTTCAGTATGTAGGACATGTTATGCGACATCCAGAAAAATATAGTTTATTACAACTAATAATGCAGGGTAAACTAGTTGGAAAAAGGAGCCGTGGAAGACCACAAATTTCTTGGTTGGATAACCTTAGAAAATGGTTCAGTATGCCTACGATACCTTTATTCAGAGCAGCCGTGAAGAAAGATCAAATTGTTAACATGATTGCCAACGTTCGTTAACGAATATGGCATTAGAAGAAGAAGATATTATAAATATTTTTTAAATTGTAATATTACCATTTTCCGTTTTTAAGTTCATGTTACACAGGGATAATGCAGAAACACAACGGCCAAAACCAGATTCTTTTTTTAAAGACATTTCTAACTTTATCCCATTTCCTTGATAAACCTGCACATAAATATAATATGATAATGAATATGATTAATGAATCAATAATTTTTCTTATAAATAAACTGAACTCACT
The DNA here is from genome assembly GCA_032441835.1 of Slavum lentiscoides. Classification (NCBI taxonomy): domain Eukaryota; kingdom Metazoa; phylum Arthropoda; class Insecta; order Hemiptera; family Aphididae; genus Slavum; species Slavum lentiscoides. The sequence goes on along the minus strand of CM063706.1, from coordinate 33,071,915 downwards.
TTGTACGATAAACTGCCATTCGACGTAACAGTTCTCTCTTTATAAGTTAAAGCAATCATTGTAGCATTTGGAAGTCTACAATTGTCCGATTGAATAACCCATAGGTAACAGTGATTGTTTGGATCATCAGATGGTTCAAGAAATTCTATATGTGTTATTGGCATAACACATTTAGGCTCTTTTAGCAGGTAACTAAAAACAATACAAAACGATACGTGACGATTTTTTAAATTAAAATTAAACTCAATGTATATTAAAATCATAAGTACAATTAATAAAAATGTTTTTTAAATTATTCCTTTTTCAAAGAAGTATTTTAAATTTTACACTAAACCTAAGAACATATTTTTAAAAAGGTAAACATTTCTGAAACACCAAAATTGAAAAAAAAATCACTTTTATAATATTTACAAAAAAATATTAAAATGTCTATGTTCTAAATATAATTTGAATACTTAACATTATGAGATTTTGCTACATACTAATACATAGAAATAAAATACATACATTGTATGCATTATTTTACAATCCCACAGTTGAAAATGTCCAGTAGAATAACCAATAGCTATAGTATTAATTTCCTTGATATACAGTAAACTAGACACATTCAAATTCAGTTTACTTCTGTATTGTTTCTTACAATATGCATAAAAGTTTTCTAGAATCAAATTTATAATACATTAGATACTGTAAGGTACACGTTATATTTATCAACATTTACCATTTATGAAAATTGCTAAATGAAAATCATTGCTATCACTCATTTCTTTGAGTTCTTGAATATCTTCATTTTTTCTTATCATAAATAATTTACTAGGTCTTGATTCATTTACACAAATTTCATTTGTCCTTAATTCTACAAAAATATTTTCTTTTTAATGATTTTTCTTCAGTATGAAATATTTATAATATTCATGAACTTACGTTCTTCAATATAATTTTGTCTCAAGTCTATTGCATAAACGCCCCCTGTAGATGTACCAACTAACAATACAGTTGACATTATTTCAAATTGATCACACAATTGATCTTCATCCAGTGAATTGTTTATAATTGTAGAAATGTAAGATATCTAAAATCAATTTAAATAATATACTGTTTTTGGAGAAATAACAAAATTAATTTTAATAATTTAAAAATTAACTTACAGGACATGGTAATTCAATACAACGTATTGTAATCAAAGTAGGTAACTGGCATATAAATAATATTCCAGATAATTTAAACGAACATCCAACCAAAAGAAAATTACATGTTTCCTCGTTATTTTTTAATTCTTTTACATAGGTAATCTGAAAAAAAACAAGACTTGCTGACAATTATTTTTTTTTTTTTTGTTTTTACGATTTATTTAGTTTTATGTTCTCTTAATAATAATAATGTATAGTGATTTAAAAATTAAAATATGAAAGGTTTTGGTATTAGGGCACTGTGAAATATTGACCCCAAGACCACAAATTTTACTAACCCAGATTGAGAGGACTTTCTGCAAACTTTGATTAATTAAGAATTATTTAAGAGGATTGGAAACAGGTGTTTTCTTCATTTGTCTTGTACACATGAAACAGTTCAATTAGACCAGCGGTTCCCAACCTTTCTGAGACCATTACCCATAAATCGGGTTAGGTATTAGCAATTACCACCTCCCCCCAAAAAAAAATAGTTCAGTTTAAAAAATAATTTACAGAAATTACTATAACCCTATCCAATAATTATATTATGTCGTTAGTCGCACAATGGTATTTTCGACCACGTTGTAATAAAAATAAAAATTAGTCTTTGCTTTATCCCCTTTGCTTATTACCTCTTGGAGGGTAATTACCCTCAGGTTGGGAACCGCTGAATTAGACGTTTCCTACTTTTAATGTGCTAATGGTGCAATAAGAAATTTGAAAACATATTTTAATCTATCATGAAATACTTTGCCTTTTTATCCATTTTTTTTTCATCAATCCCTCCAAAAATAACTTAACAAATTTCAACTAAAATAAAAATAAAATATTTTTAAAGATCTTACAATTTAAGAAGTGGAAAAATCTATAATAAAATTCATAACAAATTCAGATCTGTTTACAGAATCTTTATTTATCATTAGGTAGATCAATACGTTAAGAGTAGGTAACTTCCATTTTACTGTTTTGTGTATGCAAGAAAAAAAAAAAAAAAAAACAAAATACCCACTTACAATCCTCATATGATCACCAAAAAGTAAAAGTAAATTAGACTCACTTATACTGTAAGTATAGAAAAAGATGTGGCAAAATTGAAAATAAAATATGTATATTTAATATAATTATAATTATTTATTGGTTTAATACATTCTTCTGTTAATAAATAAAAATAATAATACCTACTCAGAGATGACCAAAGTTGAGCAAGTTAATTTTTATTTTAAACTAATTTAAGTAAATTCAAAAAAATAATTAATTTAGTTAAGTTACTTTTGTAAGTTGACAAAAAATGCAACTTTGTTGAGTTACAAGTTTACATATATATATAAAATATTATTAATAATAATAAAACTTAACTAATCAAAACTATGCTATTGGTAAGTTATGTTTTTATCGTTTCTTGTGAACTAAAATTGAAAAATCGAAGAGTTCAAAAAATGTCACCGTGTACTTATATTAGAATATGTTAAATAAAATTTAACTTTTCTAACTAAGTTTTCCAATTTTAAATAACTTGTTAAGTTCCTGTTACATTGAAGTGAAAAATAACTTAGTGATTTTTAAAACGTTGAAATACTTAGGTTTTTAAAAAAGAAAAAAAGAATTTAATATTATTTCACAACAAACATATATTTTAGAATGAATTTCTGACAAGGTGGAGTGCAGTCGGTACCCGTAATTAATAATTATATTTGATTGTGTAAAGCGAATCAATATGCAAGTAATATAATTACTCAAATTGAAAATTTCAGTTTGTAACGACTACCTACCTAGATTTAGAGAAAAAAGGGCACGGAATAAAATGCATTTGTTCTATTAGATGTTATAGAAACATGAATTTAACTGCGACGTGGGACGAGCTTGGGAGACCCGCTGAACGTCTTTTTTTCGTCAAAAAGATTCATTTCGCTCCACTTATTTAAAGTCTCTTTTGCTTTTATCCAAAACACTGTCCACGTGTAGTCGACATAAGCATAAAAAAATCGAGCACCTATGATTAGACATGCATGCATCATATTTATACCACAGAATATAGTTATTTATAAGAAAAAAAAAAAAAGATAAAATAATAAGTAACTACAACACGTATCAATCAATACCGGAGAGTGCGAAGAATTAAGATAATTATTTCAATGCGGCGCCAATGTGTAGCACCTGTGTAATGAGGGGCATACTCAAAATGCAAATAACATTGATAAGAGCCATTAAATGAATCGATTTCTTTACACTTATTACATATTAATATAAGAAAAAAAAAAGCAACGGGAACCCTGGGCAGCGAGGAATCTCGACCGCTCATCCGAGCTGACGCGCAAGACAAAGGGGTTTTTGTTGTAGCATGACACCACGGGTCATATCGTTTTGAAAATGGAAAAACGTTGTGGACACGGGCAGCAGAAGGTGTTTGTCAACGTATAATGTTATATAGTGACTTTAACGGGGAAAATACCGTTTATTTATATATATATATATTAATAAAATAAAATTACACGATAGCTGTTGTGTACTATGTTTTTGCGTTAAGGGGATCGTCGTTTTCTCTCTTTCTCTCGCACACGCGAAACACGGTAAAATAGATGATAAACAAAAAAAAAAAAAACGGTGATGCGATAAGGATTCTGAAAACGCGGTGGATTTTACCGTATACGTAGGTACCGTCCCCAAGACTTTTTCGTTTATCTCGAAATCTTCAAAAATCGAGTACGAGCGACCACCGCGTTCTCAGTTCGAATAATTTTCGAAATCAGAAACGTCGGGAAATCGATTTACACACATATTAGGATTCAGGACGAATTTCCGAAATCCGTTTTCGGAATCCTCGTCGGACGGGTACGACGCCGCCCCCCCCCCAAACAATTTCACTACGCGTACAAGACGACGGGAGGAGAAAATACTCGCCGCGATTATTTCCCTCGAAAATTCGGCTGACCGGCGATCGGGGGCGATAGAGGGAACGATTTATCTATATTGTTTTAAAAACACTTTTTTACCTTTAACGATTTGTCCTTTTGATTACACGAAAACGATCTGGACGATATAATCAGTCCCAGTTGTTGCGAGTACAGCACAAGGTTTGCGCCGGAGACGAGCCAAGCGTATTCGCCGGTAGTAATCAGACCGCCGCCGGAATTGTCGCATTTCGATTCCAATAAACGGTCGGATATTTCGTTGGAACTGACGACGTTCATTGTCGATTTCAACGTCGACATTTCAATATTTTCACGCGATACGATAACCGACGCAGTAGTATTTAATCGTCCAAAAACGTACACGACGGCGCGCGAAACGAAATCAACACGGTCGTCGAGCACGCACCGCACGAGCACAAATCGCCATGACAAAACACAATACGGGGACGGTGTAGATTAGATACCATCACCACAGTTCTGTGCCATCACCACGGACTAAGATATACTATATATATATATATATATGTATATCTTAGTCCGTGCTATCACAGAATAAATATAGTTGGTGGGGGAGGGTGCGCTGTCAGTAAAAACGCCGTTGACGCGATAGCGCTCCCGGCGGACGTCTACCGTAACTATTAATCAAAGAACTTTTTGCCGCCCGTTTTTTTTTTTTTTTTTTTAAATCGCTGCCGTGTCGAAATATTTCTCATTTGTTTATTGTTCGTTGTACGCGTATTCGCTTCTTCAAAATTCAAATAAAACAAAAAAAAAAAAAATATATATATATAAAACTTATTGCTGCATTGACATAATAATAGTAAATTAACGTATTAAGGTCTATTCACACACGTCCGTTCCGTGTCCGACATTTTAAATTTGTGTACATGTTACGCAATGGTGATATCTACAACATATCCGTTCCGTGATCGTTCAGTGTCCGTGCTTTCCGGTTCCGCACTTTTAAATTTGTCGGAGACAATGTTTTTAAAATTTCCCGGTTACGGGCATGGTTTTCAGTTTTCACGGAACGGTGTAAACGGTCGTCAGTGACGACTGACAATGTATGGCGTATTCACCTACTCGTGAGACGCGAATTTAGAAGTCATGAAATTTAGGAAGTTTCCAAAAACTTAACAAATAGTGATGGGTATACAAAAATCTGAAATCATGTGTACCAATATCGACGAGAAAATGATAGAAATTGTTCGTTCTCATATAGAATTGTACGACTTTTCACATCCAAAGTATATTGGACGTATATAGCAAGTACTGCTAGTCGCTAGATCTTCTAGCGATTCGTTTACACTTTTAGTTATATTGTAATTTTTGGTGAAACACACAAAAAGACGGTCAAACGCGGTGAAAAACACGCTTGTACTCGGTAGGTAGGTCCTAACGGCACTGAACGGACACGGATACGGAACAGTGTAAATCCAAAGCACTGAAACTGAACGGACGTGTGTAAATAGACCTTTACACAAACGCGTATATATAATTTAGCTGGTCATGAGCTAGTGGACAGGACAGTAGCAAAAATCCAAGAGAACTATCCAAAAATGCATCGTTATGTACGGCATAGAATAAGGAATATGATATTAGGTATCATATTAGTTGTTGTCCAGAGTGTCTATTGTACAAGATCCCACGTGGGAAACGACCAGGAGAGCTGTACCTTATTAAACCGGGTAGGAGGCCGTTTCATATTGTGAATATCGACCACATAGGTTCGTTTTTTCCATCGTCAAGGAATAATTGTCATGTGTTGGTAATTATAGATAATTTAACAAAATTCATTAGATTGTATGCAGTTAAAAATACCAGTACTAAAACTTTTTTAAAGTGCTTCACAATTTTCATTTCATGTGGAAAAATTACCAGAGGAATGGAAAACAGCTTCGATATGCCCAATTCATAAAAAGGAAACATGCAAGAATGTAATAATTACAGAGACATAGCTCTTCTAAATGTAGCATATAAAGTATTCTCTAACTGCGTCCTATCGAAAATAAAAGGAAAATCAGAGGAAATTATTGGTGACTACCTGGGCGCTTTTAGGCCCGGAATATCAACAACGGACCAAATATTTATTCTTCGACAGTTATTCTAAAAGACATGAGAATTTGACAAAGAAATCTATGTTCTTTTTATTGATTTCAGAAAAGCGTACGGTTGTATCCATCGAAAGAGTTTAATTAACATTATGAGAGAATTTAACTTCCCACAGAAATTGATAAAGTTAGTCGAGATAAGTATTATGGAAACATTTGTTAAAGTCAAAGTTGGAAGTAGCCGAACGGAGCCAATACCAGTGAAGTCAGGTTTGAGACAGGGGGACTCAGTGTCACCAGTGTTATATAATATTGTGTTAGGAAAAGTCATTAGAGCTATGAATGTAAGATCCGACGAAGGAGTGAAATTCAAGGACTCCTCAATAGGTTTATTAGCGTACACAGATGGTTTAGTACTCATGGAAGAATCGCCAAATGCACTGAAATCACTGTTTGACCATCTAAAGAGAATGGCATCGAAAGTAGGACTGCAGGTAAATGAAACCAAAACGAAGTACATGGTAGTTGGCAGACGGAAAACTGCGAGTGTATACCCATCTTTGAATGTAAGAAATTATGTTTTCAGCAGAGTCAAGCAGTTTAAATACTTAGGGTCAGTACTAATGGAAAAGAATGAGATAAATAAGGAAATTTCAGCAAAGATACTTGCCGGTAATAGAGCTTTCTATGGACTGGCAAAACGGCTAGGATCTAGTTCTGTATCGAGGGAACTTAAGACACAGCTGTATATCACATTACTGTGTCCAGTTATAACATATGGAGTGGAATGTGGAAACGTGGCCACTACGAAAGGAAGATGAAAGAAAGCTGATAGTTTGGGAAAGAAAAGTTCTAAAGAAGATCTATGGCCCAGTGAATAATAGCATTAGCAATGAGTGAAGGATAAGAACAAATAATGAGCTAGAATTACTTTTCCATAAGCCATATATATTGGAGACAATAAGAAATAAAAGACTTAAGTGGGCTGGACATGCTTGGCATAACCAAAATCCCTTGCTACGCATAATATTAAAAGAGGATCCAGCAGGGAAAAGGCCACTGGGAATACCTCGTATGAGATGGGAAGATTTGATTAAAAAGAATGTAAGCACCTTAGGTGGAGGATCGGATTGGAGGGAACGAGCATCCGACCGTGATGGATGTTTGGCGGGATGGTCCTAGCGGCCTTTTACCCAAAGAAGAAGAAGATTATGGACTATGGTAAATACTAAACGGACGTAATTTTATGAATTGTATTAAGACGCCGTAATACCCACATTTGATGTCTACGTTAAAATTAGAATTAAAATACTTATTACCAATTTTGAAAAGGATAATATTTTTAAGAAAATGACATATCCTTTTTATAGAATATTGTTTAACATAAAATAGCTATTTAAAAAGAAAAACAATTTTAAAATACTGTAATTTTTTTTTTTTGGAAACGGGTTTTTAATTTTCATCACAAAAATATAATTTATTACGTATTAGCTATTGTCCAATTGTTAAATGTTGATTTTTAGTGGTTTCATGTGGAGCACTCATTTGATGAATACATTTTTTAAATTCTGAATCTTACAATAGTGGTGATTTTTGTGTCAAAAACGTTTATTTATTAATATTAACATTAATTATTAATATTAAATTTTTTTATACATACATAAACTCACTACCTATATTTTGTTAAAACAATCATTAAAAAAATTATAATATTATTATTAACAATATAGTTTATAACAATTTGATGAACTTGAACTACTTCATATTTAACGCCTGGAACTTGAACTTCAACTAGTTCATTTTTAAAAAGAACTTTCCCATCACTGCTAATATTAAGTATTCTGTATGTGAAATAGTTTACCTGAAGAGAGCGCCCGAGTATACTGTGACAGCCTACCAAATTACAGCCCAAGTATAGAGGTCCACTAGTGATCACTCAAGTATTATCTGGGGATACAAACAAACTAGAAGAACTATTGCAACATAGTGGTCATCAGTATTGTACGACAGCGCATGTATCTAACATAAAATCAAACATCTGCCTATGGGTGAGAACGAAGGTGAAGTCAGTGATGACGAAGAAACAGCAGACGAACCAGTCAGGGAAAATGAAAATCATATAGAACAGTCAGAAAATCTAATTGCGGATGAAACCATTACTAACTACCTTCTGTACAAATGCATACAGTCGAAAAACCGAGGTCAAAAAGAATCACTAGAAAGCCACAATTCCTGATCTCAACTGACTTACAATATTCCTAATGTTTTACCATTTATATGTCTAATTATATAAACTGTAATTGTTTCATAATAATATTTTGTTTTTATTTTTTTTTTTTAGTTTTGAATAATCTGTATAATTTAATTTGTTATTGGGGTGCAATTTTGCTATTATTATTATTTTTTTATGTATGTACTTAAATGAGATCATTTAATTGCAGGATGGCCGAAATGTTAACTATCATTTTGTGATTAAAAATAATAGTTAATAATATAATCAGTATATAATAACAATAACTATGTATCATGATGATTCCGCAAGTGACAGCCTCGGGAGTAACATGCTGGCCTGTAGTAAGTGTTCTCTTCGTCGTCAATTTCATTAAATTTAGCTATTTAGCATTTCATTGTTTTAATAAGTGTTACTTTATTTAAATCCTGATATTAATATTTAAGAGTAATGTATTTACGTAAAACTCAATATGTGAACTAGAGTTAACATACATGTATATGTTTTTGATAATAAAATGAGTAACAAACATTTGCTGCGTGTCCGTCTTTTGTGACTTGTAATATAGGAAAAATGATGCTGCTCGGAATAAAAAATGTTGGCATTTACTTTAAATTCAGAATAACGTGAAGAAAAAAAAACGTTTTAATTTACAATACTGTAACATCTTTGTTTAACAATATTTATATTTTTAAAAAAACGTTACTACAATGCTTTAGAAAATATTCTTGTCGTAATTATAGGGAGTTTAATTTCTAAATTTAACTTAAACAACGCAATTTATATTATAAGTAGCGTTAGCGAAAGCACAATAATCAACGACATATTATATTATTAAATATAAATTATGTAATATTTAGTTTGTTACCATTCCATATTAAAATTGTTTTTTTTTTTAATTTGAAATAGTTTTCTGCGACGTTTAAAAAAAAATTTAACCGTTAACATTTCAACATTTGATGTAAAACAAATATTAATACATATAATACATTACTTATATACCTATAATAAATGTATAATTTTAAAAAAGCTATTTTAAATTAATAAATAAATAATTAAAATGGCTTTTAATGCCTTGAATAATAAACATGTATTATATAGGTATTCAATAATAATGAAGCGAAAACAAAAATTATATAAATGAAAAGGACATGTGAAAGAAATGAAAATAAAACTATATATTAATACACTGTAAATAAACAAATTTAATACAACTCTTATATTTGTTCTTTATTTTACAAAATACTTTGATTTAATTGTATATTCATATATATATATATATACACGCAAATTTATATATTATTCATTTCAACATTAATAAAGTTTGCAAAATTGTGTTTAATATTTGATTACTTAAAATATTGTTTTGATGTAAAAATTAATTTAAATCCATTTAGAACTTGGCCATATAGTGTGTTGGTGGCAATTATGAAAGGTGTTTATGAATTAAAATTAATACATTATCAAATTTTAATAATTTCATCATTTTTAACTGGTTTTGTTGACTTTGAAGACTTATGAACAAAATGTGTAATTGCAAGAGATTTTTAAAACTTCAGTTTATAGCTGCACCAACAATATAAGTTTGACATGATATAGCTAATTCTGATTTTTAATAATGATAATATACCTATTGATTTGCTAGAAATTTTATTTAAGAAATCATTTTGTCTATATTACAAATTAGTTGTGTCAATAACTGCTTTGAAATAGTTAAGTTTTCACGATTGTCTTCTTAGCAGTTTGTTCTTGCAGAATAAGATAAAATTAAATTATTGACAATGTTAATAATTTAAATGAGTTTTGAAAATGGAAACAAGTCAGATTTATACTTCGTAAATTTCCAGTGGATCAATGTGGACGTAATAGCACTACACAATTCTTTAGCCGGCTAAATACTAGTGGAACAACTTATCGATAAATAGAGTTCCACAGTGTTTGAAGCTTCCGCTTCGAGTCTATTTTCTTCGCCATTTGCGAAAATATGCAATATATTTCATATGATAAATGTTGTATGATGTTTATTATAACACGATCATTCACATAATAAAAACCTTAATAGGTACTTCCAAATCTGTGACTGAACACTTGGGCCGCTACTGAAACCTTAATATTTTTTATGTTTGTAGATATGTGAATCAGTCGGGTTGGGTAGGAACCATCTTGTTTCTGCCACATCAAGACGACAATTATTATCAATTGTATAGAAATGTACGAGTATTATAATATTATGTTTCCATTCGGCTATCCTCTTTATATCGTTTATTGAAAATACTAAATCATTTGTTATTAAATTGTTAAAAATCCCCTGAAATAAGTGTGATAGATCATATAAAAAGACAATCTCAAAATCAAAAGACTTCTTTTCTTTTTCTTTTTTTATGTAATTTTGAACTGTCGTGCATTAATATATAACACCATTAATTGTAGAGGCTTGTTCGCAAACAGTATCAATGATATGAAGACCGACTGATTGCACTGCGCATATAAACTCTGAGAGCTACTACAAGATCAGGTTTTTATTCCAGCTGCTATGGAATAATGCACAACAGGATGCTTGAATTTATGACTGACACTTTGAATGATAAATGTTAAAGCTTTATCTGTAAATTTAGTCAAACGAACATTACTTCCAAGATCTTCAATATTTATAATTCTGTCTTCATATTCAGAGTATAGTCAACCTGCAAATCGTCAATAATAACACATAATTTTTATCCAATTGATTTTTTTAACTACTGACAAGTTTTAAATATTCTATGTATTTGCTTATTTATCCCAGGCACAAAAATGAATTTTCTATAATGAATCCATTTTAGTTTAAAACTAGAGAGTAATGTGAAAACTCTGGACATAATTCTGTACACTTCAGTACTTCCTTTACATAATTATAAAGCAAATATTTTATCATAAAGAGAAAATCTCCTTCCACGAGAATAAAAACATTGTGATTTAACTTAACTTTTTGCATATATTTTTTAGCAAATTTTTCAAATTTATGTAATCGTTGTCTTGTGTTAAAGTTTCATTTAGTAGTATAAGAACTGATAAATCTTTTTTTTTAAATAAACTACTGCCTTATATAGACATTTTTAGGTTCTGATCGGAGCGATGAATTTATTGTTTTTACAATGATGTTTATTTTTATTTTTATTTTTTTCTATTTTGTGTACAGATTTTCGATCAGAAGGAGTGCTCCGATTTCTTCGGTCACAGTTCGTTTCCGGCAGCAATTCGCATCTAGTTGGTACTTTAGAGAGGTAATTTTTCGATTTTCCCAAAAGCACCTAAAAATATAACTAAAAAACGCCAAAAATGCAATTTCGTCTTAATTGATTGTTATTTTTTCGTAATTTTGAAAATAATAGTCATAGAAACCTGACATTTTTACCAGATATGTAACTTTAGACTATATTTACAAGAAAAGTAGGCTCCGCTCAGAATCGTTTTATCGAATGCAGTGACTTATCATTGCTTTCAAATTTAAAATAAAAACAAAACTTTAAAATCTTTATCCAAGTAATTTACTTAAGTGATATCCTTAACACCCCGCGGCTCGTTACCCTTTTTTTTTTTTTAGGTGTCGTATGCTTATTTCTAATAACATATCTTTTAGATAGATTTGACATTTTCTCCTCGGAATAGTATATTGATATTGACACTTGACTAGACGCAGTGGCGCCCATCTCTTTTGAAATATGTGGTTCAAATAGTTAAAAAACACCGCTCACCCATCCGCCCACCCGTTTTAACATTTAATCCTTATTTATTTTGAATAAATTAATTATTATCTATTATAATTTGATAATATTCAAATTATATGACGTATAAAAATCATAATTTAGGACACACAAATCACGAGGAAGGCACCGTCCCCTAATTTACCTAGTTCAATTGAACCACCTTGACCCCCCTTTGGGCACCACTGACTAGACCTCAAATCCGGAATCCATCATGTCGTGTACCATGGTACCTATTACCTAAAAAAATTATAATATTAAATATCTAATGTCAATATCTTTTCAAAATGTATAATACTTACAAAATACTCCCTGATATATCTGTAACAGGTGTAACTCTATATATATATAGGTAGTAATAATGGTAATAGGAGACAGTTCTACAGGAATATCTCATTGGCTTTGCATGTTCCATTGAACCTATAAACCAATATTATAGTAATAATATTATAGATAAAGATTTTAGAGTTTTGTTGTTACTATAAATTTGAAAGCAATGATAAATCATTGTATTCGATAAAACGATTCCGAGTGGAGCTTCGGTGTAATAATGTTTATTAGGTATTAATAATGTATAATATAATATACGTAGAGTGCATAATTTACGCGATCAACCTTACCCAGGCAGCAATAAAATATTTTTTAAACATTTTATAAACAATAAAATATTTGTAATAAAATGTGTTTGAAAATAATATTTTATAAACATTTTAAAATTAATATTAATATTTATATGCTTTTTAATATTTAAAATGGTTTGTATAATAATATTTATAATTTCATGTTTATAAAATGTTTTAATAATATATTAAAAAATTAATGTAAATATGTTTAATTAACATTTTTCAAATGTTTTTCCTTGAAATTTATTTTAATATTATACTTCCGAATATCCTTATTATAATTTAGATGTCTTTATAAATCGACTGATTATTTGTTAATTTAGTATAATTTTATTGATATAAAGTATTTTATTATATTTTTTTATTTTTATATAAATGTAATTTCACACGTTGATATTATATAATGTGCACGGTTTGTTCATCGTGCCAAACATTCATTTTAAGTCCTTTTATACGTTCATTTTGGTCCGGCACATCTGAATATCTGATGTGTCCATATTATATATAATCCCACTATAATTTATATGTCGTCGATGACAATCAAACGATTGGCAATCATATATAATTATTATATTTAATTATCATACACGCACTATATATATATAATTGCAATTTGCAAAATACAAACATATTTGTATTATAACATGAATAGTACTTCATTATATTGCGTATACCATATTTAATGTCAAAATTGATATAAGCCATCATCAAGCATTTATATCTTTTATCGTTTATTTATCAATAACCTTAGAAAAAGAATTCAATTTTAAAACCGATGGACGGTTATTGTCGTATTTAGGTTGGCCACTCTGGATTGTTGATCCAGCTGCCGACCGGTGCGTAAGTCAGTTCCGTGCTATTAAAATGTCAATCATTTACCACGTTGTTGTATTCTGCATTTTTCGTCATGGTATTGTGTATTTCTGTGGTGTTGGCGGTGTAAATTATTATTAGATAATTAATAATTATTATTAACATAAATACAGCCTATGCGTTTTTGGTAATGTTTAAATCCTTAGTTCAGACACAGTATACATGATACATCATTTAATATAATTTCTCACACTATATCTAGACAGCTAAAAATGTTTAATTTTACTTGTCATTTTCCATCAAAATATAATACACTTTGTCGATAAACTTGAAATGGTTATTTAAAAAAAAATAATAATAATAAAAATTTTTGATTATTACGATTTTCAAGATTTTTTTGAATATTTAGTTGAAGCAATAACGCGTATGTCTGACATTTTGTATTGAATTTTTAAGCCTTAAAACCAAAAATTACCTCTCTTATGACCTAACCTCTCTTCAATGAATTAAATTCCTCAAGATTTATAATCGTTAAAAATATTTCAAAATTGAAAGACATTTTTTTCCTTAAAATTATGATAATAATAATAACGATAATCGATTTTGACGAAATCGCGCGTTTTTTATGTAATTATCTTCTGTAGTTTCTTTTCTGATTTTTTGAAAGAAGTATTGAGAAAATTAAAAAAAATGATCTCTCTAAATATAGATGCAATTTGCTACCGCGGAAACCGGGTATGACTATATAAAAATCAAAGCACTCCTTTTGATAGAATTTTTGGGTACAGACCAGGGCTCTCATTTAAAAAAAAAATAATGTTCAACGTTTTAACGTTTTTTATCGTTATTTACCTTTTGCGTTTATCGTTATGGATTATTTGTGTTTAACGTTAAAGAAAGTTTTATCGTTATATAATATTTACGTTTTACATTTATCGGTATTTTAACGTTATTTGGTTTAATATCGATTATTTTTTCCAAATAAATAAATCCATTCATATTCCATAGACTATAGCACGTTTTCAAATCTCATAAACTTAATGTACTTCGTTAAACTTCATTGATTATAAAAGTCCTAATTTTTATCTTTATTTTTATTATTATTTTTATACGTTTTTTCAGTGAGAACCTTGGTTTATTTTTGACTTTATATTCAAATACAGAATATTTTTCTTAAAATGTTGATTATATTACCAATAGGAACTTTTCTGACTAGCTGACATCTCCTCGGACACGTATCTTTGAGTAATTTTTACGCGTCCGTGTGAACCCAGCCTTATTATAGGACTATAATAAACCTACACCATAGACTTATATTTTCCGTAGTAAATCGGAAAAAAATATTAAAATAACGGTAATTTTATTTTTCGTTTTTCGATATTTTGATATAGGTACAACGTTAATACATTATTTCGTTTAATGATATATTTTAATTTGTTATAGTTTAAAATTCGTGTTTATTGTTTTCCGTTACGTTTTTTGATATTCATTTCAATTGATATTTTGCAATTATAACGTTATAATCAAAACGTTATTATAATGTTTGCGAGCCCTGGTTCAGACACACAAAAAAAACGTAACATTGTAAAACCAATACATTCCTCGCTTCGCTCAGGATCAAATATAAAAGATATTTTTTGTAACATATATACTTTATATAGTAAGTATATTATATAATTGTATAAGTCTATATATTAGTATAGTATGCCGCCATTTTAATAGAATAAAAAAATAATAACATGTACTCGTATAATAGATATTGATGTTTTAAATTATAAAACCTTGAATCGTATTAAGTAATATAATATTCGTATACGTATACACGATATTATATATACGCTTATAGTACTGTAATATATAGAATATCCTGTGTTTTTTTGTTTATAGAAATGGAACATGTGGTAACTGTCTCTGTAAAGTACTGCAGTGAATATACGGTGCTCGTTAAAAACAAAAAAAAAAAAAAGATAAAACCGTTCTTTGCACGCCGCGCCTTTCTCCCACTTAATGAATATTATAATAACTAAAATCTGATTCATTTTACATATATTTGACGTACGGCAAACACTATATATACAATATAATATATATATATATATATATATATATATATATATATATGAGAAATAGTCTTGACGCTGGTTTGTTACAATAAGTAATATATATGTGTGTATATGTTATATATAGGTTTTTATTTTTTTTAACAATTCGATTCGATAATTTTAAATTTTATTCGAAAATGGAAAAAAACGATTTTAAAGGTACCTAATTTTATAAATACAATTCAAAATTACTATTTACATATAATATATAGCTACAGCGATTATTATTTAAAATATTCGTAATAGTTATAAGGAATTAAAACATTTTTTTGTTTGTTTTAGAAATCGTCGACTCCTCGAATCTTCTCAATCAACCCATACATTTGGACAAGGCAATCGAAATGGTCGGTAAGTATACATATTACGTAATCGTTTTTGATTTTTAATTGAATTGAAATCGGTTTTACATATTTTTACAAAACAATATCGCGGTAGGCACTCGAGAATTAAATAAAAATGACGGAACGTCTTACTATATGTGATTAATGATTATATTCGTGCGCGTATACGAGTAGTATTCGCGGCATGTTCACGTGTTTTTTTTATAATATTATGTCTCGATTATCGTTCCGAAGACACTCTCACCTTGGCGCAGTCTTTTTCTTTTCCATTCGTTGTTTTTTTTTAAAACTTTAATCAATAATAATAATAATAATAATAATTTTTCATGGGGTGGATTTAAAAATATATATGTATATATGTTTAATATTTTAATATTCTTTATTAATAGATTATTATTATTTTAATAAAATAATTTATTATTATAAGACAAAATTTAGTTTCCTGGAAGAATGTGCTATCATATTAACCACTTCGTCAGGTGATATAGGTGTTGTCCTATGACACCTATATGTGTTACACAATATGTTGTGACTTGCGTAAAAACCATCTTTATTGTCTGTTGGTCTGTGTCTAAATTATTATTACTCTGAAGTCTGTGCCCTATGGCAAAAACCTTTTTTTTTACCCACGGGGGATATGAACCCCGTATCCCCTCTCCCGTAGATCCGCTACTGAGTTGATTCAAAGTAAAACACGGTCCGTGTATGTATACCGAGTGTTCTGACAAAAACGGAACAGTATTTATTTTAACGTGCAGCGTTTGGGTACATTTTGCGTAATTCTAAGTAGAAAATGTAATTTGCTCTAATTAAAGAAATAGGTTTATATACAGTTGTACATTTTAACGAAGTTTTAAGATTTTACTTATAATCTATAATAATTCAATTTTTGTAACATTTATCAGTTATTACCCAATTACTTTGTGCGAGGATAATAATAATGTTAAAATTCACATTTGATAACAAATTTTTCATTTATCTATATTTTAAACATCTTGATCTAAATTACTATACTATATATCCCTCTGTTTATGGGGAGGGCGAAGAATATGACAAGAAGATAAAGTATGGTGGGATGGTGACGAGGGGATGAAGGGGAGAAGTTAAGGGAGGATTGGATTCATACATACTTCTAAAAAAAACTTGCAAATAATAAGCACTAAAACGAAACTTATAGTTTTCGTCGATTTCCCGATTGTTCAAATTCACGTATTTTTCCTTTATAGTACTATATATTGGAATTATTGCTCAAATATGTAATACCTATACCTATAATATTATTATTATAAAAGCAAACTACATACCTATAAATAATATTTTATTCGGTATTTATATATTATCGTTTGAACAGAGATAATAATCAGCCGACGTCTGCGAACAAGCGCTTTTCACTAATTAGTAATAAATATTATTGTTATGCAATATATATATATATATATATATATATATATTATATATAAGTACCGCCTATATATTTATTTATCGCTCGTACGGTGTCCAAATAATATACTCGACTGTTGGACTGTATAGATTTTTACGTAACCACAATTCATAACGCATGCACGATGCTGTGGCGTGTGTTTTATTTTTTATCAGAATTGTGCAGTTCGTGACACATACACTTATACATCTTATACGGTTACACGAGTGTTCTTAGATTCTGAGCAGAGCGAGGGATCTTGTGGTTTTACAATGACGTTTATTTTAATTTTTTCTTCTATTCTGCATACAGATTTTCGACCAGAAGGAGTGCTCCGATCTTTTCGTGTAGCACCTTTTCTGAAAGCAAATCACTTCAAGATGGTACTTTAGAGAAGTCATTTTTCGATTTTTTCAATAATTTTTTAACGCGACGCGATAAACTACCGAAAGATTACGAAAAACCCCTAAAAATGGGATTTCGTTAATATCACGTATAGTTTTTCGCTATAATTCCGAAAATAATCATTCTATTGTCTTGAAATTTTCAGCAAAATTGTGTCTTTGTATACTATACAACTTCAAAAAAATTTCAAAAATTTTCATTCAATTTTAGGCTATTTTTAGATTTTGAGGTTTTTTTCATTCATAAAACAGTTAATTTTGAGTTTTTTGACTTGAAATTTGGACACAACGTCAGACATATAATATTACTTTAATTTTGTACAAGAAATAGATAAAATATATTACACCGAAGCTCCGCTCAGAATCGTTTTATCGAATGCAATGATTTATCATTGCTTTTAAATTTATAATAAAAACAAAACTCTAAAATCTTTATCCAAGTAATTCACTTAAGCGATATCCACAACACCCCGCGACTCGCTATTTTTTATCGTTTTCGATGTTCACTTCGTATCGTCGCGCACGATAACGACATCGGCACATCCCATCACAGCGCCTGCGGAAGGTTTTGCGAAGTCCCAGAAATTTTTTTTGTGAAGCCAAAAAAAATTTTCTTGAGAGGTGATCCTAGTATGACTTATTTTTTGTTGTTATTATTTTACACATATGTATGTAAAAACCTTTTTTTTTTTCACTCATACAATATCAAAAATAAACTCTTCAAATATGTATTTATTTTTAAAACAGATTAAAATCAAAATATTATTTTGCTATAAAGTATACTGCAGAATAAACAGAATTTTCATATTTAAAAAAAAAAAATTAAAATTTTTATACTTAGTATGAATATCATATTTTATCATTAAAACGACAACGATATTACGTATTATATCAAAATAGGTTTAGGTCAGGGGCGTAATTACAGGGGGGATATGGGGGATGGATCCCCTCCCATGGGCTTTCTTTTTTACATAACATATTATTTAATGTACAAACAGATATAAGAAATTATAATAATTAAAAACAATAAAAATAATATTTTTTTGTTCTAACAAAAATTGGTTTGCATTTATTATAATTCATAATATTCCCCCTCGTTGGTCCTATTTGAAATTGTTTACTACAAAAATCTTCACGAGGGTATGCACAACACCTCACCAAAGTTTTATGACAATCGGATCAACAGTTTAGGAACACATGTGGAACATACAGACAGATAGATAGACATTCATTTTTATATGATATATACAAATAGATATAATTTTAAATAAAGACCATTAAACTTTATGGCATAAAGTAATTACAATAGCAGAAGAATTTGATAATTTTACAATTAAACATTTATATTTAATATCAGATATATTTACAGAATACGTATCGGATATTTTGTCTGTACATACAATATGCATACCAATTATGGAAGACAAAATTGGTGTGGTGGTAAATTCTTTAGGTTCTAAGTATTTTGTAACAATTAAAAATGCATTTTTGTTTTTTGGTTTTACAATTTGTTTAACAGAAACGAGAGAATTATTTAATAACATTATACATCTTTCTTTTCATTTAAAACATTTATAGTTACGTTTGAATAATTTAAAATACTTTTCAAAGAGTTGTGCAGATATATCAAAAAAAGGATTAGGTATATTATTTTTTATCACCTTACTAAAAACATAAGGATTGGAAATAAGAAAATGATTTTGGTTATTAATTTCTTGTGTTTCTTTTATTCTATTTGATATTTCTTGTAAAGGATATTTCCCACACTTTATCATTTTTTTTATTTCTTGTAAATAGTTTTCATAAGGAAAAGCACTAAAATTATCCAGAGGTCCATGAATTTTGGTAAACATTGGGAGATGTATAAGACTATGCACATTGTATGATATATAATGTTGACCATATAAATAACCATAATCTATCACAAATTTTTTAAGTAATTCAAGAGCAATATCATTATATTCATAACAAGTATCTTGACATAACAAAATTCTTATTGCAAAAACCAATAATAACAAATGGGAATATAATTCTTTTTTAATTTTTCCTTTGAATAAAAACACACTAAAATAAACCAAAAAATTCCTCAGTTCAGTAGCTTTCCAATATTGAATGTCTTCCAGAGATCTTGGTAATCGACAAAATTCAGAAGGAATATATGATCTCAAAGCTAATATTTCATTGTTAATGCTTATTCTATTTTCTTCAGTTAAGCGAATATCTTTACTTCCTTTCACCCAAAATTCAATCAATCTTTTAACAACTCCTAAACACACACAATGCATACAATCTAAGCAAACACTATGTTGGTAACAATTTTAAAGGGGAATCGCCTTTATGGTAATCTTCATCGTGAGTCATTCGAAAAGAATGATCCGTGCGCAATGGTGAGTTTAAACCTAAAAATACTACACGGTTTTTTAAATACGTTCCTTCTTCAGTACAACTTGTACATCCAAAATAGGCATTATGACCTTTAACGTTTAATAAAAAAGCTTTTGCAGGTGCATCACACACAATGTTACTAATTTGAACTTTAAATATAGATCCATTTACTAATAAGCCCTGACATAATACAACTAAAATATCTGATATAAAGGTTTAAGAAATTCTTCAACAGATGATGGTTTTTAAACCCATGATATATACCAACAGGAAAAACATTGTTTGGAAATTCTTTAAAATTTAAAATTGATAATAAAACAGGCCAAACCTGAGACTTCGAACTTTTGGAAATTGGAAGGCCATCGATATTTAAACCTATTTTCAAAATATGATCAGGTATATAAATCTGAGCATTATGTTTTATAAGAAATGGTAATAACATATTCTCTAAACCAAGATGAATATAAGAGCCAATGGACAAATTTTGTATTTGATGTATTTTGGTGTTTTCATTAATGTTCTCACATCACGTGGAACATCTAATCCTTCTGATTTTAAAATTTGTAATATATCATTTACACAATTATGTGAAACATTATGTTTGACAATCTAAGATCGTACTTTGTCCGATATACGAGTACTAATAGTATTATTCAAATGCTCGCTCTCATCATTAAGTATGTGAGGCAAAACATTTGGTGGATTAGAATGAGTAATTATTGCTGTAGGAGTTATATTATTATCAACATTTAAAGCGTTTATACTACTATTAACATTTAAAGAGTCTATACTATTATTAACATTTGAAGATTCTATATCATTATCAACATTTAAAGAACTTATATTTACATTTAAAGTGATGTTTTCATACGTATTTGGATTATTCAATTTAGTTGTATTTGAATTTGATAAGCATTTGATTTTCTGGTCCTTAACAATTCTTTGGAAATGTCGAACAGATATTGATCCTAAAGCCTTTTTTTTCGAAAAATATTCTTCTGAAATAATTAATTAATTAAAAATTATAAAAGCATTAATCAATTAAATACAAATTATTAAATAAGAAAATACTTATTGTTACCTCATTGTTCACAATATAAAATACTGCAAAATTCTTTAAATTTGAATCAATCTTTTATTATTAAATGTTTATTAATTATTAACAATAAAATATTATACTATTAAAATTATACATAGTAAAACGAAAAAAATTTAATACCTTTAGTGAGCTTTATTAAAAACAAAATAAATGTTAATGGAAAAGTCAAAATAGCTTACAATACTTTAAAAAATGTATATCTATATATTATATCAACGATTAAGATTAATTATATAGAATATGTATATTTAATATTCTTAAATACAAAAACAAATTAATTAATGTTTAAGCTATTATTAGATCTACAGTATCTGGTGTTGGCATGTCTTAACCATTCTCATACAGCGTTTTGAAATTCTGAATCGGTGATACTATTGTTTTTGTAACTTTCTTGAATAGACTCTATGATAATAAAAATAAGCATTTTTGAATGTGTATGAATATTTTGACACTCTAAATTTTAAATTACTTTTCATTGTTTTAATGAGTTCAGAATCTCCAATTTTTGTTATGATATTCTTTCCACGACCTGTCCATGTACACTTAATACCATATTTATCAGTAAATAATTTTGCCATGACTCGATTTATATGACTCTTAGGAGTATTGCCACCAACATTCCTGATAAAATACTCCTACAATCATAATTAAATTAATAAGAATTTAAAGTTATTCAAATGCTGTATAACATACCAATTTAGATACAAAGCCAAATTCATTTAAAATGCAACTTTCGATAAAATAAAATTGTTCAGTGTCATTTATTGGAAATTTAGATAAAAAATTGTCATCAATAAGCTCTACTGACAGTGATTTAATGTCATTAGATGAGATAGCTTCAATTTTAGACAAAACACGGTTCAACAGTAATTTTATGGTCACTTGCTCCTGAAGAATATTGTTTAATTTTCCATCAACATCATCACGATGAAGCAAATTATTTGAGATCTATAACAAAAAGTACCATAATAATTAATAAGGTATTATTGTTAAAGATTTCTATTAGTATCTTTAATTATTTTATTATTGAATAATAATTTTATTAATTATAAAAGATAAAACTAAAAAGTTTAAATAGTTTTACAAAATATGAACATTTTCAATATTTTCTATTTTTTAATATCGTAGAGTACATTCAAGCTACACACACAATAGACATTAGTAATCGTTTCGTTTCGTTTTTTCAAGTGATCGCTCGTGACTTTGTAAGGGGGCCATTTACAAAATATGACTTTATTTTGTGTATTATTTTTTACAAGCTAATTAGTTGGGATTACACTAAATTCATTTGAGTCCGGAAAAAATACAACGTACCATGCAATCTGAAAAAATTAATAACATTTTAGTATAGGTATTAGGTAATATTACCTAAATATATATACTTTATGAAATTTTTCAAAATTTAAATTTTATCAAACATTATTATTATTTGTATTTGGTAGTAAATACAATTTTGGGAACGATTCTAGTTTAACTAACAATCAATTTTTACAAAATTTTTGTTGTTCTAGACAAACTTAGTTTTGATTATTATTTTAATTACTAGTTTTTTAGATTATTAATCTAGACAAACTTAGTTTGGAAGTTCCGGCTGTTAATTTACACACATTTACCATTCATTATGTGAACGCAACCATCTTATATTTTTTTATTATGACATTAGGCAATTATGTTCTTGCTTTTCAACATAGTTTTTTTTATCGTACTCTCCCTTAGATATTTGAAATCGAAGATATCCTTGATTTGTTGTGAAAAAAAATGTCGAGTGAAGGAAAATAGTTGAAGTAGCAAATACTCCGGACAGTGGACCGTGGTGTAATTACACCACGGTCCACTATCAAGTATTTGCTACTTCAACTACTCTCATGTATATATATATATATATATCGCACACATAATAAATGGTAAATTTGTGAACTTCAACAGCCTGTAACTTCCTAACTAGATTTGTCCAGATAGATTTGATTTGATTATAATTATTTTCATTAAAAATTACATAAGTAAAAAGAAATGCCAAATAGATTAGGTGTTAAACTAAAATTACGCTAAATTGTATAACACATAAAAAGTATAATTTATATTAAAGGACATAGGTTAACTTAAAAACTTACCTTAGTTTGAATTTCAATTTGTTCTGCACACTTTTCAGCCATAATTATAATTAATGTACTTGTATTATTATTATTATATATTTTTTTCCCTCTTAATTTTTTTAATACTGCACGGTTCTATGCACTATAATGTGTATACATAAATATGAATTAGGGGCGATTTGGATCACACTGCAAAACGTATTGACTTGAAACACGCGAATTTATGATTTGAATAAAATGAACTGATAATACGGTTCCAAGGTTTTTACCTTGAAATAACACTATACGTATATATCGCGCAATACTTTACGTTTTGAAAAATAATAATAATAAGAGAACGCTTCATATAACATTACGAATAATGTTCAGAACGTCAATTTATCGATGCGACAAAACGGTACAAGGAGAATGAAATACGATTGATAGGTATATAATTAATCCAAAAATCACCAAAACACAGGCAATATATTAGTCCGAAACATTTTACGCGTAATCAAAATGAATCGTTTCCGACATTAAATAAAGCGCTCAAAACTCAGTTCGAGTAAGTAAATTATTAATATTAAAAACAGTTTATTGACCCCGGTAACTACCAACTGGTGGTGCGGTTAATTTAGGTCACTGAAAAGTTTACCTATATTCAGGCGTTGAAGTAAAACGGATGAAGTATACTCAATAAGCTATAAAAAAAAAATCGAAGAAAATTAGAAATTTTCTTATAAAACACGTCGTTTTTATTAAAGAAAATATAATAAAAGGTAGCGAGTCGCGGGGTGTTGTGGATATCGCTTAAGTGAATTACTTGGATAAAGATTTTAGAGTTTTGTTTTTATTATAAATTTGAAAGCATTGATAAATTATTGCATTCGATAAAACGATTCTGAGCGGAGCTTCGGTGTAGTAAATAAACGACAGTCGATTAAGACGAAATTGCATTTTTAGCGTTTTTATGTAATTTTTGGTAGTTTTTCCTGACTTTTGAAAAATGACGACTTTTGAGAAAATCGAAAAATGACGACTTTGAAGTATACAAACTAGATGCAATTTGCAATCAGAAAAGGTGCTATACGAAAAGATCGGAGCACTCCTTCTGGTAGAATTTTCGGACACAGATATAAACATTTTTTTAAAAACACATCATTGTAAAACCAATACATTCCTCACTCCGCTCAGAATCTAAAGACTAAAAGTATAAAATACCGAATATCGATCACTTTAACTTTGATAATAATATTGGGAGGGTTGTTACAATCATGGGGTATCCACTGCTAAATTATATATCCCCTCCCTTATAACATTCGTAATTACGCCACTGGTTTAGGTGCCTACTAAACGTATTATATTTAAGTTAAAAATTCAAATACTATTAATATTTTCATATGCAGGCAAACGGCAGTTGTTACTCGCTTTTTAGATTTGAAAATACAAAATTCTAGGCTTATAAAACGTTCCTTCCGTAGTTTCGTCAGCGCTGCATACCATCACCTATATATATTACCAGTGGCGTAGCCAGGGGGGGTTTTAAGGGTTCAACCCCCCTTTGCTTTTTTTGTATAACAATAATTATAGGTAATAATATTTCAATGATTACTGTTTTGTACTATTGAAATTATTTTATTTTATTTTACTTTCGGTCAAATATTTTAATTCGGAAATTTCAGAATTTTTATGTCACATGCTTTACGAAATAAATAGGGAAAAAACAAAAATAACGCTGGGTATTTTATCATTTTAGAAACAGCGCCCGCATGACGCAAATTTTGACACATCCTTTAGGCTACGTTAAGATGGGGGACTATTCGATTTGATTTTTTCACGTATACGGATTTTCCCACATGAGCTCAAAATATAACATTCGCTAATCGCTACCACTGCTCTATACGATAAAATCCCATATATGGTACCTATACGAGAAAAATATCGTCGCCTTACTGTATATACTGTATATTTTTCGTATGATGAAACATTTTACTAAAGTATGTCTTTCAATCATATATACAATCGTGATTTTTTATAGGTAATAATGTAATACGTATATTGGTAGGTAATGACTTGGTAAGGCTCGTATAGTTGAATTTAATATAAACTTGTAAATTATAGCACATTTATTTAATAACCCCCCCTTGAACAAATTCTGGCTACGCCACTGTATATTACCACCGCAGCCGTTCAAATATGCCCTGCAAATATAGTACCACAATTATTGAAAGTCACGATATTTTATATTACACTGAAGCTTAAAAAGCATATTAAACTATATATATATACTGGCATACTGGCATACTGCTATACGAGTAGGTTGGAATCTAATGCGAGTAATTAAAGTTATAGCTAGTATAACGACTACATAATATATTATAATTTTTTAGACTTTAGTAGTTAATACATATTATAGTAAGTACCACACGTGATTTAAATTGTCAACCCTTAAAACCAAAAATTGCCTCTTTTATGACTTGAATAGCTCGACATATAATAATAATTGTTATAAATAGGCAATAGCCCAAAGTTTTTAATAATATAGTGCAATGTTACACGTCGGTTTCCACTACATCCTACTACATATAGAGATCACCGAGGGAGTGTTAGGATGTAATTTGGTGACACTGCTGCTGAAACCATTGGCGGACTCGGGGGGGGGGGAGGGGTTGGGACTTTGAAAGGTCAGCTGACCCAGTTTTTTTCAGTAAATTGTGGCCCATGACGAAATAACATGGTATGCCAGCAACATGAACGAATTTGAGAACAGTTCGAGTTGCCATGGAATCAAATATAATTTATCAATTATGCCATGAAATTCTGACGTCATTCGGTCTTATCTGTAGCACAGAATAGATAAATAGATGTCTGTAGCATTATATTAATGCTTATACCACAGATTAGATGAATATAATCTGTGCTTATACCACAGAATACTGTAACACGATTATAAAGAATCAAAATTCAAAATAAATAATAAATAACACATAATAATTATGATAAGCGGACGGAGTGACGTAGGCACCATGCGCAGAACTCATTTGCTGGCATACCATGTTATTTCGTCATGTTGTGGTCCATAAAAATGACAAACTACATAACATATTTTTTATTTGAAAAAAAATATGTACAATACCACAATAATCAATAATAAAATTATAATAATTTATAAAATGTACACAGGCTAAAGAATGTTTCTACAAAAATATAATTATATATTTATAAGTATATTTTGATGTATAGATGTGTATAAAGATGTATTGAAGTATAAATATCGCGTACGAAATAGTGCGGTCGGCGCGTATCAACTTAAATAATGTACCTAAATCGAAAAACACGCGTATACCTAATCACAACAAAAACACTCTGTCAACTACGTGTAAAAACGTTGCTAAATAAAAAAATAAATAAATTCAAATTAGAAAAGTTGTGATATCAAAAAGGGGCTAAGTAATTTATTAAATTCATTAGAATAGAAATTGTTTGCATTTAATGAAGTGCGATAATTTAATACAAATAATTTAACTTGCTTGACGGCTACTAGTAACTTCAACTACAACTAAAAATACAATGTCTCTAAGTCAACATGAATATTTATATCCTCGTTTTATATTTTTATAGTATTACGGATTACCATAACACTGTTTAAGTACATACTATGAGTAGTATTCATAGTATTTGGTTGAAACCAATAATAAATTGTTTTGATTACCTATTATTTTTAATTTTATAAAACTATTAATGTACTTTAATAAATGCTATGCCTTTTTTTATTAGCTTTTCAGTACCTTATAATACTTATTAGTTATTAATTTATTATTATTTTAATTTACTTATTATTATATTACTGATGACATTTTAGTAAAATCTTATTTGTTTTATAACTAACGTATTTAAACGTTTTAAACAAGTTTAAGATTAAATTATTGTTTCAGAAAATCGTGCAAGTAATGTGAAACTAAATAAACTGAGTTCGCATTTTAATTTATCGTGATTTATTATTATTATTATTATTATTGTTGTATAGTCGTATAATAAAGGTAACATAATATAAAATTTACCAAAATTCAGGACTTTTTTTCTTTTCTTAGTTGGAATATCATTTCTTTTCTTCGGGAATTATACTGAAATAAATAGTAATTACTTATTTTATAATTAGGTTTTCAAGTTTTTATTATTATTATTATTATTAAATCGTGTAAACAAGTAATTTATTCAAAATTTGGAGAAATTATTTATCTATTTATTTATTACATTTTAAATTATTAATGTATATAATATTCATCAGTATTTGGAATCCAGAATTTCTACTACTCCATCCGTGAATTCCATTAAATATTTGGCTGATCCATGAAGTTTTTTCAGTAACTTTTTGTTTTCCAATATTTAGTCGTAAAATTCTTCACAATTTTGATAATTAAAACTTATTTTTATGTCAAATTTATTTCTTGGATTTGACCATGTGCTGTTCATCAGAGAAAATATACATTACACCAGTGGCGTCATTTGGTGGGGGGCAGGGTGGGCATTTGCCCCCCCCCCCTTGTTAATTGTGGGCCGACATGATTTGTGCCGAGATGATGTTGAACAATAGTTATTCTAATCAAATCTGAAGTAATGACTATCGATTTATGAGTAGGTAGTAATAACAAATCGCGTGGCAAACAGTGGATTAAAATTAAATTACCAATAAAATGTAAAAGTATGCAGGTCATATAACCACGATTAAAGGCGATTAATTCGTGGTTACAGCTTACCACAGTTCTGGATTTTTTTTGATAAAACACGGTTATCGTTACCTAAAGGCAGTGCGTAAATTATAAAGAATATACGATGTAGGTACGTTTGACGGTTGACGACGTACCTACCTGTAATCTGTATGGCTGTATCGCGTACGGCATAAACGAATTTGTTTAGCCGTTCTTTAACGTTTCGAACGTATATTTTATGTATATGTACATAATTTGTGAGTGGCAAGCGTGAAAAAGTAAAAATGAAAAAAGCTAAAGGTTGTGTGACCGAGACGGCGAGAAAGAGAGGAAAATGACTGAACAAGATTTTCAGAACATGTCACAAAACGTAATTTCTAACATGTTTAATGTTATACGACAAGGGAAACTTCAAAACTTGAACCTCATAAGTACTATATAGTCATTTATAATACATTTATTATAGTTGACAAAATAATGAATTTTCTCTTCCCCCCCCCCAAAAAAAAAATAAAAATAAAAAATATCGGGCGATTCGCGCATGCCCATGATAACGAAAATATCAAAATGATGTAAAACAGAAATCGTATTGAGCTAAATGTAAGTGGAAAATAGTTAAATGGGCCGGTTAAATATTTTGCCTCCCCCTTTCGAAAACTGAAATGACGCCACTGCATTACACAGCTGCACAAAACTAAATTCAACAATTTTTAATAGCATAAAGAATTATGATAATGTTTTGATAACCATTTATCATTTACTTCTTGACGATGCCACTTATCATT
Source organism: Slavum lentiscoides (assembly GCA_032441835.1). Classification (NCBI taxonomy): domain Eukaryota; kingdom Metazoa; phylum Arthropoda; class Insecta; order Hemiptera; family Aphididae; genus Slavum; species Slavum lentiscoides. The sequence goes on along the minus strand of CM063706.1, from coordinate 33,043,060 downwards.
TTGTAGACAAAAAATTGTTTTCAAATATGTCAAATCGTATAGAAAACATTTTATCGTCATTAATAACACTATTATAATATTAAAAAAATTATTAATTTCTTTTATTAATTAATTAATTTTTAATTTTTGTTCTTATTATTTTATCAAACATTTGTGTTGATGATGTTTTCACTAAATTAAAATCGATATTTTAACGACTAAAATTTGAAGTGCGGAACATTTCACTGTCCAGAGATACTTTTTCGAGACACTGGAACATTTATTTGAAAATTGCTAGTGTCCTGGTGATTACTATCATATAACATATTTATTTGTTGTGTGCATTCAGGGCACTTTACAAGTAAAACTGTCACTGCCGTAAGCGCTCTACATTAAAATAGTAAATAAAAATAGTATTAATTGTAATAAAAAAACAAGATATTAGTATTTTAATGTTCATTTAATTTTATTTCATTACAGACATAGGATATAAATTGATGAGGATTGTAATATTTAAAACATTTTCTTTTAATTTTACTTTGTCACTTTTTACTTAGAATAGTTTGACAGCCTTTCTTTTGCAGTTCAGAAGTTTTTTTTCTTTTTCAAATTAATACTTTACTGTTTAAGTACCTATTTATTTAATAAAGTTAAACAAGCGCATACAGCATACTTCCAGTTGGTAGGTCATAAGCACCCTGTAAAGGGACAATACAGTCCTTAAATAACTATAGATTAATTTAACATAAATTTAATTATATTTTAGTTTAGATATATATATATGATATTAATCGTTTAAATATTCAATTTTTTGGAATACAGTTTATTTTTATTATTATTATGTATTTTAATTTTTAATTTTGTTAAGTGAATTAAGTTTACAATTTTTTTTTATCAAAATAAACAACCGTTTATATATATTATTTTCAATGTATAAAAAGTTTAAATGATTTGTTTATTTTTATAATTTTGAAATATATATTTAAGACTTGATTATTATCTGAAAATTGTATGAACATAATTAATAAAATCAGTTTATTTTTACATTATTAGGATTTGGAAAGTTTCATTACTACTTATTATTCATTTGTGGATCACTGTACACAGCAATTGCTTTCAGTGTAACATCAGTGTCATTTATTATACCGTCAGCTCAATGTGATTTTCAAATGACTTCTATTCATAAAGGCTTCCTAAATGGAGCTATGATGATTGGTAAATTATTCATTTACATTTAAAATAATATATTTCATAATTGTTTTTTTAGGTATGCTAATAGGATCTTTTATTTGGGGTTATGTGGCAGATACTCGAGGTCGTAGATATACATTGATTGTCAGTATGCTGATAGACGGTTTTTTTAACCTTTTATCTAGCGTGTCTCAGATTTATCCGATGTTTATACTTTGCAGACTTATAAGTGGATTCGGGTATACCTACCAAATATATTTTTATTAAATGTTGAAAAATATATTTTACACAAACAAAATATGGTTTACAGAGTGTCCAGTACGTCGATACTCTTTTCCTACCCTGTAGAGTTCCTTAATATCAGATACCGAGAAAAATTTCTATCTTGGATGGAAATGTTTTGGACGTGTGGCTTATTATTACTTTCATGTAAGTATTTGTTAGGTATTTGATCATACTCACGAAATTATAGATTTTTCGATTAAAAAAAATTAATCATAAAATTTAAGAAATAATAATCTAATTATATTTCAGGTGTGGCATGGATAATTATACCACAAACCTTTAAAATCGAAAGGGAATATTTTTTGTTCAAATCGTGGAATCTGTTTGTAATAATGTGTTCACTTCCAAGTATAATATTGGCGTGTTTATTGATGAAGTTTCCAGAAAGCCCAAAGTTTCTGCTCGCTCAGGGTAAACATGATGAAACACTCGATTGCTTGAAATTTGTTTATAGGTGGAATAATACATCAAATGATAAATTCCCTGCAAGTATAATTCATAAACATTTCTTTAGCCTAAGTGTTAAAATGTGTTATTAAGAATTATTTTAATCTGATTCTAGGTGACTTCAGTAATAATACCAAATCGTATTGACAGACCAAAAAATAGTTTTTTTTATGGGCTCTATGAAAGTACGGTTGGGCTGTTTCAGTCTAAATTCAAAGTTGTAGCCATAGTTACATGCGCAATACACTTTTGCGCCACTACCAGGTAACAGTTGGACAAATTACTTTGGGTAATTATAAAAATAATAATGTACCAAAATACGGATGTACTAATTTATAATATGTAATTAATAATAATTTTGTTTGTGTACAGTTATTACATGCTGATACTGTGGTTTCCAGAATTGATGAATAGGTTTCGTTGGTATGAAACATTATACACCGATTTCCGTGATAAGACGACTATGTGCGAAATTGTGTCCATGTTTAAAATTGAACCCGAAGTGAAAGATGTAAAATGTAACGACCATGTTGATCAGTCCGTGTACCTAAACATTATCATCATCAGTGTTGCTTGCATACCTACAAGTCTTATTGTACCATTGTTCATCAACAAAGTTGGACTCAGGTTTTTTACAGGTACCTAACAATTTTTAAAATTTAGGCTAGCACATTTTGAGTTATTATTAAAAATAACTCGATTTATTCTTGTGCAAATATTGCTATTCATCGATGAATACGTTGATTTATTTATTTTTTTTTAAATTTACACTTACATTTTTGTAATTGTATTCATGAGTTTATTGTTAAACATTTATTATTTATTAGTAATGTTGTAACAGACTTTCAAATAACAATAGAATTTAAAAAAATTAGTAAACTTAACAAGACTATATTTTTGTATTGAAAGACATTTAAATTTCATTAAGTTTTATAAAAACTTTTATTAAAATATTATTATTTAATAAATTATTTATTAAATATTATTTTTATATAAAAATAATATTTTTTAAAAATGTACTTTGATAATAGGTTTTTTTACAAATTAATAATATATGAAGTTTTTATTACTATTTAAGTATAATTTGTTGCACTAAAATCATGCTAAATTTGTCAATTTATAACTATTTAAAGATTGAAAGTAATGCGTTTCAAATTAAATTACAACTTATTATTTTTTTGTAAATTTTAAAAAACTGATTTCTAACATATAATTTATTTTCTAATATTTAAACTTAACCAAATAATATATATATGTCTGTAAGCATTAGTCAAAGTGAATCAAAATAAGTGGGGGATGGAAGCATTCTCATCATTTCAAGTTTTGAAAGGGAGAAGGGCAAAGTTGTGAATGGTCCATATTGTTAAAAAGTAAGGAAAAAAGTCTTTTTTTTTTAACAAAAGGCTCCAACCCTGGCCCATTCCTGTCCAAACATCGGCCCACTGTCAACAAGAGGGCAAATACCCACTCTGTCCCCCTTGAATAATGTCACTAAATGGAACTAATCTAGTTAATTCCTAAATTTTTTGTTTTCATAGAAATATGAAATGTATGTTTTTTTACTTGTACAACTAGGAATTCGTTCCATTTACTTGTACAATATAATAACAACTACAGAAAAAAAAACAGATTTTGAAAAATCCAAGAAGGTTGAATAATTTTTAACGAAATAAGGGGGTGGGGTTGGAATATGCTGTCTAAAAGAAGTAAGGGGTAAGCATTCTTCTGTATCCCCCACTTCGACCACTGTCTATAAGTCTATTAAGCATTTATATTAATAAAGTTAATGTTTGTTTTATCTAGTTGCAAGTTTCTTTGGGTCAGGTGTGTCAGCTGCATTGTTGTACTTTATTACTTCATCGATTGAAAACCTTGTATTGTCTTCAGTATTTGAAGCTCTTTCCAGTATTGGTATTAGTTTATTGTATTGTATTACTGTTGAATTATTTCCAACAGAATACAGGTAAAATTTGATTATAAAATCTTTTCATTAACTTGATATTGAAAATTATAGTATGTTTTTTTTATATTTAGAGGCATGGCTGCATCTATTGGTACTATGTTTGGCAAAGTAGGTGCGCTTGTGGGCAACATCCTTATAGGATTTTTCATTGATGTCCATTGTGTAGTTCCATTAGTGGTTTCGTGTTCATTTTTGATAAGTGAGTATAAAAAAAAATTATAATTACAATTGTTTACAAATATAATGAGTCCTATCTATAGTAATACGTTTTTAAGCCGGACAACTTTAGAATTCTTTAAAATCCTAAGAAGTGTTTTTAGAAGAACTAGGGGGTATATATTTTGAGAAGTATTCAAATTTTTAATACTTTTGATAAATAAGTACGTGAAAAGTATAATATACGATATCGTGTATATATATATATATATATATATATATATATATATATATATATATATATATTGTAAATAACATTAATAATACTATATTTTTTAATTAGATTTCGATAAACTTAATGTACCTAATTTAAAACTCAATGATGAATACTATAATTTTATTTATCAACATATCTATATAATATATAACATGTATTAATTTATTATTTATTTTTAAAAGAAGTATTAATAAATTTAAAATAAAGATATGGAAAAAAAGATTATATATATATTTTTTTTTATATGCAAATATTCGTAAAAAAAACACCAAGTTAATGACTCTAATAAATGGTCCGAAATGTGTATTTCAGATGTTCAAACGTTTATTAGTTATTACTAACAAACAAACTAATTTTAATATACCTTAAAGTTAGCATATGTCCTAATGGTTTACGATATAGGTATGAATTACAATAATTTCATTAAACTTCTATAGATGTAAAACAATTCCATAATATAAATTCCTAACCACATATTATGTCTTAAATAGTATTTGAGTTCTAAATATTATATGCGGTTCAAAAACATATATGGGCGCCTGTCCCACTTGTGTGGCTGCTACAAAACTTTTAAAAAATATAATTTTTCCATAATATTTAAAACGTTTTTTTTTTGGCTTTGAGCCCATAATTCCATTAAAAAATTCAGCGGCTTCCGCAATTTCTGGGTTATCAGTCGGGCCGGACCAACACCGAAGATATGATTACTTATATTCATTAATATACTAAATACGTTTAAAGTTATAAAGTAAATACAGTGTACAATAATCGATATAACGGATTCATATTTCTGTCTAAACTCTCAATAATTGCTTATTATTTTACGAACATATTTACTCTGATCATTGATTGAATACATGTATTTAATGATGTAGTGTGTATAATGATGTATTTAATCAATGCTCCAATGTATCTGAATAAACCAGTTGTATGTTATATTAATTAATGACTGTTTAGTTTCAGCATTTTTAGTGTTAACGTTACCAAAGACTGGAAAATCCAACATAATGCAGGATAGAGTTATTTAAATTGTTAAAAATAATTATGTCTATGTATAACTATATATTATATATATATTGTATATATTTTATTGTTAAAATCTGTTTAAAATAGAATGACAATATACAGTCAAAAGAAATTTTTATTATGTAAATATTTCCATTAAATTTAATAATATAAAATGACAATATTTTTTATTAATAATTGATTTCTGTTTCATGTTGAGCCTGATCTAGACATATTTATTTGCCTTGTGTGTTTTTAATTTTCCTTTATAATTATTATTTTAATTACATGTTGAATATTTCTCATTAAAATTAAATGAAATAAGGCGAAGAAAAAAATGGTACTTCTACATTACCAATTACTAATACTTACATATTGTTCAGTGAATTAATTTTTCATTTGTAATTTTTTTATTATTATTATATTATTTGTCTTGTTATATTGAACTTGTTAACTTTTATTTTTTAAGGGTCAGTTTTCTTCTAAACCTTTCGTTTTACGCCAGGATATATTATATATTATATTTAAATGGATAGCGTACGTTCGACTGCCCGTAATTTCTCGGTAGTTTTATATGACGATTAAAATAATAAAATCAAAAAATGACGTCTGTAAAGTACCATATATATGCAAATTGCTACCGGAAAATAGTGCTACACGTAAAGATAGGAACACTCCTTCTAATAGAATTTATGGACACAGACATAAAAAAAAAAAAACAAATCATTGTAAAATTAAACATATTCTTTGCTCCGCTAAGAATCTAAAATTAAATAATAACCACGATGAAATCACAAGTAAAAATTGATTTATACACAGTTTAGACATCATCTTGATCAGGACAAAATTCTCATAAGCCCTGGCTATTTGATGCCGAATTTAATCGAATCGTGGGTTAAATATTTCTAAACATTTAAGAACATTAACAGAGTTCAAAAGTATACGAAATATTTATATATATATATATATATATATATATATATCTGGCTATATTAAATTTTACAAAACGAGAAATAATATAGGTACAGATTAATAACAAATATTTTAAATAATTATCTGTCACGTTACACAGATAAAAAACTAATTTTACACCACATGAATAATATTGAAAGAGAATAAAATATTTTTGTCGTATTGAAACCAGAATTTGATTCAATGAAGAAATACATTATCTCGGGTCTGGGTACGATATAATAATATTAGAATTGTATATTTGTTTATCACAAATTATATATTACTAAGTAATTATAGTTAGTTAGATTTACATTTTTCAGTTCTGGGATCTATAATTCAAGCTCGACAATTTGTTAAGTACCTACGTTTTAATATTTTTACAGTCGTTTAAAAATATGCCAGATAATTTTTTTATATGCTATTCTATACCGCATTAAAGAAGTTATAATATTGGAAAAGTACGATGACAGAGCGTCGATAAAATTTCCGTCGCCTTTTAAATTATGGATTCCGATGCAGAAACTTTATTCAACCCATTTATCATACTCAAAGAAATGCCCAAAGTGACTTATCTATATTGACCGTCAGGTAAATCGCAGAGATGACGAATGCCGACCAGCAACGAATATAAATATTAGGGTACGTTGAACTATACTTAAATTCGGGTATGGCAACGTCTATAAATTCCGGAATGACTACGTGTATAAATTCGGGCATGGCTGGTAATATCAACGACTGTGTAAACGCCATAAACCTCGAACTCTACGTACAGCTTTATTTGTATGAACGCATAAAATAATCGTATCGAAATCCAATAACATTAATACACGTATGTAATATTTCGTGTATCACAAAAAATAACAAGACGTTTTAGTATTTTGGTAACCATATTTTAATAGTTCCGTACACGCCTGTAATTTGAAAACAAAAATGGGCTTACTGGGATTTTAATTATGCATTATGAGTATGAATTTCGAGAAAAATTAATTTTAGATAAATCGATCTTGTTAAATACATTGTTTTGAAATATATATTTTATAATATAAATAAATATAATTAGGTATTTTATAATTAAGTCGGTTGAGTTTTAACCGGTTTGATTATTATTTTTCTTATAGCAAAATCGTTTAAACGGGCAAACGGCATGTTATTAGGATTGGGAATAATATATATATATATATATAAATAATAATAGCATTTAAAAAAAATGTAATACAACATAACGTAATATCTTCTAAGTTCTTATATCTTTCCAATTGTTGCGGCCAATATTCAATGAAATATATTTTAAGAATCATAAAATTCCTCAAAATTCTCTTAAATTTTACAGCAATAATTATCTTGTATAATAGTCGCAACTGAATCCAAACTTCATACTCAAAGAATTGCCTAGAGTGCATTTTCCGTATTGACCGTGAGGTAAATCGCAGATGTAACAAATGCTGTCCAGTAACGAATATAAATTAGGTTATGTCGAAGTACATATAAATCGCGTATGGCAACGTCTATAAATTCGGGAATGACTACGTGTAAAAATTCGGGCATGGCTGGTAATATCAACGACTGTGTAAACGTCATAATACTTGAGCTCTACGTACAGCTTTATTTGTACGAACGCATAAAATAATCGTATAGAAATCCAATCATATTAATACACGTATTGTTTTGTAAATAACAAGTCGTGTTAATATTTTTATGGTTTTGTACAAGCCTGTAATTTGAAAAAAGATATTGGTTAGCCGGGTCTTTTAATGTTGTATTACGAATTTGAACTTGAAAAAAAATTATTTTTTTTTAAGCTAAATCGAAACTTTTAAATATGTTGCGTTGAAATATATTATTATTAGGTAATGTTGTTTTTTGAATTTGTGTTTTTCCTTATTTGGGAATCTATAATTCAAGCTTGGCAAATCGTTAAGTGTGATTTTAACAATTACGCATTCATTTAAAAATATGTGAGATGATTTTTTTTCTTTTTTTGTTCGAACGGGTTTGAGTATATATTTTCAGAATAATATTTCATTTTTACTTCAAACACTTGTGGCTATGTATTGCTTTTAATATTGTTTGTATTTAAACAAATTTTTCTATTATTTCTATACGGGAATGAACACAAAGACACGAATTCTCCGTTTAGCCGTTTACACTCGCAAGTACTGCGCTACACGTATAATTATATTTTATACTCATAATTCATAGAGTTTACGTACTCGTATTTTTATAAATTTTTTTTTATTGTCAATGCAATCCAGTCGAGAATTCGATTACGTCGATTGATCATTTATTCAAGTCCACAGCACTATGAATTATATTTAAACAATTAGTTAACATTAATCATTATGATAAAACTAATAGGTATAATACAAAAGATATGTATGCACTAATATTATATTTTATTACTGTGTTATTTTCACTGGATATACATAATACATCGATCTGCTTCCCGGTTATTTGGTATACGGGTCTTATGGGACTACGTTACATAATGTCAGTGGCGTAGCCAAGATTTTTCAAAGGGGGAGGACCAATAAAAAATTTTCAAAATCTAATTTTTACCTTAGTATACAAAACATAGTGAAGGGGTGGATATACGGGGGAAATTTCCCTCCTCCCCAAAAAAATTAAAGTAGAAAAAAATTAATAAGACAAAAAAAAGGTCATAGACTTTTTCTGTATTTTGCCGACAAACCTAAAAAGTCTATCGACTATATGGCCGATTAACATTAATTTACCTGGTGATTTCTTTCTCCGAAAACAAATGAAATAAAAATATTTTTTAGAAAAAAAAAGAAACCGACTTTAAAAAAATGCACTAAAATGTATGAAATAACCTTATTGAAATCGGCGCCGAATTTCAAACAACGTTACATTGCAAAAACGAATTTTATTAATTTAATATAAATATTGCAAAAAGGTTATTTCATAATTTTTAGTGCAATTTTTTGAAGTCGGTTTCTTTTTTTTCTAAAAAATATTTTTATTTCACCTTTTTAGTCGTAGTAGTTATATAGTATTCATATCGTCATTCCTGTTCGTACATTTGATCGGGTGGTTATGTAGGATACTAGGTCAATCCTTATGAAATCGGAAAATATTTAGAAAAAAAAAAATACGAAAAACTAAATTACTGGCAGAATACTAGGCCAATATATACAAAATTGGTATGAGACAACCGGGAAGCGATACTCTTTCATATAAAAAAATATTCATCCAAAGCGGTGCATAAATGACGGAGTTATGAGGTAACAAACATTAAAAAAAAAATATATATATATACAGGGTGGGGCACGGAAACGGCCGATTTTCAAAGATAAAATAGAAAATAGAAAAAAACGAATAAAAATTAATTATTATTTATTATAATAAAGTATGTAACTTGCCATTTATTTTTTAAAAATGATGCCCTCAAGATGATGGCCATTTCTTCTCGAGCACTGTTCTAGCCTACTTCGTATATTTTCCACTACACGATGTATCACTTGACAGCAACAACATTTTCATGTGTACGAATGGTTTTTTTCGTACGGACATTGTTTTTAATGCGGAACCCGTTTTTTAAAAGTTGGTTATCCATATTTTAATAGCCTTAGCCGATGGTACCGAATCGTGGCGTACTGGCGTTTAAGATTAAAATGAAAACGAAATGAACGCTGCGCGGCTACATAACCGTCATTATTTTTGTAAAACGATTTTATCGCATAAGCACGTTGTTCGCCACTCAACTGATCCATGTTTACTAAATAGTAAATGGCATGTTGCCTTTGAACTAATGATATTTAGTGGGAATTCTTATCTTAATATTACTACTGAGAAAATCTATTTTTAAAATCGGCCGTTTCAGTGCCCCACCCTGTACAACCGAATTGAGAACCACCTCTTTTTTTGAATTCGGTTAAAAAAAAATCGGTCGTCTCCTTATTAGTGAAGGAATTTCCTATACTTTTCATCAATTTTTTCGCTATTACTCTGTGGCGTTACCAATAAAAACTCCGAGGAAATGTGTTCGTTTACTGTGTAATTTTTCTATTCTATGAATAAATACATGTGAGATTTTGTAATTCATAAAAAATAGTAATAACATAAAGTTAACTAAAAATATGATTTTTAAATCTATAATTTGTGGAAAAGCTTAAAAATAATTTCCCCCCAAAACCGACTCTTGGATCTGCCAGTTTGATGGTGAACATCAAACCTGCAATTTTTAATTAATTTATTATTATAAAGTAATTCCAATGATATTTACTAATAAAAAATAATTTTTAAATAATAAAATAAAATAAAAATATTTAACATTTCATATTTGTAAATCATGTAGGTACTACAAAATCCAGTTTTCATTATTTTTAAGAAAATATCTATAAAAATATCAATACCTCCCCGGCTCCTCCCTGTATTTACGCCACCGGGTTTCCATACTTATCCGTCATATATTTTAGTACCTATTTATATTACTAGAGATTTTCTCTGTGTATAGTTTTACTTGTATAATTCACTTTGTGTGTGAGTAATACAGTTCTATATATGTTTATCGCGTACGTGGAAAATACGATATGGTCTTGATGTGGTTTTCTAAAGCCACCTTTATTTGTTCACATGGTCGTAAATTATGTGTACAACACGTGTGTAGATCAAACTTCAAATATACACTTATAACATATGTCAAACACATGTCCCACAGTAAAATATAAAACAATAGTACATAATTTTGTTCGTGAATCGAATTTTTTTTTGTTTTAGTCTCATTATAAACCATAGATTCTTGTTATTCGGTTTTTGATGTTCAGCAACGTACTTACTGCACATATATACGTACATATATTGCCATCACTTTACATTGAAACGCGACGATCATGAGGACATTTGAATGTAGAATGTTCATACTGGTTTTGACTGTTTGTATTCATTTACACTCTACTGTTTCGGGTAAGAATAATATTTAATAATATGCATTCGAAGAAATATGTTTGTCGTGAATTTTTCTGTTAGATTTTGTTGTACTTTTTGTACTTTAGGATTTGAAGGAAATTATGAAATTTATAGATTTTTTAAACGATGCGATTGTTTTTCTACCAATTATTATTATTTTTTCTTAGAGTGCAATTTTTTTCAGTATAAATCGTAACGTCACATTTCGATGGAAAATTGATTGTTATTTTTTTAATATAACAAGAATATAAACTGTAGAAACATCGAATTAAAACATTTATTTAGTATTTTTTTTTCTGAAAAATAATAAAAATAATTACCTACGTTTGTTGTTTATCGCGTAATATCCGATAAAAAACATTAAAAACTTAAAATGATTTATTTAAATGCGTAAAGTTGTGTTTATCATGTTTCAAATTTTTGTTTGTATATACACATTTATTATTTGAAGTATGGGGTTAAATGGAAAAAACGTATTTATTATTCATTATCATAAATATTATAAATATTTTTAAGATATTGAAGTAATATGTAATGAAAGTAAATATTTTTTTAAAAATATATTTTCTTTGGAAAGTATTTAAATGGATAGCGTACGTTCGACTGCCCTTCCTCATGTGCTTGGGCACAATCAGCAACAGTTTACCTTGGTATTTACGGTAAAGCAACCCGTTAGTGAGCTCATAATGTTGTACTAATGATTCCTCGTGGGCTGTTCTGCGACCGTCCACCTGTAGTCAGGGGCGCATTAGGATTGAATATTTAGGGATGGGAGGTGGGCAAATATAATTTGCCGCCCCTAAATTTACAGTACAGATTAAAATTCCTACAGACTAAAACATAATTCCAAATGTCCATGATTGGTGTGCCGCCCGGGGCAAATGCACTCTTTGCCCCCCTTAACGCGCCACTGCCAGTAGTAATTCGATTATATTCTTGGTATAGTATATCTCATTGTTGCATCAGGCGTAGGCGTTCCTCCGTTGCCATGGCTATGCATACCTCCAGTCGTTTAGCCAACACACTTTCCACCGAATCCGTAGGCATCGCTTTGTCATACTCTATTCGACTAAGGGCATCCATATGTGCCATTCGAGTACCCGGACGGTACTTTATGTCAAAGTCGAACTCCTGCAGCAGTTCAAACCACCTGGCCACTTGTGGCTTCACAGTCTTGTGCAAGTTCAGGTGTACTCGCTTTACAATTAGTATACACCGAAAACCTGATTCCGAGAAGGTACGGACGTAGTATTGACAATGTCCAAATGATTGCGTACAACTCCAAGCGGCTGGAATGGTACTTTGATTCAGGCTTTGTGGTTCGTTTGCTAACAGAACAGACCATTCGTAAGTCATTAACCTCTTCTTCCTGTAATAGAAACCCTGACATCGCCACTCCACTGGCGTCTGTATGTACTTGGGTAATGGCTGCCGTAGCACTATACATACGTATCACTGGCTCGCTGCACAATTTCTACTTTGGTGACCTAAATGCTTCCTCTTGTTACTCTTGTCACTGAAAAAATACCTTCTTCCTTATGAAGTAAGTTAATGGAACTGACAGTTCAGCACAACTCACAATAAACCTTCTGAAGTATCCTGACAGTCCAAGAAATCTCCTAAGTTAATGAATATTCCGCGGCCTAGGAAATGTAGATACTGCTTCAACGAAGAAATTACAGTAATCGATTTTGACGAAAATGCATTTTACCGTTCTTATGTAATTTCTCGGTAGTTTTATATGACGATTAAAATAATAAAATAAAAAAATGACGTCTGTAAAGTACCATATATATGCAAATTGCTACCGGAAAATAGTGCTACACGTAAAGATAGGAACACTCCTTCTAATAGAATTTATGGACACAGACATAAAAAAAAAAAACAAATCATTGTAAAATTAAACATATTCTTTGCTCCGCTAAGAATCTAAAATTAAATAATAACCACGATGAAATCACAAGTAAAAATTGATTTATACACAGTTTAGACATCATCTTGATCAGGACAAAATTCTCATAAGCCCTGGCTATTTGATGCCGAATTTAATCGAATCGTGGGTTAAATATTTCTAAACATTTAAGAACATTAACAGAGTTCAAAAGTATACGAAATATTTATATATATATATATATATATATATATATATCTGGCTATATTAAATTTTACAAAACGAGAAATAATATAGGTACAGATTAATAACAAATATTTTAAATAATTATCTGTCACGTTACACAGATAAAAAACTAATTTTACACCACATGAATAATATTGAAAGAGAATAAAATATTTTTGTCGTATTGAAACCAGAATTTGATTCAATGAAGAAATACATTATCTCGGGTCTGGGTACGATATAATAATATTAGAATTGTATATTTGTTTATCACAAATTATATATTACTAAGTAATTATAGTTAGTTAGATTTACATTTTTCAGTTCTGGGATCTATAATTCAAGCTCGACAATTTGTTAAGTACCTACGTTTTTAATATTTTTACAGTCGTTTAAAAATATGCCAGATAATTTTTTTATATGCTATTCTATACCGCATTAAAGAAGTTATAATATTGGAAAAGTACGATGACAGAGCGTCGATAAAATTTCCGTCGCCTTTTAAATTATGGATTCCGATGCAGAAACTTTATTCAACCCATTTATCATACTCAAAGAAATGCCCAAAGTGACTTATCTATATTGACCGTCAGGTAAATCGCAGAGATGACGAATGCCGACCAGCAACGAATATAAATATTAGGGTACGTTGAACTATACTTAAATTCGGGTATGGCAACGTCTATAAATTCCGGAATGACTACGTGTATAAATTCGGGCATGGCTGGTAATATCAACGACTGTGTAAACGCCATAAACCTCGAACTCTACGTACAGCTTTATTTGTATGAACGCATAAAATAATCGTATCGAAATCCAATAACATTAATACACGTATGTAATATTTCGTGTATCACAAAAAATAACAAGACGTTTTAGTATTTTGGTAACCATATTTTAATAGTTCCGTACACGCCTGTAATTTGAAAACAAAAATGGGCTTACTGGGATTTTAATTATGCATTATGAGTATGAATTTCGAGAAAAATTAATTTTAGATAAATCGATCTTGTTAAATACATTGTTTTGAAATATATATTTTATAATATAAATAAATATAATTAGGTATTTTATAATTAAGTCGGTTGAGTTTTAACCGGTTTGATTATTATTTTTCTTATAGCAAAATCGTTTAAACGGGCAAACGGCATGTTATTAGGATTGGGAATAATATATATATATATATAAATAATAATAGCATTTAAAAAATGTAATACAACATAACGTAATATCTTCTAAGTTCTTATATCTTTCCAATTGTTGCGGCCAATATTCAATGAAATATATTTTAAGAATCATAAAATTCCTCAAAATTCTCTTAAATTTTACAGCAATAATTATCTTGTATAATAGTCGCAACTGAATCCAAACTTCATACTCAAAGAATTGCCTAGAGTGCATTTTCCGTATTGACCGTGAGGTAAATCGCAGATGTAACAAATGCTGTCCAGTAACGAATATAAATTAGGTTATGTCGAAGTACATATAAATCGCGTATGGCAACGTCTATAAATTCGGGAATGACTACGTGTAAAAATTCGGGCATGGCTGGTAATATCAACGACTGTGTAAACGTCATAATACTTGAGCTCTACGTACAGCTTTATTTGTACGAACGCATAAAATAATCGTATAGAAATCCAATCATATTAATACACGTATTGTTTTGTAAATAACAAGTCGTGTTAATATTTTTATGGTTTTGTACAAGCCTGTAATTTGAAAAAAGATATTGGTTAGCCGGGTCTTTTAATGTTGTATTACGAATTTGAACTTGAAAAAAAATTATTTTTTTTTAAGCTAAATCGAAACTTTTAAATATGTTGCGTTGAAATATATTATTATTAGGTAATGTTGTTTTTTGAATTTGTGTTTTTCCTTATTTGGGAATCTATAATTCAAGCTTGGCAAATCGTTAAGTGTGATTTTAACAATTACGCATTCATTTAAAAATATGTGAGATGATTTTTTTTCTTTTTTTGTTTGAACGGGTTTGACATTACCTGTGACCCTTCCTTTTTGTCCGTCAATTATGTGTTTGATACTGTCGTGTAGATATAAATTGTTCCGAGAAGTTTATCGTTGTCGTATCGCGATGCGTTTGGTGTGGGTATACACGCGCACCTATAATAGCCTCGGTTTACTTACACACAGTTGTAGTTGCGTAGTGACTTTCAACTTTTAAACTGCTTCTGACTGTTTCTTTGCAGAAAGATAGCGTGTGCTCTATCCGTAAAAATGAACCTTTGGGAAAAGTTTTGCTAGATGTTAGTTTAATAATATGGGATGAATGCACCATGATTCATAGAGCTCATGTAGTGGCTTTAGATAGGACTCTTAGAGATATTAGAATCTCTAACAAAATTATGGGTGGAATCACTGTCATGTTTGCTGGTGATTTTCGGCAAACGTTACCGGTGATAGTTAGGGGAACTAGAACTGACATTGTGAAGTGTTGCTTAAAAACTTCCCCGTTATGGAAGTTTGTTCATACCCTAAAACTATCTACTAATATGATAGCACATTTGGGTGGAGGCATTACAAATTTTCCTTCAAAGTTACTTTTAATAGGAGACGGGAAAGTACTCATTTTGAAAACAAAATTGAAATTGATCTCGATTTAGGTGAAAAAGTTATAAGCATTGAGGACCTAATCTCCAGTCTACCCAGATGTAGTCCAAGTAGAAAACAAAGACTATCAGTGGATGTGTCAAAGGGCAATATTGGCGGCTTGAAATAGTAGTGTTGACGAAATTAATGAAATAATACTGAGTAAACTTCCAGGAGATGGCGTAAACTACATTCCCATTGATAATGTAATGGATCAAGAAGATGCGGTACATTACCCACAAGAATTTCTGAATTCTCTAAATCCGAGAGGCCTTCCCCACATTCCCTCAAATTAAAAACTGTTACTCCAGTTATTTTGCTAAGAAATCTTAAACCACCAAATTTATGTAACGGAACCAGACTCCAAGTTAAATTTCTTTGCAACAGTGTGATCATTGCTATAGTTTTGACTGGTCCAGCAGTTGGTCAAACAGTGCTTTGGTTTTAAGATTTTCGAAGCATTACAATCTATTACAAGTCCATTATTCACTAGAAATGGTTTTCCTACAATCCCTGCATGTGGTATAGGAAAATCGTCGCGTATGACTTGAAACGGTATTGTAGTGTACTCATTTCCAAATTGTACGTCAAGTTGAACTAGACCGATAGTGTAAACTATAAATTCATTAATACCTTTTAAATTATACTTTTGTGTTTCATCAACCATTACTTCATTTTGTAGCTGTGATAGTTTGATCAAATTTAAATCACTACCTGTATCCAATAAAAAGCTTGTATCTCTATGCGTACATTGCCGTATCTTCATTGTTATATGATTCTCACTTAATAAGGCTTCAAAATGCATAACTCTTGCTAATCGAGTGTGGCAGTTTTGATTTCTTTCCACCGGGTGAGTGCCCCTTGGGCCAGGGGTTTGCTCGTTTTCGGACTGCTGCATCTGTTTCTCATTCTTTTCATTAATATATTTTCGTTTACGACAATCCTCTATTTTATGATTAGGTTTCTTGCAGTAGCTGCATACAATCATTCTTATATGATGTTGTTCCGTTTTTCCGTTGCTCCGTGACTCTTTGTACCGTGCCTTATCTGCCTCTGATGCTCGGCATTGACGAGCTTGATGATTTGAACGTCCACATAGAAAACAATTTCCAGGTGATCTACCATTAATTTGTGGTTTTGATAAATAGTCTGATAGTGGTCTATATTTTGATTTATGCTCTTTAATGTCCTTATGTATTTCCCTTTGTGTCCAACGAGATGCCTCTTCTTCTAAAGCAATCTGTACTGCCTCTGATAACACCTTAGGTCTGCAAGCTTAACAATGATTTTCGTGTCGTGTGGGAGGCCCTCCGTAAAAGCTGTAAGAATTTGTAATGATGTTATTTTGGCTATACTCTCCGTGTCAGTAAGTCCACTTGTAATATTGGAAACTTCCATAATGTCATAAAACAGCTGTTCCGCGCGATCGGCGTACTGTTGAATTGTTTCTCCGCTTTTATATTTGAGCATCGTTAATTTCGAATGTAATTGAGCCAAAGTTTGTTTCTTATCTACAAGAGAATTCAAAATTGTTTGAAGATCCTGGAATGATTTTATTTCTTTATATCGAATCGCACGATAAGCTTTCCCTACTAGCCTGGTTGTAATTCCTTTTATGAATATATCCTTTACTTCTGGGTCTATATTATGTATTGCAAATTCGCATGCATTTAAAAAAGCATGGTTTGAGTCCGAATTTTCCCCGTCAAAGATTGGAATTAATTTTAAAGCCTGTTCAATTGACATAAATTGTGTTTTAGCCATTTTAGCGTCCGAGAAGTTTTCCTTATTAATCTCCAACTTATTAGATCTAAGAAAATATTTCGCTGACTCGATTATATTATCGACTCGATTTAACGATTTCCTCGTTGTATTCAAGATACTTCTGCTGGGTTCAAATAATTCTCCACTAGAATCACTCTCCTCACTTTCTTCAGTTCCCTCCCCCGAAAAAGAAATGAGAAGATCGTGTTCCCTATTGTTGCGGTCACTACCCGACATGCAAAATCCTAAAAAATTTACCTACTTTAATACACAATTAGATGCTCTGTATACTTAATATTAATGCTCTTACAAATAAATAGATGCTCTGTATAATTAATATTGATGCTCTTACAAATAAATAGATGCTCTATATAATTAATATTGATGCTCTTACAAATAAATAGATGTTCTGTATAAATGTAGGTACTTTCACAAACCAATATATATCAAATAGATGCTCTGTGTTATAGATATTGATACTCTTATAAATAAAAAGATGCTCCGTATAAATACAGATATAGGTGTTTTTACAAACTACTAGGTATTTTCCCCTTGGTAAAAAAAAAAATACAAATAATACGTAAAAATGACTTATGCTAAGTTACACCAATAATAGAGAAAAAAGACTTACGATATGATTGATCATATTGTTGATAATCGCGTCATTCTAAACAACAAAAAAAAAATATATATATGCTGATTGACTGCTGGCTTACGGCGTCGGCGTTGTGACGTCAACTGCGGTTAGCGGCGGCGGCAGCACACGCGTATAAACTATAATGACAATGTTTTTCTATGATAGCGTATTTCTATTAGGATAATTTGTAGTGTAACTCACATATACTCCCGTGCTATGGTGTTTGTAATTTTCCAGCGATGATAATGACAGTCATTAACAATTGATTGAATTTAGTAGCTCTCTTCTTGGTTCGATGTTACCACAAAAGATGTAAAGGTTCGTGCAGCAAAAGTTTACAAGTAATATTATTACTGAAAACAATTCACTTGCACCGCTGCCACCAAAATGATGTGTGGCACTCGGCGGCGACGACGACAATGGCGATATGAGACGACGAAATATATTATACAAAATTCGTATTATACCAAAATTAATAAACGATATTACCGTTTGATTTTCCTTATTGATGCTCTATTTGGATTTTCTTTATTGACGCTCTGTTTCGATTTTCTTTATTGATGTTCCGTTTTGATTTTCTTTGCAATTTTCTTTTGGCACCGCTGCCACCAAAATGATGTGTGGCACACCCTGAGAGAGAGAGAGAGCTTTTTAGTGTTACTGACTGTATGGGATTTTAAAGATAACTTTGTCGTATTATTTATATTTACTTTTATTAAATTAACCACTATTTTACTTAAACAAAAATATATGATACTATTAAAAATACAAAAAAAACTTTCCACATACTGCCGACCACTAGGTCCGTGTGTAACCGGCGAGACCGTAGTGGCATGGAATTCGCCTGGTCAGCACACTCTATGGCTCGCTCGGTTATTCAACTCTAAATCAAATACAATGAATAGGTATAATAAATGCTATTACTTCTTAAAAAGTTTAGTAATATCATTGATTTATAATAATAGTATTATAAAATCAATGGTAATATTACTTATTGTTATTGCATTTGGAGGTACGCCACTATATCTTTAATCAAGTTAAATTACATTGTAATTATTTGATAAGACGTGTACTACAGTGTTGCACTATTACTGTTCAGTCGAATCTTTCAAATCGTTCAATTCATATCAAGTCAACTCTTTGAACATAAATATTCCGAATTGTGTTGGTACTTGACAGTACAGATCAAGATACTACAAGCTACTAGCTTGATAGTATTGTACTGAATTACCTAGTCGCCGATTTGTGGCTCACTGATTCAATTCATTCAATTCACTAGAAAGATTCGACTCTTTGAGTCGACTCACTCACGAACTACCCTTCTCTATAATATAGCATAATATATAATTGTTCGAGCCGCACCGACTCGCTTATCGATGTTGTTCACCGGTCCACGCGATAATCGTCTCGGGTATTTTTGAGACGGTTCTAGAAGATTCTACCACTCCTCTCTTCACCAATTATCGTTGTATTATCGGGTCGTCTCGTACACGCGCGCCCGGTATATTCAGTCAGTCTCCAGTCTCTGTCCGATTGCGCTCATTTTTCCACGCGAAGTGTTGTCGTTTATCAATCGTTCGCCCGTTTTTGTTAAATCGCACGTGTTGCGTATTCGTTGTCGTGAGCGTCCGCGTCCGTGTTCGTTCGTTTACGCCGTTGGCCGTCTGGTGCATTTCCCCTTTGTGTCCATATTCGCAATTCGGCGAGTGTATTACGTGCACGCCGTTGGCCGTCGTGTGCAGTTCTCGCGTGTCCATATTCGCGATTCGACGAGTGTACTACGTTCACGCCGTTGGCTGTCGGGTATAATTTCTCGCGTGTCCATATTCACGATTCGGCGGATTTAGTTCGTCCACGCCGTTGGTCGTCAAGGTATTTCCCGAGCGTCCGTCATTCGATGTTATCAACCATCCTGTCATTCATTTTCCCGGATCTGTGGTCACACTGCATCAGTCCAGTCAGCTGTCGAGCGTGGTGATAAGTTTATGTGCATTGTTCATATTATTATTATTTGTTATCACATATTATTTCGTCGGCGGTTGTCCGTTCGATTTCGTTTCTTTTTTAGTGTGTATTAACTTGTGTATTATACGTTTCACATTTTTAAAATTGTAAAATTTATGTTAATTATTTCGGTCACCCCTTTCCCGTTACCAGACGCCAGTCGAAGCGGCAAACTGCCGTCCTTGTAAGAGCCGTTTCGGCGTACAATAATCAATATTTTAATGCATTTTGTAATGGAAGTTGTTCGTTATTTGTTTAAGTTACACCACATTTATCTTAGATTAACATATTCAGTTAAAATATAATATAAAGTATACAGGTATATAATAATATATACTAAATTATTTTATATCGATATTTTCTGAAGTTTTTTCAAAGAATTTTTGACAATGATATACGTAGTTTGTAACTATTAACTCAAAATAAATCATAATATTCATGTTTTCGTAACTAAAGTATGAAATTAATGTTATACATTGCTTACCATTAAAAAATTCTGATTAAAAATTTGAAATGTTGGTAATGTTTTGTTAGAATTATAATTAAAGTGAAATATAACCAACGAATAATCTTAATATATTAAAATATGGTCTAATGTTTATATTAGATATACATGTTATTAAATTTATTTGTTGATTAATAAAAGTCATTACTCATTACTAGTTGTAAATTGTTATTTAGAAAATACCTGCACGCTTGTCTTATACATATAAAAAAACATTATGAATCCTTATATTTTTGTCTTAAATATTTCAATATGTCTATTCCCTTATTTAACTGGACGTTTGCCATTTTAAATATTTTTGTTATTTTATTAGAACTTCAAGAACTACAAAGCCATAAGATTTTCATTTTCATATTCTAATACAAATGAAATTATAACACTTAAATTTATTATATTGTTTTTCAATATTAAATATTCTACTAAAATATCTAAAACCAATTATACTGTAAAACACTGAATAATCTATGTTTACAGTTTTATAAAGTATCGACATTATATGAGACTTTTAAAAGTGTTAGGAAATAATTAACGTATAATTTATAATTATAAAATCTATACTATCTCTACTAAATCTATACTAAATCTATACGTTCACTGCAGTTATTATTTCATTATTATTATACGTATTAAAATTATTACTATTACTACTACTATTGTTATTATCATACGAATTAAATATTGTTATTATTATTATTGCAAGAATATATGTTTTTCCTTTTTTGTCTAATTCGTTTTTTAAATAGTTTAAAAGGTGGGAAAAAGACAGCCTTTTACTTTATTAGACCCTTTAGGACTACACATTTTGGTGACCTCGACGTGATTTAAATAATTAGTATCATATTTATGCTTTATCTGTTTATATTTTTGCAATAATATTAATTAAATTGTATGATAGCTTTGGTTTTTTAATGTCAATCAAGTATTCATAATAGAGTTTTATTTTATATTAAATATATTATTGTTTCATATTTTATTATTCTGTCTTCAACATGACCAGTTCAAGTGACAGTGTGCCGTCTGAGTTGAACAATTTGTTAAAGAAGAGAGATGGATATAAAAGGTCTATGTTAGTCATTTAAGAGTATGCTGACAACTTCAACCCAGCTAACAAGTCATTAAATCAAATTCAAACCCGCCTGGACAAACTAGCGCAATTAATATCCAGTTATGAAACGGTACATGAGATTATTGAAGCGCGTGACAATGTCACATCTGTACAACTTGAAGATGCTGATGCCACTTGTAATTTTCATTGTACTCTCAAGGCTCAGTTAATGGACATTATAGAAGAGCAACAGAAAACTTGTCCTAATAATACATTTACATCTCAATCGCATACTGTTATACGTGACTCTATGAAGCTTCCTGCAACTCCAGCACCAACGTTTGATGGGAACCTCCAAAACTGGGTATCCTTTATTGATACGTTCAATGTCATGTTCCATGACAATCAAGGATTATCGGATGTTCAGCGACTGCACTATTTGAAATCTTGTTTGTCTGGTCCAGCCGTAGAAGTTATCAGAACCATTCCTACCACAGATGGTAATTATCGTACTGCTTATGAAACACTTGTGGAAAGATATGAAAACAAATCTATGATTATTCAGTCTCATATACGGTCATTATTCCAAACATCACCTGTTCAGAAACCGCCAACAGTTGAATTAAGAAGACTACATGACCACGTCCTATCACAAGTGCGTGCATTAAAGGCCTTAGGACAGCCCATTGAACATTGGGATGCATGGTTAGTAACCCTAGTATGTTGCCGACTGGATCTGATGACTGTTGGAGAATGGCAATTGCTTCAAGGATCAAAGGAACTTCCCAAATTCAGTGAAATAGAGAAATTTTTAGCCAGTCGGGTGTCAGCTTATAAAGTTGGTGAAGTGAGTAAGGTACACGAAGAATCAAGATATCAACCTCTTGTTAGTCGTCCTTTACATAAGAAAGTATTGTTAACCAATCATGTTGAATCAAGAGCTTTCAATGCCAAACAATGTAAGCTATGTGATGAAACGCACCGTTTATATTCTTGTAAAAAATTTGCTGTCATGTCTATCCCAGAACGTAAGGAGCATGTATTCAAGTTCAAACTCTGTTACAATTGCCTACTGCCGGGTCATCGAGTCCACCAGTGCCGCAGTGATAATTGCTATAAGTGTGGTAAGCGACATAATACTAAACTTCATGATGATTCACTTACAAAACCTATAACAGAGATTCCATCTACATCTTCTAACCCACCAGCCAATGTTAATTCCTCTGTAGTCACGTATATTGAACAAGATAATACACGTATTGTACAAAATTCAACAATGAGTCAAGTCATGCTTGCTACCGCTTCTGTTACGATACCAAATTCAACGGGTCAACTCTTTCAATGCCGAGACATTTTGGATTCTGGTTTTCAAGTTTGTCTGATGACAAGCAAGTTAGCAAATGAACTAAAGTTGAAAACAATAAAGGGTTTATTGTCAATTACCGGTGTGGGTTCAACATCTACTCGTGCCGACACTGTCATTGTTACCACTGTGTCTTCTAGGTTCGATGACATTGCAGTGCCGATCAACACCATGCATACTTCTTTCCATGCTTTCTTCGTTTCATTTCTATCCTTGTATATGATAGATATTTTATCCCACAATACAGGATGACCTTCTATAAGTAAAATTAATAAATTTGTATCTATTTGTGTCATTTTTAATAAAGAAACATAGGTAAAATAAATAAATAAACACACCGTGCCGTGGCCGTGCCGTTTGTGTGTGAACGGTATCGTATGATCATAGGCGTGCGCAGGGGTAGGGTTGGTTGGGCTTTGGCCCCACCTGAGCCTTTACCCGAGAGACTATAGAGAATTTAGAAAGTAATAAGGCGTTATAGCCGTAGAAAATTGATAACAAAATAAATCAAAATCATAGATACTTACACGCTTAAAAATATAGTGGTCGCTGATCGAGATGTGATAAATTGACTGTTGAACTGACTAATCAATTGGCTAACCTAACCAGTATATCATTATCTTTAATCGTGGATATTAAACATGTAATTATGTTAACATAATAATTACATTTTTTTATTTGACAGAATAATAATTGTATGTAATGTATATACATACAAATTACACAATGAATAATTTATAATAAAAAATAAATATTAATGTTAATTGACAATTGTTAATATTATATATTATTTTTTGAACGTTTTTGAATTGTTTTATTAGATTATATTTGGTTAAAATTTTAAATCAATATTGATGAATTGTTTGTGGGAAATAATTTTCTATTCTGATACTTTTTCCTGTCACCAACAAAATGGTTACCTACTTCGAAGTTTGTAGTGAAAATTTCTATAATTTTTTTCTTGTGTGACCGTGACAGGGGGTGGTCAGATTGAATTTAGTCATACCTGCCTCAGAGGTCTGCGCACGCCTATGCATATGATGCAATACACTACTGCCCGCATGACTGCCGTGACGCAGTCGTAAACCGTGTGGGTTTGCACGGCCGCAGCACGGTCACGATACCGTGTGAAAGCTCCTATAAACTGCCATACATTAATGAACCGTCACGGAACCGTATACACGGAAACCGTGTGTGTGTGAAAAGGGCCTAACTCTATTCGACGTAAAATATAATTTTTTCAGAATTTTTTTTTAGGTGCGTCATAGTTAAAATAAATAAAATATCTGAAAATATTTTTTTCGAGGTTCGTAATAAAATTACAAACAATTTTTTGACTCAATTTGAAGTAACATAAAATAATCATTAACATAATAAAATAGCATACGAATTCTGATAAGTTATAACAAGTTCTGACGATCATCATTTTCCGGATTCGTGGTAATTTAAAAGCGTTATATGTATATCGTTCGATTTACGACTAATTGTTTGGGCAACCTCCTTCTTCGAATTCTTTGAACGCCAGCTTTGATAGTTCTCAGTACATTGTTGCTACCCCACTTTAACTGTGATTCAGGCGTACTATAGTAGTTTTCATGAAAAGTAGCCGTCGACGGTGGCGCGACTGGTGACGCTATTTCTGAAAAACAGTGGTTCTTAACATTGGCCGGTAGAGAGCCGGTCAATAACAGGTGGTCGATCAACAATATCGTCATTGTATTATTATATATTCTTCAGTCCTATAACTACACCAAATATTTTACCCACCCATAGTTTTTTTCTTCCATATAATATTGCACATGTTTTAGAGCCCCTGCGTAAAAACGTTCACCAGTCGCGTCACCGTCGAGGGCCACTTTTCCTGAAAACTTCTATAGTGGGAATAACCCAGCCATGCGAAGGAGGGGATACTCGGCTCGATTTTAAACGTACACATGCACGAGCAGTTACACGGTGAAAATTCCGAGTGCTACTTGCCAATATTTTTTTGAAATCATTATTCAGCAATCACTTTGTACGATTTTTTTTTCAATAAAAATTATTAGTTCTATTTTCCTCATTATAATGGCCAAAGTGAATTCGCAAGGGTAATGTGCTGGTTGAGGCCGTACTTTGCGGAAGATTTCAGGTACCTACCCGAAAAAGAATGGATTCCGCCGACAGCGTAGATTTTTTCTCTCAAAGTACCGAGAAATCTTTACATTCGAACGACGTTATCTGCAACAACTGCAGGATTAATTTTTATAAACGAATTAAAAAAGAGGAAACACCAAAATATTATGATAATGTACGCGATTCATGTGTAAGTTTGTCGCATGGATCACTTACAGGTGAATGCTTATCACAACCAAATATATTAAATCTGACTTTTCTTACTGAGCAACGAAACAATCCATTTGAAGATTTTACTGAATATATAGAAATTTCTATTCTGCGAGCAGTTGCAAGTTGTAACTCACAAATATTGTTGCATTTGTCCCGAGCAAAAAGATTTTATAGTTATTTCAAATGAAACCCGACAAGTATTTCTTTCCTTTTAATCCTTTCTTTAATTTGATATATATTAACATGTACACATATCTAGGCCACTGTTAGCACTGTTTATAATTTTTATTCATTTTGTACATGATCGCTTGTGTTAAAAGTACAAGCTGTGATAATTTCTGCACATATAAATATAAATATTTAGTGTTTTAATTTTGATTTTCGAAAATGATAATTTATTAATTCAATATGACGCGTAGTCGATGATCGTCAGAACTTGTTATATATTGTTATATGTTTATTTTTATTATATGTTACTTCAAATAGAGTCAAAAATTGTTTGTAATTTTATTACGAACCTCGAAAAAAATATTCTACATTTTTTTTTTTTTAATTAGCTCGCACCCGGAAAAAATTATGTTACGTCAAATAGAGTTACAAATATATGAAAAAAATTTGGTGATTGTACCAAAATTAAAAGTCGATAAAAAAAAATTTTTTTAGGATATAAATTTATTTTTTCAAGTTGGGAATTTGTCCAAAAATGCACTATAGTGATATTAGAAACATATCAAAATTGTAGCAAAATTTGTCAAGCCATTCGGAAGATATAAATTTATTTCGATTTTCTAAAAATAAATTCTCACCCCCAGGAGTAATTTTTTTAAGGGCTGGAACTTGTCAGATCTTAATCTTATATCAATAGAAAGTAACAGGAAAAAATTCAACACAATCCGTGCGGGAGCATCCTACCCATGCTTATCCCTCTATAGCCTTTCATGCAAATCCGTTGCATTGTTCCGACGTTATTGACGACCAAGAAAATATATTTTCACATTTATATATATAATAGATAAAATAGATAGATATTATAACTACAGTTTTACCAATAATACCTTGGAGAATGGTCTTTCTAAAATAATTCTGACAATTATATGCATAGCTTATTTATTATAAAATCAAAATTAATCAAAATGTTCATGTTTCTAAATTAAATTGTAAATTTTGTTTTACTCGTATATAAGTTTTATGCAATTGTTTATGTATAATCAAAGTAAAATAAAACCAAAGAACCATCGTTACATTGTAATTTTATTATTTATTTAAGATGAACTCTACAACATTAATCGACGTAAGTTATTCTCCATTTATTATTTTAATACACGCAAAATTATTACACTTGAATTTGGTTTTTTTTGTCAACAATCACAAATTCTATTAAAATTATTTAATACTATTATTATTATTTATTGGCTCCATTTAGCTGGGCTAAGGTTCTATTGTTTAGTAACACCGAGTGCACACCGTGCACCTAGGGTCAGTGCCGTGCCGTTATGATTTTGTGCCCGGGGCGAGATTAAAATATTCGCCCCCCACCTCCGCTGATAATTGTATACCTACATTTAAATACTATACCTACTTGATATAAAGGTAATATAATATAATATTGTGTTTTAAAGGTATTATTTTCTAAATAATAACAATATAGGTATATATTTCAGTACAGTTTTATTTTTTATTAGATATTACGTATGTTTAATAATAACTATCTAATATACATAATATTATTAAATACGGTACAAAGGTAATTTAATATTTAATTTTTTAATATTAAATTATGAATTATATTTTATAATAAACAAAAAAAAAAATTATTTGTACGATGCAACTTTATGATTTAAAATTTAACTTTTCGAGATTTTATTGTTGCAAAATCTTCAATAATGTCATCAAAATTAATTGTTTTGGTCATTTCATTTTCAATAGATAATATTGCTATCTTCGTTAATCTCTCCTGAGTCATAGTAGATCGTAAATACCTATGTCTTGATTTATTTTAATTTACTAAATGATCGTTATCCAGTTGCTACTGTTATAGGAATGGTAAGATATAATCTATATGCAATAACTAAGTTTGACAATGTCGACTCAAGTTCATAGGCTTTAATTGCATTTAATATATTTAAAGGCGATGATGTTTTTAATTAGGTAACATAGATTCTGATTGATATTTTAAACATTCCACTTTATTTAATATTTCCACATTTATATCTTTACTATAATTGCTAAATCCGAAGCATGTTTTTTTAACGTTTCAATAGACATTACAGAGACCAGAAAGAAATTCAAAATCATTTGATACTACAGATAATTTCTCAAAGCGTCATTGCATTTGGTGCATTATGTTGTCTAGTACTCCATAATATTCTAGTGTTAATGATTTACTTGTAGAAATATCCAAATCGGATGATTTTTCTCCACTCATCTTTTTTATTTTAAATTTCCTTTTTATTTTAAATTCAGATTTTAAGCCAGCCATTTCACAAATATTAATTGCTTCATTTTTAATTTGTTCTGTTTCATTATCACGCACTTCTTGTATAGAAACATTTAATGAATTTAACATATTAGACACTTGATATAAAAAAATATTTGGATTTTGTAATGATTTATTGATACGAAATATTTGGTTCAAAATTTTATCCCACATAACAAAAAAAAAACAAATTGCAAATCAAATTGTTTTAATATACTTTCTGCGCCAGCTACTCCATAGCCAAATTTCGGATTGGTAGATATTTCACGTAAGACCTTTACCACTTCAATGAATTCACAATAAAATGAATGAATTGCATTATATTTAGATGCCCAACGTGTGTCACTATGAGTTTTAGAGTAACTTTTAAACAGGTCATTAATATTTTCCAACGATTTGTTGATCCGGAAAAATGATTAAAAATATTTTGTACAATTCCAAAAAATGAAATCATTTTAATTGAAACACTGGCTGCATGTACACCTATTAAATTAAGACTATGTGCAGCACATGGAATAAACTGAGCATGTTCATTAATGTCTTGTAATCGAGCTCGTACACCTTTGAAATTTCCAGCCATATTCGCGCCATTGTCGTAACCTTGGCCGCGACAATTCATAAAATTTAACCCATCAATTTCCAATTTGTTAAGGATATCGGTGGCTATTCCAAGTCCAGATTTTTCGTTTGTATTAATAAAATCAATAAAACTCTCTTCAATTTTTCATTCATTGTTAATTTCTGGAACATATCTAACAATTTGACACATTTGTTCCTGATGGGAGATATCAGGTGTCGAATCGAAAATTATTGAAAAATATTTTGCCTTTTTAATTTTAAGAATAATTTCATTTCTTATTCTTGAACCAAGCAAATTAATAAACTCATTTTGAATTTTATTATTTAGTAGTTTGTCCATGATTATGTAAATGGCTCAATAGAACTGAATCATAATGACTTATTAAATCAATTAAATTTAAAAATATTCTACGTCCTAATTTCCCAATTTCATTATTAGCACCTCTCAAAGCTAAATTGTTAACACTACAAAATTTAACACAATTAATTACAACTTTCAATACGTGTTTCCATTTGTCTTTTTCATCTTTAATTTCACTTTGCAACACAGAGTCTATTGTAGCACAATTATTTAAATTTTTTTCAAAATGTCTCCATTTAAACATATTTGTATGGTGTTCATTACTATTTTCGTGATCGGGTATTTTAGGATTCAGTTTTTTCCACTTATTAAACCCTTGCTGTGGATCGATTATTGATGAAGAGGACATTGTTTTTTTTTTTGCAAAATTTATACACGGAAAACAGAGGCGAAACTAAAGGGGGGCTGGGGGATATTTCGCCCTCCTAAACTTACCTCAGTCGGCCAATCGGACTTTTTTAATATCATACTCGGCCTAATCGACGAGTATTAAATACATTGTTCGGAACTTACGTAGGTATTTTTAAATTTACCGACTTTCACGCTCTTAGTTACCACGGTTCGTATATCACCGCGGTGGTTATTATATCTGACCATAGATAAGGAGTATCGCAGCGCCGCTGTTTTTCCCATGATGGGTTGAAATCAGCGAGCGTAGGTACCAGATGTACCCGTTTATCAATTGTGATATGCCTGCTGGGTAATCGGCCGTTCGAGAAACGTGGCGACACTGCGCCAGCAGTTTATTAACGCTCTGTGACGCCGAGATGTTTTTTTTGTTCGTTCGTAGTTATGCGCTTTCGCCGCCGCCGTTTGTTTAATGCAAGAACTTTATGTATTTTTTTCTTCTAGTACATAACGATATACACCATTACTGAACAAACTAGCAGATATTGAAAATGCATTGAAACTAAAAAATTTATCAAAGACGAGTTGGACAGCACGTGCGGAAGCAATTAAGTCTGTCTGGTCGTCGTTTAATATAATTATTATTGAACTTTTAGATGAGATAACAAATTCTAAGGAAAAATTTGATAAAATTGCCAGAAACGCAGCGTATTCTTTATCAAAACATTTAATTTCTGTAGACTTTGTTGTAAGTGTTCTATTTATGAAAAATGTTATGTATAAAATGAAGTTGTTAACTGAGTGTTTTGAAGCAACTGAACTTAATATAGCTGATGCAATCATACTTATGTCAAGTACTCAAGAGTCATTAAATAACATTAATTCTGACGTAGATGATAAATATCTTATTATAAATATAATATATTCTTATAAATAGTTCAATTGAATTTTTGAAGTCTTTTGATGTGGATTTTGAAAAAGAGTACATAGTTCGTCATATACGCAGACTTGTACCTAAACGGCTTGATAGTAATAAAGATAATGCGGTTAATGTACCTTTTAAAACATTTTATAGGAAAGAATTTAAATCTGTGTTAGATGAGCTCACGTCACTTACCACTATATTATAATCTTTTTGATCTACCTGTAACAAGAAATAACATAACTGAAACTGGAATTCAAGATGCCATACAATTTTTACCCAAAAGATTTGTTGTAGATCCGTTACATTTACAAGTTGAGTTGGAAGTATTTTACGATCAATGTAAAGAAGTGAAAACTGTATCAGATGTAGCTGCTGTTTTGGAACGAACAAAAAAAATGCTCCCTATAGCTAATAGAATGTGTCGTTTACTGTGTACAGCTCCAGTAACTGTTGCTGGAAATGAACATTCATTCAGCAAGTTAAAGTTGGTAAAGAATTACTTGAGGACAATCAAGAGTGACTCCCGTTTAAGCGATTTGCTGTTACTTTCCTCGGAAAAAGGCATAATTGATGAAATTAAATTAGATGTTATTGCTAAACAATGGTCAACTATAAAAAAAAGAAGAATTCGTACTTGATAACTATTTGTATTAAGGCTAATAAAAAAAACTGTATAAATTGCTTTATTTGTTGTAAGTTCATCCTCCAAAAAACTATTTTATTCTTATTTCAATAACTGCTTTAAATTGTATATACTTACTTAAGAACACTGATTAGTAGTATAAGTATATATATTGTACCTAGTCGTGCCATAAGTTCTGTCCCTCTTTATCAGTTGTTGGATAAATATTTTACGATGACGCTAATGACTTTGTTTTGAAACATAATTTTACCTTATATTCATATCTACTATTTTTGATTAGTACGAGTTTTTACATAATGCGGTTAACATGGACTGGGGTATTAAAGAAAATCGTATTGCTGTGATTGCGTTATTCAAGTGTTATAAACCCCCATTAGAGATTTTCAACTTATTAAAACCACTGAAAATAATTCAGAAATTTGTTTATTGAACCATTAAACCGTTCAACGAGATTAATACTGTAGATGACAGACCAAGAAGTGGACGACTGCGCGAAACACGAACTAAAACAGTAGTCAAAGCTGTCGTTTAGAGAATTCGCAGAAATCCACTCCGAAATCAAAAAATCATGGCCCGAGAATTGAAAATCCCACCAAGAACCATGTCACGTGTAATTAAAGAAGACCTTGGCCTTAGTGCATATCGAAGAAGCACCGGTCAAAGGTTAACAGAAAATTTACGTCAAATTAGAGTGACAAGAGCAAAGAAGTTACTTCAGAAGTACGCGGAAAATGGCCATCGACAAATCCTCTTTACAGATGAAAAAATTTTTACTGTAGAAGAAAAATTCGACCGTCAAAATGATAGAGTTTATGCTCACAGTTCTCGGGAAGCTGCTAAAAAGATTCAAAGAGTAGAAAGAGGACATTATCCAGCTTCAGTGATGGTTTGGTGGGGAGTGTCATTTGAGGGCGTTACTCAACTGCATTTCTGTGAGCAGGGAGTTAAAACTCGTGCGACCAACTACCAAAATGACATTTTATTAAAGATAGTGAAGCCTTTAAGTGATACCTTGTTCGCAGGAAAGCATTGGATCTTTCAGCAAGATTCAGCGCCTGCACATAAGTCAAAAACTACACAACGTTTGTTGGAGGAAAATTTACCAGAATTCATTGCTGCTCAGGATTGGCCCTCAGGAAGTCCAGACCGCAATCCTTTGGACTACCGGTTATGGAGTATTTTAGAGGAAAAGGCCTGCTCTAAGCCCCACAAAATATCGAATCATTAAAAGTTGATTTAGTAAAAGCAGCGTCCTCAATACCGTTAGAACTGGTGCGTGCTGCAATAAACGAGTGGCCAGATCGTTTAAAGAAATGTGTTAAGGCGAAAGGTGGACAATTTGAATAATATTAATATTTTTTAGTTACCATGTTGATAAAATGATAAATAATAAACAGCATCAGATTTTTTTATATTTACTCATTATTTAATTATATATACACATTTAAATGAGGGACAGAATTTATGGCACGACTAGGTATATGTGCATAAGTACGTTGTATATCTTTTTTTTTTTTTTTAGTTAGTCGGCCTAATGGACTTAGTTGCCCCCCTTAAAAAATAACTTCGCTACGCCCCTGACGGAAAACAATATATAGATCTTGTCTTATCACTATACATCAGCCAAAAACGCTCTACTATTTCACCATTTGAAAGTACTTTATTAAACCAATCGATAGAAAATCGTCTTGTATCAATTACATTTTCAGAAAAATAAAAATTCGAGTTTTTATCCTGTTCAGGACCATGATTAATTTTATAATGTTGGAATTTTATCATTAATATTTGGCCAAGCAAAAGGATTACTAAAGTCAATTAATTGACAGTCAGTTATTTGTGTTTCACTTTCATTATTTCTTTCACTTATATCTACATTTTTAACAATTTCAGAAATATTTTCATTATTTACATTACGTATAGTTAAATTTGATTCAGTATTGTATAAATTTTTCTCGTTCGGTTTTTGTAATCATTTAATCATTTTCCCATCGGATAATTTTTTTAATTCAAGCACTTTATATTTTTTTATTTTCCTATTCTGTGAATCTGTTTTGGGGGCCATTCTAAAAAACGTAAATGGCATATGTGTTCGACTTGACCGCGACTGGTAGACGGTAGTGATGGTAGTTTCGAGCTATATTAACGCGTATATACGACGAACACAACGCACACAACGAAAATAAAGCGCACAAGGATCGAACGAAAAACGACAAATCACAAAATAGCAGCGTAGTGCGGCACTACTAGTGCCCCACAACGCGTGGTTTGTGTACTCGTATACTATATACGCAACGGTAAAACAACAACAGCGACCGCGAGCGACGACGACAAAAACAAGTGAGAGAGGGACGATACCGAGAAAGAGACGGATGGTAATGAGATCGCGTGCTTATGCAGTGATACCACCCCACCATAGACGGACGACCGGTTGCTACGACTTATTTTATATCACGCAGTGGCGGCAAATATGAATCGCTACTGAACAGTCGTGTATATCAGTTGAACAGCCGGTGGCGAAAACCGACGCACGTAGTGCTTGTAATGTCGTGTAAATCAATTGTACAGCCGGTGGCGAAGAAAAAAAAACACATCATTATAAAACCAGTACATTCTTTGCTACGCTCAGAATCTAATAATAATAAAAATACAACTTCGGCGCCCCTCAAATTTTGGCGCCCGGGGCCTAGGCCCCCTTGGCCCCTCCCCCACGGCACGGCACTGCCTAGGGTGTTACTTTCAGTGTTGATACGTGCTGGTATGTTGTAGTACTTTGCGTACTATGTGTGCTAACCACTGTACACCGCTGTACACCACTGTCTTTTGCATTTGTATGATATTATGTTTTCCAGGAATTTCTTTAATTATTTGTGAGGTGACATTGGAGATGAGTCCTTTTACTCCAGTGATGATTGGGATTACTTTGGTTCTAAGATTTCACATTCTTTGTATTTCAATTTGTAAATCCTTATATCAAATGCGAGTATAATATTTTGCTCGTATTAGGATACCTATAATATGAAAAAAACTTATTACGCTTTTCATTTCTTTGATCTTTAAAAATAATTAACGTTTTTAAAATGTGAACATTTTTGAAATATGAAAAATTTATAAGAACCAATAATATTTTTTCATTAAAGTATGAGACAAATGTGGAGTTAACTTCTGGTAAAAAACGGTCAAAGATATATGTCTAGGCTGCAGAATTATATTATACATTCATACTACAAATAACAGTATAACACTAAAACAATTATAACACTGAAATTATTTTCTCAATGACCATGTTTGAAGGGACGAAAAAACAATAAGACTTACGTCATATTTGTCGGATATACTCGTAGATAACGGGCGTTTGTGCCTCGTATCGGCGTACCGCGTGTCATTATCGCAGTCCCGCGTTGGTCGTCTTCCAGTAACGATTATATCGAAACGCCAAATATTACGTTTATGTCTCAGCGTCAAATCGATTAATATTCTTTATTACATTTTACGTTATATTATTAAAATAATTATATTGTGTTATTTCTATTAATATAAATCGAAATCGTATACTACAATCGTTTTATAATTTCGAGAAGTATCAGTTACACAAACCTACTTCTACCTCACAATATTAAAACCGATATTCATTTAAAAAATATTCAATAGGTACTATAGAATTGACTTTGTACATATGCGGTCCTAAATATCTAAAATCATGTAAATCACAAATATCAATGAACACTCTTTTTTTTCCCTTTGACACACAGACACGCATATACTCGTATATTATATATATATATATATATATATATATATATATTGTGATGTAAAAAGATGAATGTTGGGCGTATAAATATACTATGTGTCTCATTTAATCCAGGTAATTGTATATTATAATATTAAGAACTAAATCATTTGGTTTTAATATGTATAATCATATATGTGAAATAAACCTTAATGGTCAAATTTTTATTATGTAACTAACAAATAAGTTTTATGAAGTGTGTACTTAACATTGTTTCAATCTAAATAAAATGAATTAAATTGATATAATTTTTAAATGTTTTAATTCTTTTATTATCAAAATTTTTTTTATTTGTGAAGTATTCTTGTCTCATAAATATATGCGGCTAAACATTATTAAATTTTCTATTTATTTCTTCAATTTTTCGAATTGTCGACAAATTGTATTGTAATGTATGTTTGTCTTTATGGATTTTATCCATATTTTTAAAGAAATTGATGAGTTAATAAATAGTAAGTCTGTATTCATTTTATAAATAATCTATAGGTACAATTTTACTTATTATGTCGGCATTCTCTGAAATCATTTTAAAAAAAAATTTATTTTGAAATTAAGCTAATAAATTATCTATTAACTTTTATAATATTTATATTATAAACATACTGTGCTGTCGTCTTCCTAGACATCTCACAAGCGTTTGATAAGATCTGGTTTGATAGATTACTAAATACAAATTTAAAAATTTTTTGCCTGCGCCTTACTTTCTACATTCTACTGTAAAACCGTACCTGAGCGACCGCACTTTCATCGTACGCCGAAACTCTAGTTACTCAAACTACTTCAATATTTTAATCGGAGTCCCCCTAGGGCCTAGGCAGTGTTCCTTTTCTTTATAACATGACTCAACTTATGACATTCCAAAAACACCTTCTACCAAACTCAGTACCTATATAGACGACACGACAATGTGGCTTCCAGTGAAAATCCAGTCTTAGTTTCTAACATGATACAAAGACGCCTTAACATAATATATCAAAACATTTATGTTTACATAACTAAAGTATGAATTTAATGTAATGCATTTTTTACCATTAAAAAAAAAAATCCAATTGAAAATTAAAAATTTTAGGGCTGTTATTACAATGTCCAGCTAAATTTTTTCCAACTGCCAGTTAACCTAGAGTGTAGTTTAGTGTAGCGGGTACTTTAGCGGCGAGTTTAATATAAACCACGATTAAAAATAGACAGGTTGAACAACGAGCTCTAATAAAGTGACTAGCAAACCTTCTTTTTATCAAATTCTAACATTAGCGCTCCTAACGGAAAAATGTTTTAAATAATACATCGTAAATATTATTAATATTATAATTATTCGTAACTACAAAAAAAAAATATATAATTAAAAATAATAATGTTTTTCGTCAAATAACAATTTATTTGTCAAGTAACTTATTTTACCGTCAAAATATCATAATTTCTTTGTATAGTATAATCACAGATTAGATGAATGTATATCTAATCCGTGGTATAATAATGAACAATGTAATGTAGTTAATATATCAAAACACTTTAAGCGCTAGTAGTAGTGAAATTTCTCAGTTGATTTTCAAAGAAGTTTTATTAGTCACGGTGAACGGCGGAGTAGTAGGTATAGCTCGTTGTTCAACTTGTCGTTAATAACTTGTTCTTTAATCGTGATATAGACCGTTATTACAATTTTGCCGCTAGTGCTATCAGTTAAGTAATTTTAAACAGTACAATCACAGAATATACTAAATCAGAAAGGACACTTCATGTAAACAAATAAAACTGTCGGCCATCTTCTCATTTAGCAATCGTTATCAGTTATGTTATGATATGGTTATCATATCCGTTTTTTTATTACTCGTGGTTTTCGTGACTGTTGTACTTTATAGTGTATTATTTTTATTGAACTGCCACGAAAGTTGTAAAAATGATGCAACCTAATATTAGGTACGGCATCAAATGCGCCAACCCAATTTGTGGTAGTAAAACGGCTCATGACCGTAGCGTAAGCTATTTTTCTTTCCCTAAAGATCCAGCCAGGTTTGTGTATAATATTTTTCATCAGTAAGTAAATAGATAAATTAGTTATATTATATTTAATTTTAGGTGTACTGTATGGATCAAACATTGTGGTCTTATTGTTCCATTGGCTACTGTGGTCCAAAAACAGTATAAACTTTGTGGCAAACATTTTGAAACAAAAATGTTTTTAAATGATTTGCGTAATAGGCTTCAGCCTAATGCAATTCCAACTCTTTTTGCTAGTAAGTGTAATAAACAGTATAATATTAGTTCTTAATAACTTATTTCAAAAATAATATTATTTTATTAATTTCAGATGATATACCACCTAGCACATCTCGGTAATTACTATTTAACGATCGTGATGGATCTTCCATTGACTGTGATATGCTAGATGTATTGGCTCAGTCTTTAGATTTGGAAATTTCTTCCGACACAGACAGCTTGTGCAGTTCGTCAATGAGTACTAATCAAACATTTAGTTCAAATGAAACCATTACTACTCTAAGTAATTGTATGTTATACAGATATTTTCTATTATATAAATATAGTGATTGTACATTAACATATACTATTGTATATAACTTTTTAGCATCTTTAAAAGCTGTCCAAACTCTTAAATCATGGTCAGATAATACACCAAGAAAGAAGAGTTTGGTTGCAAAATATAAAATGGAAAAGGCTGCTCGTATTGAAGCAGAAAAAGCAGTTATTACTTTAACAAATCAACTGGCTAACTTAAATACTGAAGAATATTTTTTAAAATACTGTGAAAAACATTTACCGCCAAGCTTATACATTATCATTGAATCTCATATGCGCTGTAAAAATACGACTTCACATGGATACAGGTATTCAGATGAGTTTAAGCAATTTGCATTAACAATTTATTTCCTCGGTCCAGCTGTGTATCGTTTTTTAAAACCTACCCTTGGTCTTCCAGTACCAAGGACGCTCAGAAGAATTACAAGTAAATATGAGCTTACTCCTGGCCTAAATAATTTCTTATTCGAATTTTTAAGATTTAAAATTTTTAATTATAAGTCTGAAGCACTAGATTGCACTTTATGTGCAGATGAAATGTCATTAAAAACGCATTTATTTTATGCATTGCGTAAGGATGAAATTATTGGCTTTCATCAAACCAATAGTTCTAAATTGTATGCACCTGCTAAATTTGCTTTGGTATTGATGATTCGAGGAATTAACAAACAGTGGAAACAACCCGTAGCATATTTTTTGGTGGAAAGTTGTAGTGGAAATGATTTGCATAACATTATAATGTCAACAATTAGTAAATTTCAAAATATTTCATTAAACATCAAGACATTTATTACGGATCAGGGAACTAATTTTTTAAACTTCAGCAAAATTGTATATGTTAGTCCATCTAGACCTTATTTTTATGTTAATGAACAAAAAATTGTGTATATTTTTGACCCACCACATTTATTGAAGTCTACTCGTAATATGTTTTTCAAAC
This sequence comes from Slavum lentiscoides, assembly GCA_032441835.1. Taxonomy (NCBI): domain Eukaryota; kingdom Metazoa; phylum Arthropoda; class Insecta; order Hemiptera; family Aphididae; genus Slavum; species Slavum lentiscoides. Next base: position 33,004,917 of record CM063706.1, on the reverse strand, counting down.
ATAATTTTATTCATAATGAAAACTACATTAATAATAAATACTTAATTCAATTTTATAATGAAGACTCTAAAATGAACATACGTTCAGCTCCAAAATTAACTCATGCACATATCCATCCTGGTCCATTTGAGAAGATGAGAGTATATTTAGCAGCACAAGTATTCAGTCACAGTGTAGCTGCTGCTATGTCTACATATCAAATTTTGGGTAAATTGTCAATTGAATCAAACTCGACGATCGAATTTATTCAAAAGATGGATAAACTTTTTGATTTGTTTAATTCGTCCAAAATATCTAACAGTAAAGATTTTAGAAGACAATTCAAAAACACAACAACTCAAAAGGAATATATATATATACAATGATATCGTTTTTTGAAAAATTGAAAGTAGTTAAGAAGAATAATGGTTCTGACGTTACAAATAGAATGAACTTTATAAATGGTTGGTTGATTTCATTAAATGGTCTTTTATCATTATGGTATTCTGTTGAACCAAAAAATGATGATACAATTGTTTTATATACGTCACGCATAAATACTGACTCTCTTAAAAATTTATTTGGGATGTTTCGTTTGCAAAATGGGAATAATCGAAATCCGACTCCAGTTCAGTTTTACTTAACTTTTTTTAGTACAATTAAAGCACAACTTCACACCAAAATACCTGGGAATAACGCTGGACCGTACGCTCACATTTAAAGAACATCTTGACAAAACTGGAAAGAAAGTACGATCCCGAGTCAATCTAATCCACAAACTCGCCGGTACAGGATGGGGCGCTAACGCAAAAACGCTACGGACAGCAGCACTGGCGTTGACATATAGTGCAGCCGAATACGGTGCCCAAGTGTGGTGCAATAGTGCCCATGTAAAGAAAGTCGATACACAACTACATAGCGTAATGAGAGTGATTAGCGGCACGGTGAAATCCACTCAGCTACAGTGGCTACCAGTTTTAACCAATATAACTCCACCAGACTTACGAAGAAAGCAGAAACTTATTAATACAATCAAGAAAGCTGAAGATAGGAGGAATTCACTGTTAGCCAAAAGATTAGAAGATGTACCAGCACTCAGACTAAAATCAAGGAAACCGCCTTGGAAGACAGCCAAAGACCTAATAAGATCAGGATTTGAAACTAAAAAGTGCTGGCGCGATGAATGGACTAATTCTACCATACCAATCAAAAACAAAAACCTGGTGCTAGACCCCAATTATGGAGTTATGGGTATGGAACTGCCTAGACATGAGTGGACTGTACTAAATCGTCTTCGTACAGGCCATGGCCGTTGCGCTGATATGATGTTTAAATGGTGACTACAAGTCAGCCCAACATGCGACTGCGGCAACGATAGACAAACCGTAAATCACATAATAAAAGAATGTCAATTAAGAAAATTCAACCAAGGTATCGAAGGAATCCACGCGATAACACCAGAAGCAGTAAAGTGGATAAGAGAACTGGACGTACAGCTATAATGTACTCACGCTTATATTATATTCAATTATATTATATTTGTTGTATTTTATTTTATTTTATATTTTATTTTATTGTTTAATTAATAACTGTATTTGCTGTAACGTTGATTTGCTAAGCCATACGAATAATAATAATTATTATATATTTATGTATAAATTATGTTAAGGTAAATTATTTGTTTCTATGATATCGCTACGTTAGTAGCACCTTTTTTAATCGTACCCCACACATATATTGTAATCACAGTGAAAATGTTCATTCCTTTTTTTTTTTGTTAATCGAAAGTCGTATGTGTGCTTCAGTTCCTTAAGTTCTTCAAAAATCACGTTGAACAGTTATTACCGACTTACATTTGCCATACGATAAATAAATAACCGACTTACATTGACTAAAACGGAGGACGCAAATATTTCTGTGGCGGAGTCGTCATTTCGAAACAAACTGACGACAGTTCACTAATCATTACAGAATTTATCAGCAACATAAAATAAACTAAAAATAAACTTGACTATCTTATATTTTCAATGGTATACAGGCCGTTAACCTGTGATCAATAATTGCTGAGCTATATCAGTTCGTAATCGGATGAAGACTTTTGAATCGCCTTGTATATATGTGTGTACGAGTATAGAATCATTTTTAATTAATTATTATTGTCTATTGAAAAAAATATAAATAATAATTGTTTATTATTAGAACAAAAACGTAATTCTTACATTTCATTCAAAATTTAGCACGGGCGAAGCCGAATAATTCAGCTAGTTTATATATATTATTTACATTTTATTTATCTACTCTATTAGAACATTGTTCGCGCAACTCGGCAATTTAAACGATCGCGCCAAACAACTTGGTGACCGATCCGTCGGAGCGCGCTCCGCGCGTAGAATTTTCGAGAACGTCTACCACTCCCCCTCCATACGTACGCTGTCAGTCCGAAAAAAAAGCTGTTCGTGCCGTCCGTGAGTTTTTCGGTCCTTCCTTTTTTTTGCTGTTTTCGGTTCGCTGCCGTACGTTGTCGTTCGTGCTTGTCGTCACGTACGGTCTGGTTGCTTTTTCGCCGCGACTCGTCGTCGTTACCGTTCGATTTTCCGTCGCTGTGGTCGGTAATCGTTGTCGCCGCGGTTTAAGTACGGCGTTTAATTTTTCCGTTATTAGTTACGGATCGCCTAGTGCGAGCCCTCGCGTCTGGTGCGACCGGACGACGCGAATTGACGTGCCCGGCCGTTTGCTGCTTTCGTTCCAGTCCAAGCTGTTATACGGTAAATCGTCTGGTTTTAAATCGATTCGTTACGACCGGTCAACGTCGCAGAAATCGTGTCCGATCTCGTGTTTGTTGGTCAATTCTATTTTGGATTGTGACGACATTTCCGCCAGTGTGACCATGTACGCAGACGAGCGACACTCCGAGGATGCTCATCACACGACGCCGCACTGTTGCCGTTCAGTGACCCTTCATACTGTGGTGATAACAAACGATTTATTATTATTATTATTTATTTTTTTTCTCCTTCTGTGTTTTTATATTGATAATATTGTTATTATACGAATGCTAGTGTAATTATTGTAGGGCGCCCTCTCTTTCTCTACGTCATATTGTTTTTTTTTGTTCATTAAATGTATTGTTAGCATTATCACACGCGTAACATTTATTGTTAAAAATATTAAACCGGCCTTCTGAATTGTGCAAGTGTTTCGATATGTTCTATGACGAGCGAGTGCGTCGTATTAACTGGCAATAGCGCATAAGAATACGGCGTGCGTACATTTTTGGTAGCAGAGCGTGGTTTTATTCGAAGTAACGTTCAGAGCGTCATTGAGTAGTTCAAGTAATTCTTGCGAGGTAATGTTTTTTTTGTTTTCGTTCTTTTATTTGATCTTTTACGCGTTTCTTTTATAATTCGGTTTGTGTTTTCTGCTTTCACCGCAGATTTCTGAAATCAACACGTCTGAATTCTCTTTTGTCAGTGGCCAGCGGTATGGTATCATAAATATTATTAGTCTGTTTCCGTAACCTGATATACTTATCCGTTGTACTGTGTTATTATTCGTCGTATCATGGCTGGTGCAGAGACTGACGGTGGTGACCGTGAGCTTCGACGACTACATCGAGTCAAGTCCGCTGCCCTTTTAGAACGTGAAGGCATTATTCATTGTATCCGATCTATACACAAGTTATCGGAAAGTGTTGAAAGTGATCCTGATCTAGTACCGGAATTTTTAGTCGCTGTAGAAGATCTAGATTCACTGTGGGAATCGTTCGTAACAAGCAACCAAGCAGTTCTCGATGCGTTATTGTATCTGGATTTGGCTACGGAATTTTCAACAAGTCTAAAATCTGAAGTGCGTGCATTACATATTCGTATTCTGTCAGTTGCAGACCGGTACAAACCCGTGCAGCCAAATGCTGGTTCTGTCGTTAACGATGAACATAGTCAAACGGGATCCGTACGTTCCAATCATTCCAATGTCAAGACCAGTTCAGTAAAATCACGTTTACCGGAAATACCACTCCCGTCTTATAGCGGTGACCTCTCTGGTTGGCCTGTCTTCCGAGATAGGTTCAACGCACTCGTGGTTCAGCGCAACGATTTAACTAATACTGAACGGTTTTATTATTTATTAGGTTGTCTTAAAGGAGACGCTCTTCACAGTATACGTAATATAGTGGTGTCTGATGCTACATATGGTTTAGCTTGGGAAACGCTCGCACAACGGTTTGATAAACCTAGACAATTAGCTACATTAATTGTGGACAAACTGATGTCAATTCCGGTCTGTTCTCAAGAGACTCTTGAGGGTTTGAAGGAGTTTTTAGTCTTGTTTTCGGACCAAGTATCTGTACTCGAATCATTGAATATACCCAAGCGAATTTTTGTTATTTGCACTTTCAGCAAGATGTTTACCGTTGTCGACACGCAAGGGGTTTGAACAAACTAACAGACAAGAGTTTCCTACCTCGTCGGATCTGGTGTTTTATGTTAAAACCCGTGTATCTCTTCTTGAAGCCGTCCACTTCACCAACAGTTCACATCCGTCTGTTCCGCCGAATCGTTCAAAATCGTCCGTATCTCAACTAGAAGGAAAACGTCATAAAGTCACCTTACTGTCTTCAAAATCGCCAAATGTTTCATTATCGAAATGTGTCTTTTGTTTTAAAAACCATTCGCCTGTTCAATGCTCAAAGTTCGCAAAATTGTCATTGGACGACAGATTTCAAGCAGCCCGTGACAACAAATTATGTTTCCGTTGCCTAAACTCGACACATTGGTCATCACAGTGTAAAGTATCTAAGCCCTGTGACAAATGTTCCCGCTTTCACCATACTCTTCTTCACAGGGACACCCAATCAACAGAGAGATCCCCGTCAGTAGAAATATCGTTACTCAGTATCCCGGATCAGCCTACCGTTTTGTTGGGAACCGCGTTGATTCATGTTCGCGACTACGCTGGGTGCATGCAAGTTGTGCGTGCCCTTATCGATTCTGCATCGCAAATCAGCGTCATGACGACCTCTTGTGTGGAGCGATTAGGCTTAAAACGCAATAAATGAACTGCGCCTCTTGCAGGTTTATCTGGTGTGTCGGTGCCGAAGGTGGATGGCTTAGTCAAATGTACTATCGCTCCTCGTTATGATAACCACAACATCCAACTCAGTGTGTTGGTCCTTCCAAAAATCACTGGGAATATGCCTGCTCGATGTCTCACGGTCCATCTGAAACAACACATCGATCATTTGGCACTAGCGGATCCAGACTTCGATCGTCCCGGTGTTGTTGATCTTTTATTAGGTGCCGATGTGTACTCTCAAGTCATGGACGGAAAACGAATTGTCATCAATCACTCGTTACCAGCTGCGTTCGGGTCCTTGTTCGGTTGGATTATTATTGGTTCACTTCATGAATTTACATCCGAAACCTACCAGTCGAATGTTGTGTCACTTATGGTCTCTCTGGAGGATATTATTCAACGTTTCTGGGAAGTGAAAGAACCAACCCCAAGTCCTGACACATTTACGACGAACGGCCAATGTGAAACGATTTACACGTCAAAACGTATACGTGATTCTGCAGGACGGTTTGTAGTTCCGTTCCGCTGCCGTTCCTTGATACACACCAAACCGAAACGTTCACTGGTTCTAGACAGATTGCCTTACGACGTTTTCAGAATCTAGAACGGAAACTCCAAGCCGATGAAAATTTGGGAAATGCGTATAGACAGTTCATGTCGGAATACGAGTCTTTGGGACACATGGTAGTCGCTCCGGTTCCAGGCAAATATCTCATACCACACCATCCGGTATTCAAAGAACCGTCTAACTTAAGTAAAATCCGAGTCGTCTTCGACGGATCTGACACTGCGTCGAACAAGCTGTCTTTAAATTCATGTTTACACGTTGGCCCAAAATTTCAACAGGACATAATCGATATTTTATTACGTTTTCGCGTGCATCGGTTCACCTTCACTGCGGACGTGTGCAAGATGTACCGGCAAATTCTAGTACTCCCAGAGCACCGACCGTTCCAACATATATTATGGCGTGCTTTTCCAACGGACGAGCTGAAGGAGTACTAACTCAATACGGTCACCTATGGTGTAAATTGCGCCCCCTATTTGGCTCTGAGAGTGCTCAAAGACATCGCGGACCAAGAATGTTATGATTTTCCTGCCGTTCGGGATGCGTTGCTGTATCACACCTATGTAGATGATATTTGTGTGGGTGCAGACAGTTCTGGTGAACTGCTCAATTTGCAGTCCAATTTACAATCGGTTTTGGGTCGCGCTGGTTTGGACCTTAAAAAGTGGTCTAGCAATTCGCCATCTATTTTATCTGCTGTGCCGTCTGAAGATCGTTCACTTGACGTCATTCAATTTGATGACAAAGAAGGATGCGTCACCAAAGTCCTGGGTCTAAAATGGGATCCGTCGACGAATATGTTCGGATTCAATGTAAGTCCATCCGTCCATGCTCCAACCAAGCGTATGGTTCTGTCCACCATCGCACGGATCTACGACCCGATCGGTCTTCTTGCTCCCGTGATATTCTACGCCAAGTTCATCATGAAGCTCATCTGGAAAACAGGCGTATCTTGGGACGAACCCTTGCCTCCAGATTTAGCCCACTGTTGGCACACTTTTGTTGAAGAGCTTCCATCGTTGTCAAATATTCAGATTCCTCGATATCTATTTACACAAACGCAGTCACGTGTTCAATTGTGCGGTTTCTGTGACGCGTCGGAGCGAGGCTACGCAACAGTCGTGTATTTGCGCGTAATTACTACACATGATCCTCCTTCCATTTCGCTGCTTGGGTCGAAAACAAAGATGGCCCCTATGAAGACTTCCACTGTGCCAAGACTCGAATGCGCTGCTGTTTTACTCGCTAAATGGCTACATTGCCTTAAAACAATACTTAGCCATACGCTCATTGTAGATTCTGTTTTCGCGTGATCTGACTCTCAAATTGTTCTATCGTGGCTCGTGAAGCCCCACTCAACGTTCAAGGTCTTCGTTTCTAACCGTGTACACCAGGTACACCAACTGTTACCGGATTGTCGATGGAGTTACGTTCGTTCCCACATCAATCCGGCAGACTGTGCGTCCAGAGGTATGTTGCCATCCGAATTGAGTGGTCATTCGCTTTATTGGTCTGGGCCCGAATTTTTGTATGCCGCCGAAGACACCTGGGACATCTCTCCGACTCCCATTCCAATTTATCAATTGCCTGACGTGAAAGTGGTTTCCCTAACGGCTCATGTGGAATCACCACAGGAGTTCATTTGCAGATTTTCTTCATATGATCGGATGCTTCGAGTAGTCGCTTGGATGCGCCGTTTCATTGGCCGCTGCAGACACCGTCCATATATTCACTCGTTTTTACAAAAGGATGAACTTCAAGAATCGCTTACGTGTATCGTTAAATCATCTCAAGGCATGTTGCTGTCTGGACTGCTCACTGATCTGAAGGCAAATCGAGTACCATCACGTTACTACTCTTTTCTACGCCTTTTTATCGACACGGATGGGGTAATTCGAGTCGGTGGTAGACTACGCCATTCCGACCTACCGGCCATTCAGAAACAACCGATGCTGTTACCTAAGACGTCACACTTAGCCAAACTCATCGTTCATCACTGGTATCTTATCACTTGTCATTCTGGGCCAAGAGTGATTACTGCTTTGATCAATCGTCAATTCTGGATTATATCCATTCGAGTGGTTATTCGTAAAACGATCGGTTCATGTATCACCTGCGTTCGGGTTATCGCCAAAGCTCCGCGTCCACTGATGGCAGACCTACCAGCAGCTCGCGTTAAAGCATGTTAAACGTTTTCTAAAGTCGGTATCGATTATGCTGGCCCTCTTCCGATGTGGGAGTGCCGTCTACGCAAACCCAGAGAGTATAAGGTGTACATTGCGGTCTTCGTATGTATGGCCGTAAAGGCCGTACACCTGGAACTCGTCTTGGAACTTTCCACCGATGCGTTTTTCGCCGCGTTCGACAGGTTTGTCGCTCGACGCGGTCTGCCCCAAGAAACCTTTTCGATTGTGGCACCAATTTTGTTGACGCGTCCAAACAGCTACGGCTTCTAGTGAATCATCAGGACAACAGAAATCGACTGTCAGCACACGCTCCATGCTCCTGGCATTTTAACCCGCCTGCAGCGCCTCATTTTGGGGGCCTTTGGGAGGCTGCTGTCCGTTCCACGAAAACATTGTTGGTACGAGTGATGGGCTGTCACCATCCTACGTTGGAAGAACTGTCGACGGTGCTTTGTCATAACATAACATGAACATAACAATCCAGACAATTTAGACTTGAATTTAGATATTTCCACTATGGGAATTGAAATTTATAACAAGGTTATTGTCTTTGAAAATAGTAAAATCAAATCAATAAGTAGTGTAAGTATCTACATATGTAATGCATATTATGCTAAATATATGATATAGTGTTTTTTTTTTATAAATAGTAATTTACAGTTGGATAAGGAAGAAGAACGATGAATTATCATTACTCTAGCCATCAACTAATTACCAAGATGAACCAAACTGGGAAAATTGGATGCCAGCTGCTTTACGTCAACTAATTTCTGGAAAATTATTAGCTACAACCAATAAATCCAAAGGTTTTACTAAAGAATATTTGAAGCGGAAAACAGTGCGACAACGTGATAATACTGTAAAGAAAAGACTAAAGTCTATAAAAAATAACTGGAAATGATCGAAATCGAAAAGAAAAGAGCAATGATACGCTTTGAGTGGGAAAAAGTTGAACATGAAATTCGTGTGGAGGCATTGAAGTTGGAAGTTGAAATAAATAAAAATACATTGGCAAATATGAATTTCAAATTGCAATTTAATAATTATATTTGTTTCTTATTATTATTACTATTACTATTACTATTACTATTACTATTACTATTACTATTACTATTACTATTACTATTACTATTATTATTATTATTATTTAGGATATAACGTTATTTATGATTATTTACACTATACAAGTATTAAGAAAAAAAATCAAGTTATTTATTTATTATTTAAATAAATTTATATATGGTATAATAAAAATAATGGGTCCTTTCTTTTTTCCAAGTGATCTTTAAATTATAATCTAAAAAAAAAAAATATATGTATAAATGTATAAAATCTTCATAAATCATAATAAAAATAACACTATTCAGAGTACTGAACAGCATCCGTGTTTAATCACCAACCATCACCTTGCGAAGTAATTATTAAGGAGAGAATTTTTAATCCTAGAGTCTTCATCGTTATCATCATAACGATGCTCCGTTTCAGGCATATCTTCAGCTTCATTTAGTTGATTCAAGAATTGATAATCGTCCCCTGGTAACTCTTTCTTCATATCTTTACAAATGTTATGTAATATTGCTGTTGCAATAATGTTTACCTGAACAGTTTTTAATTGTAATCGTATGCCTATAACCAAATGAATTTATAGATAAAAATTAATCTTAATCACACATATAAAACTACAAACCAAGTGATAAAACTGGAAATCTTCTTTTCCAGATTCCAAAACACCGTTCAATGATATTTCTGGTCTGGATTTGGGATTCATTGTATAGCATCTCTGCTGTGTAGCCAACAGGGTTTGCAATTGGTGTTAGCATGTATGGTTTTAAAGCATACCCTCTGTCTCCTAAAATGGTCATGTTATTAAATTCTCCAGATTCCGATCTTGCATATAACCTAGAATTTCGGAAAATGTTAATGTTATAATATGCTGAGCCAGGCCATCTAGCAACAATGTCCATAAATTTTAAATCGGAATTTACAAGTGCTTGCACATCCAACGAAAAATATTTAAAATACAATTATTGGACATTATAGTAAAATAATATAATTATTAGTAAATAAAGGTGATTTAACATACAACACTCATTTTTTTACACATTTTTTGTATTTGCTATTTATTTTTATAGGTTCTAAGCAAAGTGGGGAATTTATTGTTTTTACAATGTTTTATTTTTTACATAAGTTATTATGAAATAAAACAAACTAGTTAAGAGGTCGCCACACCAAAAGTAAAACGTATTGAACGCGGTAAAACCAGATAAGCAGTTTATAAATAGTCCTAATATAGTTGTGACTGTCGAGTTGAAGATAGCCGTGGGGGTATATGTTATTACTTTAATTATTAAATTAAATTATTAAATTTTACTGATAGAGAACAGCATATAGCTAATGTTTTTCAATTTTGTGAAAGAACATAATATATCCGTACTTTCTTCAGTATGCTGCTTAGAATAATTTTGGTGAAAAATATTTCAGAACAAAAATTAAAAAGTAGAAGTTAAACTAGTCGGATGATTTTACGAAATATCGATTTTACTCGATTTTATAGCGGTTGAAAAATTTGTAAAAACAAAAACTTAAATAATTAATAGTTTATTTTTCAGTTAATATTTCAGAAAATCATCCGGTAGATGCAAAGTAGACTTATCAACGAATTCATTTATGTTTTAAGTATCCAAATCAAACCTAATTATGACCTTAAAAACATGGAAGTGCGGAGGGTCTAAAATGCATGTATACGAGATATTGCGGCCCCTTAAGTTGGAAAGTTATTTTAAAAGTAACTTCTAACTTCCTAACTAGTTATTGCCCAGCTTTGTCGATTTGTGTTTATCTATAAAAACAAATTATAAGTACCTATTAATTAAATTCAGTATTTACTACTTATTTTTGAGATGAAAGTACTGTGTAGCCAATTTGTTCAAATGAATGTTATGTGTAAAAATACCTAATCATTTAATACAGGTGTATTTATGATATTTCTTTACCATATACGATTTCGGAATGTTTCTGAAGATTCACCTTCTGGAGATTGGATTCTCACATATGTGCAATCAATTGCACCGAAGACTAATGGAAATCGAGCAATTTTGAACATTTTCATTTTTGTTTCAACAATATCTTTTACAGGAATGTTTAAAAATAATTCACTTAAACCTGCAATAGCATAGGAAACATTTTTAATTGTTCTGCTTGCAGAAGATATACTAACACTAAACATATCTGCCATTGATACAAGCATAATCACCAATGCATATAATCTTAGGATAAGTAGAACCTGGTTTATTGAGGTTAGTGCCATATTTCTAATAAAAATATTTTGTGGGTATAGGCACAGAAGAAATTGTAATATATTATTAGTATGAGTAATATTTACATGTTAGTGGCTGTTTTCAGTTTTTCTGTGAGTAAATTTAACAGGTAAACTACAAATTTTTTTGACAGACGAAATCTACACATAAATTCATCTTCCGTTAAAATTTCATAGTAATTAGGCCTATCATGGTACACTTGTGGTCTTCTATGACCAACATCATTTACCTCATCAATGAACTCAATCAGATAATTGATATTATTCATTTTAAATTAAGATATAAAATGAATCAAATGCACAATAAAAATTAAAATAAATGCACAGTACACTTAAGCAAAAATACTGAATAACCGCATTTATCACAATAATAATCGTAAAATTCACAAATATATTATATTTACAGTGCTTACTCTATGAATTCTTCCCGCTTACTTAAAGAGGCACCAAAACCTTCCGTTAAAAATGTGCCTGCTAACTCATATATTTTAGCGGTGACATTTTACGTAACAGAACATTGTAATAATGGAATATTAAAAAGTAGCCGCTAAATGTGTCCGCTACGTTATTGGAATGTTTAGCGGGACATTGTAATAAAGGCCCTTAGTAATGTTTTGTTCGGAGTATAATTAATGTGAAATAAATCCAACGAATTATCTTAACATATTAAATGGTCTAATATCATATTTGATATAAAAGTTATCAAAGTTATTTGTTGATTTGGAGAAGTTATTACTAATTGTAAATTGTTATTTATAAAATTACTTACACTCTTGTCCTATACATATAAGATAAAACATTATGAACTTATACCTACTTTTAAAAAAAAAATATTTCAATTCGTCTATTTATTTTATTGAACTGGATTTTTCCTATTTAAAATATTTTTGATATATTATTAGCCTACACCACTAGCAGTACCAGTAAGCTTTTATTCTGTTATATTCTAATATAAACTAAATTTGTTACGGCACACATTTAACGATGGACCAAAAATCCCGATTACATATAAATGTAAAAACACACTTATCAGATGCCAGGTAAACACAGAATGTGTTGTTCTTCGTTGTCAAAACGTCAACGTTCGATCAATGAAAGACGGTAAACGGACAAACATTTTAATCATATTATATATTTGGACATCTGACCACGACAATTCTCCGGTCCTCGAGCAAAAGAGATATTCGATCTCCATGAATTGTTCAACCTGAAAATCTCAGTAGAGACCTTTAAGAAATTAGGGCCATCTCAGTGCCACTCCTGCCAGCGCTTTGGGCACGGCTTGCAAAACTGCGGCTACCCACTCAAAAGCGTTAAATGCGCCATTTCGAGATTATGACCGCACACCACACAACACTTACGAAAACTACCACTGAATCGTTACAAATTATCCGATCAACTTGAAACTTAATATGGGTAGTGAAGGAGGTTATACCAACAAACTCCTAAAATTTCAAGAAAATAGCGCCAGTAGTATTGATTTTAGAAGTGCAGTCTCATTACTTATGGGACGCACTATGTATATACTACTCCAGGAACTACCCAACAAATACTCTCGTATCTCCCCAGGAAAAAAGCACCTGATGCTGATCATGTCACTAACACGGCATTGATATTCCTTCCCAGAAATCAATTCTGATCCTAACAAAAATATTAAACGGCTGCCTTAGACTATACTATTACCCTACTACCTGGTAAAAGGCGACAATTGTTGTCATCCTCAAGGCAGGGAAGAACCCATGATTCCCGGAAAGCTACAGACCAATTGCACTACAATCATCCATATCAAAAGTCTATGAAAAAATTATTCTTGGCTATCTAACTGACCAAATAAAAACAGAACAAGGAACTTTCGCCGTGATCACACCACCACGCACCAATTGGTAAACCTAATCGACCCATTAAGCACCAACTTAAACGGCCAAATTCACACAGCCTCAATATCTCTGGATGTAGAGAAGGCAATTGAACGCGTATAGCACGAAGGTCTTCTCTACAAGATGTCAAAAATGAAAATACCAGTTACTACCATTAAATAATAGATACCTTTCTCCTAAACAGAACTTTCCCTGTCAAGACAGGGAATAAACTTTCTTCGCCACGAAACATCAAGGCAGGCATCCCGCAAGGTTCCTGCCGGGCTCCGACCCTACACCTAATCTATACAAATGACATTCCAACAATCCCAGAGTCAAACATCTTCCTTTTCGCCGATGATTCTTTTTAAGTCCATCATCCAAAAACGGAAGTTTGGTGACCCCTCAATTAACGCTGGCAACAATGTCTTTCCAGAGCTCACGGTTTTCTGCCGATCGAATGGCCTCTTCCAGGGGATAGCCAGAGATGGTCTTAATCTGGTCTATCCAGCGCATTGGTGCTCTCCCACGGCTCCTTTTCCCTTCTATTTTTCCTTCGATCATCAATTTCTCCAGGATCGATCCATCCCTTCTTATAATATGACCAAAGAACCTTAGGATCCTCTGTTTACACACCATTGCCAGTCTTATTTTCACATTTAGCATGTCCAGAATTGATATGTTAGTCCTCTTTTCCATCCAAGATATTTTCAGCATCCGTCTATAGGCCCTCATCTTAAAGGCGTTTATTCGTTTTACATCTTCCACTTTGAGTGTCCATGTTTCAGATCTATATAGCATTACTGAGAAGGTAAGAACTTAAGCAGCCGCAACTTGTTGTTCCTGGAGATGTTGTTATCCTTCCAAATTGTTAATAGTCTGCTGACTGCTTGCCTCTCAAGTATAACGCGACGCCTGATCTCTCTGGATGATCCGCCATCTGCTTGTACAATTGAATCTAAATATATAAACTCATCCACTTTCTGGTAACCGTTCAGTACACTGGTGTGTAGTAAAATTCCTGCTCAATCTACAACCATAACCTTGGTCTTGCTGCTGTTGATTGTCAGTACATACTTGTTGCTTGCTTCTTTATACGCTTCAGTAATTGGCTCATTTCCGGTTCAGACTTGGTACACAACGTGGTGTCATCCGCGAACCGCAAATTATTGATCTTCCTACCTCCAATAACCACTCCACCATTCCATTCCTGGAGTGCTTCTCTTAACACGGCTTTACTGTAAATGTTAAAGAGGATAGGTGATAGAATGCAACCTTGTCGCACACCTTTGGTAGGTTGGAACTTATTTGATAATGCATTTTTTGCTCTGATTACTGCCCTTGACCCAGCGTATAGGTTTCTGATTAAGTGAATGATATGCTCAGGAACTCCCATTTCTTGCATGATTGCCCATAGTTTTCTACACTGTACACAGTCAAAAGCTTTATTATAGTCAATGAAGCATATAACCAAGGGTTGATTGAATTCTCTACTCTTCTCTATGAGCTGGCAAATGTTCAAAATTTGTTTATGTGTTCCTCTACCTTTGACAAATCCAGCTTGTTCCGGCGGTTTCTGACTGTCTACGTAGTACCACAGTTTTGCATGGATGACATTCAGTAGGACTTTGGAGGCATGTAAGATGAGGGAGATGGTGCGATAGTTGCTGCAGACTTCTGTAGACCCTTTCTTATGAAGTGGTATAAAGATCGATTCCACCCAGTCTTCGGGCTATATTCCTGTGTTCCAGACCTCATTGCACAGTTCCCATAATATCTTTACTCCTTTTTTCCAGATAGTTTCAGCATTTCTGCAGTGACTCCATCTGATCCAGGTGTCTTATTGTTCTTCAGCTTTGACACTGCCTGCTCAATTTCCTCCGATAGAATTCCTCGTTCTTGTTCACCATACCTGATTCCAATACCAGTGGGCTCATCTGGGTCCGTGTACAAATTTTGACAATAAGTCCTCCAGCATTCCAGAATGCTGTTTGTGTCTGTCTGTACTTCTCCATTTTCGTCTTTAATAGCTGATCTTTTTAGCTTAAAATCTCCAGTAAGCTTCATAATTTCCTGGAATAATTCACGTGTCTGGTTCTTAACTGCATAAGCTTCAATACTTTTGCACGTTTCAGTAATGATCTAAATTGTCTCGACGGATTTCTCTTCTTATCTGAGCTGAGAGTTGGTTGTGATGAGGTGTGTAGTGGAGGCCCTTGATTTTCAGTTCACGGCGCTGCTCGATGAGATCAATGATTTCACTGGAGAACCAACAGTTTTTCTTTTGATTCCTCGGCCGTTTTTTTATAACCTCGCCTTTTATAGTTCCAAACACTTGTTTAAGGTTGGTCCAGCTACTTATAGTATCTTAATGTTTGAGCTTTTGCTGTAGGGGACTCCAAAACTTTCCCACTCCTTCTAACTACTGATACGCTGACTGGATATAGGCTGGGGTCTCTTATAGTTTTTGAGATGAATCCGCAGCTCAGCCACTAGCAGTTGATGGTCTGATCCACAGTTTGCGCCTGGTCTTATTTTGATGTTCTCAACACTGGATTTCCACCTTGATGAAATTAAGCAGTAATCAATCTGACTCTTTTCTTAGTCGCATCGCCGCGATCTCTTGGTCGCCCACCCCATTCCTATTCGTTGCTCAATCGGCAATTGCCGCCTGAAACGGTGTTTCCATTCGGCGACACCATGTCAAAAAAGGGCAGAACACGCCCATCTCATTCAAAAACTCCGGCGCTTCCCAGTATAGGCATACAATGATCTGCAAGAAAATCGCCCACTCCTACTTCTGAACTTGGAAATAAGTATTGGAAATATTTACGGCCGTTGAAATAATTGAATTATATATTTATTGTGTGCTCTTTGGCCTATCTCTTCGACATATATCGAGTTATATTTCTGTGTAAGTTTTCCTTTGGCTTTCATGTTTTATGGTTGCAAATGTAACAATTAATCATTCATAACAATTAGTGTATCAAGTTGCGACGTCTCGACAACGCCTCGTAGTCGAGCGCCGAGTGACTACCCCATACAATTTTGTCGTGAGGGTCGCCAACCATATATCGAGATCCATAGGATCGGAATATATGGATTTTAAAAGAAAAATGGGAAAAGGAAAAAAAATGTTGTAAAAGAAAAAAACGACTATTTTAATTTGTAATAATGAAAAAATATATATATTACTCGTATTAGCAAAAGAGAAGAAGAAAAAAAAAAATTAAATTCCGAAAAGGAAAAGCTTGGACTTTCGTCCTAGCATCAAAAACCTTTTCGTATTAAAGTCTTTAAGAGACATAAGAAAAATAACACGTTTAAAAAAAAAACTATACTAATATCAACTACCATAACACGTATGTACGCTATAGATATTTTTATCATTATTTTTCGACAGAACCTCGCGAGGGGTTTTCGACGTACGTGGACGTCGACAAACAATTACAAGATTAATACGTGTATATGATCGTGTATGGTAATGAACAAAAAAAAATATATATATATATATATAAACAAACTATAACGTACCGGCCCAGTACTATGTACAAAATATATAAATATCAACACTCACCTCGTGGTCCTAGATGTTAATAGGACCACGACCATCGCAATACCCTCCGTCGACGGATTTCCGCCGCGGGGATGATTTTTTAAAAATCTACTCCATGCCGAGTAATTTTTCCATTGTTCAAAAAAAAAAATATTCACAATAAAAAAAACAAAGGAGAAGAAAAAAAAATAACAATTTGACTTTTCGAGTGAGGAAAAGAAAAAAAAAACGGACGGAGGCGCACGTCAGCGACCGGTGAGAGTGAACGAGAGAAAAAAAAAGCCGGTAATTGCTACGTCTTATTAAAATTAAATTATAATTATTGTATCGCATTTGACGTTGGTGGTGCGACGACGGAGAGGTGGCGGCGTTGCGGTATCAAACGCAAAAATACTCTGAAACCCCCCAACTACTAAGATCAGTGGCGCAGTAACTATTTTTCACTCGGGGGGGCAAACATTTAAGGCTTTATAGTTATATATATTTTTTTTAGTATGTAATACATAAAAACTCCCACCAATATGTTTAAATATAAAAGTATAATAATTACCTACCGTAAAATGGGGCAACATTGGTATTGTGGGGTAACTTTGATTTTTCTATTATAGTTGATTGATAATTTGTTATCGTATTTTCATAACCAAACACGTGACAGTGGTGCTCTTTGGATTATTGTGTTAACAACATTCCATACGTAGCATTTATTAGTATAATATGTTATCATATTACCTATCGTTAAAACGCATTAACACAAAGTGATATGCGTTTAAATAAAAACTACTCCAATTAAATGTTGATGCATAATTAAGAAAATCGTCGTATTTTTGAAAAGTGCAAATTACTGTAGTATACTATACCATAAAGAAAATTGTACCGTCTTTATAATACCATTTTATTTTATTACCTACTAAACTTGTTCTTCGGGGTAACTCTGATATGCATGTAAGGCTAACTTTGATAATCTCTCATGTATCAATAAATCTATATTTTTACCGTCTAGATGGCTCGTAATCCTAAGAAAAAACTTAGAGCGAGACAATATAGTAACTACACTGTTGCGTCATTACGAAGCTATCATAAAAGTTGCAGAAGATTTGATTATATTTAAAGCTTCAAAAAAATTCAAAATTCCTAATGGTACACTTCATAATAAATACCACGGTTGCTACACAGAAGTTCCTAGAGCTCCTACCGTTTTTACACAAGCAGAAGAAATTGCATTTGTCAAGTGTGGTAGAAGGGGATATCCACTTGATTTGCAGGATATTTTATTTTTTGTAAAGGGTTATTTTGACCAAATTTGCTGGAAAGTCAATAAATTCGCCAATAAAAATAATATCTGCTTTCTATATGTGTGAAATATCCTGACTGAATACATAAGTCAATGTACCATATTGTATATCTAAATTTTTAAACATTTGTTGGTTAATTATTAAGTACTTATTGCTAATTTTTAATTAAAAAGAAAGTTAATTAATTATTTAAGCTTGTATTGATTTATTTCTAAATTCCTGTCTTTATTTATCAAAGGTTCTCCTTTTAAAGAAATATTAATAACTTAAAAACTTGATGGATTTTGATATGGGGAAACATCGATACCTTTATGTCTATTACCATTCATTTCGCACTATCCAAATGAACCTATCAAAGTTACCCTACTTGTAGTATGACGTTGATAATTTTTTTAATTTAAAATTTCCAAGGTAATTTAAAAAAAAATTAATTTGAAAACTTAATTTAATTTGAATACATATGAATATTAATAAATAAATACTTCATAAAGTTTTATTTTTCAATAATTTATAAACAAAAAACTAAAACAATTTTTATCAATGTTGCCCCATTTTACCGTATATAAATAAAATATCTAAAAATGTATGAAACTAGTTAAACAAAAAAAAAATATATATGAAAAATGTCATAATTTTTTCTTTATAAGCTTATATATAATAAAATATATTATTTAGTATGTGTATCATTTACTTAAAATATGTGTGTTTGTATATATTGCAGTAACTAGTAACATATGTACAAAGTTAATAACATTAATAAGTAATAACCAATAAAAGGAAGATATTCCTTTATAAACAAAATAAAATAATATACTTGAGAAAGTAAACAAAGTCAGCGACTGACACAGATGCAAAAATTAAAACCCGTGGTATATTTATTTTTAGATGTTGATAAAATGCACGGTAATTTTACCATCTTCTTGTTATTGTATGATTTATAGAATTATTTTGAGATTAATTATATATGTTTATATTGATGATGACTGTTCATTTTATCCGAGGGGGCAAAAGTATAACTTAGCCCCCCAGAATTATATCTGGGGGGGGCAACTGCCCCCTCTGCCCCCCTTCTCCAGCGCCACTGACTAAGATGCCCGTTATGCAACATTATATTGTCTCCATATCATAATTTAAAATTATAACCACCAACTTGCGTTGAACGTTACAAAGTAACAACTTCGCTACGTGACTGATTTAAGGTTCTAATTATCACAGAAAATGTGCGATATCATTCCGTGGTACTCTGGGCGGGATATTGGTAGTTATTCGCCACATTAATATTATTATTAAACACTCAATAACCTACAATTACAATTTCATAAAATATCGACACTATATCAGACTTCTAAAGAAGTGTTAGCAAATAATTTACGTACAATTTATAATTATAAAATCAAAACAAATGTTAATGCTTTTTAAAAATTAAATTCTTCATAGAAATGTATGGTTATTTTATTTTACATGTTAATTTATTTTAATTAGTATTGTTACACGACTGATTAAATTTTTTTTTTCAAATTTTCCAAAATGTCAATTCCTTGAATTATCACAAAAAAGTTCGCAATTTTAAATATTTCTAATATTTTTTTGTGTGGATTTATCAATGAAGATGATACAGAAAGTATAACCGTTATAATATAACGTTATATTATAAAATATATTGTATAAAATCAACCAATTTATTATATTTATATTTATTTAATATTTTAATTTTTAATTTTAGCGCTTATGTCATATGTTGGGAATAACAGATATATAATATTAGTTTGGCGCTTATGTCCTACAAGTTTTGGCGCAAATGATATGTCATTTTTGTACCTTTGGCGCTTATGTCATATAGCCCATGAAATGAATCCAGGTAAAAGTAACACGTGAGTCGTCGTGACTTGTACCAGCATTCATTTATGGAAGTAGTGTGTACCATTTACCATATATATATATATATTGAAAAGGATGGGGCTCAGACAAATTCCTTGTGGAAGTCCCCTATATGTAGAGCGAACACATTCAGATTCTAAAGAAGAGGAAAATGATAGATAACGTACATGGAACAGGGAGTATATGTTGAACAAAAAAAATCAAGGATACTAAAGTTATAAAGACGAGAAATAAGTGTTGGGATATGTACAGAGTCATAAGTACCTTAAACATCAACGAACGCTGCTGAAAGAAATGATCGATCGCTAAAAGCTTAATAGATAGAACAGGTAAGACTAGAAAAATATTCCATAGTACTAAGACCACGCCGAAAGCCAAATAAATTACTGGGAATAAGAAAATTATACTCAAGATACCAATCCAATCGGTTTTTAAGGATACATTCGGTTACTTTACAAAAAGCCGAAGATATTGCCATAGGACGGTAAGCGAGAGGATTTGTTGATTGCTTTGGAATGGGAATCACTTTAAAGTGTCTCCATGAGTCAGTAATTGATGCTGTTTAACCATAAATCATTAAATATTGTGAGGAGGATATCGAAAGCTCGTATTGAGAGATGTTTGAATATAATTGGAGAGATGCCATCTAAACCCGCGGTCGGCGAAAAACGGGATGAGATAGCAAGAGATAATTCTTGACGATTGAAAGGAGAGGTAAAAATTTGATCAAAGTTATTAATTGGAGACCGGCAAATACGTGGCAGAATAGTAGACACTTCCGCCTCAGAGGAAACGTAAGGAAGAACCACTTTATTATAAGAATTATGGAACCAATTATCGTTGGAAGCCAATGATGTAGGATTTAGGCAATTTTTAAACCGCCTGATCATAGCACAAAAATCAGCAAGCGAGGTAGCCGGATGCAAGTTTATATAGTTTTTAATTAAAAATTTAATGTTAGTAATGTATGGTTAGAATTATAATTAAAGTGAAATAAAACCAACGAATTATCCTAATTAAATGGTCTAATGTTTATATTAGATATTATACAAGTTATTACATTTATTTGTTGATTTAAAAAGTCATTACTAATTGTAAATTGTTATTTAGAAAAAAACTGGACTTTTACCTCACTTTGTAATGGAATAAACAATGGCAGCAGTAAAAGTAGTAAGTTGTTATTTATCTGCTAGTTTAATAATATGTAAAATATTATATTCATAGTTGATGAACTTGTATCCAAAATTACAAATTCTATTATAAATATCCAATTCCATTGTCAGTATAAAATATTAAATTGTGAGCATTTGCCGTCTTTGACTTAACAGACAAAAGTCATTTGGCCAGGGCCGTTTCAAAGATTTTCGGGGCCGGAGGCAAATTAATTTGGGGGCCCCTCAATCATCATAATAAGTTATTATAAAAAAAAGTACCCTCTGAGATTTGTGAAGTCTTAGTAATTATTGTTTTCTTAACCTTAACTAATCAAAGTCATTTGAATGGTACTAAATTAGATTTCCAATAACTTCTTAACAATGTACGAGTACATAATCAGTTACCACTTTTGTTTTAAATACAATTTATTAAATTAATTATAAATAACCATGGGAAGATTAAAAAATTAAAAATATGATGTACCTGCATATTTTAAGCAATAATTGTTATGAGTTGTCCGATTTCGATAATTTTGTTGTTGTTGGATAAAGGAAGACTTCCTACAGGGCGCATTGGACTTGGATTCTCAAAATTTTATCTCTAAAAGCTATAATAAGAGTTTGAATATGAACAATATTCACAATTTTATAACAACTTTTTTCTTTGTAGTTTTTATTATGGTAATCTAAAATCGAAGTCCATTGCGTTGCGCCCTGTAGAAATTCTTCTTTTATCCAACAACAGCAAAATGATCGAAATCGGACAAATCTGGGAGGCATGAGAGTTTTCCTGTAATAAAGCGTATAAAATCGAGCTTTTCATTTTCTCTCCGTCAATGCTGTTGACATGTGCAAAACAAAATTTTGAGAATCGAAGTCCAATGCGCCCTGCAAAATGTTTTCCTCTTTCCAACAAAATAAAAATAAAAATATAGAAATCGGGTCATTCTACAAGACGTGAGAGGTTTTCCAGTAACGTATGTATTCAGCTAGAAATACAGCCATGTAGGTCCGGTGCAGGCCCCTTAACTAATATTGGTATCAATGTAGATAAAATACAATAAATGACAAAAATATTGAACATTTGTAAAAATGATGAATAGGTAGTCGCCAGTCACCACCGCCTGTCGGACATTAACGGCTATGTCGTGTCGGCGTCAATATTTGCGATAACGAATTTCTACGGAAATTTAGATATAATATACACCATTATTTTTGCGCTTCGGAAGCGACAGTAATAAATTACAATTAATATGATTTAGAATAACCAAAAACGTAGTCTGTTTAGTATTTATAGTTTATATGTACGTAATTTATAGCTATAGAGACGAAATGAAATTTCTGTGTTATTGGCATATTTTTATAAAGAAAAATAGTTTAGAAATAGTAGAAAAATATAAACAAGAACTAATGGGCAAAACCAAGTAATCCTAATCAATCTGAAATTTGAGAAGGCCCCTAAAAATTTTCCAAAATGGGGCCTGGGGCATAATGGTCCCGTTGCCTCTCCCCTCTGGACGGTCCTGCATTTGGCCGACACATCCAAGTTCTGGGACAACCAGTCTCTTCCATTAATATTAAAAAGATTCAACCTATACACTGGTCTAAACAATAAAATTAAAAAGTCAAACTACATCAAGCCGAACATATAATAGGTACACTGCCTAAAATGTGTCCATAGGCAATAACCGTTCATAACAGTAAAGCAAAACGATAACTCTCTCCACCACCAACACTTATTATGTAAACATTGTCAGAAAGGCAACCTACGTGCGTGGTATGCTATACCCTATACTAAACCGTAAAAGCTCGATACCAACAAACACCCGTCTAAATCTCCTCAAACAGTATGTGGTCCCAATTATAACCTACGTCGGAGCTGCATAGGCACCGTACTCCCGAACCAGCTATTGGATAAAAATTAAAACTGTCCTGACGATAGGAATACGGGTCATACGTTATCCTCAGATCGTCAAAATTGACAAAAATCGAAAATACAATCATAAACCAAGAAAATGCCTTTTTCCACAAAAAACATATTCCAGGGGCTTTACTTTATATTCCGTACGAACGATTTTCGTATGGGAATACCCATAGCCTCCTTGTAGTTTTTGTATTCAAATACGTACAAAAATCACACGGAGAATATGAGTATTCCCACAGAAAATTCGTTCGTAAGCAGTACAAAATAGACCCCCTGATAAGAACACATCAGAATATTAGGTCGTACTGAGACTGAGGCTCCATCTTCAAAAACAAAAACACTACCGTGACCACTAGCATGAGCTTCGCAGTAAAATATTAACTAACAATTAACCAATCATCCACCTCAGACCCGTTCAACTTACTCCACAATATCATACACTGGTATAGGTAACCCGCTTCTCATAGTACAAGACCACTAGGTTGTCAACTATGCAAATGCAAAAAAACGACAACTCCACTGCACTATCATTCTCCTCGTTCTATTTCTATTCGAGTCGTTTGTACACGTTTGCCGCGGCCAGACTTTCCCCACGTTCGCAGTCCGTACATCCGTACAGCAAGGGAATACAGTGCGTTGTGCCCCGTACGTCACCTCCTCAACATTCTGACCTACATTGTCGCGGACTTGTCTCAGCCGCATCACCGCGTTCTCTTGGTCACCCACACCATTCCTATTCGTTGCTCAATCGGCAATTGCCGCCTGAAACGGTGTTTCCATTCGGCGACACCATGTCAAAAAAGGGCAGAAAACGCCCATCTCATTCAAAAACTCCGGCGCTTACCAGTATGGGCAAACAATGATCCAGTGGCACACACAGGGGGGTTAAGGGGTCACAACCCCCCCGAAATGTCTTCCTTCATTCAATTAATTTTAACCATATTTTACACCTAGCAGCATACTCGTAGTCATGGTTGTTATGACATAATATGAGTTACGGGTATTATTATTATTAGCATATGGCATCGGCATAAGTTATTTTAGTAAAGAATACAATCAGTGGTAGTGATTATTAAGCATAACATTAACAATGAATAATAAATATATAAATGTATAAATAACTAGTAAAGTAAGTAAATAAATAAATAAGTAATAACTAAGTGAATAAATAATATGTGATGTAAAGACTAAAGACTAAGAATTTGGTAACTGTTGTTTCATAGGCGCATGTCCAGGTTTTCTAGCCATTTAATCGCGTTTTCTTCATCTTCATGGATACTTTTCAATCCTCCGTCAAATTTTGTTAAAAGACAAGTCTCAACTATATGTGTCATTGTTTGGGTATCTCCACAACCACAAAGAATTGACTCACTCATACCCCATTTGTGGAGTAAGTGATTACACCTACCATTAGCGGTTCTTATTCTGTTCATAATGAGCGAGTAAAGTCGTATCCTGGTCGTAACCAGCTCTGCGTTTCTTACTTCAGCATCTTTTCAACCACTTTTCCATTGGTTCTCTATGGCCGCTTCTGTTTCGAATTCGATCCATACTGGGCTTCTGGACTTCAGTCTTCTTGCTGGGTGTTGATAAATGTCCTCGTACATTGGAAGGTTTGAATTTTGTATTATTTTATACAACAGGGAGTGAGCTGCTGCTTTTCTCCTCAGATCAGCAGACGCAATGTGTGCAAGTACAGGGAGCCATTGTGTTTGCGTACTTTTTACAGTTCCTGAAATAATTCTCATAGTCTGATTTAAATGTGTATCGACTTTTTTATTATGAGTGTTTCTTTGCCAAGCCGGTGCACAGTACTCTGCTGCACTATAAACTAATGCCAAGGCTGAGCAGGGCCGTCCCTAGGGTGGGTCGAGCGGGATCCATGCCCCGGGCCCCCCATTTAGATCATAATTTCAGGCCCCGCGTTTTTAAAATTTTAAACTATACCTTTAGGTTTTCATAAAGATAAAAGTATTTTATTTATTTATTATCACTATATTTTATTAGTTTTGAATTTGTAATGGGACTATTGGTGTAACAGCGGCTGTTTTTCTACTTGAATGTGGCAAAAATATTATTTCACCGTCAAAATATTCCATTTTAGATATATTTTAAAATCACAAAATAATCGCCAATACTTCTATACAAAATAATCTATTTTGGAAGAAAATCCAAGATTAAATTTCTTATCATTTTAAATTTATCCATGTGCCATGTCTTCATTTTTTTTATTGATGTTCGGATGTCTTCAGAGATATGTTTATTTTTACACTGCTGCGACTTGTGAATAAGTGAATGTACAGTATACTTTTTTCCCCCGAAAGAAAGCTAAGTATAAGTACATAAAATACTTCCGCTTATTATATATATATAACAATGTGATAATGACTATGATATCTCTAAAGATTTAATTTGCAAGCTGCAATTGGTTATGTCAAAAACCAACTAAAGAACACGTATATATTCGAAAAACAATAATAGACCTATTATTTGTTAATCATGAAAACATTAGTTATTTATTTTTTTGTGATATTCTATTTTACATATTGTAATAATAACTGGGTAGTTAGTTTTATACAATATATATATATAGTAAAGTAGCGAAAAATATACAAAACCTATAATATATATATATATTAAATCAATAATTTACAGCTAAATATAGCTTTCAATTGTACATGGATTATTAACCAAAACTAAAGAAATGTACATCTATGACTGTATATTTATTTATCATCTCAATTAAAAATATGGACTAAAATATAAACTGTACTGTAATATTGATGAGCGAAAAAAAAAGGGTACATAATATCGAATTATTAAATTTTTACGACAATACTAAGCAGAGCTACGATTGTTTTTAATGCCCCGCGAAAAATGTTATGCCCCGGGCCCCGCAAACTGTAGGGACGGCTCTGAGGCTGAGATATGTAAAGTAATTGCTTTACAGCCCCATTTTGTGCCTGCCAGTTTTGATATTACATTGTTCCGCGTTTTCGATAACAATTTTCTTTAGGAAATTAATAATTATCATAAGTATAATCCCCCCTCCCGAAAAAAAATCCTGTGTGCGCCACTGCAATGATCTGCAAGCAAATCGCCCACTCCTTCTACTTCTGAAATTGGAAAATAAGTATTGGAAATATTTACGGCCGTTGAAATAATTGAATTATATATTTATTGTGTGCTCTTTGGCCCATCTCTTCGACATATATCGAGTTATATTTCTGTGAAAGTTTTCCTTTGGTTTTCATGTTTTATGGTTGCAAATGTAACAATTAATCGTTCGTAACAATTAGTGTATCAAGCAACAGGTTCGCTACGTGACTGATTTAAGGTTCTAATTATCACAGAAAATGTGCGATATCATCCCGTGGGACTCTGGGCGAGATATTGGTAGATATTTACCACACTAATATTATTTATAAACACTCAGTAACCTACAATTACGATTTCATAAAATATCGACACTATATCAGACTTCTAAAGAAGTGTTAGCAAATAATTTACGTAGGTACAATTTATAATTATAAAATCAAAACAAATGTTAATGTTTTAAAAAAAATTAAAATCTTCATAGAAATGTATTGTTATTTTATTTTACATGTTGATTTATTAATTAGTTTTGTCACACGACTGATAAAAATTTTCCAAATTGTCAATTCCTTGAATTATCACAAACAAGTTCGCAATTTTAAATATTTCTAATATTTTTTTGTAAGGATTTATCTATGAAGATAATACAGAAAATAAGTTGTTATTCATCTACTATTTTAATAATATCAATATTATTATATTCATATTTGATGTACTTTTATCCAAAATTACAAATTCTATTAAAAATATCTAATTCCATTGTCATTATAAACTATTGAATTGTGAGCATTTGCCGGCTTTAAATTAACAGACAAAAATCATGTGGCCAACGACCATAAGTGGTTAAAGTCGCCAATCTCGCGGCAAGACCCTTAGGTCGGAGCTACTAAGATTTTGTGTCATTGATGAACATATTCAGTCCAATTTTTAATTTAAGGAGCACACATCCTATGATAAAATGGAACGGAATTGTGTTTGGGATTTGTGAATATCGGTATTTTTATTAAAAGTAATGTCGATATTAAATATTATAATTAGTTGTCATGACAACAGCTAACACATTTCCTTCCAATTTCTCGAGATTTACCCTCATACCGCCGTAATAGATGTTTACACATAAAAAAAAAAAACGCTGGCCATGTGTATAAACATGTTATAACTGGTGCCATCACACCATTGTACGTGTCTCTCGTCCGCAGCAGATTTCATCTCGAGAGTGGAACTATTGTTCTACTCCATGGTGTCGGTAAAGACAACCATAAAACAATAACAACGTCACAATAAAAAAAATATATACTAAAGTGAATGTTTAATATACGCAAGGCGTACCACTGTACCAGTGACCCCCGCCGTTTTTCGCCGGCGTCCGGCGTACATCGTTTCGTCCGGGATCCGACGTGTTTTTTATTTCGTATGCAATGAATCTCTTGTCTTTTTTATTTTTGAATTTTGATGTGCATTGGCAGCCGGATGTGGCGCCGTGTTCTTTGCGTACACGAAAATCATTAATACGTACGCGGCAATTATTGCTTTCATACGTGAAAATTATTAAAACGTACGCGGCAATTATTTCGTACGCCGCGACCCACGATTATTAGGTACTTATTACGGGCGCGATTTCGTAATCGGCGTATGGGTGTAACGATCGAGTAACGCAGGGGCGTATTTATGGTAGGGGTGAAATTTCAGGAACTTTATGTATTCCTATGCCCTATGGCTTAGGATGTAATATTTTTAATAAATTCCTTGTATGTAGTTGTTTTTAAAATGTTGAGAACTTGGTAATTTGTCCTATTTTTATGATTTAGTCTTAGATTACAATTTAGAAATAATTCAACAATGATATTTACGCAATGCCTCAGCCCTCCCCCCAAAAAAAAATTTCTAAATACGCCCCTGGAGCAACGTCAACAAGACAAAACTGAGAATTTGATGGTCCAGTATTAACGGCGTTAAGAACAACGCATCAAACTTTTATTTATTATTATTATTATAATTATTATTACTATCATTACTATCATTACTATCATTGCTATCATTGCTATCATTAAATTTCGCGAGACTGGGCTAGTTGAATTACAGGATTTACTTTGAGATGATTTACCGGTAACCATGGTCCAATCTGTATCCATGCCATTTTTCCTAGATATGTTGTGTTTGATTTTCCCAGTTGCTAGAGCAAGACCGTGTGGCTTTATTTATATGTAAATAAAATTACGATAATTAAACGAAGATAACGAACGAATCACAGAATGAAAGACTTACTACGCCGGCTGACTAATCGCGACTGATCTCCAAAATGCAAAGAAAGTTTTTGAAAATTTTTTTCTTTGATATAATATGAAGTTACATTTTTGATGAATATTTTAAGTTTCTATACACATTAGCATTGATCATAAATACTATAGATTGCTCACTGCCCGGGTTTTCGGTGTCGTGAAATAAAACTCTCGGTAGATGGTGATGGTGAACATAAAATTCGTATATTTGTATTTTATTTTGGCTACTGACACTAATAATGTGCTAAGAGATATTGTAATGATATTTATAATACGTTGTCAATGTGAGTGTCGGGTGATTACATTTAAGCCTCATTTACACTATGATAGTAAACGTGGTAGTTGGTGTCAGGAAAGTAACTACCACGTGTGTGGTAGTCACACTATCGTCGTGTAGACGTCATAGTAGTCACTATAACACTATTGTGACAGTACTATCACACTGTCATGTACGACGTGATAGTTGATAGTACTCTCAGGATAGTAAATTTAACAATAACGCCTACTATCATCATGTACTACCACTTGCGACGGTGACAGTCATAGTATTTTTGCACCAAATGTATAAATAGATGTTTTCCTGATTTTTTTAAAAAATGAATTGATTACCTGCAATAATCTATGCGTGTAGACATCGCACTCATAGTACTTTCACGATAGTACTATCAAGAGTGCTATCGCGACAGTGGCGTCATTTGGTGGGGGGGCAGGGTGGGCATTTGCCCCCCTTGTTAAAAGTGGGCCGGCATGATTCATGCAGATATCTATGATGTAAATATAAATAATTCTAACCAAATCTATAGTAATGCGTAATAACGCGTGGCAAACAGTGGATTAAAATTAAATTAATAATAAAATAAAAAAGTATGCAGGTTATAACCGCGATTAAAGTTGATTAAATATAGGTTACAACTTACCGCGGTTCTGGGGTTTTTCGATAAACATGGTTATATTGTTAAAGGCAGTGCGTAAATTATTGACGTTACCCATAAATTCGAAGAATATGATGTACATTTGACAGTTGTCAGCTAACGAACCTGTATCGTGTACGGCACAAACGAATTTGTTTAACCGTTGTTTAACGCTCCAAACGTATGTTTTATGAATATATGCATATATAAATTTGTGATTGGCAAGTGTAAAAAAGGAAAAAGAAAAAAGCTAAAGGTGATGTGGCCAAGACGGCGAGAAAGAGAGAAAAAATATTGAACAAGTCGCTCAGAGCCGATCACAAAACGTCATTTCTAACGCGTTTAATATTATGACAAGAATTTGAATCACAGGTAATATTTACGTACTAAGTATATAGTTATTTATGATACATTTATTATAACCGACAAAGTAATGAATTTCCTCCCACAAAAAAAAAAAAATATGTATATATATATATATATATATATCGGGCGATTCGTGAATATGATAACGAAAACATCAAAATCATGTAAAATAGAAATTGTATTGAGCTCAATGTAAATATGGGAAATAGTTAAATGAGGCCGGTTAAATATTTTGCCTCCCCCTTTCGAAAACTGAAATGACGCCACCATAGGCGTGTCCAGACCTCCATGGCTGGGGAGGCCAGTTATAAAATTTAAATTTTTTACTTACTACAGCGATCTATATTCTATATCTATATTTGTGACTTTTTTTTGTTCTATGGCAATTATATAGCACCTGGAATTTTATTCACCCTACAAAATTAAAGATTATCTTGATCTTAAAATTTGTTTCCTATGCTATTACAACTAATAAATAAGGCCAATCAACTAATGTGCTACTTTGTTGTTTTTTTTTAAATATTTTATATTATTTTATATTTTTACTTCCAACCACGGTAGATTATAAGCCAAGAGGCCAAGAATTAAGTCGCTGGGGAGGCCGGTGCCCACCCTGCCTCCCCCGTAGACACGCCTATGGACGCCACTGTATCGCGATAGAACTTTCGTGAGAGTACTATCATCGTGTAAGTGAGGCTTAAACGGTCGATGGATGCCGTATAGTACGGTATACATTTTATTATTTTAATTTCATCATTTTACGTGTTTCTAAATGAAAAATTTTAAGTATTTCAAGAGTGGGCAACTCCATATACAGTGTATCGTTCCGTGGCGTACTTTCAATTTCTATCTGAGGTTTAATATAAAACATTGAAACTTCATCCCCATAATATTTCGAATTCAATCATATTATTAAAATATATCAAATATATATATTTGTCGAAAAACTTAATATAGTTATAAAAAAAAAATCGTATTATGGGATGTTATTTTGTTCCAGGTGTACATATTGATTTATAATTTTCGTGGAAGCCGTTATCGCATTTAATAAATTTTTCAGATTTGTTCCCAAATGACTTATGCTTAGCAGAAAGTACACTAGGTTTCTCATCTCGGACAATGAATACAAAGTACAAATTACAAAATATAATAATAAAACATATTATTATAACACTTATACTGGTATCAATTATCGTTATCTTTCATAAAGGTGCCCACATACTGTAGCGGAACGGGAAAAGGAAATAACACGTTTAGAATTTATTTATGGCTTTTACTATCTAAATGTACTTACCTAGATACATATATTTCTATAGGAGTACATGACAAAACCGCCGGCGGTAGCGGGAAAAATAGGGCATGCGACGGTTTTTAGAAAAACCGTGTAGCGGTTATTTCTCGCCAACGGTAAACCGTTGCAGTGTGTGGACTCTGGCGATATTACGTTTCAGTAACGATGCATGAGTTTACCGCTCCCGCCCAATATACCGTCCCGCTACCGCTACCGCTACAGTGTGTGGGCGCCTTAATACGTTGTAATAATATCTCTCACCACCACCATCGTTCAATGTTCATCAGCACACCCCAAAATCGCACAGCATTGGTGCTAATAATTATTGGTATAATAATATAATATAATATTATGTAGGTTATAATATCAGTCAAATATTTGTAAGAAAAAATGTGGCTTTGTCTAAAATACCTATCGGTACACTTTGGTCTGGTTCGGTCCGGTCTGGTCTGATCTGGTCTTTATTACAAATAATATCGGTCCGGTTCAGTCTCATACATTTTTTTTTGACTGGTCCGAACTGGTCTTTACTACAAATAGATCAGTCCGGTTCAGTCTAATAGAAAATTTGCTCCGGTCCGGTCTGCTCAACATTTTGAAAATCGTAGTTGGACCGGTTCAGTTCAATACAATAAAATTACGACATGACCGGTCTGGTTTCGGTTTACAGAATGATTTATTGGTCCGGTTTGGTCCATAAAATGACGGACCGTGCAAAGCACTAGGCTATAGGCTATATAACATTTTTGGAAAGTCTACCGGTTAAGTCGGAATTTGAGAAATTGTAAATGTTGAGGATTTGAGCAGCTAGTAAGTGCAGGAACGATTGATAAATATTTGAACGCAATCGATCTTGTTTACATGCAGAGTTTTGATTTTATTTATTCACAAAAGTTATATATGTACAATATTGATAAAGGAGATAGTTTTACCGGATACACATATGATATATACGGATACACGACAGGCCACTTGCGGTTGTGGCCAACAGCGGACGGTTGAGGCGAATGAAATACGATTATGAGTAATCGTTTGAGAACGTGACGGAAGCACGACGGGTGACACGCACGGTGCAGCGTGTCGGCGGACAACGTATCTATTTCGGCCGTAGTGCGCGAGTCTGCCGCTGGTGGGTCTCGCTACACCACGAACACGAATAGCGTGTCGCAATAATTCGTTTTGCACTGCGTAAGTCTGCCGCGGGTGGGTTTTACTACAGTACAAGACGAAGACTGATGCTGAAAGCCGGCGGCGAGGCCTCTTATATGCCACAGCGGTAGAGATTGCGGAGGGTAGACGCCAGACGGGGTTGATAGCGAGTAATCTTGGATTGCGATTCGGATCGTTCGCGATGGAAAATACATAATTTAGATTTTCACAGCAATATGATAACAATAAATATGATAAACACGATTTTAACAGGCAGATTATAAATAATAATAAGTACGACTAGACAGTAATTACGATTAAAGATATTAAACGTGAATAGACAGTGGTAGATATGAGTACGGATAACAATATTGAATAAGAATTGACAGTAATTAACGATAAAGATAAAAGGCGAGTAGATATGATTACGAATAATGATTAATATAAGAAATGCGAATAGACAGTAATAAACACGATTAAAAATAAACGCGAATTTCCATTAACAGTAAAAAATTTATGATTTTGTTATTTAAAAAGCCCTACATTTGCTGACGACTACTGATAACCCTATGGTGCAGTGGCACTTCAATACGATTGTATTATAAAGTGTCCCGAGTTCAAACCACTTCCTCGAACATCAAATTTTTGGCACTAGTTTTACATTTTTTTTTAGTCTTCTATTTATTTATTGCAGTGAAACCAGTCTTAACGGACACCTCTCTCAACGGACAATATAATAAGGTCCTTGCAAAAAGATAGGCATTCCAATGTATTTCGACCTTTTTATAACGGACACTTTCTATTACGAACACGGACAGCAATATTTTTGATAACAGACAATACTTATTATTACACTAACACAGGGGTCTCCAAACTATGGCCCGCGAACAAGTTTTAACCGGCCCGCAGCACCCATAGGACGGTAAATAGTAAACTTATATTTGTATACCTATATTTTCATAAAATTAAAAATTATATGTGTTAATAAACTTTTGGCCCGCTAAGAACATTTGATATTTTTTGTGGCCCTTGAATAAAAAAGTTTGGAGACCCCTCCTCCACTAACATAATATAAATATGCATACCACGCAACAGCGTCGCCGGTTTTTTTTGAATACAGATTACGATAGATTATAATATTATGTTCTATATCGCCGGTCATAAAGATAAGGGTTATTGTGTCGACAGAATAATCAGAAACACGTATAAAACGTTTTACAATATTAATATATAATGTTTTTTCTTACCCGTTGATTATATATAAATAAATAATATACGTACAAATTTTCATTTTTCATTAAACAAATATGTTTGTAGGTTGGTTTGACTTTTAAAACACTGAAACCTGTTTACAACAGACACCTGTCTATAACGGACAATTATTTTGGTCCCGCGACTGTCCGTTATATATAGGTTTCACTGTACATTTATGCCCCGGCCAAGAATGTTCCGAGCTAAACCGGGTAATTCAGCTAATTCATTTTTGTGTGCGGTTTTCCAGCTACCTGTGACCCTTCCTTTTTGTCCGTCAATTATGTGTTTGATACTGTCGTGTAGATATAAATTGTTCCGAGAAGTTTATCGTTGTCGTATCGCGATGCGTTTGGTGTGGGTATACACGCGCACCTATAATAGCCTCGGTTTACTTACACACAGTTGTAGTTGCGTAGTGACTTTCAACTTTTAAACTGCTTCTGACTGTTTCTTTGCAGAAAGATAGCGTGTGCTCTATCCGTAAAATGAACCTTTGGGAAAAGTTTTGCTAGATGTTAGTTTAATAATATGGGATGAATGCACCATGATTCATAGAGCTCATGTAGTGGCTTTAGATAGGACTCTTAGAGATATTAGGATCTCTAACAAAATTATGGGTGGAATCACTGTCATGTTTGCTGGTGATTTTCGGCAAACGTTACCGGTGATATTTAGGGGAACTAGAACTGACATTGTGAAGTGTTGCTTAAAAACTTCCCCGTTATGGAAGTTTGTTCATACCCTAAAACTATCTACTAATATGACAGCACATTTGGGTGGAGGCATTACAAATTTTCCTTCGAAGTTACTTTTAATAGGAGACGGGAAAGTACTCATTTTGAAAACAAAATTGAAATTGATCTCGATTTAGGTGAAAAAGTTATAAGCATTGAGGACCTAATCTCCAGTCTACCCAGATGTAGTCCAAGTAGAAAACAAAGACTATCAGTGGATGTGTCAAAGGGCAATATTGGCGGCTTGAAATAGTAGTGTTGAAGAAATTAATGAAATAATACTGAGTAAACTTCCAGGAGATGGCGTAAACTACATTTCCATTGATAATGTAATGGATCAAGAAGATGCGGTACATTACCCACAAGAATTTCTGAATTCTCTAAATCCGAGAGGCCTTCCCCCACATTTCCTCAAATTAAAAACTGTTACTCCAGTTATTTTGCTAAGAAATCTTAAACCACCAAATTTATGTAACGGAACCAGACTCCAAGTTAAATTTCTTTGCAACAGTGTGATCATTGCTATAGTTTTGACTGGTCCAGCAGTTGGTCAAACAGTGCTTTGGTTTTAAGATTTTCGAAGCATTACAATCTATTACAAGTCCATTATTCACTAGAAATGGTTTTCCTACAATCCCTGCATGTGGTATAGGAAAATCGTCGCGTATGACTTGAAACGGTATTGTAGTGTACTCATTTCCAAATTGTACGTCAAGTTGAACTAGACCGATAGTGTAAACTATAAATTCATTAATACCTTTTAAATTTTACTTTTGTGTTTCATCAACCATTACTTCATTTTGTAGCTGTGATAGTTTGATCAAATTTAAATCACTACCTGTATCCAATAAAAAGCTTGTATCTCTATGCGTACATTGCCGTATCTTCATTGTTATATGATTCTCACTTAATAAGGCTTCAAAATGCATAACTCTTGCTAATCGAGTGTGGCAGTTTTGATTTCTTCCCACCGGGTGAGTGCCACATGGGCCAGGGGTTTGCTCGTTTCCGGATTGCTGCATCTGTTTCTCTTTCTTTTCATTAATATATTTTCGTTTACGACAATCCTCTATTTTATGATTAGGTTTCTTGCAGTAGCTGCATACAATCATTCTTATATGACGTTGTTCCGTTTTTCCGTTGCTCCGTGACTCTTTGTACCGTGCCTTATCTGCCTCTGATGCTCGGCATTGACGAGCTTGATGATTTGAACGTCCACATAGAAAACAATTTCCAGGTGATCTACCATTAATTTGTGGTTTTGATAAATAGTCTGATAGTGGTCTATATTTTGATTTATGCTCTTTAATGTCCTTATGTATTTCCCTTTGTGTCCAACGAGATGCCTCTTCTTCTAAAGCAATCTGTACTGCCTCTGATAACACCTTAGGTCTGCAAGCTTAACAATGATTTTCGTGTCGTGTGGGAGGCCCTCCGTAAAAGCTGTAAGAATTTGTAATGATGTTATTTTGGCTATACTCTCCGTGTCAGTAAGTCCACTTGTAATATTGGAAACTTCCATAATGTCATAAAACAGCTGTTCCGCGCGATCGGCGTACTGTTGAATTGTTTCTCCGCTTTTATATTTGAGCATCGTTAATTTCGAATGTAATTGAGCCAAAGTTTGTTTCTTATCTACAAGAGAATTCAAAATTGTTTGAAGATCCTGGAATGATTTTATTTCTTTATATCGAATCGCACGATAAGCTTTCCCTACTAGCCTGGTTGTAATTCCTTTTATGAATATATCCTTTACTTCTGGGTCTATATTATGTATTGCAAATTCGCATGCATTTAAAAAAGCATGGTTTGAGTCCGAATTTTCCCCGTCAAAGATTGGAATTAATTTTAAAGCCTGTTCTATTGACATAAATTGTGTTTTAGCCATTTTAGCGTCCGAGAAGTTTTCCTTATTAATCTCCAACTTATTAGATCTAAGAAAATATTTCGCTGACTCGATTATATTATCGACTCGATTTAACGATTTCCTCGTTGTATTCAAGATACTTCTGCTGGGTTCAAATAATTCTCCACTAGAATCACTCTCCTCACTTTCTTCAGTTCCTCCCCGAAAAAGAAATGAGAAGATCGTGTTCCCTATTGTTGCGGTCACTACCCGACATGCAAAATCCTAAAAAATTTACCTACTTTAATACACAATTAGATGCTCTGTATACTTAATATTAATGCTCTTACAAATAAATAGATGCTCTGTATAATTAATATTGATGCTCTTACAAATAAATAGATGCTCTATATAATTAATATTGATGCTCTTACAAATAAATAGATGTTCTGTATAAATGTAGGTACTTTCACAAACCAATATATATCAAATAGATGCTCTGTGTTATAGATATTGATACTCTTATAAATAAAAAGATGCTCCGTATAAATACAGGTATAGGTGTTTTTACAAACTACTAGGTATTTTCCCCTTGGTAAAAAAAAAAATACAAATAATACGTAAAAATGACTTATGCTAAGTTACACCAATAATAGAGAAAAAAGACTTACGATATGATTGTTCATATTGTTGATAATCGCGTCATTCTAAACAACAAAAAAAAAATATATATATATGCTGATTGACTGCTGGCTTACGGCGTCGGCGTTGTGACGTCACTGTGGTTAGCGGCGGTAGCGTTGCGTTTTTTTTTATATTCGGGCGGCACCCGGCAGCACACGCGTATAAACTATAATGACAATGTTTTTCTATGATAGCGTATTTCTATTAGGATAATTTGTAGTGTAACTCACATATACTCCCGTGCTATGGTGTTTGTAATTTTCCAGCGATGATAATGACAGTCATTAACAATTGATTGAATTTAGTAGCTCTCTTCTTGGTTCGATGTTACCACAAAAGATGTAAAGGTTCGTGCAGCAAAAGTTTACAAGTAATATTATTACTGAAAACAATTCACTTGCACCACTGCCACCAAAATGATGTGTGGCACTCGGCGGCGATGACGACAATGGCGATATGAGACGACGAAATATATTATACAAAATTCGTATTATACCAAAAGTAATAAACGATATTACCGTTTGATTT
The DNA here is from genome assembly GCA_032441835.1 of Slavum lentiscoides. NCBI lineage: Eukaryota > Metazoa > Arthropoda > Insecta > Hemiptera > Aphididae > Slavum > Slavum lentiscoides. The sequence goes on along the minus strand of CM063706.1, from coordinate 32,967,997 downwards.
TCCTTATTGATGCTCTATTTGGATTTTCTTTATTGACGCTCTGTTTCGATTTTCTTTATTGATGTTCCGTTTTGATTTTCTTTGCAATTTTCTTTTGGCACCGCTGCCACCAAAATGATGTGTGGCACTCCTTGAGAGAGAGAGAGCTTTTTAGTGTTACTGACTGTATGGGATTTTAAAGATAACTTTGTCGTATTATTTATATTTACTTTTATTAAATTAACCACTATTTTGCTTAAACAAAAATATATGATACTTAAATTAAAAATACAAAAAAAACTTTCTACATACTGCCGACCACTAGGTCCGTGTGTAACCGGCGAGACCGTAGTGGCATGGAATTCGCCTGGTCAGCACACTCTATGGCTCGCTCGGTCACGTAGGCCAGTGTTCACAATAAAACTACGTAATATAAAATATAAAATATATCCAGTATAAAATACTAAAATGTTATACGGGGTGTATACAACATAATAGATAAAATATATTATATATATTAATATATATATACAATATTATAACTACAATTTTACCAATAATACCTTGGAGAATGATCTTCTAAAATAATTTTGACAATTATATACATAGTTCATTATTATAAAATTGAAATTAATCAAAATGTTCATGTTTCCGAATAAAATTGTAAAATTAGTTTTATATATATTATGCATTTGTTTACGTATAATCAAAGTAAAATAAAACCAAAGAACCATCGTAATATCGTATTTTATTATTTATTTAAGATGACTTGAGTGAAAGTAATCAACGTAAGTTATTCTCCATTTAATACCTTAATACAGGCAAAATTATTACACTTGAATTTGGTTTTTTTCAACAATTACAAATTCTATTAAAATTATTTAATATTATTATTATTGTTATTATTATTATCAATTATAAAATATTCCATAATTACAATTTTATTATTCATATCCACATTGCTTGAGATTTCTGAAAAAAATGTACAAAGATTTAAGTAGTTTATATGGTAAAGAATCTTAATGTTTCTGTTTCCATATAAAAAATGTCAAATAAATGTTAGAAGCTGTGTGCTACAGTTTTAATCAAATTAAATTTAAACATATCCAATAATAATTATCAAATTTTCAAATTGTATTTGTTACAAAATACCATAGATCATTATATAATATAGTATATATAATTGTTCGAGCCGCACCGACTCGCTTATCGATGTTGTTCACAGGTCCACGCGATAATCGTCTAGGGTATTTTTGAAACGGTTCTAGAATATTCTAACCACTCCTCTCTTCACCTATAGACACCGTGCGTATACCAGAAAACCGCTCGCTCTAGTAGACAATCCGGGAACTTGTTCCGGGGCCGTATTTCATGTGTTAAATGGGTTGAAAATACTTACTATATTATTATTAAAGTATTTATGGGTTGTTATGTACATTCATCTATTTAATTATTTATTTTTAATATGATCAGATATAATGTAATTACTATCTAAACATGTAAGGAATTGTTTCAGTTCTATAATCTATTAATAATATTTTTGATTAATAAAAAAAGTTGATAGAAAGTTTTGTTTTTGGAAGTTAATTTTATAATAATGGCCAATTTAATTATAAATCACGGATTAAGATATACTATAGTCTATATTAATCCGTGGCAGTGCCTAAAACTCTTGTGTTTTGCTACTGCACATATAGGCATGTATTTTCTTTATTATACCCCCTCAAAAAACTACTATAAATATTAATTGAATTAAATACCTACCTACCTACATATAATATACGTCTGACACTCTGATGTCATACGCATAGAGTATACAATCAATTTTTACTAAATTGTTTCAAATTATTTAAAAGTATAAAAATTAAAATAATAAATGCTCAGTAGGAACATTATGACATAGTTCACATAGATTTGTAGGTATAATAAAAATAAATTTAAATTTATTTTATTTTTGACAATATAATAATTAAAATAATTGGCTAATGTACTGCACACTTGTCCATTTGCTCCTTTACATTTGGTATTTGCTACTGCACACAATTTTAGGCCCTGATCCGTGGTGTCAATATGCAAGCATGAAGACGTGATTCCATAATAAATTTATTATTTTATATTAATAATATATAATATTCTGTCCCACAAACAGTCATTTAATTATAATTTGTAAATGAAAACTAGATTAATAAATATGGTTTATAAAAAATATAAATCCCGTATTTAAATGTAATAAATGCGTAATGCGTTACCCGGTTGAAGTTAACGTCTTGTCCACTGTAAGCGCTAGTTGTACTGTTGCACGGTGTATATTATCTTTGTATTATCGGGTCGTCTCGTACGCGCGCGCCCGGTATATTCAGTCAGTCTCCAGGTCTCGGTGCGATTGCGCTCATTTTTGTACGCGAAGTGTTGTCGTTTTTATTAATCGTTCGCCTGTGTCTTGTTTAATCGCACGTGTGGCGTATTCGTTGTCGTGAGCGTCCGCGAGACCTGTTCGTTCGTTTATGCCGTCGGCCGTCGGGTGCATTTCCCCTTTGTGTCCACATTCGCAATTCGGCGAGTGTATTGCGTTCACACCGTTGGCTGTCGGGCATAATTTCTCGTGTGTCCATATTCACGATTCGGCGGATTTAGTTCGTCCACGCCGTTGGTCGTCAAGGTATTTCTCCGAGCGTCCGTCATTCGATGTTATCAACCGTCCTGTCATTCATTTTCCGGATCTGTGGTCACACTGCATCAGTCCAGTCAGCTGTCGAGCGTGGTGATAAGTTTATGTGCATTGTTCATATTATTATTATTTGTTATCACATATTATTTCGTCGGCGGTTGTCCGTTCGATTTCGTTTCTTTTTTAGTGTGTATTAACTTGTGTATTATACGTTTCACATTTTTAAAATTGTAAAATTTATGTTAATTATTTCGGTCACCCCTTTCCCGTTACCCGACGCCAGTCGAAGCGGCAAACTGCCGTCCTTGTAAGAGCCGTTTCGGCGCACAATAATCAATATTTTAATGCATTTTGTAATGGAAGTTGTTCGTTATTTGTTTAAGTTACACCACATTTATCTTAGATTAACATATTCAGTTAAAATATAATATAAAGTATACAGGTATATAATAATATATACTAAATTATTTTATATCGATATTTTCTGAAGTTTTTTCAAAGAATTTTTGACAATGATATACGTAGTTTGTAACTATTAACTCAAAATAAATCATAATATTCATGTTTTCGTAACTAAAGTATGAAATTAATGTTATACATTACTTACCATTAAAAAATTCTAATTAAAATTTGAAATGTTGGTAATGTTTTGTTAGAATTATAATTAAAGTGAAATATAACCAACGAATAATCTTAATATATTAAAATATGGTCTAATGTTTATATTAGATATACATGTTATTAAATTTATTTGTTGATTAATAAAAGTCATTATTCATTACTAGTTGTAAATTGTTATTTAGAAAATACCTGCACGCTTGTCTTAAACATATAAAAAAAACATTATGAATCCTTATATTTTTGTCTTAAATATTTCAATATGTCTATTCCCCTTATTTAACTGGACGTTTGCCATTTTAAATATTTTTGTTATTTTATTAGAACTTCAAGAACTACAAAGCCGTAAGATTTTCATTTTCATATTCTAATACAAATGAAATTATAACACTTAAATTTATTATATTGTTTTTCAATATTAAATATTCTACTATAAATATCTAAAACTAATTATATTGTAAAACACTGAATAATCTATGTTTACAGTTTTATAAAGTATCGACATTATATGAGACTTTTAAAAGTGTTAGCAAATAATTTGCCTATAATTTATAATTATAAAATCTAAACAAATCTTAATGTCTTTTTTTGTTTTGTTGTTTGTTTTTTTTTAAATATTTTATATTATTTTATATTTTTACTTCCAATTACGGTAGATTATAAGCCAAGAGGCCAAGAATTAAGTCGCTGGGGAGGCCGGTGCCCACCCTGCCTCCCCCGTAGACACGCCTATGGACGCCACTGTATCGCGATAGAACTTTCGTGAGAGTACTATCATCGTGTAAGTGAGGCTTAAACGGTCGATGGATGCCATATAGTACGGTATACATTTTATTATTTTAATTTCATCATTTTGCGTGTTTCTAAATGAAAAATTTTAAGTATTTCAAGAGTGGGCAACTCCATATACAGTGTATTGGTCCGTGGCGTACTTTCAATTTCTACGAGTATCTGAGGTTTAATATAAAACATTGAAACTTCATCCCCATAATATTTCGAATTCAACCATATTATTAAAATATATCAAATATATATATTTGTCGAAAAACTTAATATAGTTATAAAAAAAAAATCGTGACTTAACGATTTTCAAGATTTTTTGAAAAATTTGTCCCGTTAATACAGTCTACAGTTACATATTTGATAAAAATTTCAGATTTCTATGGCCGTTTGTTTTAAAATCATGAAGAAAAAACGATAATTGATTTTGACGAAATGGCGTTTTTACCGTTTTTATGTAATTTTTCGGTAGATATTGAGCTATATTTTTAGGCGCTTTGGAAAAAAACAAAAAATAAGTGAATTACCTTCTTAAATTGTCAACTAGATGAAATTTGCTACCGGAAACAAGGCATGACTGTAAAGAACGGAGCACTCTGTCTGGTAGAATTTTTGGGTACAAATAAAAAAAAAAAAGACATCATTGTAAAGCCAACACATTTTCCGTTCTGCTCAGAATATAAGAAGTATTATAAATTGTACGCCATTTTTTTGGTACCGGGATTAAAGTAAAATAAAACCTTTAAATTATTTAAGTACTTAAATCGTTCTAATGAAATTTGATATAAAAGTTATTTATGATTTTTAATTTTTAATTTATTAAATTAATTGAATTTGTGTATCATACATGATGAGTAAAAAATATTTATTTTATATTTTCCAACTTATTTTTAAGTAAATGAACGTCTAAGAAGAAGTAAGTTAACAATTTATATAATATTCTGATACAATTAAAATTACTATATTCAAATTGTTATGTATTTTTACCCAAAATTACAAATTTCATTAGAAATATTTAAATCCAATGTTATTATAAAATATTAAATAATCTCTAATATAATATATTTTACTAATTATATTAAAACAGTCCGAGACTTTTTAAGCTCTTTTGACAATGATTTACAATAATGATAATTTACATAATAATAATCAAAATAAATATAAATGATTCATATTTCCCAAATTTAAAATTCAAAATAAGGTTAATAATACAAAAGGAAATAGAAATAAAAAATCATTTTAACTTTTAAAATGTATGTTAGGTTTTCTGTTAATTTATAAAAAAATTAAAATAATATTTTATTAGTTATTCCCTAAAGATTAATCAATATTAAGTATTTTATACTTTAACAAATTTACTAAATTGTCAACTCATCAAATTTAACTAGACGTGTGCAATTTTAAATCTTTTAATATATTTTTTTAATTATTCCATCACAGAATACGGTTTGTTATCATTTATTTTTCAAAATATTTTTGCAAAATTGTTAACTCATATTTGATAGCTATGAGCATTATCAAAAATTTCAAATTCTACTAAAAGCATTAATATATATATATATATGTATATTTATACTTTATATTAATGTAATAAAGATGAAGAGTTTCTTTGGTTGAACGCGCTGTTCTCAGGAACTACTGGTTCGAATTCAAAAATTATTTTTGTGTTAGATAGTCCATTTATCGAGGAAGGCTATAGTAGTGCTCTGAATCAGTCCGGTCCGGACCGGATCGGAGAATGGTCCGGTTTGGTCAGTCCGAAAGAATAAAAATTAGCCAATGGCTCGGTTTAGTCCAATTCAATCGATTTTGAAAAAAAAATCGGTCCGGTCCTAGTTCAAATACATATTGATTCAGTTCAGTCCGATTTTTTCAACAAAATTATTTCAGTTTGGTCCGGTCCAATCCAGTCCGGTCTGGTCCTTTTTGATTTAATATTATTTTATTATGGGATGTTATTTTGTTCCAGGTGTACATATTGATTTATAATTTTCGTGGAAGCCGTTATCGCATTTAATAAATTTTTCAGATTTGTTCCCAAATGACTTATGCTTAGCAGAAAGTACACTAGGTTTCTCATCTCGGACAATGAATACAAAGTACAAATTACAAAATATAATAATAAAACATATTATTATAACACTTATACTGGTATCAATTATCGTTATCTTTCATAAAGGTGCCCACATACTGTAGCGGAACGGGAAAAGGAAATAACACGTTTAGAATTTATTTATGGCTTTTACTATCTAAATGTACTTACCTAGATACATATATTTCTATAGGAGTACATGACAAAACCGCCGGCGGTAGCGGGAAAAATAGGGCATGCGACGGTTTTTAGAAAAACCGTGTAGCGGTTATTTCTCGCCAACGGTAAACCGTTGCAGTGTGTGGACTCTGGCGATATTACGTTTCAGTAACGATGCATGAGTTTACCGCTCCCGCCCAATATACCGTCCCGCTACCGCTACCGCTACAGTGTGTGGGCGCCTTAATACGTTGTAATAATATCTCTCACCACCACCATCGTTCAATGTTCATCAGCACACCCCAAAAATCGCACAGCATTGGTGCTAATAATTATTGGTATAATAATATAATATAATATTATGTAGGTTATAATATCAGTCAAATATTTGTAAGAAAAAATGTGGCTTTGTCTAAAATACCTATCGGTACACTTTGGTCTGGTTCGGTCCGGTCTGGTCTGATCTGGTCTTTATTACAAATAATATCGGTCCGGTTCAGTCTCATACATTTTTTTTTGACTGGTCCGAACTGGTCTTTACTACAAATAGATCAGTCCGGTTCAGTCTAATAGAAAATTTGCTCCGGTCCGGTCTGCTCAACATTTTTGAAAATCGTAGTTGGACCGGTTCAGTTCAATACAATAAAATTACGACATGACCGGTCTGGTTTCGGTTTACAGAATGATTTATTGGTCCGGTTTGGTCCATAAAATGACGGACCGTGCAAAGCACTAGGCTATAGGCTATATAACATTTTTGGAAAGTCTACCGGTTAAGTCGGAATTTGAGAAATTGTAAATGTTGAGGATTTGAGCAGCTAGTAAGTGCAGGAACGATTGATAAATATTTGAACGCAATCGATCTTGTTTACATGCAGAGTTTTGATTTTATTTATTCACAAAAGTTATATATGTACAATATTGATAAAGGAGATAGTTTTACCGGATACACATATGATATATACGGATACACGACAGGCCACTTGCGGTTGTGGCCAACAGCGGACGGTTGAGGCGAATGAAATACGATTATGAGTAATCGTTTGAGAACGTGACGGAAGCACGACGGGTGACACGCACGGTGCAGCGTGTCGGCGGACAACGTATCTATTTCGGCCGTAGTGCGCGAGTCTGCCGCTGGTGGGTCTCGCTACACCACGAACACGAATAGCGTGTCGCAATAATTCGTTTTGCACTGCGTAAGTCTGCCGCGGGTGGGTTTTACTACAGTACAAGACGAAGACTGATGCTGAAAGCCGGCGGCGAGGCCTCTTATATGCCACAGCGGTAGAGATTGCGGAGGGTAGACGCCAGACGGGGTTGATAGCGAGTAATCTTGGATTGCGATTCGGATCGTTCGCGATGGAAAATACATAATTTAGATTTTCACAGCAATATGATAACAATAAATATGATAAACACGATTTTAACAGGCAGATTATAAATAATAATAAGTACGACTAGACAGTAATTACGATTAAAGATATTAAACGTGAATAGACAGTGGTAGATATGAGTACGGATAACAATATTGAATAAGAATTGACAGTAATTAACGATAAAGATAAAAGGCGAGTAGATATGATTACGAATAATGATTAATATAAGAAATGCGAATAGACAGTAATAAACACGATTAAAAATAAACGCGAATTTCCATTAACAGTAAAAAATTTATGATTTTGTTATTTAAAAAGCCCTACATTTGCTGACGACTACTGATAACCCTATGGTGCAGTGGCACTTCAATACGATTGTATTATAAAGTGTCCCGAGTTCAAACCACTTCCTCGAACATCAAATTTTTGGCACTAGTTTTACATTTTTTTTTAGTCTTCTATTTATTTATTGCAGTGAAACCAGTCTTAACGGACACCTCTCTCAACGGACAATATAATAAGGTCCTTGCAAAAAGATAGGCATTCCAATGTATTTCGACCTTTTTATAACGGACACTTTCTATTACGAACACGGACAGCAATATTTTTGATAACAGACAATACTTATTATTACACTAACACAGGGGTCTCCAAACTATGGCCCGCGAACAAGTTTTAACCGGCCCGCAGCACCCATAGGACGGTAAATAGTAAACTTATATTTGTATACCTATATTTTCATAAAATTAAAAATTATATGTGTTAATAAACTTTTGGCCCGCTAAGAACATTTGATATTTTTTGTGGCCCTTGAATAAAAAAGTTTGGAGACCCCTCCTCCACTAACATAATATAAATATGCATACCACGCAACAGCGTCGCCGGTTTTTTTTGAATACAGATTACGATAGATTATAATATTATGTTCTATATCGCCGGTCATAAAGATAAGGGTTATTGTGTCGACAGAATAATCAGAAACACGTATAAAACGTTTTACAATATTAATATATAATGTTTTTTCTTACCCGTTGATTATATATAAATAAATAATATACGTACAAATTTTCATTTTTCATTAAACAAATATGTTTGTAGGTTGGTTTGACTTTTAAAACACTGAAACCTGTTTACAACAGACACCTGTCTATAACGGACAATTATTTTGGTCCCGCGACTGTCCGTTATATATAGGTTTCACTGTACATTTATGCCCCGGCCAAGAATGTTCCGAGCTAAACCGGGTAATTCAGCTAATTCATTTTTGTGTGCGGTTTTCCAGCTACCTGTGACCCTTCCTTTTTGTCCGTCAATTATGTGTTTGATACTGTCGTGTAGATATAAATTGTTCCGAGAAGTTTATCGTTGTCGTATCGCGATGCGTTTGGTGTGGGTATACACGCGCACCTATAATAGCCTCGGTTTACTTACACACAGTTGTAGTTGCGTAGTGACTTTCAACTTTTAAACTGCTTCTGACTGTTTCTTTGCAGAAAGATAGCGTGTGCTCTATCCGTAAAAATGAACCTTTGGGAAAAGTTTTGCTAGATGTTAGTTTAATAATATGGGATGAATGCACCATGATTCATAGAGCTCATGTAGTGGCTTTAGATAGGACTCTTAGAGATATTAGGATCTCTAACAAAATTATGGGTGGAATCACTGTCATGTTTGCTGGTGATTTTCGGCAAACGTTACCGGTGATATTTAGGGGAACTAGAACTGACATTGTGAAGTGTTGCTTAAAAACTTCCCCGTTATGGAAGTTTGTTCATACCCTAAAACTATCTACTAATATGACAGCACATTTGGGTGGAGGCATTACAAATTTTCCTTCGAAGTTACTTTTAATAGGAGACGGGAAAGTACTCATTTTGAAAACAAAATTGAAATTGATCTCGATTTAGGTGAAAAAGTTATAAGCATTGAGGACCTAATCTCCAGTCTACCCAGATGTAGTCCAAGTAGAAAACAAAGACTATCAGTGGATGTGTCAAAGGGCAATATTGGCGGCTTGAAATAGTAGTGTTGAAGAAATTAATGAAATAATACTGAGTAAACTTCCAGGAGATGGCGTAAACTACATTTCCATTGATAATGTAATGGATCAAGAAGATGCGGTACATTACCCACAAGAATTTCTGAATTCTCTAAATCCGAGAGGCCTTCCCCCACATTTCCTCAAATTAAAAACTGTTACTCCAGTTATTTTGCTAAGAAATCTTAAACCACCAAATTTATGTAACGGAACCAGACTCCAAGTTAAATTTCTTTGCAACAGTGTGATCATTGCTATAGTTTTGACTGGTCCAGCAGTTGGTCAAACAGTGCTTTGGTTTTAAGATTTTCGAAGCATTACAATCTATTACAAGTCCATTATTCACTAGAAATGGTTTTCCTACAATCCCTGCATGTGGTATAGGAAAATCGTCGCGTATGACTTGAAACGGTATTGTAGTGTACTCATTTCCAAATTGTACGTCAAGTTGAACTAGACCGATAGTGTAAACTATAAATTCATTAATACCTTTTAAATTTTACTTTTGTGTTTCATCAACCATTACTTCATTTTGTAGCTGTGATAGTTTGATCAAATTTAAATCACTACCTGTATCCAATAAAAAGCTTGTATCTCTATGCGTACATTGCCGTATCTTCATTGTTATATGATTCTCACTTAATAAGGCTTCAAAATGCATAACTCTTGCTAATCGAGTGTGGCAGTTTTGATTTCTTCCCACCGGGTGAGTGCCACATGGGCCAGGGGTTTGCTCGTTTCCGGATTGCTGCATCTGTTTCTCTTTCTTTTCATTAATATATTTTCGTTTACGACAATCCTCTATTTTATGATTAGGTTTCTTGCAGTAGCTGCATACAATCATTCTTATATGACGTTGTTCCGTTTTTCCGTTGCTCCGTGACTCTTTGTACCGTGCCTTATCTGCCTCTGATGCTCGGCATTGACGAGCTTGATGATTTGAACGTCCACATAGAAAACAATTTCCAGGTGATCTACCATTAATTTGTGGTTTTGATAAATAGTCTGATAGTGGTCTATATTTTGATTTATGCTCTTTAATGTCCTTATGTATTTCCCTTTGTGTCCAACGAGATGCCTCTTCTTCTAAAGCAATCTGTACTGCCTCTGATAACACCTTAGGTCTGCAAGCTTAACAATGATTTTCGTGTCGTGTGGGAGGCCCTCCGTAAAAGCTGTAAGAATTTGTAATGATGTTATTTTGGCTATACTCTCCGTGTCAGTAAGTCCACTTGTAATATTGGAAACTTCCATAATGTCATAAAACAGCTGTTCCGCGCGATCGGCGTACTGTTGAATTGTTTCTCCGCTTTTATATTTGAGCATCGTTAATTTCGAATGTAATTGAGCCAAAGTTTGTTTCTTATCTACAAGAGAATTCAAAATTGTTTGAAGATCCTGGAATGATTTTATTTCTTTATATCGAATCGCACGATAAGCTTTCCCTACTAGCCTGGTTGTAATTCCTTTTATGAATATATCCTTTACTTCTGGGTCTATATTATGTATTGCAAATTCGCATGCATTTAAAAAAGCATGGTTTGAGTCCGAATTTTCCCGTCAAAGATTGGAATTAATTTTAAAGCCTGTTCTATTGACATAAATTGTGTTTTAGCCATTTTAGCGTCCGAGAAGTTTTCCTTATTAATCTCCAACTTATTAGATCTAAGAAAATATTTCGCTGACTCGATTATATTATCGACTCGATTTAACGATTTCCTCGTTGTATTCAAGATACTTCTGCTGGGTTCAAATAATTCTCCACTAGAATCACTCTCCTCACTTTCTTCAGTTCCTCCCCGAAAAAGAAATGAGAAGATCGTGTTCCTATTGTTGCGGTCACTACCCGACATGCAAAATCCTAAAAATTTACCTACTTTAATACACAATTAGATGCTCTGTATACTTAATATTAATGCTCTTACAAATAAATAGATGCTCTGTATAATTAATATTGATGCTCTTACAAATAAATAGATGCTCTATATAATTAATATTGATGCTCTTACAAATAAATAGATGTTCTGTATAAATGTAGGTACTTTCACAAACCAATATATATCAAATAGATGCTCTGTGTTATAGATATTGATACTCTTATAAATAAAAGATGCTCCGTATAAATACAGGTATAGGTGTTTTACAAACTACTAGGTATTTTCCCTTGGTAAAAAAAAATACAAATAATACGTAAAATGACTTATGCTAAGTTACACCAATAATAGAGAAAAAAGACTTACGATATGATTGTTCATATTGTTGATAATCGCGTCATTCTAAACAACAAAAAAAAAATATATATATATGCTGATTGACTGCTGGCTTACGGCGTCGGCGTTGTGACGTCACTGTGGTTAGCGGCGGCAGCGTTGCGTTTTTTTTTATATTCGGGCGGCACCCGGCAGCACACGCGTATAAACTATAATGACAATGTTTTTCTATGATAGCGTATTTCTATTAGGATAATTTGTAGTGTAACTCACATATACTCCCGTGCTATGGTGTTTGTAATTTTCCAGCGATGATAATGACAGTCATTAACAATTGATTGAATTTAGTAGCTCTCTTCTTGGTTCGATGTTACCACAAAAGATGTAAAGGTTCGTGCAGCAAAAGTTTACAAGTAATATTATTACTGAAAACAATTCACTTGCACCACTGCCACCAAAATGATGTGTGGCACTCGGCGGCGATGACGACAATGGCGATATGAGACGACGAAATATATTATACAAAATTCGTATTATACCAAAAGTAATAAACGATATTACCGTTTGATTTTCCTTATTGATGCTCTATTTGGATTTTCTTTATTGACGCTCTGTTTCGATTTTCTTTATTGATGTTCCGTTTTGATTTTCTTTGCAATTTTCTTTTGGCACCGCTGCCACCAAAATGATGTGTGGCACTCCTTGAGAGAGAGAGAGCTTTTTAGTGTTACTGACTGTATGGGATTTTAAAGATAACTTTGTCGTATTATTTATATTTACTTTTATTAAATTAACCACTATTTTGCTTAAACAAAAATATATGATACTTAAATTAAAAATACAAAAAAAACTTTCTACATACTGCCGACCACTAGGTCCGTGTGTAACCGGCGAGACCGTAGTGGCATGGAATTCGCCTGGTCAGCACACTCTATGGCTCGCTCGGTCACGTAGGCCAGTGTTCACAATAAAACTACGTAATATAAAATATAAAATATATCCAGTATAAAATACTAAAATGTTATACGGGGTGTATACAACATAATAGATAAAATATATTATATATATTAATATATATATACAATATTATAACTACAATTTTACCAATAATACCTTGGAGAATGATCTTCTAAAATAATTTTGACAATTATATACATAGTTCATTATTATAAAATTGAAATTAATCAAAATGTTCATGTTTCCGAATAAAATTGTAAAATTAGTTTTATATATATTATGCATTTGTTTACGTATAATCAAAGTAAAATAAAACCAAAGAACCATCGTAATATCGTATTTTATTATTTATTTAAGATGACTTGAGTGAAAGTAATCAACGTAAGTTATTCTCCATTTAATACCTTAATACAGGCAAAATTATTACACTTGAATTTGGTTTTTTTCAACAATTACAAATTCTATTAAAATTATTTAATATTATTATTATTGTTATTATTATTATCAATTATAAAATATTCCATAATTACAATTTTATTATTCATATCCACATTGCTTGAGATTTCTGAAAAAAATGTACAAAGATTTAAGTAGTTTATATGGTAAAGAATCTTAATGTTTCTGTTTCCATATAAAAAATGTCAAATAAATGTTAGAAGCTGTGTGCTACAGTTTTAATCAAATTAAATTTAAACATATCCAATAATAATTATCAAATTTTCAAATTGTATTTGTTACAAAATACCATAGATCATTATATAATATAGTATATATAATTGTTCGAGCCGCACCGACTCGCTTATCGATGTTGTTCACAGGTCCACGCGATAATCGTCTAGGGTATTTTGAAACGGTTCTAGAATATTCTAACCACTCCTCTCTTCACCTATAGACACCGTGCGTATACCAGAAAACCGCTCGCTCTAGTAGACAATCCGGGAACTTGTTCCGGGGCCGTATTTCATGTGTTAAATGGGTTGAAAATACTTACTATATTATTATTAAAGTATTTATGGGTTGTTATGTACATTCATCTATTTAATTATTTATTTTTAATATGATCAGATATAATGTAATTACTATCTAAACATGTAAGGAATTGTTTCAGTTCTATAATCTATTAATAATATTTTTGATTAATAAAAAAAGTTGATAGAAAGTTTTGTTTTTGGAAGTTAATTTTATAATAATGGCCAATTTAATTATAAATCACGGATTAAGATATACTATAGTCTATATTAATCCGTGGCAGTGCCTAAAACTCTTGTGTTTTGCTACTGCACATATAGGCATGTATTTTCTTTATTATACCCCCTCAAAAAACTACTATAAATATTAATTGAATTAAATACCTACCTACCTACATATAATATACGTCTGACACTCTGATGTCATACGCATAGAGTATACAATCAATTTTTACTAAATTGTTTCAAATTATTTAAAAGTATAAAAAAATTAAAAATAATAAATGCTCAGTAGGAACATTATGACATAGTTCACATAGATTTGTAGGTATAATAAAAATAAATTTAAATTTATTTTATTTTTGACAATATAATAATTAAAATAATTGGCTAATGTACTGCACACTTGTCCATTTGCTCCTTTACATTTGGTATTTGCTACTGCACACAATTTTAGGCCCTGATCCGTGGTGTCAATATGCAAGCATGAAGACGTGATTCCATAATAAATTTATTATTTTATATTAATAATATATAATATTCTGTCCCACAAACAGTCATTTAATTATAATTTGTAAATGAAAACTAGATTAATAAATATGGTTTATAAAAAATATAAATCCCGTATTTAAATGTAATAAATGCGTAATGCGTTACCCGGTTGAAGTTAACGTCTTGTCCACTGTAAGCGCTAGTTGTACTGTTGCACGGTGTATATTATCTTTGTATTATCGGGTCGTCTCGTACGCGCGCGCCGGTATATTCAGTCAGTCTCCAGGTCTCGGTGCGATTGCGCTCATTTTTGTACGCGAAGTGTTGTCGTTTTTATTAATCGTTCGCCTGTGTCTTGTTTAATCGCACGTGTGGCGTATTCGTTGTCGTGAGCGTCCGCGAGACCTGTTCGTTCGTTTATGCCGTCGGCCGTCGGGTGCATTTCCCCTTTGTGTCCACATTCGCAATTCGGCGAGTGTATTGCGTTCACACCGTTGGCTGTCGGGCATAATTTCTCGTGTGTCCATATTCACGATTCGGCGGATTTAGTTCGTCCACGCCGTTGGTCGTCAAGGTATTTCTCCGAGCGTCCGTCATTCGATGTTATCAACCGTCCTGTCATTCATTTTCCCGGATCTGTGGTCACACTGCATCAGTCCAGTCAGCTGTCGAGCGTGGTGATAAGTTTATGTGCATTGTTCATATTATTATTATTTGTTATCACATATTATTTCGTCGGCGGTTGTCCGTTCGATTTCGTTTCTTTTTTAGTGTGTATTAACTTGTGTATTATACGTTTCACATTTTTAAAATTGTAAAATTTATGTTAATTATTTCGGTCACCCCTTTCCCGTTACCCGACGCCAGTCGAAGCGGCAAACTGCCGTCCTTGTAAGAGCCGTTTCGGCGCACAATAATCAATATTTTAATGCATTTTGTAATGGAAGTTGTTCGTTATTTGTTTAAGTTACACCACATTTATCTTAGATTAACATATTCAGTTAAAATATAATATAAAGTATACAGGTATATAATAATATATACTAAATTATTTTATATCGATATTTTCTGAAGTTTTTTCAAAGAATTTTTGACAATGATATACGTAGTTTGTAACTATTAACTCAAAATAAATCATAATATTCATGTTTTCGTAACTAAAGTATGAAATTAATGTTATACATTACTTACCATTAAAAAATTCTAATTAAAAATTTGAAATGTTGGTAATGTTTTGTTAGAATTATAATTAAAGTGAAATATAACCAACGAATAATCTTAATATATTAAAATATGGTCTAATGTTTATATTAGATATACATGTTATTAAATTTATTTGTTGATTAATAAAAGTCATTATTCATTACTAGTTGTAAATTGTTATTTAGAAAATACCTGCACGCTTGTCTTAAACATATAAAAAAAACATTATGAATCCTTATATTTTTGTCTTAAATATTTCAATATGTCTATTCCCCTTATTTAACTGGACGTTTGCCATTTTAAATATTTTTGTTATTTTATTAGAACTTCAAGAACTACAAAGCCGTAAGATTTTCATTTTTCATATTCTAATACAAATGAAATTATAACACTTAAATTTATTATATTGTTTTTCAATATTAAATATTCTACTATAAATATCTAAAACTAATTATATTGTAAAACACTGAATAATCTATGTTTACAGTTTTATAAAGTATCGACATTATATGAGACTTTTAAAAGTGTTAGCAAATAATTTGCCTATAATTTATAATTACCGTCTCTCTCGCTCGCGGCACGTTTCACCTCGAGAGGGAAATATTATTTTACTCCACGGTGTCGGTAATGACAACCATAAAACAATAATAATCAGAGCTAGATTAACGTATAGGCATGGTAGGCATTTATTACGTACGCCGCAACCCACGATTATTACTTATTACGGACGCGATTCCGTAATCGGCGTGTGGGTTAACGACAGAGCAACGTCAACAAGACAACATTGAGAATTTGACGGTCCAGTGTCAACGGCGGTAAGGACAACGTATCACACTTGCTTATTATTTATTATTATTATTATAATAATTATTACGCTTATGCTCCTCTCAGAGAAAGGGGGAAAACATTCATTACGGTCTTAGATATGTTATGGGTGGTTTTCTATTGTTCATTTTTATTTAGAAATTTTCTTACTATGTGACATGTGTATATGATTACATATTATGATTACAGATATCGTTATAATACATAACGTTATGTTACATTATATGATTACAGACCTTTGCATTAGTGGTATAATCTCCAGCATTTCCAAATTTTGCAGCTGCTTAATCAGTGTTTAAGTGACCAGTCCGTTAGCTGAAATTATGATTGGTCTTATCTTTACATCATTCGCCCTCCATGTTGCTTTTAGGTCATATGCCAATGTTGCTGACTTGTTAGCTTTTGCAGAATAGGTTTTTTTGCATGTTGCTGTTGAGTCGCTATGTCGATCAGTTGGATTGTTCGGTTTTCCTTGTTATATATTAATATATCTGGTCTGTTGGCTGACACATGCTTATCAGTGCGTACCTTCCTATTCCAATATCGCTTATAATTGTCACTCTCTAGCACGGGTGTTTGTTCGTACTTATAATATGGTGTGTATTGAGAAAGCAGTCTGTTTTTGATGGCGATTCTCTGATGAATTATTTCAGCCACCTTATCATGCCTAGCTGTATAATCTGTATTAGCGAGTGTTTAGTAGCCACTTATTATATGTTCGATAAATTCAGTAGCGATCTGGCACTTCAAACATCTGTCATGCTTCAGGGGTTTCTATCTAGATATTCTTACTGTATTTTCTAGTTTTATTACTCTATCTTTAATAGCCATTATTTAACTTCGCATTCTATGCTTTATTAAAGTTCCTCTCACAGCTGTTGAGAGTTCTTCTAAATCAGTTTTGGACCATTTGACTAAGCCAAAGAATATGTTAGAGTTGGAATGTCATATTATGTATTAATTGCAATTCTCTCGTTCCTTGTATTCAGCTGTGTCTTTTGAATTTCATTTAATCTGCTCCTTAATTTCTCTACAAGCTGTCGATATACATCTGTGTGTTGTATTCCCAGAAGCTGTGCTATTCCTAGGTACTTTTAACTTTCCCCTATAGTCATATTATATCATGGAGGTCTCTGTAAAGCTCCCTTTGATTGTTATTATAGGTCATATTCTGATATTTCCGGATACCTCTTATTTTATATCTCGTTAATCTATTTGTATAAATATGTAGTTTTTGAGTATATTCATCTATTGTTTCTACTAGAAATTGTTCACTCAATTTTTTTATTTTCCTTGGTAATATTATTTGTTTTATTCTGTGTACCAATTATTCCGAACGTATATTTCTTCTATATTGTGTCAGTTGTCCTAGTTATGCCCTTATATCACCCATTTTATTCTCTAGTCTAATTGTCCACTGTGGTTTCCGCATTTTATTTTTATTACTGCTTATGTCATATTGTGGTGTGGTCCTGAATCCCAATGTTTGTACTGTAGCAGTAGCAGCACAGTATACAACTCAACTGATCTGTTCTATGCTATCAGTTTTTGCTATTATTGGAGGAATTATGCGGTTATTTAAATATGAGAATATATCAGATAGTACTTTTAAAGTTTTTAATCCAGGTAAAAGGTGCCTGTTTTTAGGTTCCAGTACCTCAAATTCTAGAAGTGCATTATGAAAATTGTTCTAAATAGTTCTGTAAAATTCTTCAGATGACGTTTGTTGATCTAGTGGTTAGATACTTTCGACACAATCAGGATTCTCAGCTACTGGCGTATTGCATTGAAACTCCACTTTGTCTTGGTTGTAATCTTGGCAAATATCAACATTTTATTATTATTATTATTATTATTAATATTATCATTATCATTATCATTATCATTATCATTATTATTATTATTATTATTATTATTATTATTATTATTATTATTATTATTATTATTATTATTATTATTATTATTATTATTATTATTATTATTATTATTATTATTATTATTATTATTATTATTATTATTATTATTATTATTATTATTATTATTATTATTATTATTATTATTATTATTATTATTATTATTATTATTATTATTATTATTGTTATTATTATTATTATTATTGCTATTCTGTCATTTATGTATGTGGGCGCCCGTTTTTATTTTTACTTTGTTTTATATTTACGGCCGTTGAAATCATTGAATTATATTAAATATACAAGTTATTAAATTTATTTGTTGAATTATAAGAGTCATTACTAGTCATTACTAGTCATTACTGAGTCATTACTCATTACTAGTTGTAAATTTTTATTTAGGAAATACCTGCACTCTTGTCTCATACATACAAAAAAAACATTATGAACTCTTCTTATGTTATTGTCTTAAATATTTCAATATGTCTATTCCCCTTATTTAACTGGACGTTTGCCATTTTAAATATTTTTGTTATTCTATTAGCATTTCAATTACTAAAAAGCGGTAAGCTTTCACTTTTTTTTATATTCTAATACAAATGAAATTATAACACTTAAATTTATTATATTGTTTTTCAACATTAAATATTCTACTTAGAATATCTAAAACCAATTATATTGTAAAACACTGAATAATCTATATTTACAAGGCAAAAGTAATAGCTATTCTAAAACCTGGTAAACAAGGCACCGACGTGTCAAACTACCGACCAGTGTCACTACTAAGCATCACATATAAACTTTTGGAGAGATTGATCCTCAATCGTATCTAATCCGAGATAGAGTATACCTTACCAGTGGAACAAGCGGGCTTCCGTAAAAATCGTTGCTGTACCGAACAAGTACTCGCATTAACTACCCACATCGAAACAGGTTTCCAAAACAGTTTGAAGACGTCTGCAGTGTTCATCGACCTCACTGCTGCGTATGACACGGTGTGGAGACACGGTCTACTATACAAATTATCCAGAGTGATCCCATGCAAAAAGACCGTTGAGCTCATCGACAATATGCTTACTAATCGCAGATTTTGCGTCTTCATGGGGGACAAGGCGAGCAGATGGAGAACTACTAGCAATGGATTACCACAAGGGTCAGTTCTTGCTCCGACCTTATTTAATCTATATGTTCACGATCTACCTAAGACAACAAGTACCAAGCTTCAATATGCGGATGACATAGCATTAACATATCAAAGTAAAGACTTAACTGAAGGAGAGAAGGTACTTTCTGATGACCTGGAAATTTTAACTACATACTTCTATAAGTGGAGACTTAATCCCAATCCAGCAAAAACCGAAACATGTGCCAAAGAACTAAAGGTACAATTTAAACATATGGCTGTAAGATAAAATGCCTCACCTAAGTACTTGGGAATGACTTTGGATCGCACACTATCTTATAAGAAGCATTTGGAGATAACAAAAATGAAGGTGAGGTCCAGAATAAACTTGCTTCAAAAACTAGCAGGTACCGGATGGGGATCTAATGGTCAGACTCTTAGAACTGCAGCACTGGCACTGGTTTACTCAACAGCAGAATACTGTGCCCCAGTGTGGCTTAATAGCTCACATATTGGCAAAATAGACACACAGCTAAATAGTGCCATGAGAATAATTACCGGATGTCTGAAAGCAACCCCACTGCCTTGGCTTTCGGTGCTGGCAAATATTACAACCCCCGAAGCCAGAAGGAAAGATGCCCTTGTAGACGTTGTCAGAAAACATGAAGGTACAAATAAATCAATGTTATCCTTGATGATGAAAACCACTCCTAGAACTCGATTGAAATCTAGAAAACCACCATGGGTAACAGGAAAGGCACTATTAAATTCCGATTTCAGAGGAACCACGGACTGGTGTAAAGAGTGGAAAAACGTGAGGCTCAGAAATAGTGAACTCATCTCTAATCCCAGGATCCCGTTAGCAGGTTTCTCTCTTCCACGCCAGGATTGGGTAACTCTTAACCGGCTAAGAACAGGAGTTGGTAGATGCGGGCAACTTATGCACAGATGGAATCTGAAGGATAATCCAACATGTGACTGCGGCGAGAGCCAGCAAACAATCAACCACATCATCATGGACTGCCCAAATAGGAAATTTCAAGGAAGCATGAGAGAATTAATAGACCTAACAGAGAATGCCGTAGATTGGATAACCAAATTAGACATAAAATTGTAGTGATTTATTCTATTTTATTTTGTTTTTATTATTATATGTTGACTAAATTTGATTTTTTTTTTTTTTTTATATATTTATATTTATACTTGTATTAACATTTAATTATTTTTTTGTTGTATTGTTGTGTGTTTTACGATTGTAATAGTTAGGTGCCATACGATAAATAAATAATAAAATCTATATTTACAGTTTTTAAAATATCGACACTATATGAGACTTTTTAAAGTGTTAGCAAATAATTTACGTATAATTTATAATTACAAAATCTAAACAAATTTTAATGTCTTAATTTTTAAAGTTTAAATTGTACTAGAAATGTATGGTTTTATAATTTTACATGTTAATTAATTTGTTATACAATTGAAGTTAACTGCAACAGTATCACACAACTGGTTAAATTTTTTTCAAATTTTCCAATTTGTCAATTTCTTGAATTAATTGAATGGTTACGGGGAAAAACGATAATAGTCAATATTCCTAAAATGTTCTGTATTGCAATATTAAACTTTCAGAACTCAAAAAAAACAAGAGATCAATTACGAAATAATTCAAAAAAATTTATTGTAGTTATACAACTTATTTTAGATACAATGAATCAAAAAAACATTAAATTTACATTTTAGATTTTAGAAGAAAAAAAAAATATTGGAAAAAAAATTGACATTGATCTTTTCTTCCTGTTATGGATCTTAATTTTTATCGATTGGTATATTATCTGCATACTCCACAATGTGTCCATCGATATCTGCTTCATCTGACTTAAGTTCAGCATAGAATTTTCGGTCATCAGGTATTTTAGCATAGGATTTAGAATTAATTTTTCCCATATCTCTATAACATTCCAAATACAAACGACCACGAATTGGGAACACCATTTTTATGCTATCAAAACGTTTCTTTTTACAGACCATATAATGAAAAAATCTTATTGTAGTGTAATTCTTGTTCTGCACACGAATCGCAAAAAATAATTCATTGTTTGACTTTTGGATCCAGAATTTTGAAAAAATTTGGTTCAAGAATTGAACATACGTCATCTGCTCCTTTTCGTGCGACAGTTTCATCATACGTGTAGAATATTGAAGATTCATCTGACAAAACGTGTACATTAAAGGAAATAAAGTTTAACTGTCGACGATAATACACATCATTAGTAGTTATATTGGGTGTTGGATGATTTCTCTGGTAGTCCATAACTGTAGCATCTAAATCAGAAGTCTTTTTTGCTGTCCTCCTATACTTGCTTTTCAGTTCATAGAACTTAACGCCCTTTCTTTTGTGTAATTCATGCTCTTTTGACTTTTTAATAATATTATATCAAAACACAACAAGCACATAACAACGGTCGTTATCGATGTTTCAATAATATTAACAATAACTGGAAAATATAACAAAATTACATACTAAAAATAAAAGCATACACATGACTATGATCGTTTTTCCCCGTTTCCGCTGGGACTCTGTCTTTTTTCCCCGTCACGATAATATTTAAACCTGTCTTATATCATTGACCGTGATCTTTTTTTCATAACTCGATTCACGTGACGATTCGTTAAGAAACTAACCAACAAGACACTATATTATTTTGATTTATTCTTTCTTTTGACTATGATCGTTTTTCCCCGTAACACTTCAATCGTAAACGCGTTCGCAATTTTAAATATTTTTAATATTTTTTTTTTTTATGGATTTATCAATGAAGTATATACAAAAGGTACGTGGTTATTCATATACTATTCTAATAATATCAAAATTATTATCATATTTGAAGTAATTTTTTCTTAAAATTACAAATTCTATTACAAATATCTAATTCCAATGTCATTATAAAATATTAAATTGTGAGTATTTGCCGGCTTTGACTTAACAGGCAAAAGTCATTTGGCCGACGATCATAAGTGGTTAATATCGCCAATCTCGTGGCAAGACATTTAGGTCGGAGCTACTAGGATATTGTGTTATTCATAAACATGGTCAGTCCAATTACCAATTTAAAGAGCACTCAACCTATGATAAAAAAAAATCAAAGGAAAAACACGGAATTTTAATATTAGAAAAAAGAAAACACTGGCCAAGTGTATACATATGTTACAACAACTAGTAACGTCACACCAATGTACGTCTTTATCGCTTGCGGCAGGTTTCACCTCGAGAGTAGAAATATTGTTCTAAATCCACGGTGTCGGTAATGACAACCATAAAACAATAATAATCTTAGCTAGATTAACGTATAGGCATGGTAGGCATTTATTACGTACGCCGCAACACACGATTATTATTTATTACGGACACGATTCCGTAATCGGCGTGTGGGTTAACGACAGAGCAACGTCAACAAGACAACATTGAGAATTTGACGGTTCAGTGTCAACGGCGGTAAGGACAACGTACCACACTTGCTTATTATATATTATTTTAATTACAATTATTACGCTAATGCTCCTCTCAGTGAAAGGGGGAAAACATTCATTACGGTCTTAGACAAGTAATGGGTGGTTTTCTATTGTTCATTTTTATTTAGAAATTTTCTTACTACGTGACATGTGTATATGATTACAGACCTCTGCATTAGTGGTATTATCTCCAGCATTTCCAAATTTTGTAGCTGCTTAATCAGTGTTTCAGTGAGCAGTCCGTTAGCTGAAATTATGATTGGTCCTAATCTTTACATCATTCGCTCTCCATGTTGCTTTTAGGTCATATGCCAATGTTGCATACTTGTTAGCTTTTGCAGCATAGGTTTTTTGCATGTTGCTGCTGAGTGGTACTGCTATGTCGATCAGTTGGATTTTTCTGTTTTCCTTGTTATATATTAATATATCTGGTCTGTTGGCTGACACGCTTATCAGTGACAACCTCCCTATTCCAACAAAGCTTATAATTGTCACTCTCTAGCACGGGTGTTTTTTTGTACTTATAATATGGTGTGTATTGAGAAAGCAGTCTGTATTTGATTGCGATTCTCTGATGAACTATTTCAGCCACCTTATCATGCCTAGCTTTTTAATCAGTATTAGTGATCTGGCACTTCCGACATCTATCATGCTTCAGGGGTTCTTTCTAGATATTTTTACTGTATTTTCTAGTTTTTATTACACTATCATTAATAGCCATTATAAACCCAGTGGATTCCCCAAATAGCTTTCCTTGTTTCAGCTAGAGATTAGATGGATTTAAATCCACATCTTCCCATTTGAGCCAGGATGCTGCTTGTATATCTGTGACACCTAGGCCTCCTTGGTCAGGATTTAAAGTGACTATTTCAATAGCAAAATTTGGACTTCGCATTATATGCTTTGTTAAAGTTCCTCTCACAGCTGTTGTGAGTTCTTCTAAATCAGTTTCGGACCATTTTACTAAGACAACGAATATGTTAAAGTTGGAATGTCATATTACGTATTAATTGCAATTATCTTGTTCCTTGTATTCAGCTGTGTCTTTAGAATTTCATTTAATCTGCTCCTTAATTTCTATATAAGCTGTCGTTTTATATCTGTGTGTTGTATTCCCAGAAGCTGTGCTATGCCTAGGTACTTGTAACGTTCCCCTATAGTCATATCAGTAATTATTTCAGCGGCTCTCAGCTCCGACCCTCTTGAGACACTCAATAGGCCGTTCTGTATTTGCAAGGATCGACACTTATTTACCCCAATCTCTATGCAAATATCGTCACTAAATCTTTTTGTTATTGTTAATAATTTGTGTTGTTTTTCTTCAGAGCTCGCTTACAACCTTAAATCGTCCATGCATAGTAGAAGATATTATACATGAAGATATACTTATTCTATATCTCCTTGATCTATTTGTATAAATATGCATTTTTTGAGTGTATTCATCTATTGTTCTTACTAGCAGTTGTTCACTCAATTTTTTTATTCTTCTTGGTGGAATTATTTGTTTTATTCTGCGTATCAATTTTTCCGAACGTATATTTCGTCTATATTGTGTAAGTTGCCCTAGTTATGCCCTTATATCACCGATTTTATTCCGTAGTTTAATTGCCCACTGTGATTTCCGCGTTTTATCTCTATTCCTGCTTATTTCATTTTGTGGTGTTGTCCTTAATCCCAATGTTCGTACTGCAGCAGTAGCAGCACAGTATACGACTAAACTGATCTGTTCTATACTATCAGTTTCTGATATTATTGGAGGAATTACGCGGTTCTTTAAATATGAGATTATATCCGATAGTACTTTTAAAGTTTTTAATCTAGGTAAATGTGCCTGTTTTTAGGATCTAGTCCCTCAAATTCTAGAAGTGCTGTATGAAAATTGTTCTAATAGTTTTGTAAAATTCTTCAGATGACTTTTGTTGATCTAGT
The DNA here is from genome assembly GCA_032441835.1 of Slavum lentiscoides. Classification (NCBI taxonomy): domain Eukaryota; kingdom Metazoa; phylum Arthropoda; class Insecta; order Hemiptera; family Aphididae; genus Slavum; species Slavum lentiscoides. The sequence continues at coordinate 32,942,938 of CM063706.1, read as the reverse complement.
GGTGAGGTATTATCCACAAAATCAGGATTCTCAGCCACTGGCATATTGCATTGAAACTGCACTTTGTCTTGGTTGTTATCTTGGCAAATGTCAACATTTGATTATTATTATTGTTATTATTATTATTATTATTATTATTATTATTATTATTATTATTATTATTATTATTATTATTATTATTATTATTATTATTATTAGGCTCATGCTCCTCTCAGTGAAAGGGGGAAAATATTCATTACGTCCTTAGACAAGTAATGGGAGGTTTTCTCTGGTTAATATTTATTTAGAAATTTTCTTACTATGTGACATGTGTATATGATTACAGACCTCTGCATTAGAGGTATAATCTCCAGCATTTCCAAATTTTGCAGCTGCTGAATCAGTGTTTTAGTGACCTGTCTGTTTGCTGAAATTATGGTTGGTCTTATATTTACATCATTCGTTCTTCATGTTGCTTTTAGGTAATATGACAATTTTGCATACTTGTTCGCTGAGTGGTAATGCTATATCGATAAATTATATTAAATCGATATTTTTTGAAGTTTTTTAAAATAATTTTTGGCAATGATGTACGTAGTTTGTTACTAGTGACTCAAAATAAATTATTACATTCATGTTTTCGTAACTAAAGTATGAAATTAATATTATACATTGCATAGCATTAAAATAAATCTAATTAAAAATTTGGAATGATGGTAATGTTTTGACAGAATTATAGTAAAAGTGAAATAAATCCAAACGAATTATATTAATATCTTAAATGGTCTAATGTTTATATTAGATATACAAGTTATTATATATAATTGTTGATTTACAAGAGTTATTACTCATTAATAGTTGTAAATTGTTATTTAGGAAATACTTGCACTATTGCTTCATACATATAAAAAAAAACGTTATGAAACTTTATATTTTTGTCTTAAATATTTCAATATGTCTATTCCCCTTATTGAACTATACGTTTGCTATTTTAAATATTTTTGTTATTTTATTAGAACTTCTAGAACTACAAAGTGGTAAGCTATTAATTTTTTATATTCTAATAATAATGACAACCATAAAACAATAATAATTAGGGCTAGAATAACGTATAGGCATGGTAGGCATATATTACGTACTCTGAACTCACAATTATTACTTATTACCGACGCGTGATCCGCGTGTGGGTTAACGACAGAGGAACGTCAAAAAGACAACATTGAGAATTGGACGGTCCAGTGTCAACGGCGGTAGGGAAAACGTATCACACTTGCTTATTATTTATTATTATTATTATTATGATTATTATTATTATTATGTTTATTATTATTACTATTATTAGGCTCATGCTCCTCTCTGTGAAAGGGGGAAACATCCATTACGGTCTTAGACACGTAATGGGTGGTATTCTGTTGTTCATTTTATTTAGAAATTTTCTTACTATGTGACATGTGTCTGTGATTACAGATCTCTGCATTAGTGGTATAATCTCCAGCATTTCCAAATTTTGCAGCTGCTTAATCAGTGTTTTAGTGACCTGTTCGGTTGCTGAAATTTTGATTGGTCTTATATTTACATGATTCGTTCTCCATGTATGCCAATGTTGCATACTTGTTACCTTTTGCAGCATAGGTTTCTTGCGTGTTGGTGCTGAGTAAT